>CM057350.1:350260274-351575192 GCA_030015575.1 Agapanthus africanus | reverse complement strand
GAAACCGAAGTATCTCTCAGGTGGGTGAGGAACCCTACTAGATCGGCGGAGTGGCTGAGGTTCGTTGGTTTCTATTGAATCCTTTGGTTCTTTCAAATCATCTGCTGTAGTTTGTATAGCTGGAACCTTTCCAGTTCTACATTACAGACCTTACCTCGAGCTTGTCCGGATTTTGCTTTTAGACATAGGCCGGACAACCCCAAATCTTAACTAACTTAAGAGATGGGCTCTTCCCTTATCATATCAAATATGAAGTGGTAGGCAACTGATTTGATTTGAACCCTATTCAATAGGTATGCAGCTTCTCAAGTGCATAACTCTTAAAAGGAAATAGATAACTCAGTAGTACTCATCATAGAGCACACCATATCAAATAGGGTGTATCTGCTCCACCCCGATATACCATCGTGCAATGGTGTATACGGAGGAGTAATGCTGAGAGAGAATCTCATTCTCCTTTAGAATAGTCCAGGATTTCCGTGCTCAAGTATTCTCCTCCTTGATCTCATCAAAGGACATAATACTTATACCCGTTTTGGTTCTCTACTTCTAAATCATATTCTTTGAATATCTCAAAAGGTTCGGACTTGTGTTTCAACAGGAACATATGTCTGAATCTTGAGAGATTATCAGAGAATGTAATGAAGTACAAAGAACCGGTCTTGGCATGTGTAGACAGGGGACCTTTATACATCAACATGCATCATCCCAAGAGTTCACTAACTCTTTCTCTGTTTCCAATAAACAGAGCTGGTGTCATTATATCTTTGTGACATGACTGGCAAGTTTCACAAGATGTAAATTCAAACTGATTTAAATATGCATTTACATGTAACTTTAGCTAGTCGGGTCGCATTGATATGACCTAGTCTACAATGCCTCAAGAAGGATTCGTTCATTTCTGAACTCTTCCTCTTTTGTGTGTTCCGTATACTAAGAACTGTAGTTTGATTTAGAACATTAATGCTTTTAGATAACGTGCCTGAACCGTTCAACTTTTGATATAGGAAATGTTCAAAACATTATCCAACAATACAAAATTTTATCATTTCTTTACTATTAAAGAGAGTGATATGATTTTGTATATCAGGTTCGGTATCTAATAACATTCGTTCAGAATCAATGTATTTGGAATACAGGGTGACAGTGACCAACAGACTTGGCTGCAGCACTTGCCCCGTTTTCTGTCTCATGAAACTTATCACCCGTTCTCAGTTCTCTACCTATCTGTAGCCCTATGTAACAGATTACATATCTGGGATCCTGATCCGGTATCATATACCCAGGATGCGGAGGATACTGAGAAACAGTTCTTTGTAACGAACACACCCGAAGATGATGCATCAGCATGCACTCTCTTCGTTTGGGCGGCACGGGAATTCTGGTAATCCCCAATTTCCTGCTCTGTCTTATAACAATTATAAGTTGGAGCGGGACCAACGTTCCCCAGCTCAGTATAACAAGCGGGTTCGGTCAATACATCCATATTATTATCTTGATTAAGGCGTGATATGGTCGCTACCTGGAGAGAGAGAGAAGAAAACACTCAGCATGCGCTCTTGCAAGAATAGATTGGTTATTATTTTATCTAATCAGGATGGCTCCCACTGCTTTTTATCAAATCTTCCTTCAAACTCTAAAAGGAAAGACTAGCCGGGATTAATTACACACTACAAGTTCGCCAATCTTTCAGCCAGGCCAGTGTCGGTACTTTGAGGGAGGTCCCCCGTGCTTTCGCACGAACCTAATTAATGTAAACCTCGTTTTCCCAGAGGCGTAACCTCGTTAACACCTTTCTAGACACCTACTTGATTGGCTAATTGTAATGTGTAAAACTCTCCCAGGAGTAACTCTTACTCGCAGCGGGTATCGGGATCCAACTATCTCATAGAAGGTATGCAATCTCATTGCAAATTTCAACACTTGAAATTCCCGATAATATTTTGCCCCTAGCGTGTTATGACCTTGACGCATGCCAAACAACCCATAGTCCGCTAGTCAAGTTCAACCCGTACATTTCTTGAGTGAATTAAACCCACCCGCACGACCCTTGACGCATGCCAAACAACGCCGTGCGAATACCCTAATCCAATCGCATTGTATGCTAGCAGATAAGCACTAATTAGCTACCGTACACTACGCCTTGACGCATGCCAAACAACCGCAGCACGAATACTAACTAGTACTTATCTGAAATGACGGAGGGCTACGACAGGTTTTTCTGAAAACCTATTGCGTAATGAACTTGATATCGTTGTAGGATCGAATGAATTTTGAAATGGAGTGTTTTTGAGGCTTTTCTAGTTTTGCTAAAGGAGTCACTCCCGGTGAAGGGATCGTCGGTCCTTTCCTCGTCGAATGAGGTGCGGGATATATCATATATATCACTGTGCAAAGCAAAACTCTTAAAAGCTATCAAAAGACAAACCGAGTGTGTAGCATCTGCCAGTTATTGCTAAAGGAGTCACTCCCGGTGAAGGGATCTCGGTCCTTTCCTCATCGAATAAGGTGCAGGATATATCACATATACCGCTGTGCAAAGCAAGAACTGTAGCTACCTGTTTTATTTTTTGAAATTCAATTCTACAACATCTTAGGTTTCTTTTATATTCATTAATCTCATTAATGAAGTCCCATCATTTAAGTACCTAAACATCACAGATAAATACGACGTACACTTATGCCATTCGCATTCGCCTCGATGTCCCCTCGTGCACCGTTAGGTTAGGTAACTAACGACAGAGCGGGGCAGGGCTAGCACGGGTGTAAAACATAAGTAACGCCTATATAATATATCATATATACTATATACAGTATCTATCACAGAACATCACATGATCACATCACAGATATCGCAGCAGAAGAATCATATGAAATATTGGATATACTAGGACGTCCGTGTTTTCAATACGAGCCAGTATAAAACACGGATTCCACGGTCGTGATGAATAGCCAAACCCACACCCCTAGACCCCTACGAGAGCGGCAAGCAACCCTACCAATTCTAGAGTTAGGAGACCCGGACTCGACTCCTCGAGTTGGTCTCCCACTGGACCCTAGAACCCGGTTACTTGTGCTCCCCTCCTTGGGTCTATCCTAGTGCAGAAAAGTAAATAATATACAAACGGTGACATCTTCCGCAACCTGGAAGTGCCCCAATAAAAGAATATTACATACAAGTTTTTACATGAATGAAAATGAAAAGCACTCATCTCACATAAAAACCCCCGGCTATTCAAACACGACGATCCAATATAACATATCCAGCAACACATAACATCACATGTCATCAACGTAAGTAAATATGCGCATCCCAATTGTCGTTGACATATAGCAACGAAACCGGCGATATCACATATTACACTTACGGTCACAGAAAAGAAAGTGTAAAACTACAACAGTTGGAATCCGCAACCTCTTTAGACATCGCATGCCTAATCAAATGAATTCCTTAGACATCGCATGCCTAACAATTATAAACCCCGCATTTTAGTCTCATTATCGAAAACACTTTTCAATATCAAGTCGGGCAATTCAACAAGATTCCCGACATCCTGATCGAATGCTCGTCGCAAATTTCAATAGACGGCTGCACCCCCGATACCGTCGACGAAGTGCACCAAGGCGGAACACCGCTGCCGCGAGCACCCGAACGGATGCTTTCGGCGACGGGGTTCTCCTACAGTCACTTGGTCGGGGCTATGGAGTGAGGCTGTCTATTAAGTTTACCCGGCGAGTATCCGCGTACGCTACGTGATTGCGACGGACTTTTGATCACATCAAAATTCCGTGGCAACCGATCAAGTGAGACTAAACTGCTATGTTTATAACATTCATTCAGTTATCTCATAACTACTTGTGAATTCCAATTATTGTATCCCATTCCAGATAAATAGAAAATGTTAAACTTTCCGATCGAACAATCGAACACCCAAATTTTCCCGATACAGATCAACACATGAAATAAGTTTAAAAAACATTCAGTTCGTGCCTCAGTACCAACGGTCCAGCCGTAGAAGGGTCAAGCCAACGCCTCACATATGGCACGCCGTACTGCCCCAAACCCGAAGGTTCAAAGGGCAGTTCAAGACGGTCACATAATCGAGTTATGGTTTGTTGTCTTCTAGAGGGACCATCGCGTTACTTGCACTACTTAGAACGTCGTTAAACTACGGAAAAATCCAACACTTGGAAATTTTCCGGCAGGGGAAAAGTTGGGTATTTATATCCGGTCGAACTTTTTAACATATTCAAAAATTATCCGGAAGCCACATAGACAAAATCTGATAATCCGATCGAATCATCGAATCCCCAAAACAACCCCAGAAAATTCAACTCTTGAATAAATATTAAAAATTCCCATAAAACTCAGCATTTAAATAAAGAAGTTACTGTGAAAAAATGGTTGACTGAAGAGACTAAATGAGCGCGGAACCGCCGCAATAGGCGACTAATGCCGCGGTTCCGCCGCGCTTTAGAGAGATCATTAGGTAATTTTTGCACCGTAATTCTTAGAATTTCCGGCTGAATTTTTTAAGCATTTTTAATTTGGAAAAAACCACTTTTTCAGAAAAAGTCCAGAGAGGGTTAAAAGTTAGGGTTTCGGGGTTCGATCGGGTTTCTAACATCGTCTACGCATCGCCTAAGGCTCTAGCTAGGCTCTGATACCACTGTAGGGTTCCTAGGCACTCTCAAGAGGTCTCACAAGGCATCAACCATGCCAAATTCAAAATTTACGGTGCCGAGAAACCCTAGACTACGGATCGTTAACTAGAAATCTAGGCGACCAAAGCAACTAGTTTACAACTAAACTAAAAGAACGGAAATACAACCTTTGTAGATCCGTTTCTCCACCTCCATAGCTCCATGATGAAGTCCTCTCCGCTGTCCAAATCGAACCATGACTCTAGCATCGGCTTCAACGGAGAAAAAGCGGGCTAGGTCATCGACGACGATGCCGAAGATGATCTACGTCGAGGCATCACTAGATCAAGCTCCACCTTCACCAAGCCATGAAAACTTGTGAAGGAAACACCCTATACTACTTGGCAAGAGGTAGAGGATGAAGAAATAGGAAGTGGGTTCACTTTAGAATTGGATTTCTCACTCATTTTCATCAATCACCATTGATGGAAACAAGGTTCTTCATCTTAAAGAAGAAGAAGAAGAAGATGATAATATTATGATAAGTATTTTAAAAAGTAAAATAATATGAATACTTATCATATCCTAACCCTAGTTAAGTGTAGAGAATAGACCATGGTTTGTTTAAATGGTTAGGGTTAAGCATGAAGACAAAATGGTTACAAAGTCAAACCTTCATGAAGATTCAACTACAAACAAAGAAAGCCACCATTTTCTCTTTATTCTTTCCAAAATAAATAAATAAGAAAGAAAAACAAAACCCTAATCATTAACTTAACCATGGTTTAATCTTTACACTTAACCAAGTTAACATGTATCATCAAACATGATACAAACAAGTGCACAAAAGTATATCACATATACAACTTGTGCAAAGCATGCGAGAAAATCCATTTAAAGTGAACCAATACTAGTTAATGCAAAGTAATATATCAAATATATAATTATGCATTAAATCATTAAATCAACACTTGATTTAACGATCCGGTCACATCACATATAACCGACTAATATCCAATGTATCGACTTATCGAATCAATCCTTGATTCGATAACTAGGTTATATCGCATACAACCATATCGATACATTCATCGCGAGAATAGAATACGGTATCACATACACGCATTATTCTCGGTCCCGCACATATCTCATATGCGCTCCTATTTCGTTTCGCTTGAGCCAGGAAACCTCTGTGTAGGACTCTAAAGACTCGTCAATACGCCGGCAGCAGGTGATGATCATATCAAGCACCCACAAGCCGCAAGCGGTCTGCTAAACGTAACGGCCACCCGGGTATTGAACGATCAGAAGATCGACGAGCAAGCCCGCTCACACTCCTGTGAATCCAGCCAGTAACACTTCCGTACAGTCCGGTCTGATCGTCTGATATGTCGCATATCTTGCCTAGGGGTGGTAAACGTCAGACCCCAATAGCTCGATAAGTCGTGTCGATATGAGGCCTATAACAGTTCGAGAAACTACTGGTAACACTTACCAGTAAATCTCAGCAACCCTGGCCAGGGATTTCCGGTTATAGCCAATCGAACACAGCGCAACATCAACTCCCTATACCGAGAGAGACGAATCCCTTCCTATCGCTCATTGTCTCCATGTGACTCGGGACTGTACCCAAAAACCACCGTTTTGCACGCCCTCTTGGACGTGGTAAGGTGGAAATCAAAGCACAGTGGGAACCACACAAGACTCTATGACGATCTCGGGTCAACAGACTACTCTGTACCAGTGTCACCAGAGAACTGCCATCTGACGTAAGGTATAATACCATCTGGGAGTTCTCGGTGAGTCCGTCCAGTGTACCCAGTCTCCACTGAGCACCCGTATATCATCTCTGATGTCAAACACCAATGGATATGGGATCATCCATCACCCATCTGTATGGTTCGAGAAGGTATACGCTAGTCTACTCTGGTATATCGATGCCCCGTCTCGATACACCCACGACTAGGGACTTTGAAGGATGTACTTATGGACTACCTTGTCCCCACTAGTATGATCCGCATCATAGTCCAGGTAGTTAAGTACACATCCTAAGGGCTTTACCAACATGTAACAGAGAGACAATCAGTATACACGTTAAGATAAAGATCAACCAGATAGCATACTATCATGTCGAGCAAGAAAGTCCTCCCTATATATGTCCAAGCACCCACTACAATATACATCCTATGTATAGTAATGGCCTTTAGGGCATACATATAACTAACATAACCCACCTACTAGCAAATCACCCGAAAGGAACAGTGCCCGCAAAGCCGTAATGAAACCTGTACGGCAACACCTGCAAGAAACTGGGGCACAACGGGGGTGAGTTGCCAACTCGTGAGTAGAAAAAGATCTACGAACAGAAAATCGCACGTATGACGCAATCCTAGGTCATACGATCATAATATATAATCCTTAAATATAATATAACCAGCAGCCTATACAATAGCTAGGGTAAATATCTAACCCAGATGTAATCCCATATGCCCGTGTCAGTGCCTCAGGTAGCAATATGTCATATGGATGATATATGAATGCATGAAACAGAATGCATGTACAGAAGAAAACAACTTTCATTAATTTGTGAGATTTCTGTATTTTTAAAATGAGGTAACATAATGAAATCAGCATAAAACAGTGCCTAGCATCGGCACAAAACATAAATCTCTATATCTCGATATCTCTGTATCACAATCTCTGTACCTCAATATCTCAGAATCTCAGAATCTCAATCAAAATATTTAAGGCGCCGTCAGTCCAGACCGGCCCCTACCATCCATCTCATGACCACGACGGTATCCTCTGGATATCCGACGCGTCGGGTAATATCACCGGTCGGTCATGCTCCCCTGCCAGGCTCAACGCTATCTCCTGCGATCTTCTTGCCCCGGGGTACCACACCGGGCCCACCATGTACCCGAAACGGTTCATCCGCCTCCTCGAATCGGGTCTCGAAATCCATCAGCAAAACTCATGGTGGACGACTCATACATCATGGGATAACCGTATTTTTATTTTAAAAGAGAGAAGCAGTTTATATATGTTTTGCGGTTTTCCTCCAAATCCAGAAAATCTCATGGAAACCTGATTCCAAATCATCAATAGCATGTAAAATCATGAATATAAGCATGAGAATCCATGAATGCAGCATAATATGAATAACAGTATGCATGAAGTGACAAGTAATAACTACAATGTCAAGCTGGCATATAAGGCAAGCATACTAATTTCATGTCACTACTAGATAACAAGCTAAATCAAGCAATAATATTTTCTAAGTATTCGTGACATGGCAATTACCGATGAAGATGTGTGTGAGCCGGCAAATAAGTGTACGTGGTACATACGCATCATCGGTAATGGTGCTGGTGTCCTAACAGCAGAATATCAATAATGGAATATGAATCACAATAGTATGCAATGCGGAGCAATAATAATAATATGCGGGAGCTGAATACTAAACACCATGATAGCTGAACTGCATCTAATGTCATAAGAGTCATATAGCTACACCACTATAAGGCTGAGCTAAAGCTAACAGTAGGTAAGGGAAACCGCCTAACCTCTGAGTCGATACATATATATATATATATATATATATATATATATAGTCGGTGATCCCGCCTCGATAATATCACATCCGATACCATATCCCTATAATCGGTTATTCCCAAGTCAAGAGTGCGGATCAAACATCAAAATATAGCTCGTACGTAAATCCGTCGTACGGCATCCCCAAATCTGGGTACGGGTCAATATTACATTCGTCATATCATTCATTTGGTATTCTCTATATCAAATATCATAATCTGGGTACTGACCTACGTCTAGTACAATACTACTACCATCACTATAATCATGTTCTGGCTACTGATCGACAGTCTCGTATAAATCGATATCATCAGCACAAATCATCACAAGGAGTACACATCGCCCAATGCAGCCTATCATAAATATCTTGTCACTATTATATCATATCTATCATATCTCGTATCATAATCGCATGTCGATCATTTTATATATATAAATCACTATTCATATGTCATCATCATCCAAAATCCGCTAAAGCATCAAGACGTATCTCAAATACATATTTTACCATATCACCGATATCATAATCTCAGATCAGATTCATCGACTCATCTCAATCCCATGTATCATCCTCAATCCGTGTGTGAACATATAGTCCCATACCCATGTGACCACATAACAATATAGAATCCCATAACCACATATGAAATAAGGATGTATGCAAGTATGTATGTGTGCATATGTATGTGTAGTGCACCCACTACCCTAGGGTTTCGTAACCTTTCATCAATCCAACATACCAATATCCATCATAAATCACAATTAACATAAAATAATTGTTGGTCTGTATACACATCCGTATAAATCACCACAAACTGCGGGGGTGCTATACGCCATCCACCCGACTTCTCTCCGTAGATATAAATCTACTCACCTTGTTTTGTGCGTGCCGGTGCCGATGTCGCCATTTGCATCTCCAACGCCTCGACGCCACGTGGGGTACCTACAAGGATATCACACGCTAAAACACATAAAAACCATGTCGGAAACCAAAATGGTACACGCTACGCCGATTGGTAAAAACCTACAGCCTTGCGTGCAAACACAGCCAACAACCCGCTGCCATTGGCGTTCAAATGCCACCAGACAGTCACGAATCATCGAATACCAAAATCCATACGAAAACAAGTCGTAAATCAAGCGCCAACTCAAGAATTTCAACCCAGATTCTATCCTGGTTGGAATCAGACAAAACTAAACATACCCAGGGTCATGTTTACATGAAATAGGGACATGCATGCAAAACGAGGCAGTTTCACCCTGGTCTGGCCGCAAATTGCGGCCAGAGGGAATATATCTGCGGCCTGAAATAGGAGTTGGGGGCTAGGGCTTTGGGTGTTGGTTTCTATCTGCCTGCATGTCTCACTGCCAAGTCAATTTTATTTTAGGAGGTCCGGGTTGATAGCAGTTTCCAGAAAAGCTTAAAAAGTCGACAAAACGCTAACCGACACTAAGTCGAACAATCTGGTATTTGGGTGAAATCTGGAACAATCTTCGGTTAAACTGGTCTTAACAACACCTAATAAGGTTACACTAACATTCAAAACTAACACTTGGTTAAGTCTCACTCAAATTTGCCTAAACTAGCACTAACACTAAATTTCAGTTAGATAACCATGATAAAGGAGTTGGGTTGCAAGATTATACCTCAAGGAGGTCCTTGGATGAAGGAGAAGGGAAGAAGGAGGAAGGAGGAAGGTTGTGCTGTTGTTGGACTGCATCAGGTGTTGCTCCTGGTGTTGCTGTTGCAGCTGTTTCTGTTGTTGTTTTGGTTGCTGCTGCTGTTTGCAAACGTGCTGATACAAATGGGGGCTGAAGTGTGTGTTGGGGCTGTTTTCTGTTGGGGTGTTGTGCTGATGTAGTTGTGCTGCAGCAGGGGTTTATGGTGTTGCTGGAGCTGGTTCTGCAGCTGCTGCTGCTTGCAACTCTCTCTCTCTCTCTTTTTCTTTGCTGCTGTTTGCAGCAGCTGCAGCAGTTGCTGTTAGTAGCAGCAGATGTAGGGTGGCTGATGGGTGTTATCAGCTGATGTGATAACTATTGGGGCTGATGTAGCTGCTGATGTGAGTGTGTAGGTATTAGGCTAAGGTGTTAAGGGCTGGTGTGTGTGTAGGTGTGAGAAAGATCTGATCATGCCAATCTTTTAATGGCCTCTGGTAAATTTTGAGCTCTATAACTGCAACTATATTTATTCTGTTGTGCTTGTGTTGCTAGATAATTTGCCACTTCATTGCTTTCTATGTGTGTTTAAAGCTAGCTCCAATCTCGTTTGCAACTCTTTGAATGGCTTGCACCAGATATCATAAATCCCATTGCACCTTGCTTTCCAAATCTTCCAACAGATGAAATGGGGTGTGGCATTTGCTTTAAGCCACCATTCTCTCTCTCTCCTAAAACATGCTAGCTTGCACAAGCCATCACGGCTCACTCTCTCACTATACAAGGTCAACTAACCCTAATCACCCTTAGACAAGGCCAAATCCCTTAGTCAAACCAAATGAACATAACCAAAAGGTTTAATCCATCAAGCCCAATTAGACATGGTTAACCCTAGGCTACCATGACCAAAACATGAAACAAGTATAACAAGTGTAGAAAATGTCATGTGCACATTTTTGCAAAAAAAAACCAAAAATCCAATTAGCGATTTTTAATCGCGATTAACACTAAAGTCGCATATAATTCATCATAAAAACTGTAAAATGGCATATTTCCACAAAATAACCTATTTTAGAATTTCTAAAATTTTCTCCGGAATTTTCACCATTTATCGGTATTTAATTATACCGGCTATTAAAATATTCATTAAAAATTAATATTAAATCATGAAAATTCCCAAAAATAATATTTTATTTTTTTTGAAATGTTACAGTCTTCCCCCCTTAAAGAAATTCGGTCCCCGAATTTAAATTTAAACCTCCAAATTCTAAAACATTTCAATAAAATGTCCAAGTCAACGGGCTCCGAAATCATCAATACATAAATGGCATCATAACGCAATACATGCGCATGAGTAACGAGCAGATAACTCGAAGTCAAAACTCCGTCAAGCATCCCGCAATTATCGGAGTCAAGGTGAAAACACAAATGCCAAATCCAAAACAAAACCGATATGCTATAAACCGGAACTATACATGTAAATGTCTTAAGGAAATGCATGCCAAATTCTTTTAAAGTCGATGTGCAATGTGCATAACACTGCACAGTGGCGGACGTCTCAATAAGAAAATAGTTATATACGTATATATCTTTGTTTAATATGTACGTTCCGCCGTTTGAAAACTGTTTAGAAGGGTTCCCTGTTTTAAACGTTTCGTGTCATATCGGACACGTATGTAAATACTGAGACTATAGCTCGCTTTTGGAAATCCCTTTGAAATCTATCAGTGCATGCAAAATATATCCAGGCATTGTCATCTGACTAGTCCCGCTCAGTACGAAAACACTGGTGAAACCTCACAAAAACGTACTGCTCCACAAGAAATCAATCCCAAAACGTGCATATGAATACTACGTGCGTCTGGTGCGCACGGAAATCAAAATCCATGAATGTGCCATATATGCGCACAGAAACAACATCGAGATGCAACGGGTGTGCACGAAGGATCTGTCAAGGGCAACGTATGTGCCTGACAGCAAAAACAGGTGCATCTGACATGCACGCAAAATCTCGAATTAGTGCATCTGGTGTGCACCAAATCGCATCTCATAACATGCGCCCAACATGCGCTAAAAATCCAAATCCGATGCATCTATCATGCACGAAATCATGAAACCCAACATCAAGCATCGAACATGCGCAAAATCCAATCAGGTGCATAAAATGCACAAAACAAATATCGAGCATAACCATCGAAATCGAAGTCCAGTGCATCCAAGTGCACAAAATACATGTCACTGCACTTCAAGCATATGTAACTATACAGAGTGCAAAAACCAAATCGTGTGCGTGCGTACGCACAAAATCAACTCAAATGTCTAAAACCCATAAAATCATAAACATGTGAAAACCAAGGAACGAAAACGATATCAAGTGCAACAACGGTGCAACAATTGTAAATACTCAATAGGTGCAACCATGGTGCATGAAAACAAACGTCATGAAACCCAATCATCAAAACCAGTCATGCGAATAGATCGCCCAAAACATCAAAATCAAGTATGGTGGAATAGTCCGCTCAAGCACATCCTCCAAGAATCTCTGGCAACTGTCGTGGTTGCTCATAACGTATCTCGTCGACGATCCTGAACTCTGGCCTGCTGGTGTGAGTAACATGACCACTCCTGTGTTCAAGTCTTCTCTGTGAATTACCAATCTCACGATCCATCGGCTCATCGGCCCTGTTAGGTATGCTAACGGGGACGATTCCGTTCTGGTACCTCTCTTGTCATCTCTCGGTCAATCATCACGACCACTCGTAAACAGCATGTCACTGGCATCGGCCTATGGCTCTCTGAATGCACGTGACACATCTGATCCTGGGTGTAAATATCATTACAGCAGTGTCCTGGAAGGAATCCTGCTCACGGTCTCTTCCAAGTCTCATTTCTGCCAACTTTCCGGAAGTCATCGTCCTTTAATATATCTGCTTCTTATCCCGGAACGGCTGCATACTCATCGCGACTCCTTCTGGAAGGTATATCCAGTACTATGTCTCGGCATGCGCATCGCATCTCTGATGTCGGCGGAGTGGAACGTCATCTTATCCAGATCTGGTACGAACCTCTTACCCCACTTTTCTCTAATGTCGACTGCTTCGGACTCGTCTCGTCGTGGCTGCATGAACTGAGCTCCAAAGGCTATCCTCGTATCTGGAGTCTCCCAAGAAATGCATCTCACCATCTAGCATCCGAATTAAGTCGAGCCATCGATCGGTTTGTCAAAACCTCATAATCCCCTAAGAGCTTAACATCTTGGGGTACAGTATAATAGTATCGAATACGTACCACAGCATCGGTGGTCCAGCCGTAGAAGGGCAAACCCAAGCCTCACTAATGGCGCCGCAGAACTGCCGCAAACCCTAAGGTTCAAAGGCTTTCACACGGTCATTAAGTCGAGTTAGGGTTTCATTCTTCTAGAGGGACCATAGAATTTCCTGCATGTCTTTCTGAATACTTTAAACTTGGAATAATAGGTTTCTGACATTCGACCGTCTCTGTCGACTTTCAACATCTCCGCATGAAGTCGCCTCTAGCTGGAATCAATCTATCTGATGACCTCGCATCGGGGTAGCGAACGAATTATATGTCCTAGTCTTTCATCCTCGAGTGACTAGCGACCTTCTATCATCTCCTAGTACAATTTGTACCGTAATAGCTCCAACATCTGGGGCGATATCTCGTCGTTCGCAGTAACAACTGGCTCACTCGTCTGCACGCTGAACAGTGCCTCAGTCGTCATGAATAAGCCATACATCAACGATCATCAACATCTGGCTGGCCTCTATCATTGGCCCAATCCTCTGCACGTCCGAGAAGTCTCGTACAGCGATCCATCCAACGCTCGTGGCGCGAAAACAATCAAAGACACATCTCTACAATCGTGTGTCGCCAGAATCACGCCCTGGTCAGTCCTCGTTCGTGACGAGATCATGCTGACCGCAACTTTAGCCGTAGCTCTCCCTGCCCGTAATTGTGGCAGCAAAACCATAGCAGGTACCGATGAGGCTAGATCAGGAATGAATATGATATTGAACAAAGAAATGTACATCCTAAGGCTTCTTAAGTGGAGTGGCGTGTCGTAAATATGCCGCGGAACATACCCACGGTACGTCACTCTACTTTAGTCACCTATTCCATCAACCAAGGGTCATCCTACGCTCCGAAGGTAAAACCTAACGCTCTGATACCAACTTTGTCACGTCCCGAAAGTACGGAACATGACCGGCACCTAGACTATGAACGTATCGAGGCGTACGTACTCTAAGTAAGCAGAGCCCAGAAATCCAAACCAAGAAAAGTAGTAGAGTGTAGGAAGAACCATAACAATCAACCTATGCAACATAATATACAACGCCTAAAGGTGAGGATCACAACAGAAAAGGAAACTCCAACAGCATGAAATCCACAGACATATAACGCGCGACTCTAAGGTCGGAAGAATAAACATCACTGGTATCTATCCCATTTAAGTACATGTTTGGTTGAAGGAACTTCTAGATACAACTGAAATATAATATACAATGTATAATGATGGGTAAGATACAATAACCCACCTACTAGCAAGTCACCCGAAACGAACAGTGCCCGCAAAGCCGTAATGAAACCTGTACGTCAACACCTGTAAGAAACTGGGGCACAACCGGGGTGAGTTGCCAACTCGTGAGTAGAAAAAGATCTACGAACAGAAAATCGCATGTATGACGCAATCCTAGGTCATACGATCATAATATATAATCCTCAAATATAATATAACCAGCAGCCTATACAATGGCTAGGGTAAATATCTAACCCAAATGAAATCCCATATGCCCGTGTCAGTGCCTCAGGTAGCAATATGTCATATGGATGATATATGAATGCATGAAACAGAATGCATGTACTGAAGAAAACCGCTTTCATAAATTTGTGAGATTTCTGTATTTTTAAAATGAGGTATCATAATGAAATCAACATAAAACAGTGTCTAGCATCGGCACAAAACACAAATCTCAATATCTCGATATCTCTGTATCACAATCTCTGTACCTCAATATCTCAGAATCTCAATGTCTCAATCATAATATCTAGGGCGCCGTCAGTCCAGACAGGCCCCTACCATCCATCTCATGACCACGACGGTATCCTCCGGATATCCGACGCGTCGGGTAATATCACCGGTCGGTCGTGCTCCCCTGCCAGGCTCAACGCCATCTCCTGCGATCTTCTTGCCCCGGGGTACCGCACCGGGCCCACCATGTACCCGAAACGGTTCATCCGCCTCCTCGAATCGGGTCTCGAAATACATCAGCAAAACTCATGGTGGACAACTCATACATCATGGGATAACCGCATTTTTATTTTAAAAGAGAGAAGCAGTTTATATATGTTTTGCGGTTTTCCTCCAAATCCAGAAAATCTCATGGAAACCCGAATCCAAATCATCAATAGCATGTAAAATCATGAATATAAGCATGAGAATCCATGAATGCAGCATAATATGAATAACAGTATGCATGAAGTGACAAGTAATAACTACAATGTCAAGCTGGCATATAAGGAAAGCATACTAATATCATGTCACTACTAGCTAACAAACTAAATCAAGCAATAATATTTTCTAAGTGTTCGTGACATAGCAATTACCGATGAAGATGTGTGTGAGCCGGCAAATAAGTGTACGTGGTACATACGCATCATCGGTAATGGTGCTGGTGTCCTAACAGCAGGATATCAATAATGGAATATGAATCACAATAGTATGCAATGCGGAGCAACAATAATAATATGCAGGAGCTGAATACTAAACACCATGATAGCTGAACTGCATCTAATGTCATAAGAGTCATATAGCTATACCACTATAAGGCTGAGCTAAAGCTAACAGTAGGTAAGGGAAACCGCCTAACCTCTGAGTCGATACATACATACATACATACATATATATATATATATATAGTCGGTGATCCCGCCTCGATAATATCACATCCGATACCATATCCCTATAATCAGTTATTCCCAAGTCAAGAGTGCGGATCAAACATCAAAACATAGCTCGTACGTAAATCCATCGTACGGCATCCCAAAATCTAGGTACGGGTCAATATTACATTCGTCATATCATTCATTTGGTATTCTCTATATCAAATATCATAATCTGGGTACTGGCCTACGTCTAGTACAATATTACTACCATCACCATAATCATGTTCTGGCTACTGATCGACAGTCTCGTATAAATCGATATCATCAGCACAAATCATCACAAGGAGTACACATCGCCCAATGCGGCCTATCATAAATATCTTGTCACTTTTATATCATATCATATCATATCTCGTATCATAATCGCATGTCGATCATTTTATATATATATAAATCACTATTCATATGTCATCATCATCCAAAATCCGCTAAAGCATCAAGACGTATCTCAAATACAAATTGTACCATATCACCGATATCATAATCTCAGATTAGAGTCATCGACTCATCTCAATCCCATGTATCATCCTCAATCCGTGTGTGAACACATAGTCCCATACCCATGTGACCATATAACAATATAGAATCTTATAACCACATATGAAATAAGGATGTATGCAAGTATGCATGTGTGTATATGTATGTGTAGTGCACCCACTACCCTAGGGTTTCGTAACCTTTCATCAATCCAACATACCAATATCCATCATAAATCACAATTAACAAAAAATAATTGTTGGTATGTATACGCATCCGTATACATCACCATGAACTGCGGGGGTGCTATACGCCATCGACCCGACTTCTTCCCGTAGATATAAATCTACTCACCTTGTTTTGTGCGTGCCAGTGCCGATGTCGCCATTTGCATCTCCGACGCCTCGACGCCACTTGGGGTATCTGCAAGGATATCACACTCTAAAACACATAAAAACCATGTCGGAAACCAAAATGGTACACGCTACGCCGATTGGTAAAAACCTACAGCCTTGCGTGCAAACACAGCCAACAACCCGCTGCCGTTGGCGTTCAAACGCCACCCGACAGTCACGAATCATCGAATACCAAAATCCATACGAAAACAAGTCGTAAATCATGCGCCAACTCAAGAATTTCAACCCAGATTCTATCCTGGTTGGAATCAGACAAAACTAGACATACCTAGGGTCAAGTTTACATGAAATAGGGCCATGCATGCAAAACAAGGCAGTTTCACCCTGGTCTGGCTGCAAATTGCGGCCAGAGGGAATATATCTGCGGCCTGAATTGGGAGTTGGGGGCTAGGGCTTTGGGTGTTTGTTTCTATCTGCCTGCATGTCTCACTGCCAAGTCAATTTTATTTTAGGAGGTCCGGGTTGATAGCAGTTTCCAGAAAAGCTCAAAAAGTCGACAAAACGCTAACCGACACTAAGTCGAACAATCTGGTATTTGGGTGAAATCTGGAACAATCTTGGGTTAAACTGGTCTTAACAGCACCTAATAAGGTTACACTAACATTCAAAACTAACACTTGGTTAAGTCTCACTCAAATTTGCCTAAACTAGCACTAACACTAAATTTCAGTTAGATAACCTTGATAAAGGAGTTGGGTTGCAAGATTATACCTCAAGGGAGTCCTAGGATGAAGGAGAAGGGAAGGAGGAAGGAGGAAGTCTGTGCTGTTGTTGGACTGCATCAGGTGTTGCTGCTGGTGTTGCTGTTGCAGCTGTTTCTGTTGTTGTTTTGGTTGCTGCTGCTGTTTGCAAACGTGCTGATACAAATGGGGGCTGAAGTGTGTGTTGGGGCTATTTTCTGTTGGGGTGTTGTGCTGATGTAGTTGTGCTGCAGCAGGGGTTTATGGTGTTGCTGGAGCTGGTTCTGCAGTTGCTGCTGCTTGCAACTCTCTCTCTTTTTCTTTGCTGCTGTTTGCAGCAGCTACAGCAGTGGCTGTTAGTAGCAGCAGATGTAGGGTGGCTGATGGGTGTTATCAGCTGATGTGATAACTATTGGGCTGATGTAGCTGCTGATGTGAGTGTGTAGGTATTGGGCTAAGGTGTTAGGGGCTGGTGTATGTATAGGTGTGAGAAAGATCTGATCATGCCAATCTTTTAATGGCCTCTGGTAAATTTTGAGCTCTATAACTGCAACTATATTTATTCTGTTGTGCTTGTGTTGCTAGAGAATTTGCCACTTCATTTCTTTCTATGTGTGTTTAAAGCAAGCTCCAATCTCGTTTGCAACTCATTGAATGGCTTGCACCAGATATCATAAATCCTATTGCACCTTGCTTTCCAAATCTTCCAACAGATGAAATGGGGTGTGACATTTGCTTTAAGCCACCATTCTCTCTCTCTCTCCTAAAACATGCTAGCTTGCACAAGCCATCATGGCTCACTCTTTCCTTACACAAGGTCAACTAATCCTAATCATCCTTAGACAAGACCAAATCCCTTAGTCAAACCAAATCAACATAACCAAAAGGTTTAATCCATCAAGCCCAATTAGACATGGTTAACCCTAGGCTACCATGACCAAAACATGAAACAAGTGTAATAAGTGTAGAAAACGTCATGTGCACGTTTTTGTACAAAAAAACCAAAAATCCAATTAGCGATTTTTAATCGCGATTAACACTAAATTCGCATATAATTCATCATAAAAAATGTAAAATGGCATATTTCCACAAAATAACCTATTTTAGAATTTCTAAAATTTTCTCCGGAATTTTCACCATTTATCGGTATTTAATTATACCGGCTATTAAAATATTCATTAAAAATTAATATTAAATCATGAAAATTCCCAAAAATAATATTTTATTTTTTTTGAAATGTTACAACATCGAAGAGCTCATTCGGTCTGGCCACCTCGCCGCCTACTTGAGGGACAAACGGCAGACCGACCGCGAGCAGGGGCAGCATCACCCACCCACCGGCCTGACCATCGGCCAAATCATGCTTGTCTCGGCGGACGGCCAGCCCGAGGCTCAGGGGGGCCCATGCCCTATGCCGAGCGTGGGGGCCTACGGCCCTACCCGATGCTCGGCCCAAGCCAGTAAAGTCATCTACTAGCTTGTACCTTTCTTTTAGGGCAATATAAATTCTTCCTAGGATTATTGCTAATTTAATAAAGATCAATGGAGCATTGCGAAAGAGAAAGAAAAGCTTTTTTTTTTATTCAAAGGGTATTGTGGGCTCCTCAGCCTTACATCCAAATAAAAAATTACAATGGTGGGGGAACGGGGTGCGGCGAGCACTGCTCGTGGTACTCGGTAAAAATCTGCACCAACCGGGGCCTCGTAAGTTCCAGCCTCCGTTCCCGGTTCCCTCCGCGGGCATCGACCCCGAGCCTCAGCTCGTAGCATTCGCGGAACAACGCCTCTAAGCGGGCCAGCCGATTCACGGAGATCAAGCCGAAACGCTGTTGGATATAATGCCCTCAAAGTCAATTATTGCATCGCAGGCACGTGATTGCAATGACTGTGGAGGACCTATATCGGTAAGACAGTCTTACTCGAGATGATAGTATACTATCTGGTTTGCCTTTATCAGTCGTGTACAGGTTCAGATGACTGATCACTGTTACACTTTGATAGAGCCCTTAGGATCTTACTTTACTACCAACAGTATGATGGCGATCATATACGTGAGAGTTGGGTGGTTTATAAGCTTATCCTTAATTGTGCTCCCTAGTCGTGGGAGTTTCGAGACAGGGTATCGATACTCCGGAGTTGACTAGTGTATACAGTCGAGACCCCGACGAGGGGCGGTGGCCGGTCTCACAAGCCACTGGTGTTAGTTGGATTACCTAAGATGTATACAGGTGCTCATTGGGTTATGAGTACACCGGACAGGACTCGCCGGGAACCTGCTAGTTGGTATTATACCTATCGTCAGATAGCAGTTCCCTGGTGACATGTGTACAGGTTAGTTCATCGACCTGAGGTCGTCATTTGTCTCGTGTGAGTTCCCACTGTGCTTTGATTTCTACCCTACCACGGCTTAAACGAGTCGTGCAAACAGGTATTTTTTGGGTACAGTCCCGAGCCACATGGAGGCAAGTGAGCGGATCGGCAGGGGATTCGTCTCTCCCGGTATTGGGGGTGAGATCGCGCTGTGTCTAGGAGAGCCATTACACAAAGCCCACGGCCGTGGCAGGAGATTTACTGGTAGGTACTCCAGTAGTATCTCAGGGTGTTTTTGGGCTACACTCCGACACGACTTATACTGCTATTGGGGGTCTGACGTTACCAGTGTTAGTTGTATGTATGCCCTAGATGCCAGTATTGTACAGATGATGTATATTATATTGGATGCTTGGACATATATAGAGATGACTTTCTTGCTCGATATGATAGTATGCTATCTGGTTGCTCTTTATCTTAACATGTACACTTGTCTCTTTAAACTGTCTTAAAGTTACATGTTGGTAAAGCCCTTAGGATGTGTACTTGACTACCTGGACTATGATGCAGATCATACTAGTGGGGACATGGTAGTCCATAAGTACATCCTTCAAGGTCCCTAGTCATGGGTGTATCGAGACGGGAAATCGATATACCAGTGTAGACTAGCGTATACGCTTCTCGACCCATGAGATGGGCGATGGATGATCCCATATCCATTGGTGTTTGACATTAGAGATGGTGTACGGGTGCTCAGTGGAGACTGGGTACACTGGACGGACTCACCGAGAACTCCCAGATGGTATTATACCTCACGTCAGATGGCAGTTCTCAGGTGACACTTGTGCAGGTTAGTCTGTAGACCCGAGATCGTCATAGAGTCTTGTGTGATTCCCACTGTGCTTTGATCTCCACCTTACCATGTCCATGAGGGCGTGCAAAACGGTGGTTTTTGGGTACAGTCCCGAGTCACATGGAGGCAATGAGCGATAGGAGGGGTTTCGTCTCTCCCGGTATTGGGGGTTGATGTTGCGCTGTGCTCGATTGGCCGTAACAGGGAAGTCCCTGGCCAGGGCTGATCAGAGTTTTTGCTGGTAAGTGTTACCAGTAGTTTCTCGACCCGTTATGAGCCTCACATCGGCACGACTTATCGGTTATTGGGGTGTGACGTTTACCACCCCTAGACTTGATATACGACATATCAGACGAACAGACCGGACTGCACGGTAAGTGTTACTGGTTGGATTCACAGGAGTGTGAGCGGGCTTGCTCGTCGATCTTCTGATCACTCAATACCCGGGTGGCCGTTACGTTTAGCAGGACGCTTGCGGCTTGTGGGTGCTTGATATGATCATCATCTGCTGCCGGCGTATTGACGAGTCTTTAGGGTCCAACACAGAGGTTTCCTGGCTCAAGCGAAACGAAATAGGAGCGCATATGAGATATGTGCGGGACCGAGAATAATGCGTGTATGTGATACCGTATTTCATTCTCGCGATTAATGTTTCGATTGGTTGTATGCGATATAACCTAGTTATCGAATCGAAGATTGATTCGATAAGTCGATACATTGGATACTAGTCGGTTATGTGCGACATGACCGGATCATTGAATCAAGTGTTGATTTAATGATTTAATCTATAATTATATATTTGATATATTACTTTGCATTAACTAGTATTGGTTCACTTTAAAAAGGATTTTCTCACTTGATGTGCACATTGTATATGCGATATATTTTAGTGTACACTTGTTTGTATCATGTTTGATGATACATGCTAACTTGAGTATGTAAAGATTAAACCATGGTTGTGTAATGATTAGGGTTTTCTTTTTCTTACTTATTTATTTATTTATTTATTTTGAAAAAGATAAAGGAGAATATGGTGGCTTTCTTTGGATGCTTGTTGAAGCTTCATGAAGCTTTGAACAAGTCCACCATATTTGTCTCATGCTTAACCCTAACCATTCCTACTAACCATGGTCTATTCTCTACACCTAACCAAGGTTAGGATATGATAAGTATTCATTTCTTTTCTATTTTAAAAGGACTTATCATATTCTATCTTCATCTTCATCATCTTTGACAAGAAGAAAAGCTTACTATCTTTAATGGTATCTTGAGAAAAAGAGTGAGAAATCCAATTCTAAAGTGAACCCACCTCCTATTTCTTCATCTTCTACCTCTTGCCAAGTAGTATAGGGTGTTTTCTTCACAAGTTTCACGACTTGGTGAAGTTGGAGCTTGATCTTGTGTTGCCTCGACGTAGATCTTCTTCGGCATCGAAGCCGACGACCTAGCCCGCCCATTTCTCCGATGAAGCCGATGCAAGAGTCCGGGATTCGAGATGGACAGCGAGAGGACGTCTACATGGAGCTAAGGAAGTGGAGAACCGGATCTACAAAGGTTGTAGCCTCTTTCCTTTAGTTAAAATGTTAACTAGTTTCACTTTTCGCCTAAACTCTAGTCAACGAATCCGTATTAGGGTTTCTCGGCACTTGTAAAATTTGAAATTGGCATGGTTGATGCCTTGTGAGACCTCATTAGAGTGCCCAGGAACCCTACAGTGGTATCAGAGCCTAGCTAGAGCCTTAGGCGAAGCCTAGACGACGTTTGAAACCCGAATGAACATCGAAACCCTAAAACAAATTGCTCTCTGGACTTTTTTCAAAAACTGGGTTTTTTCCAGATTAAAAATGCTTAAAAAATTCAACAGGGAATTCTAAGAATTACGGTGCAAAAATTATCTCATGATGCCTCTAAAGAGCGGCGGAACCGCGGCAGAAGCCTGGCTTCTGCGGCGGTTCCGCGGCCACTTGATGGGATTTGCCTTTAAACTTTGCACAGTAATTCATGTTTTCAGGTGCTGAGTTTTCTGGGAATTTTTAATTTGCACTCAAGAGTTGAGTTTTCTAGGGTGTTTTGGAGCTTCGATGATTCGATTGGAAATTTCAAACTTTGCCTATGTGTTTTCCGGATAATTTTAGAATATGTTAAAAAGTTCGACCGGATGCAAATACCCAATCTTTCCCCTGCCGGAAAATTTCCAAGTGTTGGATTTTTTCTGAGGTTTAAAAACGTTCTAAGTAGTGCAAGTAACGCGATGGTCCCTCTAGAAGACAACAAACCTTAACTCGATTATATGACCGTCTTGAACTGCCCTTTGAACCTTAGGGTTTGGGACAGTACGGCGTGCCACATGTGAGGCGTTGGCTTGACCCTTCTATGGCTGGACCGTTGGTACTGAGGCATGAAGTGAATGTCTTTGAACTTATTTCATGTGTTGAACGGTTTCGGGAAAACTTGGGTGTTCGAATGTTCGATCGGAAAGTTTAATATTTTCTATTTATCCGGAATGTGATACAATAATTGGAATTCACAAACAGTTATGAGATAACTGGATGAATGTTATAAATCTAGCGGTTTAGTCTCACTTGATATTGAAAAGAGTTTTCGATAATGGGACTAAAATGCGGGGTTTATAAATGTTAGGCATGTGATGTCTAAGTATTTCATTTGATTAGGCATGTGATGTCTAAAGAGGTTGCGGATTCCAACTGTTGTAGTTTTACACTTTCTTTTCTGTGACCGTAAGTGTAATATGTGATATCGCCGGTTTCGTTGCTATATGTCAACGACAATTGGGATGCGCATATTTACTTACGTTGATGACATATGATGTTATGTGTTGCTGGATA
This sequence comes from Agapanthus africanus, assembly GCA_030015575.1. Lineage (NCBI taxonomy): Eukaryota > Viridiplantae > Streptophyta > Magnoliopsida > Asparagales > Amaryllidaceae > Agapanthus > Agapanthus africanus. The sequence goes on along the minus strand of CM057350.1, from coordinate 351,551,752 downwards.
TGTTATATTGGATTGTCGTGTTTGAATAGCCGGGGGTTTTTATGTGAGATGAGTGTTTTTCATTTTCATTCATGTAAAAACTTGTATGTAATATTCTTTTATTTGGGGCACTTCCAGGTTGCGGAAGTTGTCACCTTTTGTATATTATTTACTTTTCCGCACTAGGATAGACCCAAGGAGGGGAGCACAAGTAACCGGGTTCTAGGGTCCAGAGGGAGACTATCTCGAGGAGTCGAGTCCGGGTCTTCTAACCCAAGAATTGGTAGGGTTGCTTGCCGCTCTCGTAGGGGTCTAGGGGTGTGGGATTGGCTATTCATCACGACCGTAGAATCCGTATTTTATCCTGGCTCGTATTAAAAATACGGACGTCCTAGTATATCCAATATTTCATATGATATTTTCTGCTGCGATATCTGTGATGTGATCATGTGATATGTTCTGTGATGGATACTGTATATAGTATATATGATATATTATATAGACGTTACTTATGTTTTGCACCCGCACTAGCCCTGCCCTGCTCTGTCGTTACTTACCTAACCTAACGGTGCACGAGGGGACATCGAGGCGAATGCGGATGGCATAAGTGCACGTCGTATTTATCTGTGATGTTTAGGTGACTTAAATGATGGGACTTCATTAATGTGATTAATGAAAGAAAAGAAATCTAAAAGATGTTGTAGAATCAAATTTTAAATAAAAAGGGTAGCTACAGTTTTGCTTTGCATAGTGGTATATATGATATACCCTGCACCTTATTCGATGAGGAAAGGGCCGAAATCCCTTCACCGGGAGTGACCCCTTTAGCAATAACTGGCAGATGCTATACACTCGGTTTACTTTTGATTGTTTTTGGAGTTTTGCTTTGCACAGTGATATATATGATATATCTCGCACCTCATTCGACGAGGAAAGGGCCGACGATCCCTTCATAGGGAGTGACCCCTTTAGCAAAACTAGAAAAGGCTCAAAATCACTCCATTTCAAAACTTCACCCGATTCTACAACGATATCAAGTTTATTACGCAATAGGTTTTCAGAAAAACCTGTCGTAGCCCTCCGTCATTTCAGATAGGAACTGTTTAGTATTCGTGCTGCGTTTGTTGGCCTTTGTCAAGGCGTAGTGTGCGGTAGCTGAATAGTGCTTATCTGCTTGTGCATGTGATGCAGATTGTTTCAGGGTAGTCGTACGACCTTGTTGGCCTTTGTCAAGGGCCGTGCGGGTGGGTTTGATTCAATCAAGAAATGACGGGTTGAACTTGACTAGCAGCCTATGATTTGTTGGCCTTTGTCAAGGTCATAGGACGCAAGGGACAAAAGCATTATCGGGAATTTCAAGTGTTGAAATTTGCAATGAGATTGCATACCTTCTATGAGATAGTTGGATCCCGATACCCACTGCGAGTAATAGTTACTCCTGGGAGAGTTTTACACATTACAATTAGCCGATCAAGTAGGTGTCTAGAAAGGTGTCAACAGGGTTATGCCTCTGGGAAAACGAGGTTTACTCTAATTAGGTCCGTGCGAAAGCACGGGGAGCCTCCCTCAAAATACCGACACTGGCCTGGCTGAAAGATTGGCGAAGTTGTAGGTTGTAATTAATCCCGGCTAGTCTTTCCTTTTAGGGTTTGAAGGAAGATTTGATAAAAACCAGTGGGAGCCATCCTGATTAGATAAGATAATAACCAATCTGATCTTGCACGAGCATACGCTAAAGTGTTTTCTTCTCTCTCTCTCCAGGTAGCGACCATGTCATGCCCTAATAAAGATAATAATATGGATGTATTGACTGAACCCGCATGTTATACTGTGCTGGGGAACGTTGGTTCCGTTCTTTCTTATAAGAGTTATAGGACTGAACAGGATATAGGAGAATACCAGGATTCCCATGCCACCCGAATGAAGAAAGTACATGTTGATGCATTTTCTTCGGGTGTGTTCGTTACAGAGAACTGTTTCTCCATTTGCTCTATGTCCTGGGTATTAGATACCGGGTCAGGATCCCATATATGTAATCAGTTACATGGGCTAAGGAAATGTAGAGAACTTGGAGAAGGTGATAAAGACATTAGAGTTGGAAATGGTGCAATTGTTGCAGCTAAGACTGTCGGGGAATATCACCTTGCATTACCTACTGGTAATACTTTGGTTCTGAACGAATGCTATTACATGCCGAACCTGATATGCAACATTATATCGGTTTCTTTATTGAGTAAAGAGGGATATAGTTTTGTATTACAGGATAATGTTATGAACATTTTCCGTAACCAAAAGTTGGTTGGATCAGGCACGTTGTGCAATGGCATTTATGTTCTAAATCAATTAACAGTTCTGAGCATAACAAACACACACAAGAGGAAGAGTTCTGAATTGAACAAATCCTTCTTGTGGCATTGCAGACTGGGTCACATCAATGCGACACGACTAGCAAAGTTGCATAAGGATGGATATTTAAATCCGTTTGAATTTTCATCTTATGACACTTGCCAGTCATGTCTCAAAGGCAAGATGACCAAAACTCCGTTTACGGGACACGGAGAAAGAGTTACTGAACTCTTGGGACTGATACATAGTGATGTATGCGGTCCCATGTCTACACATGCCAGGGATGGTTCATCGTACTTCATTACATTCACTGACGATCTCTCTAGATTCAGATATGTGTTCCTGATGAAACACAAATCAGAAGCTTTTGAGAAATTTAGAGAATATAAACATGAAGTCGAGAACCAAACCGGAAAAAGTATTAAAATCCTTCGATCTGATCGAGGAGGTGAGTACTTGAGCATTGAATTCCTGAACTTCCTAAAAGAGAATGGGATTCTCTCTCAGCTGACTCCTCCATATACACCACAGCACAACGGTGTATCAGAACGGATGAACCGCACCCTATTAGATATGGTGCGCTCTATGATGAGCACAGCTGAGTTACCTATTTCCTTCTGGGGATATGCGCTGGAAACAGCAGCATACCTATTGAATCAAGTTCCAAATAAATCTGTACCTACCACACCATATGAGATATGGAGTGGGAAGAGACCATGTCTTAAACGAGTTAAGATATGGGGTTGTCCGGCCTATGTCAAAAGGCAAAATCCGGACAAACTCGAGGCACGGTCAGTTCTATGCAAGTTTGTGGGATATCCCAAACATTCACATGGATATCTTTTCTACCATGCAGAGGAACAAAAAGTGTTTGTTTCTTGACATGCCACCTTTTTAGAAAAGGAATTCCTTAAAAAAGAAATTAGTGGCAAAGTGGTAGAGCTGGAAGAAGTTCCAGATACACAAACTGTAACTGAAGATTTAGTGGAACCAGAAGATTCCGAAGTTCCCAATGAACCCCAGCCACTCCGCCGATCTAGTAGGGTTCCTCGCCAACCTGAGAGATACTACGGTTTTCTCATGGATGGTGGGAGCGAGGATTGCATCATGGAGGATGATGACCCAACTAGCTTCGAGCAGGCCATCACGAGTAGGGACTCAGTGAAATGGCTGGATGCTATGCGGTCCGAGATGGAATCCATGTACACCAACAAAGTATGGACTTTGGAAGTTGCTCCTGATGGGGTAAAACCCATTGGGAGCAAGTGGATCTTCAAGAAAAAACTTGGTGTAGATGGGAAAGTGGAGACTTTCAAAGCTAGACTTGTTGCAAAGGGTTTTGGTCAAAGACCAGGTGTGGACTATGACGAAACCTTTTCTCCAGTGGCTATGCTTAAATCCATCCGGATCATGCTTGCCATCGCTGCATATCATGACTACGAAATCTGGCAAATGGATTTTAAGACCGCCTTTCTAAACGGTGATTTAGAAGAGTGCGTGTACATGACTCAGCCAGAGGGCTTCGTAGACAGTGGGAGCAGCGGGAAGGTGTGCAAGCTGCTTAAATCCATTTATGGATTAAAGCAAGCATCGCGGAGTTGGAACATCTGCTTTGACGTCGTTATCAAAGAGTTTGATTTCGTCAAAAACCCAGATGAACCTTGTATTTACAAGAAGGTGGCAGAGAGTAAGGTTGTCTTCCTCGTATTGTACGTGGACGACATACTCTTGATAGGAAATGATATTCCTATGCTGCAATCAGTCAAGCTCTTCTTATCACAAAGATTCTCAATGAAAGATCTTGGTGATGCCTCCTGCATATTGGGAATCAGGATCTATAGAGATAGATCCAAACGGATATTGGGATTGTCCCAATCCAAGTACATTGACACCATACTAAAGAGGTTTAGTATGGAAGAATCCAAGCGTGGGAACTTGCCCACGATCTCTGGAGTCACTCTCTCCAAAGAGATGTCTCCCAAGACTGATTTGGAGAGAGCTCGCATGCAAGGGATACCCTATGCTTCGGCTGTAGGCTCTATCATGTACGCAATGCTATGTACCAGACCCGATGTTGCATACTCACTAAGTGTAGTGAGCAGGTATCAAGCTGATCCTGGAGAGAGTCACTGGACAGCTGTGAAGAGCATTCTCAAGTACTTGCGAAGGACTAAAGAAATGCTCTTGGTGTATGGTAACGGAGAACTCCAAGTGGAGTCCTTTACCGATTCGAGCTTCCAGAGTGATAAGGACAACTCTAAGTTGCAGTCGGGATTTGTCTTTACCCTTTACGGAGGGGCGGTTAGCTGGAAGAGTTCCAAGCAGGAAACCGTGGCAGACTCGACAGAATACATCGCTGCTAACGATGCTGCTAAAGAGGCTGTCTGGATCAAGAAGTTCATTACTAAACTTGGAGTGGTTCCATCCATTGAGCATCCAATACCTTTGTATTGTGATAACAATGGAGCGGTGGCTTTGGCCAAGGAACCTAGGTCCCATCAGCGATCCATGCATATTCTGAGACGGTATCACCTGATCCGGGAGATAGTTGATCGCCGGGAGATCGAGGTCAGGAGGGTTGACACGAAGAACAACATGGCGGATCCACTCACGAAGGCCATTCCCCAGATACAGTTTGAGAGACTCTTCGGGATGCTCGGTATGCGATACTACAGCAGCTGGCCCTAGTGCAAGTGGGAGATTGTTAGTTGTATGTATGCCCTAGAGGCCAGTATTGTACAGATGATGTATATTATATTGGATGCTTGGACATATATAGAGATGACTTTCTTGCTCGATATGATAGTATGCTATCTGGTTGCTCTTTATCTTAACATGTACACTTGTCTCTTTAAACTGTCTTAAAGTTACATGTTGGTAAAGCCCTTAGGATGTGTACTTGACTACCTGGACTATGATGCAGATCATACTAGTGGGGACATGGTAGTCCATAAGTACATCCTTCAAGGTCCCTAGTCGTGGGTGTATCGAGACGGAGCATCGATATACCAGTGTAAACTAGCGTATACGCTTCTCGATCCATGAGATGGGCGATGGATGATCCCATATCCATTGGTGTTTGACATCAGAGATGGTGTACGGGTGCTCAGTGGAGACTGGGTACACTGGAAGGACTCGCCGAGAACTCCCAGATGGTATTATACCTCACGTCAGATGGCAGTTCTCAGGTGACACTTGTGCAGGTTAGTCTGTAGACCCGAGATCGTCATAGAGTCTTGTGTGATTCCCACTGTGCTTTGATCTCCACCTTACCATGTCCATGAGGGCGTGCAAAACGGTGGTTTTTGGGTACAGTCCCGAGTCACATGGTGGCAATGAGCGATAGGAGGGGTTTTGTCTCTCCCGGTATTGGGGGTTGATGTTGCGCTGTGCTCGATTGGCCGTAACTGTTAGTGTTTATGCCCTAGAAGGCCATTACTGTATCATACTAGTTTGTATATTACTTAATGGAAGCTTGGGATATTCACATGTATATAACAGTCTTGCTAAACATGGTAGTATGCTACTTGGTTTTTCTATCTTAATATGTGAGTGTACGTATTGATAGAGCTCTTAGGATCTTGCTTGTCTACCAGCGTTGTGATGGCAGTCACACTAGTGGGGGCTGGGTAGTCTACAAGCACATCCTTATTCAGGTCCCTGGTCGTTGGATTATCGAGACAGAGCATCGATACTCCGGAGTAGACTGGTGTGTACGCTTCTCATCCCAGTTGGGGAGATGGTCTGTCCCATAGCCGTCAGTACGTCGTACTGGAGATAGTATGCAGGTGCTCGTTAGGTTACGGGTACACCGGACAGGACTCACAGGGAACTGTTGGTTGGTTTGATACCAGTCGTCAGTGAGCAGTTCCCAGGTGACATGAGTACAGCATAGTCCGCAGACTTGACACTGCTACTTCGCCTCGAGCGTGTCCCACTGTTCTTAGATTGCTACCCTACCACGGCTCAAAGGAGTCGTGCAAACAGGTAGCAGTTGGGTGCAGTCCCGAGCACTTGGAGGCAGTGGCGGTTAGACAGGATTCGTCCCTCCCGGTATTGGGAGTAGATATCGTGCTGTGTCAGAGAGCCATTACGCAAAGTCCCTGGCCAGGGCAAGCGAGATTTGCTGGTAGGTTCCAGTAGTTTCTCAGGGTGTAATGGGCTTCCCTCCGACACGACTTATACCGCTATTAGGGGACTGACGCTTGCCGCCCCCCTAGGCCCGATATGCGATAGTCTTGGACGAACGGACCGGACTGTATGGAGATTGTCACATCAGACTCAGTAGGAGTTCGGATGGGTTTCCTCATCGGCCTTCTTATCGACAACTACCTGGGGACCGTTACGTACAGCTAGTGCCGCTTGCGGTCTGTGGTTAAATCCACTGCCAGCGTAGTAGTCGAGTCTCTAGAGTCCCACACAGAGAGTTTCCTATTCCAGGCGAAACGATTTAGAGGTCGCATGGTTTTGCGACAAAGGGTTCGGACGCATACGTGCGTTTACGCGCGTACGACTTTCGGACAGTTTTTACCAGTCTATCTCAATCTATCTTCTTTGATTAGCAATCCAAGAAGGTTAGTTGCCTCAAGTTTAGAGGCTAAGCTTGGAGTTTTGCTCTCGGGTGGATCGTCTACTGCCTAGAGAAGGCCGAGGAGAACAAGGAGATCGTAAAGACGAAGGACTAGTTTCGATAGGTATAATCCCTAAGCATAGTAGTTTAGAACAACTATATGTTTGGTTAGTTATCGTTTAGCTTCAATTCAAGCGGTTAGTCGATGTTCGTTCACTAAACAAGTTCGTTTTTGAAAATTCCGCCTCCCCACAAGTATTGGGGTGTAGTACATCGACTTACAGTGGTATCAGAGCCTCGCTAAACAATAAATAACTTAATTGCAAATTTGTACGAATTTCGAACGGAAAAACGAAGCCGGAAAACCCTAAAACTGTCAAGTTTCTGTCGAGTTTAAAATGAAGTCCTAAAATTTTTCAGGTGAGTTCAGAAAGCTTGAAAAGGGTCCAGAAGAACACCCATGAAATTTGAGCCCATGATTCGTCTAAAGCGCCGCGGAAGCGCGGCGGATCGCACCGATCCGCCGCGGTTCCACGGCCGAGTTGCCGATTCATGGACTCATCTTTCATGTGTGGGTCCTTTCTGGTATTTGGGGTTTTCTGGAATATTTTAATTTTGCTCAGGTTTCCAGTTTACAGAGCAGTTTTTGGAGCAATATTAAGGATGTTTAATCGATCGAAATTGTACAGTATTTGCATGTTGGATTATATCTGTGATTGATAAATGTGTTCGTAAACCTCCCCTAACTGCTAGTATGTCGGTTGGCAGGGGGTTGCACATTTCTGTAATGGTTATATCTGTTTGTGCATATAAACTGTATTGGACTGTTGTGGTGTATAGCCGGGGTTATGCAATTGGTTATTGTTTAATTCATTTGTTGTAAATGTAATTTGTTGTAATATTATTTTTGCGGGGCACATCCAGGTTGCGGTTGTAGCCACCGTTGTATTATTTCATTTTACTGTTTTTGCTCCTAGGACTGACCCAAGGTGGGGTACACAAACTGCCGGGCGGGTAGTTTGCCGTACCCGTAGGGGTCGAGGGTGGGGTAACGGCTATTCATCACAACTGTGTAATCTGTCTTTTCTTGAAAGAAATACAGATTTCTTGCAAATCCAATATTGTTTATCTGTGTTCTGGAATGTATATCATTGCGTCAGACGAATGTAAAATATCTATATATATGATAGCTATTTAGACGTCACTTATGTTTTACACCCGCGCTAGCCCAGCCCCCGCTCTGTCGTTAGTTAAGTAACCTAACGGGTGATGACGGGACCCCGTGGCGAATGCGGATGGCATAAGAGGACGTTGTATTTTCGTTGTTTTCTGCAATGATAGGTTAATGATGGGACGCATTATCTATAATGCAAAGAAAATAAACCAAGTTTAAATCGTTGGAACAATTTAAAAGAAACCACTCGGTTATTTTTTAAAACAGATATTTTTAAATGTGGAGATTTAACCACTCCTTTTAAAAGCTATCAGGTTCCTTCGGTTATATCAAGTTCACTACGTTCACGGTTTCGCCAAAACCAGTCGTAGCCCTCCGTCATTTCTTATGAATGGTCAGTAGTATTCAAGCTATGTTTGTTTGGCCCTTAGTCAAGACATAGTGATTGGTAGCTGCTGGGGTATTCATTTGTTGCATAGATAGATGAGTTGGTTTGGGACAATCGTATTACTTTGTTGGCCCTTAGTCAAGAGTATATACGGATGGGTTCAAATCAACAGGATAATGATGGGCAGAACTTGACATGTGACTTATGATTTGTTGGCCCTTAGTCAAGATCATAAGAACATGGGGCAAAAACATATATCGGGAATTTCTAAAGAAACTGAAATTTGCAAAGAGATGCATACCATTTGGAGTTTGATGAATGTTGGTAGGATTCCTTCAACATTATCATACGATGATATTTGGATCCCGATCCTACTGTGAGTATATGCTACTTATCAGGATATTCGTCACTTAACGATCAATGCTATAAACCTAGTAGGTGTCCAGAAAGGTGTCAGCGGGGTTACGCCCCCAGAGAAAAGAGGTTATTTAATTAAGGAACTTCGCGAAAGCGTTGGAAAACCTCCCTCGAAGTATCGACACTGGCCTGGCTGAACGGTTAAGCAAGTATTGTACGGTGAGAATAGTCCTGGCTAATTCTTCTTTTATGGTTTGAGGAAGGATTCGAAAAACAGTGGGAGCCATCCAGTTTAGATAAACTAAAAACCACTCTAAACTTGCAAGAGCATCATGCTAAAGAGTTTTCTTCTCTCTCTCTTAATTGCAGCGACCCTGAAAATGACTGGACTTAAGTTACTTTTAGAGAAAAATATACTGATGGGGCCAAACTATAAAGATTGGCTGCGGAATGTCAAAATGGCTTTGACCTATGACAAACTGGGGTACGTCCTCACCGCTACGGCACCTGCTGTCCCTGGTCCCAAATCCAGCAATGCGGATAAGGAAATCCGAAAAACCTGGGATTTAGATTGCGCGAGAGCCAAGTGCATCGTGCTTGCCTCAATGAACAATGAACATCAGAGGAGGCACGAGGATATGTCCCTAGATGGCATATTTCTCCATACAAAGGAACTTTATGGAGAGCAATCTCGTATAGCAAGATACGAGACCTCTAAGAACTTGTTTCGAGCGAGGTTGGCTGTCGGGTCATCGGTAGGTGAACATGTCCTAAAGATGATCGGCTATATTGAAGAGCTCGCAGACCTTGGGACGACTTTGGATAATGAGCTCTATACAGACCTTATTCTCCAGTCCCTTCCTCCCACCTACGCCCAGTTTATCCTCAACTTCAATCTTCAAGGAAAAGAAGTTGAACTTGCGGAACTCCTGAACATGTTAAGGAGTGCAGAGGGCACCTTGCAGAAGGCAAGGGAAACACCCGCTATGTTTGTTGGCGGTGCATCTTCTTCCGGGTCCAAGGCTAGGGCCAAAGGAAGGAAGAAGAAGGCCGCACCCAAACCTAGAGGAGGTGTTAGTAAGGTGGGAAAGAAGGGAAAGAAAAAGATAGCAGTACCGATAGTTGGCCCGGATGAGTGCTTCCATTGTCACAGGAAAGGGCATTGGAAGAAGGATTGCAAGGCGTGGAACGCCAAGAACCAGGAACCAGGAACCGAAGCAAGCTGTGGCTTCGACTTCAGGTGTGTTTGTAATTGAGAATTGTCTGTCGATCAACTCTACTTCCTGGGTATTGGATACCGGATCAGGATCTCATATTTGCAATTCATTGCAGGCACTGAGAAACCGTAGAGTGCTGAAGGAAGGTGATATGATCCTCAGGGTTGCTAACGGAGCTAGCGTGGGAGCTGCGTCCGTCGGGGATTATCACCTAGGATTGACGAGTGGACATATTTTGGTTTTACATAACTGTTATTTTGTACCAAGCTTAACGTGTAATATCATATCAGTTTCCTTGTTATCAAATAAAGGTTATGATTTCACGTTTGTAAGAGATGTTGTCAACATCCACCTTAATCATGGTTTGATTGGGTCCGGTACTCTAAATAACGGCATATATGTTTTAAACCAACTCCAAATTTTCAATGTCCAGAACACACTAAAAAGAAAGTCTCCAGATTTAAATAAAGCTTTCTTATGGCATTGTAGACTGGGTCACATCAATGAGAGAAGGTTGACTAAGTTGCATAGAGAAGGATATTTGGACACGTTCGAATATCAATCCTATGACACTTGTCAATCTTGTCTCAAAGGAAAGATGACAAAGACTCCATTTACTGGACAAGGAGTAAGAGCGAGCGAGCTCTTAGGACTCATACACAGTGATGTATGTGGTCCAATGTCTACACATGCAAGAGGTGGTTATTCCTACTTCATTACTTTTACAGATGATTTCTCTAGGTTTGGACATGTCTTCTTAATGAAGCATAAATCCGAGGCCTTTGAGAAATTCAAGGAATACAAGAGTGAAGCGGAAAACCAAACAGGCAAAAGTATTAAGACACTGAGATCTGATCGAGGTGGAGAATACTTAAGTGCCGAGTTCCTAGGTTACCTAAAAGAGAAAGGAATTCTCTCTCAGCTTACTCCTCCATACACTCCACAGCATAACGGTGTATCGGAGAGACGGAATCGAACCCTATTGGATATGGTTCGATCCATGATGAGTAATGCTGAGTTACCGAGATCTTTCTGGGGTTATGCGCTAGAATCAGCGGCATATCTTTTGAACCAGGTTCCAACCAAGACTGTGCCTACCATACCATATCAGATGTGGAGTGGGAAGAAACCCTGTCTAAAACATTTTAGGTCATGGGGGTGTCCAGCTTTTGTAAAAAAGCAGCATGTGGACAAGCTCGAGGCACGCTCAGTACTGTGTAAGCTTGTGGGATATCCAAAGAACTCCAAGGGATATTATTTCTATTACGCAGAGGAACAAAAGGTTTTTGTTTCTCGTCATGCCCACTTCTTAGAAACTGAATTTTTAGAAAATCAGAAGAGTGGGAGCGCAGTAGAACTGGAAGAAATTCCAGAACCACAAGCTGTTACTGAAAGTTTGGTAGAACCAGAGGTTCAAGAAGAACAGAACATTCCCGCACCCCTCCGCAGGAGTAGTAGGCCGTCTCATCCGCCTGAGAGATACTACGGTTTTCTCATAGACGGGGATAGAGAGGATTGCATCATAGATGATGATGAACCTACTGACTTCCAGCAGGCCATCCAGAGCGGCGACTCGGTACGATGGCTAGATGCAATGCGGACCGAGATGGAGTCCATGTACACCAACAAAGTATGGACTTTGGACTTTGCTCCAGATGGGGTAAAACCCATAGGATGCAAATGGATCTTCAAGAAAAAGATTGGTGTAGATGGACAGGTGGAAACCTATAAGGCTAGACTTGTTGCAAAGGGTTTTCGTCAAAGACCTGGTTTGGACTATGACGAAACTTTTTCTCCAGTGGCTATGCTCAAATCCATTCGGGTCCTTCTTGCTATTGCTGCCTTCCATGATTATGAAATCTGGCAGATGGACGTAAAGACGGCTTTTCTGAATGGAAATTTAGAAGAGAGCGTCTATATGGATCAGCCAGAGGGTTTCAATCAGAGTGGGAGCAGCGGGAAAGTATGCAAGCTGCTTAAGTCCATTTATGGACTAAAGCAGGCATCGCGGAGTTGGAACATCTGTTTTGATGAGACAGTCAAAGAATATGACTTTATCAAAAATCCAGATGAACCGTGCATATATAGTAAAGTTGTAGCCAGAAGTGTCGTATTCCTCGTCTTGTACGTGGATGACATTCTATTGATAGGAAATGACATTCCTATGCTACAATCTGTCAAAGGATTCTTGTCACACAGGTTCTCCATGAAAGACCTGGGTGATGCCTCGTACATTCTGGGGATCCGGATCTATCGTGATAGATCCAAGAGGATGTTGGGACTTTCGCAGTCCAGGTATATCGACACTGTACTGAAAAGATTCAGTATGGAAGATTCTAAGCGCGGTAACCTACCGGCTTGTCACGGAATCACCCTCTCCAAAGAGATGTCTCCCAAGACTGATTTGGAAAGGGAACGCATGTCTATTATACCCTACGCTTCTGCGGTAGGCTCTATAATGTATGCGATGTTGTGTACCAGACCAGATGTTGCTTACGCACTGAGCGTGGTAAGCCGGTATCAGTCAGACCCAGGGGAGAAACACTGGATAGCAGTAAAGAATATTCTCAAGTACCTGAGGAGGACTAAGGAGATGTTCTTGGTTTACGGCGGAAAAGACCTCAGGTTGGAGGCCTTTGCTGATTCCGGCTTCTAGAGTGATAAGGACGATTCCAAGTCCATGTCGGGTTATGTCTTTACCCTCAATGGAGGGGCGGTGTGCTGGAAGAGCTCCAAGCAGGACACCGTTGCTGACTCGACGATGGAAGCGGAGTATATAGCTGCTTGCGATGCCGCAAAAGAAGCAGTCTGGATGAAGAAGTTCCTAACAGAACTTCAGGTGGTTCCTACCATAGTTGATCCAATACCTCTGTATTGCGACAACAACGGAGCTATAGCTTTAGCGAAGGAACCAAGGTCCCATCAGAAGTCCAGACACATCTTGAGGCGATATCACCTGATCAGGGAGATCATTGATCGTCAGGAGATCGAGGTTCGGAGAGTTGCTTCTGAAGAGAACATTGCTGATCCATTCACGAAGGCCCTTCCTCAGATTCAGTTCGAGAGGCTACTCGAGATCATTGGTCTACGATATGCCAGTACATGGCCCTAGTGCAAGTGGGAGATTGTTAGTGTTTATGCCCTAGAAGGCCATTACTGTATCATACTAGTTTGTATATTACTTAATGGAAGCTTGGGATATTCACATGTATATAACAGTCTTGCTAAACATGGTAGTATGCTACTTGGTTTTTCTATCTTAATATGTGAGTGTACGTATTGATAGAGCTCTTAGGATCTTTCTTGTCTACCAGCGTTGTGATGGCAGTCACACTAGTGGGGGCTGGGTAGTCTACAAGCACATCCTTATTCAGGTCCCTGGTCGTTGGATTATCGAGACAGAGCATCGATACTCCGGAGTAGACTGGTGTGTACGCTTCTCATCCCTGTTGGGGAGATGGTCTGTCCCACAGCCGTCAGTACGTCGTACTGGAGATAGTATGCAGGTGCTCGTTAGGTTACGGGTACACCGGACAGGACTCACAGGGAACTGTTGGTTGGTTTGATACCAGTCGTCAGTGAGCAGTTCCCAGGTGACATGAGTACAGCATAGTCCGCAGACTTGACACTGCTACTTCGCCTCGAGTGTGTCCCACTGTTCTTAGATTGCTACCCTACCACGGCTCAAAGGAGTCGTGCAAACAGGTAGCAGTTGGGTGCAGTCCCGAGCACTTGGAGGCAGTGGCGGTTAGACAGGATTCGTCCCTCCCGGTATTGGGAGTAGATATCGTGCTGTGTCAGAGAGCCATTACGCAAAGTCCCTGGCCAGGGCAAGCGAGATTTGCTGGTAGGTTCCAGTAGATTCTCAGGGTGTAATGGGCTTCCCTCCGACACGACTTATACCGCTATTAGGGGACTGACGCTTGCCGCCCCCCTAGGCCCGATATGCGATAGTCTTGGACGAACGGACCGGACTGTATGGAGATTGTCACATCAGACTCAGTAGGAGTTCGGATGGGTTTCCTCATCGGCCTTCTTATCGACAACTACCTGGGGACCGTTACGTACAGCTAGTGCCGCTTGCGGTCTGTGGTTAAACCTACTGCCAGCGTAGTAGTCGAGTCTCTAGAGTCCCACACAGAGAGTTTCCTATTCCAGGCGAAACGATTTAGAGGTCGCATGGTTTTGCGACAAAGGGTTCGGACGCATACGTGCGTTTACGCGCGTACGACTTTCGGACAGTTTTTACCAGTCGGCTTTGGTTTAAGCCAGTTACTGGTATCCGGTTATTGGATTTTTACAGTCTAAAGTTTTTCCGTATTTTTGCGGATTGGAGGGGCGTTCTCGTAATTGTACGAGAAGCTTCTAGAAGATGGTGACTAAGGAGGGTTATGTGTCATATACATTGAATGAGTTATATGAGTCATGAGGGTGATTCATTCATCTCATTAATGCACATTTATTGCTTAATGACTCATGATAATGAATCACCACTTAACATTTATGAAGCATGCTTATTCATCACATTTATTCATTTATTCTTAAATGAGAATGCTTCATAATATATTATGATACTCATAACTTATTCATTCATTATCATCTACACATTCTCTCTCCTCAAGCTCTCTCTCTTCAAAAGACTAATCCTCACCCTCATGTGTTGAGATCTAGGATTAGTTAGACTAAACAATCCATAACCATCACTCTATCTCAATCTATCTTCTTTGATTAGCAATCCAAGAAGGTTAGTTGCCTCAAGTTTAGAGGCTAAGCTTGGAGTTTTGCTCTCGGGTGGATCGTCTACTATCTAGAGAAGGCCGAGGAGAACAAGGAGATCGTAAAGACGAAGGACTAGTTTCGATAGGTATAATCCCTAAACATAGTAGTTTAGAACAACTATATGTTTGGTTAGTTATCGTTTAGCTTCGATTCAAGCGGTTAGTCGATGTTCGTTCACTAAACAAGTTCGTTTTTGAAAATTCCGCCTCCCCACAAGTATTGGGGTATAGTACATCGACTTACAGTAACAGGGAAGTCCCTGGCCAGGGCTGATCAGAGTTTTTGCTGGTAAGTGTTACCAGTAGTTTCTTGACCCGTTATGAGCCTCACATCGGCACGACTTATCGGTTATTGGGGTGTGACGTTTACCACCCCTAGACTTGATATGCGACATATCAGACGAACAGACCGGACTGCACGGTAAGTGTTACTGGTTGGATTCACAGGAGCGTGAGCGGGCTTGCTCGTCGATCTTCTGATCGCTCAATACCCGGGTGGCCGTTACGTTTAGCAGACCGCTTGCGGCTTGTGGGTGCTTGATATGATCATCATCTGCTGCCGGCGTATTGACGAGTCTTTAGGGTCCTACACAGAGGTTTCCTGGCTCAAGCGAAACGAAATAGGAGCGCATATGAGATATGTGCGGGACCGAGAATAATGCGTGTATGTGATACCGTATTTCATTCTCGCGATTAATGTTTCGATTAGTTGTATGCGATATAACCTAATTATCGAATCGAAGATTGATTCGATAAGTCGATACATTGGATACTAGTCGGTTATATGCGACATGACCGGATCATTGAATCAAGTGTTGATTTAATAATTTAATGTATAATTATATATTTGATATATTACTTTTCATTAACTAGTATTGGTTCAGTTTAAAAAGGATTTTCTTACTTGATGTGCACATTGTATATGTGATATATTTTAGTGTACACTTGTTTGTATCATGTTTGATGATACATGCTAACTTGAGTATGTAAAGATTAAACCATGGTTGTGTAATGATTAGGGTTTTCTTTTTCTTACTTATTTATTTATTTGTTTATTTTGAAAAAGATAAAGGAGAATATGGTGGCTTTCTTTGGATGCTTGTTGAAGCTTCATGAAGCTTTGAACAAGTCCACCATATTTGTCTCATGCTTAACCCTAACCATTCCTACTAACCATGGTCTATTCTCTACACCTAACCAAGGTTAGGATATGATAAGTATTCATTTCTTTTCTATTTTAAAAGGACTTATCATATTCTATCTTCATCTTCATCATCTTTGACAAGAAGAAAAGCTTACTAGCTTTAATGGTATCTTGAGAAAAAGAGTGAGAAATCCAATTCTAAAGTGAACCCACCTCCTATTTCTTCATCCTCTACCTCTTGCCAAGTAGTATAGGGTGTTTTCTTCACAAGTTTCATGACTTGGTGAAGTTGGAGCTTGATCTTGTGTTGCCTCGACGTAGATCTTCTTCGGCATCGAAGCCGACGACCTAGCTCGCCCATTTCTCCGATGAAGCCGATGCAAGAGTCCGAGATTTGAGATGGACAGCGAGAGGACGTCTACGTGGAGCTAAGGAAGTGGAGAACCGGATCTACAAAGGTTGTAGCCTCTTTCCTTTAGTTAAAATGTTAACTAGTTTCACTTTTCACCTAAACTCTAGTCAACGAATCCGTATTAGGGTTTCTCGGCACTTGTAAAATTTGAAATTGGCATGGTTGATGCCTTGTGAGACCTCATTAGAGTACCCAGGAACCCTACAACCAGCCCCCTAGGCAGATATGCGATACTCATAGACGAACGGACCGGACTGTATATACATTGTCACTGTTAGGCTCAGTAGGGTTTCCGGATGAGTTCCCTCATCGGCCTCCCTTGAGCTCAGTACATGGGCAGCCGTTACGCACAGCTAGTGCCGCTGACGGCTTGTGGTTAAACCCACTGCCAGGGTACTGACGAGTCATTAGAGTCCCCCACAGATAGTTTCCCAAGTTCGGGCGAAACGTTGTAGAGGCCGTATGGTTTTATGGCAGGGTACGGAAAATGCACGTGGTAGTTTCCCATCATAGGGCTTTCTATCTATAGATTGAGCCTTTTTTGAGGTTGCCCGGGAACAACTCCATCCATAGGCCTGACTGGAATGTAAAAAAATAGTAGTTACACACGTGTCATATTTCGGGCAGATAATACTGGTGGGCTTTGGTTTAAGCCGGATCCAAGTATTATATTGTTTAGATATAATATCTTTGCCTCAGTTGCATTTGTATTCAGTAGTAATACAAATGCGGGTATGTTTATACTGTTACGGGGTTATCCTGAAATTCGTTTCAGGATCACTTTTGGAATTTGCCAGTTTCCAGTTTTCCATCAGCCGTATTTAACATTCGGTTAAATACGGATTTATCTTTTTTTCTCTCGGGTGAGTCATGAGGGTGAGTCGTGGTTCTAGAAGCTTCTAGATTAGTGACTCATCTTGGCATTAATTGTTGCATTAATGAGTTGATGAGGTGTATTAGTGACTCATTCTTTTGCATTGATGTTTCTTGTTCTTGCCAAGATATTTCTTCTTGATCTTTAGTGAGAAGCTTTTCTTGTGGTCACCTTCCCCTCTCCTACACTCACCCCCCCACCTCTATAAGAGGCGGGCCCCTCCCCTCCTCCTCACTCACTCACTTGGTTAAAAAAAGAGGACATATTTTGGTTCATGAAATTTGATAGATACTCATTTCACATTTCCACCCGATCCAAAAGGGAACTTCATTAACCGTTCGTCCATGGCTTTGGACGAAACGAGACAAAGTGTTATACTCATTCTCTACATCAATCTTAGTCATCTCTTTTAGCAAACTTGATGACTGAGTTGCCTCGGGTCAGAGGCGGGAGCCCGTTTAAGATCCGTTGACGTGGTGCCACCTGGACGAGCAGATCGGAGATCGACGAGATCGGTGCAGCCGCAACGGAGCGTGGGATGATGGTTAAAGAACGAAGGACTCGGATCGTTCGGTATAACCTTTCTACCCTCTTTGTAGTTTGTTAGTTTAGCAATAATGGTAGATCCGGGTTATAGTATACGATTGCGCTAGTTAAAAAGTTTTTGTTCCGCATTTGGCGTCTGTTAGACAGCCGGGGCGCTACCGTAGACATACAGTGGTATCAGAGCCTCGCCATTAAGCTTTACTAACTTGTGCTAACGCGTTTAAAATATCGATCGGACCGAATTTCAAAAACTACAAATTTTCAGTGTTAAAGTTTCTGTTGATTTTAGATCTGGTCTAAAAATCATTTTGACCATACCAGAAAATTAAGCAAGCTTTTTATAGAACACTGCAGAAAAATGACCCACTGTTTCGACCATACGGCCGCGGAAAAGCGGTCAACTCCATGCTTTGACCGCGGAACCGCGGCCGTCTTGGTGAATTAATGGGTAATTTTTCTTCTGGAGTTTCTACATGATAAATTGTGGTTTCTGGTCCTGTTCTTTTGGGCCCAGATTTTGTTACTGTACAGCAGATGTACGTGGGGCCCACTTCGGAAAGTTTTGTCGATCGAAATTTTAAACTTGTTAGTTTACAATACTTACATTATATCTCCGACCGTGAATGTCATTTGAGCGGTAAACCGCGTCTGATTGCTATAGTTCTTTTAGACGGGTTTGCGAACGTGACATTCGCGTTGATGTTCTGTGTTGTGCTGTGATGTTGCAGATTTGTCGTGGTGGATAGCAGTGTGCAATGGTAGTGCAGTTTGAATTTATTTGTACATTTGATATTGCGGGGAGAGTGTCCAACATGTGGACTGCCGTCACTGCCTGTTTGTATAATATTCTTTTGGGGCACGACCGGGCTGAGGTCGATGTACCCGTTGTACATATTTTTCATTTCTGTACTAGGTTTACCCCACGACGGTGTGCACGGATAGTCGGGTTCTGGAGGGCAAAGGATCCGCATCTCATGGCTTTGAGAGGCAGAGGGGCCTCACTCTAGAATTGGCAGACTATTCGCCGCACTCGTAGGGGGTACAGGTTGACCCAAGGAGGGGTGCTCAAGTTACCAGATTCCATGAAGTGCTGGGTTGTCCATTCACTTTGCTGTAGGGGGCTGCCTTGCTTCAGGTTTTGGCGGGTAACTTGCCGCACCCGTAGGAGTCTAGGTTTCATTGCACAGGCTATCCACACGACCAGGGGAACGTCGGGTTTCAGCAGCGGCTCTGTGAAACCCGGGGATCCCAGATTATCTGTATTGTTCTGTGATGCTTATTACTTTTCTGTAATGTTGCATATTATCACGCCTGGAGCGATTATTGTATATTGGTATATATACTAGTAGATGTTATATATGTTTTACACCCGCGCTAGTCCAGTCCTCGCTCTGTCGTTAGTTAAGAAACCTAACGGGTGATGACGGGACCAGTGACGAATGCGGATGGCATATATGTACATTTTATTTTTGTTCTTTTCTGGTGTGATTAATTGATGGGACTGCGTTGATTCTGATCAATGCAAAGGAAAACAAACCTATTTGGCAGTTATTGGAAAAGTTTTAAAAAGTGTTATTACAAAGACGTTTCCTTTTGTTTTGCATAGCGGTATTCGGTTGGAATATCCTGTACCTCATTCGACGAGGCAAGGGCCGATATCCCTTCACCGGGAATGACCCCTTGGGCAGAAGTTTGCGTCAGGGTAATGTTGGAGATAGTGCCCTCAGAGTCAATTATTGGATCACAGGTACGTGATTGCAATGATTGAGGGAGGACCTATCCCGGTAGGACAGTCTTACTCGAGATGATAGTATGCTATCTGGTTTACCTTTATCATCGTGTACTGTTTAAGTGACCTGACACGTCGCTATTACACGTTGATAGAGCCCCTAGGATTCTTGCTTGACCACCAGCAGTATGAGGGCGATCATATAAGTGGGAGCTGGGGGTCTATAAGCATATCCTTAAATAGTCCCTAGTCGTGAGAGTTTCGAGACAGGGCATCGATTCTCCATAGTAGACTAGTGTATACAGTCGAGACCTCGACGAGGGGCGGTGGCCGGTCTCACAAGCCACTGGTGTCAGTTGGATCACCTAAGATGTATACAGGTGCTCATTAGGTTATGAGTACACCGGACAGGACTCGCCGGGAACATGCTAGTTGGTCATATACCAGACGTCAGATGGCAGTTCCCTGGTGACATGTGTGCAGGTTAGTTCATCGACCTGGGGATCGTCATTTGTCTCGTGTGAGTTCCCACTGTACTTTGATTACTACCCTACCACGGCTCAAAGGAGTCGTGCAAACAGGTTTTAGTTGGGTACAGTCCCGAGCCACATGGAGGCAGTGAGCGTATCTTCAGGGGTTCGTCTCTCCCGGTATTGGGGGTGAGGTCGTGCTGTGTCTAGGAGAGCCATTACACGAAGCCCTCGGCCGAGGCAAGGAGATTTACTGGTAGGTATTCCAGTAGTATTTCAGGGTGTTCTGGGCTACACTCCGACACGACTTGTACCGCTTTTGGGGGTCTGACTTTTACCAACCCCCTAGGCCCGCCATGCGATACTCATAGACGAACGGACCGGACTGTACGGATATTGTCACTGACAGGCTCAGTAGGGTGTCAGGCTGAGTTCGCTCACAGACGTCCCTTTTGGTCAATACCTGGTAGCCCGTTATGTATTGGCTTATACCTCTAACGTGCTAGTGGTTAAATCCACAACCAAGGTGTTGATGAGTCTTTAGAGTCCCCCACATTCAGTTACTCAGCTTTCGGGCGAAAGGTTGTAGAGGCCGTATGGAGATATGGCAAGGTCCGACCAGATACGTGCGGTATTGCACGGATCGGGATCGGACAGTTTGTACTTTAGGCCGTATGGTTATATGGCAGGGTTCGATCAGATACGTGCGGTATTGCACGGATCAGGATCGAACAGATTTTACTAGCCGGCTTTGGTTTAAGCCGGATCCTAGTATAGTACAGTGTAGACTTTGTCTCATTGCATTTGTATTTCGGTCGAAATACAGATGCGGGTGTGTATGCACAGTATCGGGGTTTTCCTGTAATTTATTACGGGACCAGTTTTCTGGAGTTGCCAGTTTGCTTTCCGTTTCGGCCAATTTCCATTGTTCCGTTCATTGGCCGAAGATTGGTGGAGGAGGGCTTATTTGCATTGTTGCAAATAAGTGTTTATGGAGGGGGTCTTTGCATATTCTTGTGTCATGATGGTTGCACCATTCCTTGACCTTGACTTCTTGACTTTTCCATCATGGCTTGACTTTCATATGACATGGTTTTCATGATGATTGTGGTGGAGTGAGGTTCTCTTTTGGTGATCATTTCTTTGCATGATTTGGTTGTTGAGTGTTGGTGTTTCTTTGTGATCATTATTCCTTATGATAACCATTCCTCTCTCTCTCTCTTGCATGATTGATATGGTCACCTCCCCCTTGACTTTTCCCTCTCTCTTTGATATACATGGGCCGGCCATCCCTTGTGGGGGGTTGATTGATTTTTGGTGTGGCATTTTTGGTTCTCTTCATGCTCCAAAAATCACACAACAAGACTCTCCAAAATTCCAAGTTCTTTTCCTCCACTAAAAAGGCAATTCCACAAACCCAAAGTGAGACATGGTTCTTCACACATTCTACAGCAAATCTTGGGCACGTCGAGTAGCCGGCTTCGTGCCCGAGTTGCCTCGGCATTGAGGTGGGAGCCCGTAAAAGAAGTAGGCGATGTGGTGCACTTCCGGTGACGAGGAGGAGACGGGACATTCCGCAGGAGATCGGGACGACGACGAGAAGACCGGAGGACTCGGATCTGTCGGTATACTTCTCTTCCCTATCTTGTAGTTAGCTTAGACTTGTTAATGGTTCGATCCGGGTGTTTAGTGCGCGGTGGTGCCGGTTTGTTAAGTCCGCAAAATTTAAGTTTATCACCGCTTCCGCATTTGGCCGTCGGATTGACGGCCGGGGCGCCGCCGTGCACTTACAGTGGTATCAGAGCCTCGCCATTAACTTAGTCTAGCTTCGTTTAATGTGTTTGCATTTCCGATCGATCAAAAAGTTCCAAAACCATGTTTTTCATTGTGACAGTTTTCTGTTGGAATTTTTTAGTCTCCAAAATTTTTTCAGGTTGTATAAAATTGATTTACTGGAGATTACAAGGATACTGTAAAAATTCGACAGGTTCAGTCGACAGTTCAGGCGCGGAACCGCGGCCAAAACCCCCTTTGGGCCGCGTTTCCGCCGCTCACTGTTGAGATCTCTGCGCCCAATTTCTACAGTGTCTTTGTGGGCTTAAAATATGGGTTTTGGAATATTAATATTGGGCCAATTATTTCTGTGAGTACTACAGTTTTGCTTGGGGGCCCACTTGTTAATTTTTTGATCGATCGGATATTTTAAACACATTTTTCACAGTATTTACATTATATCTGCGACCGTGAATGTCACTTGATCGGTAAATCCGGTCTAACTGCTATAGCCCGGTTAGACGGATTTGCGAACGTGACTTTCACGTTGATGTTCTGTTTTTGCTGTGATGTTGCGGATCGGTCGTGGGGGATAGCCTGGATGCAATGCTAGTACAGTTGTGGTTGTATTATGTACATTTGATATTGCGGGGCGAGCGTCCGACTTGTGGACTGCCGTCACTGCCAGTTTGTATTATTATTTTGGGGCACGACCTGGTTGCGGTCGATGTACCCGTTGTATGTATATTTTACTTTCTGTACTAGGATTACCCCGCGGAGGGGTGCACGGATAGCCGGATTCTGGAGGGCAACAAGCCCGCATCTCATGGCATTGGGACGGAGGGGGCTTCACTCTAGGATTGGCGGGCTATTCGCCGCACTCGTAGGGGGTACAGGTTGACCCAGGAGGGGTGCCCGAGTTACCGGATTCCGTGAAGTGCTGGGTGGTCCATTCACGGTGCTGAAGGGGGCTGCCTCGCTTCAGGTTTTGGCGGGTGACTTGCCGCGCCCGTAGGGGTCTAGGATTTCATTGCACAGGCTATCCACACGACCAGGGGAACGTCGGGTTTCAGCAGTGGCTCTGTGAAACCCGGGGATCCCAGATATCTGTATTGTTTCTGTGATGCTGTTCATTCTCTGTGATGTTGCATTTTATTCACGCCTTGAGCGAATATAATATATTGGTATATATATTAGTAGATGTTGTATATGTTTTACATCCGCGCTAGTGTTAGTCCACGTTGCGACCCCCGGTTCTTACGGGGAGGCAGAAACGGTATAAAATCAAAATTTTAACGCAAGAGGCAACATGGACTAAGCTAGGTCGGGATCTTTACCTAAACTAAAACTAGCATACTAAGCTAAAGATATTTAGCTACTCGGATGAAGATGGTTATACCTAAACTTGAACTCCTTCTCTTCAAGCTCCGATGGTGGTTCGATGGCTCCTTCTCGTTGTCTCCGTACGCCGAAGATAGATCCACTTGAAAGCTCCAACCTTTAGCTCCTTCTTCGTTCTTTGAAGAAACTAGTTCACTTGGTTTGCTAAACCTAGTGAACTAGAATGAGTAGAGATGATTTAGAATGGGATTTTATCTATGGTTCTTGATTCTCAACTCATGAGACAAGAGAACCATAGATCAAGAGAGGGAGCAAGAGGTTGAGGGTGAGAGCAAGAGGAGAGCTCAAGAACAAGAGAGAGAATGAGCAAGAAAGAATGAGCAACTCTTTTGTCTTTCACCCTCTCATAATCCAAAGTGATCATAACTCATCATATCAAAAAAGTCTTATGTGATGGTTAGAAGCAACCATAACCTTATCATGTCATGCACTCATTTTACTCAAATGAGCAAGCAAGAAAAAGTCTTTGGCATGAAATGATAACCATGGTTATCATTATGGTCAACTAGTCAAGCCTAGTCAACCGGTCAACAAGTCAACAAAAGTCAACAAGTCAACAAAGTCAACAAGTCAACAAAAGTCAACAAGTCAACAACCATATCACCATAATACTTAATTAATATAATAGTTAATCACATATCACATTCTCATTAGGGTTGAGCAAAAAGTCAAAAAGTCAACGGTCAACTGTCAACAACCCTAATGAGAATCCGCTGTCTGTGCCTCCCTGTCAACTGTGCATACACACCCGCATCCGCGTTCCGAGGAACACGAATGCAAACTGGATAAATCCAATCCCATAAGGTACACTAGGATCTGGCTTAAACCAAAGCCCGCTAGTGTAAACTGTCCGGACACTGCACGTGCACAAGTGCACGGATGTGACCGAACCCTGTCGCAAAACCATGCGACCTGTCGCAATACCATGCGACCTCTACTCTTTTGCCTAAAGGCGAAAAGCTTTCTGTGTGGGACTCTAAAGACTCGATACTACGCTGGCAGTGGGTTTAACCACAGACCGCAAGCGGCACTAGCTGTGCGTAACGGTCCCCAGGTAATGCCGACAAGAAGACCGACGAGGCGAAACCCATCTGAACTCCTACTGAGCCTGAGTGTGACATTCTCCGTACAGTCCGGTCTGTTCGTCTGATACATCGCATGGCGGGCCTAGAGGGCGGTAAACGTCAGTCCCCCAATAGCGGTACAAGTCGTGCCGGAGTGAAGCCCAATACACCCTGAGATAACACTGGAAACCTACCAGTATATCTCGTTTGCCCTGGCCAGGGACTACTCGTGTAATGGCTCTCCTAGACACAGCGCGATGTCAACCCCCAATACCGGGAGAGACGAATCCTGTCTAACCGTCACTGCCTCCAAGTGCTTCGGGACTGCACCCAACCACCACCTGTTTGCACGACTCCTTTGAGCCGTGGTAGGGTAGTGATCAAAGTACAGTGGGAACACACCCGAGGCGAAGTGACAGTGTCAAGTCAGCGGACTAAGCTGTACTCATGTCACCTGGGAACTGATAACTGACGATAGGTATAATACCAACTAGTCAGTTCCCGACGAGTCCTGTCCAGTGTACCCGTAACCTAACGAGCACCCGCATACTATCTCAAGTACGACGTACTGACGGCTGTGGGACAGACCGTCTCCCATACTGGGATGAGAAGCGCATGCGCTGGTCTACTCCGGAGTATCGATGCCCTGTCTCGATAGTCCTGCGACCAGGGACCTGAATAAGGATGTGCTTATAGATTACCCAGCCCCCACTAGTGTGACTGCCATCACAACGCTGGTAATCAAGCAAAGATCCTAAGGGCTCCACTAATGCGTATAAGTGATATACTGAAATAAACACAAGTACACATTGAAGTAGAAACAAACCAAGTAGCATACTACTATTTTGAGCAAGATTGTATATATACAAGGTGAATATCCCAAGCATCCATTAAGTAATATACAAACTAGTATGATACAGTAATGGCCTCTAGGGCATATACACTAACAATCTCCCACTTGCACTAAGGCCATGTACTGGCGTATCGAAGACCTATCATCTCGATCAGCCGCTCGAACTGAGTCTGGGGCAAGGCCTTGGTGAATGGATCTGCAGTGTTATCTTCTGAAGCGACTCTCCGAACCTCGATCTCCTGGCAATCCACGATCTCCCTGATCAGGTGATACCGCCTCAAGATGTTCCTGGATCTCTGATGGGACCTGGGTTCCTTCGCTAAAGCTATAGCCCCGTTGTTGTCGCAATACAGAGGTATTGGATCAACAATGGATGGAACCACCTGAAGTTCTTTCAAGAACTTCCTCATCCAGACAGCTTCTTTTGCGGCATCAGATGCAGCGATGTATTCCGCTTCCATCGTCGAGTCTGCAACGGTTTCCTGTTTGGAACTCTTCCAACACACCGCCCCTCCATTGAGGGTAAAGACAAAACCCGACATGGACTTGGAATCATCCTTGTCACTCTGGAAGCTGGAGTCAGCAAAGGCCTCGATCTGGAGGTCTTTTCCGCCATACACCAAGAACATCTCCTTAGTCCTTCTCAGGTACTTGAGAATGTTCTTTACCGCTATCCAGTGTTTCTCCCCAGGGTTAGACTGATACCGGCTTACCACACTCAGTGCATAAGCTACATCCGGTCTGGTACACAACATCGCATACATTATAGAGCCTACCGCAGAAGCGTAGGGTATAATAGACATGCGATCCCTCTCTAAATCAGTCTTGGGAGACATCTCTTTAGAGAGGGTGATCCCGTGACAAGCCGGTAGGTTACCGCGCTTGGAATCTTCCATACTGAACCTCTTCAGTATGGTGTCGATGTACCTGGACTGCGAAAGTCCTAATATCCTCTTGGATCTGTCATGGTAGATCCGGATACCCAGAATGTATGAGGCATCACCCAGGTCTTTCATGGAGAACCTGTGTGACAAGAACCCCTTGACAGATTGTAGCATAGGAATGTCATTTCCTTTTAAGAGAATGTCATCCACGTATAAAACGAGGAATACTACAGTTCTCGCTACAAATCTACTATAGATGCATGGTTCATCTGGATTTTTGATAAAGCCAAATTCTTTGACCGTCTCATCAAAGCAGATGTTCCAACTCCGCGATGCCTGCTTTAGCCCATAGATGGACTTAAGCAACTTGCACACCTTTTCGCTGCTCCCACTCTGAATGAAACCCTCTGGTTGGTCCATATAGACACACTCCTCTAAATTTCCATTTAGAAAAGCTGTCTTTACGTCCATTTGCCAGATCTCATAATCGTGAAAGGCAGCAATGGCAAGAAGGATCCGAATGGATTTCAGCATGGCTACTGGAGAAAAGGTTTCGTCGTAGTCCAAGCCAGGTCTTTGACGAAAACCCTTTGCTACCAGCCTAGCTTTATAGGTCTCAACCTGTCCATCTACACCAATCTTTCTTTTGAAGATCCACTTGCATCCTACGGGTTTTACCCCGTCTGGAGCAATGTCCAACGTCCATACCTTGTTGGTGTACATGGACTCCATTTCGGTCCGCATTGCATCCAGCCATTTCACTGAGTCAACGCTCTGAACGGCCTGCTGGAAGCTAGTAGGCTCATCATAATCTATGATGCAATCCTCTCTATCCCCGTCTATGAGAAAACCGTAGTATCTCTCGGGCGGATGAGACTGCCTACTACTTCTGCGGAGCGGCATAGGAATGTCCTGTTCTGTTGAACCCTCTGGTTCCACTAACTTTTCAGTAATAGTCTGTTGTTCTGGAATTTCTTCCAGTTCTACTGCGCTCCCACTAATCTCCTTTTCCAAGAACTGGTGTTCTAGAAAGTGGGCATTACGAGAAACAAGGACTTTTTGTTCCTCTGCGTAGTAGAAAAGATACCCCCTGGTGTTCTTTGGGTATCCCACAAACTTGCACAGTACTGAGCGTGCCTCGAGTTTGTCCGCATGCTGCTTTTTGACAAAAGCTGGACATCCCCAGATCTTCAGATATTGAAGATAGGGTTTCTTCCCACTCCACATTTCATATGGGGTGGTAGGCACAGTCTTAGTCGGAACTCGGTTCAAAAGGTATGCAGCTGATTCTAGCGCATACCCCCAGAATGATCGCGGTAACTCAGCGTTACTCATCATGGACCGCACCATATCCAATAGGGTGCGGTTCCGTCTCTCCGATACACCGTTATGTTGCGGGGTGTATGGAGGAGTAAGCTGAGAGAGAATTCCGTTCTCTTTTAAATAGTCCAGGAACTCGGCACTTAAGTATTCTCCACCTCGATCCGATCTTAGAATCTTAATACTTTTGCCGGTCTGTTTCTCTACTTCATTCTTATACTCCTGGAATTTTCCAAAGGCCTCGGACTTATGTTTCATTAAGAAGACATAACCGTACCTTGAGAAGTCATCAGTAAAAGTAATGAAGTAAGAATGTCCGCTTCGAGCATGTGTAGACATTGGACCGCACACGTCACTGTGTACGAGTCCCAAGAGCTCGCTCGCTCTTACTCCTTGTCCAGTAAACGGAGTCTTTGTCATCTTTCCTTTGAGACAAGATTGACAAGTGGCATACGATTGATATTCGAACGCATTCAAATATCCTTCTGTATGTAACTTAGTCAACCTTCTCTCATTGATGTGACCCAATCTACAATGCCATAAGAAAGTCTGATTTATTTCTGGAGACTTTCTTTTGTGTGTATTCTGGACGTTGAAAATCTGTGGTTGGTTTAACACGTATATACCATTACTCAATGTACCTGACCCAATCAAAACTTGATTAAGGTGAATGTTTACAACATTACTTACAAACGCAAATTCATAACCTTCTTTAGAAACTAAAGATACAGAAATGATATTACAAGTTGCGTTGGGTACAAAAAAGCAATTACGCAAAACCAAAACATGTCCATCTGACATTCCCAGGTGATAGTCCCCCACGGCTTTAGCATCCATGCTAGCTCCGTTCGCAACTTTGAGGGTCATGTCACCTGCTTTCAAAACCCTACGGTTTCTCAACGCCTGCAAAGAATTACAGATATGAGATCCTGAACCGGTATCCAATACCCAGGAAGTAGAGTTTATTGAAAGACAATTTTCAATAACATACACACCTGAAGCTGAAGCTGCAACCTGCTTCAATTCCTGTGTTCTGGCCTTCCAGGCCCTGCAATCATTCTTCCAGTGTCCTTTCTTATGACAATAGAAGCATTCTTCCTTATCCACAAGCTTCCCCGCTATCTTTGTTGCTTTTGCTTTTCCCTTCGTATCCACTTTACTAACACCGCCCCTTGGTTTGGCGGGGGCCTTCTTCTTCTTTCCCTTGGCTTTCGCCTTGGACCTAGAAGAAGATGATCCTCCTACAAACAAAGTGGATGTTTCCCTACCTTTCTGTAGGGTGCCCTCTGCGCTCCTCAGCATGTTGAGGAGTTCTGAAAGTTCAACCTCTTTTTCTTGTAGGTTGAAGTTCAGTGTAAACTGGGCGTAAGTGGAAGGAAGGGACTGGAGAACTATATCCGTATATAGCTCACTCTCCAATGTGATCCCTAGGTCAGCGAGCTCCTCAATGTAGCCGATCATATTTAGCACATGCTCGGCTACTGATGATCCGACGGCCATTCTTGTCGAAAATAACTTTTTCGACGCTTCGTATCTTGCGATACGTGATTGCTCTCCATACAGTTCTTTTGTATGGAGCAATATGGACTCCATGTCCATATTCTCATGCCTCCTCTGATGTTCGTTGTCCATCGAGGCAAGCAGGAGGCACTTGGCCTTCGCGCTATCAATCTCCCAAGTCTTGCGGATTTCCTTATCCGCGACACTGGAAGTTGGACCAGGGACAGGGGGAGCTTTGGTGGTAAGAAGATACCCCAGCTTGTCATAAGTGATTGCTATCATGACATTCCTGAGCCAATCTTTGTAGTTTGGCCCTGTCAGTTTGTTTTTATCTAGGAGTAACTTAAGTCCAGTCATGTTGATTGGTCGCTGCAATTAGGAGAGAGAAGAAGAAACACTCAGCATGATGCTCTTGCAAGTTTAGAGTGGTTTTTAGTTTGTCTAAACAGGATGGCTCCCACTGTTTCTCGAATCCCTCCTCAAACCATAAAGGAAGAATTAGTCAGGATCAATCCCACCGTACAATACTTGCTTAACCGTTCAGCCAGGCCGGTGTCGGTACTTCGAGGGAGGTTTTCCAACGCTTTCGCGAAGTTCCTTAATTAGAGAACCTCTTTTCCCTGGGGGCGTAGCCCCGCTAACACCTTTCTAGGCACCTACTAGGTTTATAGCATTGATCGTTAAGTGAGAAATTTCCCGAGGAGTAGCATATACTCATAGTAGGATCGGGATCCAAATATCATCGCGTGACGAAACTGAAGGAATCCTACCAGAATCATCACACTCCAAATGGTATGCAAATCTAGCAAGTTTCAGTACTTATGAAACTCCCGATGTGGATTTTTGCCCCATGCTCTTATGACCTTGGCGTGAGGTCAAGATGTCATAAGTCACATGTCAAGTTCGTCCCATCATTATCCAGGTTAATTTGAACCCACCCGTACATACCCTTGACGTAGGCCAAAATGGCAGTACGACTGTCTCAAACCAACGCATTCTATCTATGCAACAGATAAATATCCGGCAGCTACCAATCACTATGCCTTGGCGTGAGGTCAAAATACATAGCTTGAATACTACCGAATATTTAACTGAAATGATGGAGGGCTACGGATGGTTTTGGCAAAACCGTGAACGTAGTGAACTTGATTTGGTCGATGGAACGAGATAGCTTTTAAATGGAGTGGCTCAAACTCCGTATTTTAAAAGTTTGTTTTGAAAAGAACCGAGTGGTTTTTCGAAAGTGTTCCAACGACTTTAACTTGGTTTATTATCTTGCATTAGTTCTTTTAATGCGTGATATTCTTGCATTAGTTCTTTTAATGCGTCCCATCATTTAAACCTACCATTGCAGAAAACAACCAAAATATGACGTACGCTTATGCCATTCGCATTCGCCACTGGGCCCCGTCATTACCCGTTAGGTTACTTAACTAACGACAGAGCGGGGGCTGGGCTAGCGCGTCTGAAAAACATAACCAACGCCTAAATAATATCATATATAGATATACTGCAATGATAAACATTTCAGATCACAGATAAATACATTGGATATACTAGGAATCTGTAATTTGTACGAGCCTGTAACAAAAACAGATTACACGGTCGCGGTGAATAGCCAATACCCCACCCAAGACCCCTACGGGTGCGGCAAACTACCCGCCAAGTACCCGAAGCGTAGCAACCTCCCTCATCTCCATGAGTAGGCCACTCGACACTTCGGCATACCCGGTAGTTTGTGCACCCCTCCATGGGTCTATCCTAGGAGCAAAAACAGTAAAAAGAAATTATACAATGACGGCTACAACCCCGACCCGGTTGTGCGGCCATACAAATAATTATTACATCAATTTACAAATTTACATGAATTGCAAGAAAAGAAAACTCTCGTCTCACAACCCCCGGCTATTCACCCGCGACAATCCAACATATTTATATACACATTCCAGATCATGTATAACCCCGACCAATCGACTTATAGCGATTAGCCGACGTTCAATACATGCAAACATCACAGATATAACCATCATAGTCAAAGTGCAGTGAAGTTCGGAAAAATACGGAATTATAGGACCCCAAAAGGAAATTCTTTTCTGGAAAATCTGGGCACATATAATATATTCCAAAAATCCCAAAACCAACACAGACACACACTGCACGAAAAACGATGCAGAGAAGACGACAAACCGCGGCGCTTCCGCGGCACATGCCTACCTCGTGCGGCGGAAGCGCGGCGGTTTGAACGAATTAGGGAAACGTTTTTCTTGGGTGTTCACACAAAACCCTGAGCCGAATTTACAAGTGTAACGTTTTTCATTTTGAGCCAAAAAAATTTCAACAGAAACTCAGTTTTTGTAAAAGTTTGGTTTTTGGATTTTTCCGGTTCCGAACTTCGTTACACTTCACTACCAAGCTAGTTTAAGTTTAGTTAGGCTCTGATACCACTGTTAGTCCACGTTGCGACCCCCGGTTCTTACGGGGAGGCGGAAACGGTATAAAATCAAAATTTTAACGCAAGAGGCAACATGGACTAAGCTAGGTCGGGATCTTTACCTAAACTAAAACTAGCATACTAAGCTAAAGATATTTAGCTACTCGGATGAAGATGGTTATATCTAAACTTGAACTCCTTCTCTTCAAGCTCCGATGGTGGTTCGATGGCTCCTTCTCGTTGTCTCCGTACGCCGAAGATAGATCCACTTGAAAGCTCCAACCTTTAGCTCCTTCTTCGTTCTTTGAAGAAACTAGTTCACTTGGTTTGCTAAACCTAGTGAACTAGAATGAGTAGAGATGATTTAGAATGGGATTTTATCTATGGTTCTTGATTCTCAACTCATGAGACAAGAGAACCATAGATCAAGAGAGGGAGCAAGAGGTTGAGGGTGAGAGCAAAAGGAGAGCTCAAGAACAAGAGAGAGAATGAGCAAGAAAGAATGAGCAACTCTTTTGTCTTTCACCCTCTCATAATCCAAAGTGATCATAACTCATCATATCAAAAAAGTCTTATGTGATGGTTAGAAGCAACCATAACCTTATCATGTCATGCACTCATTTTACTCAAATGAGCAAGCAAGAAAAAGTCTTTGGCATGAAATGATAACCATGGTTATCATGATGGTTAACTAGTCAAGCCTAGTCAACCGGTCAACAAGTCAACAAAAGTCAACAAGTCAACAAAGTCAACAAGTCAACAAAAGTCAACAAGTCAACAACCATATCACCATAATACTTAATTAATATAATAGTTAATCACATATCATATTCTCATTAGGGTTGAGCAAAAAGTCAAAAAGTCAACGGTCAACTGTCAACAACCCTAATGAGAATCCGCTGTCTGTGCCTCCCTGTCAACTGTGCATACACACCCGCATCCGCGTTCCGAGGAACACGAATGCAAACTGGATAAATCCAATCCCATAAGGTACACTAGGATCTGGCTTAAACCAAAGCCCGCTAGTGTAAACTGTCCGGACACTGCACGTGCACAAGTGCACGGATGTGACCGAACCCTGTCGCAAAACCATACGACCTGTCGCAATACCATGCGACCTCTACTCTTTTGCCTAAAGGCGAAAAGCTTTCTGTGTGGGACTCTAAAGACTCGACACTACGCTGGCAGTGGGTTTAACCACAGACCGCAAGCGGCACTAGCTGTGCGTAACGGTCCCCAGGTAATGCCGACAAGAAGACCGACGAGGCGAAACCCATCTGAACTCCTACTGAGCCTGAGTGTGACATTCTCCGTACAGTCCGGTCTGTTCGTCTGATACATCGCATGGCGGGCCTAGGGGGCGGTAAACGTCAGTCCCCCAATAGCGGTACAAGTCGTGCCGGAGTGAAGCCCAATACACCCTGAGATAACACTGGAAACTTACCAGTATATCTCGTTTGCCCTGGCCAGGGACTACTCGTGTAATGGCTCTCCTAGACACAGCGCGATGTCAACCCCCAATACCGGGAGAGACGAATCCTGTCTAACCGTCACTGCCTCCAAGTGCTTCGGGACTGCACCCAACCACCACCTGTTTGCACGACTCCTTTGAGCCGTGGTAGGGTAGTGATCAAAGTACAGTGGGAACACACCCGAGGCGAAGTGACAGTGTCAAGTCAGCGGACTAAGCTGTACTCATGTCACCTGGGAACTGATAACTGACGATAGGTATAATACCAACTAGTCAGTTCCCGACGAGTCCTGTCCAGTGTACCCGTAACCTAACGAGCACCCGCATACTATCTCAAGTACGACGTACTGACGGCTGTGGGACAGACCGTCTCCCACACTGGGATGAGAAGCGCATGCGCTGGTCTACTCCGGAGTATCGATGCCCTGTCTCGATAGTCCTGCGACCAGGGACCTGAATAAGGATGTGCTTATAGATTACCCAGCCCCCACTAGTGTGACTGCCATCACAACGCTGGTAATCAAGCAAAGATCCTAAGGGCTCCACTAATGCGTATAAGTGATATACTGAAATAAACACAAGTACACATTGAAGTAGAAACAAACCAAGTAGCATACTACTATTTTGAGCAAGATTGTATATATACAAGGTGAATATCCCAAGCATCCATTAAGTAATATACAAACTAGTATGATACAGTAATGGCCTCTAGGGCATATACACTAACAGCTAGTCCAGTCCCCGCTCTGTCGTTAGTTAGCTAACCTAACGGGTAATGACGGGACCCAGTGGCGAATGCGGATGGCATATACGTACATCAGTATATTTTCGTTCTTTGTGGTGTGAACAATTGATGGGACTGCATTGATTCGGATCAATGCAAGTTAAAAACAAACCTAATCTGATGTTGTTGGAACACTTTTCAAAAAGCTGTTATTGCAAGGACGTTCACTTTTGTTTTGCATCGTGGTATTCAGTTGGAATATCCTGCTCCTCAGTCGACGAGGCAAGGGCCGAGATCCCTTCACCGGGAGTGACCCCTTGGACAAAAAGTTTGCGTCAGGGCATTAACTTCACTATAGGCGATTACTTTTGCTTTGCACCGTGGTATTCAGTTGGAATATCCTGCACCCCATTCTACGGGGAAAGAGCCGAGATCCCTTCACCGGGAGTGACCTCTTTAGCAACGGTTTTCGTCACTATATTTTCAAAAAGCTATCAGTTCCTTCAACGATATCAAGTTCTTTACGTTAAAGGTTTTCGCCAGAAACCATTCGTAGCCCTCCGTCGTTTCAGACGGGTAGCACGTAGTATTCATGCTATGTTTGTTGGCCTTCGTCAAGGCATAGTGTATGGTAGCTGCTTGTTGCCTTTCTGCAGCATAGATAGATGCGTTGGTTTGGGACAGTCGTATAGCCTTGTTGGCCTTCGTCAAGGGCTTGTGCGGGTGGGTTCAAATCAACCTGGAGAATGACGGGTAGAACTTGACATGTGACTTATGATTTGTTGGCCTTCGTCAAGGTCATAAGAGCATGGGGCAGAAATCACATCGGGAGTTTCAAAAGAACTGAAACTTGCCAGATATGCGCATACCTTCTGGAGTGTGATGACGTGAGCGGATTCCTTCATGTTATCATGCGATGATAGTTGGATCCCGATTCTCACTGATGAGTTGGTTTACTCCTCGGGTGATCCCGACTAATTCTTCTTTCAGGTTTGGAGGAGAATTTGAGGTACATTGGGAGGATTCCAGATTAGATAAATTGGTAACCATTCTGATCTAGGTTAGAGTGCACGCTGAGTGTTTCTTTTCTCTCTCTCTTTGGCAGCGACCATTTGACCCGACCCTAAGACTATGACTCAGTGACCAAGTTGACCGAACCTTCTTAACACCGGCTTTTGGATTATCACAGTTGCAAACCTCATTGCCACACCTACTTTTACCCTTTTCTCCAGGACACCCCGTATTACTACGAACGTCCACTTCCATTGGACAAAACCATCGTATGGTTAGATACGAACTCGAAGGAATTTATTCGAGGATGGTTTCAGGTTCTGGAGAAAACGGATAGGATTATTCAGTTGTCTTTTCCTTTTACCTTCTCTCAGGTTGCGAGTACTCCTTGGTTTAGGAGATAGTACACCTATTACGCAAATTGGATAGTCTTCTTCCAAACCTTAGGCTGGTGCCGACCGGTAGGGAATGAAGAAAACCAATTAGCCTAACGATGGTGTACAGAAGGTATTAAGTTAAGACAAAGCAAGGGATTAGTAAGAGGGCAAAGTAAATTGCAACAGATATTCACGACCGAACCAAGTATTCCTTCGCCAATCCTAAAATCACCTTTGTATTTCTCCAGGACACTCCGTATCACTACGAAGATCCACATTTTATTGGATACTCCATCGTATGGTTATATACGAACTCGAAAGGAATTTATTCCAGTTCGGGGATGGATTCTGGTCCAGGAGAAATAGGAATAAGGTTTATTCGGTTGTCTTTTATCTTCACCCTCTCTCATTGCGAGTGTTCCTAGGATTAGGACAGTACACCCTTTATGCTTATTGGATAGTCTTCTTCCAAACCATAGGCTGGTGCCGAAAGGTAGGGAAGGAAGAAAACCATTTGGCCTAAAGGGGTGTGCAGAAGGTAAAGACTAAAGACATATGAAGGGATTTGGAGAGGTGGCAAAGAATTATACGGTTACAGTCGTGAATCTGGAAGAGGCATTACTAAGAATACCAGAATACCCCAACGGAACATTTCAATGTTTCAGTTTCACTGTGTAATGTTAAACGAAAACTGATTTCCCGATTAGATACTTACTCCAGGGTATGTATTTACCAGGTACGATTCTCACATCTGTATGGTTTTACAGATGATGAGTGGGACTAAGTTATTGGGAATTGGGTGATTATCCTCATTATATCGGGATTCGTTGTAATCGGTGATATTTGAGGAAATCACCTGGGCTGTTTGCCGGTTGGCAAATATTTGGTTTTGAATATCCGCAGTTATGCACCAATTTCAAATTGATATATCTGTACGTCTATTTTCATAGAGTGAGATATACCTTTCTGAAATTATGTCTACGACATTTACCTATATCAGTGGATGGTTAGGTAAGGAGCATTAAACAGCGGTGTAATTCTTTTTAACCATAAGTACAGTTTTCAACCTACGACACACAGTGAGTGAGTTATCAGACTCAAGGGACTTGTACAGAGTATTGTATGATGTCCAGGGTCCATCAGGACAGAGGGGTTGGTCCTCGTACTATATTCGGTTTACTTATGACTTCTCTAGTTTTTAGACAGGTGTTTCGTGGAAACACAGGGTCCGAATTTGGAGAAGTTATAGGTATTTGAATAGAGTAGAGAACCAGGTGTAGCAAGTATCGGGATTCTTCAAAGTGATCGAAGATGTAGATACTTGTATATGGTATTCAGTTGATAGTAGTGATTAAGAGAAATTGCTTCTCTTTCAGGTTACTCATAATTGGAAGCATTCCTAAGTTGAGTAACGCTGATTGGCCTCTTTCCATTTAGTTGACATGCACTGGAGACAGTTGCATGATTTGAATCTGGTTCAATTAAATCAGTGCCTCTGGTCCTATATGGGATATAGAACAGTTCATATCTTAACGATGTTAAGGTACGGGGAGTTGTCCGGCTTATGCTTAAAACCAGACACTGGACAACTCAAGGCACGTTTCTGTAATAGCTGTTTGTGGGTTGACCCAGGCTATGACGCGGGTTGATTTTCTACCATCTGGATGAACAATAGCAATATTGTTCTAGACTCGCCACAGTTTTAATAAAAATGGATTTTTTCAGAAAACAGTAGTGGGAGTATGGTAGAACTGGAAGTGATTCCGGAACCACAAACGATTACTGAAGATTTGATAAGGAACCTAAAGATTCAATCTGGATTGACATTCCATTGGCCACTCCGCAGATTATGGTGGGTAACTTCAGTCACCCGAGAGGTACTACGGTAGCCTCAAGGACGGTGACAGGGAAGTTCTTGTTTACCCACAATTGCCATTGCTGTTGTTCCAGACTGTGAGACCCGGCAGGAGGATGAGTATAGCGTCGTTTTGAACTGGTTTCAGAAGTGTACGTGTATATGACTCTGCCAGAGGGTTGTCGTAGTCAGTGGGAGCAGCGGAAGCATTGGTGGACAGGTAGCTTATGTCTATTTATAGGCTAAAGCAGATATAGCGGAGAAAGATCATCTATTTCTGACGTGACAGTCATGGGTTTGACTTCATCAGAATAGGGGATGGATCTGTTGAGAAGGTAGTAGGGTGTGATATCCTAGTATTTGGATGACATACACAGAGTAGGAAAAGAAACTCCTATACTACAATCGGTTATACTTTGGTCGTCACACAGTGTTTTCTCCACAAAGGAAATGGATTTTATATCAGACATACTGGTTACTAGATCTATGGTTTTAGATCTAGATTTGGGTGGTTTCCCAATCAGGGTACTTGACAGCATTCTAAGAGTATTTAGGATGGACGACTCCTGGCACGGTAGTGTACCTGCAGGTAATGGAGTCACCCTCTCTAAAGGTGTCTTACAGACTAAAGGGGAGAGGGATGTGCATGATTGGCAGATCACTTGCTCAGGCAATTGAGTCAATCATGAGATGTCAAGTACCACACCAGATGTCGTTCTTGCACTAGATGCAATAAGTTGACATTAATCCAATCCTGGAGAAACAGTCGGAAGCAGTTTTAGAACATAAGTGGATGTTCTAGGGATATGATAACGACAGCCTCATTCGGAAAACAGTTATCATTCCAGGCTTCCAAGGTGACGTGGACGACAAGGAGGTTGTCAGAGTTATAATTTTCCTTCTGATGAGGGGCAGTATTTTGGACAGGTGGTCCAAGGCAATACTGAGGGTGGCATGGCGCAGGATACTGATTAAGTTCAGTTGACGATACAGTCTAAGAAGTTTGGATTTGGAGTTCATTTATAAGCTACGTCCCATCAGACATCCAGACAAATTCTAAGACAGGTATTGCTCATTTCGGGAGATGGCTTTCTCCGCGAACTTGAGATATAGAGAGACATATAAAGAAACAACAAAGCGGATCCACTCACTGAGGCTATTCCTCGAACGCAATAGTTTCGCAAACGAGCTTTGTGAGACTGACTAGTAGAGGAGTTGGGTGTTCGGTATCACACGGGCTGTGAGTATGCGACATCGCAATAATTAGCCTTGAGTGAAAGTGGGAGATTGTTGGAGATAGTGCCCTCAGAGTCAATTATTGGATCACAGGTACGTGATTGCAATGATTGAGGGAGGACCTATCCCGGTAGGACAGTCTTACTCGAGATGATAGTATGCTATCTGGTTTACCTTTATCATCGTGTACTGTTTAAGTGACCTGACACGTCGCTATTACACGTTGATAGAGCCCCTAGGATTCTTGCTTGACCACCAGCAGTATGAGGGAGATCATATAAGTGGGAGCTGGGGGTCTATAAGCATATCCTTAAATAGTCCCTAGTCGTGAGAGTTTCGAGACAGGGCATCGATTCTCCATAGTAGACTAGTGTATACAGTCGAGACCCCGACGAGGGGCGGTGGCCGGTCTCACAAGCCACTGGTGTCAGTTGGATCACCTAAGATGTATACAGGTGCTCATTGGGTTATGAGTACACCGGACAGGACTCGCCGGGAACATGC
The DNA here is from genome assembly GCA_030015575.1 of Agapanthus africanus. Lineage (NCBI taxonomy): Eukaryota > Viridiplantae > Streptophyta > Magnoliopsida > Asparagales > Amaryllidaceae > Agapanthus > Agapanthus africanus. The sequence continues at coordinate 351,513,364 of CM057350.1, read as the reverse complement.
TAGTTGGTCATATACCAGACGTCAGATGGCAGTTCCCTGGTGACATGTGTGCAGGTTAGTTCATCGACCTGGGGATCGTCATTTGTCTCGTGTGAGTTCCCACTGTACTTTGATTACTACCCTACCACGGCTCAAAGGAGTCGTGCAAACAGGTTTTAGTTGGGTACAGTCCCGAGCCACATGGAGGCAGTGAGCGTATCTTCAGGGGTTCGTCTCTCTCGGTATTGGGGGTGAGGTCGTGCTGTGTCTAGGAGAGCCATTACACGAAGCCCTCGGCCGAGGCAAGGAGATTTACTGGTAGGTATTCCAGTAGTATCTCAGGGTGTTCTGGGCTACACTCCGACACGACTTGTACCGCTTTTGGGGTTCTTACTTTTACCAACCCCCTAGGCCCGCCATGCGATACTCATAGACGAACGGACCGGACTGTACGGATATTGTCACTGACAGGCTCAGTAGGGTGTCAGGCTGAGTTCGCTCACAGACGTCCCTTTTGGTCAATACCTGGTAGCCCGTTATGTATTGGCTTATACCTCTAACGTGCTAGTGGTTAAATCCACAACCAAGGTGTTGATGAGTCTTTAGAGTCCCCCACATTCAGTTACTCAGCTTTCGGGCGAAAGGTTGTAGAGGCCGTATGGAGATATGGCAAGGTCCGACCAGATACGTGCGGTATTGCACGGATCGGGATCGGACAGTTTGTACTTTAGGCCGTATGGTTATATGGCAGGGTTCGATCAGATACGTGCGGTATTGCATGGATCAGGATCGAACAGATTTTACTAGCCGGCTTTGGTTTAAGCCGGATCCTAGTATAGTACAGTATAGACTTTGTCTCATTGCATTTGTATTTCGGTCGAAATACAGATGCGGGTGTGTATGCACAGTATCGGGGTTTTCCTGTAATTTATTACGGGACCAGTTTTCTGGAGTTGCCAGTTTGCTTTCCGTTTCGGCCAATTTCCATTGTTCCGTTCATTGGCCGAAGATTGGTGGAGGAGGGCTTATTTGCATTGTTGCAAATAAGTGTTTATGGAGGGGGTCTTTGCATATTCTTGTGTCATGATGGTTGCACCATTCCTTGACCTTGACTTCTTGACTTCTCCATCATGGCTTGACTTTCATATGACATGGTTTTCATGATGATTGTGGTGGAGTGAGGTTCTCTTTTGGTGATCATTTCTTTGCATGATTTGGTTGTTGAGTGTTGGTGTTTCTTTGTGATCATTATTCCTTATGATAACCATTCCTCTCTCTCTCTCTCTTGCATGATTGATATGGTCACCTCCCCCTTGACTTTTCCCTCTCTCTTTGATATACATGGGCCGGCCATCCCTTGTGGGGGGTTGATTGATTTTTGGTGTGGCATTTCTGGTTCTCTTCATGCTCCAAAAATCACACAACAAGACTCTCCAAAATTCCAAGTTCTTTTCCTCCACTAAAAAGGCAATTCCACAAACCCAAAGTGAGACATGGTTCTTCACACATTCTACAGCAAATCTTGGGCACGTCGAGTAGCCGGCTTCGTGCCCGAGTTGCCTCGGCATTGAGGTGGGAGCCCGTAAAAGAAGTAGGCGATGTGGTGCACTTCCGGCGACGAGGAGGAGACGGGACATTCCGCAGGAGATCGGGACGACGACGAGAAGACCGGAGGACTCGGATCTGTCGGTATACTTCTCTTCCCTATCTTGTAGTTAGCTTAGACTTGTTAATGGTTCGATCCGGGTGTTTAGTGCGCGGTGGTGCCGGTTTGCTAAGTCCGCAAAATTTAAGTTTATCACCGCTTCCGCATTTGGCCGTCGGATTGACGGCCGGGGCGCCGCCGTGCACTTACAGGTAATAACTTCACTATAGTCGATTACAAGTTGTTTTGCTTCGCGGTATTCAGTTGGAATATCCTGCACCTCATTCCATGAGGAAAGAGCCGAGATCCCTTCACCGGGAATGACCTCTTTAGCAAAGGTTTTCGCCACTATATTTTATAAAAAGCTATCAAGTTCCTTCAGCGATATCAAGTTCGTTACGTTAAAGGTTTTTTCGCCAAAAACCAGCCATAGCCCTCCGTCATTTCTTTTGGGTATTCAGTAGTATTCAAGCTATGCATTTTAGCCAAAGTTAAAGCATAGTGTTTGGTAGCTGCTGGGTATTCATTTGTTGCATAGAAAGATAAGTTGGTTTGGGACAGTCGTTCTGCCGATTGGCCAAAGTCAGGGGCATGTGCGGGTGGGTTCAAATTGACAAGATAGTGACTGGTAGAACTTGGCATGTGACTTATGACATTTTGACCAAAGCCAAGGTCATAAGAGCATGGGGCAAAAATCATATCGGGAGTTTCTAAAGAAACTGAAACTTGCCAAGTATGCGCATACCTTCTGGAGTGTGAGTAACGTGAGTGGGTTCCGTCACGTTATCATACGATGAGAGTTGGATCCCGATTTCCACTGATGAGTTGGTTTACTCTTTGGGTGATCCCGATTGATTCTTCTTTAGGTTTGGAGGAGAATTTGACAGTACAGTGGGAGGTTTCCTGAATAGATAAAGTGATAACCATTCTGATCTAGGTTAGAGTGCACGCAGTGTGTTTCTTTTCTCTCTCCCTTTGGCAGTGACCATTGACCGACCCTAGAATATGACTCAGTGACCAAGTTGACCGAACTTTCTTAAAATATTGGCTTTTGGATTGTCCGAGTTGCATAAGTCATTGCCGCTCCTTCTTCTACCCTTTGAATTTCTCAGAACATCTTGTATTACTACGGACATCCACTTCCATTGGATAGATCCATCGTATGGTTATATATGAACTCGAAGGGCCTTCTTCGAGGATAGATCCAGGTTCAGGAGAAATAGAATTGGTTTATTCAGTTGTCTTTTATTATCACATTCTCTCAGGTTGCGAGGGCTCCTTAGTTTAGGAGAGTACACCTATTACGCTTATTGGATAGTCTTATTCCAAACCATAGGCAGGTGCCAAAAGGTAGGGAATGAAGAAAACCAATTAGCCTAAGTAGGGTGTGCAGAAGGTAATATATAAAGACAAAATAAAGGGATTAGAAAGAGGGCAAAGTAAATTGCGACTGCTATCATTCACGACCAAACCGCGTACTTCATCGCCACTCCTATTTCACCTTTGCTTTTTTCCCCAGTTCGGGAGAAATAGAATAAGGTATTATTCAGTTGTCTTTTATCATCACCTTCTCTCAAGTTACGAGTACTCCTTGGTTTAGGAGGGTACACCTATTATGCTTACTGGGTAGTCTTCTTCCAAACCATAGGCTGGTGCCGAACGGTAGGGAAGGAAGAAAACCATTTAGCCTAACGATGGTGTACAGAAGGTAACGACTAAAGACAAATAAAGGGATTTGGAGAGATGGCAAAGAAATATACGGTTATAGTCATGAATTAGATTATGGAAGAGGCGTTACTAGGAATACCAGGATACCCCTACAAAACATTTTCATGTTTTAAGTGCATTGTTAAAGGAAAATTGTTTTCCCGATTAGATACTTACTCCAAGGGTATGTATTTACCAGGTTTCATTCTCATATCTGTATGGTTTTACAGATGATGAGTGGGAGTAAGTTATTGGGAATTAGGTAATTATCCTCATTATATTGGAATTCATTGTAATTGGTGATATTTGAGGAAATTGCCTGGGTACAGTTTTCAACCTACGACGCACAGGTTTTGAGTTGTTCAACTCAGCGGACTTATACAGAGTATTGTATGTTGTCCAAGTGTCCATCAGGACAAAGGGGTAGGTCCTCGTACTATGTTCTGCTTACTTGTGACTTCTCTAGTTTTTAGACAAGTATTTCGTAGAAATACAATGTCTAAGTTTTGAGAAGTTGTGGGTATAAGAATAAAGTAGAGAACCGGGTGTCGCAAGTATCGGGATTCTTCAAAGAGATCGAAGATGTAGATTCTTGTGATTGGTATTCAGTTGATAGTAATGGTTTTGAGAAACTTGTTTCTCTTTCAGGTTACTCATAATTGGATGTATTCCTAAGTTGAGTAATGCTGATTAGCCTCTTTCCATTAAGTTGATATGCACTGGAGACAGCTGCATGTTTGAATCTGGTTCCAATTAAATAAGTGCCAAAGTTTCTATATTGGATATAGAATGGTTCATACCTTAACTATGTTAAGGTACGGGGAGTTGTCCGGCTTATGCTTAAAACCAGACTCTGGATAACTCAGGGCACGTTTCTGTAATGGCTGTTTGTGGGTTGGCCCAGGCTATGACGAGGGTTCACTTTCTACCATATAGAAGATCAATAGTGATATTGTTCTTGACTCGCCACAGTATTAGTAAAATGGATTTTTTCAGAAAACAGTAGTGGGAGTATGGTAGAACTGGAAGTGATTCCAGAACCGCAAATGATTACGGAAAATTTAATAGGACCTAAAGATTCAATCAGGTTTGACATTCCATTAGCCACTCCGCAGATATGGTGGGTAACCTCAGACACCCGAGATGTACTCCGGTAGCCTCAAGGACGGTGACAGGGAGGTTCTTATCTACCCAGACTTGACACTACTGTTGTTTCAGGCTATGAGACCCGGCAGGAGGTTAAGTATAGCGTCGTTCTAAACTCGCTTTAGAAGTGCACGTATATATTATTCTGCTAGAGGGTTGTTGTGATCAGTGGGAGCAGCGGAAGCATAGTGGGCAAGAAGCTTATGTCTATTTATAGACTTGAGCAGATATAGCGGAGATAGATCATCTAATTTTGATGTGACAGTCATAGGTTTGACCTCATCAGAATAGGCGATGGATCAGTTAAGAAGGTAGTAGGGTGTGATGTCATGGTATTTGGATGACATACACAGAGTAGGAAGTAAAATTCCTATACTGCGATCGGTTGTACTGTGGTCGTCACACAGTTGTTTCTCCAGACAGGATATGGATATAATATATGACATTCTGGTTACTAGATCTATGGTTTTAGATCTAGATTTGGGCAGTTTCCCAATGTAGGTACTTTGACAGTATTCTAATAGATTTTACAATAGATGACTCCTGGCATGGTGGTGCACCTGCAGGTGATGGAGTCACCCACTCTAAAGGTGTCTTACAGACTAATGGGGAGAGGGATGTGCATGATTGGCAGATCACTTGCTTAGGCAATTGAGTCAATCGTGAGATGTCAAGTACCACACCAGATGTTGTTTTTGCACTAGATGCGATAAGCTTGTATTAATCCAATCCTGGAGAAACATAAGGAAGCAGTTTTAGAACATAAGTGCATGTTCTACGGATTTGATGACGGCAGCCTCCTTCGGGAGACGGTTATCATTCCAGGCTTCAAAGGTGACATGGATGACAGAGAGATTGTCAGAGTTATAGTTTTCCCTCTGACGAGGGACAGTATTATGGACAGGTGGTCCAAGAGGATACTGTGGGAGGCATGGTGCAGGATACTGATTTAGTTCAGTGATCGATATAGTCTAAGAAGTTTGGATTTGGAGTTCATTTATGAACTAGGTCCCATCAGATATCCAGACATATTCTAAGACAGGTATTACTCAATTCGGGAGATGGCTTTCTCTGCGAACTTGAGATTAAGAGAGAGATAGAAAGAAACATCAGGGCGGATCCACTTACTGAGGCTATTTCTCGAATACAATAGTTTTACAAATGGGCTTTGTGAAACTGATTAGTAGAGGAGTTGGATGTTCGGTTTCACACGGGCTGTGAGTAGTCGACATCGCAATAATTAGCCTTAAGTGCAAGTGGGAGATTGTTGGATATAGTGCCCTCAAAGTCAATTATTGGATCGCAGGCATGTGATTGCAATGATTGCGGAGGACTTATACCGGTAGGACAGTCTTACTCGAGATGATAGTATGCTATCTGGTTTGCCTTTATCAGTCGTGTACAGGTTCAGATGACTGATCACTGTTACACTTTGATAGAGCCCTTAGTATCTTGCTTTACTACCAACCGTATGATGGCAATCATATACGTGAGAGTTGGGTGGTTTATAAGCTTATCCTTAATTGTGGTCCCTAGTTATGGGAGTTTCGAGACAGGGCATCGATACTCCGGAGTTGACTAGTATATACAGTCGAGACCCCGACGAGGGGCGGTGGCCGGTCTCACAAGCCACAAGTGTCAGTTGGATCAGCTAAGATGTATACAGGTGCTCATTGGGTTATGAGTGCACCGGGCAGGACTCGCCGGGAACCTGCTAGTTGGTATTATACCTATCGTCAGATAGCAGTTCCCTGGTGACATGTGTACAGGTTAGTTCATCGACCTGAGTTCGTCATTTGTCTCGTGTGAGTTCCCACTGTGCTTTGATTTCTACCCTACCACGGCTCAAAGGAGTCGTGCAAACAGGTATTTTTTAGGTACAGTCCCGAGCCACATGGAGGCAAGTGAGCGGATCGGCAGGGGATTCGTCTCACCCGGTATTGGGGGTGAGACCGCACTGTGTCTAGGAGAGCCATTACACAAAGCCCACGGCCGTGGCAGGAGATTTACTGGTAGGTACTCCAGTAGTATCTCAGGGTGTTTTTAGGCTACACTCCGACACGACTTATACTGCTATTGGGGGTCTGACGTTACCAGTCCCCTAGGCAGATATGCGATACTCATAGACGAACGGACCGGACTGTATATACATTGTCACTGTTAGGCTCAGTAGGGTTTCCGGATGAGTTCGCTCATCGGCCTCTCTTGAGCTCAGTACATGGGCAGCCGTTACGCACAGCTAGTGCTGCTGACGGCTTGTGGTTAAACCCACTGCCAGGGTACTGACGAGTCATTAGAGTCCCCCACAGATAGTTTCCCAAGTTCGGGCGAAACGTTGTAGAGGCCATATGGTTTTATGGCAGGGTTCGGAAAATGCACGTGCATTTACGGACGTGTCATATTTCGGGCAGATAATACTGGTGGGCTTTGGTTTAAGCCGGATCCAAGTATTATACTGTGTAGATATAATATCTTTGTCTCAGTTGCATTTGTATTCAGTAGTAATACAAATGCGGGTATGTTTATACTGTTACGGGGTTATCCTGAAATTCGTTTCAGGATCACTTTTGGAAGTTGCCAGTTTCCAGTTTTCTATCATCCGTATTTAACATTCGGTTAAATGCGGATTTATCTTTTCTTCTCTCGGGTGAGTCATGAGGGTGAATCGTGGTTCTAGAAGCTTCTAGATTAGTGACTCATCTTGGCATTAATTGTTGCATTAATGAGTTGATGAGGTGTATTAGTGACTCATTCTTTTGCATTGATGTTTCTTTTTCTTGCCAAGATATTTCTTCTTGATCTTTAGTGAGAAGCTTTTCTTGTGGTCACCTTCCCCTCTCCTACACTCACCCCCACTTCTATAAGTGTCCGGCCCCTCCCCTCCTCCTCACTCACTCACTTGGTTAAAAAAAGATGATAGATTTTGGTTCATGAAATTTGATAGATACTCATTTCACATTTCCACCCGATCCAAAAGGAAACTTCATTAACCGTTCGTCCATGGGTTTGGACGAAGCGAGACAAAGTGTTCTACTCATTCTCTACATCAATCTTAGTCATCTCTTTTAGCAAACTTGATGACCGAGTTGCCTCGGGTCAGAGGCGGGAGCATGTTTAAAGATCCGTTGACATGGTGCCACCTAGACGAGCAGATCGGAGATCGACGAGATCGGAGCAGCCGCAACGGAGCATGGGTTGATGGTTAAAAAACGAAGGACTCGGATCGTTCGGTATAACCTTTCTACCCTCTTTGTAGTTTGTTAGTTTAGCAATAATGGCAGATCTGTGTTATAGTATACGATAGCGCCAGTTAAAACGTTTTTTTCCGCATTTGGCGTCTGTTAGACGGCCGGGGCACTACCGTAGACTTACAAATGCCTTAAAGACCGCAGATTGCCTACGGCCTCAACAAAGAGCAGCTCGGACAGGGGGTTGTGAAGCCCCGGCGATGCCCTCTAGATGGAGTACATCAGCAGCTGCAGCAGGGAGGAACGTTTGGGAAGCAACCGGCCGAAATGGTCCTCAATGCTCCCGTAGACCAACTGCACTGTATCCTCGGTGCAGTGCGGGTCGTAGAGATAGACATCTTCAAAGTGGAAAATGTCGGGAATGGTAAAGGGGAAGTCTTCCATTCTCGGCGGCCTGTTTATGAAGGATGAAGGACCAGTGCTCCCTCAGCCTTATATAGCTTACTGTGCAGCCCAACAGTCGCTTGTTTTTCACCCAGGGGGATGCCGCCACGCGGCAGCCATCGAGACTTCTCCGGTGGAGTCGAAGCGGCGCACCCATAGCGCTTCGCCTCCCTACGCATTCATTGCGCTGGCTACGATCGTTCCCATTCCGTGCGCCTACAGCTAGACGAGCGGGCTGCACCTCATCAAAGATTCAACCCAGCAGCTACCCTGCTCGGTCGTCCCCAGCGGGCAATTTCCCTGCCACAACGCTGGGGACCAAAAAGCCCTCCCAGAGGCAGTCGAGCCCGAGCTTCTCTCGCTCGGCTATCCCCAGCGGGTAGCTTCCCTGCCTCAACGCCGGGGATCGAAAAGCCCTCTCAGAGGCAGTCGAGCCAGAGCTTCCCTCGCTCGGCTATCCCCAGCGGGCAGCTTCCCTGCCTCAACGTTGGGGATCGAAAAGCCTTCCCAGAGGCAGTCGATCCCGTGGTTCCCTCGCTCGGCTATCCCCTGCAGGCAGCTTCACTGCCACAATGCTTGGTATCAAAGAAGCCCTCCCAGAGGCAGTCGAGGCCCGAGGTTCCCTCACTCGGCTATCCTTCAGGACAAAAGCCCTCGCCAAGAGGCACCGGGCAGCAACCCTACCCGGCCAAGGGTCTTTGGTAGGCTTCTTACAGCCCTATAGCTTTTTCTCGTGCCAAGGACCAAAGTCCTCCCAGAGGCAGTCGGGTCCTTGCCCGGCTATCCACGGCTGGTAGCTTCATACCACAACCGACAGGGATCAAAGTCCTCGCCAAGAGGCACTGGGCAGTAACCCTGCTCGGTCCCCATCCTGAAGGATCGACAACCCTCCCAGAGGCAGTCGAGCCCGAGGATCCCTCGCTCGGCTATCCCTGGCGGGTAGCTTCCCTACCGCAATGCCAGGGATCAGAAAGTCCTCCCAGAAGCAGTCGAGCCCAAGGATCCCTCGCTCGGTTGTCCCTGGCGGGTAGCATCCCTACCGCAACGCCAGGGATCGGAAAGCCCCCGCCGAGAGGCACCGAGCAGCTACCCTGCTCGGCCATCCTTCGCAGGCCTCTCACGGCCCCTCCAGCGTCAAAGATCAAAGCCCTCGCCAAGAGGCACCGAGCAGCTACCCTGCTCGGCCATCCTTCGCAGGCCTCTCACGGCCCCTCCAGCGTCAAGGATCAAAGCCCTCGCCGAGAGGCACCGAGCAGCTACCCTGCTCGGCCATCCTTCGCAGGCCTCTTGCGGCCCTTCCAGCGTCAAGGATCAAAGCCCTCGCCGAGAGTCATCGAGCAGCTACCCTGCTCGGTCATCCTTCGCAGGTCTCTCACGACCCCTCCAGCGTCAAGGATCAAAGCCCTCGCCAAGAGGCACCGAGCAGCTACCATACTCGGCGCATCCAAGAGGGCATCCTCCTGCCCATCAGACGCTGAGGATGTGAAGCCCTCACCATGAGACCGCTGAATTCCTTCCTGCCCGGCTATCCCCGGCTGGTAGCTTCCTACCCAACAAGAGACATCAGGTCTGTCCAAGCCTAAACGATCTCCCCTCGACTCCGGGGCCCACGGAGCCTCCTCGAAAATGCTCGTCGGCAAGCGATCGCAGTCAACTCGACGAGCGATCGTTAGACAGAGTGCTAACTTGACATTAAAACACAACGGTGCAGGCAAGAAAAAATAACATTCTTCACAAACAGGCAAAACATGGAATCTAAGGAAAAACTTCATCGCTACCAACAAAACAGTTTTTGTTTACAAAGGGTATTTTTCGGCCCCCCAGCCTTACAAAATTCAAAGGAAAACAAAATAAAGACACGAGAATGGGAGCCCTATGCCTCGGGGCCGGGCACGACCTCGAGGTCCTCGACCTCCACCACCGGGGGCGCCGGTTCCTCGGCCATCTCCTCGCCGGGGACTTCTTCCCCTTGCTCGTTGGCGCCCACGAGGGGGAACTCAGCCCGCAGGTCCGCGTCGTCGAACTCTGGAATCCGGGATTTGACGGCATCGAGGGCATCGTGCCAAATGCGGGTCGTGGCCACGACCTGGTCATGGTAAAAATCCTTCGACCCCTTATAGGACGCCACCGCCCTCGCCTCGGCCGACTTAACAGCCTCGGCCGCCGCCCCTAGCTCCTTCCGGAGGGTCTTCACCATCTTCTTTAGGTTGCCTGTGAGCACCTGAGAGTCCCCGAGCTTTCCCTCGGCGATCACGGCGGCCTCGCGATGTCGGGCGACCTTCCTTTTTCTGGCGTCCACCTCGCCCTCCAAGGCGGCGATCCTCGCCGACATCGCCTCCTGCTCCCGCCTGGAGCTCTCCTTCAACGCGGCGAGCTGGCCCGCGGTCTCCACCGTCGGGGCTACCACCTCGGTCTCCATGCGAAGGGTGAGGGCCACGTGCTGGAGGACCTGGGAAGATATTTAAGAAAAAGAGGAGAAGAGATCAGAGAGACGAAGAAGGCAACAAGTCTCACAAGCGAGCTAGGGGCTTACCTGCACGGACTCCTGGGCGATCGACGCCAGCTGAGCCCTGAAGGTTCCCCCGGGGACCCGAGCCCCAGCCGAGGCCTCTATCTCGTGCAGGAGGCTGTCCGCGACCGACAACCCCGACGGTACCGCGAACTGAAGCCCCCTTTCCTCCACTACAGTCGTCGAAGACCGTCCCCGGGGGCGTCTTCGGGAACCCATCTTGAGCGACTCTGGGGGAGAGCCGGCCTCCTCTTTTGAGGCAGTGTCCTCCACAATCAGGGCCCGCTTCCGACCCGACGCTCGGCTGGGGCCCGGGGCGGGACCCGCCGCCGGTCATCCTCGGGGCGACACCACCGGGGCGGTACGAGCCAGGGCAGGCGGCACCCGGGAAGAGCTGGCGCCCCCGGCTCTGGTAGGCTGCCTCGGCTGGCGCATAACATCCCTGAGAAATCCGGAGTCCATGGATCCTACACGAAACAAACACCCAACTTATCAGCAATACAAGTAAAACACAAACCCCGAAAGCAAGCCTAACTTACCAAGGAACTCAACGGGGCTAAGCCCGGCCCAGCTCAAGACCCTTTCAGACAGCAGCACGTCATAACGGGGGATGGGCTCCCATGACGCTACTCTCACTGTGGCGGGGTCGTTGGACAGGCTCCCCGACAGGCACTTCTCCCTCGACCATTTGGTGGGCACTGGCCAGTCCTCGCCCTCAAGAAGGGAAACGAAAAAAAACTTCTTTTTCCAATTATGAATGGAGGAGGGCAAGGCCACGACACCGGTCCCGGTAGCAACCCCGGGCCGCTTCCTAAAGGCAAAATACACCCACCTGGGGTCGCCCGCTCGACTGCCGGGGTGACTCTTGAATGGAAGGGAGGAATCGAGAAGGGAAAGACTGAAAAGAACCGCCTGCAGCCTCAGACGGATCAAGAACCCAAGGAGAATCCTCCATGAGTTCGGCACTAACTGGCCGGGGGCCAGTCCGAAGAAGTTTAGAGCGGTGATGACCTCAGGAGAGAAGGGCAGGCGCATTCCGCCCCAAAAAGCTTCCAAGTACAGGGCAATCTCCCTGCCCCGCACGTGATCGGCCCTCTCTCCCTCCTTGGCCAGATGAAGCGTGTAGCGTGGGGGAATATGGAAGCGAGCCCAAGCGTTGACGAGCTCGTCCTCATGCCTCATCCAGCACGGGGTGCTGGGGGCCACATCTGCCACCTCCTCCCTGGAGGCGGCCCCCGCCTCACGACCCCGGGGAAAAGGAGCAGCCCCTGCCCCCCGACGGGACTCGGACATAGCTAAGGGAACCCTAGCACCTACTCCTACAACGTCTACTGATTCTACAGAAGAGGAAGACATCTAACCTTGGAAAAGAAAGTTTTCAAGGGCTGGAGCGAGAGAGGGGAGATGAGCGCCGAGCAGCTGGGGCCTGAGGGAGGAAAATATGAAAGAGTAAGTGCCTTAGGGCGGGCCCCACCCATATTTATCGCCGCATACGGCCTCATCCAACGACGCCCATCATCTCCCGCCAAAACAACCCTCGCGCCCAGCGGCTCCGATCGTTCCACGTGGCCGCCCAGCGTTGGGCCGTGTCCCATCAGGCGCCGCAGGCCTGCGCGCGTCGCAGGCCTGCGCGCGTCGTATCGGCTAATCGACACCCGACTCGTGGACTGTCGCTTCGACTGCAGAGAGCATGAACCAGCGCACCTTCTTTAAATGCAAAGATCTCGTCTTGATTTGCTGGCGAAAAAGACAACCGATGACCCGAGGACTCGTCCCGATGAAACACTAGAAAGGATCTCACCTCGGGAGGCCCGGCAGTCCACTCCTGACCCGACCACTATCTGGTCGGGACAAGAATGGGGGGCTAATGATAATACTCGATATCGGGCACCTACAAGATCATGACACATGGCGCGTGACGTGTCCCAGATACAGAAGAAAGGGCCCGCAGGGGGCCGACCAGGCCACCCTGTACCCGATCTGCAAGCACAAAGCTGGCTCACTTCAGAGCCCCCTGCAAATTGACCTCCTCGGCCCTTTAGCTCACGCCGAGCTGCCGCGAGACCGGGACTCCTCGGCCTCCTCGCCCGTCCCCGAGCTCCCTGTTGAGGTTGTCTCCCTCGGCCCTCCGACCAAGGTCACCGCTCACAGGCGTAACTGCCGCTCCGCGAATCTTGCCATGCGCAGATTCTACGCCAACACCATCCCACGTTCCACGCTATTGCGATCCCCATTAATGGGCGATCCGCTTTCTACGTGGGCGTGACGTCGGGGGGCGTAACTGCCGGCGAGATTCTCGCGCCTGCTGCTGCGTGCCGCCACCGCTATATAAACCTCCATCACAGAGGGGTCAAGTAAGTCATTCTTTACACTTTACGCTGTTACTCTGCCCGGATCTCATCACTAACTTGAGCGTCGGAGGGTCCTCGGTGGTACCAAACCACCTCGGGAGCTCTTTGCAGGTACTCGGCAACAGCCTCCTCACCCAACCTTCTCCTCTCAAAACCCATTGAGACCCACACGCAACGAAGGACAATCAACCAAGTTCATCTCGAGATCAATGAAAGACAACATCTGACGGAGGCCCGAAAAGGAGCTCCATCACACCCCTAAATATTTTATGTCTTGTATGACTGATGTATCAATAGAAAAAAAAAATTAATATCTAGGTTGGTTTGCATAATTAAAGTCATAAATTATTTAATTTTACTATGCAATTTGTGTGTAAAAAAGTTAGAATAAGAAAGTATTTATCTGATGCTGAAGGAGGTATTAAGAGAGATAATTCATCTGCAAAATTTTACATTCGAATCATGTTAGTGGAGGAAAAAACTAGAGTCATACGTGTATCTTTATTTTTTTCTTTCTAGATAAATTTATGTTTCTTAAAATTTAAAACTATAGGTTCGACAAAGGTTTATGGATATAAGAAGCTTTTTTTTACGGGAAGAAATTCCGTAAATAAGTTCCAAATGAATAAAGCCACAAAACAAAGCCATATGTTTATGGAAATGCTATATTAAATCAAATTAGAAGAAGCAACAATGTTTCCCAAGAAGAAATTAAATAAAAAACATATCATCAAAAGAGGGACAATTATTTATAGTAAACCAAAAATAAATAATAATTATAAAAAACCATTTTAAAAAATAATTACAAAAAGAGACCACTTTTTGCCTCGGAAACGCCACGTTAGTGCTAGCTCAGCGCTGGTGTGAAATAATTTTTTTTTATGGACGCACATTTAAACTGCGTCTATAGTATTTATATGGGGCACAGTTCAAATGTAAAAGGCACAGCAAAATGCGCCGATAACATTTGTATGGGGCATAGTTCTAAACTGCGCCGCAAAAAAATTTAGCGAAAAATAATTGGGCGCACTTTCAAAGTGCGCCCATTCCCCCAATAAACGCGACACCACTTTTCTCTTTTCTCACTTCACTCTCATCTCTCTCGGGCGCGTGCTCTCTCTCTCTCTCTCTCTCTCTCTCTTTGGTACTCTCTCTCCCAATCCCTCTCTCTGCTCTTTCTCCCTCTCTCTCTCGAGATCTTTCTCTCTCTGCACTCTCGCTCACTCGATTTCTGTCTATATCTCTCTCCCTCTCCCTCCTCTGACCTCACCCCGAGCCTCCTCTGAGGTCCCCCTAGCCTCCTCTGGCTGCTTTCTCTCTTATCTCTATCCCTCTGTCTGTATCTCATCTCCATCGCTCGCTCAGGTTTCACGATCACACAGTCTCTCGCTTGTGCAGATTTAGTTGGAAATTCATGGACGAACAATCGCCTTCATCCTCGCCATCGTCATCACCATTGTGAATATCTCGAAGGTTAGCTAAACCCTAATTTTATTTTTTTAAAATTTGGTTAAAATTTCGTATTGGTAAGCAATTCGAACAAATTGGATATATATTAGGGTTTTCCCCTATTTTACTTATGATAGATCAATGAATAGGATACAAGTTCTTGCAACTTGTTACATGCTATAAATATGGATTTTATTGTAATGTTATATAATTAGTTGAGTATAATCGTGAAGATATATAAGTAGGTTTTTTTTAATGAGACTCTCAAAGTGTGTCAATATTTCTGGAAGGTGGAAAAATGATGGATAATTACATTCATCTAATTTGCTATTTCGGTGGTCAATTAACAATTGGAAAAAATAATATTCCTGAATATGTCGATGGAAAAACTAAAATGACTAGAGTTAAAAAGTTTAGTACATAAAACGAGCTGTGCCAAGCAGTGTACAAAGCTACCAAAATCAATCCGTTAGAGTTCAATATCTTCTTAATATGCAAATGGCTGACGGAGCATGAATATACTGCCATTGAAGTATCCGATGATGAGGATACACAAGTCATGCTTGTCTCGGAATCGAAATCGATTGAGCTGTTTATGAAGAAAGAGTTATTGACGTTCGCTCAACTGCCCGAACTTTATCCTGAAGTGCCTGATCCTTCTTTTCGAGCATCCGAGCAATACCTGCAAGGAGAAATGCCACACATGCTCAATATGAATGCAGATTCTACCGGATTTATGTCTCCCACCAATGATGAACGGTATATAGATCAAAATTACGTAAGTGAAGGCATATCAAGAGGGACGCCAGTGAATTGGCAGTTTACGAAATAAGTACTACCTTGCATATTTTTATACCGCATATACATTTAGCAGATCACTATTTATTGATAGTGGAGGTATGCTATAAGTACTAAGTATTCATAAATTTATGTGCAGTTCTTATGTACCGCCGTCCGGTTATAATTGCATGTCACCGCCAAGTGATCAGGTGATTACATGCGTTGATTACTCAGTCCAGAGTATCCGGATCCCAGCTAGAGATGTCCATGTGCAGGCTGAGCTGCAACGGGCGGGCTTTCATCTTCTATACAGATTAGAGAATATACGTCTGAATAGAGACTTGATTACGGATTTGGGGGATAGATGGAGACCAGAGACCTGCATATTTCATTTTAGAGTTGGTGAGATGACTATCACCTTTCAGGACGTCGCTGTGCTGCTTGGTCTGCCTATAGACGGAGAGGTGGTTGCTATGGAGTACGGACACGATTGGTCAGAATTATGTCCCAGCTTGTTGTGTAGGATTCCTCCTGTTGACCAGAGGAGAGGCAGTAGCATCGACTTGAGTTGGCTGTAGGAGGCGTTTAGTGCTGAGTCTTCCATTAAGGCTACCCCCATGGCGATCGATCAACATGCACGAGCAACACGCACGAGCTTACATTTTACATCAGATTGGGATTCGCTTGTTCCCAGATAGGAGCAAGAGCAGAGTTGGTCTTGTATGGCTGAATCTTTTAGTTGATCTCGACCAGTATGTCACTTTATCATGGGGGAGCGCAGTTTTGTCATTCCTCTACAGCAAGCCGAGGATGGCTGCATTGTTGGAGCAGAAGAGTTTTGGGGGTTTTTTGACGCTTCTTCAGGTATACAATACTTAAAACTGCATTCTACTAATTTTGCGTAATTAATTTGATATTCAACGTAAAACGTAATTCTATCATATTGTATTTCAGATATGGTCATGGACATATCTCTCTATTGTTCGCCCGACCATTACGACACGGTTCGCTTTAAATGGCCAAAGGCCGTATGGACGCCAGTAAGTAATTGAAACTATACGCATATTTCAAATTTCAAGTTTTTTTGGAATATTAACTGTGTGTAATCTCTATGCAGGCGGAATATGCCCAGGTCATGGGTTGTGACACCGGATCGCATCCTCCGCTTCTACAGCAATGAGTTCGATATCATGGAGGAGGCAGCAATTACATGGATACCGTACACACATGACCTGATGGGCATTCTACATCCATTATATATGGCAGGCGCCGTCTTCTGGCATGCGCGGACGCCGATTGTCTGCAATGATATTATTAAGATGCACATGCCATACCGTATGCTTCGCCAGTTCGGTTTCAGGAAGCACATATCAGGCACGGTGGAGCAGACACCGCGACAGGGTAGAGCGGTAGTTGGGGATGCTAGGCTCGTGGAGTATCGGATTTGGGTGGGTCGATGGTATGATCGGGTACACCACATAGCCGATGAGATACAACCAGATATACCGATAGATCAGTACCTTTCCAGGTATTGGATGATTACCCGCAGATTCGTTGTTGGTGTGCAGTAGCTCCTTTAGTTAGGTTTAAACAAGATAAAGTAATGAACTTTTCAAATTTAGAGGGCTAATACAAACAAACACAGAATCGAAACTAGAGATTAGGGTAAAAGCAATATTAAAAGAAGTCTAAGCTAAAAGATAATGAACTACAACCTTTGTAGTCAACTCCTTCACTCTCTTTGGACACCTACGGCTCCACTCAAAGCTTGGATCGACTCCGCTCAAGGTCCTTCATCGTCTACGATGATCCACCCGGAGATTCTTAGCTCAAGCTCTTTGCTTCACAAAACTAGGATGAATGAAGCATAACAACCTACACTTGTTAGTTCTATGTATGCCCTAGAGGCCATTACTGTACATACGATGTATATTGTAGTGGATGCTTGGACATATATAGGGATGACTTTCTTTCTCGACATGATAGCATGCTATCTTGTTGCTCTTTATCTTAACATGTACACTGATTGTCTCTATATTACATATTGATAAAGCCCTTAGGATGAGTACTTGACTACCAGGATTATGATGCAGATCATACTAGTAGGGACAGAGTAGTCGATAAGTACATCCTTCAAATGTTCCTAGTCGTAGGAGTATCGAGACAGGGCATCGATATACCATAGTAGACTAGCGTGTAGCTTCTCAACCCATGTAGATGGGCGATGGATGATCCCATATCCATTGGTGTTTGACATCAGAGATGGTATACGGGTGCTCAGTAGAGATTGGGTACACTGAACGGACTCGCCGAGAACTCCTAGATGGTATTATACCTATCGTCAGATAGCAGTTCTCTGGTGACACTGTTAGTTATATGTATGCCCTAGAGGCCATTACTGTACATACGATGTATATTGTAGTGGATGCTTGGACATATATAGGGAGGACTTTCTTGCTCGACATGATAGTATGCTATCTGGTTGCTCTTTATCTTAACATGTACACTTATTGTCTCTCTATTACATGTTGATAAAGCCCTTAGAATGATTACTTGACTACCGAGATTATGATGCAGATCATACTAGTGGGGACATGGTAGTCGTTAAGTACATCCTTAGATTGTTCCTAGTCGTGGGAGTATCAAGACAGGGCATCGATACTCCAGAGTAGACTAGCATATACGCTTCTCGACCCATGTGATGGGCGATGGATTACCTTTATCCATTGGTGTTTGACATCAGAGAAGGTATACGGGTGCTCAGTGGAGACTGGGTACACTGAACTGACTCGCCGAGAACTCCCAGATGGTATTATACCTATCATCGGATAGCAGTTCTCTGGTGACACTGGAACAGGTTAGTCTGTAGACCCGAGATCGTCATAGAGTCTTGTGTGATTCCCACTGTGCTTTGATTTCCACCTTACCACGGTCAATAGATCGTGAAAAACGGTGGCTTTTGGGTACAGTCCCGAGTCACATGGAGGCAATGAGCGATAGGAGGGGTTTCGTCTCTCCCGGTATTGGGAGTTGATATTGTAAGTCGATGTACTACACCCCAATACTTGTGGGGAGGCGGAATTTTCAAAAACGAACTTGTTTAGTGAACGAACATCGACTAACCGCTTGAATCGAAGCTAAACGATAACTAACCAAACATATAGTTGTTCTAAACTACTATGCTTAGGGATTATACCTATCGAAACTAGTCCTTCGTCTTTACGATCTCCTTGTTCTCCTCGGCCTTCTCTAGGTAGTAGACGATCCACCCGAGAGCAAAACTCCAAGCTTAGCCTCTAAACTTGAGGCAACTAACCTTCTTGGATTGCTAATCAAAGAAGATAGATTGAGATAGAGTGATGGTTATGGATTGTTTAGTCTAACTAATCCTAGATCTCAACACATGAGGGTGAGGATTAGTCTTTTGAAGAGAGAGAGCTTGAGGAGAGAGAATGTGTAAATGATAATGAATGAATAAGTTATGAGTATCATAATATATTATGAAGCATTCTCATTAAAGAATAAATGAATAAATGTGATGAATAAGCATGCTTCATAAAATATCTAGTGGTGATTCATTAGCATGAGTCATTAAGCAATAAATGTGCATTAATGAGATGAATGAATCACCACCATGACTCATATAACTCATTCAATGTATATGACACATAACCCTCCTTAGTCACCATCTTCTAGAAGCTTCTCGTACAATTACGAGAACGCCCCTCCGATCCGTAAAAATACGGAAAAACTTTAGACTGTAAAAATCCAATGACCGGATACCAGTAACTGGCTTAATCCAAAGCCGACTGGTAAAAACTGTCCGAAAGTCGTACGCGCGTAAACGCACGTACGCGTCCGAACCCTTTGTCGCAAAACCATGCAACCTCTATATCGTTTCGTCTGGAGTAGGAAACTCTCTATGTGGGACTCTAGAGACTCGACTACTACGCTGGCAGTGGGTTTAACCACAGACCGCAAGCGGCACTAGCTGTACGTAACGGTCCCCAGGTAGTTGTCGATAAGAAGGCCGATGAGGAAACCCATCCGAACTCCTACTGAGTCTGATGTGACAATCTCCATACAGTCCGGTCCGTTCGTCCAAGACTATCGCATATCGGGCCTAGGGGGACGGAAAGCGTCAGTCCCCTAATAGCGGTATAAGTCGTGTCGGAGGGAAGCCCATTACACCCTGAGAAACTACTGGAACCTACCAGCAAATCTCGCTTGCCCTGGCTAGGGACTTTGCGTAATGGCTCTCTGACACAGCACGATATCTACTCCCAATACCGGGAGGGACGAATCCTGTCTAACCGCCACTGCCTCCAAGTGCTCGGGACTGCACCCAACTGCTACCTGTTTGCACGACTCCTTTGAGCCGTGGTAGGGTAGCAATCTAAGAACAGTGGGACACACTCGAGGCGAAGTAGCAGTGTCAAGTCTGTGGACTATGCTGTACTCATGTCACCTGGGAACTGCTCACTGACGACTGGTATCAAACCAACCAACAGTTCCCTGTGAGTCCTGTCCGGTGTACCCGTAACCTAACGAGCACCTGCATACTATCTCCAGTACGACGTACTGACGGCTGTGGGACAGACCATATCCCCAACTGGGATGAGAAGCGTACACACCAGTCTACTCCGGAGTATCGATGCTCTGTCTCGATAATCCAACGACCAGGGACCTGAATAAGGATGTGCTTGTAGACTACCCAGCCCCCACTAGTGTGACTGCCATTACAACGCTGGTAGACAAGCAAGATCCTAAGAGCTCTATCAATACGTACACTCACATATTAAGATAGAAAAACCAAGTAGCATACTACCATGTTTAGCAAGACTGTTATATACATGTGAATATCCCAAGCTTCCATTAAGTAATATACAAACTAGTATGATACAGTAATGGCCTTCTAGGGCATAAACACTAACAATCTCCCACTTGCACTAGGGCCATGTACTGGCATATCGTAGACCGATGATCTCGAGTAGCCTCTCGAACTGAATCTGAGGTAGGGCCTTCGTGAATGGATCAGCAATGTTCTCTTCAGAAGCAACTCTCCGAACCTCGATCTCCTGACGATCAATGATCTCCCTGATCAGGTGATACCGCCTTAAGATGTGTCTGGACTTCTGATGGGACCTTGGTTCCTTCGCTAAAGCTATAGCTCCGTTGTTGTCGCAATACAGAGGTATTGGATCAACTATGGTAGGAACCACCTGAAGTTCTGTTAGGAACTTCTTCATCCAGACCGCTTCTTTTGCGGCATCGCAAGCAGCTATATACTCCGCTTCCATCGTCGAGTCAGCAACGGTGTCCTGCTTGGAGCTCTTCCAGCACACCGCCCCTCCATTGAGGGTAAAGACATAACCCGACATGGACTTGGAATCGTCCTTATCACTCTGGAAGCCGGAATCAGCAAAGGCCTCCAACCTGAGGTCTTTTCCGCCGTAAACCAAGAACATCTCCTTAGTCCTCCTCAGGTACTTGAGAATATTCTTTACTGCTATCCAGTATTTCTCCCCTGGGTCTGACTGATACCGGCTTACCACGCTCAGTGCGTAAGCAACATCTGGTCTGGTACACAACATCGCATACATTATAGAGCCTACCGCAGAAGCGTAGGGTATAATAGACATGCGTTCCCTTTCCAAATCAGTCTTGGGAGACATCTCTTTGGAGAGGGTGATTCCGTGACAAGCCGGTAGGTTACCGTGCTTAGAATCTTCCATACTGAATCTTTTCAGTACAGTGTCGATATACCTGGACTGCGAAAGTCCCAACATCCTCTTGGATCTATCACGATAGATCCGGATCCCCAGAATGTACGAGGCATCACCCAGGTCTTTCATGGAGAACCTGTGTGACAAGAATCCTTTGACAGATTGTAGCATAGGAATGTCATTTCCTATCAATAGAATGTCATCCACGTACAAGACGAGGAATACGACACTTCTGGCTACAACTTTACTATATATGCACGGTTCATCTGGATTTTTGATAAAGTCATATTCTTTGACTGTCTCATCAAAACAGATGTTCCAACTCCGCGATGCCTGCTTTAGTCCATAAATGGACTTAAGCAGCTTGCATACTTTCCCGCTGCTCCCACTCTGATTGAAACCCTCTGGCTGATCCATATAGACGCACTCTTCTAAATTTCCATTCAGAAAAGCCGTCTTTACGTCCATCTGCCAGATTTCATAATCATGGAAGGCAGCAATAGCAAGAAGGACCCGAATGGATTTGAGCATAGCCACTGGAGAAAAGGTTTCGTCATAGTCCAAACCAGGTCTTTGACGAAAACACTTTGCAACAAGTCTAGCCTTATAGGTTTCCACCTGTCCATCTACACCAATCTTTTTCTTGAAGATCCATTTGCATCCTATGGGTTTTACCCCATCTGGAGCAAAGTCCAAAGTCCATACTTTGTTGGTGTACATGGACTCCATTTCGGTCCGCATTGCATCTAGCCATCGTACCGAGTCGCCGCTCTGGATGGCCTGCTGGAAGTCAGTAGGTTCATCATCATCTATGATGCAATCCTCTCTATCCCCATCTATGAGAAAACCGTAGTATCTCTCAGGCGGATGAGATGGCCTACTACTCCTGCGGAGAGGTGCGGGAATGTCCTGTTCTTCTTGAACTCTTGGTTCTACCAAACTTTCAGTAGCAGTTTGTGGTTCTGGAATTTCTTCCAGTTCTATTTCGCTCCCACTTGATTCCTTTTCTAAAAGCTGATGTTCTAGAAAATGGGCATTACGAGAAACAAATACCTTTTGTTCCTCTGCGTAATAGAATAGATATCCCCTGGAGTTCTTTGGATATCCCACAAAACTACACTTTACTGATCGTGCCTCGAGGTTGTCCACATGCTGCTTCTTAACAAAAGCTGGACATCCCCAAATCTTTATATACTGTAGATGGGGTTTCTTCCCGCTCCACATCTGATATGGAGTGGTAGGCACAGTCTTGGTAGGAACCATGTTCAAAAGATATGCCGCTGATTCTAGCGCATAACCCCAGAAAGATCGCGGTAACTCAGCATTACTCATCATGGATCGACCATATCCAATAGGGTTCGATTCCGTCTCTCCGATACACCGTTATGCTGTGGAGTGTATGGAGGAGTAAGCTGAGAGAGAATTCCTTTCTCTTTTAGGTAACCAAGGAACTCGGCACTTAAGTATTCTCCACCTCGATCAGATCTTAGTGTCTTAATACTTTTGCCGGTTTGGTTTTCTACTTCATTCTTATACTCTTGGAATTTCTCAAAAGCCTCGGATTTATGTTTCATCAGATAAATGAATCCGTATCTTGAGTAATCATCCGTGAAAGTAATGAAATAGGAAAAACCACCTCTTGCATGTGTAGACATTGGACCACATACATCGCTGTGTATGAGTCCTAAGAGCTCGCTCGCTCTTACTCCTTGTCCAGTGAATGGAGTCTTTGTCATCTTTCCTTTGAGACAAGATTGACAAGTGTCATAAGATTGATATTCGAACGAGTCCAAATATCCTTCTCTATGCAACTTAGTCAACCTTCTCTCATTGATGTGACCCAGTCTACAATGCCATAAGAAAGCTTTATTTAAATCTGGAGACTTTCTTTTTAGTGTGTTTTGGACATTGAAAATTTGGAGTTGGTTTAACACATATATGCCGTTATTTAGAGTACCGGACCCAATCAAACCATGATTAAGGTGGATGTTAACAACATCTCTTACAAACGTGAAATCATAACCTTTATTTGATAACAAGGAAACTGATATGATATTACACGTTAAACTTGGTACAAAATAACAGTTATGCAAAACCAAAATGTGTCCACTTGTCAATCCTAGGTGATAATCCCCGACGGACGCAGCTCCCACACTAGCTCCGTTAGCAACCCTGAGGATCATATCACCTTCCTTCAGCACTCTACGGTTTCTCAGTGCCTGCAATGAATTGCAAATATGAGATCCTGATCCGGTATCCAATACCCAGGAAGTAGAGTTGATCG
This sequence comes from Agapanthus africanus, assembly GCA_030015575.1. Classification (NCBI taxonomy): domain Eukaryota; kingdom Viridiplantae; phylum Streptophyta; class Magnoliopsida; order Asparagales; family Amaryllidaceae; genus Agapanthus; species Agapanthus africanus. The sequence continues at coordinate 351,490,156 of CM057350.1, read as the reverse complement.
ACAGACAATTCTCAATTACAAACACACCTGAAGTCGAAGCCACAGCTTGCTTCGGTTCCTGGTTCTTGGCGTTCCACGCCTTGCAATCCTTCTTCCAGTGCCCTTTCATGTGACAATGGAAGCACTCATCCTGGCCAACTACCGGTGCTGCAAGCTTTTTCTTTCCCTTCCCTCCAACCTTACTAACACCTCCTCTAGGTTTGGGTGCGGCCTTCTTCTTCCTTCCTTTGGCCCTAGCCTTGGACCCGGAAGAAGATGCACCGCCAACAAACATAGCGGGTGTTTCCCTTACTTTCTGCAAGGTGCCCTCTGCACTCCTTAACATGTTCAGGAGTTCCGCAAGTTCAACTTTTTTTCCATGAAGATTGAAGTTGAGGATAAACTGGGCGTAGGTGGGAGGAAGGGACTGGAGAATGAGGTCTGTATAGAGCTCATTATCCAAAGTCGTCCCAAGGTCTGCGAGCTCTTCAATATAGCCGATCATCTTTAGGACATGTTCACCTACCGATGACCCGACAGCCAACCTCGCTCGAAACAAGTTCTTAGAGGTCTCGTATCTTGCTATACGAGATTGCTCTCCATAAAGTTCCTTTGTATGGAGAAATATGCCATCTAGGGACATATCCTCGTGCCTCCTCTGATGTTCATTGTTCATTGAGACAAGCACGATGCACTTGGCTTTCGCGCAATCTAAATCCCAGGTTTTGCGGATTTCCTTATCCGCATTGCTGGATTTGGGACCAGGGACAGCAGGTGCCGTAGCGGTGAGGACGTACCCCAGTTTGTCATAGGTCAAAGCCATTTTGACATTCCGCAGCCAATCTTTATAGTTTGGCCCTGTCAGTATATTTTTCTCTAAAAGTAACTTAAGTCCAGTCATTTTCAGGGTCGCTGCAATTAGGAGAGAGAGAAGAAAACTCTTTAGCATGATGCTCTTGCAAGTTTAGAGTGGTTTTTAGTTTATCTAAACTGGATGGCTCCCACTGTTTTTCGAATCCTTCCTCAAACCATAAAAGAAGAATTAGCCAGGACTATTCTCACCGTACAATACTTGCTTAACCGTTCAGCCAGGCCAGTGTCGATACTTCGAGGGAGGTTTTCCAACGCTTTCGCGAAGTTCCTTAATTAAATAACCTCTTTTCTCTGGGGGCGTAACCCCGCTGACACCTTTCTGGACACCTACTAGGTTTATAGCATTGATCGTTAAGTGACGAATATCCTGATAAGTAGCATATACTCACAGTAGGATCGGGATCCAAATATCATCGTATGATAATGTTGAAGGAATCCTACCAACATTCATCAAACTCTAAATGGTATGCATCTCTTTGCAAATTTCAGTTTCTTTAGAAATTCCCGATATATGTTTCTGCCCCATGCTCTTATGACCTTGGCGTTAGGTCAAAATGTCATAAGTCACATGTCAAGTTCTACCCATCATTATCTTGTCAATTTGAACCCATCCGTATATATCCTTGACGTTCGGCCAAAATGATAATACGACTGTCCCAAACTAACTCATCTACCTATGCAACAACTGAATACCCAGTAGCTACCAAACACTATGCCTTGGCGTTAGGTCAAAATACATAGCTTGAATACTACTGAATACCCAGATGAAATGACGGAGGGCTACGAATAGTTTTGGCGAAACCGTGAACGTAGTGAACTTGATATAACCGAAGGAACCTGATAGCTTTTTTAAAAGGAGTGGTTAAAGCTCCGCATTTAAAAATATCTGTTTTTAAAATTAACCGAGTGGTTTCTTTTAAATTGTTCCAACGATTTAAACTTTGGTTTGTTTTTCTTTGCATTATAGATAATGCGTCCCATCATTAACCTATCATTGCAGAAAACAACGAAAATACAACGTCCTCTTATGCCATCCGCATTCGCCACGGGGTCCCGTCATCACCCGTTAGGTTACTTAACTAACGACAGAGCGGGGGCTGGGCTAGCGCGGGTGTAAAACATAAGTGACGTCTAAATAGCTACAATATATATAGATATTTTACATTCGTCTGACGCAATGATAAACATTCCAGAACACAGATAAACAATATTGGATTTGCAAGCAATCTGTATTTCTTTTGAGCCTGCAAGAAAAGACAGATTACACAGTTGTGATGAATAGCCGTTACCCCACCCTCGATCCCTACGGGTACGGCAAACTACCCGCCCGGCAGTTTGTGTACCCCACCTTGGGTCAGTCCTAGGAGCAAAAACAGTAAAATGAAATAATACAACGGTGGCTACAACCGCAACCTGGATGTGCCCCGCAAAAATAATATTACAACAAATTACATTTACATCAAATGAATTAAACAATAACCCATTGCTAAACCCCGGCTATACACCACAACAGTCCAATGCAGTTCATATGCACAAACAGATATAACCATTACAGAAATGTGCAACCCCCTGCCAACCGACATACTAGCAGTTAGGGGAGGTTTACGAACACATTTATCAATCACAGATATAATCCAACATGCAAATACTGTACAATTTCGATCGATTAAACAACATTAATATTTCTCCAAAAACTGCTCTGTAAAACTGAAACCTGAGCAAAATTAAAATATTCCAGAAAACCCCAAACACCACAGGGGACCCACACAAGAAAAACGAGTTCCTGACTCGTCAACTCGGCGGCGGAAGCGCGGCATATCGGTGGGATCCGCCGCGGTTCCGCGGCACTGTAGACGAATCAGGAACCCAAATTTCTTGGGTGTTCTTCTGTGTTCATTTCAAGCTTTCTGAACTCACCTGAAAAATTTTAGGACATCATTTTAAATTCGACAGAAACTTGACAGATTTAGGGTTTTCCGGCTTCGTTTTTCCGTTCGAAATTCGTACAAATTTGCAATTAAGTTATTTATTGTTTAGCGAGGCTCTGATACCACTGTAAGTCGATGTACTACACCCCAATACTTGTGGGGAGGCGGAATTTTCAAAAACGAACTTGTTTAGTGAACGAACATCGACTAACCGCTTGAATCGAAGCTAAACGATAACTAACCAAACATATAGTTGTTCTAAACTACTATGCTTAGGGATTATACCTATCGAAACTAGTCCTTCGTCTTTACGATCTCCTTGTTCTCCTCGGCCTTCTCTAGGTAGTAGACGATCCACCCGAGAGCAAAACTCCAAGCTTAGCCTCTAAACTTGAGGCAACTAACCTTCTTGGATTGCTAATCAAAGAAGATAGATTGAGATAGAGTGATGGTTATGGATTGTTTAGTCTAACTAATCCTAGATCTCAACACATGAGGGTGAGGATTAGTCTTTTGAAAAGAGAGAGCTTGAGGAGAGAGAATGTGTAGATGATAATGAATGAATAAGTTATGAGTATCATAATATATTATGAAGCATTCTCATTAAAGAATAAATGAATAAATGTGATGAATAAGCATGCTTCATAAAATATCTAGTGGTGATTCATTAGCATGAGTCATTAAGCAATAAATGTGCATTAATGAGATGAATGAATCACCGCCATGACTCATATAACTCATTCAATGTATATGACACATAACCCTCCTTAGTCACCATCTTCTAGAAGCTTCTCGTACAATTACGAGAACGCCCCTCCGATCCGTAAAAATACGGAAAAACTTTAGACTGTAAAAATCCAATAACCGGATACCAGTAACTGGCTTAATCCAAAGCCGACTGGTAAAAACTGTCCGAAAGTCGTACGCGCGTAAACGCACGTACGCGTCCGAACCCTTTGTCGCAAAACCATGCAACCTCTATATCGTTTCGCCTGGAGTAGGAAACTCTCTATGTGGGACTCTAGAGACTCGACTACTACGCTGGCAGTGGGTTTAACCACAGACCGCAAGCGGCACTAGCTGTACGTAACGGTCCCCAGGTAGTTGTCGATAAGAAGGCCGATGAGGAAACCCATCCGAACTCCTACTGAGTCTGATGTGACAATCTCCATACAGTCCGGTCCGTTCGTCCAAGACTATCGCATATCGGGCCTAGGGGGGCGGCAAGCGTCAGTCCCCTAATAGCGGTATAAGTCGTGTCGGAGGGAAGCCCATTACACCCTGAGAAACTACTGGAACCTACCAGCAAATCTCGCTTGCCCTGGCCAGGGACTTTGCGTAATGGCTCTCTGACACAGCACGATATCTACTCCCAATACCGGGAGGGACGAATCCTGTCTAACCGCTACTGCCTCCAAGTGCTCGGGACTGCACCCAACTGCTACCTGTTTGCACGACTCCTTTGAGCCGTGGTAGGGTAGCAATCTAAGAATAGTGGGACACACTCGAGGCGAAGTAGCAGTGTCAAGTCTGCGGACTATGCTGTACTCATGTCACCTGGGAACTGCTCACTGACGACTGGTATCAAACCAACCAACAGTTCCCTGTGAGTCCTGTCCGGTGTACCTGCAGGGTTCCTAGGCACTCTAGTGAGGTCTCTCAAGCCATCAACCATGGCAATTTCAAAAATTATGGTGCCTACAAACCCTAAAGTACGGATCGTTTGCTAGAAGTCTAGGCGAACAAGCTAACTAGTTAACTCTTAACTAAAAGATACGGAAATACAACCTTTGTAGATCCGGTGCTCCACCTCCACGGCTCCGTAACGAGGTCCTCTCCGCTGTCCAAATCAAATCCGGGCTCTAGGATCGGCTTCGTCGGAGAAAGGGCAAGCTAGGTCGTCGATGTCCATGCCGAAGATGATCTACGTCGAGGCATCGATGAATCAAGCTCCACCTTCACCAAACCGTGAAAAGTTGTGAAGGAAACACACTCTACTACTTGGCAAGAGGTAGAGGATGAAGAAATAGAAAGTGGGTAGACTTTAGAATTGGATTTCTCACTCTAATTCATCAATCACCATTGATGAGGTCAAGGTTTTTCTTCTTTAGTTCAATGAAGAAGAAGAAGAATATGAAGAAGAAAATTATGATTAGATTATTCTCAAAATGAAAAGAATAATAATCTTATCATAACTTGAACCATGGTTAGATGTAGAGAGTAAATCATGGTTAAAGAATGGTTAGGTTAAGCATGAGATAAGAATGAAGACTTAGTCAAAGTTTCATAAAACTTCAACTAAATCCAAAATAAGCCACCATTTATCTTTCTTTTCCTTATTCCAAAAAAGAATAAATAAGAAAGATAAATGAATAAATAAAAATCAAAACCCTAACCCATTCATTACCATGGTTCATTCTTTACACTTAACCAAGTTAGGCATGCATCATCAAACATGATACAAGCAAGTGCACAAAATCATATCGCATATGCAATGCGCACATCCGAGTGAGAAAATCCATCTTAAGTAAACCGATATTAGTTGATGCAAAGTAATATATCAAATATATAAATATGCATTAAATCATTAAATCAACACTTGATTCAATGACCCGGTTATGTCGTACACAACCGACTAGTATACAATATATCGGCTTATCGAATCAACGCTTGAATCGATAACTAGGTTATATCGCATACAACCATTCGATATATTTATCGCGAGAATAGAATACAGTATCACATACATGCATTATTCTCGGTCCCGCACATATCTCATATGCGCTCCTATTTCGTTTCGCTTGAACCAGGAAACCTCTGTGTAGGACTCTAAAGACTCGTCAATACGCCGGCAGCGGATGATGATCATATCAAACATCCACAAGCCGCAAGCGGTCTGCTAAACGTAACGGCCACCCGGGTATTGAGCGATCTGAAGATCGACGAGCAAGCCCGCTCACACTCCAGTGAATCCGACCAGTAACACTACCGTACAGTCCGGTCTGATCGTCTGATATGTCGCATATCTCGCCTAGGGGTGGTATACGTCAGACCCCAATAGCTCAATAAGTCGTGTCGATATGAGGTCTATAACTATTCGAGAAACTACTGGTAACACTTACCAGTAAATCTCTGCAACCCTGGCCAGGGATTTCCTGTTATAGCCAATCGAACACAGCGCAACATCAACCCCCATATACCGGGAGAGACGAATCCCCTCCTATCGCTCATTGCCTCCATGTGACTCGGGACTGTACCCAAAAACCACCGTTTTGCACGCCCTCTTGGACGTGGTAAGATGGAAATCAAAGCACAGTGGGAACCACACAAGACTCTATGACGATCTCGGGTCAACGGACTACTCTGTACCAGTGTCACCAGAGAACTGCCATCTGACGTGAGGTATAATACCATCTGGGAGTTCTCGGCGAGTCCGTCCAGTGTACCCAGTCTCTACTGAGCACCCGTATATCTCCTCTGATGTCAAACACCGATGGATATGGGATCATCCATCGTCCATCTGTATGGGTCGAGAAGGTACACGCTAGTCTACTCTGGCATATCGATGCCCCGTCTCGATACACCCACGACTAGGGACTTTGAAGGATGTACTTATGGACTACCATGTCCCCACTAGTATGATCTGCATCATAGTCCAGGTAGTCAAGTACAGATCCTAAGGGCTTTACCAACATGTAACAGAGAGACAAACAGTATACACGTTAAGGTAAAAATCAACCAGATAGCATACTATCATGTCGAGCAAGAAAGTCCTCCCTATATACGTCCCAGCATCCACTACAATATACATCCTATGTATAGTAATGGCCTCTAGGGCATACATATAACTAACAATCTCCCACTTGCACTAGGGCCATCTGTAGCAGTGGTTGCAGTATCTCATACTCAACCATCCCATAAAAGTCTCTCTCTGGGAACAGGCCTTTGTGAGTGGATTCGCTGTGTTGTTCTCTGAGTCTACTCTCCAAACCTCGATCACCCTGGAGATCAACCATCTCCATGATCAGGCGATGCTGCTTTAGAATAAGTCTGGATCACTGATGGGACCGGTGTTCCTCGGGATAAGCCACAACTCCATTGTCACACAATGGGAGGAACATAGTTCATCTCATGAACCATCCAAACAACCTCTTTGGTAGCATCTTAAGTAGCGATGTATCCTGCCTTTATCGTCTAGTATGTCACGGTATCTAGCTTGGAACTCTTCCAACATACCGTCCCTTTACCGAGGGAAAAGACAATGCCTGCGACTGACATTCAGTCGTCTTTATCACCCTGGAACCCTTCCAGTGATTCTCCCCAGGATCGATTGATACCATCTCACTACAACTAGTGAGAATCCTAACATCTATTAAGATCTATCTCATAGATCCAAAATTCAGGATTTAGTAGGTATCAATTTGATCCTATGTGGAGAATCATAGTGATAAGCGGAGATTGATCGAGCGTAGCATAGGAAACTCCTTCCCTATCAAGAGTATGTCATCCACGTACTCTACGAGGATCGTCACCATACTCCCTACTACCTTTTTGTATATACAAGGTTCATCTACCATTTTGATGATGTCAACTTCTTTGACTAATTCATCAAAACAGATGTTCCAACTCCGCGATGCCTGCTTTATCATATAAAACATCTTGCACACGTTTCCGCTGCTCCCACTGTCTACGAGGCCCTCTGGCTGTGTACTTATAGACGCTCTCTTCCAAATCATCATTTAGAAAAGCAGTCAAGACACCCAACCACCAGATATCGCAGTCATGGTATGTAGCCGTGACAAGTAGGATCTGGATAGACTTAAGCATAGTCACTTGAAAAGGTTTCATCATGATCCACGCCTGGTCGATGACGAAAACCTTTAACAAGTCTAGCTTTGAAAGTCTCAACTTTTCCATCTACACCAAGTAATCTTCTCAAGATATACTTGCTCCTGATGGGGATTTAACCCTTCAGATATTGCAACCAAAGTCCATACTTTGTTGGCGTATAAGGATTCCATCTCAGATCGCTAAGCATCCAGCCATTCTTACAGAGTCTTACTCTCGATGGCCAGCTCGAAGCTAGTTGGGTCATCATCTCATGATGCAATCCTCGCTCCCACTGTCATAGAGAAACCAATGTATCTCTCAGGTGGGTGAGAAAACCCTACTAGATCGGCGGAGAGGCTGAGGTTCGTTGGTATCTACTGAATCCTTTGGTTCTTTCAAATCATCAGCTGCAGTTTGTATAGCTGGAACCTTTCCAGTTGTACATAACTGACCTTGCCTCGAGCTTGTCCGGATTTTGCTTTTAGAGATAGGCCGGACAACCCCAAATCTTAACTAGCTTAAGACATGGGCTCTTCCCTTTCCATATCTCATATGGAGTGGTAGGCAACTGATTTGATTCGAACCCATTCAATAGGTATGCAGCTTCTCAAGTGCATAACTCCCTAAAGGAAATAGGTAACTCAGTAGTACTCATCATAGAGCACACCATATCAAATAGGGTGTATCTGCTCCGCCCCGATATACCATCGTGCTATGGTGTATTCGGAGGAGTAATGCTGAGAGAGAATCTCATTCTCCTTTAGAATAGTCCAGGAATTCCGTGCTCAAGTATTCTCCTCCTTGATCGCATCAAAGGACATAATACTTATACCCGTATTGGTTCTCTACTTCTAGCTTATATTCTGTGAATATCTCAAAAGGTTCGGACTCATGTTTCAACAGGAACATATGACTGAATCTTGAGAGATTATCAGAGAATATAATGAAGTATAAAGAACCGGTCTTGGCATGTGTAGACAGGGGACCTACATACATCAACATGTATCATCCCAAGAGTTTACTAACTCTTTCTCTGTTTCCAGTAAACGGAGCTATGGTCATCTTATCTTTGTGACATGACTGGCGAGTTTCACAAGATGTAAATTCAAACTAATTTAAATATGCATCTTTATGTAACTCTAGCCAGTCGGGTCGCATTGATATGACCTAGTCTACAATGCCTCAAGAAGGATTCGTTCATTTCTGAACTCTTCCTCTTGTGTGTGTTCTGTATACCAAGAACTGTAGTTTGATTTAGAACATCAATGCTTTTAGATAACGTGCCTGATCCGATCAACTTTTGATATAGGAAATGTTCAAAACATTATCCAACAATACAAAATTTTATCATTTCTTTACTAATAAAGAGATAGATATGATTTTGTATATCAGGTTCGGTATCTAATAACATTCGTTCAGAATCAATGTACTGTAATACAGGGTGACAGTGACCAACAGACTTGGCTGCAACATTTGCCCCGTTTTCTGCCTCATGAAACTTATCACCCGTTCTCAGTTCTCTACCTTTCTGTAGCCCTATGTAACTGATTACATATCTGGGATCCTGATCTGGTATCACATACCCAGGACGTAAAGGATACTGAGAAACAGTTCTGTATAATGAACACACCCGAAGATGATGCATCAGCATGCACTCTCTTCGTTTGGGCGGCACGGGAAATCTGGTATTCCCCAAATTCCTGCTCTGTCTTATAACAATTATAAGTTGGAGTGGGACCAACGTTCCCCAGCTCAGTATAACAAGCGGGTTCGGTCAATATTCCGTATTATTATCTTGATTAAGGCGTGATATGGTCGCTACCAGGAGAGAGAGAGAAGAAAACACTCAGCGTGCGCTCTGTCAAGAATAGATTGGTTTTTATTTTATCTAATCAGGATGGCTCCCACTGCTTTTTATCAAATCTTCCTTCAAACCCTAAAAGGAAAGACTAGCCGGGATTAATTACACACTACAAGTTCGCCAATCTTTCAGCCAGGCCAGTGTCGGTACTTTGAGGGAGGTCCCCCGTGCTTTCGCACGAACCTAATTAATGTAAACCTCGTTTTCCCAGAGGCGTAACCCCGTTGACACCTTTCTAGACACCTACTTGATCGGCTAATTGTAATGTATAAAACTCTCCCAGGAGTAACACTTACTCGCAGCGGGTATCGGGATCCAACTATCTCATAGAAGGTATGCAATCTCATTGCAAATTTCAACACTTGAAATTCCCGATAATATTTTGCCCCATGCGATCTATGACCTTGACTGAGTCAACAAACCATAGACCGCAAGTAAAGTTCAACCCGTCATTTCTCGATTGAATTAAACCCACCCGCACGACCCTTGACTGAGTCAACAAGGCCGCACGACTACCCTAATCCAATCGCATCATATGCTTTGCAGATAAGCAATAATTAGCTACCGCACACTACGCCTTGACTGAGTCAACAAACGCAGCACGAATACTAACTATTACCTATCTGAAATGACAGAGGGCTACGACAGGTTTTTAAGAAAACCTTTTGCGTAATGAACTTTATATCGTTGTAGGATCAAATGAATTTTAAAATGGAGTGCTTTTGAGGCTTTTCTAGTTTTGCTAAAGGAGTCACTCCCGGTGAAGGGATCGTCGGTCCTTTCCTCGTCGAATGAGGTGCGGGATATATCATATATATCACTGTGCAAAGCAAAAACTCTTAAAAGCAATCAAAAGACAAACCGAGTGTGTAGCATCTGCCAGTTATTGCTAAAGGAGTCACTCCCGGTGAAGGGATCTCGGTCCTTTCCTTATCGAATAAGGTGCAGGATATATCACATATACCGCTGTGCAAAGCAAGAACTGTAGCTACCTGTTTTATTTTGAAATTCGATTCTACAACATCTTAGGTTTCTTTTATTTTCATTAATCACATTAATGAAATCCCATCATTTAAGTACCTAAACATCACAGATAGATATGACGTACACTTATGCCATCCGCATTCGCCTCGATGTCCCCTCGTGCACCGTTAGGTTAGGTAACTAACGGCAGAGCAGGGCAGGGCTAGCGCGGGTGTAAAACATAAGTAACGTCTATATAATATATCATATATACTATATAATATATCCATCACAGAAACATCACATGATCTCATCACAGATATCGCAGCAGAAGAATCATATGAAATATTGGATATACTAGGACGTCCGTGTTTTCAATACGAGCCAGTATAAAACACGGATTCCACGGTCGTGACGAATAGCCAAACCCACACCCCTAGACCCCTATGAGAGCGGCAAGCAACCCTACCAATTCTAGAGTTAGGAGACCCGGACTCGACTCCTCGAGTTGGTCTCCCACTGGACTCCAGAACCCGGTTACTTGTGCCCTCCTCCTTGGGTCTATCCTAGTGCAGAAAAGTAAATAATATACAACAGGTGACAACTCCCGCAACCTGGAAGCGCCCCAATAAAAGAATATTACATACAAGTTTTTACATGAATGAAAATGAAAAACACTCATCTCACATAAAAACCCCCGGCTATTCAAACACGACGATCCAATATAACATATCCAGCAACACATAACATCACATGTCATCAACGTAAGTAAATATGTGCATCCCAATTGTCGTTGACATATAGCAACGAAACCGGCGATATCACATATTACACTTACGGTCACAGAAAAGAAAGTGTAAAACTACAACAGTTGGAATCCGCAACCTCCTCAGACATCGCATGCCTGACCAAATGAATTACTTAGACATCGCATGCCTAACAATTATAAACCCCGCATTTTAGTCTCATTATCGAAAACACTTTTCAATATCAAGTCGGGCAATTCAACAAGATTCCCGACAGCCTGATCGAATGCTCGTCGCAAACTTAAGTAGGCGGCCGCACCCCCGATACCGGCGACGAAGTGCACCAAGGCGGAACACCGCTACCGCGAGCACCCGGAGGGATGCTTTCGGCGACGGGGTTCTCCTACAGTCACTTGGTCGGGGCTATGGAGTGAAGCTGTCTATTAAGTTTATCCGGCGAGTATCCGCGTACGCTACGTGATTGCGACGAACTTTTGATCACATCAAAATTCCGTGGCAACCGATCAAGTGAGACTAAATTGCTACGTTTATAACATTCATTCAGTTATCTCATAACTTCTTGTGAATTCCAATTATTGTATCCCATTCCAGATAAATAGAAAATGTTAAACTTTCCGATCGAACAATCGAACACCCAAGTTTTCCCGATATAGATCAACACATGAAACAAGTCTAACAATATTCCGTTCGTGCCTCAGTACCAACGATCCAGCCGTAGAAGGGTCAAGCCAACGCCTCACATGTGGCACGCCGTACTGCCCCAAACCCGAAGGTTCAAAGGGCAGTTCAAGACGGTCACATAATCGAGTTAAGGTTTGTGTCTTCTAGAGGGACCATCGCGTTACTTGCACTACTTAGAACGTCGTTAAACTGTGGAAAGATCCAACACTTGGAAATTTCCCGACAGGGGAAAATTTGGGTATTTATATCCGGTCGAACTTTTTAACATATCCTAAAATTTATCCGGAAAGCCACACAGACAAAATTTGATATCCCGATCGAAATACCGAATCCCCAAATCAACTCAGAAAAATTAAACTCTGGAATAAATATTAAAAATATCCAGGAAAACCAGAACAGAATATTGTGAATTACTGTACCAATTAGGATTCCTAATACGACAAAATGGCCGCGCTTGCGCCGCACGAGCCAAGCTCGTGCCGCGGAAGCGCGGCGCACTGTAGGAATTAGGAAGCCGAATTTTACAGAATTTCTTATAATTTCCTGCTGATATTTCTGAACATTTTTAATGTGGAAAAATCCCTGTTTTTAAAAATTGTACAGAGAGCAATTTCCCGGGTGAGGTTTCGGTTCGATCGGACTTCAATTTCCGTCTGGACTTCGCCTAAGGCTCTAGCTAGGCTCTGATACCACTGCAGGGTTCCTAGGCACTCTAGTGAGGTCTCTCAAGCCATCAACCATGGCAATTTCAAAAATTATGGTGCCTACAAACCCTAAAGTACGGATCGTTTGCTAGAAGTCTAGGCGAACAAGCTAACTAGTTAACTCTTAACTAAAAGATACGGAAATACAACCTTTGTAGATCCGGTGCTCCACCTCCACGGCTCCGCAACGAGGTCCTCTCCGCTGTCCAAATCAAATCCGGGCTCTAGGATCGGCTTCGTCGGAGAAAGGGCAAGCTAGGTCGTCGATGTCCATGCCGAAGATGATCTACGTCGAGGCATCGATGAATCAAGCTCCACCTTCACCAAACCGTGAAAAGTTGTGAAGGAAACACACTCTACTACTTGGCAAGAGGTAGAGGATGAAGAAATAGGAAGTGGGTAGACTTTAGAATTGGATTTCTCACTCTAATTCATCAATCACCATTGATGAGGTCAAGGTTTTTCTTCTTTAGTTCAATGAAGAAGAAGAAGAATATGAAGAAGAAAATTATGATTAGATTATTCTCAAAATGAAAAGAATAATAATCTTATCATAACTTGAACCATGGTTAGATGTAGAGAGTAAATCATGGTTAAAGAATGGTTAGGTTAAGCATGAGATAAGAATGAAGACTTAGTCAAAGTTTCATGAAACTTCAACTAAATCCAAAATAAGCCACCATTTATCTTTCTTTTCCTTATTCCAAAAAAGAATAAATAAGAAAGATAAATGAATAAATAAAAATCAAAACCCTAACCCATTCATTACCATGGTTCATTCTTTACACTTAACCAAGTTAGGCATGCATCATCAAACATGATACAAGCAAGTGCACAAAATCATATCGCATATGCAATGCGCACATCCGAGTGAGAAAATCCATCTTAAGTAAACCGATACTAGTTGATGCAAAGTAATATATCAAATATATAAATATGCATTAAATCATTAAATCAACACTTGATTCAATGACCCGGTTATGTCGTACACAACCGACTAGTATACAATATATCGGCTTATCGAATCAACGCTTGAATCGATAACTAGGTTATATCGCATACAACCATTCGATATATTTATCGCGAGAATAGAATACAGTATCACATACATGCATTATTCTCGGTCCCGCACATATCTCATATGCGCTCCTATTTCGTTTCGCTTGAACCAGGAAACCTCTGTGTAGGACTCTAAAGACTCGTCAATACGCCGGCAGCGGATGATGATCATATCAAACATCCACAAGCCGCAAGCGGTCTGCTAAACGTAACGGCCACCCGGGTATTGAGCGATCTGAAGATCGACGAGCAAGCCCGCTCACACTCCAGTGAATCCGACCAGTAACACTACCGTACAGTCCGGTCTGATCGTCTGATATGTCGCATATCTCGCCTAGGGGTGGTATACGTCAGACCCCAATAGCTCAATAAGTCGTGTCGATATGAGGTCTATAACTATTCGAGAAACTACTGGTAACACTTACCAGTAAATCTCTGCAACCCTGGCCAGGGATTTCCTGTTATAGCCAATCGAACACAGCGCAACATCAACCCCCATATACCGGGAGAGACGAATCCCCTCCTATCGCTCATTGCCTCCATGTGACTCGGGACTGTACCCAAAAACCACCGTTTTGCACGCCCTCTTGGACGTGGTAAGATGGAAATCAAAGCACAGTGGGAACCACACAAGACTCTATGACGATCTCGGGTCAACGGACTACTCTGTACCAGTGTCACCAGAGAACTGCCATCTGACGTGAGGTATAATACCATCTGGGAGTTCTCGGCGAGTCCGTCCAGTGTACCCAGTCTCTACTGAGCACCCGTATATCTCCTCTGATGTCAAACACCGATGGATATGGGATCATCCATCGCCCATCTGTATGGGTCGAGAAGGTACACGCTAGTCTACTCTGGCATATCGATGCCCCGTCTCGATACACCCACGACTAGGGACTTTGAAGGATGTACTTATGGACTACCATGTCCCCACTAGTATGATCTGCATCATAGTCCAGGTAGTCAAGTACAGATCCTAAGGGCTTTACCAACATGTAACAGAGAGACAAACAGTATACACGTTAAGGTAAAGATCAACCAGATAGCATACTATCATGTCGAGCAAGAAAGTCCTCCCTATATACGTCCCAGCATCCACTACAATATACATCCTATGTATAGTAATGGCCTCTAGGGCATACATATAACTAACAGTACCCGTAACCTAACGAGCACCTGCATACTATCTCCAGTACGACGTACTGACGGCTGTGGGACAGACCATCTCCTCAACTGGGATGAGAAGCGTACACACCAGTCTACTCCGGAGTATCGATGCTCTGTCTCGATAATCCAACGACCAGGGACCTGAATAAGGATGTGCTTGTAGACTACCCAGCCCCCACTAGTGTGACTGCCATCACAACGCTGGTAGACAAGCAAGATCCTAAGAGCTCTATCAATACGTACACTCACATATTAAGATAGAAAAACCAAGTAGCATACTACCATGTTTAGCAAGACTGTTATATACATGTGAATATCCCAAGCTTCCATTAAGTAATATACAAACTAGTATGATACAGTAATGGCCTTCTAGGGCATAAACACTAACAGATATTGCGCTATGCTCGATTGGCCATAACAGAAAATCCCTGGCCAGGTTTGCTGAGATTTATTTGTAAGTGTTACCAGTAGTTTCTCGAACCGTTATGGACCTTGCATCGGCATGACTTATCAGGCTATTGGGGTTTGACGTTATACCACCCCCAGGCCGTGATATGCGACATATCAGACGAAGAGACCGGACTGTACGGTAATGTTACTGATTGGATTCGCAAGAGTATGAGTAGGCTTGCTTATTGATCTTCTGATCGCTCAATACCCGGGTGGCCATTACGTTTAGCAGACCGCTTGCGGCTTGTGGGTGTTTGATATGATCACCACCTACTGCCGGCGTATTGTCGACTCTTTAGAGTCCTACACAGAGATTTCCTGGTTCATGCGAAACGGAGTATGAGCACATATGTGATATGTGCGGGACCGAGATTAATGCGTATATGTGATGCCGCATTCTATTCTTGCGATTTGTGATATCGTAGGTTATATGAGATATAGCCAAGTTATCGGATCAAGTGTTGATTCGATAAGTTGTTACATTTGATATTAGTCGGTTATATGTAATATGGCCGGATTATTAAATCAAGAGTTGATTTAATAATTTAATGTATAATTATATATTTGATATATTAAATTACATTAACTAATATTAGCTCACTTAAGTAATTATTTTTCTCACTTATGATACATTGATATATATGTAGTATATGTTAAATGTATTGTTTTCTTTTTGCACACATAATATATATGTGATATATATTGTTGTGTCATGTTAGGTTACACTTGCAACATGTATGTATGAGACTCACACCATGCTAGGGTTAAGTTAGGGTTTATATTTATTTCAAGCAAATTCAAAATTGTGGAGATATTTGTCATGGTTCAAATCTTGTAGAAGCTTGTGGTCTTCATTGACTTAGTCCACTCGTTTGTCTTGCTTAAGATATTTCTTAACCGAACCCTTAACTCATAACTATGGTTTATTCTCTATATGAGTTAGGCATGACACTAACTCACCCATGGTTGCAATTCTAATCTCACTCTCTCATTCATTTGCTTCATCACTTCTTCTTCTTCAAGAGAAAAAGCTTGCTAACTTTTTCTAAGTGATGAAAATTTGTGAGAAAAATAAATTTTTAAGTGAGCCCACTTCCTACTTCATCATCCTCTACTACTTGCCATTTAGTTTAGGGTGTTTGCTTCACTAATCTACACAATTAGTGAAGAGATAGCATGAGCTAGTGTCTCCTCAACGTAGATCATCTTCGGCCTCGAAGACTTCGAAGCAAGCTTGTTCGTTTCTTTATGGGAGCCTCTCTAGAGTCCGGAAGTTCGTGATCGTAGCGAAAGGACTACTACATGGAGCTATTGAAGTGAAGGACCGGTCTACAAAGGTTGTATTCCTTGTTCACTTAGATGTAAAGAGTTTACATATCATGTTTAACCCTAATTCTCTAGTTCGATTACTTGGCGGGTTGGTTTAACACCCTAAAAATTTTAATAGAGCATGTTTGATGCTTACCAAAACCTTGACAAGGTGCTAAGCTAACCCATCAGTGGTATCAGAGCAAAGCTAGAGCATTAGGCGTTGTCTAGACGAAATTTAAAGTCCGATCGAAACTCCGAAAACCCGATATGACCCCCTCTCTGGAAATTTTTCAAAAAGTTGGATTTTTCCATGTTAAAAATACTCAGAAATGTTAGTTATATGTATGCCCTAGAGGCCATTACTATACATGAGATGTATATTGTAGTGGATGCTTGGTCATATATAGGGAGGACTTTCTTGCTCAACATGTTAGTATGCTATCTGTTTACTCTTTACCTTAACGTGTACACTGATTGTCTCTCTGTTAAATGTAGGTAAAGCCCTTAGGATGTGTACTTGACTACCTGGACTATGATGCGGATCATACTAGTGGGGACATGGTAGTCTATAAGTACATCCTTCAAGGTCCCTAGTCGTGGGTATATCGAGACGGGGCATCGATATACCAGAGCAGACTAGCGTATAGCTTCTTGACCCATATAGATGGGCGATGGATGATCCCATATCCATTGGTGTTTGACATCAGAGATGATATACAGGTACTCAGTGGAGACTGGGTACACTGGACGGACTCGCCGAGAACTCCCAGATGGTATTATACCTCACGTCAGATGGCAGTTCTCTGGTGACATTGGTACAGGTTAGTCTGTAGACCCGAGATCGTCATAGAGTCTTGTGTGATTCCCACTGTGCTTTGATTTTCACCTTACCACATCCAAGAGGGTGTGCAAAATGGTGTTTTTGGGTACAGTCCCGAGTCACATGGAGGCAATGAGCGATAGGAGGGGTTTCGTCTCTCCCGGTATTGGGGGTTGATGTTGCGCTGCGCTCGATTGGCCATAACAGGGAAGTCCCTGGCCAGGGCTGGTTTAGAGATTTACTGGTAAGTGTTACGAGTAGTTTCTCGACCCGTTATGAGCCTCATATCGGCATGACTTATCGGTTATTAGGGTCTGACGTTTACCACCCCTAGACTTGATATGCGACATATAAGACGAGGAGACCGGACTGTACGGTAGTATCACTGTCAGGCTTTTGCAGGAGTTGTAGCGGGCTTGCTTGCTGATCTTCTGATCGCTCAATACCCGGGTAGCCGTTGCGTCCAGCTAGTACCGCTGACGGCTTGTGGGTGCTTGATGTGATCATCACCTACTGCCGGTATATTGACGAGTCTTTAGTGTCCTACATAGAGGTTTTACTGGCTCAGGCAAAACGAAATAGGAGCACATATGTGATATTATAACATTTCAGAAAAATAAAATATTATTTTTGGGGAATTTTTGTAATTTAATATTAAATTTAATGAATATTTTAATATTATGGTATAATTAAATACCGATAAATGGGGAAAAATTTGGAAAATTATAGAAATTACTAAAAAGAGGGTGTTTTATGTGAATTATGCAAATTTTAAGTTTTTATGATTAGTTTGACACTAATTTAGTGCTAATCGCGATTAAAAATCGCTGATCGCGCTTTAAGCGTATTTTGTGCAAAACGTTGCACCGTATCATTTTTACACTTGTTGCATTTTTGCATGGCTTTTATTTTGGGTTTACTATTGAGGAGAGAAGGAAAATGGATTAGAAAAGAAAAGAAATTGAATAAAGAATGGAATAGTGAGAGGTATGGGTGAGAGAGAGAAAGAGAGTGAGGGGTCAACCTTGTCTTGAGCCATCCCCCATCATTTTCCTTCACTCATTCCCTCTCCCCTCCTCTTGTTGCTGCTGCTGTTGCCCCCTCCTCCTCCCCCTCTTCAAGACACAAAATCTCCATGAAACACACTCCGAAACCTCATTTCCATTTCACAAAAAAGATGCACAAGCTCAAGGGAAACACATTGGACCAAGAAAGCAAGGATTTTGGCCACTTGGGGCAACTCAAGAATTTTCTTGAGTTGCCAAATGAGATATTTTCTGAACCATAAGCTTAGTGTTTCCATTACATTTACCACCATGTTATATTAGAACCGATATGGAGTGGTTTTGTGGACTTAGAAGAATTCTAGTTAGGGTTAAAGGAATTTGAGAGTTGTGATGTGAAGTTGAGCTCAGTAGAGACCACACAACCCCCTAGTGCTAGAATCCAGGCCTAAACCAGAGACTAGAAACCCGGAATACGGATTTAGAAAAGCCGATATCGGAAATTTGTGGATTCTGTGAGGGTTAAATGAAATCTGCTATCACCCCGAGACTTTGAAAATTATTTTGCAAGGGCAGTGATACATGCAGGCAAGTAAGAAGCTACCACCAAAACCCTAGCCCCTAATGCCCAAACTGGCTGCAGATTTAATCCAATTGGCCGCAAATTGCGGCCGGGGTCCCACCATTTTGGCTCGTGTTGGTTCTGAAGCTTTATTTCATGTACACTAGACCCTTGGTATATGCAAAATTGTCTAGTTTGACCTAGGGTGAAATCGGGGACCCTTTTCTATAGTTGCTGTTTTGATTCATGTTTCCGTATTGCGTATTTTAAATTCTGGATTTGTATAATTGCATTTTACCTTGATTACTTGGCGTTTGTACGATGATATCGAGGATTGTTTGATGGTTTTGAAAGCGTGGTCCAGAGGTTCTAACCTATAGGCCTTAGTGCGTCGTTTGGTTTTCTCGATGTGATTTTAAGATGCATTTTGCGATTGTGTTACTTTGTAGGTACCTTCTCGAGGGCTTCATACGAGGAAGAAGATGAAGGTGACATCGACACCGACACGTAGGATGCAAGGTGAGTAGATTACATCTATGGGGGAAGTCGGGTGGATGGCGTATAGCATCCCCGCAGTTCGATGTTTAGTATACTATATATATACTATATATGATAGCTTATTGCGTTACATGGATATTCAAGAGGTGTGTAGGTGTACTATGGATAGATTAGGGGTAGAAGTAAACTAGTATGATTTCCTAGTTGCGGACCCTAATATAGGTTTACACCCACACGCACACACATGCTTATGTATTATATATACATACACCTAGATGATGAGGATAGTGGATGATATTTGGAGACGAGTCAATATGATTGGGCATAGTGCCTTGAGATCGGTGATATAATGTGGTTCGTATTTGGGATACGACACGAGATTTTAGCGGGCCTTTGGACGCGTGTTTCACACACGCACTTATATTTATATAGATGGTATCGACTTGTACTATACTTAGATCAGTACCCCAGATCATGAGATATGATGATAAGGATTCCAGATAATTGATGAGATGAATGTGATATTGACCCGTACCCAGCTTTTGGGATGTCGTACGATGATTTGCCGTACGAGCTTTATATTGATGATAGATCTGCACTCATGACTCGAGGACGTCATATGATATACTGTATTGTACGTGATACTATTGAGGCGGGATCACCGAGTATTATATATATATATATCGACTCAGATTTAGGTGGTTTCCATACCCCTCCCGATTAGCGTGTTAGCTAGATCTGTAGTTGCTTAGTAGATGTTAGACTAGGCCGATGTCATACCTATTTCAAAACTAACGAGTCGGGAGTGTTTCAAGGATAGGCACAGGGATACTACGGATATTTTCAAAAGACGCATCTTTTCTTAAAAACACCGTAGCCCTTATTTTACTAAAGACCCCGATTCGTCTTATTTCAAAAGGCAAACTATATGACATTTTTCTTTTGATGCAGATGCGTCACTATTGCATTTATTAGTCGATTTCTGCATATTCTTGTTATTCGCATCGCATTGCATGTGTAAATGGTTATTGTTATAGTAAAATCATGCTGTTAGGACACCAGCACCATCATCGATGGTGCATATGTTTCATGTACACCTGCTTGCCGGCTCACACACTTCATCATCGATAATTGCTATGTCACTATACTGTAGTACTGTTGCATTCAGGATATGACCCTTGCATGGCATACTCGTGTACTCATATATTGTACACTCATATTTGTGCACACAACTATTGTACATTCATACTTGTGTACATACCTATTGTATACCCATACTTACATACATAAGTAATTGCACATACATAGATGATTCTGGCTTGATTAGAGATTTGGGAACCGTAAGATACTCTTTAAAACTGATTCATTTTAAAAGAGCGGTTTTCCCTCAATATGTGCATATTACTATTCCATGTTGCATGATATACTGATATGCTTACATTTTTTTTACATGTCGCATACTTCCTGCTTTTTGATTATACGCATTGAGATATGTTGTTTCCATGATATTTCTGGATTTGGGAACCATGGATATTTCATAAGAGAGTATGTAACTGTTTTAAAAACCCGGTTACCCTTGATATGATATTTCAGTGCGTCCACCATGTGTTTTCTCGGTTCTGAAAGCGACATGTGAACCCGATTCAAGGAGGCGGATGAGGCCGATTGGGGGTACATGGTGGATCTGGTATGGTACTCCGGGGCGAGAACGGATCGCTGTGTAGTCGACGGTGAGCCTGGCAGAGGGACTACTACCAACCGGTGATTGTATTTGGGCTCAGCAGATATCCGGAGGATACCGGCCGGAGTCGAGAGATGTTATGGGCCGATCCAGACTGACGGAGCCCGATATATGAGGATTTACGTGCCGATGGTCGGCACAGGTTTCATGATGTTTTCGAGTGTCGATGCTTGACACTCAGGTTCCATGATTTTGATATGTTGTGAGCGACACATGTTGATTTACATCCTCATACTTCCATGCATATGTTTATGATATTTACATACATTATGCTTATTGTCATTGTGTGACACGTGGACGATTTCCACATATATATATCGACATGGATGACATTGATCACATAGTTGGATGATATCCACATATTCATAGACTTCATGATATAGTCGACATTGATCATACCTCATATTTATGATATATTATTACCTGAGGCACTGGCACGAGCATCTGGCACTACACTCATGTATAGATGTTGCATTGCAACCTTATCATGCTTCAGACTTATTCATTTGAGGTTTATATATTTATCTGATCGTATTGACCTAGGATGAGTTATACATACGATTTCTGCTCTGTGATGTTTTCTATTCACGAGTTGGCAACTCACCCCCGTCGTGCCACAGTTTCTTGCAGGTTTTGCCGTACAGGTTCCATTGCGGCTTTCTGGCACACTGACTTGCTTTGGTAGGTAGATTCTTTTGCATCAGAACCACCATTGTATATGTATTATTCAGTCGTATCTAGAAATTCCATGAACCAAACTTGTATATTGTTTCAGACTTAGAAAACCAGTTATGTATTATTTCGACCTTAGAGTCGCACGCTGTAGTATTATGGTTTTCATGCTGATTTTGAGTTTCCTTTTTGAGTTTTGATACTCGCCCTTCGGCGTTGTATATTATACTGCTTGCGTGGTTGTGACCGTCGATTGACGAAGAGCTAGCTCCCGCTTGGGGATGCTTTTTATCATTGTATATATGTTATACTTGTTGTATCCCGTTTGGGGCCAGTATTTACAAAGGAAACTCTGCCGAAATTTTCAGAAAAGACATTGAGGATTTTAAAAATGCATATTCGGCTTACTTATTTAAAAACCTTGTTTTTCAACATGTTTTCCTACTTCTTAAAAACCAATTTTTCTTTATTTACTCTTTAAAATGGTTTTAGATTTCTGGGTTTTTGGCTTACTTAGATTAGATGAGGTCCTTTAGACTTCATATGATTCAAGGGCCATTCACGTGCTCTTTCGGGTCGTAACAAAGTTGGTATCAGAGCGCTAGTTAACCTTGGTTCGAGTTTATGTTTGACTATGCGGAGCCTAGAGCGTTTATTTATATGCGGAACTTAGGCTTGACCTTACGGAACTTAGACTTAGTCGAGGGGGTATTATACCCGAACTTTCGTCGCATAGGATGACCCTTGGTTGATGGAGTAGGTAGCTTGAGTAGAGTGACGTACCGTACGTATGTTCTGCGGCATACATACGATACGTTACTCCGCTTAAGAAATCTTAGGATGTACATTTCCTTGCACAGTATTATATTCATTCCTATGATCTATCCTCATCGATGTTGTTATGATTTTGCTGCCACAATTACACAGGCAGAGAGTGCTACGGCTAGAGTGCCTCAGCTTGAGCTCGTCACGGATGAGGACTGACCAGGGCGTGATTCCAGAGACGTACGATTGCATATAGAGGCGTCGTTTTAATGTGTTTTCGCGCCATGAGCGTTTGACAGATCGCTGGTACGAGATTTTCCGGATGTGCTGATCGGCACCAGAGAATCAGGCTACTGCTAGTGGCCAGCCAGAGTGTGATGACCATTGATATATCGCTTATTCATGATGATTGAGGCGCTGTTCAGCGTACCGACGAATGAGCCAGTTGCTGCTGCAAATGACGAGATATTGCCCAGATGTTGGAGCTACTGCAGCATGAGTATATACTTAGAGATATGATGGAAGGTCGCTAGTCACCCGAGAATGGATGACTAGGACATGTGGTTCGTTCACTTACCCCGATGCGAGGTCATCAGATAGATTGATTTCAGCTAGAGACGACTTCACGTAGATTCGTTGAGAGTCGATAGAGACGATCGAATGTCAGGAACCCGATTCCAAGTTTAAAGTATTCGGAAGACAATGCAAGTAATGCTATGGACCCTCTAGAAGAATGAAACCCTAACTCGACGTAATGACCATGGAACGCCTCCGAACCTTAGGGTTTGCGGCAGTTTAGCGGTGCTATTTATGAGGCTTGGGTTTGCCCTTCTACGGTTGGTCCACAGGTGCTGTGGTATGTACTGGGATACTATTAAACTGTACTCAAGATGTTGATTTCTTGGGGATTATGGGGTTCTGACGAGTCAATCGGATGGTTTGACATCATTCGAATATCATGTGATGGGACACATTGCTTGAGAGACTCCAGATACGAGCATAGCCGTTGGAGCCCAGTCCATGCAGCCACGATGAGACGAGTCCGAAGCAGTCGACAGCAGAGAAAAGTGGAGTAAGAGATTCGTATGAGATTTTGATAAGATGATGTTCCACTCCGCTGACATCAGAGATGCGACACGCATGCAGAGGCGTTGATTATTGATATATCTTCCAGAACGAGTCGCGATGAGTATGCAGCCGTTCCGGAACAAGAAACAGATATAGAAAGATGATAACTTCCGGGCAATTCGGCAGAAACGAGATAGTTGACCAGGTTCGGATAGAGGACCTCACCCAGATGCGTTGTGAATTGATCAAGAACGGATGGGTATGGAGTATATCTCCGCAGGTTGGGACGAGTTCCCGAGGGCGTGTTCGGCTAGATATCTTCCGCAGAGTGATAAAGATACCGAGTTCGTGACTTCGAGTCCGTATGTGAAACTTCGGATTTACCGTAGCCGAGAACAACTGCAGTACGCAGATAGAGACGTGACATCGAAGTGGACGACGGTACAGACAAATGGGACAAGAGGTTCGTGCAAGATGCTGACGAGCTGTTGTTACTCCCCGTTAAGATTAAGGTCGGGAATGTCTACAGAGGCATTGAGATGCGACCAGTTTCCGAGAAAATGCTGTGCTGAGGATGCAGATGTCCAGAGAGCGAGAAAAGATTATGCAAGAGTATCAGCCTCCATACAGTTCAGCATAGGAGAGATCGGAAGAGACCTTGAGTAGGATTCCTTCCAGGACACTGCTGCAATAACAATTGCACCCAGGATCAGATGTGCAATGTGTATTCAGAGGACCAGAGGTCGGCGCCAGTGACGTGCTGGTTTACGAGTGGCCATGAGGATCGACCGAGAGATGACCAGAGAAGTGCTAAGACGGAATCATCCCGTTTGCATACCTGACAGGGCCGATGAGCCGATGGATCGCGAGATTGGCAATCCACAGAGAAGATAAGGGCCCAGAGACAGAGAACGCCAGACCGTGAGCAAGAGGCAAGTAGATATCTTGCGCTGCTAGCATTGGATGCACCGACACCTTCTCGACCTTGAAGGAGGATATATCGACGACGGTATTTATGATTTATGATTTTTTGATTCGATTATCACATATACGTCACCTTGGATTTCGGTATTTTGGGCGATCTGTTCGCATGATTTGTTCTTGATGGCTGAGTTCCATGATTCTGTTTTCATGCACCAAGGTTGCACCTACTGGGTATTCATATTTGTGCACAGGATGCACCGGTTTTATATTTCGTGCGTTTATCGCACCAGATTTATATTTCGTGCCTTTGTTGCACCGGATTTATATTTTGTGCACTACGGTTGCACCTGACTTCGATTTGATGTCATTCGATATGTTGATTTTGATTTCATGCCTATGTTATGCATGCGATTTGACTTATGCCTTCGGCATCGTTTACATGCACTTTTAGTGTTTTGATTTGATTTGTGCACGCTGATGCACATGGTTGTGAGCTTATATACCGCGATATACCTATTTTGGATTGAGCCGTATTGTATACCGTCGACTTTGATTCTGATATTGATGTTGATTTCTTGCACTCCGTGCATTTGATTTGGATTTTCGCGCGTGTTGAGCGCCTGTTTTGAGATACGATTTTGCTGCACACCAGATGCACTAAATCGGGATTCCTTGTGCATGTCAGATGCATCTGATTTTGCTGTCAGGTACACACGTTGCCTATGACAGATGTTTCGTGCACACCCGTTGCACCTAGATGATGTTTCTGTGCACATGTATGGCACATATATGGATTTTGATTTCCGTGCGCACCAGACACACAGGGTATTCCTATATACATTTTGGGATTTATTCCTTACGGACCAGTACGTTTTTATCATATTTGCTATTCGTTTTCATACTGAGCAGGACTAGTCAGGGAACAGTACCTGGATATATTTTGGCATGCATTTCTTCAGATATTTACATGTATAGATTTGATGTCTACATGTATGGTTATGATATATATCATATTGGTTTTGTTTCGGATTTGATATTTGTGTCTTTACCATGACTCCGATGATTTCGGGATGCTTGACGGAGTTTTGATTTTGAGATATCTGCTCATTTCTCATGTGCATGCATTGCGCTATGATGCGTTTTATGTATTGTTGATTTCGGAGCCCCGACGACTTGGACTTTTACTGAAATGTTTTAGTATTTGAGGTGTTTTAAATTAAATTCAGAGACCGAATTTTTTTAAGGGGGGAAGATTGTAGCATTTAAGAAAAATAAAAAATTATTTTTGAGGAATTTTTATAATTTAATATTAATTTTAATGAATATTTTAATATTTTGGTATAATTAAATACCGATAAATGGAAAAAAATTTGGAAAGTTATAGAAATTACTAGAAAGAGGGTGTTTTATGTGAATTATGCAAATTTTAAGTTTTTATGATTAGTTTGACACTAATTTAGTGCTAATCGCGATTAAAAATCGCTAATCGCGCTTTAAGCGTATTTTGTGCAAAACGTTGCACCGTATCATTTTTACACTTGTTGCATTTTTGCATGGCTTTTATTTTGGGTTTACTATTGAGGAGAGAAGGAAAATGGATTAGAAAAGAAAAGAAATTGAATAAAGAATGGAGTAGTGAGAGGTATGGGTAAGAGAGAGAAAGAAAGTGAGGGGTCAACCTTGTCTTGAGCCATCCTCCATCATTTTCCTTCACTCATTCCCTCTCCCTTCCTCTTGTTGCTACTGCTGTTGCCCCCTCCTCCTCCCCCTCGTTGCTACTGCTGTTGCCCCCTCCTCCTCCCCCTCTTCAAGCCACAAAAACTCCATGAAAAACACTCCGAAACCTCATTTCCATTTCACGAAAAAGATGCACAAGCTCAAGGGAAACACATTGGACCAAGAAAAAAGGATTTTGGCCACTTGGGGCAACTCAAGAATTTTCTTGAGTTGCCAAATGAGATATTTTCTGAACCATAAGCATAGTGTTTTCATTACATTTACCCCCAAGTTAGATTAGAACCGATATCGAGTGGTTTTGTGGACTTAGAAGAATTCTAGTTAGGGTTAAAGGAATTTGAGAGTTGTGATGTGAAGTTGAGCTCAGTAGAGACCACACAACCCCCTAGTGCTAGAATCCAGGCCTAAACCAGAGACTAGAAACCCGGAATACGGATTTAGAAAGCCGATATCGGAAATTTGTGGATTCTGTGAGGGTTAAATGAAATTTGCTATCACCCCGAGACTCTGAAAATTATTTTGCAAGGGCAGTGATACATGCAGGCAAGTAGGAAACTACCACCAAAACCCTAGCCTCTAATTCCCCAAACTGGCTGCATATATAATCCAATTAGCCGCAAATTGCGGCCTGGGTCCCACCATTTTGGCTCGTGTTGGTTCTGAAGCTTTATTTCATGTACACAAGATCCTTGGTATATGCAAAATTGTCTAATTTGATCTAGGGTGAAATCTGGGACCCTTTTCCATAGTTGCTGTTTTGATTTGTGTTTTCGTATTGCGTATTTTAAATTCTGGATTTGTATAATTGCGTTTTACCTCGATTACTTGGCGTTTGTACGACGATATCGAGGATTGTTTGATGGTTTTGAAAGCGTGGTCCATATGTTCTAACCTATAGGCCTTAGCGCGTCGTTTGGTTTTCGCGATGTGATTTTAAGATGCTTTTTGCGATTGTGTTACCTTGTAGGTACCTTCTCGAGGGCTTCATACGAGGAAGAAGATGAAGGCGACATCGACACCGACACGCAGGATGCAAGGTGAGTAGATTATATCTACGGGGGAAGTCGGGTGGATGGCGTGTAGCACCCCAGCAGTTCGATATTTAGTATACTATATATATACTATACATGATAGCTTATTGCGTGACATGGATATTCTAGAGGTGTGTAGGTGTACTATGGATAGATTAGGGGTAGAAGTAAACTAGTACGGTTTCCTAGTTGCGGACCCTAGTATAGGTTTACACCCACGCGCACACACATGCTTATGTATTATATATACATACACCTAGAAGATGATGATATTGGATGATATTTGGAGATGAGTCGATGAGATTGGGTATAGTGCCATGATATCGGTGATATAATGTGGTTCACATTTGGGATACGACACGAGATTTTAGCGGGCCTTTGGACGTGTGTTTCACACACGCACTTATATTTATATAGATGGTATCGACATGTACTAAACTTAGATCAGTACCCCAGATCATGAGATATGATGATAAGGATACCATATAATTGATGAGATGAATGTGATATTGACCCGTACCTAGCTTTTAGGATGCCGTACGATGATATGCCGTACGAGCTTTATATTGATGATAGATCCGCACTCATGACTCGAGGATGTCATATGATATACTGTATCGTACGTGATACTATTGAGGCGGGATCACCGACTATTATATATATATATATCGATTCAGATTTAGGTGGTTTCCATACCCCTCCCGATTAGCATTTAGCTAGATCTGTAGTTGCTTAGTAGATATTAGACTAGGCTGATATCATACCTATTTCAAAACTAACAAATCGGGAGTGTTTCAAGGATAGGCACAGGGATACTCCGGATATTTTCAAAAGACGCATCTTTTCTTAAAAACACCGTAGCCCTTATTTTACTAAAAACCCCGATTCGTCTTATTTCAAAAGGCAAACTGTATGACATTTTTATATTGATGCAGATGCGTCACTATTGCGTTTATTAGTCGATTTCTGCATATTCTTGTTATTCGCATCATATTGCATGTGCAAATGGTTATTGTTATAGAAAATCATGCTGTTAGGAAACCAGCACCATTATCGATGATGCATATGTTCCACGTACACCTGCTTGCCGGCTCACACACTTCATTATCGATAATTGCCATGTCACTACACTGTAGTACTGTTGCATTCAGGATATGACCCTTGCATGGCATACTCGTGTACTTACATATTGTACACTCATATTTGTGCACACATCTATTGTACATCCATACTTGTGTACATACCTATTGTACACCCATACTTACATACATAAGTAATTGCACATATATAGATGATTCTGGTTTGTTTAGAGATTTGGGAACCGCAAGATACTCTTTAAAACCAATTCATTTTAAAAGAGCTGTTTTCCCTCAATATGTGCATATTACTATTCCATGTTGCATGATATACTGATATGCTTACATTTCTTTTACATATCGCATACATCCTGCTTTTTGATTATACGCATTGAGATATATTGTTTCCATGATATTTCTGGATTTGGGAACCATGGGTATTTCAAAAGAGAGTATGTAACTGTTTTAAAAATCCGGTTACCCTTGATATGATATTTCAGTGCGTCCACCATGTGTTTTCTCGGTTCTGAGAGCGACATATGAACCAGATTCGAGGAGGCGGATGAGGCCGATTGCGGGTACATGGTGGACCCGGTATGGTACCCCGGGATGAGAACGGATCACTGTGTAGTAGACGGTGAGCCTGGAAGAGGGACTACTACCTACCGGTGATAGTATTTGGGCTCGGCGGATATCCGGAGGATACCGACCGGAGTCGAGAGATGTTATGGGCCGATCCGGACTGACGGAGCCCGATATATGAGGATTTATGTGCCGATGCTTGGCCCAGGTTTCATGATGTTTTTGAGTGTCGATGCTTGACACTCAGGTTCCACGATTTTGATATGCCATGAGCGACATATGTTGATTTACATCCTCATACATTCATGCATATGTTTATGATATTTACATGCATGATGCTTATTGTCATTGGGTGACACGTGGACGATTTCCACATACATATATCGACATTGATGACATTGATCACATAGTTGGATGATATCCACATATTCATAGACTTCATGATATAGTCGATATTGATCATATGAACGGTTCATCTGGATTTTTTATAAAGTCATATTCTTTGACTGTTTCATCAAAACAGATGTTCCAACTCCGCGATGCCTGCTTTAGTCCATAAATGGACTTAAGAAGCTTGCATACTTTCCCGCTACTCCCACTCTGATTGAAACCCTCTGGCTGATCCATATAGACGCACTCTTCTAAATTTCCATTCAGAAAAGCCGTCTTTACGTCCATCTGCCAGATTTCATAATCATGGAAGGCAGCAATAGCAAGAAGGACCCGAATGGATTTGAGCATAGCCACTGGAGAAAAAGTTTCGTCATAGTCCAAACCAGGTCTTTGACGAAAACCCTTTGCAACAAGTCTAGCCTTATAGGTTTCCACCTGTCCATCTACACCAATCTTTTTCTTGAAGATCCATTTGCATCCTATGGGTTTTACCCCATCTGGAGCAAAGTCCAAAGTCCATACTTTGTTGGTGTACATGGACTCCATTTCGGTCCGCATTGCATCTAGCCATCGTACCGAGTCGCCGCTCTGGATGGCCTGCTGGAAGTCAGTAGGTTCATCATCACCTATGATGCAATCCTCTCTATCCCCATCTATGAGAAAACCGTAGTATCTCTCAGGCGGATGAGACGGCCTACTACTCCTGCGGAGGGGTGCGGGAATGTCCTGTTCTTCTTGAACTTCCGGTTCTACCAAACTTTCAGTAGCAGCTTGTGGTTCTGGAATTTCTTCCAGTTCTATTTCGCTCCCACTTATTTCCTTTTCTAAAAACTGATGTTCTAGAAAATGGGCATTACGAGAAACAAAAACCTTTTGTTCCTCTGCGTAATAGAAATAATATCCCTTGGAGTTCTTTGGATATCCCACAAACATACATTTTACTGATCGTGCCTCGAGCTTGTCCACATGCTTCTTTTTAACAAAAGCTGGACATCCCCAAATCTTCATATGCTGAAGATGGGGTTTCTTCCCAGTCCACATCTGATATGGAGTGGTAGGCACAGTCTTGGTAGGAGCCATGATCAGAAGATATGCTGCTGATTCTAGCGCATAACCCCAAAAAGATCGCGGTAACTCAGCATTACTCATCATGGATCGTACCATATCCAATAGGGTTCGATTCCGTCTCTCCGATACACCGTTATGCTGTGGAGTGTATGGAGGAGTAAGCTGAGAGAGAATTCCTTTCTCTTTTAGGTAACCTAGGAACTCGGCACTCAAGTATTCACCACCTCGATCAGATCTAAGTGTCTTGATACTTTTGCCGGTTTGGTTTTCTACTTCATTCTTATACTCTTGGAATTTCTCAAAAGCCTCGGATTTATGTTTCATCAGATAAATGAATCCGTATCTTGAGTAATCATCCATGAAAGTAATGAAATAGGAAAAACCACCTCTTGCATGTGTAGACACTGGACCACATACATCGCTGTGTATGAGTCCTAAAAGCTCGCTCGCTCTTACTCCTTGTCCAGTGAATGGAGTCTTTGTCAGCTTTCCTTTGAGACAAGATTGACAAGTGTCATAAGTTTGATATTCGAACGAGTCTAAATATCCTTCTCTATGCAACTTAGTCAACCTTCTCTCATTGATGTGACCCAGTCTACAATGCCATAAGAAAGCTTTATTTAAATCTGGAGACTTTCTTTTTAGTGTGTTCTGGACATTGAAAATTTGGAGTTGGTTTAAAACATATATACCGTTATTTAGTGTACCGGACCCAATCAAATCATGATTAAGGTGGATGTTAACAACATCTCTTACAAACGTGAAATCATAACCTTTATTTAATAACAAGGAAACTGATATGATATTACACGTTAAGCTTGGTACAAAAAAACAGTTATGTAAAACCAAAATGTGTCCACTCGTCAATCCTAGGTGATAATCCCCGACGGACGCAGCTCCCACGCTAGCTCCGTTAGCAACCTTTAGGGTCATATCACCTTCCTTCAGCACTCTACGGTTTCTCAGTGCCTGCAATGAATTGCAAAATGAAGGGTTTTTTTAGCACCCTATGAAGAGTTTTGAAGCATCACATGTCCAAAAGTTATGATTTTTATTGTGCTAAACAAACACGCGAGTGGATCGATCCTAGAAAATTAGGTTTATTAAACTTTAAACTAGAAAAATTAGGGTTTGAAGGCTACAACCTTTGTAGCTCCCCTTTGCAAGACTCCTTGGTGTCTTGGGTGTTGAATCGAGGTCCTCTTGAACTCCCTTTGTGTCCACGACGATCCACCGCGGAGATCTCCGTCCAAGCTCGCTACTTCGTCAAACCGAAGATAACACTCTAAACAAAACGGCTAAGCTTGTGTAGAATGTTGTTGTGGCTTTGGATCTCACTTCAAAAACCTTTCTTTGATTGTGGTTGACTCACTAGAAAAAACTAGAGAGGAGAAGATGAAGGAGGATGAAAATGGTGGCTATTTCTTTTCAAGAGGTAAAATGATAACCATAAGGTTAAGCTTGCAAAAGAAATAAATATCACTATATATATTTATTCCTTCTTGACTCCAACCATGATTAAATGATAGATGATTAATTTAACTTGGGTTTAGAATGATAAAGGAAAGGATAACCATGGTTTAGTGGTAGGTGAGCATGGTTAGGTTAGAAGAAGCATGTAGAAACAAGCATAATTATCCTTTCCTTTTCATTTTCTTTTTAAATCCATAATCAAATAATAATCGATTAAATAATCTATGGTGTGAGTCTTGCATTGCCACCATTTCCATATGCTAACAACCATGATGGATGGTTGTATGTATGTGTGTATGTATGCACATCCATATGTGCAAGAAACTAGCATGAAAGAAAGAAAGATAAACACACATGCATGCACACATCCATCATCCAAGAAAAGGTTTTCAAGTGAGAAAAACTAATGGTTAAATGATAAATCAACTCTTGATTTATCAATCCGGCCATATCACATATGACCCTACCAAAAGCAAGCCGCCCGATCAATGTACAGTATCATATACGCACATTTCAATCGGGTGCATGCGCATATCGCATACGCGCACAACAACGTTTCGCTTGGACTGAGCAACTCCTTTGTGGGACTCTAAGACTCGTCAATGCGCCGGCAGTGGGCGATGATCATATCAAGCACCCCCAAGCCGCAAGCGGTCAGCTAAACGTAACGGCCACCCGGGTATTGAGCGATTAGAAGAAAACAAGCGAACTTGTTACAACTCCTGTCGAGCCATCCGGCAACACTACCGTACAGTCCGGTCTCTTCGTCAGATATGCTGCATATCGAGCCTAGGGATAGTCACGTCGACCCCAATAACTCAATAAGTCGTGCCGGTGAATGGTCTATAACAGTTCGAGAAACTACTGATAACACTTATCAGCAAATCTCAGCAGCCCTGGCCAGGGACTTGCTGCTATAACCAGTCGGGCACAGTACAGCATCAACTCCCAATATCGGGAGAGACGAAACCCCTCCTATCGCTCATTGCCTTCGTGTGTCTCGGGACTGTACCCAACGGCCACCTGCTTGCACGACTCAGTAGAGCCGTGGTATGGTGGTAATCAAAGTACAGTGGGAGAACACACAAGGCTCTATGACGATCTCGGGTCTACAGACTAACCTGTACCAGTGTCTCCTGAGAACTGCTATCCGACGATAGATATAATTCCATATAGGAGTTCTCGGCGAGTCCGTCCAGTGTACCCAGTCACCACTGAGCACCCGTATATGATCTTGATGTCAAACATCGATGAATGTGGGAACATCCATCGCCCATCACATGGGTCTAGAGTCATATACGCTAGTCTACTCTGGTATATCGATGCCCCGTCTCGATACACCTCCGACTAGGGACATTTTAGGATATGCTTATAGACTACAGATGTCCCACTAGTATGATCTCCATCATAATCAGAGTAGTCAAGCCGATATCCTTAGGGCTTTATCAGCATGTATGAATGAATAGAAGCATGATCAAATAAACATGTGAGATAAAGAAGCACCAGATAGCATACTATCATGTCGAGCAAGAATGCAAACTGAATATATATACATGTATAGATACATCCACTATCACATAATGGCCTCTACGGCATACATATATCCAACAATCTCCCACTTGCACTAAGGCCAGTTATTGGCGTATCTCATACCCAACATCTCAAAAAGTCGCTCATGCTGCGGCTGAGGGAGGGCCTTGGTGAATGGATCCGCGGCGTTGTTCTTTGTGTCAACTCTCTTAATCTCGATCTCGCGGCGATCTACAATCTCCCGGATCAAATGAAATCGCCTCAGGATGTGTCTGGACCGCTGATGGGATCTGGGCTCCTTGGCTAACGCCATAGCCCCATTATTATCACAAAACAAGGGTATTGGATCAATAATGGTTGGAACTACTCCTAGCTCCGAGACGAACTTCTTCATCCAGACGGCTTCCTTGGCGGCATCATTTGCAGCAATGTACTCAGCTTCCATCGTAGAGTCTGCAACGGTATCCTGTTTGGAACTCTTCCAACTTACCGCCCCTCCATTGAGGGTAAATACAAACCTTGAGATAGATTTGCTGTCATCCTTGTCGCTCTGGAAGCTCGAATCGGTAAAGGCCTCTATTTGGAGATCTTTATTACCATACACCAAGAACAATTCTTTAGTCCTTCGTAAGTACTTAAGAATGTTCTTCACAGCTGTCCAGTGGTTCTCCCCTGGGTTGGATTGATACCTGCTTACAACACTAAGTGCATAAGCTACATCTGGACGTGTACATAACATCGCATACATTATAGATCCTACTGCCGAAGCATAAGGTATAATGCTCATGCGAGCTCTCTCTTCATCGGTCTTTGGACAAGAATCCTTGGAGAGAGTGACTCCATGGCAAGCGGGTAAGGCACCCCGCTTGGAGTCTTCCATACTAAACCTCTTTAGGATGGTGTTGATGTACCTGGTTTGGGACAATCCCAATAACTTTTTGGATCTATCCCTATAGATCCTTATGCCCAGGATGTATGTGGCATCACCCAGGTCCTTCATGGAGAACCTCAGTGATAAGAATGATTTGACCGACTGTAGCATAGGAATGTCATTTCCTATCAGAAGAATGTCATCCACGTACAATACGAGGAATGTGACAGCTCTTCCTATAAACACAAGGTTCATCCGGATTTTTGATGAAATCAAACTCTTTGATAACATCATCGAAACAGATGTTCCAACTCCGAGATGCCTGCTTTAACCCATATATGGATTTAAGCAATCTACATGCTTTCTCGCTGCTCCCACTGTCAATGAAGCCCTCCGGCTGATCCATATAAACACATTCTTCTAAATCTCCATTTAGAAATGCTGTTTTAACGTCCATCTGCCAGATTTCATAGTCGTAGTGAGCAGCAATAGCAAGTAGGATCCGAATAGATTTAAGCATGGCTACGGGCGAAAAAGTTTCGTCATAGTCCAAACCTGGTCTTTGACGAAAACCTTTCGCCACAAGTCTTACCTTATAGGTCTCTACCTGCCCATCCACACCAATCTTTCTTTTAAAGATCCATTTGCACCCTACAGGTTTTACCCCAGGGGGTACAACGTCCAAAGTCCATACTTTGTTGGTGTACATAGACTCCATTTCGGATCTCATGGCATCCAGCCACTTCACAGAGTCACCACTCGTGATAGCTTGCTGAAAACTGGTAGGATCATCATCTTCCATGATATAGTCTTCTCTGTCACCATCAATGAGGAAACCGTAGTACCTCTCCGGTGGGCGAGAAGTCCTACCAGACCTACGGAGTGGCCGAGGTTCTTCAGTTTCTGTTGCAACAGCCGGTTCAACCAAATCGTCATTTGTAGTTTGTGTCTCCAGAACCTCTTCTAGATCTATCACCTTGCCATCATCTCTATCTGTGAAAAACTCTTTTTCCAAGAATGTGGCATACTGAGAAACAAACACTTTTTGTTCCTCTTTGTGGTAGAACAGATATCCATAAGAATTCTTTGGATATCCCACAAAGTTACACATGACTGACCGTGTCTCGAGTTTGTCCGGATTCTGCTTTTTAACATAGGCCGGTCAACCCCAAATCTTAATTCTTTTAAGAGATGGTCTCTTCCCATTCCATATCTCATATGGCGTGGTAGACACGGCTTTGGTTGGAACCCTGTTTAGCAGAAACGCTGCAGTCTCCAATGCATGTCCCCAAAACGAGACTGGTAACTCAGCGTCACTCATCATGGACCGGACCATATCTAATAGGGTCCTATTCCGTCGTTCTGACACACCGTTGTGCTGTGGTGTGTAAGGAGGAGTGAGCTGAGAGAGAATCCCATTCTCTTTTAGGAAGTTTGCAAATTCTGTACTGAGATACTCTCCACCTCGATCTGATCGAAGCATCTTAATACTCAAGCCGGTTTGTTTTTCTACTTCTTGTTTATATTCAATGAATTTCTCGAAAGCTTCGGACTTGTGCTTTAATAAAAATACATGACCGAATCTTGAGAAATCGTCGGTGAATGTAA
This sequence comes from Agapanthus africanus, assembly GCA_030015575.1. NCBI lineage: Eukaryota > Viridiplantae > Streptophyta > Magnoliopsida > Asparagales > Amaryllidaceae > Agapanthus > Agapanthus africanus. The sequence continues at coordinate 351,454,157 of CM057350.1, read as the reverse complement.
TGAAGTATGAAAAACCGCCTCTAGCCTGTGTAGACATTGGCCCACATACATCACTATGTATGAGGCCAAGGAGCTGAGTAGCTCTTTCTCCGTGTCCAGTAAACGGAGTTTTGGTCATTTTACCCTTGATACAAGACTGGAAAGTCGCATAAGATTTATATTCAAAAGGGTTTAAATATCCATCTTTATGTAACTTGTTTAGTCTTGTTTCGTTAATATGACCAAGTCTACAGTGCCAAAGAAAAGCTTCATTTAATTCTGAAAATTTTCTTTTATTAGTGTGTTGTATACTGAAAACTGTGTGTTGATTTAGGACATATATTCCGTTATTAAGCGTACCATACCCAACCAACATTTGATTTAGGTGAATGTTCATAACATTGTTCTGCAATACAAAATTATATCCTTCATTGTCCAACAAAGAAACGGATATTATATTACATAGCATACTTGGTACAAAATAACATGGATTCAAAATCAAAATACATCCAGATGGCAACCCCAAGTGATACTCTCCCACTGCGACTGTATGTACATTGGAACCATTTCCAACGCGGAGAGTATGGTCACCTGTCTTCAAAACCTTGCTATTTCTCAGCCCCTGCATAGAATTGCAAACGTGAGAACCTGAACCGGTATCCAATACCCAGGAAGCAGAGTTTATAGAAAAACAGTTTTCAGTCACAAACGCACCTGAAGCAGAAGCATCACCATGCTTCTTCTTGAGATTTAGGTACTCCGTGCAATTGCGCTTCCAATGTCCTGTCTTGTGGCAATGAAAACACTCGCCTTTCCCTGGGTCTCCAGCCGTGGACTTTCCCTTTCCCTTCACCTTTTTGACTCCGCCCTTAGGATTAGTGGGTTTCTTCTTTTTCTTTCCCTTGGCCTTAGCTTTTGGGCGAGAAGAAGAAGACTGTCCAATGGTCATAACGGGAGTCTTTGCTGACTTCATAGTGCTCTCTGCACTCCTTAACATATTAAGGAGTTCAGGGAGGTCCTTCTCCATGCCATGCATGTTGAAGTTCACTATGAACTGAGCAAAGGTGGAGGGGAGGGACTGTAGAATAATATCTATATATTGTTCATTGTCCATTGTCCATCCAAGGTCCTCAAGCTCTTCTATAAGAGCTATCATCTTCAACACATGGTCTCCTACTGGTGTGCCAGGGGCCATTCGCATGTGAAACAGTTTCCTTGATGCTTCGTATCGTAATACGTGGGACTGCTGCCCATACAACTCCTTTGTATGGAGCAGTATCCCGTGAATGTCCATGTCCTCGTGCTGCTTTTGATGTGTGTTGTCCATCGATGCAAGCGCGAGGCATTTTGCCGTGGCACAGTCAGCGTCCCATGTCTTGCGGACTTCAATGTCCGCAACTGAGGATTTTGGGCCTGGGACGGGCGGGGCTGAAGCCGTGAGGACATATGATACTTTATCATAAGTCAAGGCGATCTTCAGATTCCTTAGCCAGTCTTTATAGTTGGTCCCATTCAGTTTGTTTTTATCTAGTAGAAGCTTAAGTCCAGTCATTGGTATCTGCCATTAAGAGAGATAAAAGAATACACTCAGCGAAAGCTCTTGCATAGATTAGATTGGTTTATTATCTTGTCTAATCGATGTTTCCCACTGCTTTTTATCAAGTTTCTCTTTCAAACCTTAAAAAGAAAAACTAGCCAGGATTAATTACAGTCTACAACTTCGCTAACCGTTCAGCCAGGCCAGTGTCGGTACTTTGAGGGAGGTTCCCCGTGCTTTCGCACGGACCTAATTAGAGTAAACCTCGTTTTCCCAGAGGCGGAGCCCCGTTAACACCTTTCTAGACACCTAATGAGTTAGCTAATTGTAAACTGTAAAACTCTCCTAGGAGCAACTATTGCCCACAGTGGGATCGGGATCCAACCATCACATGGAAGGTATGCAATCTCATTGCAAATTTCAACACTTGAAATTCCCGATGTAATTTTTACCCCTAGTACTTATGACCTTAACTATGGTCAACAAATCATAAGTACCAGTCAAGTTCTACCCGTCATTTCTTGATCAATTAGACCCACCCATATGACCCTTAACTATGGTCAACAAAGTCGCATGAATGTCCTAATTAATCTGCATCATATGCAGTGTAGGAAGACATCACTTAGCTACCGTACACTACGCCTTAACTAAAGTCAACAAACGTAGCACGAATACTAAGTACTCTACTTCCTAAAATGACGGAGGGTTGCGAATGATTTTTAAGAAAATCTTTAACGCTTTGAACTTGATATCATTGTAGAATCAAACAGTTTTTCAAAAGGAGTGGCTTAAGCTCCGCAGTTTTGAAATGTTGCTTTTTTATAAAAAGCCGAGTAGTTTTTAAATCCGATTCTACAACATCTTTTAGGTTTATTTTCTTTACATTAATCACATTAATGTAATCCCATCATTTAAGTCCTTAAGCCAATCACAGAAAAGAAACGAAAATAACACGTACGCTTATGCCATCCGCATTCGCCACAATGTTCCGTTATGCACCGTTAGGTTACTTAACTAACGGCATACCGGGACGGGACTAGCGCGGGTGTAAAACATAAGCAACGTCTACTATATATCATATATATATAATAAGTCATTCGTCTCAGATTTCATAGAACACAGGCAGCAGAAATATAGATATAACGTGGGATATACTAGGACGTCCGTATTTAGTATTTAGCCAGAATAGAAAATACGGATTCCACAGTCGCGATGAATAGCCAAGCCCACACCCTGGACCCCTACGAGAGCGGCAAGTGACCCTACCAATCCTGGAGTTTAGGAGACCCGGTCTCGACTCCTCGAGATGGCCTCCCACTGAACCCCAGAACCCGGTCACCTGTGCTCCCCTCCTTGGGTCCATCCTAATGCGGAAAAGTAAATAATATACAACACTGGCGACACAACCGCAACCTGGAAGTGCCCCAAATAAAAGAATATTACATTTGAATTTACATAAATGAAAATATAAAACTCTCATCTCACAAAACCTCCCGGCTATTCGATCGCGACAATCCTACACATCATATCTCAGCAACACATAATATCACCAACGTAAGTAAGTATGCATACCCCAATTGTCGTTGATGTATAGCAACGAAACCGGCGATATCTAACATACTACACTTACGGTCACAGAAAAGAAAGTGTAAAACTACAATATTTGGAATCCAGATTCTCTTTAGACATCATAAATGCGAAATATCACATATTTCGTATTTCATGCCTACACTATATGAATTCCACATATTGTATCACATTCCAGACAAACAGACAGTATTAAAGTTTTCGAACGAACAATCAAGCACCCAAGATTCACTAAAGCTCAACACTTGAGCAGGGTTCAAAAAAATCTGCAGTGTGACACAGTAGCGGCGGTCCAGCCGTAGAAAGGTCAAGCCAACGCCTCACATGTGGCACGCCGTACTGCCCCAAACCCAAGGGTTCAAAGGGCAGTTCAAGACGGTCACATAATCGAGTTAAGGTTTGTTGTCTTCTAGAGGGACCACCGCAAAAAGACTTGCACGTATCTCCAAACTATTTAAACCCCGTGAATATTGAGTAAATGATATTCGTTCAAACACTTCAATACTTTCTAGTTTACCCGGAAAAGAAAGCGAAATGAAAATTCCGATCGAAACCACGAGTCTAAAAACATCTCCAGAATTTTTCAACAGCAGATTCAGATTAAATATACTCAAAATATACTGTAGCAGGTAAAGAAAATTACTGTGCAAAAAATTGTCAAAGAGCCCCTTATATGGCCGCGGATGCGCGGCCTAAGCTTGCTTATGCCGCGCTTCCGCGGCCAAAGTTACTGTTCACGGCCACGAATTTTCCAGATTGTCTAATGTTTACCTGCTCTATTTTTTGAGAATTTTTAATTCTGAAAAAAGTCAGTTTTTAAAAAATTTCCAGAGAGCATCTTTAAAAGTCGTATTTTTGTTTCGATCGGACTTTTTACTTCGCAAAAAGGTCGCCTAATGTTCTAGGTCGGCTCTGATACCAATGAAGGGTTTGTTTAGCACCCTATGAAGAGTTTTGTAGCATCACATGTCCAAAAGTTATGATTTTTATTGTGCTAAACAAACACGCGAGTGGATCGATCCTAGAAAATTAGGTTTATTAAACTTTAAACTAGAAAAATTAGGGTTTGAAGGCTATAACCTTTGTAGCTCCCCTTTGCAAGACTCCTTGGTGTCTTGGGTGTTGAATCGAGGTCCTCTTGAACTCCCTTTGTGTCCACGACGATCCACCGCGGAGATCTCCGTCCAAGCTCGCTACTTCGTCAAACCGAAGATAACACTCTAAACAAAACGGCTAAGCTTGTGTAGAATGTTGTTGTGGCTTTGGATCTCACTTCAAAAACCTTTCTTTGATTGTGTTTGACTCACTAGAAAAAACTAGAGAGGAGAAGATGAAGGAGGATGAAAATGGTGGCTATTTCTTTTCAAGAGGTAAAATGATAACCATAAGGTTAAGCTTGCAAAAGAAATAAATATCACTATATATATTTATTCCTTCTTGACTCCAACCATGATTAAATGATAGATGATTAATTTAACTTGGGTTTAGAATGATAAAGGAAAGGATAACCATGGTTTAGTGGTAGGTGAGCATGGTTAGGTTAGAAGAAGCATGTAGAAACAAGCATAATTATCCTTTCCTTTTCATTTTCTTTTTAAATCCATAATCAAATAATAATCCATTAAATAATCTATGGTGTGAGTCTTGCATTGCCACCATTTCCATATGCTAACAACCATGATGGATGGTTGTATGTATGTGTGTATGTATGCACATCCATATGTGCAAGAAACTAGCATGAAAGAAAGAAAGATAAACACACATGCATGCACACATCCATCATCCAAGAAAAGGTTTTCAAGTGAGAAAAACTAATGGTTAAATGATAAATCAACTCTTGATTTATCAATCCGGCCATATCACATATGACCCTACCAAAAGCAAGCCGCCCGATCAATGTACAGTATCATATACGCACATTTCAATCGGGTGCATGCGCATATCGCATACGCGCACCACAATGTTTCGCCTGGACTGAGCAACTCCTTTGTGGGACTCTAAGACTCGTCAATACGCCGGCAGTGGGCGATGATCATATCAAGCACCCCCAAGCCGCAAGTGGTCAGCTAAACGTAACGGCCACCCGGGTATTGAGCGATTAGAAGAAAACAAGCGAACCTGTTACAACTCCTGTCGAGCCATCCGGCAACACTACCGTACAGTCCGGTCTCTTCATCAGATATGCTGCATATCGAGCCTAGGGATGGTCATGTCGACCCCAATAACTCAATAAGTCGTGCCGGTGAATGGTCTATAACAGTTCGAGAAACTACTGATAACACTTATCAGCAAATCTCAGCAGCCCTGGCCAGGGACTTGCTGCTCTAACCAGTCGGGCACAGTACAGCATCAACTCCCAATATCGGGAGAGACGAAACCCCTCCTATCGCTCATTGCCTTCGTGTGTCTCGGGACTGTACCCAACGGCCACCTGCTTGCACGACTCAGTAGAGCCGTGGTAGGGTGGTAATCAAAGTACAGTGGGAGAACACACAAGGCTCTATGACGATCTCGGGTCTACAGACTAACCTGTACCAGTGTCTCCTGAGAACTGCTATCCGACGATAGATATAATTCCATATAGGAGTTCTCGGCGAGTCCGTCCAGTGTACCCAGTCACCACTGAGCACCCGTATATGATCTTGATGTCAAACATCGATGAATGTGGGAACATCCATCGCCCATCACATGGGTCTAGAGTCATATACGCTAGTCTACTCTGGTATATCGATGCCCCGTCTCGATACACCTCCGACTAGGGACATTTCAGGATATGCTTATAGACTACAGATGTCCCACTAGTATGATCTCCATCATAATCAGAGTAGTCAAGCCGATATCCTTAGGGCTTTATCAGCATGTATGAATGAATAGAAGCATGATCAAATAAACATGTCAGATAAGGAAGCACCAGATAGCATACTATCATGTCGAGCAAGAATTCAAACTGAATATATATACATGTATAGATACATCCACTATCACATAATGGCCTCTAGGGCATACATATATCCAACACAAATATGAGATCCTGATCCAGTATCCAATACCCAGGAAGTAGAGTTGATCGACAGACAATTCTCAATTACAAACACACCTGAAGTCGAAGCCACAGCTTGCTTCGGTTCCTAGTTCTTGGCGTTCCACGCCTTGCAATCCTTTTTCCAGTGCCCTTTCCTGTGACAATGGAAGCACTCATCCTGGCCTACTACCGGTATTGCAAACTTTTTCTTTCCCTTCCCTCCCACCTTACTAACACCTCCTCTAGGTTTGGTGGCGGCCTTCTTCTTCCTTCCTTTGGCCCTAGCCTTAGACCCGGAAGAAGATGCACCGCTAACAAACATAGCGGGTGTTTCCCTTGTCTTCTGCAAGGTGCCCTCTGCACTCCTTAACATGTTCAGGAGTTCCGGAAGTTCAACTTCTTTTCTTTGAATGTTGAAGTTCAGGATAAACTGGGCGTAGGAGTGAGGAAGGGACTGGAGAATAAGGTCTGTATAGAGCTCATTATCCAAAGTCGTCCCAAGGTCTGCGAGCTCTTCAATATAGCCGATCATCTTAGGACATGTTCTCCTACTGATGACCCGACAGCCAATCTCGCTCGAAACAAGTTCTTAGAGGTCTCGTATCTTGCTATACGAGATTGCTCTCCATAAAGTTCCTTTGTATGGAGAAATATGCCATCTAGGTCCATATCCTCGTGCCTCCTCTGATGTTCATTGTTCATCGAGGCAAGCACGATGCACTTGGCTTTCGCGCAATCTAAATCCCAGGTTTTGCGGATTTCCTTATCCGCATTGCTCGATTTGGGACCAGGGACAGCAGGTGCTGTAGTGGTGAGGACGTACCCCAATTTGTCATAGGTCAAAGCCATTTTGACATTCCGCAGCCAATCTTTATAGTTTGGCCCTGTCAGTACATTTTTCTCTAAAAGTAACTTAAGTCCAGTCATTTTCAGGGTCGCTGCAATTAGGAGAGAGAGAAGAAAACTCTTTAGCATGATGCTCTTGCAAGTTTAGAGTGGTTTTTAGTTTATCTAAACTGGATGGCTCCCACTGTTTCTCGAATCCTTCCTCAAACCATAAAAGAAGAATTAGCCAGGACTATTCTCACTGTACAATTCTTGCATAACCGTTCAGCCAGGCTAGTGTCGATACTTCGAGGGAGGTTTTCCAACGCTTTCGCGAAGTTCCTTAATTAAAGAACCTCTTTTCTCTGGGGACGTAACCCCGCTGACACTTTTCTTGACACCTATTTGGTTTATAGCATTGATCGTTAAGTGACGAATATCCTGATAAGTAGCATATACTCACAGTAGGATCGGGATCCAAATATCATCATATGATAATGTTGAAGGAATGCTACCAACATTCATCAAACTCCAAATGGTATGCATCTCTTTGCAAATTTCAGTTTCTTTAGAAATTCCCGATATTTGTTTTTGCCCCATGCTCTTATGACCTTGGCTTTGGTCAAAATGTCATAAGTCACATGTTAAGTTCTACCCGTCATTATCTTGTCAATTTGAACCCATCCGTATATACCCCTGACTTTGGTCAAATGATAATACGACTGTCCCAAACCAACTCATCTATCTTATGCAACAAATGAAAACCCAGCAGCTACCAAACACTATGCCTTGACTTTGGCCAAAATGCATAGCTTGAATACTACTGAATACCCAAATGAAATGACGGAGGGCTACGAATGGTTTTGGCGAAACCGTGAACGTAGTGAACTTGATATAACCGAAGGAACCTGATAGCTTTCAAAAGGAGTGGTTAAAGCTCCGCATTTAAAAATATCTGTTTTCAAAATTAACCGAGTGGTTTCTTTTAAATTGTTCCAACGATTAAACTTTTTGGTTTATTTTCTTTGCATTATAAATAATGCATCCCATCATTAACCTATCATTGCAGAAAACAACGAAAATACAACGTCCTCTTATGCCATCCGCATTTGCCACGGGGTCCCGTCATCACCCGTTATGTTACTTAACTAACGACAGAGCGGGGGCTGGGCTAGCGCGGGTGTAAAACATAAGTGACGTCTAAATAGCTATCATATATAGATATTGTACATTCGTCAGACGCAATAATAGGCATTCCAGATCACATATGAACTTTATTGGATTTGCAAGCAATCCGTGTTTGTTTTGAGCCTGCAACAAAAGACGGATTACACAGTTGTGATGAATAGCCATTACCCCACCCAAGACCCCAACGGGTACGGCAAACTACCCGCCCGGCAGTTTGTGCACCCCACCTTGGGTCTGTCCTAGGAGCAAAAACAGTAAAATGAAATAATACAACGGTGGCTACAACCGCAACCTGGATGTGCCCCGCAAAATAATATTACAATAAATTACATTTACATCAAATTAATTAAATAAAAACCCATCACATAACCCCGGCTATACATCACAACAGTCCAACACAGTTCATATCCACAAACAGTAAAAAAAAACCATTACAGAAATATGCAACCCCCTGCCAACCGACATACTAGCAGTTAGGGGAGGTTTACGAACACATTATACAAACACAGATATAATCCAACAAGCAAATACTGTATAATTTCGATCGATTAAACACTTTTAATTTTGCTCCAATACTTCTTTGTAAATCTGAAACCTGAGCAAAAATAAAAACTTCCAGAAAATACCAAATATCACAGAGAAGCAACACAGGAAAATTGGGTTCCTGAATCGCCAACTCGGCGGCGGAATAGCGGCGGATCGGTGGGATCCGCCGCGGTTCCTCGGCGCTTTAGGCGATTCAGGGGCCTAATTTTCTTGGGTGTTCTTCTACTGTCTTTTTACGCTTTCTGAACATCCCTGAAAAAATTTTGGACTTCATTTAAAAATCGACAGAAACTTGTGATTTCGGGCTTTTCCGGTTTCGTTTTTTCCGTTCGAAATTCATACAAATTTGCAAGTAAGTTATTTATTGTTTAGCGAGGTTCTGATACCACAGTAAGTCGATGTACAATACCCCACGACTTGCGGAGAGGCGGAAATATGAAAAACGATCTTGTTCTTTGCTTAAACATCGACTAACCGCATGAATCGAAGCTAAACGATAACTAACATCAAACATAGAAGTTAACAACTACTATGTAAAGGGATTATACCTAAAGAACCGTGTCCTTCGTCTTTACGAACTCCACCCCCTCCTCGGCCTTCTCGAAGTAGTAGACGATCCACCCGAGAGCTTTACTCCAAGCTTAGCCTCTAAACTTGAGGCAACTAACTTTCTTTAAGTGCTAATCAAAGAAGCTAGGTGATATAGAGTGAGGGTTATGGTTTAATTAGTCTAACTAATCCTTGTACTCAACACATGAGAGGGGAGGATTAGGGTTTGAAGAGGGAGAGCTTGAGGAGAGAGAAGATGAACATAATAATGAGAAGAGAAAATGAGTTATCATAATATATATCAAGCATTTTATTATATCAAGAAAAGAAAAGAAAATGATTTACAACTATGCTTGATAAATATCTTGTGGTGATTCATCTCCATGAGTCATTAAGCAATTATGAAGCATTAATGACATGGATGAATCATCCATATGACTCACTAATCTCATTCAATGTATATGCCATCTAAACCTCCTTAGTCACCACCTTCTAGAAGCTTCTCGCGCAATTACGAGAACGCCCCTCCTTTCCGCAAAAATACGGAAAAACTTTAGACTGTATAAATCCAATAACCGGATACCAGTAACTGGCTTAAACTAAAGCCGACTGGTAAAAACTGTCCGAAAGTCGTACGTGTGTAAACACACGTATGCGTCCGAACCCTTGTCGTAAAACCATACGACCTCTATATCGTTTTGCCTGGAGTAGGGAAACTCTCTGTGTGGGACTCTAGAGACTCGACTACTACGCTGGCAGTGGGTTTAACCACAGACCGCAAGCGGCACTAGCTGTACGTAACGGTCCCCAGGTAGATGTCGATAAGAAGGCCGATGAGGAAACCCATCCGAACTCCTACTGAGTCTGATGTGACAATCTCCGTACAGTCCGGTCCATTCGTCTAAGACTATCGCATATCGGGCCTAGGGGGGCGGCAAGCGTCAGTCCCCTAATAGCGGTATAAGTCGTGTCGGAGCGAAGCCCATTACACCCTGAGAAACTACTGGAACCTACCAGCAAATCTCGCTTGCCCTGGCCAGGGACTTTGCGTAATGGCTCTCTGACACAGCACGATATCAACCCCCAATACCGGGAGAGACGAATCCTGTCTAACCGCCACTGCCTCCAAGTGCTCGGGACTGCACCCAACTGCTACCTGTTTGCACGACTCCTTTGAGCCGTGGTAGGGTAGCAATCTAAGAACAGTGGGACACACACGAGGCGAAGTAGCAGTGTCAAGTCTGCGGACTATGCTGTACTCATGTCACCTTGGAACTGTTCACAGACGACTTTGTATAAAACCATCCAACAGTTCCCTGTGAGTCCTGTCCGGTGTACCCGTAACCCAACGAGCACCTGCATACTATCTCCAGTACGACGTACTGACGGCTGTGGGACAGACCATCTCCCCAACTGGGATGAGAAGCGTACACACTAGTCTACTCCGGAGTATCGATACCCTGTCTCGATAATCCTACGACTAGGGACCTGAATAAGGATGTGCTTGTAGACTACCCAGCCCCCACTAGTGTGACTGCCATCACAACGCCGGTAGCCAAGCAAGATCCTAAGAGCTCTATCAATACGTATACTCACATATTAAGATAGAAAAACCAAGTAGCATACTACCATGTTTAGCAAGACTGTTATATACATGTGAATATCCCAAGCTTCCATTAAGTAATATACAAACTAGTATGATACAATAATGGCCCCTAGGGCATATACACTAACACAGTTGTCTTTTCCTTTTACCTTCTCTCAGGTTGCGAGTACCCTTTGGTTTAGAAGATAGTACACCTATTACGCAAATTGGATGGTCTTCTTCCAAACCTTAGGCTGGTGCCGAACGGTGGGGAATGAAGAAAACCAATTAGCCTAAACGGTGTACAGAAGGTATTAAGTAAAGACATATCAAGGGATTAGTAAGATGGCAAAGTAAATTGCGACTGATATTCATGACCAAACCAAGTATTTCATTACCACTCCCACTTCACCTTTGTATTTCTCCAGGACACTCCGTATCACTACGAAGATCCACAGTTATTTGGATATTCCATCGTATGGTTATATACGAACTCGAAAGGAACTTGATCCAGTTCGGGGATGGATTCTGGTTCAGGAGAAATAGGAATAAAGTTTATTCGGTTGTCTTTTATCTTCACCTTCTCTCGCATTGCGAGTGCTCCTAGGACTAGGACAGTACACCCATTATGCTTATTGGATAGTCTTCTTCCAAACCATAGGCTGGTGTCGAACGGTAGGGAAGGAAGAAAACCATTTGGCCTAAAAGGGTGTACAGAAGGTAATGACTAAAGACATATGAAGGGATGTGGAGAGATGGCAAAGAATTATACGGTTACAGTTGTGAATCTGGATAATGGAAGAGGCATTACTAGGAATACCGGGATACCCCATCGAAACATTTCAATGTTTCAGTTTCATTATTTACTGTTAAATGAAAACTGATTTCCCAATTAGCCCTTGCTCCAGGGTATGTATTTACCAGGCTTGATTCTCACATCTGTATGGTTTTACAGATGATGAGTGGGAGTAAGTTATTTGGAATTAGGTGATCATCCTCATTATATCGGGATTCGTTGTAAGTGGTGATATTTGAGGAAATCACCTAGGTTGTTTGCCGGACGGCGAATATTTGGTTTTGAATATCCGTTGTAATGCACCAATTTCAAATTGATACATCTGTACGTCTATTTTTATAGAGTGAGATATACCTTTTTGAAATTATGTCGATGACGTTTACCTATATCAGTGGATGGTTAGGTAAGGAGTATTAAACAACGGAGTAATTCTTCTTAACCATAAGTACAGTGTTCAACCTACGACACACAGTGAATGAGTTATTTGACTCAGGGGACTTATACAGAGTATTGTATATTGTCCAATGTCCATTAGGACAGAGGGGTTGGTACTCGTACTATATTCTGTTTACTTGTGACTTCTCTAGTTCTTGGACATGCGTTTCGTAGAAACGCATGTTCTGAGTTTTGATAAGTTATAGGTATATGAATAAAGTAGAGAACCAGGTGTTGCAAGTATCGTGATTCTTCAAGGTGACCGAAGATGTAGATACTTGTGTGTGGTATTCAGTTGATAGTAATGATTAAGAGAACTTGCTTCTCTTTCAGGTTACTCATAATTGGAAGCATTCCTAAGTTGAGTAACGCTGATCGGCCTCCTTCCATTTAGTTGACATGCACTGGAGACAGCTGCATGATTTGAATCTGGTTCAATTAAATCAGTGCCTCTGTTTCTATATTGGATATAGAACAGTTCATATCTTAACGATGTTAAGGTACGGGGAGTTGTCCGGCTTATGCTTAAAACCAGACTCTGGATAACTCAAGGCACGTTTCTGTAATGGCTGTTTATGGGTTGATCCAGGCTATGACGAGGGTTGACTTTCTACCATCTGGAAGATCAATAGTGATATTGTTCTTGACTCGCCACAGTTTTAATAAAAATAGATTTTTTCAGAAAACAGTAGTGGGAGTATGGTAGAACTGGAAGTGATTCCAGAACTGCAAACGATTACTGAAGATTTGATAAAGAACCTAAAGATTCAATCTGTATTGACATTCCATTGGCCACTCCGCAGATATGGTGGGTAACCTCAGGCTCCAGAGAGGTACTCCGGTAGCCTCAAGGACGGTGACAGGGAGGTTCTTGTTTACCCAGACTTGCCATTGCTGTTGTTCCAGACTGTAAGACCCGGCAGGAGGATGAGTATAGCGTCGTTCTAAACTGGCTTTAGAAGTGCACGTGTATATGACTCTGCCAGAGGGTTGTCGTAGTCAGTGGGAGCAGCGGAAGCATTGGTGGATAAGTGGCTTATGTCTATTTATATACTAAAGCAGATATAGCGGAGATAGATCGTCTATTTCTGATGTGAAGTCATAGGTTTGACTTCATCAGAATAGGGGATGGATCTGTTAAGAAGGTAGTAGGGTGTGTTGTCCTGGTATTTGGATGACATACACAGAGTAGGAAGTGATATTCCTATACTACGATCGGTTATTCTTTGGTTGTCACACAGTGGTTTCTCCACATAGGACTTGGATATTATATCAGACATTTTGGTTACTGGATCTATGGTTTTAGATCTAGATTTGGGTAGTTTCCCAATCTGGGTACTTAGACAGCATTCTATGAGTATTTAGAATGAACGACTCCTGGCACGGTAGTGTACCTGCAGGTAATGGAGTCACCCTCTCTAAACGTGTCTTATAGACTAAAGTAGAGAGGGATGTACATGATTGGCAGATCACTTGCTTAGGCAATTGAGTCAATCATGAGATGTCAAGTACCACACCAGATGTTGTTCTTGCAGTAGATGCAATAAGTTGATATTAATCTAATCCTGGAGAAACGATCGGAAGTAGTTTTAGGACATAAGTGGATGTTCTAGGGATTTGATAACGGCAGCCTCATTTAGGAGACGGTTATCATTCCAGGCTTCCAAGGTGACATGGATGACAGAGTGACTGTCAGAGTTATAGTTTTCCCTCTGACGAAGGGCAGTATTTTGGACAGGTGGTCCAAGGGGATACTAAGGGAGGCATGGCGCAGGACACTGATTAAGTTCAGTTGTCGATACAGTCTAAGATATTTGGATTTGGAGTTCATTTATGAACTAGGTCCCATCAGATATCTAGACATTCTAAGACATGTATTGCTCATTTCGGGAGATGGCTTTCTCCACGAACTTGAGATATAGAGAGACATAGAAAGAAACATCACAGCGGATCCATTCACTGAGGCTATTCCTCGAACGCAATAGTTTCGCAAACGAGCTTTGTGAGACTAATTAGTAGAGGAGTTGGGTGTTCGGTATCACACGGGCTGTGAGTATGCGACATCGCAATAATTAGCCTTGAGTGCAAGTGGGAGATTGTTGGATATAGTGCCCTCAGAGTCAATTATTGGATCACAGGCACATGATTGCAATGATTGAGGGAGGACCTATGCCGGTAGGACAGTCTTACTCGAGATGATAGTATGCTATCTGGTTTATCTTTATCATCATGTACTGCTTTAGGTGACCTTACAGGTCACCATTGCACGTTGATAGAGCCCCTAGGATTGTTGCTTGACTACCAGCAGTATGAGGGCTATCATATACGTGGGAGCTGGGGTCAGTAAGCACATCCTTAAAAGGTCCCTAGTCGTGGGAGTTTCGAGACAGAGTATCGATTCTCCAGAGTAGACTAGTATATACAGTCGAGACCCCGACGGGGGGCGGTGGCCGGTCTCACAAGCCACTGGTGTCAGTTGGTTCACCTAAGATGTATACAGGTGCTCATTGGGTTATGAGTACACCGGACAGGACTCGCCGGGAGCCTGCTAGTTGGTATTATACGAGACGTCAGATAGCAGTTCCCAGGTGACATGTGTACAGGTTAGTTCATCGACCTGAGATCGTCATTTGTCTCGTGTGAGTTCCCACTGTGCTTTGATTACTACCCTACCACGCTCAAAGGAGACGTGCAAACAGGTTTTAGTTGGGTACAGTCCCGAGCCACATGGAGGCAGTGAGCGGATCTTCAGGGGTTCGTCTCTCCCGGTATTGGGGGTGAGGTCACACTGTGTCTAGGAGAGCCATTACACAAAGCCCTCGGCCGAGGTAGGAGATTTACTGGTAGGTATTCCAGTAGTATCTCAGGGTGTTCTGGGCTACACTCCGACACGACTTGTACCGCTTTTGGGGGTCTGACTTTTACCAACCACCTAGGCCCGCCATGCGATGCTCATAGACGAACGGACCGGACTGTACGGATATTGTCACTGACAGGCTCAGTAGGGTGTCAGGATGAGTTCGCTCACAGACGTCCCTTTTGTTCAGTAGCTGGTGGCCCGTCACGTATGGCTGATACCTCTGACGTGCTAGTGGTTAAATCCACAGCCATAGTATTGACGAGTCTTTAGAGTCCCCCACACACAGTTACTCAAGTTTCGGGCGAAATGCTGTAGAGGCCGTATGGAGATATGGCAAGGTTCGATCAGATACGTGCGGTATTGCACGGATCGTGATCGGACGGATTTTACTAGCGGGCTTTGGTTTAAGCCAGATCCTAGTATTAGACAGTGTAGATTTTGTCTCTTAGCATTTGTGTTCAGTGGGAATACAAATGCGGGCATGTATATACAGTAGCGGGGTTTTCCTGTAATTTATTATGGGATCAGTTTTCTGAGGTTGCCAGTTTGCATTCCGTTCCGGCCGGTTTTTCTTTGTTCCTTCCCGGTCGGACTTTTCGATGGAGGGGGTTATTTGCAAGTGTGCAAATAACATTTGTGGGAGGGAGTTTATTGTGATTGTGGCTTCTTCATGATGAGATTCCTTTTCCATCACTTGTTTGCGTTAAATGAGATGTTGCTTTGATTTGGTATATGGTGTGACTTTTTTCCTTCTCATTTTATCATACTTATTCCTTCTTGCATTATTGCAATTTTTCCACCATCATATTTTTGGAGAGGGGCCGGCCACTTCAAGGAAAAGAGGGGAGAGTTTTCATTTGGGTGTGGGAAATTGATTCATGATATTCTAGCTTGCTACAAAATTCCTCACCTCTCCAAAAGTTCATTCCTCCACATCCATACAAGGCAACTTCACTACCCCTATTAAGACAACGATTCTACACTACACCTACAGTACCCTTGGACGCGTCGGCTTACCAACTTCGCGCCCGAGTTGCCTCGGTCCAGAGGTGGGAGCTCGTAAAAGAAATCGGCTACGTGGTGCCTTTCCGACGAGGAGGTGATGAACGAAGATTCCGCGGGAGATCGGAGTGGAGATGAAGACCGAAGGACACGGATCGCTTGGTATAACTCTCTACCCGTCTTTTAGTTTGCTAGTAGCTAGGTTAATGGCCCGATCTGGGTAGAAAGTGCGCGGTGGTGCTGGTTTGCAAGTTTTCGCAAAGTTTTTCGTTTCCGGCGTCGAATCGACGGCCGGGGCGCCGCCGTGCACTTACAGTTTTTGGGTACAGTCCCGATTCACATGGAGGCAATGAGCGATAGGAGGGGATTCGTCTCTCCCGGTATTGGGGTTGATGTTGCGCTATGCTCGACTGGCCATAACTGGAAATTCCTGGCCAGGGTTGCATTGATTTACTGGTAAGTGTTATCAGTAGTTTCACGCTTGTTATGGACCTTACATCGGCATGACTTATCAAGCCACTGGGGTCTGACATTTACCACCGCTAGGCGAGATACGCGACATATCAGACGAACAGACCGGACTGTACGGTAGTGTTACTGATTGGATTCGCAGGAGTACTAGTAGGCTTGCTTGTTGATCTTCTGATCGCTCAATATCCGGTTGGCCGTTACGTTTAGCAGACCGCTTGCGGCTTGTGGGTGTTTGATATGATCATCACATATTGCCGGCGTATTGACGAGTCTTTAGAGTCCTACACAGGGGTTTCCTGGCTCAAGTGAAATGGAGAAGGAGCGCATATGTGATATGTGTGGGACCGAGTTTGATATGATATGAGATACCGTATTCTATTCTCGCGATTTGTGACATTGATCGGTTGTATGCGATATAGCCGGGTTATCGGATCTAGTGTTGATTCGATAAGTTGTTACTTTTGATATTAGTCAGTTATAGCCGGATTATTAAATCAAGAGTTGATTTAATAGTTTAATGTATAATTTTATATTTGATATATTACATTACATTAACTAGTATTAGCTCACTTAGGATTTATTTTCTCACTTGATTGTGCATAAGTATATATGTGATATATATTTGTGTACAAATGATTGTGTCATGCTTGATGATACATCAAAGATGGGTGTATGAGACTTATACCAAGATTAGGGTTTTGTTTATATCTTAAGAATAACAAAAGAGAAAGGCTTTGTCAAAGTTCTCAAGCTTTCATGAAGCTTATGAAAACATTGACAAAGTCAACTCTTTTGTCATTCTTTAGGTATTTAGTTAACCCAACCCTTAACCTCATGCTTTGGTTAATTCTCTACATGAGTTAAGCATGATAGCTTAACTCACCCATGGTTACATTATTGAAGAATAATAATTCATATGATGATTATTCTTTCTTCTTCTTCTTCTTCATCAAGCTTCATGAAAAGCTTGCAAGCTCTAATGGTGCCATGAGAAAAAGTGTGAGAAAATCAATTCTAAAGTGAGACCACCTCCTACTTATTCATCCTCTATCACTTGCCATGTATTAGAGTGTGTTCTCTTCACAAAGTTCATGACCGAGTGAAGAAATAGCGTGAGTTAGTGTCTCCCCGACGTAGATCATCTTCGGCATCGAAGTCAACGACCTAGCCTGCTCATTTCTCCGAGGAAACCATCGCTAGAGTCCGGAGTTCACGATCGCAGCGAAGGGGACATCTACACGGAGCTATTGAAGTGAAGGACCGGATCTACAAAGGTTGTAATCCCTTTCACTTATTGTTAAAGTTGTTTGCTTGCTAGTTTTCGCATAATCTCTAATATACGATCTTGGTTAGGGTTGTTCGGCACGGCTAATTTTTGAATCGGGCATGGAAGATGCCTTATGGAACCTTGTTAGAGTGCCTAGGAACCCTACATTAAGTCCTTCCAGATCCTACTTGCCACGGCTACATACCTTGACTACGATATCTGCAGGTTCGGTGTCATGACTGCTTTTCTCAATGGTGATTTGGATGAGAGCGTCTATAAGTACACAGCCAGAGGGTTTCGTAGACCGTGGGAGCAGCGGAAACGTGTGCAAGATATTTTATATCACAAAGCAGGCATCGCGGAGTTGGAACATCTGTTTTGATGTGGTAGTCAAAGAATTTGACTTCATCAAAATGGTAGATAAACCTTGTATATACAAAAAGGGTAGTAGAGAGTATGGTGGTGATCCTCGTAGAGTACGTGGATGACATACTCTTGATAGGGAAGGAGTTTCCTATGCTACGCTCGGTCAATCTCCTCATTGTATGTCCACGGTAGCGCCGCGGCCGTTTAACAGACGTCAAATGCGGAACAAAAACTTTTTATAACTGGCGCTATCGTGTACCGTAACCCGGATCTACCATTAAAGCTAAACTAACAAAATACAAATGGGTAGAAACGTTATACAGAGTGATCCGAGTCCTTCGGTCTTCAACCATCATCCCACGCTTGTTGCGGCTGCTCCGATCTCCTTGAACTCCAGTCTTCTCGTTCAGGTGGCACCACGTCGACAGATCTTTAAACGGGCTCCCGCCTCTGAACCGAGGCAAATCGATCGTCAAGTTTGCTAAAAGAGACGACCAAGATGAAGTAGAGAATGAGTAGAACACTTTGTCTCGTTACGTCCAAGGCTATGGACGAACGGTTAATGAAGTTGCCTTTTGGATCGATACGAAATGAGAAATGAAGTATATCAATTTCCATGCACCAAAATCCTTAATCTTTTCAAACAACAACCATGAACAATGAGAGGGGGGAGGCCGGGCACTTATAGATGAGGAGGAGGGTGAGTGTAGGAGAGGGGGGTGACCACAAGCAAAAAATCTAGTGTGAACACAAAGTATGAACGCATTTAAAGCAAACCAATCACAATTAACCTAGTCACCTTGTTATTAATTGCACCATTAATGACCTAATGACTCACTAGCCTTGTCACCCTCTCTAGAACCTTCTAGAACACTGACTCACCTCATCAAGAAAAGTTAAATCCGCATTTAACCGAATGTCAAAATACGGCTGATAGAAAACTGGAAACCGGCAACTTCCAAAAGTGATCCTGAAACGAATTTCAGGATAACCCCGTATCAGTATAAAAATACCCGCATTTGTATTACGACCGAATACAAATGCAACTGAGACAAAGATATTATATCTACACAGTATAATACTGGGTTCCGGCTTAAACCAAAGCCTACCAGTATTATCTGCCTGAAAAACGACACGTGCGAAAACGCACGTGCTTTTTCCGAACCTTGCCATATCACCAAACGGCCTCTACAACGTTTCACCCGAACTTAGGAAAGTGTCTATGGGGGACTCTAATGACTCATCAACACACTGGCACTCGGTATAACCCCTAGCACGTCAGAGGTACTAGCTGCACGTAACGTTTTGCCTATGTATTGACTGGAAGGGAAGCTGACGAGCGAACTCATCTATAAACCCTACTGAGCCTGACAGTGACAAAGTACATAAAGTCCGGTCCATTCATCTAAAGAGTATCGCATATCGAGTCTAGGTGGTGGGTAAAGTCAAACCCCTAATAACACGATAAATCGTGTCGGCATGAAGCCCATCACCACCTGAGAAATTACTGATCCCAATCAGTAATTCTCCACTACCTCGGCCGAGGATTCCTAGTGATGGCCACCCGTGCACTGCGCGACATCAACCCCCAAATACTTGGAGAGACGAATCCCCAACGATCCGCTCACTTGCCTCCAATGTGGCTCGGGACTGTACCCAAAAAAGACCTGTTTGCACGACTCCTTTAAGCCGTGGTAGGGTAGAAATCAAAGCACAGTGGGAACTCACACGAGACAAATGACGACCTCAGGTCGATAAACTAACCTGTATATATGTCACCAGGGAATTGCTATCTGACGCTAGGTATAATACCATCTAGTAGATTCCCGGCGAGTCCTGTCCGGTGTACTCATAACTCAATGAGCACCTGTATACATCTTAGGTGATCCAACTGACACCTGTGGCTTGTGAGACCGGCCACCGCCCCTCGTCGGGGTCTCGACTGTATACACTAGTCTACTCTGGAGTATCGATGCCCTGTCTCGAAACTCCCACTACTAGGGGCACTTAAAGGATGTGCTTACAGACCTTAGCTCCCACGTATATGATCGCCATCATACTGCGGGTAGTCAAGCAAGAATCATATGGGCTCTATCAATCATGCAATAGTGAACTAAAGCATATATACGATGATAAAGACAAACCAGATAGCATACTATCATCTTGAGTAAGACTGTCATATCGGAATAGGTCCTGCTTCAATCATTGTAATCACGTACCTGCGATCCAATAATTGACTTTGAGGGCACTATCTCCAACAATCTCCCACTTGCACTCAAGGATAATTATTGCGATGTCGCATACTCACAGCCCATGTGATACCGAACATCCAACTCCTCTACTAATCAGTTTCATAAAGCTAGTTTGTAAAACTCTTGTGTTCGAGAAATAGCCTCAGTGTGTGGATCTGCCCTGATGTTTCTTTCTATATCTCTCTTAATCTCAAGTTCGCGGAGAAAGCCATCTCCCGAATCGAGTAATACATATCTTAGAATGTCTGGATATCTGATGGGACCTAGTTCATAAATGAACTTCAAATCCAAACTTCTTAGACTGTATCGATAACTGAACCTAATCAGTATCCAGCACCATGCCTCCCACAGTATCCTTTTGGACCACCTGTCCATAATACTGTCCCTCGTCAGAGGGAAAACTATAACTCTGACAATCACTCTGTCATCCATGTCACCTTTGAAGCCTGGAATGATAACCGTCTCCCGAAGGAGGCTGCCGTCATCAAATCCGTACAACATACACTTATGTTCTATAATTGCTTCCTTATGTTTCTTCAGGATTGGATTAATATAATTTTATCGCATCAAGTGCAAAAACTATATCTGGTGTGGTACTTGACATCTCATGATTGACTCAATTGCCTAAGCAAGTGATCACATCCCTCTCTCCTTTAGTCTGTAAGACACCTTTAGAGAGGGTGACTCCATTACCTGCAGGTACACCACCATGCCAGGAGTCATCTATTCTAAAACACTATTAGAATACTGTCAAAGTACCCAAATTAGGAAACTACCCAAATCTAGATCTAAAACCATAGATCTAGTAACCAGAATGTCTGATATTATATCCATGTCCTTTGTAAAGAAACAACTGTGTAACAACCATAGTACAACCGATCGTAGTATAGGAATTTTATTTCCTACTCTGTGTATGTCATCTAAATACCAGGACATTACACCCTACTACCTTCTTAACAGATCCATCCCCTATTCTGATGAAGTCAAACCCATGACCGTCATATCAAAATCAGATGATCTTATCTCCGCTATATCTGCTTAAGTCTATAAATAGACATAAGCTACTTGTCCACTATACTTCCGCTGCTCCCACTGACTACGACAACTCTCTGACAGAATAATATCTGCGTACACTTCTAAAGCTAGTTTAGAATGACGTTATACTTATCCTTCTGCCGGGTCTCATAGTATGGAACAACAGTAGTGTCAAGTCTGGGTAAACAAGAATCTCACTGTCACCGTCCTTGAGGCTACCTTAGTACCTCTCGGGTGTCTGAGGTTACCCACCATATCTGTGGAGTGGCTAATGGAATGTCAAACCTGATTGAATATATAGGTCCTATTAAATTTTCCGTAATCGTTTGCGGTTCTGGAATCACTTCATGTTCTACCATACTCCCACTACTGTTTTTTGAAAAAATCCATTTTAATAAAACTGTGGCGAGTCAAGAACAATATCACTATTGATCTTTCAGATGGTAGAAAATCAACCCTCGTCATAGCCAGGGTCAACCCACAAACTGTCATTACAGAAACGTGCCTTGAGTTATCCAGCGTCTGGTTTTAAGCATGAGCTGGACAACTCCCCGTATCTTAACATCGTTAAGATATGAACCATTCTATATACAATATAGAAATAGAGGCACTAATTTAATTGGAACCAGATTCTAATCATGCATCTGTCTCCAGTGCATAACAACTTAATGGAAAAAGGCTAATCATCATTACTCAACTTAGGAATCCATCCAATTATGAGTAACCTGAAAGAGAAACAAGTTTCTCAAAACCATTACTATCATCTGAATACCAATCACAAGAATCTATATCTTCAATCTCTTTGAAGAATCCCGATACTTGCGATACCTGGTTCTCTACTTTATTCTTACACTCCCAACTTCTCAAAACTTAGACATTGTATTTCTACGAAACACTTGTCTAAAAACTAGAGAAGTCACAAGTAAACAGAACATAGCACGAGGACCTACCGCGTTGTCCTGACGGACACTGGACAACATACAATACTCTGTATAAGTCCGCTGAGTTTGAACAACTCAAAACCTATGCATCGTAGGTTGAAAACTGTACCCAGGCGATTTCCTCAAATATCACCAATTACAACGAATTCCGATATAATGAGGATGATCACCTAATTCCCAATAACTTACTCCCACTCATTATCTGTAAAACTGTACAGATATGAGAATGAAACCTGGTAAATACATACCCTGGAGTAAGTATGTAATCGGGAAATCAGTTTACAATTAACAACGCACAGTGAAACTGAAACATGAAAATGTTTCGTAGGGGTATTCTTAGTAATGCCTCTTCCATAATCCAATTCATGACTGTAACCGTATATTTCGTTGCCATCTCTCCAAATTCCTTTATTTGTCTTTAGTCATTTCCTTTTGTACACCATCGTTGGGCTAAATGGTTTTCTTCCTTCCCTACCATTCGGCACCAGCCTATGGTTTGGAAGAAGACTATCCAGTAAGCATAATAGGTGTACCCTCCTAATCCTAGGAGTACTCGCAACTTGAGAGAAGGTGATGATAAAAGACAATCTGAATAATACCTTATTCTATTTCTCCCGAACTGGGGAAAAAGCAAAGGTGAAATAGGAATAGCGATGAAGTACGTGGTTTGGTCGTAAATGATAACAGTCGCAATTTACTTTGCCTTCTTTCTAATTCTTTTACTTTGTCTTTAGTTATTACCTTCTGCACACCCTACTTAGGCTAATTGGTTTTCTTCATTCCCTACCTTTCGGCACCTGCCTATGGTTTGGAATAAGACTATCCAATAAGCTTAATAGGTGTACTCTCCTAAACCAAGGAGCTCTCGCAACCTGAGAGAAGGTGATAATAAAAGACAACTGAATAATCCAGTTCTACTTCTCCTGAACCTGGATCCATCCTCGATGAAGTCCCTTCGAGTTCGTATATAACCATACGATGGATCTATCCAATGGAAGTGGATATCCGTAGTAATACGGGGTGTTCTGAGAAATGCAAAGGGTAAAAGAAGGAGCGGCAATGACTTATGCAACTTGGACAATCCAAAAGCCAGTACTTTAAGAAGGTTCGGTCAAGTTGGTCACTGAGTCATAGTCTATGGTCGATCAAAGGTCGCTGCCAAAGAGAGAGAGAGAAAAGAAACACTCTGCGTGCACTCTAACCTAGATCAGAATGGTTATCACTTTATCTAATCAGAAAACCTCCCACTGTATTCTCAAATTCTCCTCCAAACCTGAAAGAAGAATTAGTCGGGATCACCCGAAGAGTAAACCAACTCATCAGTGGGAATCGGGATCCAACTATCATCGCATGATAATTTGATGGAAGCCACTCAAGTTATCATACTCTAGAAGGTATGCGCATGCCTGGCAAGTTTCCTGTATGTTTGAAACTCCCGATGTGATTTTTGCCTCATGCTCTTATGACCTTGACTTTAGTCAACAAATCATAAGTCACATGTCAAGTTCTACCCGTCATTGTCCAGGTTGATCTGAACCCACCCGTACATACCCTTGACTTTAGTCAACAAGGTAATACGACTGTCCCAAACCAACACATCTATTTATGCAACATATGAATACCCAGCAACTACCAAACACTATGCCTTGACTTTAGTCAACAAACATAGCTTGAACACTACTGACCACCCATAAGAAATGACGGAGGGCTATGGCTGGTTTTTGGCGAAAAACCTTTAACATAATGAACTTGATCTCGTTGAAGGAACCTGATAGCCTTTATAAAAAATATAGTGACGAAAACGTTTTGCTAAAGAGGTCACTCCCGGTGAAGGGATCTCGGCTCTTTCCTCGTGGAATGAGGTGCAGGATATTCCAACTGAATACCGCGATGCAAAGCAACTTGTAATCGACTATATGTAAAGTTATTACCCTGACGCAAACTTCTGCCCAAGGGGTCACTCCCGGTGAAGGGATCTCGTCCCTTGCCTCGTCGAATGAGGTGCAGGATATTCTAACTGAATACCGCTATGCAAAACAAAAGGAAACATCTTTGTAATAACACTTTTAAAATTTGTTCCAACAACATCAAATATAGGTTTGTTTTATTCTTGCATTGATAAGAATCAATACGGTCCCATCAATCAATCACACCAGAAAAGAACGAAAATAAAATGTACGTATATGCCATCCGCATTCGCCACTGGGTCCCGTCATCACCCGTTAGGTTACTTAACTAACGACAGAGCGGGAGCCGGACTAGCGCGGGTGTAAAACATATACAATATCTAATAGTATATATACCAATATACAATAATCGCTTCAGGCGTGATAATATGCAACATTACAGAAAAGTAATAAGCATCACAGAACAATACAGATAATCTGGGATCCCTGGGTTTCACAGAGCCGCTACTGAAACCCGACGTTCCCCTGGTCGTGTGGATAGCCTGTGCAATGAAACCTAGACTCCTACGGGTGCGGCAAGTTACCCGCCAAAACCTGAAGCGAGGTAGTCCCCACAGCATAGTGAATGGAACACCCGGCACTTCACGGAATCCGGTAAATTGAGCACCCCTCCTTGTGTCAAACTGTACCCCCTACGAGTGCGGCGAATAGTCTGCCTATTCTAGAGTAAGGTCCCTTTGCCTCTCAAAGCCATGAGATACGGACCCGTTGCCCTCCAGAACCCGGCTATCCGTGCACTTCTTCGCGGGATAAACCTAGTACAGAAATAAAAATATGTACAACGGGTACATCGACCTCGACCCGGTCATGCCCCAAAAGATTATTATACAAACAGGCAGTAACGGCAGTCCACATGTTGGACGCTCGCCCCGCAATATCAAATGTACAAATAAATCCAAACAGCACTATCATTGCACCCTGCTATCCATCACGACATATCCGCAACATCACAGCATAATACAGAACATCAACGTGAATGTCACGTTCACGAACCCGTCTAAAAGACCTATAGAAATCAGACGCAGTTTACCGATCAAATGACATTCCCGGTCGGAGACATAATGTAAATACTGCAAACTAACAAGTTTAAAATTTCGATGGACTAAATTGCCTGAAGTGGGCCCCACAAACAACTGGTGTACAGTAATAAAATCTGGGCCCAAAATATATATACCAAAAACCACAAATTCCAAAACTAAGCACTCTGGGAAAATTTGATGCACTGTTCCCAAAAAAGCGCCGCGCTTCCGCGGTCAAACCATGGGTTTGACCGCGGAACCGCCGTGCTCCTGTATATGCTTAGAAAACCCTGCTTATCTTTTCTGTGATATGTAAAATTATTTTTAGGTCCTTTTAAAAATCGACAGAAACAAAGGTGCTTGAAAATTATGATTTTCGAAATTCGGTTCGATCGATATTCTAAACGCGTTAGCACAAGTTAGTATAGCTTAATGGTGAGGCTCTGATACCACTGTAAGTCCACGGTAGCGCCCCGGCCGTCTAAAAGACGCCAAATGCGGAACAAAAACTTTTTATAACTGGCGCTATCGTGTACCGTAACCCGGATCTGCCATTAAAGCTAAACTAACAAAATACAAATGGGTAGAAACGTTATACCGAATGATCCGAGTCCTTCGGTCTTCAACCATCATCCCACGCTTGTTGCGGCTGCTCCGATCTCCTTGAACTCCGGTCTTCTCGTCCAGGTGGCACCACGTCGACGGATCTTTAAACGGGCTCCCGCCTCTGAACCGAGGCAACTCGATCGTCAAGTTTGCTAAAAGAGACGACCAAGATGAAGTAGAGAATGAGTAGAACACTTTGTCTCGTTACGTCGAAGGCTATGGACGAACGGTTAATGAAGTTGCCTTTTGGATCGATACGAAATGAGAAATGAAGTATATCAATTTCCATGAACCAAAATCCTTAATCTTTTCAAACAACAACCATGAACTATGGGGGGGAGGCCGGCCACTTATAGATGAGGAGGAGGGTGAGTGTAGGAGAGGGGGTGACCACAAGCAAAAAATCTAGTGTGAACACAAAGTATGAAAGCATTTAAAGCAAACCAATCACAATTAACCTAGTCACCTTGTCATTAATTGCACCATTAATGACCTAATGACTCACTAGCCTTGTGACCCTTTCTAGAACCTTCTAGAACACTGACTCACCTCATCAAGAAAAGATAAATCCGCATTTAACCGAATGTCAAAATACGGCTGATAGAAAACTGGAAACTGGCAACTTCCAAAAGTGATCCTGAAACGAATTTCAGGATAACCCCGTATCAGTATAAACATACCCGCATTTATATTACGACCGAATACAAATGCAACTGAGACAAAGATATTATATCTACACAGTATAATACTGGGTTCCGGCTTAAACCAAAGCCTACCAGTATCATCTGCCCGAAAAACGACACGTGCGAAAACGCACGTGCTTTTTCCGAACCTTGCCATATCACCATACGGCCTCTACAACGTTTCGCCCGAACTTTGGAAAGTGTTTGTGGGGGACTCTAATGACTCATCAACACACTGGCACTGGGTATAACCCATAGCACGTCAGAGGTACTAGCTGCACGTAACGTTTTGCCTATGTATTGACTGGAAGGGAAGCTGACGAGCGAACTCATCTATGACCCTACTGAGCCTGACAGTGACAAAGTACATACAGTCCGGTCCATTCGTCTAAAGAGTATCGCATATCGAGTCTATAGGGGTGGATAAAGTCAGACCCCTAATAACGCGATAAATCGTGTCGGCATGAACCCTATCACCACCTGAGAAATTACTGATCCCAATCAGTAATTCTCCACTACCTCGGCCGAGGATTCCTAGTGATGGCCACCCATGCACTGCGCGACATCAACCCCCAAATACCGGGAGAGACGAATCCCCGACGATCCGCTCACTTTCCTCCAATGTGGCTCGGGACTGTACCCAAAAAAGACCTGTTTGCACGACTCCTTTGAGCCATGGTAGGGTAGAAATCAAAGCACAGTGGGAACTCACACGAGACAAATGACGACCTCTGGTCGATGAACTAACCTGTACACATGTCACCAGGGAATTGCTATCTGACGCTAGGTATAATACCATCTAGCAGATTCCCAGTGAGTCATGTCCGGTGTACTCATAACTCAATGAGCACCTGTATACATCATAGGTGATCCAACTGACACCAGTAGCTTGTTAGACCGGCCACCGCCCCTCGTCGGGGTCTCGACTGTATACACTAGTCTACTCTGGAGTATCGATGCCCTATCTCGAAACTCCCACGACTAGGGACACTTAAAGGATGTGCTTACAGACCCCAGCTCCCACGTATATGATCGCCATCATACTGCTGGTAGTCAAGCAAGAATACTATGGGCTCTATCAATCATGCAATAGTGAACTAAAGCATATATACGATGATAAAGACAAACCAGATAGCATACTATCATCTTGAGTAAGACTGTCATATCGGTATAGGTCCTGCCTCAATCATTGTAATCACGTACCTGCGATCCAATAATTGACTTTGAGGGCACTATCTCCAACAATCTTATCACAAGAATTCTCCTTATAGGATCAAAGTGATACCTCCTAAATTCTGGGTTTTGGATTTATGAGATAGATCTAATTGGATGTTAGGATACTCACTAGTTGTAGTGAGATGGTATCAATCGATCCTAGGGAGAATCACTGGAAAGGTTCTAGGGTGATAAGGACGACTGAATGTCAGTCGCAGGCATTGTCTTTACCCTCAGTGGAGGGACGGTATGTTTGAAGCGTTCCAAGCTAGATACCGTGACTTACTAGACGATTAAAGGCAAGATACATCGTTACCAAGGATGCTACCAAAGAGGCAGTCTGGATATATAAGTTCATGAGATGAACTGCGTTCCTACCATTGTGTGACAATGGAGTTGTGGCTTATGCCAAGGAACCCCCGTCCCATCAGAAATCCAGATATAATTCTTAGGCAGTATCATTTGATCATGGAGATGGTTGATCTCCAGGGAAATAGAGGTTAGGAGAGTAGACACAGAGGACAACAGCGCGGATCCACTCACAAAGGCCTTTTTCCCAGTAGAGACTTTTATGGGATGGTTGAGTATGAGATATTTCAACCACATCTAATTGTTGGGTATATGATACCACAACAGATGGCCCTAGTGCAAGTGGGAGATTTTTAGTTATATGTATGTCCCAGAGGCCATTACTGTACATACGATGTATATTGCAGTGGATGCTTGGACATATATAGGGAGGACTTTCTTTCTCGACATGATAGTATGCTATCTGGTTGCTCTTTATCTTAACATGTACTCTGATTGTCTCTATGTTACATGTTGATAAAGCCCTTAGGATGAGTACTTGACTACCAGGACTATGATGCGGATCATACTAGTGAGGACAGTGTAGTCGCCAAGTACATCCTTCAAATGTTCCTAGTCATAGGAGTACCGAAACAGGGCATCGATATTCCAGAGTAGACTAGCGTATGCGCTTCTTGACCCATATGATGGGCGATGGATGATCTCATATCCATTGGTGTTTGACATCAGAGAAGGTATACGAGTGCTCAGTGCAGACTGGGTACACTGGACGGACTCACCGAGAACTCCCAGATGGTATTATACCTCACGTCAGAATGCAGTTCTCTGGTGACACTGGTACAGAGTAGTCTGTAGACCAGAGATCGTCATAGAGTCTTATGTGATTCCCACAGTGATTTGATTTCCATCATACCACGTCCAAGAGGGTGTGCAAAAAGGTGGCTTTTAGGTACAGTCCCGAATCACATGGAGGCAATGAGCGATAGGAAGGGATTCGTCTCTCCCGGTATAGGGAGTTGATGTTGTGCTGTGTTCGATTGGCTATAATTGGAAATCCCTGACCAGGCTTGCTGAGATTTACTGGTAAGTGTTATCAGTAGTTTCTCGAACTGTTATTGACCTCATATTGACACGACTTATCTATCTACTGGGGTCTGATGTTTTCCACCCCTAGGCGAGATATGCGACATATCGGACGAAGAGACCGGACTGTACGGGAGTGTTACTGACTGGATTCACGGGAGAAAGTACAGGCTTTGCTTGTTGATCTTCTGAGCGCTCAATACCTGGATGGCTGTTATGTTTAGCTGACCGCTTGCAGCTTGTAGGTGTTTGATATGATCATCACCTACTGCCGGTGTATTGACGATTCTTTAGAGTCCTATACAGAGGTTTCTTGGCTCAGGAAAAACGGAGTAGGAACACATATGTGATATGTGCGGGACCGAGAATGATGCGTGTATGCGATACCGTATTGGATTCTCGCTATATGAGATATCGGCCGGGTATATGTGATATAGCCGGGTCATCGGATCAATTGTTGATTCGATGAAATGATACAGATTATATTAGTCGGTTATTTGTGAAATAGCCGGATTATCGGGTCAAGTTTTGATTCGATAATTTAATTTATAATTATATATTAGATATATTAAATTACATTAATTGATATAAGCTCACTAAAAGATTCTTTTTCTCACTCGGGTAATACATTGATATATATGCGATATATGTTAATTGTATTATTTTATTTTGTTATAATAAATATTGTATATGTGATATATAATATTGTAACATGATATGGTCATTAATGCAACATGATTAGTGGAGATTAAACATGGTTAGGGTTTGATTTGGGTTAAGCTTTTCTAGAAGTTTTTAGAAGGTTTTGTTTTGTTTTGTGCAAAGAGATTTGTGTTGATATTTTAAGTGACTCATTCTTTAACCCAACCAAAACCCTAGCCCTAGTTAAATCTCTACAAAGGTTACATTGACTATGGTTGCATTTCTAACCTTATCATAACTTTCATTATTCATCACAAAAGGATCACTATTCTTCTTCTTCTTCTTCCTTGATGCAAAGCTATGTTTCTTTGCTTTTTGTGATGAAAGTGAGTGAGAATAAGAAAAAAAATGAGAGCAAAAATCTTACTTCATCATCCTCATCTACCCTTGCTATTTAGATGAGGGTGTTCACTTCATTTTTTGAGTGGGAGCTTGTGTTAATGAAAATTCAAGATAGATCATCTTTGTTATCGAAGATCGGAAGCAAGCTTGCATCTTTCTCTTCGTGGAGCCTCTCTAGAGTCTGGATGCACGATGATCTCAGCAAAGGGACCTCAACATGGAGCTTTAGAAGTGAAGGACAAGATCTACAAAGTTTGTAATCCCTCTCACTTAGTGTTAAAGTTTTTAACATGTTTGTTTCGCCTAATCTCTAGTCTATGATCTTGGTTTAGGGTTGTTCGGCACGGCTAAATTTTAAATTGGGCATGGTTGATTCCTTATAGACCCTTGTGTGTGTGCCTAGTAACCCAACAGTATGTCCACCGACGATACGTAAAAGTCATGAAAACCTTAGTGTCTAACACCGACACTCGAAACATCATGAAACCCGTGTCTAGCATCAACACGTAAATCCTCATAACTCAGGCGCTGTCACCACGACTGGCCCTGACGATATATCGTACATCACTCCGGTCGGTATCCCCACGATAACCGCCGAGTCTAAATACTATCACCGGTAGGTACTTGCCCACCTTCCTGGCTCATCGTCTGTACCACGAACATCTTGCCGAGGGGAACCGTATCGGGCTCCACCATGTACCCGCACACGGCCCACTCACTCCTCGTATCGGGTATATATCACAAATCTCAGAACTGAGAAATCTAATGGTGGACGCATTAAATATCATATCAAGAGAAATCGGGTTTTCAAACAATACATAGTTTCTTGAAAATACCCCCACGGTTCTCAAATCCATAAATCATAGGAAATCCATATCTCAATGCGTAAAATCCATATAAAAACTGATATATGCAACATAAAACATCAATATGAGCATAAAAAGGGAAAACCGCTCTTTTAAATGAATCCAGCTTTAAAATATATCTTGTGGTTCCCAAAATCCTCCGAAAAACAAGTGCAGCATCATATGAAGTGTACATGTAAGTGTAGCAAGGTTTAAGTATCTACATGTAAGCAAGTATGTATGATGCATTTCATAAGCGCAATGATCAACAACTCAATATCACATATCAAAACAATACCACTTGGGGTATATACAACTATAGCGAAAATATGCGGGTGTACATGTCAATATGAGTGTATGATATACATGTAGCTGTAACAGACGATGCAGGTGTACATGTCAATATGTATGCAAGATGTACAAGTAGCTATAGTAAGGTATACGTGAAATGGAATAAGGGTCAATACCTCTAGTATTCCTGCCCAATGCAATGTCACGTATGTAAGTGTCAACAATACCTCATATGCACAATGGGATAAGGGCTACTACCACAACTATCCCTATCCACTACCGTATCACATATGTAGGTGGTTTGTACGTGTCGTGGCAATTACTGATGATGTGGGTGTAGCATACAATTTAGTGCTCGTGCAACATGAACCGTCAGTAATGTGTTATATCTAAAGGTACGAGTCAAGTACAATAGATAATGCTAAACAATGACATTCATATATAATTAACTAATATGCAAATACATGCAGCTATCATATCATATCCGCCCCGACGCATAACGCCATAGGGGCGATTTCCCCGTAGATGTTAAATCTACTCACAAATGGTCTCCAGCTATGAAAATCCGACCACCTGCTTCTCCTTGTTTGCAGCGTCCGAAGTCCCCGCTTGCGACGCTATATTTCCACAAACACAAGAAATAGTGCAAACATCTCAGAAATCGATCAATATAACGTAAAACTACGTATTAAAATAACGTACCAACAATAAACTGACTCGCGAGTGTACGTCTAGTGGCTAACGTGCGTAACGATACTAGTAAACTAAACTGAGTACAGCCGCTGCACAAGATCACGATTCGTGTCGCAACACGTAACACGCGGACTCAAAATACTAGATTATAGGTAAACGATCCCAGATTTTTCATACTGAATTTACAAAAAAAGTAAACAGTACTAAACACCCCTAACCAACAGTAGACAACTACCCACAGAACCCAAACCCCATCATCTTCCTACCTAGCCGGCGTCGCCGGAGTTTGCTAAAGGGGTCGTCGGCCCCGGCTGGTGGGGTGGTTCTCATCTCTCAGGTGGTGTCTCAAGTTCACTAGTACATCTCTATAATTTTGTTTGGTCACTCACTAAATTTTCCAGGTCACAGCAGATATAAAAGCTCAAAAAAGCCACTAAAAACCCGATATCGCACTAATCGATATAAAAAGCGTTCTAAACTATACTCAACGAACAACAAAGCATAAAAACTATAATTTATCAGTGAAGGGATTATACCTATCAACTTTAGCTCATAAGATCTAAGCTTTCCTAGCTCACAAGATCTAAGCTTTCATAGCTCCAAGTGATCAAAGAGCAAGAATCAAGACTTTTGGTATTTTTGTGATATATTTGGGAATTTTTGGAGATTTAAAAGCTTTGAATTGTTGCAAATAGAGAAGGAATTGACCAAGAGCAGAAGAGAGAGGGAGGGATTCGGCCAAGGGGAGGAAGGGAGAGTTTTGTGAGGAATTTCCTAGAATTTTCAAGCATTTAATGCAATAATGCATTCACATACACATATGCACACATGCATGCATCTAAATTCTTTTTTTTTTCTTTTCTTTAAACCATTAAATCCTAACCTCCAAACAAATATCTAGAAAAAGTGAGAAGGTTTTAGGATTAACTCAACTTAATTTAATGAACAGATCGTTTTAGAGAAATTTCCCAAAATGTAAATACCGCATTAAAATAACGTTAAAATTAAGAAAAATTCTAATTGAACCAAAACGTCCCATATACCCTCAAAACTTGCGCACCAGCTTTATTTTAGCTAAACTAGGTGCTGGCAAGTCTATATGGTCGTTTGAACACAGTCGGGTCAAAACGGAAAATACCGACAATTTAACCCTAAAACGGAAAAATTCGCATAACGATTTCTAAAACGTTACAGAGTTACCGCGATCATTCTGGGGCTATGCACTAGAATCAGCTGCATATCTTTTGAACATGGTTCCTACCATGACTGTGTCTACCTCACCATATCAGATGTGGAGTGGGAAGAAACCCTATCTTCAGTGTCCGAAGATATGGGGATGTCCAGCTTTTGTCAAAAAGTAGCATGCAGACAAGCTCGAGGCACGCTCAGTACTGTGTAAGTTTGTTGGATACCCAAAGAACTCCAAGGGGTATCTTCTCTATTATGCAGAGGAACAAAAGGTTTTTGTTTCTCTTCATGCCCACTTTTTGGAAAATCAATTTTTAGAAAAAGAAACTAGTGGGAGCGCAATAAAACTGGAAGAAACTCCAGAACCACAAGGTATTACTGAAAGCATGGTAGAACCAGATGTTTCAAAAGAACAGGACATCCCCACGCCACTCCGCAGGAGTAGTAGGTTGTCTCATCCGTCCCAGAGATACTACGGTTTTCTCGTAGACGGGGATAGAGAGGATTGCATCATTGATAATGATGAGCTGACAAACTTCCAGCAAGCCATTCAGAGCGCAGACTTGGTAAAATGGTTGGATGCAATGCGGACCGAGATAGATTCCATGTGCACCAACAAAGTATGGACTTTTGACACTGCTCCAGAAGGGGTAAAACCCGTAGGCTGTGAATGTATCTTCAGAAAGAAGATTGGTGTAGATGGACATGTTGAAATCTATAAGGCCAGACTTGTTACAAAAGGATTTCGTCAAAGACCTGGTTTGGACTATGATGATACCTTTTTCTTTAGTGGCTATGCTTAAATCCATTCGGATCCTTCTTCCCATTGTTGTCTTCCACGATTATGAGATTTGGCAGATGGACGTAAAGAGTACTTTTCTAAATGGAAATTTAGAAGAGTGCTGATCGCACACTTTTCGCGTGTCGCGTATTCAAAATTCTAAAGTTATAACCGCGATCAAGACAGTGTCGCTTTGCAGCTAGCCGGTTGAGCATGGGTCGATCCGCATGGAGATGGCTGTATGTCCTTTCTTATCTTAGACGAGTCAATAAAGAATGTTTATGTTGTGTTCAATTCTATCCTAAGTGTTTGTATTTATGTTCAAGTAAACTTTTTAAGGTTAAGGCCGGTTAGTAGAGTTAGGATTAGTCATGTGCTTGTCTTTTGCCTTTCTTAAAATGATGTTGGAATAATCGTAAGTAGCGGGGATTAAGAGGACATAGGAATGAGATTTGCGAGTTTAAGCGAACTTTCGAACGCTAAATCCATTCTTAGTGCCCCATGTCCGTCCGCTAAATACATTTATCCCAACCCTCGGCCAGACACCCGCAACCATGTATCTAATTAAATCACAACTACATGTCACGTTGTACTGCGCCTAAAAGACTTCTCGACTTAGGTCGCCGCTATATATTACGTATAGCGTGCCTAAGTGAGGGGGTTGCATTTGTTTGGACGGGGTTCGTTTCAAGATGTTTGGCGAAGAGAAGCACAAGGGATTTTTCCGTCCCCCATACCACCTTCCTTTGCCTTAATAACTGCGGAATTATTTACACATTATAAAAGAAAATAAAACAAAACAAGAAGGAAGAAAAAAAGGAAAACGAAAATATGGTTTTACAAGCTAACTCTTGGGTCCTCACCTAAGCAAGGAACTTCGTCGAAATATCATAGCTTCAAGATAATACGGAAAAGAACAAAAGAAAAGAGCAAGAAATAAGAAAAACTACTTAACAACAAGAATTAAAATTACAATACAAGATAATAAAATTACAAGACAATAAATAAAAGAGACAAGATAATAAAAAATAAAACCCCCATCTTCATTTCATCATCTACTCAATGCTCTCACTACATTTTAATAGAGGAAGACATGAAGAAAAAGAAGAAGCTAAACTAAACCACACTAATTTCTAACAAAAAGAAGCATAAAAAGAAGACCTTTGGCTTGGCACAAAACTGGGCTATTTATAGGCCGCGTGCTGAAACCCTAGGACAAGATTCTGAGCCCAAATGAAATGTCCAAACTACCCCCAAAATCCGAGTTGACACTGAGTCAACTCGACCGTGGGTCCGCCGCGAATCGGCCATTTTGGTCGTGGATCCGCGCTGCTTTGAGGGAGTTGGGTTGTCGTTTTTTCTGGGTTTTCTTGTGTTGCTCTCTTCTGTTGTTCTACATGCTCCAAATTGCAAATTGCTTCCACAATTTCTTCAGATCTGCAACAGTACGAAATGGCTTCAAAAATAATCCTTTTGACCTCATCTCTCTCGAGCTCCGCGCACCCAATTATTCTTGTGCTGCCCCTCTCATGCTTTGTGCTTGTCCGAGGCACGAATGACCACTGTCATTTGTCTTGTCTCTGGAACTGGTACGCGGCACTGGACGGATACGGATGACCGGAACCCTGCTTTTATCTGTTGGCAACAGATGTTCTGTATTTTGGTGTAACAGTGGAGATTTTGTATCATTTGCATTATTTTGGACTAGGAACCTGTATCCTGTAAATATGTAGCAAACACGGATTAAAAGCACCTACCAATAAACAAACGAGCATAAGAATGAGCAGTAATAAATGCAATATTCTAGTATGAACAAATACCCCCAAACTTAACTTTTGCTAGTCCCGAGCAAAACCAATTATTCACAAAAAAAGTCCTAACCTCACTTTCGCAGGGAACGTGATTGTACTGAGCTCGTGCAACAAGCCATTAAACCTCTAGGTGTCCCTAGTAGGAGGAGTGTTGTCTCCTAAGGGTTTTCAGCGGATTACACCCACAAAATCCTGTCAAGCTAGTGTCATAAGTTAACATCGATTCTACTCCTATAGTTTAGTATCTAGGTTAGAAACTCTATTATCCTAAGTTAGAAATATTCAACTCTTATGTTTCACACCTCCTATCTATTTAACCTTAGATCCTAAACGTTCCAAAAAAGTTTAGAAAGATGTTGGTATCTCCTGAGTTTTCCTTCTAAAGTACGGTCTTAAATTATGGATTTTTATTTATCAAATTTATCGAAAACATAAGTCTTATTCTTTATTTCTATCTTTTATCCAAACATTGATTGTATACCCCTACGTGGGTGTATTATTTCACCCCTACACTTGAGAATTCAATTCAAGCTATAGTACCCATGCTCTAATACCTAATACTATCTTTTCATTTAATGATGGATGGTGTTTCTCACACACCTTTCATACGACTATTAATGCTTCTTGAGGTACTAACAGCCGATTACTGAATGTGTGAGCTTAAAGCGTCAATAGCAATTTCCAGGTCTTCACTTTATTTATTTATTTTTCTTTTCTTTATTTTTCTTTTTCAAGACCGGATATATTTTTCATTGATGCTCTTTGGTGGTTAGCTTTAAATACCGTTTTTTGTTTCATACTAGGTTTTCAGGAAAGAGTATTTCTTGGTATTCTCTACTATCCCAAGTTTCAAGTTGCGTGTATGTTAGTTATATGTATGCCCTAGAGGCCATTACTGTACATACGATGTATATTGTAGTGGATGCTTGGACATATATAGGTAGGACTTTCTTGCTCGACATGATAGTATGCTATCTGGTTGCTCTTTATTTTAACATGTGGACTTGTATTGGTTTACTGTTTTCCTCTCACATGTTGATAAAGCCCGCAGGACATATACATGACTACTAGGACTATGATACAAATCGTACTAGTGGGGCCAGTGTAGTAAACGAGTCCATCCTATAACTGTTCCTAGTCGAGAGAGTATCGAGACTGGGCATCGAAACTCCAGAGTAGACTAGCGTTTACGCTTCTTGACCCATATGATGGGCGATGGATAATCCCATATCATTGGTGTTTGACATCAGAGAAGGTATACGGGTGCTCAGTGGAGACTTGGTACACTGGACGGACTCGCCGAGAACTCCTAGATGGTATTATACCTATCGTCGGATAGCAGTTCTCTGGTGACACCGGTACAGGTTAGTCCGTAGACCCGAGATCGTCATAGAGTCTTGTGTGATTCCCACTGTGCTTTGATTTCCACCTGATCACGGTCAAGAGATCGTGTAAAATGGTGGCTTTTGGGTATAGTCCCGAGTCACATGGAAGCAATGAGCGATAGGAGGGGTTTCGTCTCTCCCGGTATAGGGAGTTGATGTTGTGCTATGCTCGATTGGCCATAACATGAAATCCCGGGCTAGGGTTGCTGAGATCTACTGGTAAGTGTTATCAGTAGTTTCTCGACCGTTATGGACCTTGCATCGGCATGACTTATCAAGCTATTGGGGTCTGACGTTATACCACCCCCAGGCTGTGATATGCGACATATCAGACGAAGAGACCGGACTGTATGGTAGTGTTGCTGATTAGATTCACAGGAGTACGAACATGTTTGCTTGTTGATTTTCTGATCGCTCAATACCCGACTGGCCGTTACGTTTGGCAGACTGCTTGCGGCTTGTAGGTGTTTGTTATGATCATCACCTACTGCCGGCGTATTGACGAGTCATTAGAGTCCTACACAGAGGTTTCCTGGCTTAAGCGAAACGGAGTAGGAGCGCATATGTGATATGTGCGGGACCGAGATTAATGCGAGTATGTGATACCGCATTATATTCTCACGATGTGTGACATGATTGGTTATATGTGATATAGCCGAGTTATCGGATCAAGCGTTGATTCGATAAGTTGTTGCATTTGATTTTAGTCGGTTATATGTGATATAGACGGATTATTAAATCAAGAGTTGATTAGATAATTTAATGTATAATTATATATTTGATATATTATATTACATTAACTAATATTTAGCTCACTAATGATTTCTTTTGTCACTTGATGTGCATATTATATATATGTGATATGTATATTTGTGTACATGTATTGTGTCATATTTGATGATACATACAAGATGGGTGTATGAGATTAAACCATGCTAGGGTTAAGTTAGGGTTTCTATTTATGTTAAGCTAATTCAAAAGAGATTGACTTTGTCATGGTAAAGCTTGGACAAAAGCTTTTGGATAAGCTTTGACAAAGTCAACACTTTTGTCTAGTTAAAGATATTTATCAAACCCAACTCTTAACCATAGTGTGGAGTTAATTTTCTATCTGAGTTAGGCATGATAGTTTTAACTCAACCATGGGTGCAATAATTCATTTGGATGAATTATTCATGAGTTCTTCTTCTTCTTCTTCAAGCTCCATGAAAAGCTTGCTAGCTTCAATGGAGGTATGAGAAATAATGTGAGAAAATCAATTCTAAAGTGAGCCCACTTCCTACTTCTTCATCCTCTACCACTTGCCATGTAGTAGAGTGTGTTCTCTTCACAAAGTTCATGACCTAGTGAAGGAATAGCTTGAGTTAGTGTCTCCTCGACGTAGATCATCTTTGGTCTCGAAGTCATCGAAGGAAGCACGTTCGTTTCTTCATAGAGCCTCTCTAGAGTCTGGAGTTTACGATCGCAGCGAAGGGGACTACTACACGGAGCTATTTGAAGTGAAGGACCGGTCTACAAAGGTTGTATTCCTTGCTCACTACTTATTGCAAAGTGTTTGCATATGTTTACCGTGTATTTCTAGTTAACGATTCATGGTTAGGGTTAGCTAGAATGGTATATTTTTGTGAATTTGGCATGGACGATGCCTCCCGTAACCTTGCTGCCATGCTAGGTAACCCAACAGTGGTATCAGAGCCATGCTAGAAATTTATATGGATTTTGTTAAGATTACGAAACCGAAACAGCTCCGAAACTTAAAACGGAAAACCTGCTTGCTGCTGATTTTAAAAGGTTGTCAAAAAAATTTTTAAACAAGTACAGAGTGATGTATGTGATATATCATGAACACACACAAAATTTCAGAGCATTCCCTGAAAAAGTGGCCGGCCACCATAGGTGCCATATCGGCCCAATCCGAGCACTCCCCCTGAAATTTTGCCTGTGTTCCAGTGACTTGGTTTTGGTGTTTACGGCTGGTCCATAGGTTCTAAGGCATCTTCTGGGTATTACTAAAACTGTGCTCAAGTGTTGAGCTGTCGGGAAATTGTGGAATTTTGATGAATCGATCGAAGAGTTTAACTTCGTCCGGATATCATATGATGGGATACAGTATTTGGAGTCCACATATAGTTATGAGATAACTAATTTGAATGTTATATATCTAGCAATTTAGTTTCATTTGATTGGTTGCTATGGGATTTTAATGTGATCAAAAGTCCGTCGCAATCACGTAGCGTACGCGGATATTCGCTGGGTAAACTTAATAGATAGCCACGCCCCATAGCCCAACCAAGTGACTGTAGGAGAACCCCGTTGCCAAAATCATCCGTCCGGGTGCTCGTGGCAGCGGTGTTCCGCCTTAGTGCACTTCGTCGACGGTATCGGGGGGTGCGGCCTTCTACTAAACTTTTCGACGGGCATTCGATCAGGATGTCGAGAATCTTGTTGAATTGCCCGAATGGATATTGAAAAGTGTTTTCGATATTGATACTAAAATGCGGGGTTTATAATTGTTAGGCATGCGATGTCTAAGGAATTCATTTGGTTAGGCATGCGATGTCTAAGGTGGTTGCGGATTCCAACTTTTGTAGTTTTTCACGTTCTTTTTTGCGACCATAAGTGTAATATGTGGTGTATCGCCGGTTTCGGTACTATATGTCAACGACAATTGGGATACACATATTTACTTACGTTGATGACCTGTGATGTTATGTGTTGTTGTGATATGTTATATTGGATCGTCGTGTTTTGAATAGCCGGGGTTTTTATGTGAGATGAGAGTTTTTCAGTTTTCATTCATGTAATATTCTTTGTATGTAATATTCTTTTATTGGGGCACTTCCGGGTTGAGGATGATGTCACCATTGTATATTATTTACTTTTCCGCATTAGGATAGACCCAAGGCGGGGATCACAAGTAACCGGGTTCTAGGTTCCAGTGGGAGACCATCTCGAGGAGTCGAGACCGGGTCTCCTAACTCTAGAATTGGCAGAGTTTCTTGCCGCTCTCGTAGTCGTCTAGGCATGTGGGTTTGGCTATTCATCGCGACCGTAGAATCCGTGTTTTATACTGGCTTGATATAAAACACGGAAGTCCTAGTATATCCAATATTTCATGTATGTTCCTTTGCTGCAATGTTCTGTGATAAGATCATATTACTGCCTGAGACGAATATTTATATTATATATATGAGATATATATTGTATATTATTTATTTCATTTCAAATGTGATGCTTGTGAAGCATAATAAATGGGACTTCATTAATGAGATTAATGAAATAAAAGAAACCTAAAGATATTGTAGAAACTTGTCTTAAAAACTAGTAGCTCTAGTTCTTGCTTTGCATAGTGGTATTCCTTGTAGAATATCCAGCACCTTATTCGATAAGAAAAGAGCCGAGATCCCTTCACCGGGAGTGACCTCTTTAGCAAAACTAGCAGATGCTACAAATTCGGTTTGTCTTTTGATTGCTTTTTATAGTTCATGCTTTGCATAGCGGTATTCCTTGTAGATTATCCAGCACCTTATTCGATAAGGAAAGAGCCGAGATCCCTTCACCAGGAGTGACCTCTTTAGCAAAACTAATAAAAGCCTAAAAAACCCTTCTTTTTCAAAAATCACTCGATTCTACAACGATATCAAGTTCATTACGCAAAAGGTTTTCTTAAAAACCTGTCGTAGCCCTCCGTCATTTTAGGAAGTAGAGCACTTGGTATTCGTGCTGCGTATGTAGACTATAGTTGAGGCGTAGTGTACGGTAGCTAAGTGATGTCTTCCTACACAGCATATAATGCAATTAATTAGGACTGTCATGTGATTATGTCGACCATCGTTGAGGGTCATGTGGGTGGGTCTAATTAATCATGAAATGGTGGGTAGAACTTGACCAATGCTTATGATATGTTGACCATAGTTAAGGTCATAAGTACCAGGGGCAAAATATTATCGGGGATTTCAAGTGTTGAAATTTGCAATGAGATTGAATACCTTCTATGAGATAGTTGGATCCCGAAACCCACTGCGAGTAAGAGTTACTCCTGGGAGAGTTTTACACATTACAATTAGCCGATCGAGTAGGTGTCTAGAAAGGTGTTAACGGGGTTACGCCCCTGGGAAAACGAGGTTTATTTTAATTAGGTCCATGCGAAAGCACGGGGAACCTTCCTCAAAGTACCGACACTGGCCTGGCTGAACGGTTGGCGAACTTATAGAGTGTAATTAATCCCGGCTAGTCTTACCTTTTAGGATTTGAAGGAAGATTTGAATAAAACAGTGGGAGACATCCTGATTAGATATATTAATAACCAATCTAATCTTGCAAGAGCATACGCTGAGTGTTTTCTTCTCTCTCTCTCAAGGTAGCGACCATGTCACGCCTTAATCTAAATAATAATACGGATGTATTGACCGAACCCGCTTGTTCTACCGAGCTAAGGAACGTTAATCCCGCTCCAACTTATAATTGTTATAAGACCGAACACGAAATAGGGGATTACCAGAATTCCTGTGCCGCCCAAACGAAGAAAGTGCATACTGATGCATCTTCTTCGGGTGTGTTCATTACCGAGAACTGTTTCTCAGTGTCCTTTACGTCCTGGGTATGAGATACCGGATCAGGATCCCGCAAATGTAATCTATTACATGGGCTACAGATAGGTAAAGAACTGAGATCGGGTGATAAGTTTCAAAAGTTGGAAACGGTGCAATTGTTGCAAGCAAAGCAGTTGGCAGTTATCTTCCTGTATTACTAAATACAGTGATTCTGCACAAATGTTATTAGATACCGAACTTGATATACAACATCATACCAGTCTCTTTATTTAGTAAACAAGGATATAATTTTGTATTGATGGATAATGTTTTGAACATTTCCTATATCAAAAGTTGGTCGGTTCAGGCACGTTATCTAAAAGCATATACGTTCTAAATCAAACTACAGTTCTTAACGTACGAAACATACACAAGGGGAAGAGTTCAGAAATGAACGAATCCTTCTTGAGGCATTGTAGACTTAGTCATATCGATGCGACCCGACTAGCTAAGTTACATTTAGATGCATATTTAAATTAGTTTGGATTTATATCTTATGAAACATGCCAGTCATGTCACAAAGATAAGATGACCACAGCTCCGTTTATTGGAAACAGAGAAAGAGTTAGTGAACTCTTGGGATTGATACATGATGATGTATGAGGTCCCCTGTCTACATATGCCAGGACTGGTTCTTTGTACTTCAGAAGTAGAGAACCAAAACGGGTATAAGTATTATGTCCTATTATGAGATAAGGGAGGAGAATATTTGAGCACGGAATTCCTGGACTATTCTAAAGGAGAATGTGATTCTCTCTCAGCATTACTCCTCCGTATATACCACAGCACGTCGGTGTATCAGGGCGGAGCAAATTGCATCCTATGTGTTATGGTGCGCTCTATGATGAGTACTACTAAGTTTCCTATTTCCTTTTGGGAGTTATGCACATGAGAAGATGCATACCTATTGATTAGGGTTCCAATCAAATCAAATGCCTATCACTCCATATGTGATATAGAATGGGAAGAGCCCATATCTTAAGTGTGTTAAGATTTGGGGTTGTCCGGCCTATGCTTAAAAGAAAAATCCGGACAAGCTCGAGGCTAGGTCAGTTCTGTGGAAGTTTGTTGGATATCCCAAGCATTAGTAAGGGAATATCTTCTACCACATCGAGGAACAAAAGATGTTTTGTTTCTAAGCATGCCACCTTTGTGAAAGGGTATTTCTTGTGAAGAAATTAATGGTCATGAGGTAGAACTGGAAGAAATTCCAGCTATACAAACTATAGCTGATGATTTGGTAAACCCGGAGGATTCAATAGCTTCCGAAGAACCTCAGCCTCTCCGCCGATCTAGTAGGTTTCCTCGTCCACTTTAGAGATACTTCGGTTTCTCTATGACAGTGGGAGCGAGGATTGCATCATAAGATGATGACCCAACTAGTTTTGAGCAGGCCATCAAGAGCGAGGACTCTGTAAGAATGGATGGATATTAAGCGATCTGA
The DNA here is from genome assembly GCA_030015575.1 of Agapanthus africanus. Lineage (NCBI taxonomy): Eukaryota > Viridiplantae > Streptophyta > Magnoliopsida > Asparagales > Amaryllidaceae > Agapanthus > Agapanthus africanus. Next base: position 351,410,958 of record CM057350.1, on the reverse strand, counting down.
GGTGGAATCCATATATACCAACAAAGTATGGACTTTGGTTGCTTTATCTGAAGGGTTAAATTCCCATCAGGAGCAAGTATATCTTGAGAAGATTACTTGGTGTACATGGAAAAGTTGAGTCTTTCAAAGCTATGCTTAAGTCCATCCAGATCCTACTTGCCATTATTGCATACCATGACTACGATTTCTGGCGGTTGGGTATCATGACTGCTTTTCTAAATAATGATTTAGAAGAGAGCGTCTATAAGTACACAGCCACAGGGCTTCGTAGACAGTAGGAGCAGCGGAAACGTGTGCAAGTTGCTTTATGAGTTAAAGCATGTATCGCGGAGTTGGAACATCTGTTTTGATGTGGTAGTCAAAGTGTTTGACTTCATCAAAATGGTAGATGAACCTTGTATAAACAAAAAGGTAGTAGGGAGTATGGTGATGATCCTCGTATTGCACGTGGATGACATACTATTGATAGGGAAGGAGTTTCCTATGCTACGCTCGGTCAATCTCCTCTTATCACAAGAATTCTCCATATAGGATCAAGGTGATACCTCCTAAATCCTGGGTAATGGATCTATGAGATAGATCTAATTGGATGTTAGGATTCTCACCAGCTGTAGTAAGATGGTATCAATCGATCCTGGGGAGAATCGGTGGAAAGGTTCCAGGGTGATAAGGACGATTGAATGTCAGTCACAGGCATTGTCTTTACCCTCAGTGGAGGGACAGTATGTTGGAAGAGTTCCAAGCTAGATACCGTGACATACTAGACGATAAAGGCTGGATACATTGTTACCAAGGATGCTACCAAAGAAGTAGTCTGGATGCATAAAGTTCATGAGATGAATTTTGTTCCTACCATTGTGTGACAATGGAGTTGTGGCTTAGGCCCAGGAACCCCCGTCCCATCAAAGATCTAGATATATTCTTAGGCAATATCACCTGATCATGGAAATTGTTGATCTCCAGAGGATCAAGGTTAGGAGAGTAGACATGGAGGTTAACACGGTGGATCCACTCACAAAAGCCTGCTTCCCCAAATATTATTTGAGAGATTTTGGGATGGTTGAATATGAGATACTACAACCTCTGCTGATTGTTGGGTATGAGATACTACGACAGATGGCCCTAGTGCAAATGGGAGATTGTTAGTTATATGTATGCCCTAGAGGCCATTACTGTACATACGATGTATATTGTAGTGGATGCTTTGACATATATAGATAGGACTTTCTTGCTCGACATGATAGTATGCTATCTGGTTGCTCTTTATCTTAACATGTGGACTTGTATTGGTTTACTGTCTTCCTCTCACATGTTGATAAAGCCCTTAGGACAAGTACTTGACTACTAAGACTATGATACAGATCATACTAGTGGGCCAGTGTAGTCAACGAGTACATCCTATAACTGTTCCTAGTCGAGAGAGTATCGAGACTGGGCATCGATACTCCAGAGTAGACAAGCGTATACGCTTCTCGACCAATATGATGGGCGATGGATGATCCCATATCCATTGGTGTTTGACATCAGAGAAGGTATACGGGTGCTCAGCGGAGACTGGGTACACTGGACGGACTTGCCGAGAACTCCTAAATGGCATTATACCTATCGTCGGATTGCAGTTCTCTGGTGACACTGGTACAGGTTAGCCTGTAGACCCGAGATCGTCATAGAGTCTTGTGTGATTCCCACTGTGCTTTGATTTCCACCTGACCACGGTCAAGAGATCATGTAAAACGGTGGCTTTTGGGTACAGTCCCGAGTCACATAGAGGCAATGAGTGATAGGAGGGGTTTCGTCTCTCCCGGTATAGGGAGTTGATGTTGCGCTTTGCTCGATTAGCCATAATATGAAATCCCTGACCAGGGTTGCTGAGATATACTGGTAAGTGTTATCAGTAGTTTCTCGACCGTTATGGACCTTGCATCGGCATGACTTATCAGGATATTGGGGTCTGACGTTATACCACCTCGAGGCTGTGATATGCGACATATCAGACGAAGAGACCGGACTGTACGGTAATGTTGCTGATTGGATTCACAGGAGTACGAACATGTTTGCTTGTTGATCTTTTGATCGCTCAATACCCGGGTGGCATTTACGTTTGGCAGACCGCTTGCGCCTTGTGGGTGTTTGATATGATCATCACCTACTGCCGGCGTAATGACGAGTCTTTTGAGTTCTACACAGAGGTTTCCTGGCTCAAGCGAAATGGAGTAGGAGCGCATATGTGATATGTGTAGGACCGAGATTAATGCGAGTATGTGATACCGCATTATATTCTCGTCATGTGTGACATGATTGGTTATATGTGATATAGCCGAGTTATCGGATCAAGCGTTGATTCGATTAGTTGTTGCATTTGATATTAGTCGGTTATATGTGATATAGCCGGATTATTAAATCAAGAGTTGATTTGATAATTTAATTTATAATTATATATTTGATATATTATATTACATTAACTTATATTTAGCTCACTAATGATTGCTTTTCTCACTTGATGTGCACATTATATATATGTGATATGTATATTTGTGTACATGTATTGTGTCATGTTTGATGATACGTACAAGATGGGTGTATGAGATTAATACCATGCTAGGGTTATGTTAGGGTTTCTATTTATGTTAAGCTAATTCAAAAGAGATTGACTTTGTCATGGTAAAACTTGGACAAAAGTTTTTGGATAAGCTTTGACAAAGTCAACACTTTTGTCTAGTTAAAGATATTTATCAAACCCAACCCTAACCATAGTGTGGAGTTAATTCTCTACATGAGTTAGGCATGATAGTTTTAACTCAATCATGGGTGCAATAATTCATTTGGATGAATTATTTATGAGTTCTTCTTCTTCTTCTTTAAGCTCCATGAAAAGCTTGCTAGCTTCAATGGAGGTATGAGAAATAATGTGACAAAATCAATTCTAAAGTGAGCCCACTTCCTACTTCTTCATCCTCTACCACTTGCCATGTAGTAGAGTGTGTTCTCTTCATAAAGTTCATGACCTAGTGATGGAATAGCTTGAGTTAGTGTCTCCTCGACGTAGATCATCTTCGGTCTCGACGTCATCGAAGCAAGCACGTTCGTTTCTTTATAGAGCCTCTCTAGAGTCTGGAGTTTACGATCGCAGCGAAGGGGACTACTACACGGAGCTATTTGAAGTGAAGGACCGTTCTACAAAGGTTGTATTCCTTGATCACTACTTATTGCAAAGTGTTTGCATATGTTTACCGTATATTTCTAGTTAACGATTCAAGGTTAAGTTTAGCTAGAACGGCATATTTTTTTGAATTTGGCATGGACGATGCCTCCCGTAACCTTGTTGTCGTGCTAGGTAACCCAACAGTGTAAGTGCAGTTTGTAGGGTATATACTTTCTAAATTTGGACTCAAGAATAGAAACTATTTTTCAGACTTATCCTTTATTAAAGCTTCAATACTTTCCCTTCATTTCGACTTAACTCAAGAACTCAACTCAAGATTACCTATTTCTCAAAAAAAACTGCAAGGACGTATAATTACCAAGTTTAAATAGAATGAAGGTTATTTTTAGGGTTTTCAATTCCTAAGCCTAAGATTTAGTTATTTCTTACGTATCAACTAAACTTTCGGAATAAAAAATATAAGTTACCATATTTGCTAACTTGACGACAAAGTTTTTATATTTTTGTAAATTTTTTGATTTTTGTGTGTTTTTAAAATAAGTATGCAAATGAAAAATATGCAAATGAATGCGAAGGAAGAAAGTTTACCTAGCACACCCCCAAACTTAAACTTGATAGTGCCCTCACTGTCAGGCTACACCAAGAGGGTCAAAATTGTCGGCGCTCCCTAAAAGAAAATTTTATACAAAACAAAAAGAAAACCGAAAAAAATATATACAATAAAAAGGTCACCCCAAACTTAAGTGAAACAGTGTTTTCACTGTTTAAGCGTTAAAGTTCAGAGTTAGAGGGGAGAAAACAGTATCAAGCTATACAAGGCCTTAAAAAGGCCAAAAGTGAGCACCAACGGTTAGCTAAAACGGCAAAATTTGAATTTGGCATGGACGATACCTCCCGAAACCTTGCTGCCGTCTTGGGTAACCCTACAGTGGTATCTGATCCATGCTAGAAATTAATACGAAATTTGTTAGATTACGAAACCGAAACAAACTCCGAAACTTGAAACCCTAAAACCTGCATTATGTCGATTTTAAAATCAGCTCAAAAAATTTTTCAAACAAGTGCAGAATGACATTTGGGCAGAGAGATGAACATGGGAGAAAATTGGGACCATGTGCTCGGATTTTTGCCGAGCACATAGCTTGGAAAACCAAGGAGGTCGGCCATATAGGGGTTTTTGGGTTCCAATTTTTTTCTATGTTTTGGTCTCTAGGGTTTGGGGTTTCAGGTGTTGTTTATTTTTGTTAATTTTGCATGTGATGTAATCTTACACTTTAAGCAAGTAGGAGTGTTTCGTATTCATAGTTTTAACATTGTTTCGGGTGTTTCACATATTGTCTAGACAATGTTAAAAAGTTCAATCGAATGTCAAAAACCCAATTTTCCAAGTTTAACGTATTCGGAAAAACATACAAGTGATTCCGTGGACCCTCTAGAAGAACGAAACCTTAACTCAATTATGTGGCCGTCAAAACCGCCACTTGAACCCTAGGGTTTGTGGTAGTTTAGCGTTGTCACATGTGAGGCATTGGTTTTGTTGGATATAGTGCCCTCAAAGTCAATTATTGGATCGCAGGTACGTGATTGCAATGATTGAGGGAGGACCTATACCGATATAAAAGTCTTACTCGATATGATATTATGCTATCTGGTTTGTCTTTATCACTGTTATATTTTGATAGAGCCCTTAGGATCTTGTTTGACTACCAACAATATGATGGCGATCATATACGTGAGAGTTGGGTAGTCTATAAGCACATCCTTAATTTTTGTCCCTAGTCGTGGGAGTTTCGAGACAGGGCATCGATACTCCAGAGTAGACTAGTATATACAGTCGAGACTCTGATGAGGGACGGTGGCCGGTCTCATAAGCCATTGGTGTTAGTTGGTTCACCTAAGATGTATACAGGTGCTCATTGGGTTATGAGTACACCGGACTGGACTCGCCGGGAACATGCTAGTTGGTATTATACATATCGTTAGATAGCAGTTCCCTGGTGACATGTGTACAGGTTAGTTTGTCGACCTGGGATCGTCATTTGTCTCGTGTGAGTTCCCACTGTGGTTTGATTACTACCCTACCACGGCTTAAAGGAGTCGTGCAAACAGGTTTTAGTTGGGTACAGTCCCGAGCCACATGGAGGCAGTGAGCGGATCGTCAGGGATTCGTCTCTCCAGATATTGGGGGTGAGATCGCGCTGTGTTTAGGAGAGCCATTACACGAAATCCCTGTCCAGGGTAATCGAGATTTACCGGAAGGTATTCCAGTAGTATCTCAGGGTGTTCTGGGCTACTCTCTGACACGACTTATACAGCTATTGGGGGTATGACGTTTGCCAGCCCCCTAGGCCCTATATGCGATACTCATAGACGAACGGACTGGAATGTATGGATATTGTCACTGTCAGGCTCAGTAGGGTTTTGAGGATGAGTTCGCTCATCAGCTTCCCCTTCCTTCAATATATAGGCAACCGTTACGTACAGTTAGTACCTCTGACGTGCTAGTGGTTATACCCAGTGCTAGTGTGTTGATGAGTCATTAGAGTCCCCCACAGACAGTTTCCCAAGTTCGGGCGAAACGTTGTAGAGGCCGTATGGTTTTATGGCAGGGTTCGGAAAATGCACGTGCGTTTTCGCACGTGTCATGTTTCGGGCAGATAATACTGGTAGGCTTTGGTTTAAGCCGGATTCGAGTATTATACTGTGTAGATATAATATCTTTATCTCAGTTGCATTTGTATTCGGTCGTAATACAAATGCGGGTATGTTTATACTGTTACGGGGTTATCCTGAAATTCGTTTCGGGGTCGCTTTAGGAAGTTGCCAGTTTCCGGTTTTCTATCACCCGTATTTAACATTCGGTTAAATACGGATTTATCTTTTCTTAGGTGAGTCATGATTCTAGACGGTTCTAGATGGTGACAAGGCTAGTGAGTCATTAGTTCATTAATTGTGCATTTAATGTTATGATGACTAGGTTAGATAATTCATGGTTTTCATTAAATGATAATGCAAGGTGGATGATGAATCATTCTCACTCATTCATTGTTATGGTCACCACTCCTCTACTACACTCACCCCCTTTGCTTCATATATTGGCCGGCCACATTTGTGGATGGGATGAATTGATTTTGGGAAAAGATTATGATAGTTTAGTTCATGGAAATTTCATATAGCTCAATTTTCCTATTTACCCGATTCCAAATGGCAACTTCATTAACCGTTCGTCCATAGCTTTGGACGTAACAAGACAAAGTGTTCTACTCATTTTCTATATCAATCTTGGTCATCTCTTTTAGCAAACTTGATGATCGAGTTGCCTCGGTTCAGAGGCGGGAGCCCGTTTAAAGATCCGTTGACGTGGTGCCACCTGGACGACGAGACTGGAGATCGAGGAGATCGAAGCAGCCGCAACAAAGCGTGGGATGATGGTTGAAGACCAAAGGACCCGGATCATTCGGTATAACATTTCTTCCCACTTTACTGTATGTTAGTTCAGCGTTAATGGCAGATCCTGGGATATAGTATACGATAGCGCAAGTTGTAAAAGTTTTTGTTCCACAATTTGGCGTCTGAAAGACGGCCGGGGCGCTACCGTAGACTTACAGGTTTGACCCTTCTACGGCTGGTTCATAGGTACTGTGGCATCTTCTGGGTATTATTAAAACTGTGCTCAAGTGTTGAGCTGTCGGGAAATTGTGGGACTTTGATGAATCGATCGAAGAGTTTAACGTCGTCCGGATATTATGTGATGGGCTACAATATTTGGAATCCACAAGTAGTTATGAGATAACTAGTTTGAATGTTATAAATCTAGCAGTTTAGTCTCATATGATCGGTTGCTACGGGATTTTGATGTGATCAAAAGTCCGTCACAATCACGTACCGTACGCGGATACTCGCCGGGTAAACTTAGTAGATAGCCACGCCCCATAGCCCCGACCAAGTGGCTGTAGGAGAACCCCGTCGCCAAAAGCATCCGTTAGGGTGCTCGCGGCAGCGGTGTTCCGCCTTAGTGCACTTCGTCGACGGTATCGGGGGGTACGGTCGTCTACTAAAGTTTTCGACGAGCATTCGATCAGGATGTCGGGAATGTTGTTGAATTGCCCGACTAGATATTGATAAGTGTTTTCGATATTGAGACTAAAATGCGGGGTTTATAACTGTTAGGCTTGCGATGTCTAAGGAATTCATTTGGTTAGGCATGCGATGTCTAAGGTGGTTGCGGATTCCAACCGTTGTAGTTTTTCACTTTCTTTTCTGCGACCGTATATGTAATATGTGGTGTATCACCGGTTTCGGTGCTATATGTCAATGACAATTGGGATACGCATATTTACTTACGTTGATGACATGTGACGTTATTTGTTGCTGTGATATGTTATATTGGATTGTCGTATTTTGAATAGCTGGGGGTTTTATGTGAGATCAGAGTTTTTCATTTATATTCTTGTAAAATTGATTGTATGTAATATTCTTTTATTGGGGCACTTCCGGGTTGAGGATGATGTCACCATTGTATATTATTTACTTTTCCGCATTAGGATAGACCCAAGGCAGGGAGAACAAGTAACCGGGTTCTAGGGTCCAGTGGGAGACCATCTCGAGGAGTTGAAACCGGGTCTCCTGACTCTAGAATTGGCAGGGTTGCTTGACGCTTTCGTAGGGGTCTAGGGGTGTGGGATTGGCTATTCATCACGATCGTGGAATCCGTGTTTTATATTGGCTTGATATAAAACACGAAAATCCTAGTATATCTAATATTTCTTATATGTTCTTTTGCTGCAATGTTCTATGATGAGATCATATTACTGCCTGAGATGAATGTTTAAATTATATATATGAGATATATATTATATATTGTTGATTTGGTTTCAAATGTGATGCTTTGGAAGCATAATAAATGGGACTTCATTAATGAGATTAATGAAATAAAAGAAACCTAAAGATGTTGTAGAAACTTGTCTCGAAAATTGGTAGCTCTAGTTCTTGCTTTGCATAGCGGTATTTCTTGCAGAATTTCCAACACCTTATTCGATAAGGAAAGAGCCGAGATCGTTTCATCGGGAGTGACCTCTTTAGCGAAACTAGCAGATGCTACAAACTCGGTTTGTCTTTTCATTGTTTTTTATAGTTTTTGCTTTGCAAAGTGGTATTTGTGAAATATCCTGCACCTTATTCGATAAGGAAAGAGCCGAGATCCCTTCACCGGGAGTGACCTCTTTAGCAAAACTAGTAAAAGCCTCAAAAACACTTCATTTCAAAATCACTCGATTCTACGACGATATCAAGTTCATTACGCAAAGGGTTTTCTTAAAAACCTGTCGTAGCCCTCCGTCATTTCAGATAAGTAATAGTTAGTATTCGTGCTGCGTTTGTTGGCCTTTGTCAAGGCGTAGTGTGCGATAGCTGATTATTGCTTATCTACATAAGCATATGATGCGATTGAGTTAGGGTAGTCGTGTGACCTTGTTGGCCTTTGTCAAGGGTCATGCTGGTGGGTTTAATTCAATCAGGAAATGACGGGTTGAACTTGGCTAGCATCCTATAGTTTATTGGCCTTTGTCATGGTCATAGGAGGTTAGGGGCAAAATATTATCGGGAATTTCAAGTGTTGAAATTTCAATTAGATTGCATACCTTCTATGAGATAGTTGGATCCCGATACCCACTGCGAGTAAGAGTTATTCCTGGGAGAGTTTTACATATTACAATTAGCCGATCAAGTAGGTGTCTAGAAAGGTGTCAACGGGGTTACGCCCCTGGGAAAACAAGGTTTATTTTAATTAGGTCCATGCGAAAGCACGGGGAACCTCCCTTAAAGTACCGACACTGGCCTGGCTGAAATATTGGCGAACTTGTAGGGTGTAATTAATCCCGGCTAGTCTTTCCTTTTAGGGTTTGAAGGAAGATTTGACTAAAACAGTAGGAGCCATCCTGATTAGTATATTAATAACTAATATAACCTTACAGGAGTATACGCTGAGTGTTTTCTTCTCTCTCTCTCCAGGTAGCAACCATGTCATGCCTTAATCAAGATAGTAATATGGATGCATTGACCGAACCGCTTGTTATACTACGCTAAGGAACGTTGGTCCCGCTCCAACTTATAATTTTTATAAGACCGAGCAGGAAATAGGGGATTACCAGGATTCCCGTGCCGCCCAAACGAAGTAAGTGCATGCTGATACATCTTCTTCGGGTGTGTTCATTATAAAGAACTGATTTCTCAGTATCTTTTACGTCCTTGGTATGAGATACCGGATCAGGATCCCACATATGTAATCTGTTACATGGGCTACAGAAAGGTAGAGAACTGAGAATGGGTGATAAGTTTCAAGAGTTGGAAATGGTGCAAGTGTTGCAGCCTAGTTTGTTGGCAGTTATCACCCTGTATTACCAAATACATTGATTCTAAACGAATGTTAATAGATACCGAACCTGATATACAATATCATATCAGTCTCTTTATTAGAAAAGAAGGATATAATTTTGTATTGTTGGATAATGTTTTGAACATTTCCTATATCAAGAGTTGATCGGTTCAGGCACGTTATCTAAAGCATATACATTCTAAATCAAACCACTGTTCTTAACGTACAGAACACACACAAGAGGAAGAGATCAGAAATGAACGAATCCTTTTTGAAGCATAGTAGACTAGGTCATATCCATGCGACCCGACCAGCTGAAGTTACATAAAGATGCATATTTAAATCTGTTTGAATTTACATCTTGTGAAACTTGCCAGTCATGTCACAAAAATAAGATGACCATAGCTCCGTTTATTGGAAACAGAGAAAGAGTTAGTGAACTCTTGGGATTGATACATGTTGATGTATGAAAGTCCCCTGTCTACACATGCCAGGACTGGTTTTTAATACTTCATTACATTCACTGATCATCTCTCAAGATTTGGACATATGTTCCTGTTGAAACACAAGTCTGAAACTTTTGAGAAATTCATAGAATATAAGTCAGAAGTAGAGAACCAGAACGGGTATAAGTATTATGTCCTTTGATAAGATCAGGGAGGAGAATACTTCAGCACGGAGATCCTGGACTATTCTAAAGTAGAATGAGACTCTCTCTCAGCATTACTCCTCCGTATTCACCACAGCACATAGCTGTATCGGGGCAGAGCAATCGCATCCTATGTGATATGGTGTGCTCTATGATGAGTACTACTGAGTTGCCTATTTCCTTTTGGGGTTATTCGCTTGTGAAGCTGCATACCTATTGAATAGGGTTCTAACCAAATCAGGTGCCTACAACTCCATATGTGATATGGTATGGGAAGAGACCATCTCTTAAGGATCTTAAGATTTGGGGTTGTCCGGCTTATGTCTAAAAGCAAAATCCGGACAAGCTCGAGGCAAGGTCAGTTCTGTGGAAGTTTGTTGGATATCCCAAGCATTAGCAAGAGAATATCTTCTACCACAATGAGGAATAAAAGGTGTTTTGTTTCTCAGCATGCCACCTTTAGGAAAAGGGAATTTCTTGTGAGGAAATTAGTGGACATGAGGTAGAACTGGAAGGAGTTCCAGCTAAACATACTGCAGCTGATGATTTGGTAGAACCAAAGGATTCAATAGCTCCCGACGAACCTTAGCCTCTCCGCCGATCAGGTAGGGTTCTTCACCCACCTGAAAGATACTTCGGTTTTTCTTTATGACAGTAGGAGCGAGCATTGCATCATGAGATGATGACCCAACTAGTTTCGAGCAAGCCATCAGGAGTGGGGACTCGGTAAGAATGGCTGGATGCTAAGGGATCTAAGATGGAATCCATATACACCAACAAAGTATGGATTTTGGTTGCTTTATCTGAAGGGTTAAATCCCCATCAGGAGCAAGTATATCTTGAGAAGATTACTTTGGTGTACATAGAAAAGTTGAGACTTTCAAAGCTAAGACTAGTTGTAAATAGATCTCGTCATTGACCAGGTGTGGATAATGATGAAACCGTTTCTAGTGCCTATGCTTAAGTCCATCCAGATCCTACTTGCCACTGCTACATACCATTACTACGATATCTGGCGGTTGGGTGTCATGACTTCTTTTCTAAATAGTGATTTAGAAGATAACGTCTATAAGTACACATCCAGAGGGCTTCATAGATAGTGGGAGCAGCGGAAACGTGTGCAAGTTGCTTTATGAGTTAAAGCAAGTATCACAGAGTTGGAACATCTGCTTTGATGTGGTAGTCAAAGTGTTTGACTTCATTAAAATGCTAGATGAACCTTGTATATATAAAAAGGTAGTAGGGAGTATGGTGATGATCCTCATATTGTACGTGGATGACATACTCTTGATAGGAAAGGAGTTTCCTATGCTACGCTCGGTCAATCTCCTCTAATCACATGGATTCTCTATATAGGATCAAGATGATACCTCCTAAATCCTGGGTTTTCATCTATGAGATAGATCTAAGTGGATGTTAGGATTTTCATTAGGTGTAGTGAGATGGTATCAATCAATCCTGGGGAGAATCACTAGATAGCTTCCAGGGTGGTAAGGACGACTGAATGTCGGTCACAGGCATTGTCTTTACCCTCAGTGGAGGGACGGTATGTTGGAAGAGTTCCAAGCTAGATACCGTGGCATACTAGACGATAATGGATGGATATATTGCTATCAAGGATGCTACTAAAGAGGTAGTCTGGATGTATATTAGTTCATGAGATGAACTTTGTTCCTACCATTGTGTGACAAAGGAGTTGTGGTTTTGGCCTAGGAACCCCCGTCCCATCAGTGATCCAGACATATTCTTAGGCAGTATCACCTGATCATGGAGATAGACGATCTCCAGGGAGATCGAGGTTAGGAGAGTAGACACAGAGGACAACAGCGCGGATCCACTCATAAAGGCCTATTTCCCAGTAGAGACTTTTATGGGATGGTTGAGTATGAGATACTTCAACCACTGCTGATTGTTGGGTATGAGATACTACAACAAATGGCCCTAGTGCAAGTAGAAGATTGTTAGTGATATGTATGCCCTAGAGGCCATTACTGTACATACGATGTATATTGTAGTGGATGCTTGGACATATATATGGAGGACTTTCTTGCTCGACATGATAGTATGCTATCTTGTTGCTCTTTATCTTAACGTGTACACTGATTGTCTCTATGTTACATGTTGATAAAGCCCTTAGGATGAGTACTTGACTATCAGGACTATGATGCAGATCATACTAATGGGGACAGCGTAGTCGCTAAGTACATCCTTCAAATGTTCCTAGTCGTAGGTGTATCGAGACAGGGCATCAATATACCAGAGTAGACTAGCGTATAACTTCTCGACCCATGTAGATGGGCGATGGATAATCTCATATCCATTGGTGTTTGACATCAGAAACAGTATACGGGTGCCCAGTGGAGACTGGGTACACTGGACGGACTCGCCGAGAACTCCCAAGCGGTATTATACGTATCGTCAGATGGCAGTTCTCTGGTGACACCGGTATAGGTCAGTCTGTAGACTCGAGATCGTCATAGAGTCTTGTATGATTCCCACTGTGCTTTGATTTCCACCTTACCATGTTCAAGAGAATGTGCAAAATGGTGGCTTTTGGGTACAGTCCCGAATCACATGGAGGAAATGAGCAATATGATGGGTTTCTCTCTCCCGGTATTGGGAGTTGATGTTGTGCTGTGCTCGATTGGATATAACAGGATGTCCTTGGCCAAGGCTGCTTCAGAGATATGCTGGTAAGTGTTATCAGAAGTTTCTCGACCGTTATGAGACTCATATCGACACGACTTATCGAGTTACCGGGGTCTGACGTTTACCACCCATAGACGAGATATGCGATATATCAGATGAAGAGACCGGACTGTGCGGTAGTGTTACTGATTGGATTCATAGGAGTGTGAGCAGACTTGCTTGTTGATCTTCTGATCGTTCAATACCCGGGTGGCCAATACGTTTAGCAGACCGCTTGCGGCTTATAGGTGTTTGATATGATCATCACCTACTGCCGGCGTATTAACGAGTCTTTAGAGTCCTACACAGGGGTTTCCTGGCTAAAGCGAAAAGGAGTAGGATCACATATGTGATATGTTCAGGACCGAGACTAATACGATATGAGATACTGTATTCCATTCTCGCGATTCGTGACATTGATCGGTTGTATGCGATATAGCCGGGTTATCGGATCAAGTGTTGATTCGATAAGTTGTTACACATGATATTAGTCGGTTATAGTCGAATTATTAAATCAAGAGTTGATTTAATAATTTAATGTTTTATTATATTTGATATATTACATTACATTAACTAGTATTAGCTCACTTATGATTTATTTTCTCACTAGATTGTGCACATTGTTTATATGTGATATATGCAAGTGTACATATTTGTATCATGCTTGATGATACATACAAGATGGGTGTATGAGACTTATACAATGATTAGGTTAGATTAGGGTTTTGTTTATGTCTTAAGAATAACAAAAGAGAATAACTTAGTCAAAGTTGTCAAGCTTTCATGAAGCTTGTAGAAACTTTGACAAAGTCAACTCTTTTGTCATTCCATAAGATATTATCAAACCAAACCTTAACCATAGTGTATGGTTTATTCTCTACATGAGTTAAGCATGATAGTTTTAACTCACCCATGGTTACATAATTCATTTGGATGAATTATTCACAAGTCTTCTTCTTCTTCTTCTTCAAGCTCCATGAAAAAGCTTGCTGGCTCTAATGGAGTTGTGAGAAAAAGTGTGAGATAATCAATTCTAAAGTGAGCCCACTTCCTACTTCTTCATCGTCTACTACTTGCCATGTAGTATATGGTGTTCTCTTCACAAAGTTCATGACCCAGTGATGGAATAGCTTGAGTTAGTGTCTCCACGACGTAGGTCATCTTCGGCGTCCAAGTCATCGAAGAAAGCACGTTCGTTCTTCTTGTGGAGCTTCTCTACAGTCCAGAGTTCACGATCGCAGCGGAGGGAACTTCTACACGGAGCTATTGAAGTGAAGGACCGGTCTACAAAGGTTGTATTCCTTGCTCTCACGTAGATTGCAAAGTGTTTGATTTTCATATTCCGTATTATTTCTAGTTAACGATTCTAATTAGGGTTAGCTAAAACGACAAAATTTGAATTTGGTATGGACGATGCCTCCCGAAACCTTGCTGCCGTCTTGGGTAACCCTACACAACCATTCAAAGATTTTATCATTATAAAACGGCGGTTGGTGAAAGAATGGAGTGTAGAGAAAAGAAATGAGAAACACGCGAGACCGTGTGGGGATAGAAGCGGCGTCCGGTCTTGGTGGAGGAGAAGAATGGCGGAAGGGAGAAAGAAGTGGAATACGAACTTGAGTGTGGAAATGAATTGAATAAATTAGTACAATCTGTAAAGATCGATGTGAAAAGATGGATTGTACTAATCTATCAATATGTCAGAAAATTGGGTCAAATCCCTCAAGATTCATGAGAAACCATGGGTAAGACGAACTTGGTAAACCAGACACTGGAAATGAAAGTGATACGGTTCCTTGCAAGGTCGAAACGATGAAGGGAAGTGATCGAGGAAGGGTATCGGTTAAAGGCTCAGGAGGGTGTACACAGTCAATGGAAGGGACATGATGAATTGGAAAATCCGACTCATTAAGTAAAACCGGTTCATCCTCAAAACTATCCTCAATATTCTCCTCAAAACACAGCTCATCCATGCAATTCTCATCAAAATCAAGACACATATGAATTTTGGGAAAAACATTTAATGACTCGGGATGATGAATTGGAGAGCAAAACTCAACCAAATCTGCGGGTTCATCATCCAGAATATTCCCAGTGTCAATATCCTCAATCAAGTGAAAATCAATTTTCTCAGACACCTCATCAAAAGAATGGATATTAATCAATTCATGTTCTAAGATAGAGGTGTAGAGGTCAAAATGATTGTTGATGGTTTCACTCGAAAGGGACCCTTCACAATCAGGTAAATCAAACACTACAAAATCGCACATCTCATTAAACGTTTTATCTTCAACTGGTGAATCATTTGGGACACTTGATAGAAATTCAAATCCGGAGTTGTGGGATTCAATTTGGAATGGGTAGGTTTGATTTGGAAGGGTGTACGGCTCGCTTTAACTACTCAAATTCTCAAACTGTCCAATCGCCTCATCATACATTGGAAAATATGGAGCTGGTTGGAAACCAACTACCGGGTCACTAGGTTGTATGAGGGTTGCCATGGACGCATTCAAATCCATCATCTGTTGGTACGACGCTACCCGAAAGTCTTCCAACGACTGTTCCATACTAGACATGGGTTGTGAAGAAGTTTCAGTAAAAGATTCAGAGTTGTTTGGATACTGGAAACTCCCAAATGGCTGCTCAGAAGTAATGTCTAAGGAAGGTGCAAAAGTCGGGTAGGACCGGTAGGAATTGAATGGTTGGACAGGAGTAGGATCAACATTTGGATAAGAAGGTGAATGGAATTGTTGATCCCAAGAATTTGAACTGGGGAAATGAGTGAAAGATTGGCTACGAGATTGTTCGTTCAGCAATAGACATAGGTCTTGGGTTTACAACTGGACTCTTAAAAGGGGTATCAACGTAAGAAGATGGTGAAGATTGAAATGGTTGATGCAAGGTGGATTGTGGAGTCCACTTGGTGGTCCTGGACGCGTCTATCCGATCTTTTAAAGAAATTTTTGGCATGGATTAATCATTCGACGTTCGGCCAAAGCAAGAACCGTAGGAAGTTATGTCTGGTTGTGGATACCAAAGTTCGGCAAGAGTTTTTCGAGGCGGGATACCCATGTTAGAAGAGTGAAAAGGTAAAGGAAGGAAGTGGTATTTTATTTTTATTTTTTTTAGTTTTCAAAAAAAAAGAAAAAAAATTGTTTGTTTTTGGAGTTTTGAAATTGTTTGTTTGAAAGAATACGGAATTATGGGACTAAACTTTACATAAGCACAATCACAATCACAAAATGCACAAACAATCACCTAGAGCTAGGGTCTTTAAAGTCCAACTAGACTGCTCTTAGACTTCCAAGCGACAAGTTGGAGGATAACCCTCGAATCGCCTCTTCACTGCCAATTGTGGCCAGGTAAGCACAAATGAGGGAAGGAGGGTTCCGCTCATGAATCACCTTGAGACGGGCCTTTTAAAATTACCTCATCACTTGTCTAGCTTAGGCACCACCAAGTCAAGTTTAGATAAACGACCGATTTCCCGCAACATTCACTTGTCCTAAATGAGCACGACAGGTCCTTAAAGGTTTGGTCTAGATATTATTTATTAGCTCAAGGTAATGCGTATGCAATTAGTGATTTGTGGGGTCTTAGGAAGGGTGATGAAATCGCCATCCAATCTGAATTGGTGTTCAAGCCCCTTAACGTCCGTATTATTATATGCAAAGCGCGTAAACAAACAAAAATCTAAAACAACAAAAAATTTATTTTGCGGCGGCGCAATTCTGTGCAAAGATACCTGCAGAAAATATAGTTAAGTGGAATTTACAGAGAGATTAAAGGAAAGAGAGAAGGAGAAAAAAAATTGGGGCTCAGAAGCTTCGATGTTGCCGTGGAACCGCCGCACAACGCAAGGTTTGACCGCGGTTCCACGGTCAAACTTTGGAATTGGGGCTTCAAAATTGGTCCCTGGGCTCTCCTTGCTCTCTACTCCAAAATAAAATGCTCTGTTCCATTTGATCGCACACTTTTTGCGTCTTCAAAATTCTAAAGTTATAAACGCGATCAAGATGGTGTCGCTTTGCAGCTAGCCGGTTGAGCACGAGTCGATCCGCAGGGAGATGGTTATATGTCCATTCTTATCTTAGGCGAGTCAATAAAGAATGTGTATGTTGTGTTCAATTCTATCTTAAGTGTTTTTATTTATGTTCAAGTAAACTTGTTAATGTTAAGGTCAATTAGTAGAGTTAGGATTAGTCTTGTGCTTGTGTTTTGCCATTCTTAAAATGATGTTGGGATAATCGAAAGTAGCGGGGATTAGAAGGACATAGGAATGGGATTTGCGAGTTTAAGCGAGCTTTCCAACGCTAAATCCATTCCTAGTGCCCCTTTTCCGTCCGCTAAATACGCTTATCCCAACTCTCGGCCAAACACCCGCAACCATATATCCAATTAAGTCATAACTACATGTCACGTTGTAGTGCGCTTAAAGGACTTCTCGACTTAGGTTGCCGCTATATGTCATGTATAGCACGCCTAAGTGAGGGGGTTGCGTTTGCTTGGTCGGGGTTCGTTTCAAAATGTTTGGCGAAGAGAAGCACAAGGGATTTTTCCGTCCCTCATACCACCTTCCTTAGCCTTAATAAGTGCGGAATTATTCACACATTATAAAATAAAATAAAACAAAACAAGAAGGAAGAAAAGAAGGAAAAGGAAAATATGGTTTTACATGCTAACTCTTGGGTCCTCGCCTAAGCAAGGAACTTCGTCGAAATATCATCACTTGAAAATAATACGGAAAAGAAGAAAAGAAAAGAGCAAGAAATAACAACAACTACTTAACAACAAGAATTAAAATTACAATACAAGATAATAAAATTACAAGACAATAAATAAAAGAGACAAGATAATAAAAAATAAAACCCTCATCTTCATTTCATCATCCATTCAATGCTCTCACTACATTTTAATGGAGGAAGACATGAAGAAGAAGAAGAATCTAAACTAAACTACACTAATTTCTAACAAAAAGAAGCATAAAAAGAAGACCCTTGGCTTGGCACAAAACTGGGCTATTTATAGGCTGCGTGCTGAAACCCTAGGGTAAGATTCTGAGCCTAAATGAAATGTCCAAACTACACCCAAAATCCGAGTTGACACTGAGTCAACTCGGTCGCGGATCAGCCGCGAATCGGAAATTTTGGTCGTGGATCCGCCCTTCTTTGAGGGAGTTGGGTTGTCATTTTTTCTGGGTTTTCTTGTGTTGCACTCTTCTATTGTTCTACATGCTCCAAATTGCAAATTGCTTCGACAATTTCTTCAGATCTGTAACAGTTCAAAATGGCTTCAAAAATAATCCTTTTGACCTCATCTCCCTCGAGCTCCTCGCACCCATTAATTCTTGTGCTGCCCCTCTCGTGCTCTGTGCTTGTCCGAGAAACGAATGACCACTGTCATTTGTCTTGTCTCTAGAACTGGTACGCAGCCCTGGACGGATACGGATGATCGGAACACGTCTTTTATCTGTTGGCAACAGATATTCTGTATTTTGGCGTAACAGTGGAGATTTTGTATCATTTGCGTTATTTTGGACTAGGAACCTGTAAATATGTAGCAAATACGGATTAAAAACACCTAACTATAAACAAACGAGAATAAGAATGGGCGGTAATAAATGCAATATTCTTGTATGAACAAGTGCGTCTATATGTATCTGACAGAGGGTTTCATTCAGATTGGGAGCAGCGGGAAAGTGTGCAAGTTGCTTAAATCCATTTATGGATTAAAGCATGCATTGCGGAGTTGAAACATCTGTTTTGATGAGACGGTCAAAGAATTTGACTTTATCAAAAATCCAGATGAACCATGCGTCTATAATAAGATTGTAGCAAGAACTGTAATATTCCTCGTCTCTTACATGGATGGCATTCTCTTGATAGGAAATGACATTCCTATGCTACAATCAGTCAAAGGATTCCTGTCACAAAGGCTCTCCATGAAAGACCTGGGTGATGCCTCTTACATTCTGGGGATCCAGATCTATCATGATAGATCTAAGAGGATGTTGGGACTTTCACAGTCCAGGTACATCGACACCATACTGAAAAGATTCAGTATAGAAGATTCGAAGCGCGGTAATCTACCGGCTTGTCATGGAACCACCCTCTCCAAAGAGATGTCTCCCAAGACTGATTTGGAAAGGGATTGCATGTCAACTATACCCTACGCTTTTGCGGTAAGCTCTATAATATATGCGATGTTGGGTACCGGACTATATGTTGCTTACGCACTAAGCGTGGTAAGCCGGTATCAGTCAAACCCTTAGAAGAAGCACCGGATAGCAGTAAAGAACATTATTAAGTACCTGAGAAGGACTAAGGGGATGTTTTTGGTGTACGGCGGAAAAGACCTCAAGAACGAGACCTTTACCAACTCCATCTTCCAGAGTGACATGGATGACTCCAAGTCCATGTCGGGTTATGTCTTTACCCTCAATGGAGGGGCGGTCTGTTGGAAGAGCTCCAAGCAGGACACCGTTGCTGACTGGACAATGGAAGCGGAGTATATCGCAGCTTGTGACGCCGCAAAAGAAGCAGTTTGGATGTGGAAGTTCTTAACAGAACTTCAGGTGGTTGCATCCATTGTTGATCCAATACCTCTGTATTGTGACAACAACGGGGCTATAGCTTTAGCGAAGGAACCTAGGTCCCATCAGAAGTCCAGACACATCTTGAGGCGGTATCACCTGATCAGGGAGATCGTGGATCACCGAGAGTTCGAGTTGCGGAAAGTTGATACGGAGAACAACACTACTGATCCATTCACAAAGGCCATCTCTCAGATGCAGTTCGAGAGGCTATTCGAGATGAAAGGTCTTTGATATGCCAGCACATAGCCTTAGTGCAAGTGGAAGATTGTTAGTGATATATGCTCTAGAGGCCATTATTGTATATTACTAGTTTGTATATTACATTTTGGAAGCTTAGAATATATACACGGATTTTATCACAGTCTTGCTCAATATGGTAGTATGCTACTTGGTTTGTTTCTATCTAAATATGTGTATATATATCTTTTAACGTATCGCTAATACATATTGATAGAGCCCTTAGGATTTTGCTTGACTACCAGCGCTGTGATGGCAGTCACACTAGTGGGGGCTGGATAGTCTATAAGAACATCCTTATACAGGTCCCTAGTTATAGGAGTATAGAGATAGGTCATCGATACTCCAGAGTAGACTAGTGTATACGCTTCTCATCCCAGCAGGGGAGATGGTCTGTCCCGTAGCCATTAGTACGTTGTACTGGAGATAGTATCCAGGTGCTCATTAGGTTATGAGTTACACTGGAAGGACTCGTGGGGAACTGCTGGTTGGTACTATACCTATCGTCAGATAGCAGTTCCCAAGTGACATGAGTACAGCATAGTCTGTTGACTTGACACTGCTACTTCGTCTCGAGTGTGTTTCCACTGTTCTTTGATTACTACCCTACCACGGCTCTAATGAGTCATGCAAACAGGTAGTAGTTGGGTGCAGTTCCGAAGCACATAGAGGCAGTGGCGGTTAGATATGATTCATCTCTCCTGGTGTTGGGTGTTGATGTTGCGCTGTGATTCGAAAAGCCATTACACAAAGTCCCTGGCCAAGGCAAGTGAGATTTACTTATAGGTACTCCAGTAGTTTCTCAGGGTGTTTTGGGCTACACTCCGACATGACTTATTGCGCTTTTAGGGGTCTGAGGTTTACCGCCCCTCGTTCCGATATGCGATGCTTTTAGACAAACAGACCGGACTTTACGGTGATTGTCACAGATAGGCTCAGTAGGAGTTCGGATGAGTTTTCTCATCGGCCTTCTTATTTACAGATACCTGGGTAGCCATTACATGCAGCTAGTACTGCTGATGGCTTGTGGTTAAACCCACTGTCAGCGTAGTGCCGAGTCTTTAGAGTCCCACACAGAGAGTTTCCTTGCTTCGGGCGAAATGATGTAGATGTCGTATGGTTTTACGATAGGGTTCGAACATATACGTGTACTTGTGCACGTATGATGTTCGGACGGATTATACTAGCGAGCTTTGGTTTTAGCCAGATCCTAGTATTAGATTATTGGATTAGTTTCGTCTCATTGTATTCGTGTTTCTCGGAGTACAGATACAGGGGTGTATATACGATTGAGGGGCATTCTTGTAATTCTCTCAAGATTTCTTCTAGAAGGAGACACTTCATTAGGGTTTTTATCTTTTGATTAAAACAATTATGAGGTGGAGGAAATGAGGTGTTATTTGTATGATAATTGAAGCATAGCTACTTGGTGACTCATGTATGACTTTTGAGGTATAGTTTGACTTATATATTTTGCGTGAGATATTTTTGTGTGAGCTATTTTGTGGGAGATATTTTGTTTTCCTTATTGTCATAACAAGAGCCATGTTCTATTATCATTATCACAAACACTTTCTTTTTCCTCAAGCTCTCTTCTTCTCAAACCCTAATTGTCCCATGAGTTGAGAATCCTAGGGTTAGTGAGACTAATCTATCCATAATCATTCTCTACTTCCTCTAGGCTACTTAGATTAGCACACTAAGTACCCTAGTTACCTCAACTTAGAGGTAAAAGCTCAAGGTAGACACTCTCGGGTGGATCTTCTTCAACTCGAGGAGGCCGACGAGGAGGTGTGATCCATACAAACTCCAAGGACCACACGAAAAGAAAAAGGACAGCGAGAAGAAGAAGGACTAGTAGCTTGAGGTATAACTTTCTTACATAGTAGTTAAACCTCATAGTTTGTATGTTAGTTAGGGTTTAGTATCGATCCTGGAGTTTAATCGATGTTACGAAGCATATAAAAATCGTTTTTTGCAAACTTCGCCTCCCCGCGAACACGCGGGGTGCGTGACATTGACTAACAGGTATTGGGTTACGCCAGCGCCCTTGCCATCTACCGTGGCCGATGCAGAACAAAAACGACATTTAAAAAACTTGGCGCTAACGAAACCTGCCCAAGATCGAACCATAAACCTTTACTAGATAACTACAATGAGCTAAACTACTGAGATAAAAATGGTTATACCGAATGAACTAAAATTGTACGTTAGCACCACACTGGGTTTTAGTAGCATCAAGCATGCCATTTAAAAAAAATTAAGGTGCTAAACTACACTTAACACGATCTTTAGCTAGATGATTAGGGTTTAACTATGATATCAAAAACTTTACACTAAGAGGAGGGGGTAACAACTTTTGTAGACCGTGTCCTTCTCTTCATATACTCTGTGTAGCAGTCCACACGACTCCACTAGGCTCCACTTGAAATTGGACCGAGCTTGCTCCGTGACCTACGTGCCGAAGTTGATCCACCCGAAGCTCCGCTAATCCAACCTATCTCTTCACTAACCTCTTTACTGAAGATAACACCCTAAGCCAAAGTGCTAATCTAGTTTAAGATGGTGAAGTAGGGGTTGTGTTTGCTCACTATGGTTCTCACAAGCTCAAGGATTCACAACTCATGTGAGGTTTTGAGCTTGGAAGTGGAGGTAAAGAATGAGGAGAGAGCTAGAGAGCATATATGAGCTCAACTCAAGAAAAACACAAGTGTTATGTATTGAATGAAGAATGGCTCTTAATAATATCTCACTCATTGAAGCATCCAATTTTCCTCAATAAAAATATAGCACCATGCTTAAATAGTAAGTCAAGAGTAATAATGAAATATAAAAGCCATGCTTCATCCCATGCTCCTCATTTTCCACCTCATTTCTATTTTCTTAAAATAGAAATCTAACCATGCTTCATAATATATTTATATATGTATATCAAATATATATATATATATATATATATAAAGAAAAAGATTAGTGAGCAATAATATTAGTTAATATATAATTATATAAAATATAAATATATATCACATTATTAATTCAACACTTAATTCAATAATCCGGTTATATCACATATAACCTACTAATAACATTTATCTGTATATCGCATTATCAAATCAACACTTGATTCAATAATCCGGTTATATCACATATAACTTAACAGATATCAAATAACTGCCAGATTAGAATACGGTATCACATACTCATATTTTATCAGGCCCCTGCACATATCAACATATACGCCCTACTTCGTTTCGCTTGAACCAGGAAACTTCTGTGTAGGACTCTAAAGACTCGTCAATACGCCAACAGTAGGTGATGATCACATCAGTCACCCACAAGCCGTCAGCGGTACTAGCTGGACGTAACGGCTAGTCAGGTATTGAGTGATTAGAAGATCAACAAGCAAGCTTTTCCAAAATCTCATGAAGCCTATAGGTAACACTTATCGTACAGTCCGATCTCTTCGTCTTATATGTCGCATATGAAGTCTAGGGGTGGTAAATGTCAAACCCTAGTAATTTGATAAGTCATGCCGATGTATGGCTTATAACAATTCGAAAAACTACCAATAACTCTTATCAGTAAATCTCAGCAACCCTGGCCAGGGATTTGCAGTTATAGCCAATCGAGCATAGCGCAACATCAACTCCCTATACCGGGAGAAACAAAACCCCTCCTATCGCTCATCTCCTCCATGTGATTCGGGATTGTACCCAAAATCCACCTGTTTGCACGACTCCTTTGAGCCGTGGTAGGGAGGAAGTCAAACCACAGTGGGAATCACACAAGACACTATAACGATCTCGGGTCTAAAGACCAGCCTTTAGCAGTGTCACCAGAGAACTGCTATCTTATAATAGGTATAATACCATCTAGGAGTTCTCGGCGAGTCCTGTTTGGTGTACCAATTCTCTAAGGAGCACCTATGTACAATCTTTGATGTCAAACACCAATGGCTATGAGATCAACCATCGCCCCCATACAGGGTCAAGAAACGTACACACTAGTCTACTCTGAAATATCGATGCCCTGTCTCGATATCCTCTCGACCAGGAACAATTGAAGGATGTGCTTATGGACTACCCAGGTCCCAGTAGTAGATCCACATCATAGTCCCGGTAGTCAAGCTAACACGCTAAGGGCTTTATCAACATGTATATGAGAGACAATATAATAATACCAGTGAACATGTTAAGATAAAGGCAACCAGATAGCATTCTATCATGTCGAGCAAGAAAGTCCTCCATATATATGTCCAAGAATCCACTATCTCATACAATAATGGCCTTTAGGGCATACATATCACTAACATGAACCAAGTCCTTCGGTCTTCTACCATCTTCCCAAGCTCCATGGGGTGTCTTGGTCGCCGGTCTTCCTTTGTCGATGATGATCCACCCGAGGGATGTAGCTCTTGGCTCTAGCTCCACACCATAAACAAGTGAAGCAACTAGGGACTCAAGATAGCTAGTCAAGAGTGCCTAGGATGTAGTGAATGGATCCAAGTGTTTATCTATCTCACCTCCTCTCTTGATTCTCAACTCATGAGATTGTAGAGAGGAGGTTAAGCTTAAATGTGGAGGAAATCATGAAAAACCTAGAGTGGAGAGTGAAGCTAATGGTGAGGTTTCAAAACTCAAGTGAGAAAAAATGAGTCATCCATGGAGAGAGAAATTCACATGCTAGGTTTTGTAAAACATTTCTTTTCATTTTAATATCAAGCCCATGCTTGAATAGTTTGCACAAATGAATTAATAATTCATTTGTGCATACTATGCAAGGATGGTTCTCACCATACTCCCATCTCTCCTATTATCCACCTCATTATCCATTTAAACTAAATGGTCAAACCCAAAATGAGGTGTCCA
Organism: Agapanthus africanus; assembly: GCA_030015575.1. Classification (NCBI taxonomy): domain Eukaryota; kingdom Viridiplantae; phylum Streptophyta; class Magnoliopsida; order Asparagales; family Amaryllidaceae; genus Agapanthus; species Agapanthus africanus. Next base: position 351,386,385 of record CM057350.1, on the reverse strand, counting down.
CCTTCTAGAATGTTATCTGTAAAAAATACGGATTACATTCTACTGTATATACATACCTTTATTCATACAGAAATACGAATACCCGAAGAGATAGAATAACACAAAGAACATAATACTACAATATACATATCAAAATACATATACGTAAATTATTAAATCAATACCTGAATTAATAATCATGCTCAAACCCGAGCCGGCTAGTATTACCAACCATCCGATCGAAAGTCCGGGTACATAGTACAATCAATCGATCGGAACCCTGCACGTATCCTATACGGATACTATATCGTTTCGCCAGAACCAGGGAAACCCTCTGTGTGGGACTCTAAAGACTCGTCAATACGCTGGCATTGGGTTTAACCACAAGCACGTCAGCGACATTAGCTGTACGTAACGGCTACCCAGGTATTGAGTGAAAGGAAGGCCGACGAGCAAACTCATCTGATCAGTGACAATATCCGTATATTTTGGCCTGTTCGTCTAAGAGTATTGGATATCGAGTCTAGGGGGGTGGATAATGTCAGACCCCTAATAACGTGATATTTTGTGTCGGTATGAAGCCCATCACCCACTGAGAAACTACTGATCCAAATCAGTAATTCTCGACTACCTTGGCTAAGGATTTCTGATGATGGCCACCCGTGCATTACGCGACATCAACGCCCAATACCAGGAGAGGAAAATCCCCGACGATCCGCTCACTGCCTCCATGTGGCTCGGGACTGCACCCAACTAAACCTGTTTGCACGACTCCTTTGAGCCGTGGTAGGATAGTAATCAAAGCACAGTGGGAACTCACAAGAGACAAATGACGATCTCAGGTCGACAGCCTAACCTGTACACATATCACCTGGGAACTGCTATCTGACAATAGGTATAATACCAACTAGCATGTTCCCGCCGAGTCCATCCAGTGTACTCATAACCCAATGAGCAGCTGTATACTATCTTAGGTGACTAACTGACACCAATGTCTTGTGAGACCGGCCACCGTCCCTCGTCGGGGTCTCGATAAGTATACACTAGTTTACTCCGGAGTATCGATGCGCAGTCTCGATACTCCCTCGACTAGGGACATTTAAGGATTTTCTTATAGACCACCCAGCTCTCACGTATATGATCGCAATCATAATGCTGGTAGTCAAGCAAGAATCTTATACGCTCTATCAACATGTAATAGTGATTTATAATGCCACATAATGCATGTACATGATGATAAAGACTAACCAAATGGCATACTATCATCTTGAATAAGACTGTTCTACCTGTATAGGTTCTCCCTCAATCATCACAATCGCGTGTCTGCGATTACAATAATTGACTTGAGGGCACTATAGCCAACAATCTCCCACTTGCATTTAAGGCTAATTCTTGCGATGTCGCATACTCACAGCCCATGTGTTACCGAACACCCAACTTCTCTACTAATCATTCTCGTAAAGCCTGTTTGTGAAACTGTTGCGTTCGAGAAATAGCCTTAGTGAGTGGATCTGCTCCAATGTATCTATCTTTATCTCTCTATATCTCAACTTCGCGGAGAAAGTCTATCTCCCAAAATGAGCGATACTTGTCTTAGAATTTTTCTGGATATCTGATGGGACCCAGTTCATAAATGAACTCCAAATCCAACAAACTTCTTAGACTCTATCATCCACTGAATTTAATCGGTATCCTGTGCCATGCCTTCCATAGTATCCGCTTGGACCACCTGTCCAACATACTGCCCCTCAATAGAGGGCAAACTTTAACTCTGACAGCCACTTTGTTATCCTGGTCACCTTGAAAGCCTGAAATGATAACCGTCTCCTGAAGGAGGCTGCTGTTAACATATACCAAGAACATCCAGTTATGTTCATAACTACTTCCCAATGTTTCTCCAGGATTGGATTAATATATACCTATTGCAGCCAGTGCAAAATCAATATCTGGTGTGGTACTTAACATCTCATGATTGACTCAATTGCCTAAGCAAGTGATATATCAATCATGCAAATCCATCTCCTCATCAGTCTAGAAGACATCTCTATAGAGAGGGTGAATCCATCACCTGCGGGTACGCCACCACGCCAGGAGTCGTCCATTCTAAAATGCTTTAGAATATTGTCAAGTACCCAAATTGGGACACTTCCTAAATCTAGACCTAAAACCATAGATCTAATAACCAGAAACCCTGATATTTTAATCCAGATCATATATGGAGAAAACACCTTGTGACAACCGTAGTATAACCGATCGTAGTATAGGAATATCACTTCCTATAAAGAGCATGTCATCCAAATATCAGGATATCACTCCCTAGTATCTTTTTACTTGGTCCATCTGTTGTTTGATGAAGTCAAACTCCATGACTGTCACATCAAAACTAGGCAATCTGTCTCCGCTATACCTGCTTAAGTCTATAAATAGACATAAGCTATTTGCCTACTACGCTTCCGCTGCTCCCACTGACTACAACAATCCTCTGGCTGAGTCATATACACGTGCACTTCTAATGCTAATTTTGAACGACGTTATACTCATCCTCCTTCCAGATCTCATAGTCTAGAACAGCAGCAGTGGCATGTTTGGGTAATCAAAAACCTCCCTTTCACCATCTTTGAGGAGACCAAAGTACTTCTCGGGTGCCTGAGGTTACCCACCAAATCTGTGGAGTGGCTAATGGAATGTCGAATCCAATTGAATCTTTAGGTTCTACTAAATTTTCAGTAATCGTTTGTGGTTCTGGAATCAGTTCCAGTTCTACCATACTCCCACTAATGTTTTCTGAAAAGAATCCATTTTACTAAAACTGTGGCGAGTCAAGAACAATATAACTATTGATCTTCTATATGGTAGAATGTTAATCCTCGTCAAAGCCCGGGATAACCCAAAAACTGCCATTACTGAAACGTGCCCAGAGTTTATCCGGATTCTGGTTTTAAGCATAAGCCGGACAACTCCATAACTAAACATCATTAAGATATGAATCCATTCTTTATATCTAATATAGAAATAAAGTCACTAATTTAATTTGAACCAGATTCAAAATACATGCAGCCGTTTTAAGTGCATATCAACTAGATGGAAGGAGGCCAAGCAGCATTACTCATCAGGGAGCACACCCACGCATGAGTAACCTGAGAGAGAAGCAAGTTCTCAAAACTATCACTTACAATGGAATACCAAACACAAGTATCTACATCTTCGATCACATTAAAGAATCCTGATATTTGCAACATATGCTTCTCTACTTTATTCTTATACCTATATCTTCTCAAAATCTGGACCTTGTATTTCAACGAAATACTTGTCTAAAACTAGAGAAGACATGAGTAAACAGAATATTGTACGTGTACCAACTTCTTTGTCCTAACGGACACCGGACAACATACAATACTCTGTATAAGTCCACCGAGTTTAATAACTCAAACCCCATGTGTCGTAGGTTGAAAACTGTACTATGGTTAAGAAGAATTACACCGTTGTTGAATGCTCCTTACCTAACCATCAACTAATATAGGTAAATGTCATAAACATAATTTCAATAAGTTATATCTCGCTTTATAAAATAAACGTACAGATATATCAGTTTGAAACTGGTGCATAACTACGAATATTCAAAACCAAATATTTGTTGTTAGGCAAAATCCCAATTCCCTCAAATATCACCAATTACAAAGAATTCTGATATATAGAAGATCTAATCACCCAATTCCCAATATCTTACTCCCACTCAGCATCCGTAAAGCCATACAGATGTGAGAATCAAAACTGGTAAATACAAACCCTGGAGTTAGAATCTAACTGGGAAAACAGTTTTCAATTAACACTGCACAGTGAAAGTGAAACATGAAAATGTTTCGAAGAGGTAGCCGGGTATTCCTAGTAATGCCTCTTCTACTATCCAGATTCATGACAATAACCGTATATTTCCTTGCCCTCACTCCAATCTCTTTATATGTCTTTACTTATTTCCTTCTGTACACCACACTTAGACTAATTGATTTTCTTCCTTCCCTATTCTTCGGCACCAGCCTAAGGTTTGGAAGAAGACTATCCAATAAGCGTAATAGGTGTACTCTCCTAATACCAGGAGCCCTCGCAACCTGAGAGGAGGTAAAGAGAAAAGACAACTGAATAATCCTTATTCTATTTCTCCAGAACCAGAATCTATCCTCGATCATAAACAAGTTTCTTCGAGTTCATATGTAACTATACGATGGAATATCCAATAAATGTAGATCTTCATAATGATACGGGGTGCTATGGAGAAATGCAAAGGCGAAGTAGGAGTGGCAGGGGTATACGCGGTTTCGTCGTAAATGATAGCAGTCGCAATTTCCTTTGCCCTCACTGTAATTCCTTTATATGTCTTTACGTATTACCTTCTGTACACCACATTTAGGCTTAATTGGTTTTTTTCCTTCCTTACCATTCGGCACCTGCCTATGGTTTGGAAGAACACTATCCAATAAGCACAATAGGTGTACTCTCCTAATGCTAGGAGCCCTCGCAACCTAAGAGAAGGTAAAAGGAATAGACAACCGAATAATCCTATTCAATTTCCCCAGAACCAGAATCCATCCTCGAACTGGAATTAGTTCCTTGAAGTTCGTATGTAACTATATAATGGAATATCTAAGAAATGTGGATCTTCGTAGTGATACGGTAGGTTCTGGAGAAATCCAAAAAGGGAAAATAGTAGTAGCAGGGATATATGCGACTCCGTGACAATTCAAAAGCCAAAGTGTTTTAAGAAGGTTTGGTTAACTTGGTTCATGAGTTTTAGTTTGAGGTTGGGTCATGGTTGCTGCCAAAGAGAGAGAGAAAAGAAACACTCAGCGTGCATTCTAACCTAGATTAGATTGGTTAATAACTTTATCTAATCAGGATGGTTCCCACCATTTCCTCGAATTATCCTTCAAACCCTAAATGTAGAATTAGTCGGGATCATCTAAAATCACCCTGGGAGTAACACCTACTCATCAGTGGGAATCGGGATCCAACTATTATCGCATTATAACATGATGGAAGCTACTCAAGTCACCACACACCAGAAGGTATGCGCATGCCTGGCAAGAGTCCTGTATGTTTGAAACTCCCGATGTGATTTTTGCCCCAAGCGCTTATGACCTTGACTTTGGCCAACAAATCATAACACGCAAGTCAAGTTCTACCCGTCATTATCCAGATTTATTTAGACCCACCTGCACACACCCTTGACTTTGGCCAACAAAGTGGTACGACTGTCCTAAACCGATGAATTTATCAATGCTACGGATAAGCAATACACAACTACCGTTCATGATGCCTTGACTTGGCAAACAAACACCGCATGAATACTATGCGCTACTTATTCGAAATGACGGAGGGCTACGACTGGTTTTTGGCGTAAAACCTTTAATGTAATGAACTTGATATCGTTGAAGGAACTCCGGCAGTTTTACAAATATATAGTGGCATAAACTTTTGCTAAAGAGGTTACTCCCTCTGAAGGGATCCCAGCTCTTTCCTCATCGAATGTGATGCAGGATATTCCTAACTGAATACTACGATAGAAAGCAAAAGAATCGACTATAGTGAAGTTATTACATTGACGCAAACTTTTTCCCAAGAGGTTACTCCCTATGAAGGGATCTCGGCTCTTTCCTCGTCGAATGAGGTGCTGGATATTCATAACCGAATACCACTGTGCAAAGCAAAAGGAAACGTCCTATAATAACTGTTTTTGAAAATTTGGTTCCAACAACATCATTTAAGTTTTTTTTCCTTGCATTAATCAGAATTAATGTAGTCCCATCAATTAATCCATATCACACCAGAAAAAGGAACAAAAATACAATGTACTATATTCCATCCGCATTCGCCACGGGGCCTCCTCATGCACCATTAGGTTACTTAACTGTTAGTGAATGTTGCATACTCCCACAACTCTTGTGAGGCGGCGGAAGCGATAAACAAAAATTTTCTTTGCATACAACACACACTTTTCAAAAGAACTTTTCTAAACCATAACTAGAAAAACCAAACTCGAGATCTTATCTACTATGTTAGGGATACCTCAATGATACGGTCCTTCGGGTCTTCTCTTTGGCGCAACTCCTTTGCTCCTTGCCACTCCTTAGCTCCTTTGAATGTTGCCGATGTTCTCAATCTTCAGCCACCCCAAGACCTAGATGATCCACGCGAGAGTAGGATGGGCTGGAGTAGTCAGGACGTATCCGACTTATCCGACACAAAACAAAGGTAAACATGTAACAAATCCAGGAAACATCATGAAAAATCCATATCTCAATGCGAAAATCCATGAATATAATATTTGTAACATAAAACTAAAATGTAAGCATATAACGAAAAGCCTCTAATTAACTGCAACAAGTTAATATAAAATATCACGCGGTTCCTATTTTCTCCAATTCTAAATAACATCAAGTAAAGGTAAACATGTAACTATAACTGATTTATGCGTAAACATAAAGGTATAGCAAGATATAGATATCTACCTATCAGAAATAATGTAATATACCCCCCGGGTATAAGTGAAGTGTGTATGCAAAGTATACATGTAGCTATGTTATTATGTGTGTATGTACCTATCACTAATGGTACAATACCCTATAGGTATACAGGTAACTAGCATGTAAGTATGTCAACGCATATGTGTAAGCATATAGGTATACAGGTATGGTATAAGTCATATGCATAAAGAAATATGAATCAATATCTCAATGTCCCTAACCAAACTATATCATATCTATAAGTGGGTTGTGCGTGTCATGGCAATTATTCACGGTGTGTGCGGCATACAATCAGTGCTCGTGCAACATGAGCCATCAATAATAGTGTAGTGTCCTAAGGATACTAGTCCAAGCACAACAATTAACTAAGCAGTAGGGTGTATACGCAATTCTAAATATGAAATAGAATATACGACAAGTCAAGTCATTTCTAACCCAGACGCATAACGCCATGCGGGCGATTCCCCTGTAGATGTTAAATCTACTCACCAACGCTCCTGGCTAAGTGAAGCCTACTACCTGTTTTCCTTTTGTCGTAGCGTCTGAAGTCCCCGCCTGCGAACCTAAAATTTCATAAATATATCACATAAGCTAAATATCCTACATCGACGAAAAGACAAAGAAACGCAAGGATAACGCCCTGAAAATTACACTGCGCACTTAGCGCATCTAACGCGCACGACATCGGTCAAAAACCCTAACTAGGGTCGCTAAACTACGAAACACAAAGTCTAGACTCTGATCGTCCCAATCGAGCAACACAACACAACTAAATGCGAGAAATATAATAGATATCATCTCGCAGCGACCAATTGAAACCACGTCGGAAAACCCCCGAAACCTAGTAAACAACTTATCGCAGTATTTCACACTAGTTTCAAGCTAACACATATCTAGCGATTACAAACACTTTATAATACCTTAACTAAGCTATCTAAACCATTTCAATATTTTTAACACTTGCAAAATAAGTTTTAACAAAAACCTAGTAAGCAATATTTCATAATTAAACAAAGTATTCATTTACAATAATTAGCATTTTCTACTAGGTCAAGCTTTTCCTAATCACAAATTAACACTTCAATTAACATTAAACACTTAAATCAAGCTTTAACCTTAACTTGAATTTCTTTAAATTTTTTTATATATAATGAATTAAACGTGAAATTAAAAGCTTAAATTAACATCTAATTAAGCTAGACTAAACATTGAAACTTAACAATTATGGATTAGGGTTAGGGTTTTATACCTCAAATTAGTAACCAACTCCAAAATTTAATCCTCCAAAATGATGTCTTTCTTGAATATCCGAGCAAGATTAAGGTTGAAGAAAAATAGGTGTAGATTTAAATATGAATTTGTGGGATTTATTTAGGAATTTTGGAGATAAAATGAGCTTGGAGAATGAAGAAATGGAAAAAGAGATAAAGTGGGCAGCACCTAAGGAAGGATAGGCCAAAGGGTAGAAAAGGGGGGGGGTGCTTTGTGCAAAAAGTAAAGAACAATCTAGCTTAAAGTAATAAATGATCATTAAAGCCAAAATGCCACCTTTTCTTCATTTTCTTTTATTTTTTAATTCAAATCCTTTTGCACTAAAAAAATATCTAGATATTTAAAAAGAAGGTTCTAAAATAATTGTAGTGATGATTTTTAATGATTCTCATTTAGAAGAAATTTCCCGATTTACGTGAATATTTTACTGGCTAAATAATATTTTATTTGGGAAAAATTCTATCTGAACCAAAACCTCCCATATACCCTCAAAGTTCGCGCACTAGCTTTATTTTAGCTAAAATAGGTGCCGGCAAGTTTTTACGGACGTTTGATCGAAATCGGGTTAAAACAGAAAATACCGACTATTTTGCTCTAAAACGGAAAAATTCGCAAAACGATTTCTAAAACGTTACAATCTCCCCCCTTACAAAAATTCGTCCCCGAATTTAAAATTTTCACTAAGCGTACCTTCAAAGAGAAGATTACAAAACTCCCAAATCTCACCCGCAGCCTTCCAAGTGATCACCTCACTATACGGCTACGTCCAAGAAAACTCTTCACAGATGGCAAGACCCTTGACTGAAGTTTCTCCACTTGCCGAGCCATTAACAGAATTGGCTGCCGGTAACGAAACGATCGCGTCTAAGCTAAATGGTCTGATGCTGAATCATGTGGGAAAGGTCATGAAGGTAATTGCAAAGTATCGACACAAGGAATACGGGGTGAACACTCAATAATCTGGGCGGAAGTCCCAAATAAAAGGCAACGGAACTAACTCGCTTTAAGATCTTAAAAGGACCTATAATACTGGGATAAGCTTCCCAAAACTCATAACGTCATTCATCGGAAAGTCCGTAGGAATAAATGATCTCCCACTGCGAACTCAAGTCTGCGACCACCACGGTAGTCATAAGACCTCTGTCCGCAATGGACTACTCTCATCCTGACCTGGACCAACTGGATCATCTCCGAAGTCTCTAGACTAGCTGGTGTAACATTTTAAAAAAATAAAATATTATTTTTGTGGAATTTTTTTTATAATTTAATAATAAAATATTGAATATTTTAATAAGGCGGTATAATTAAATACCGATAAATTGGGAAAAATTTGAAAAATTATAGAAATTACTAAAAGAGAGTGTGTTAGGTGAATTATGCAAATTTTAAGTTTTTATGATTAATTATATGCTAATTTAGTGCTAATCGCGATTAAAAATCGCTAATCGGATTTTAAACATATTTTGTGCAAAACATGCACCATATCATTTTACACTTGTTACATTTATTTCCATGGCTTGACTTCATGTTCTTTTTACGATGGTTGTTGTTTTTAAGTTAAGAGAGGGAAAATAGAAAAGAAAAGAATAAAGAAATAGGTATGGGTGAGAGAGAGAGAGGTGAGGGTTTATGTTGACTTGGTCTTATGCCATCGCCCATCATTATTGCACTCATTTTCCTCTCCCCTCTCCTCTTCTTTCTGCTGCTGCCGCTGTCCCTCCTTTCCTTCTCCACAAAATCCCCCAAAAATCCATGCTAAACACTTCAAAACCCAAGTCCCTTTTCATTAAAAAGATGCACAAGCTCAAGGGAAGCACATTGGACCAAGAAAAATCAAATTTTGAGGACTTTGGGCAGCTCAAGAAAATTCTTGAGTTGCAAAATGAGGTAGTTTCTGAACCTTTAGCTTGGTATTTCCATTACTTTTACCCCCATGTTAGATTAGAAGCGATATCGTGTGGTTTGGGTGAACTTTGAAAACTCTAGTTAGGGTTTTGGGAAATTTTGGGTAGTGATGTGCAATTGAGCTCAGTAAAGGCCACACAAACCCCCTAGTGCTAGAATTCAGACCTAACCCAGAGACTAAAACCCAGGGATACGGATTTAGAAAAGCCGATATCGGAAAATTGTGGATTCTTCTATCACTCGGAGACTCTGAAATTTTTTTTTGCAAACACAGAGAGATGTGCAGGCACCCAGGAAGCTAACCCCTATCTCCCAATTCTGGCCGTAGATTTAATCTCTATGGCCACAAATTGCGGCCTGGGTCCCACCATTTTGATCCGTGTTGGTTCTGTAGCTTTATTTCATGTAAACTAGACCTTTGGTATATGCAAAATTGACCAATTTGACCTAGGGTGAAATCTGGGACCATTTTCAGTAGTGGCTATTCTGATTCAGGTTTCGTTTTGCGCATTTTGAATTATGGAATTCTTGTATTTTGTTCTACCTCGATCACTTGGCGTTTGTACGACGATATCGAGGATTGTTTGATGGATTTGAAAGCGTGGTCCATAGGTTCTAACATATAGGCCTTAGCGCGTCGTTTGGTTTTCTCGATGTGATTTCAAGGTGCATTTGTGATTGTGTTATTTTGTAGGTACCTTCTCGAGGGCATCATACGATGAAGAAGATGAAGGCGACATCGACACCGACAGGTAGGATGCAAGGTGAGTAGATTATATCTACGGGGGAAGTCGGGTGGATGGCGTATAGCACCCCCGTAGTTCGATACTTAGTATACTAGATAGATACTATATTTATATATACGATAGCGTTATGTGTGACATGGATATTCTAGACGTGATTAGGTGTACTATGGATAGATTAGGGTTCAGAAGTAAACTAGTATAGTTTCCAAATTGCGAACCCTAGAATAGGTTTACACACACACACACACATGCTTGCTTGTTATACTTATACCTGGATGATGAGGATAGTGTATGGTATTTGGAGATGAGTCGATGAGATTGGGCATAGTGCCATGAGATTGGTGATATAATGTGATTCGTATTTCGGATACGACCTGAGATTTTAGCGGGCCTTTGGACGTGTATTTCACACACGCATTTATATTTATATAGATGGTATCGATTTGTACTAGACTTAGATCAGTACCCCAGATCATGAGATATGATGATAAGGACACCAGATAATTGATGAGATGAATGCGATATTGACCCATACCCAGCTTTTGGGATGCCATACGATGATTTACCGTACGAACTTTATATTGATGATAGATCCGCACTCATGACTCGAGGATGTCATATGATGTTGTATCGTACGCGGTACCTTTGAGGCGGGATCACCGACTATTATATTTATATATATATATATATATATATATATATATATATATATATCGACTCAGATTTAGTTGGTTTCCAGACCCCTCCTGATTGACTTGGTAGTTAGAGCTGTAGTTTTGCTAGTAGATGTTAGGCATGGCCGATGTCATACCTATTTCAAAAACTAACAAATCGGGAGTATTTTAAAAACAGGCAAAGGGATTCTACGGATATTTTCAAAAGACGCGGCTTTTCTTAAAAACACCGTAGCCCGTATTTTTCTAAAAACCCCGATTTGTCTTCTTTAAATGGCAAAACAGTATGACATAGATACATTGATGTAGATTCTATACTGTTGTGTTTATTATTCATTTGCCGCATATTCTTACGGTTTGCGTCGCATTGCATATTAAATATGTTTATTGTTATATCAAAACCATGGTGTTAGGACACCAGCACCATTATCGATGATACATATGTTCCACATACACCTGCTTGCCGGCTCACACACTTCATCATCGATAATTGCCATATCACTACACTGTAGGACTGCTGCAGTCAGGGTATGACCCCTTGCACGGCATACTTGTGCACACACATATTGTACACTCATACTTGTATACTTACATATTTTACACTCATACTTGTGCACGTACCTGTTGTACACTCATATTTGTGTACTTACATATTGTACACTCATACTTGTGCACACACATACTGTACACTCATACTTGTGCACATAGCTATTGTACACTCATACTTGTGCACTTACATACTGTACACTCATACTTGTGCACAAACCTGTTGTACACTCATACTTGTGCACTTACATACTGTACACTCATACTTGTGTACATACCTGTTGTACACTCATACTTGTGTACTTACATACTGTACACTCATACTTGTACACATACCTGTTGTACACTCATACTTGTGTACTTACATATTGTACACTCATACTGTACACTCATACTTGTGCACATACCTGTTGTACACCCATACTTGTGTACTTACATACTGTACACTCATACTTGTGCACATACCTATTGTACACTCATACTTGTGCACTTACATAATTGCACATACATATATGATTCTGGCTTGATTTGGAGATTTGGGAACTGCAATAAACTCTTTAAAACTGATTCATTTAAAAGAGCGGTTTCCCTCAATATGTGCATATTACTATTTCATGTTGCATGATATACTGATATGCTTACATTTCTTTTACATGTCGCATACATCATGCTTTATGATTGTATGCATTGAGATATATTGTTTCCATGATATTTCTGGATTTGGGAACCGTGGGTGTTTCAAAAGAGAGTATGTAATGTTTTTAAAAACCCGGTTACCCTGGATATGATATTTCAGTGCGTCCACCATGTGTTTTCTCGGTTCTGAGAGCGACATGTGAAACCCGATTCAAGGAGAGGTAGGCAACGTCTGTGGCTACATGGTGGACACGGTGAGGTACCCCGGGCAAGAAGACTCGTATATGTTAGACGGTGAGCCTGGCAGGGGAGTACTACCTACCGGTGATTGTTTTGAGCTTGGTGGATATCTGGGGGATACCGACCGGAGTTGAGAGATGAGACGGGCCGATCCGCACTGACGGGGCCCTATGTATATGAGGATTTACGTGCTGATGTTAGGCACAGGTTTCATGATGTTTTCAAGTGTCGATGCTTGAAACTCAGGTTCCATGATTTGATACGTCGCGAGCGACACATGTTGATTTACATCCTCATACTTCCAGGCATATGCTTTATGATATTTACATGCATGATGCTTCTTGTCATTGGGTGACACGTGGATGATATCCATATACATATAGTTGACATTGATGACATTGATCACATAGTTGGATGATATCCACATATTCTTAGACTTCAAGATATAGTCGGCATTGATCATACCTCATATTTATGATATGTTATTACCTGAGGCACTGGCACGAGCACTTGGCACTACACTCATGTATAGATGTTATATTGCCACCTTTTCATGCTTCAGACTTATTCATTTAAGGTTTATATATATATCTGATCGTATTGACCTAGGATTGTGTCATACATACGATTTCTTCTCTGTGATGTTTTCTATTCATGAGTTGGTAACTCACCCCCGTTGTGCCACAATCTTGCAGGTTTTGCCGTACAGGTTCCATTGCGGCTTCTGGCACACTGCTTCCTTTACAGGTGATTTGCTTTGGTAGGTGGGTTCTTTTGCATCAGAACCATCATTGTACAAGTATTATTCAGTTGTATCTAGTAATTCCATCAACCAAACTTGTATATTGTTTCAGACTTAGAAAACCAGTTATGTATTATTTCGACCTTAGAGTCGCGTGTTGTAGTATTATGGTTTTCATGCTGATTTTGAGTTTTCCTTTGAGTTTTGATCCTCGCCCTTCAGTGTTGTATATTATACTGCTTGCGTAGTTGTGACCGTCGATTGATGAAGAGCTAGCTCCCGCTTGGGGATGCCTTTTATCATTGTATATAAATTATTCATGTTGTACCCCGTTTGGGGCCAGTATTTACAAAGGAAACTCTGCCGAAATTTTCAGAATAGACTATAGATTTTTTTTAAAAATGCATATTCGGCTTACTTATTTAAAAACCTTTCTTTTAAAACATGTTTTCCTTCTTAAATACTAGTTTTCTTTATTTACTCCTTAAAATGGTTTTAGATTTATGGGATTTTGGCTTACTTGAATTAGATGAGGTCCTATAGATTTCATATGATTCAAGGGCCAGTCACGGGCTATTTCGGTTCGTGACAAAGTTGGTATCAGAGTGCTAGGTTAACCTTGGTTCGTGTCTAAGTTTGACTATACGGAGCCTAGAGTGTTTATATATATACGGAACTTAGGCTTGACCTTACGGAACTTAGACTTATTCGAGGGGGTATTATACCCGAACTTTTGTCGCGTAGGATGACCCTTGGTTGATGGAGTAGGTAGCTTGAGTAGAGTGACGTACCATACGTATGTTCCGCGACATACTTACGATACGCTAATCCGCTTAAGAAACCTTAGGATGTACATTTTCTTGCACTATATTATATTCATTCCTATAATCTATCCTCATCGATACTGGTTATGATTTTGCTGCCACGATTACATGGGCAGAGAGAGCTACGGCTAGAGTTGCGTCTGCAAGAGTTCGTCACGGATGAGGACTGACCAGGGCGTGGTTCCAGGGACATACGATTGCATAGAGAGGCATCGTTTTATTGTGTTTCGCGCCATGAGTGTTTGACAGATCACTTTTACGAGATTTCTCAGACGTGGAGATCAGCACCAGAGGATCAGGCTACTGCTAGAGGCCAGCCAGGATGTGGTGACCATTGATATATCGCTTATTCATGATGATTGAGGCACTGTTTAGCGTACAGATGAATGAGCCAGTTGCTGCTGCAAATGATGAGATATCGCCCAGATGTTGGAGCTACTGCAACATGAGTATATGCTCAGAGATATGATGGAAGGTCGCTAGTCACCCAAGGAGGAACGACTAGGACATGTGTTTCGTTCGCTTACCCCGATGCGAGGTCATCAGATAGATTGATTGCAGATGGAGACGACTTCACGCAGATTCGTTGAGAGTCGATAGAGACGATCGAATGTCCGGAACCCACTTCCAAGTTTAAAGTATTCGAAAGACAATGCAAGTAATGCTATGGACCCTCTAGAAGAATGAAACCCTAACTTGACGTAATAACCATGGAACGCCTTCGAACCTTAGTGTTTGCGGCAGTTTAGCGGTGCCATTTGTGAAGCTTGGGTTTGCCCTTCTATGGTTGGTCTACAGGTACTGTGGCATGTACTGGAATACTATTAAACTGTACTCAATATGTTGATCTCTTGGGGGATTATGAGGTTCTGACGAATCGATCGGATGGTTTGACATCATTCGGATATCATTTGATGGGACACATTGCTTGGGAGACTCCAGAGTATAGCCGTTGGAGCGCAGTCCATGCAGCCACGAGAAGATGAGTCTAAATCAGTCGACATTGGAACAGAGTGGAGTAAAGAGGGCGCACGAGAATTTGACAAGATGATGTTCCACTCCGCTGACATCAGAGATGCGATACGCACGCAGAGGCATTGATTATTGATATACCTTCCAGAAGGAGTTGCGATGAGTATGCAGCCGTTCCGGAACAAGAAACAGATATAGTGAAGGATGGTAACTTCCGGGCAATTCAGCAGAAACGAGATTTGAGAGAGACCTCGACTGGACCTTTCTGGAATACTATACGAGAAGACTTAGACCCAGGAGTGATCATATTGCGCACACCCAGCAGGCCAGAGTTCGGCATCGTCGACGAGATAGTTGACCAGGTTTGGATAAAGGACCTCAACCAGATACGTAGTAAGTTGAGCAAGAATGGACGCACATGGAGTATACCTCCGCAGGTTAGGACGAGTTCCTGAGGACTTGTTCGGCTAGATATCTTGTACAGAGTGATGAAGATACCGAGTTCGTGATTTTGAGTCTGTGTGAGAGACTTCGGGTTGACCGTAGACGAGAACATTTGCAGTGCGCAGATAGAGACGTGACGTCGAAGTAGACGATGATACAGACAAGAGGGACAAGAGGTTCGTGCGAGATGCTGACGAGCTATTGTTACTCCCCGTTAAGATAAAAGGTCCGATATGTCTATAGAGGCGTTGGGATGCGACCAGTTTCCGAGGAAATGTGGTGCTAAGAACGTAGACATCCAGAGAGAGAGAGAGAATAGATTATGCAAGAGTACCAGCCTCCGTACAGTTCGGCATAGGCGAGATCGGAAGATACCTTGAGCAGGATTCCTTTAAGAACACTGCTACTTTACGAGTGGTCGTGAAGATTGACCGAGAGATGACCAGAGAAGTGCCAGGACGGAATCACCCCCGTTAGCACACCTGACCGGGCCGGTGAGCCGATGGATCGCGAGGTAGGTAATCCACAGGGAAGATAAGGGCCCAAAGACAGAGGACGCCAGACCGTGAGCATGAGGCAAATAGATGTCTTGCTCTGCTAGCATTGGATGCATCGACACCTTCCCGACTTTGAAGGAGGATATATCGACGACGGTATTTATGATTTGTGATTTTGTGATTCGATTATCATGTATCTGTCACCTTGGATTTCGGTGTTTTTGGGCGATCTATTCGCATGATTTAGTCTTGATGATCGAGTTCCATGATATTTGTTTTTGTGCACTATGGTTGCACCTACTGGATATTCATATTGTGCACAGTTAGTGCACCTGATGTCGTTTTGTGCCTTGGCTGCACATGCTTATGACTTTATGGATTTCATACGGTTGAGTTCATTTTGTGCATATGTTACGCACACGATTTGATTTTTGCACTCGGTATAGCTTATATGTGCTTGTAGTGCATTGATATGTGTTCTGTGCACGCAGTTGCACACGTTTATGATTTTTACACCTTGGTACACTCGGTGTTGCTATTTATGCATTTGAGTTATTGTTTGGGTTTTGTGCACAGGATCCACCGTATATATATTTCTCTCAAAGGACGCACCAGTTTTATGTTTCGTGCGTTTATCGCACCAGATTTATATTTCGTGCCTTTGTTGCACCAGATTTATATTTCGTGCCTTTGTTGCACCGTATTTATACTTTGTGCACTACGGTTGCACCTGACTTCGATTTGATGTCATTCCATATATTGATTTTGATTTCAAGCCTATGTGATGCACATGGTTGTGAGCTTATATACCGCGGTATACCTGAATTTGATTGAGCCGTATTGTATACCGTCGATTTTGATTATGATATTGATGTTGATTTCTTGCACTCCGTGCATTTGATTTGGACTTTGCGCATATTCGACGCTTGATATTGGATTTCGTGATTTCGTTCTTGTTGAATGCGCAAGAATTAGATTTTATTCGTGCATGATGGATGCACCTGATTTGGATTTTCGCACGTGTTGAGCACATGTTTTGAGATACAATTTTGGTGCACACCCGATGCACTAAATCGGGATTCTTCGTCCATGTCAGATGCACCTGATGTTGCTGTCAGGCACGCCCGTTGCCCTTGGCAGATGTTTCGTGCACACCCGTTGCACCTAGACGTTGTTTCTGTGCACATGTATGACACATATATGGATTTTTATTTCCATGCGCACCAGACGCACAGGGCATTCTTATATACATTTTTGGATTTATTCTTTATGGACCAGTACGTTTTTATGATATTGCTATTTGTTTTTGTACTAAACAGGACTAGTCAGAAAACAGTACCTGGATATATTTTGCATGCATTGATAGTTATCTAAGGGATTTCCAAAAAGCGAGCTATAGTCTTAGTATATACCTACGTGTCTGATATGACACGAAACATTTAAAACAAGGAAACCCTTCTAAATTGTTTTCAAAACAGCGGAACGCACATATTAAACAAAAGATATATACACATTTGGCTATTTTCTTACAATAGACGTCCGCCACTGTGCAGTGTTATGCACATCGCACAGTGACTTAAAAGGGTTTGGCATGCATTTCCTTCAGTTATTCACATGTATAGATTTGATGTCTACATGTATAATGTTGATGTATATCATATTGGTGTTGTTTTGGATTTGACATTTGTGTCTTTACCATAACTGCGATGATTGCGGGATGCTTGACGGAGCTTTGTTTTAGAGTCATCTGCTCATTGTTCATGCGCATGCATTGCGCTATGATGTGTTTTATCTATTGATGATTTCGGAGCCCCGACGACTTGGACTTTTATTGAATTGTTTTAGTATTTGAGGGGTTTAAATTAAAATTCGGGGACCGAATTTCTTTAAGGGGGAAAGATTGTAACATTTCAAAAAAATAAAATATTACTTTTGGGGAATTTTTTTATAATTTAATAATAAAATATTGAATATTTTAATAAGGCGGTATAATTAAATACCGATAAATTGGAAAAAAATTTGAAAAATTATAGAAATTACTAAAAGAGGGTGTTTTACGTGAATTATGCAAATTTTAAGTTTTTATGATTAATTATATGCTAATTTAGTGCTAATCGCGATTAAAAATCGCTCATCGGATTTTAAACATATTTTGTGCAAAACATGCACCATATCATTCTACACTTGTTACATTTATTTCCATGGCTTGACCTCATGTTCTTTTTACCATGGTTGTTGTTTTTAAGTTAAGAGAGGGAAAATAGAAAACAAAAGAATAAAGAAATAGGTATGGGTGAGAGAGAGAAAGGTGAGGGTTTATGTTGACTTGGTCTTGAGCCATCCCCCACATTATTGCACTCATTTTCCTCTTTCCTCTCCTCTTCTTTCTGCTGCTGCTGCTGCCCCTCCTTTCCTTCTCCACAAAATCCCCCAAAACTCCATGCTAAACACTTCAAAATCCAAGTCCCTTTTCGTTAAAAAGATGCACAGGCTCAAGGGAAGCACATTGGACCAAGAAAAATCAAATTTTGAGGACTTTGGGCAACTCAAGAAAATTATTGAGTTGCCAAATGTGGTATTTTCTGAACCTTTAGCTTGGTATTTCCATTACTTTTACCCCCATGTTAGATTTGAACCGATATCGTGTGGTTTGGGTAAACTTTGAAAACTCTAGTTAGGGTTTTGGGAAATTTTGGCTAGTGATGTGCAATTGAGCTCAGTAGAGGCCACACAAATCCCCTAGTGCTAGAATTCAGACCTAACCCAGAGACTAAAACCCCAGGATACGGATTTAGAAAAGCCGATATCGGAAAATTGTGGATTCTGTGAGGGTTAATTGAAATCTGCTATCACTTGAAGACTCTGAAATTTTTTTTTGCAAACACAGAGAGATGTGCAGGCACCCAGGAAGCTAACCCCAAAACCCCATCTCCTATCACCCAATTCTGGCCGCAGATTTAATCTGTATGGCCGTAAATTACGGCCTGGGTCGCACCATTTTGATCCGTGTTGGTTCTGTAGCTTTATTTCATGTAAACTAGACCCTTGGTATATGCAAAATTGACCAATTTGACCTAGGTTGAAATCCGGGACCATTTTTAGTAGTGGCTGTTTTGATTCGGGTTTCGTTTTGCGTATTTTAAATTCTGGAATTCTTGTATTTTTTTCTACCTCGATCACTTGATGTTTATACGACGATATCGCGGATTGTTTGATGGTTTTGAAAGCGTAGTCCATAGGTTCTAACCTATAGGCCTTAGCGCGTTGTTTGGTTTTCTCGATGTGATTTTAAGGTGCATTTGTGATTGTGTTATCTTGTAGGTACCTTCTCGAGGTCTTCATACGATGAAGAAGATGAAGGCGACATCGACACCGACACGCAGGATGCAAGGTGAGGAGATTATATCTACGGGGGAAGTCGGGTGGATGGCGTATAGCACCCCCGCAGTTCGATACTTAGTACACTAGATAAATACTATATTTATATATACGATAGCGTTATGTGTGACATGGATATTCTAGACGTGATTAGGTGTACTATGGATAGATTAGGGTTTAGAAGTAAACTAGTATAGTTTCCTAGTTGCGGACCCTAGAATAGGTTTACACCAGCACACACACACATGCTTGCTTGTTATACTTATACCTGGATGATGAGGATAGTGTATGGTATTTGGAGATGAGTCGATGAGATTGGGCATAGTTCCATGAGATCGTTGATATGATGTGATTCATATTTGTGATACGAGATAAGATTTTAGCGGGCCTTTGGACGTGTGTTTCACACACGCATTTATATTTATATAGATGGTATCGATTTGTACTAGACTTAGATCAGTACCCCAGATCATGAGATATGATGATAAGGATACCAGATAATTGATGAGATAAATGAGATATTGACCCGTACCCAGCTTTTGGGATGTTGTACGATGATTTACCGTACGAGCTTTATATTGATGATAGATCCGCACTCATGACTCGAGGATGTCATATGATGTTGTATCGTACGCGGTACCTTTGAGGCGGGATCACCGACTATTATATATATATATATATATATATATATATATATATATCGACTCAGATTTAGGTGGTTTCCATACCCCTCCTGATTGACTTGTTAGTTAGAGCTGTAGTTTTGCTAGTAGATGTTAGACTAGGCCGATGTCATACCTATTTCAAAAACTAGCGAATCAGGAGTATTTTAAAGACAGGCAAAGGGATTCTACGGATATTTTCAAAAGACGCATCTTTTCTTAAAAGCACCGTAGCCCTTATTTCCCTAAACACCCCGATTTGTCTTCTTTAAATGGCAAAACAGTATGACATAGATACATTGATGTAGATTCTACATTGTTGTGTTTATTATTCATTTGCCGCATATTCTTACTGTTTGCATCGCATTGCATGTTAAATATGTTTATTGTTATATCAAAACCATGCTGTTAGGACACCAGCACCATTATCGATGATACATATGTTCCACATACACCTGCTTGCCGGCTCACACACTTCATCATCGATAATTGCCATGTCACTACACTGTAGGACTGTTGCATTCAGGGTATGACCCCTTGCATGGCATACTTGTGCACACACATATTGTACACTCATACTTGTGTACTTACATACTGTACACTCATTGCACATACCTGTTGTGCACTCATACTTGTGTACTTTCATATTGTACACTCATACTTGTGCACACACTTACTGTACACTCATACTTGTGCACATACCTATTGAACACTCATACTTGTGTACTTACATACTGTACACTCATACTTGTGCACATACCTGTTGTACACTCATACTTGTGTACTTACATACTGTACATTCATACTTGTGCACATACCTGTTATACACTCATACTTGTGTACTTACATATTGTACACTCATACTTCCACACACACATTCTTGTAACGTTTTGAAAATCGTTTCGGTGAAATTTCGGAAAATCGGTAAAATAATGTGGTTTTCCGTAAAAAGTCAAAATGTAAATATCTTTAATATAAAATTAAATATACATATTCTAGCTATGTAATTGCTTGTAATTTGTGTTTATTGATCCCCTGGTAAAATTTCTAAATTTCTGAAAAATTTTCCGAAATTAATTATTTTAATATTATTTTAAGCCGTCACTAATACATTTAATTAGGGAAAATTACAAATTGGAATGGGTTGATACAAATTTTATAATTCATGACACACTAAACTGGCTTGCAAAATATTGTTTCTGAAATGAAATCGTTTACCAAAACGGTTTAGAAAATATCGAAGAAAAAGGGCTTTTTTGGTGAAATTAGTGTAAATAGATATTAGGGTATAACATTTATCATTTTTCTATCACCCACACTCACCCACACTCACCCACACCCTCTCTCCTCTCCCCAAATCAGCAGCCCAAGCTGCCCCCACTCCCTTTTTCCACACTTGATGTTTTGAGAAGAAAAGAAAATAAAACAAAGGAAATGAAAGGAAATTGTTAAATGAGGTATGGGTATTGGTTTGACTTTGACAATTCCACACACTTACCCACACCACCACACTCTCTTTCCTCTCTCTTTTTCCTGGCCGAAACAGCCCCAAACTGCCCCCAAAACTTTTCCACTTCAAGTTTCAAGATGATGGGAAAAAAAGAATAGAATAAAGGAAGGATTAAACATGAAGGCATGGGGTGTTGACTTGTGTATTTGGGGGGGGGGGGGTTCTTGGAATTTTGCATGCACATCATACGCTTTTCCCCACTCCCAAGTTGCAGCCGAGCCCTCCCTTGAGCAGCACCCAAATTTCCCCACCTCCTTTTCATTCCAAAATCCTTCATTTTTGCCTCAAAAATCATCACAAAGTCACATAAATTCATCATTTAACCCTATCCATCATTCTTGGATCAATCAAGCATGGATCTTGGAGCATGAAACCATTGTTGGAGGCTAAGATTTTTGCAAGATAGATCTACATTTTTGAGGTATAATCTTACTCTAAGTGTTACCTTGTTAAAGGTTGTTGTAATCAACTTAATCAAGCATCTTGATTGGTTTAATTTTCAAGTTGAAAATTAAAAAGAGAAGGGTTGAATGGGAAACTAGGGTTTTGATAAATTGTTTATGGTTATGATGTGTATTCTTACACTCAAGACATGCAAAATGAAAATCTTGTTGCTAAATTTAGAATTTTTTACTTGAGAATTTGTCTAAATCACATGTTTATGCAAACTAGGTTTTTGTAATATATATATATGTGTGTGTGTGCGTGTGTGTGTGTGTGTGAGAGAGAGAGAGAGATAAAATTTTAATGAAGGTTTTTATCATTTGATTATTGTTTTCATATGGAGATTAACATGTTAATGGAATTCTAAGACTAATTTAGTTACTAGTTTACAAATTATTGCTTTTAATGTGTTAAATTTGGGTATTTTGCAAACTAGAATGTTGAATTCAATGAAAATTGATTAGAATAAAATCTAGCAAGGGTTTATATAACCTGGTTATGATATTTAGTAAATATTATGGCCATTAGTTTCGTTTAAACATCAAGATTTGTATTAAAACGGTTAACGACCGCTATCAAGATTTTTGGGAAATAAAACGATTTGTTTACTTTTATGGTCTTGATGAATTAAAACCTATTTCTTGTATAATTAGTGAGTTTTGAAAGCACGATTGGTGCGTTTGAGTTTTTCAGGATCACTCGGCGTTTGTACGCCGATGTCGAGGGTTTTTGGTTGATTTGTGAAAGCAAACAATAGGTTTTGACCTGTGTGGGATTCGTGTGTCATGAGTCGGATTTTAATGCGATACGGTGCGTTATGATATATAGGTACCCCATGTGGACTTCGAGACGACAAGTAAGAGCGTGGCGACGTCGGCACCGGCGAGCGAGGACCAGGTGAGTAGATTTAGATCTATGGGGAGAAGTCGGGTGGATGGCGTATAGCACCCCCGCAGTTCGTGGTGATGTATACGAATACGTATACACACATATATTTTGATTATATATATTATGTTGATAGGAGACTTGATGATAAAGGTAGATTCTAGGTGTTCATGGATTAGTTTAGTGTTAGTTGCGAAACCCTAGAGTAGTTGTTACACCAACACACGTGCACATACACATGCATGCATTTATGTTATTACCTGTGCGTATATGGGGATATGTGTTATGTGTTCACCTGGGTATGAGACTAGGTGTTCACATACTGGATTTGCAGATGATACTTGGAATTGAGATGAGTCGATGAGATTTGAGTTGAGGCCGTGAGATCCGTGATATGGCAGGATTCGTACTTGAGATACGTCCTGATATTATAGCGGATCTTTGGATGACGATGCCATGTGAATAGTGATTTTAGTAGTGTACTAGACGTAAGTCAGTACCCCAGATGATGATCTTGATAAAGAGGATACAAGATGAACAGTGTGATGAGTAAGATATTGACCCGTACCTAGATTTGGAGATGCCGTACGACGGATTTACGTACGAGCTATATATTGATGATTGATCCGCACTCTTGACTTGGGATGTCTGATTATAGATATGGTATCGGATATGATATTATTGAGGCGGGATCACCGACTAATATATATATACAGGTATGTATACGTATCGACTCAGATGTTAAGCGGTTTCCTTACCTGTAGTTCAGCTTGTTAGTTTAGCCGTATAGTTTAGTGTAGTTGTTAGACTAGATTAGACTCCTGCCTATTTCAAAACTAACGAATCGTGGGTATTTTAAAAGACAGGTCAAGGGATTTTACGGATATTTCAAAAGACGTATCTTTTCTTAAAAACACCGTAGCCCTTATTTTCAAAACACCGCGATTCAAGTTATTTCAAAAGGCACTATTGTACGACTTATATTAGGGTAATGCAGTTTAGTTATCGTTGTGTCTAGTGTTCAGCTCCCGCATATTATTGTTGTTGCTCCGCATCGCATACTTATTGTAATTCATATTTCATTATTGATATCATGCTGTTAGGACACCATCACCATTACCGATGATGCGTATGTACCACGTACACTTACTTGCCGGCTCACACACATCTTCATCGGTAATTGCCATGTCACGTACACTTAGAAAATACTATTTCATTGACATAGGTTGTTAGCTAATAGTTTAGACATGATATTAGTGTACTTGCCTTATATGCCAGTTTAGACATTGTAGTTATTACTTGTGACTTCATGCATACTGTTACTCATTGCTATGCCTCATTCATGGATTCTCAAGCATATATTCACTATTTTACGTGCTATTGAGGTTTTGGATTCGGATTTTCATGAGATTTTCTGGATTTGGGGGAAAACCGCAAAACTTATACAAACTTCTTCCCTCTTTTTAAATAAAAAGCGCGGTTTTCCCATGATGTATGAGTCGTCCACCATGAGTTTGCTGATAGATTTCGAGACCCGATTCGAGGAGACGGATGAACCATTTCGGGTACATGGTGGGCCCGGTAAGGTACCCCGGGGTAAGAAGGTCGTGTTGCTGACGTTGAGCCTGGTAGGGGAGCACTACCGACCGGTGATATTACCCGACGCGTCGGATATCCGGAGGATACCTTCGTAGTCTTGAGATGGATGGTAAGGGCCGGTCTGGACCGACGGCGCCCTAGATATTGAGATTTGATACATTGAGATTTCGAGATATTGAGGTACTGAGATTTGATGATCCAGGTCAGTCCGGGTAGCCGGAGCCTGAGATATTGAGATATGTGGATTTATGTTTTTGTGTCGATACTAGACACTGTTTATACTGATTTCCTTATGATACCTCATTTTTTTAAAAATACAGAAATCTCACTGAGTTATGAAAGCAGTTTCTTTAGTACATGTACTCTGTTTTCATGCATTCATTCATCATCCATATGATATATTGCTATCCGAGGCACTAACATGAGCACTTGGTATTACTGTTGTTTAGAGGTATACCCTAGCCATTGTTATAGGCTGCTGGTTATATATTTGAGGATATATATTGATCGTATGACCTAGGATTGCGTCATACATGCGATTCCTGTTCGTAGATATATTCTATTCACGAGTTGGCAAATCACCCCCGTTGTGCCCCAGTTTCTTGCAGGTTTTGCCGTACAAGTTTCATTATGGTTTTGCTGGCACTGCTTCTTTCGGGTGACTTGCTAGTAGGTGGGTTTATTGGTATCGTACCCATCATTATACTTTGTATAATATTATTCAGTTGTATCTAGTAAATTCCATCAACCAAACATGTATTTATTGAGTTAGACACCAGTGTTGTTTATTCTTTCGACCTTAGAGTCGCGCGAGGTATTTCTATGGATTTCTTGTTGTTTTGGGTTTCCTTTTTGAGTTTTGATCCTCGCCCTTGGCGTTGTATATTTTATTAATTGTGTGGTTGTGACCGTCGATTGACGAAGAGCTAGCTCCCGCTTGGGGATGCCTTTTATTGATTTCGTATACTATTCATGTTGTATCCCGTTTGGGGGCCAGTATTTACAAAGGAGACTGTGCCGAAATTTTCAGGAAATATTTGATGTTTTTTTTAAAAACGCATAATTCGGTTTATGCTATTAAAAATACTTGATTTAAATTGGTTTTCCTTCAATCTACTACTTTTCTTGTTTTGGTTTTCTGGGTTTTCGGCTTACTTAGATTACGTACGCCTCGAGACGTTTCGTAGTTTAAGTGCAGGTTATGTTCCGTACTTTCGGGACGTGACAATACTGTACACTCATACTTGTGCACATACCTGTTGTACACTCATACTTGTGTACTTACATACTGTACACACATACTTATGCACACCTATTGTACACTCATACTTGTACACTTACATAATTGCACATACATAGATGATTCTGGCTTGATTTGGAGATTTGGGAACCGCAAGATACTCTTTAAAACTGATTCATTTAAAAGAGCGGTTTCCCTCAATATGTGCATATTACTATTGCATGTTGCATGATATACTGATAAGCTTACATTTCTTTTACATGTCGCATACATCATGCTTTATGATTATACGCATTGAGATATGTTGTTTTCATGATATTTCTGGATTTAGGAACCGTGGGTGTTTCAAAAGAGAGTATGTAATGTTTTTAAAAACCCGGTTACCCTTGATATGATATTTCAGTGCGTCCACCATGTGTTTTCTTGGTTCTGAGAGCGACATGTGAAACTCGATTCGAGGAGAGGTAGGCTCCGTCTGCGGGTACAAGATGGACCCGGTGAGGTACCCCAGGGCAAGAAGACTCGTATATGTTAGACGGTGAGCCTGGCAGGGGAGTACAACCTACCGGTGACTGTTTTTGAGCTCAGCGGAAATCTGGGGGATACCGACCGGAGTTGAGAGATGAGACGGGGCGATCCGGACTGACGGAGCCCTATGTATTTGAGGATTTACGTGTCGATGCTAGGCACAGGTTTCATGATGTTTTCGAGTGTCGATACTTGACACTCAGGTTCCATGATTTGATACGTCGCGAGCGACACATGTTGATTTACATCCTCATACTTCCATGCATATGCTTTATGATATTTACATGCATGATGCTTCTTGTCATTGGATGACACGCAGATGATATCCACATACATATAGTTGACATTGATGACATTGATCACATAGTTGGATGATATCCACATATTCATAGACTTCATGATATAGTCGACATTGATCATACCTCATATTTATGATATGTTATTACCTGAAGCACTGGCACGAGCACTTTGCACTACACTCATGTGTAGATGTTACATTGTCATCTTTTCATGCTTCAGACTTATTCATTTAAGGTTTATATATATATCTGATCGTATTGACCTAGGATTGTGTCATACATACGATTTCTTCTCTGTGATGTTTTCTATTCACGAGTTGGCAACTAACCCCCGTTGTGCCACAGTTCTTGCAGGTTTTGCCGTATAGGTTCCATTGCGGCTTCTAGCACACTGCTTCCCTTACGAGTGATTTGCTTTTGTAGGTGGGTTCTTTTGCATCAGAACCACCATTGTACATGTATTATTCAGTTGTATCTAGTAATTACATCAACCAAACTTGTATATTGTTTCAGACTTAGAAAATCAGTTATGTATTATTTCGACCTTAGAGTCGCGTGTTGTAGTATTATGGTTTTCATTCTGATTTTGAGCTTTCCTTTGAGTTTTGATCCTCGCCCTTCGGCGTTGTATATTATACTGCTTGCATGGTTGTGACCGTCGATTGACGAAGAGCTATCTCCCGCTTGGGGATGCCTTTTATCATTGTATATATATTATTCATGTTGTACCCCGTTTGGGGCCAGCATTTACAAAGGAAACTCTGCCGAAATTTTCAGAATAAACTATAGATTAAAAAAATGCATATTCGGCTTACTTATTTAAAAACCTTGCTTTTAAAACAAGTTTTCCTTACTTCTTAAAAACTAGTTTCCTTTATTTACTTCTTAAAATGGTTTTAGATTTCTGGGATTTTAGCTTACTTGAATTAGATGAGGTCCTATAGATTTCATATGATTCAAGGGCCAGTCACGGGCTATTTCGTGTCGTGACAGCTGGGGTCCAAAAATCCTACTACGCAGAGTCAGAAAAACAGACTGGAGATCGACACCACCTAACAAACAAAACTCAAAGGTTGCCGATTGGAGTGCTTCCTGATAACAGTTATCAAAGGAGAATCCTAACAATGGCAAGTGACGATCCCAACTGCCGACAACAATTAATACGCACGCACAAGCATATCCTCCAGAGTCGGTATAGCAAAAGCAATAACTCTATAGTGTCACCTCAGTACACAATCGAGCCCCACTCGCGAAACATCACAGTTAAACAACAAAGTCGTCCGAACCAGAAGCAAAGAAAGAACTGATGCAGTTGTTAACCGGGTCTTCAACTTCCGAAAACTCCGTACGCATGACTCAGTCCAAAGAAAAAGGTACCTCCTTTCTGGTCAGTTCAGTCAACGGTGCAGCGATACACTAGTAATACTGCACGAAACGGCGGTAACAACCTGCTAAGCCTAAAAATCTGCGGAACTCCGTCCGTACACAAGTCTCGGCCAAAGCTGTACGGCCTCGACCTTCCTCGGGACTATACAAAAACCGTCTCCCGTAACTACAAGACCTAGGAGTCAACACAAACAAACCTGAAGGAACACTCCTAGAATCTAGCAAACCGCTGGGGCTCTCCCAATTTCTGCAAAACAAATCCTCAAGATCTACTCCTGTCCCTTACGACACATTGAATAGACCAGAACATCGTCAATAGCACAACAATAACTGGTCGAGGAACGGCCTGAAGAAATTTGGTTCATCATATCTACGAATGCTGCTAGGGCATTGGTGAGTCCAACGACACCACCAAAACACACAAAGCCCGTAGCACGCACGAGGCAGTCTTCGGAATGTCATCACTCCGAACCCGCAACAATAATGACCTGATCCCGAATAAACTTAGAAAAATGTCTCGCACTCTGGAGCTGATCGAAGAAATCGTCAATGCGATGTAAAGGATACCTATCCGCACCGTCAGCCGGTTCAATTGACAATTAATCAATACACAACCTCAACTGCCATCCTTCTCCTTGACGAACAGAAATAGGAGCTCCCTAATGCGAAACACTCATACGCACAAGCCCCCAACAAAAAACTCTGCAGCTGATGCTTAAGCTCCCTAAGCTTCGCCGGCTCATCTGGAACAGCGTCGGAAAACTCTCGCACGAAGGAAAGCCGGTCCAACAAACCCACTGTGGCCTCGGTATCATGAATGAATGCCAAGAATCCTCGACATCTTTTCCTCAAAAGACGACTAGCGAAAAAGGCAGAATTCAAGCTGTGTGAGGCGGCACCACTGCCTTCCCATGCACAACAAGAACTGACTCGCCGGGAAAACAAACCTTGTCTGTTTTATCACGGCAGTCCACAGACACATAGCACGTAAGTAACTACTCTGTGCTAGGAGAACGTCAAATCCAGCATCTCTAGGTGGATCAAGTGACGGATGAATCTCCTAACCGATTGGAACACGACTGAAATACGTGTTGCGCAACAAAAGAAACGCTGACAGAAGTTAACACTGCAAGTCTACGGTAGCGCCCAGGCCGTCTGTCCGAGGCCAAAATGCGGAAATGAAAACTTTTTCTAAACTAGAAACCGGCGCTGTCACAGACTTTAATCCCGGATCGAACCATTAACCTATAACTAGCAACTAGAGAAAGGTCAGAAAAGCTATATCGATCGATCCGTGTCCTTCGGTCTTTAGCCACCATCCCTAACTCCTCGCGGCATCTCCGATCTCCGGTCTCCTCATCGGAAAGGGCACCACATCTTCGAGTCTTTTTACGGGCTCCCGCTTCATCCGAAGCAACTCGGGCACGAAGTTCGCTAGCCGACGTGTCCAAGGCGATGTAGAGAATGTGTGTGATAACTTTGTCTCAAACATCCATTGATTCTCATCACATGAGAGTGTATGGATGGAGGTTGAAGATGAAACCATCAATGGAAATGGTGAGCTAGAAGAAGAAGAAGAGGAGGAGGGTCTTTTCCTTTTGTGTTGAGATGATAAAAATAAGAGAGTGTGATAGAAAAATACAAGACCAAAACTCTTCATATGGCAGCCCTCTCTCTCTCTTCTTATCATATCAACTACAAATCAATCACAATATATGACACATGCACAAAGAAAGAGACCATGAGTCACCACTTGTGCATGTGTCACAATTAATGCTCCTAATCATGATTTCTACCTCATTATTTCCATTTGTAAACATTAACCCAAATATTTACAACAACAAAAAGATACGACAACATCTAAAGTAAACCCGTGACGGATCACAAGGATACCCCTTACCTGTATATACATACCTGCATCCGCATTCCGACTGAATGCGAATGCGATGAGACTAAAGTAATCCAACAAATCTAATACTAGGATCTGGTTTAAACCAAAGCCCACTAGTATGATCCGTCCGATCATGATGCACTACTGCACGTATATGATCGAACCCTGCCATAATACCATACGGCCTCTATAACGTTTTGCCCGAAACTTGAGAAACTATCTGCGGGGGACTCTAAAGACTCGTCAATACTTTGGCTGTGGATTTAACCACTAGATGTTGGAGCTATTGCAATGTAAGTTGTACTACGAGATGATAGAAGGTCGCTAGTCATCGAGGATGAATGACTAGGACATGTGGGTCGTTCGCCTACCCCGATGCGAGGTCATCAGATAGATTGATTCCAGCTAGAGACGACTTCACGCGGAGACGTTGGGAGTCGACCGAGACGATCGAATGTCAGAAACCTATTATTCCAAGTTTAAGGTAGTCGGAAAGACATGCAGGCAATTCTATGGTCCCTCTAGAAGAATGAAACCCTAACTCGACTTAATGACCGTGTGAAAGCCTTTGAACCTTAGGGTTTGCGGCAGTTCTGCGGCGCCATTAGTGAGGCTTGGGTTTGCCCTTCTACGGCTGGACTACCGATACTGTGGTATGTACTCGATACTATTATGCTGTACCCAACATGTTGAGCTCTTGGGGGATTATTAGGTTTTGACGACTTGATCGGATGGCTCGACTTAATTCGGATGCTAGATGATGAGATGCATTTCTTGGGAGACTCCAGATACGAGGATAGCCGTTGGAGCTCAGTCTATGCAGCCACGACGAGATGAGTCCGAAGCAGTCGACATTAGAGAAAAGTGGAGTAAGAGGTTCATACCAGGTCTGGACGAGATGACGTTCCACTCCGCCGACATCAGAGACGTGATACGCATGCCGAGGCATTTTACTTGGATATACCTTCTAGAAGGAGTCGCAGTGAGTATGCAGCTGTTCCGGAACAAGAAACAGATATAGTAAAGGACGATGACTTCCGGACAGTTAGGCAGAGACGAGATTTGGAAGAGACCTTGAGCTGGATTCCTTCCAGGATACTGCTGCAATGATATTTGCACCCAGGATTAGATGTGTCACGTGCATTCAGAGAGCCAGAGGCCGACGCCAGTGACATGCTGCTTGACGAGTGGTCATGAGGATTGACCGAGAGGTGACCAGAGAAGTGCCAAAACGGAATAGTCCCCGTTAGCACACCTGACAAGGCCGATGATCCGGTGGACCATGAGATTGGTAATCCACAGAGAAGGCTTGGACCCAGGAGTGGTCATGTTATGCACACCAGCAGGCCAGAGTTCAGGATCGTCGATGAGACATGCTATGAGTGACCACGATAGTTGGCCCGAGATTCTTGGAGGATGCGCTTGAGCGGTACTATTCCGCCATTATTGATTTCGATGTTTTGGATGATTTATTCGCATGATTTGATTATGATGATTGAGGATTTACGATCTTTGCACAGTGTTGCACTTGATATCGTTTTCATGCTTTGGTTTCACATGCTTGTGATTTTACGGTTTTAGATATTTGAGTTGATTTTGTGCGTATGCACGCACACGATTTGGTTCCTGCACTCTGTATAGTTTATATATGCTTGCAGTGCAGTGATACGCCTTTTGTGCACTTAGATGCACTGGACTTCGATTTCGATTGTGATACTCGATATTTGTTTTGTGCACCTTGTGCACCTGATTGGATTTTGCGCGTGTTCGACACTCGATATTGGATTTCATGATTTCATGCATGATGGATGCCCCTGGTTTTGGGTTTTCGCGCATGTTGAGCGCATGTCTTGAGATGCGATTTTGGTGCACACCAGATGCACTAAATAGAGATTTTTCGTGCATGTCAGATGCACCTGATTTTGCTTTCATGCACACACGTTGCCTACGACAGATGCTTCGTGCACACCCGTTGCACCTTGATGTTGTTCTTGTGCGCATATACGGCACATTGATGGATTTTGATTTCCGTGCGCACCAGACGCACGTAGTATTTCTATGCACATTTAGGATTGATTTCTTATAGAACAGTACATTTTTATGATATGGCGTTTCGTTTTCGTACTGAGCAGGACTGATCAGATGACAGTACCTGAGTGTATTTTGCATGCATTGATAGCCATTGAAGGGAATTCCACAAAAAAAAGGGAGCTATAGTCTCAGTATTTACCTACGTGTCTGATATGACGCGAAACGTTTAAAACAAGGAAAACCCTTCTAAATTGTTTTCAAAACGGCGGAACGTGCATATTAAACAAAAGGTATATACGTATATGGTTATTTTCTTATAAGAGACGTCCGCCACTATGCAGTGTTATGCGCATTGCACAACGATTTTAAAAGATTTGGCATGCATTTCCTTTAGAACTTACATGTATAGATCTGATATTTGCATGTATAGTTCCGATTTATAGCATATCGGTCTTGCTTGAGATTTGGTATTCGTGTTTTCACCTTAACTCCGATGATTGCGGGATGCTTGACGGAGTTTTGTTTTTGAGTTATCTTCTCATTACTCATGCGCATGCATTGCGCTATGATGCGTTTTATGTATTGATAATTTCGGAGCCCCGACGACTTGGACTTCTTATTGAAATGTTTTAGAAATTGGGGGTTTAAATATAAATTCGGGGACCGAATTTCTCTAAGGGGGAAAGATTGTAACATTTCAAAATAATAAAATATTATTTTTGGGAATTTTTATAATTTAATATTATTTTATTGATTATTTTAATATTAAATTTATAATAAATGAGAAAAAATTTGGAAAAATTATGGAAAATTCTAAAATAGGGTATTTTATGGAATTATGCCATTTTAAAGTTTTTATGAGCATTTATATGCTATTTTAGTACTAATCGCGATTAAAAAAAATCGCTAATCGGGTTTTTTGCAAGTTTGTGCAAAACATGCACATATCTTGTTTTTCTACACTTGTGCATTTTCTATCATGTTACTTTTTGGGTTACTATTTGAGTTAGAAGAAAAGGAAAAGAAAAAGGGATTAAAGAAATAGGTATGGTGAGAGAGAGAGGGTAGGTGAGAGTGTTGACTTGGCCATTCCCTCTTGTTTTCTCCTCTCATTTCTCCCCCCTCTTCCATGAGCTGCTGCTGCTCCTGCTGCCCTCCTCTTCCTCCACCTTCAAACCCCCATTTCTCCATGAAATTCACCCCAAAACCCCATATCGGTTTCACAAAAAATGCACACAAGCTCAAGATCTACACATTGGACTAAAGAAGCATGGATTTTGGCCACTAGGGGCAACTCAAGAAAATTCTTGAGTTGCCAAATGAGGTAATTACTGAACCATTAGCTTAGTTTAAGCATTACTTATACCCCTACGTAAGTTTAGAATCGAAATCGGGTGATTTTGTGGATTTTAGGAAAAACTAGTAAGGGTTTGAGGAAATTATGAGTTGTGATGGGAAATTGAGTTCAGTGGAGACCATAAAAGCACCCTAGTGCTAGAAACCCAGACCAACCCCACTGGAAACCCAAAAATACGGAATTACGGAACTTTTCATGTCGGTTTGTGTGATCTGTGAAGGTGTTCTGGAATCTGGAGCAACCCGGGGTCACCAAAAATAAAATTGAGCTGACAGTGAGTCGTGCAGGCACCTAGGAAGCTACCACCAAGACCCGAGCCCCTAACTCAAACCTACGGCCGCAAATTTAATCATTCTGGCCGCAATTTGCGGCCAGAGTAGGAGAGAATCGGTCAATTTTTGTTCCAGGGCTCATTTTGCACTAAATTAGACCCCTCCTATATGCAGTTTTGGCTAATTGTCATCTGGGGAAAATCTGGGATCATTTTGGTGTGTTTTAGGCGATGTTTTCCTTATTTTTAAATGAACTTTCTTGATATTTGGATTTGTATTTGGTTGTCGGGTGTTCGTACATCGACAACAGGGCTTGTTTGTTGGATTTGCATGTTTGGGCCATAGGTTCCAACCTATGAGCACACTGTGCGCTGTATCGGTTTTCTGCCTTGATTTTCATACGCATTGCTATGGTTGATCATTGTAGGTACCTTCACGTGGATTCCGAGGCGACGGAGCATGGCGTTATCGACACCGACACGCAGGATACAGGTGAGTAGATTTATATCTACGGGGAGAAGTCAGGTGAATGGCGTATAGAACCCCCGCGGTTCGTGGTGATGTATACGAATACGTATACACACATATTTTGATTGTATATTGTTTTAGATTATTGATGATAGAGATGGATCCTAGGTGTGATTGGATTGGTTTAGTGTTGCGAAACCCTAGAGTAGTGGTTGCACCACACATACACACACACCCATACTTGCATACATTCTTTCTTTCATATGTGCGTATATGGGAATATATATTTATGTGTTCACATGGGTATGGGACTATGTGTTCATATACTGGATTTGAGGATAGTATTTGGGATTTGAGATGAGTCGATGAGATTGGGCTTGAGACCAGGAGATCGGTGATGTGATTTGGTTCGTATTGAGATACGACATGATGTTTTCGCGGGTCTTTTGGCGTAGTGATTCTTACACCTGCATGCATACTTAGGCGGTATCAGTATTGTACTAGACGTAGATCAGTACCCCGATCATGATATTTGATAAAGTGGATACCAGATGAATGTGATATTGACCCGTACCCAGATTTGGGATGCCGTACGACGGATTTACGTACGAGCTATATATTGATGATTGATCCGCACTCTCGACTTGGGATGTCTGATTATAGATATGGTATCGGATATGATATTATTGAGGCGGGATCACCGACTATACATATACAGGTATATATATATATGTATCGACTCAGATGTTAGGCGGTTTCCTTACCTATAGTTCAGTGTTAGTTCAGCCGTATAGTTTAGTGTAGTTGTTAGATTAGATTAGACTCTTACCTATTTCAAAACTAGCGGGTCGTGGGTATTTTAAAAGACAGGTCAAGGGATCTACGGACATTTCAAAAGACGTATCCTTTCTTAAAACCACCGTAGCCCCTATTTTCAAAACCCCACGATTCGTGTTATTTCAAATGGCACCATTGTTTAATATTTAGCTCCCGCTCATTTTGGTTGCTCGCTCCGCATCGCATACTTACATTGTTATTTCATATTGCATTGTTGACATTATGCTGTTAGGACACAAGCACCATTACCGATGATGCGTATGTACCACGTACACTTATTTGCCGGCTCACACACATCTTCATCGGTAATTGCCATGTCACGCACACCTTAGAAAATATTATCGCATAGTGTAGCTTGTTACTAGTAGTTTAGACATTGTAGTTGTTACTTGTCACTTTGCATACTGTTATTCAATATATGCCGCATTCATGGATGCTCATACTTATATTCATGGTTCTACATGCTATTGATGATTCGGATTCCCATGATATTTTCTGGATTTGGAGGAAAACCGCAAAAATATATATAAACTGCGTTCTCTCTTTTTAAATAAAAAATGCGGTTTTCCTATGATGTATGAGTCGTCCACCATGAGTTTGCTGATGGATTTCGAGACCCGATTCGAGGAGATGGATGAACCGTTTCGGGTACATGGTGGGCCCGGTGAGGTACCCCGGGGCAAGAAGCGCGTGATGACGATGTGAGCCTGGCAGGGGAGCACTACCTACCGGTGATTTTACCCGACGCGTCGGATATCCGGAGGATACCGTCGTGGTCTTGAGATGGATGGTAGGGGCCGGTCTGGACTGACGGCGCCCTAGATATTGTGATTGAGACATTGAGATTTCGAGATATTTAGGTACAGAGACCGTGATACAGAGATATCGAGATATTGGGATTTCGTTTGTGCCGATGCTAGGCACTGTTTTATGCTGATTTCATTATGATACCTCATTTTAAAAATACAAAGGAAATCTCACTAAATTATGAAAACAGTTCTTCATTTACATGTATTCAGTTTTCATGCATTCATA
Source organism: Agapanthus africanus (assembly GCA_030015575.1). Classification (NCBI taxonomy): domain Eukaryota; kingdom Viridiplantae; phylum Streptophyta; class Magnoliopsida; order Asparagales; family Amaryllidaceae; genus Agapanthus; species Agapanthus africanus. Next base: position 351,350,568 of record CM057350.1, on the reverse strand, counting down.
CCTCATTCATATGATATTTTGCTACCTGAGGCACTGACACGGGTACATGAGATTACACTCGGGTTAGATATTTACCATAGTCATTGTTATTGACTGCTGGTTTCATTTGAGGATTATATATATATTGATCGTATGACCTAGGATTGCGTCATACATGCGATTTCTTTTCGTAGATGTTTTTCTATTCACGAGTTGGCAACTCACCTCCGTTGTGCCCCTGTTTCTTGCAGGTTTCGCCGTACAGTTTTCGTTACGGCTTTGCGGGTACAGTTTCATTCGGGTGACTTGCTAGTAGGTGGGTTTATTTGTATCGTACCCATCACTATAAATTGTATATTATTATTCAGTTGTATCTAGAAGTTCCATCAAACAAACATGTATTTATTTCAGAGATAGAGACCAGTGTTGTTTATTCTATCGACCTTAGAGTCGCGCGTTGTATTTATACGGATTTCATGCTGTTTTGAGTTTCCTTTTTCTGTTGTGATCCTCGCCTTTCGGCGTTGTATATTATATTGTTTATGTGGTTGTGGCCGTCGTTTGACGAAGAGCTAGCTCCCGCTTGGGGATGCCTTTTTGATTTCGTATACTATTCATGCTGTATCCCGTTTGGGGGCCTGTATTAACAAAGGAGACTGCCGAAATTTTCAGGAAATATTTGATGTTTTTATAAAACGCATAATTCGGCTTATGCTATTAAAACTTCTTGATTTAAATTGGTTTTCCTACACTCTACTACTTTTCTTGGTTTGGATTTCTGGGTTCTCGGCTTACTTAGAATACGTACGCCTTGAGACGTTCGTAGTTTAAGTGCCGGTCATATTCCGTACTTTTGGGACGTGACAAAGTTGGTATCAGAGCGTTAGGTTTTACCTTCGGAGCGTAGGATGACCCTTGGTTGATGGAATAGGTGACTAAAGTAGAGTGACGTACAGTGGGTATGTTCTGCGGCATATTTACAACACGCCACTTCACTTAAGGAGCCTTAGGATGTACATTTCTTTGCTTAGTATCATATTCATTCCTGATCTAGCCTCATCAGTACCAGTTATGGTTTTGCCGCCACGATTACGGGCAGGGAGAGTTACAGCTAGAGTTGCGGTCAGCACGAGCTCGTCACGAACGAGGACTGACCAGGGCGAAATTTCGGCAACACACGATTGCAAAGATGTGTCTTTTTACTGTGTTTCCGCGCCACGAGCGTTTGGCGGATCGCCTTTATGAGATTACTCGGACGTGCGGTTTAGCACTAGAGGTTGGAGCTACTAAAGGAGGCCAGCCAGATTTTGATGACCGTTGGTGTATTGCTTGTTCATGATGACTGAAGCACGGTTCAGCGTGCGGACGAGTGAGCCAGTTTTTGCAGCGAACGACGAGATATCGCCCCAGATGTTGCAGCTATTGCAATGTAAGTTGTACTAAGAGATGATAGAAGGTCGCTAGTCATCGAGGATGAATGACTAGGACATGTGGGTCGTTCGCCTACCCCGATGCGAGGTCATCAGATAGATTGATTCCAGCTAGAGACGACTTCACGCGGAGACGTTGGGAGTCGACCGAGACGATCGAATGTCAGAAACCTATTATTCCAAGTTTAAGGTAGTCGGAAAGACATGCAGGCAATTCTATGGTCCCTCTAGAAGAATGAAACCCTAACTCGACTTAATGACCGTGTGAAAGCCTTTGAACCTTAGGGTTTGCGGCAGTTCTGCGGCGCCATTAGTGAGGCTTGGGTTTGCCCTTCTACGGCTGGACCACCGATGCTGTGGTATGTACTCGATACTCTTATGCTGTACCCAACATGTTGAGCTCTTGGGGGATTATTAGGTTTTGACGACTTGATCGGATGGCTCGACTTAATTCGGATGCTAGGTGATGAGATGCATTTCTTGGGAGACTCCAGATACGAGGATAGCCGTTGGAGCTCAGTCTATGCAGCCACGACGAGATGAGTCCGAAGCAGTCGACATTAGAGAAAAGTGGAGTAAGAGGTTCATACCAGGTCTGGACGAGATGACGTTCCACTCCGCCGACATCAGAGACGTGATACGCATGCCGAGGCATTTTACTTGGATATACCTTCCAGAAGGAGTCGCAGTGAGTATGCAGCTGTTCCGGAACAAGAAACAGATATAGTAAAGGACGATAACTTCCGGACAGCTAGGCAGAGACGAGATTTGGAAGAGACCTTGAGCAGGATTCCTTCCAGGATACTGCTGCAATGATATTTGCACCCTGGATTAGATGTGTCACGTGCATTCAGAGAGCCAGAGGCCGACGCCAGTGATATGCTGCTTGACGAGTGGTCATGAGGATTGACCGAGAGATGACCAGAGAAGTGCCAAAACGGAATAGTCCCCGTTAGCACACCTGACAAGGCCGATGATCCGGTGGACCATGAGATTGGTAATCCACAGAGAAGGCATGGACCCAGGAGTGGTCATGTTACGCACACCAACAGGCCAGAGTTCAGGATCGTCGATGAGACATGCTATGAGTGACCACGACAGTTGGCCCGAGATTCTTGGAGGATGCGCTTGAGCGGTACTATTCCGCCATTATTGATTTCGATATTTTGGGTGATTTATTCGCATGATTTGATTATGATGATTGAGGATTTATGATCTTTGCACAGTGTTACACTTGATATCGTTTTCATGCTTTGGTTTCACATGCTTGTGATTTTACGGATTTAGACATTTGAGTTGATTTTGTGCGTATGCACGCACACGATTTGGTTCCTGCACTCTGTATAGTTTATATATACTTGCAGTGCAGTGATACGCCTTTTGTGCACTTAGATGCACAGGACTTCGATTTCGATTGTGATACTCGATATTTGTTTTGTGCACCTTGTGCACCTGATTGGATTTTGCTCGTGTTCGACACTCGATATTGGATTTCATGATTTCATGCATGATGGATGCCCCTGGTTTTGGGTTTTCGAGCATGTTGAGCGCATGTCTTGAGATGCGATTTTGGTGCACACCAGATGCACTAAATCGAGATTTTTCGTGCATGTCAGATGCACCTGATTTTGCTGTCATGCACACACGTTGCCTACGACAGATGCTTCGTGCACACCCGTTGCACCTTGATGTTGTTCTTGTGCGCATATACGGCACATTCATGAATTTTGATTTCCGTGCGCACCAGACGCACGTAGTATTTCTATGCACATTTAGGATTGATTTCTTATAGAACAGTACATTTTTATGATATGGCGTTCCGTTTTCGTACTGAGCAGGACTGATCAGATGACAGTACCTGAGTGTATTTTGCATGCATTGATAGCCATTGAAAGGAATTCCACAAAAAAAAAGGGAGCTATAGTCTCAGTATTTACCTACGTGTCTGATATGACGCGAAACGTTTAAAACATGGAAAACCCTTCTAAATTGTTTTCAAAACGGCGGAACGTGCATATTAAACAAAAGGTATATACGTATATGGTTATTTTCTTATAAGAGACGTCCGCCACTGTGCAGTGTTATGCGCATTGCACAACGATTTTAAAAGATTTGGCATGCATTTCCTTTAGAACTTACATGTATAGATTTGATATTTGCATGTATAGTTCCGATTTATAGCATATCGGTCTTGCTTGAGATTTGGTATTCGTGTTTTCACCTTGACTCCGATGATTGCGGGATGCTTGACGGAGTTTTGTTTTTGAGTTATCTTCTCATTACTCATGCGCATGCATTGCGCTATGATGCGTTTTATGTATTGATAATTTCGGAGCCCCGACGACTTGGACTTCTTATTGAAATGTTTTAGAAATTGGGGGTTTAAATATAAATTCGGGGACCGAATTTATCTAAGGGGGAAAGATTGTAACATTTCAAAATAATAAAATATTATTTTTGGGAATTTTTATAATTTAATATTATTTTATTGATTATTTTAATATTAAATTTATAATAAATGAGAAAAAATTTGGAAAAATTATGGAAAATTCTAAAATAGGGTATTTTATGGAATTATACCATTTTAAATTTTTTATGAGCATTTATATGCTATTTTAGTACTAATCGCGATTAAAAAAAATCGCTAATCGGGTTTTTTGCAAGTTTGTGCAAAACATGCACATATCTTGTTTTTCTACACTTGTGCATTTTCTATCATGTTACTTTTTGGGTTACTATTTGAGTTAGAAGAAAAGGAAAAGAAAAGAAAAAGGGATTAAAGAAATAGGTATGGTGAGAGAGAGAGGGTAGGTGAGAGTGTTGACTTGGCCATTCCCTTTTGTTTTCTCCTCTCATTTCTCCCCCCTCTTCCATGAGCTGCTGCTGCTCCTGCTGCCCTCCTCTTCCTCCACCTTCAAACCCCCATTTCTCCATGAAATTCACCCCAAAACCTCATATCGGTTTCACAAAAAATGCACACAAGCTCAAGATCTACACATTAGACTAAAGAAGCATGGATTTTGGCCACTAGGAGCAACTCAAGAAAATTCTTGAGTTGCCAAATGAGGTAATTACTGAACCATTAGCTTAGTTTAAGCATTACTAATACCCCTACGCAAGTTTAGAATCGAAATCGGGTGATTTTGTGGATTTTAGGAAAAACTAGTAAGGGTTTGAGGAAATTATGAGTTATGATGGGAAATTGAGTTCAGTGGAGACCATAAAAGCACCCTAGTGCTAGAAACCCAGACCAACCCCACTGGAAACCCAAAAATACATAATTACGGAACTTTTCATGTCGGTTTGTGTGATCTGTGAAGGTGTTCTGGAATCTGGAGCAACCAGGGGTCACCAAAAATAAAATTGAGCTGACAGTGAGTCGTGCAGGCACCTAGGAAGCTACCACCAAGACCCGAGCCCCTAACTCAAACCTTCGGCTGCAAATTTAATCATTCTGGCCGCAATTTGCGGCCAGAGTAGGAGAGAATCGGTCAATTTTTGTTCCAGGGCTCATTTTGCACTAAATTAGACCCCTCCTATATGCAGTTTTGGCTAATTGTCATCTGGGGAAAATCTGGGATCATTTTGGTGTGTTTTAGGCGATGTTTTCCGTATTTTTAAATGCACTTTCTTGATATTTGGATTTGTATTTGGTTGTCGGGTGTTCGTACATCGACAACAGGGCTTGGTTGTTGGATTTGCATGTTTGGGCCATAGGTTCCAACCAATGAGCACACTGTGCGCTGTATCGGTTTTCTGCCTTGATTTTCATACGCATTGCTATGGTTAATCATTGTAGGTACCTTCACGTGGATTCCGAGGCGACGGAGCATGGCGTTATCGACACCGACACGCAGGATACAGGTGAGTAGATTTATATCTACGGGGAGAAGTCGGGTGGATGGCGTATAGAACCCCCGCGGTTCATGGTGATGTATACGAATACGTATACACACATATTTTGATTGTATATTGTTTTAGATTATTGATGATAGAGATGGATCCTAGGTGTGATTGGATTGGTTTAGTGTTGCGAAACCCTAGAGTAGTGGTTGCACCACACATACACACACACCCATACTTGCATACATTCTTTCTTTCATATGTGCGTATATGGGAATATATATTTATGTGTTCACATGGGTATGGGACTATGTGTTCATATACTGGATTTGAGGATAGTATTTGGGATTTGAGATGAGTCGATGAGATTGGGCTTGAGACCAGGAGATCGGTGATGTGATTTGGTTTGTATTGAGATACGACATGATGTTTTCGCGGGTCTTTTGGCGTAGTGATTCTTACACCTGCATGCATACTTAGGCGGTATCAGTAGTGTACTAGACGTAGATCAGTACCCCGATCATGATATTTGATAAAGAGGATACCGGATGAATGTGATATTGACCCGTACCCAGATTTGGGATGCCGTACGACGGATTTACGTACGAGCTATATATTGATGATTGATCCGCACTCTCGACTTGGGATGTCTGATTATAGATATGGTATCGGATATGATATTATTGAGGCGGGATCACCGACTATACATATACAGGTATATATATATGTATCGACTCAGATGTTAGGCGGTTTCCTTACCTATAGTTCAGTGTTAGTTCAGCCGTATAGTTTAGTGTAGTTGTTAGATTAGATTAGACTCTTACCTATTTCAAAACTAGCGGGTCGTGGGTATTTTAAAAGACAGGTCAAGGGATCTACGGACATTTCAAAAGACGTATCCTTTCTTAAAACCACCGTAGCCCCTATTTTCAAAACCCCACGATTCGTGTTATTTCAAATGGCAACATTGCTTAATATTTAGCTCCCGCTCATTTTGGTTGCTCACTCCACATCGCATACTTACATTGTTATTTCATATTGCATTGTTGACATTATACTGTTAGGACACAAGCACCATTACCGATGATGCGTATGTACCACGTACACTTATTTGCCGGCTCACACACATCTTCATCGGTAATTGCCATGTCACGCACACCTTAGAAAATAATATCGCATAGTGTAGCTTGTTACTAGTAGTTTAGACATTGTAGTTGTTACTTGTCACTTTGCATACTGTTATTCATTATATGCCGCATTCATGGATGCTCATACTTATATTCATGGTTCTACATGCTATTGATGATTCGGATTCCTATGATATTTTCTGGATTTGGAGGAAAACCGCAAAAATATATATAAACTGCTTTCTCTCTTTTTAAATAAAAAATGCGGTTTTCCTGTGATCTATGAGTCGTCCACCTTGAGTTTGCTGATGGATTTCGAGACCCGATTCGAGGAGATGGATGAACCGTTTCGGGTACATGGTGGGCCCGGTGAGGTACCCCGGGGCAAGAAGCGCGTGATGACGATGTGAGCCTGGCAGGGGAGCAGTACCTACCGGTGATTTTACCCGACGCGTCGGATATCCGGAGGATACCGTCGTGGTCTTGAGATGGATGGTAGGGGCCGGTCTGGACTGACGGCGCCCTAGATATTGTGATTGAGACATTGAGATTTCGAGATATTTAGGTACAGAGACCGTGATACAGAGATATCGAGATATTGGGATTTCGTTTGTGCCGATGCTAGGCACTGTTTTATGCTGATTTCATTATGATACCTCATTTTAAAAATACAAAGGAAATCTCACTAAATTATGAAAACAGTTCTTCATTTACATGTATTCTGTTTTCATGCATTCATACCTCATTCATATGATATTTTGCTACCTGAGGCACAGACACGGGTACATGAGATTACACTCGGGTTAGATATTTACCCTAGTCATTGTTATTGACTGCTGGTTTCATTTGAGGATTATATATATATTGATCGTATGACCTAGGATTGCGTCATACATGCGATTTCTTTTCGTAGATGTTTTTCTATTCACGAGTTGGCAACTCACCCCCGTTGTGCCCCAGTTTCTTGCAGGTTTCGCCGTACAGTTTTCTTTATGGCTTTGCGGGTACAGTTTCATTCGGGTGACTTGCTAGTAGGTGGGTTTATTTGTATCGTACCCATCACTATACATTGTATATTATTATTCAGTTGTATCTAGAAGTTCCATCAACCAAACATGTATTTATTTCAGAGATAGAGACCAGTGTTGTTTATTCTATCGACCTTAGAGTCGCGCGTTGTATTTATACGGATTTCATGCTGTTTTGAGTTTCCTTTTCTGTTGTGATCCTCGCCTTTCGGCGTTGTATATTATATTGTTTGTGTGGTTGTGGCCGTCGTTTGACGAAGAGCTAGCTCCCGCTTGGGGATGCCTTTTTGATTTCGTATACTATTCATGCTGTATCCCGTTTGGGGGCCTGTATTTACAAAGGAGACTGCCGAAATTTCGGGAAATATTTGATGTTTTTATAAAACGCATAATTCGGCTTATGCTATTAAAACTTCTTGATTTAAATTGGTTTTCCTACACTCTACTACTTTTCTTGGTTTGGATTTCTGGGTTCTCGGCTTACTTAGAATACGTACGCCTTGAGACGTTCGTAGTTTAAGTGTCGGTCATATTCCGTACTTTCGGGACGTGACAAAGTTGGTATCAGAGCGTTAGGTTTTACCTTCGGAGCGTAGGATGACCCTTGGTTGATGGAATAGGTGACTAAAGTAGAGTGACGTACCGTGGGTATGTTCCGTGGCATATTTACGACACGCCACTCCACTTAAGGAGCCTTAGGATGTACATTTCTTTGCTCAGTATCATATTCATTCCTGATCTAGCCTCATCAGTACAAGTTATGGTTTTGCCGCCACGATTACGGGCAGGGAGAGCTACAGCTAGAGTTGCGGTCAGCACGAGCTCGTCACGAACGAGGACTGACCAGGGCGAAATTTCGGCAACACACGATTGCAGAGATGTGTCTTTTTACTGTGTTTCCGCGCCACGAGCGTTTGGCGGATCGCCTTTATGAGATTACTCGGACGTGCGGTTTAGCACCAGAGGTTGGAGCCACTAAAGGAGGCCAGCCAGATTTTGATGACCGTTGGTGTATTGCTTGTTTATGATGACTGAAGCACGGTTCAGCGTGCGGACGAGTGAGCCAAATTTTGCTGCGAACGACGAGATATCGCCCCAGATGTTGGAGCGATTGCAATGTAAGTTGTACTAAGAGATGATAGAAGGTCGCTAGTCATCGAGGATGAATGACTAGGACATGTGGGTATTCGCCTACCCCGATGCGAGGTCATCAGATAGATTGATTCCAGCTAGAGACGACTTCACGTGGAGACGTTGGGAGTCGACCGAGACGATCGAATGTCAGAAACCTATTATTCCAAGTTTAAGGTAGTCGGAAAGACATGCAGGCAATTCTATGGTCCCTCTAGAAGAATGAAACCCTAACTCGACTTAATGACCGTGTGAAAGCCTTTGAACCTTAGGGTTTGCGGCAGTTCTGCGGCGCCATTAGTGAGGCTTGGGTTTGCCCTTCTACGGCTGGACCACCGATGCTGTGGTATGTACTCGATACTCTTATGCTGTACCCAACATGTTGAGCTCTTGGGGGATTATTAGGTTTTGACGACTTGATCGGATGGCTCGACTTAATTCGGATGCTAGGTGATGAGATGCATTTCTTGGGAGACTCCAGATACGAGGATAGCCGTTGGAGCTCAGTCTATGCAGCCATGACGAGATGAGTCCGAAGCAGTCGACATTAGAGAAAAGTGGAGTAAGAGGTTCATACCAGGTCTGGACGAGATGACGTTCCACTCCGCCGACATCAGAGACGTGATACGCATGCCGAGGCATTTTACTTGGATATACCTTCCAGAAGGAGTCGCAGTGAGTATGCAGCTGTTCCGGAACAAGAAACAGATATAGTAAAGGACGATGACTTCCGGACAGTTAGGCAGAGACGAGATTTGGAAGAGACCTTGAGCAGGATTCCTTCCATGATACTGCTGCAATGATATTTGCACCCAGGATTAGATGTGTCACGTGCATTCAGAGAGCCAGAGGCCGACGCCAGTGACATGCTGCTTGACGAGTGGTCATGAGGATTGACCGAGAGATGACCAGAGAAGTGCCAAAACGGAATAGTCCCCGTTAGCACACCTGACAAGGCCGATGATCCGGTGGACCATGAGATTGGTAATCCACAGAGAAGGCTTGGACCCAGGAGTGGTCATGTTACGCACACCAGCAGGCCAGAGTTCAGGATCGTCGATGAGACATGCTATGAGTGACCACGACAGTTGGCCCGAGATTCTTGGAGGAAGCGCTTGAGCGGTACTATTCCGCCATTATTGATTTCGATGTTTTGGGTGATTTATTCGCATGATTTGATTATGATGATTGAGGATTTACGATCTTTGCACAGTGTTGCACTTGATATCGTTTTCATGCTTTGGTTTCACATGCTTGTGATTTTACGGTTTTAGACATTTGAGTTGATTTTGTGCGTATGCACGCACACGATTTGGTTCCTGCACTCTGTATAGTTTATATATGCTTGCAGTGTAGTGATGCGCCTTTTGTGCACTTAGATGCACTGGACTTTGATTTCGATTGTGATACTCGATATTTGTTTTGTGCACCTTGTGCACCTGATTGGATTTTGCGCGTGTTCGACACTCGATATTGGATTTCATGATTTCATGCATGATGGATGCCCCTGGTTTTGGGTTTTCGCGCATGTCTTGAGATGCGATTTTGGTGCACACCAGATGCACTAAATAGAGATTTTTCGTGCATGTCAGATGCACCTGATTTTGCTGTCATGCACACACGTTGCCTACGACAGATGCTTCGTGCACACCCGCTGTACCTTGATGTTGTTCTTGTGTGCATATACGGCACATTCATGGATTTTGATTTCCGTGCGCACCAGACACACGTAGTATTTCTATGCACATTTAGGATTGATTCATATAGAACAGTACATTTTTATGATATGGCGTTTCGTTTTCGTACTGAGCAGGACTGATCAGATGACAGTACCTGAGTGTATTTTGCATGCATTGATAGCCATTGAAGGGAATTCCACAAAAAAAGGGAGCTATAGTCTCAGTATTAACCTACGTGTCTGATATGACGCGAAACGTTTAAAACAAGGAAAACCCTTCTAAATTGTTTTCAAAATGGCGGAACGTGCATATTAAACAAAAGGTATATACGTATATGGTTATTTTCTTATAAGAGACGTCCGCCACTGTGCAGTGTTATGCGCATTGCACTACGATTTTAAAAGATTTGGCATGCATTTTTTTTAGAACTTACATGTATAGATCTGATATTTGCATGTATAGTTCCGATTTATAGCATATCGGACTTGCTTTAGATTTGGTATTCGTGTTTTCACCTTGACTCCGATGATTGCGGGATGCTTGACGGAGTTTTGTTTTTGAGTTATCTTCTCATTACTCATGCGCATGCATTGCGCTATGATGCGTTTTATGTATTGATAATTTCGGAGCCCCGACGACTTGGACTTCTTATTGAAAGTTTTAGAAATTGGGGGTTTAAATATAAATTCGGGAACCGAATTTCTCTAAGGGGGAAAGATTGTAACATTTCAAAATAATAAAATATTATTTTTGGGAATTTTTATAATTTAATATTATTTTATTGATTATTTTAATATTAAATTTATAATAAATGAGAAAAAATTTGGAAAAATTATGGAAAATTCTAAAATAGGATATTTTATGGAATTATGCCATTTTAAAGTTTTTATGAGCATTTATATGCTATTTTAGTAATAATCGCGATTAAAAAAAATCGCTAATCGGGTTTTTTGCAAGTTTGTGCAAAACATGCACATATCTTGTTTTTCTACACTTGTGCATTTTCTATCATGTTACTTTTTGGGTTACTATTTGAGTTAGAAGAAAAGGAAAAGAAAAGAAAAAGGGATTAAAGAAATAGGTATGGTGAGAGAGAGAGGGTAGGTGAGAGTGTTGACTTGGCCATTCCCTCTTATTTTCTCCTCTCATTTCTCCCCCCTCTTCCATGAGCTGCTGCTGCTCCTGCTGCCCTCCTCTTCCTCCACCTTCAAACCCCCATTTCTCCATGAAATTCACCCCAAAACCCCATATCGGTTTCACAAAAAATGCACACAAGCTCAAGATCTACACATTGGACTAAAGAAGCATGGATTTTGGCCACTAGGGGCAACTCAAGAAAATTCTTGAGTTGCCAAATGAGGTAATTACTGAACCATTAGCTTAGTTTAAGCATTACTTATACCCCTACGCAAGTTTAGAATCGAAATCGGGTGATTTTGTGGATTTTAGGAAAAACTAGTAAGGGTTTGAGGAAATTATGAGTTGTGATGGGAAATTGAGTTCAGTGGAGACCATAAAAGCACCCTAGTGCTAGAAACCCAGACCAACCCCACTGGAAACCCAAAAATACGGAATTACGGAACTTTTCATGTCGGTTTGTGTGATCTGTGAAGGTGTTCTGGAATCTGGAGCAACCCGGGGTCACCAAAAATAAAATTGAGCTGACAGTGAGTCGTGCAGGCACCTAGGAAGCTACCACCAAGACCCGAGCCCCTAACTCAAACCTACGGCCGCAAATTTAATCATTCTGGCCGCAATTTGCGGCCAGAGTAGGAGAGAATCGGTCAATTTTTGTTCCAGGGCTCATTTTGCACTAAATTAGACCCCTCCTATATGCAGTTTTGGCTAATTGTCATCTGGGGAAAATCTGGGATCATTTTGGTGTGTTTTAGGCGATATTTTCCGTATATTTAAATGCCCTTTCTTGATATTTGGATTTGTATTTGGTTGTCGGGTGTTCGTACATCGACAACAGGGCTTGTTTGTTGGATTTGCATGTTTGGGCCATAGGTTCCAACCTATGAGCACACTGTGCGCTGTATCGGTTTTCTGCCTTGATTTTTATACGCATTGCTATGGTTGATCATTGTAGGTACCTTCACGTGGATTCCGAGGCGACGGAGCATGGCGTTATCGACACCGACACGCAGGATACAGGTGAGTAGATTTATATCTACGGGGAGAAGTCGGGTGGATGGCATATAGCACCCCCGCGGTTCGTGGTGATGTATACGAATACGTATACACACATATTTTGATTGTATATTGTTTTAGATTATTGATGATAGAGATGGATCCTAGGTGTGATTGGATTGGTTTAGTGTTGCGAAACCCTAGAGTAGTGGTTGCACCACACATACACACACACCCATACTTGCATACATTCTTTCTTTCATATGTGCGTATATGGGAATATATATTTATGTGTTCACATGGGTATGGGACTATGTGTTCATATACTGGATTTGAGGATAGTATTTGGGATTTGAGATGAGTCGATGAGATTGGGCTTGAGACCAGGAGATCGGTGATGTGATTTGGTTCGTATTGAGATACGACATGATGTTTTCACGGGTCTTTTGGCGTAGTGATTCTTACACCTGCATGCATACTTAGGCGGTATCAGTATTGTACTAGACGTAGATCAGTACCCCGATCATGATATTTGATAAAGAGGATACCAGATGAATGTGATATTGACCCGTACCCAGATTTGGGATGCCGTACGACGGATTTACGTACGAGCTATATATTGATGATTGATCCGCACTCTCGACTTGGGATGTCTGATTATAGATATGGTATCGGATATGATATTATTGAGGCGGGATCACCGACTATACATATACAGGTATATATATATGTATCGACTCAGATGTTAGGCGGTTTCCTTACCTATAGTTCAGTGTTAGTTCAGCCGTATAGTTTAGTGTAGTTGTTAGATTACATTAGACTCTTACCTATTTCAAAACTAGCGGGTCGTGGGTATTTTAAAAGACAGGTCAAGGGATCTACGGACATTTCAAAAGACGTATCCTTTCTTAAAACCACCGTAGCCCCTATTTTCAAAACCCCACGATTCGTGTTATTTCAAATGGCAACATTGTTTAATATTTAGCTCCCGCTCATTTTGGTTGCTCGCTCCGCATCGCATACTTACATTGTTATTTCATATTGCATTGTTGACATTATGCTGTTAGGACACAAGCACCATTACCGATGATGCGTATGTACCACGTACACTTATTTGCCGGCTCACACACATCTTCATCGGTAATTGCCATGTCACGCACACCTTAGAAAATATTATCGCATAGTGTAGCTTGTTACTAGTAGTTTAGACATTGTAGTTATTACTTGTCACTTTGCATACTGTTATTCATTATATGCCGCATTCATGGATGCTCATACTTATATTCATGGTTCTACATGCTATTGATGATTCGGATTTCCATGATATTTTCTGGATTTGGAGGAAAACCGCAAAAATATATATAAACTGCTTTCTCTCTTTTTAAATAAAAAATGCGGTTTTCCTATGATGTATGAGTCGTCCACCATGAGTTTGCTGATGGATTTCGAGACCCGATTCGAGGAGATGGATGAACCGTTTAGGGTACATGGTGGGCCCGGTGAGGTACCCCGGGGCAAGAAGCGCGTGATGACGATGTGAGCCTGGCAGGGGAGCACTACCTACCGGTGATTTTACCCGACGCGTCGGATATCCGGAGGATACCGTCGTGGTCTTGAGATGGATGGTAGGGGCCGGTCTGGACTGACGGCGCCCTAGATATTTTGATTGAGACATTGAGATTTTGAGATATTTAGGTATAGAGACCGTGATACAGAGATATCGAGATATTGGGATTTTGTTTGTGCCGATGCTAGGCATTGTTTATGCTGATTTCATTATGATACCTCATTTTAAAAATACAAAGGAAATCTCACTAAATTATGAAAACAGTTCTTCATTTACATGTATTCTGTTTTCATGCATTCATACCTCATCCATATGATATTTTGCTACCTGAGGCACTGACACGGGTACATGAGATTACACTCGGGTTAGATATTTACCCTAGTCATTGTTATTGACTGCTGATTTCATTTGAGGATTATATATATATTGATCGTATGACCTAGGATTGCGTCATACATGTGATTTCTTTTCGTAGATGTTTTTCTATTCACGAGTTGGCAACTCACCCCCGTTGTGCCCCAGTTTCTTGCAGGTTTCGCCGTACAGTTTTCTTTACGGCTTTGCGGGTACAGTTTCATTCGGGTGACTTGCTAGTAGGTGGGTTTATTTGTATCGTACCCATCACTATACATTGTATATTATTATTCAGTTGTATCTAGAAGTTCCATCAACCAAACAAGTATTTATTTCAGTGATAGAGACCAGTGTTGTTTATTCTATCGACCTTAGAGTCGCGCGTTGTATTTATACGGATTTCATGCTGTTTTGAGTTTCCTTTTCTGTTGTGATCCTCGCCTTTCGGCGTTGTATATTATATTGTTTGTGTGGTTGTGGCCGTCGTTTGACGAAGAGCTAGCTCCCGCTTGGGGATGCCTTTTTGATTTCGTATACTATTCATTCTGTATCCCGTTTGGGGGCCTGTATTTACAAAGGAGACTGCCGAAATTTTCAGGAAATATTTGATGTTTTTATAAAACGCATAATTCGGCTTATGCTATTAAAACTTCTTGATTTAAATTGGTTTTCCTACACTCTACTACTTTTCTTGGTTTGGATTTCTGGGTTCTCGGCTTACTTAGAATACGTACGCCTTGAGACGTTCGTAGTTTAAGTGCCGGTCATATTCCGTACTTTCGGGACGTGACAATCCCATATCCATTGGTGTTTTGACATCAGAGATGGTGTACGGGTGCTCAGTGGAGCCTAGGTACACTAGACGGACTCGCCGAGAACTCCCAGATGGTATTATACCTCACGTCAGATGGCAGTTCTCCGTTGACACCGGTACAGGTTAGTCTGTAGACCCGAGATCGTCATAGAGTCTTGTGTGATTCCCACTGTGCTTTGATTTCCACCTTACACGTCCAAGAGGGCGTGCAAAACGGTGGCTTTTGGGTTCAGTCCCGAATCACATGGAGGCAATGAGCGATAGGAGGGGATTCGTCTCTCCCGGTATAGGGAGTTGATGTTGTGATGTGTTCGATTGGCTATAACTGGAAGTCCCTGTCCAGGGCTGATATAGAAATTTAATGGTAAGTGTTACCAGTTGTTTCTCGACCTGTTATGAGCCTCACATCGACACGACTTACCGGTTACTGGGGTCTGACGTATACCACCCCTGGACTAGATATGCAACATATCATACGAAGAGACCGGACTGTACGGGAGTGTTACTGTTTGGATTCACAGGAAAATGTATAGGCTTTTTTGTTGATCTTCTGATCACTCAATACCTGGGTGGCTATTACGTTTAGCTGACCGCTTGCAGCTTGTGGGTGTTTGATATGATCATCCCCTTCTACCGGCGTATTGATGATTCTTTAGAGTCCTACACAGAGGTTTCTTGACTCAGGCAAAACGGAGTAGGGGCACATATGTGATATGTGCATGACCGAGGATAAAGCGATATAAGATACCGTATTATATTATCGCGCTATTTTGATATGAGCCGAGTCATCGGATCAAGTGTTGATTCGATGAATCGGTACATGATATATTAGTTGGTTATATTCGATATAGCCGGATTGTCGGATCCAGTGTTGATTCGATAATTTAATGTATAATTATATATATGATATATTACTTTACATTATCTAATATTGGCTCGCTTTATTGATTCATTTTCTCACCGGATAATACATTGATATATATGCGATATATGTTAATTGTATTATTTTCTTTTGTTACAAATATATATTATATATGCGATATATAATATTGAAACATGATATGATTACTAATGCAACATGTTTAGTGGAGATTAAACAAAGTTAAGGTTTGATTTGGGTTAGTTCTTTCATTAACTTTCTAGAAGGTTTCCTTTTGTTTCTTGCAAAGATATTATGATAGATATTTTGTAAGATATTTTCATTACCCAAACCACACCCTTAACCCTAGTTAACTCTCTATATGAGTTAGCCTTGTCATCCCTGACCATGGTTACATTTGTAATCATATTAACATTTCATTATTCATCACAAAAGGATTTATCCATTCATATTCTTCTTCTTCTTCCTTTGAGCTTTGAGAAAGCTTTCTAGGTTTTCTTTATGTGATGATTTAGTGTGAGAATTTGATAATAATAGAGAGCATAAATACTACTTCATCATCCTCATCTAATCTAGCCAATTAGATTAGGGTGTTCACCTCATTAGTGAGAAAAGGCTTGAGTTAAAGAAACTTCGAGGTAGATCATCGGAGAAAAGGAAGACTATAAGCTAGTATGGATCATTCGGGTTATGGAGCCTCTCTTGAGTCCGGGAGATCATGGATCGCGGCGAAGGGACTTCTACTCGGAGCTTATGAAGCGAAGGAGCGGACTACAAAGGTTGTAATCCCTCACTCTTAGTTGTAAAGATGTTTACTTGCATGTTAAACCCTAATAATCTAGCAAGGATCTCGGCTTTGGGTTGTTTCGGTACGTCTAAATTTTAAATTGGGCATGGTTGATGCCTTAAAGACCCTTGTATGACTTCCTAGGAACCCTACAGTGGTATCAGAGCTATGCTAGAGCATTAGGCGATGTGTATACGAAGTTAAAACTCCTATCGAACCCCGAAACATCGAAAATGAACCCCTCTCTGGAAATTTTGTAAAAATGTGATTTTTTCTGCATTAAAAATACTCAAAAAAATTAGCAGGGAATTATAATTATTACTGTGGAAAACGAGCATGTAATTCGTACGGACCGCCGCGGAACCGCGGCAAGACCATACTTGCGCCGCGGATCCGCGACCGTACAGGTGAATTGGGCTTTGCTTTTGGCACAGTAATATCCGTAGGTGATCCTGCATATTTCTGGGTATTTTTAATCTGACTCAAGTGTTGAGTGTTCTGGGGATTATTTTGAATTCGTTGATTCGATCGGAAAGTTTAATTTCGTTTTGTTTTCCGGATATTTTAGAAACTGTTAAAATGTTCGAACGGATATCATTAACTCACTTTTTCCCGACACAAAAAACTTTCAAGTGTTGAATTTTTCTTGGGTTTAAATCTTTCGGAAAAACGTGCAAGTAACTCGGTGGACCCTGTAGAAGAACACAAACCTTTACTCGATTATGTGACCATCTGAACCGCCTCTAAACCTTAGTATTTGGGGCAGTACGGCGTGCCACATGTGAGGCGTTGGCTTGACCCTTCTACGGCTGGACCATTGGTACTGTGACATATTCTGGGATTATTTGAACTCCGCTCAAGTGTTGAGCCATTTGGGAAATTTTGGGTTTTTGATTATTCGATCGGAAAGTTTAATATTGTCTATTTATCTGGAATGTGATACAATATGTGGAATTCATATAGTTATGCATGAAATGCGAAGTATGTGATATTTCGGATTTGTGATGTCTAAAATGATTGTGGATTCCAAATGTTGTAGTTTTACAATTTCTTTTCTGTGACCGTAAGGGTAGTATGTAGTTGTATTTCCGGTTTTCATTGCTATACATCAACGACGATCGGTGTATGCATACTTAGTTACGTTGATGATATGAGATATTATGTGTTGCTGTGATATGTTATATTGGATCGTCGTGTTTTGAATAGCCGGGGGTTTTACGTGAGATGAGGGTTTTTATTTTCATTCATGTAAAATTCATTTGTATGTAATATTCTTTTATTGGGGCACTTCCGGGATGAGATTGATGTCACCAGTGTATATTATTTACTTTTCCGCATTAGGTAGACCCAAGGAGGGGAGCATAAATAGCCGGGTTCTAGGGTCCAGTAGGAGGCCATCTCATGGAGTCGAGACCGGGTCTCCTAACCCTAGAATTGGCTGTGTTACCTGCCTCTCTCGTAGGGGTCTAGGGATGTGGGCTTGGCTATTCATCGCGACCGTGGAATCCGTGTTTTTTACAGGCTCGTATTAAAAACACGGACATTCTAGTTTATCCAATATTTCATATATGTTCTTCTGCTGCAATGTTCTGTGATGAGATCATATTACTGCCTGAGACGAATGCTTATACTATATATATATGCTGATATATAAATATTACTGCTTTCGTTTCTTCTGTGATGCTTTGGAAGCATTAATTGATGGGATTTTTATTAATGAGATTAATAAAAGAAAAGAAACCTAAAAGATGTTGTAGAATCAAAACTTTATAAAAAGGTAGCTACGGTCTTGCTTTGCATAGCGGTATATATGATATACCGTGCACCTTATTTGATAGGGAATGAGCCGAGATCCCTTCACCGGGAGTGACCTCTTTAGCAAAACTGGCAGATGCTACAAACTCGTGGTTTAGTTTTTAACAGCTTATATAGTTTTTGCTTTGCACCGCGGTATATATGATATGCCCTGCACCTTATTCGATGGGGAAAGAGCCGAGATCCCTTCACCCGGAGTGACCTCTTTAGCGAAACTAGAAAAGCCTAAAAAACACTCCTTTTCAAAATCACTTGTTTCTACAACGATATCAGGTTCTTTACGCTCATGGTTTTCTGAAAAACCTGCGTAGCGTTCCGTCATTTAAAATAAGTAATATTTAGTATTTGTGCTGCGGTAGTTTGGTATGCGTCAAGGTATAGTGTACAGTAGCTGATTATTACTTATCTGTAATATGAGATACGATTGGATTAGGGTATTCGTACGGCGTTGTTTGGCATGCGTCAAGGGTCGTACGGGTGGGTTTAATTCAATCACGAAATGTACGGGTTGAACTTGACTAGCGGACTATGGGTTGTTTGGCATGCATCAAGGTCATGGTATGCTAGGGGTAAAAGTATTATCGGGAATTTCAAGTGTTGAAATTTGCAATGAGATTGCATACCTCCTATGAGATAGTTGGATCCCGATACCCACTGCGAGTAAGAGTTACTCCTAGGAGAGTTTTACTCAGGACAATTAGCCGATCAAGTAGGTGCCTAGAAAGGTGTTAACGGGGTTATGCCTTTGGGAAGACGAGGTTTATTTTAATTAGGTCCGTGCGAAAGCACGGGGAACCTCCCTCAAGTACTAACACTGATCTGGCTGAAAGATTGAAGAAATTGTAGGGTGTGATTAATCCCGGCTAATCTTACGTTTTAGGGTTTGAAGGAAGATTTGATAAATACAGTGAGAGATATCCTGATTAGATAAGATAATAACCAATCTAATCTTGCAAGAGCATACGCTAAAGTGTTTCCTTCTCTCTCTCTCCAGGTAGCGACCATGTCAGGACTTAATCAAGATAAAAATATGGATGTATTGACTGAACCTGCTTATTATACTGAGCAGGGGATCGTTGGTCCCGTTCTTTCTTATAAGAGTTATAAGACTGAGCAGGAAACAGGAGAAAATCTGGATTCTCACGCCGACCAAACGAAGAACAGGCATGCTGATGCATCTTCTTCGGGTGTTTTAGTTATTGAGAACTGTTTCTCAGTTCACCCTACGTCCTGGGTATTAGATACCGGATCAAGATCCCACATATGTAAATTGTTACGTGGGCTACGTAAAGGTAGAGAACTAGGAAGGGGTGATCATTCCGTACAAGTAGGGAATGGTGCAAGTATTGCAGCCAAAGCAGTTGGCGAATATCATCTTGTATTACCAAGTAGTAATAAATTGATTCTGAACGAGTGCTATTATATACCGAACATGATGTGCAACATTATATCAGTTTCTTTATTAAGTAAAGAAGGATATAATTTTGTAGTACATGATAATTTTATGAACATATTCCTGAATCAAAAGTTGATTGGATCAGGCTCGTTACATAATGGCATATTCATTCACAATCAAAATATAGTCCTTAATATACAAAACACACACTAGAGGAAGAGTTCTGAAATGAACGAATCCTTCTTATGGTATTGTATACTTGGTCATATCAATGCGACACGGCTAGCTAAGTTACATAAGGATGGATATTTGAATTCGTTTGAATTATCATCTTATGATACATGCCATTCATGTCTCAAAGGTAAAATGACCAAAACTCCGTTTAGTGGACATGGAGAAAGAGTTAAGGAACTCTTAGGGCTGATACATAGTGATATATGCGGTCCCATGTCTACACATGCCAGGAACGGTTCTTCCTACTTTATTACATTCACTGACGATCTCTCTAGATACGGACATGTGTTCCTGATGAAACACAAGCTGAAGCTTTTGAGAAATTCAAAGAATATAAGCACGAAGTAGAGTACCAAACGGGCAAAAGTATTAAGATCCTTCGATCTGATCGAGGAGGAGAATATTTAAGCAATGAGTTCCTAGATTATCTAATAGGGAATGGGATTCTCTCTCAGCTTACACTGTAAGTTCACGGCGGCGCCCCGGCCGTCAACCCGACGGCCAAATGCGGAAACGGTGATAAACTTTAATTTTGCGTACTTAGCAAACCGGCACCACCGCGCAATAAACCCCGGATCGGGCCATTAAACTAGGTCTAGCTAAAAACAAGACAGGTTAGAGATATACCGAGTGATCCGAGTCCTCCGGTCTTCTCGTCATCGTCCCGATCTCTTGCGGAAACTCCGGTCGTCGCCTCCTCGCCGGAAAGGCACCACAACGCCTGCATCTTTTACGGGCTCCCGCCTCTATACCGAGACAACTCGGGCATGAAGCTGGCAAGTCGACATGCCCAAGAAGTGCTGTAGAATATAGTTTAGAGTGCATGTCTCACTTTGGGGTATTGGTTGCCATGGATGTGGAGGAATGAAGGTATGAAAAATGGTGCTTTCATTTTTCATTACATGAGAATGAGATGAAGGAAATATGCCACAAGCTCACAAATCAAATTCTCTCTCTCTCAAAAGAATTGGCCGGCCATATCTTATGGTGAGAATGGTGGAGGTGAACCAAAGAACAAGTGGGAGGTGATGGTAGGATAAAGTGAGGAGGTGTCCATATACAAACATCATGATAACAAATGAACATCCAAACCATACCCTTTCTAATCTCATTCAATGCAAGAATGGTGCAACAAAAGAAAAGATGCTCTCATAATAAATCCTTTTGCAATAAACCCCTCCACAAAATGTTATTTGCAAACTTGCAAATAACCCCCTCCAATGGAAAAGTCCGGCCGGGAAAGAACAAAGTAAAACCGGCCGGAACGGAATGCAAACTGGCAACTCCAGAAAACTGGTCCCGTAATAAATTACAGGAAAACCCCGATACTGTGCATACACACCCGCATCTGTATTCTGTCCGGATACAAATGCAATGAGACAAAATCTACACTGTACTATACTAGGATCCGGCTTAAACCAAAGCCGGCTAGTAATATCCGTCCGATCCTGATCCCTGCAATACCGCACGTATCTGATCGAACCCTGCCATATATCTATACGGCCTCTAGTACAAACCGTCCGATCCTGATGTGTGCAATACCGCACGTATCTGATCGGACCCTGCCATATCTCCATACGGCCTCTACAGCGTTTCGCCCGAAAGCTGAGTAACTGAATGTGTGGTGGACTCTAAAGACTCGTCAATACTATGGCTGTGGATTTAACCACTAGCACGTCAGAGGTATAAGCCAATACGTAACGGGCCACCAGCTATTGACCAAAAGGGACGTCGATGAGCGAACTCATCCTGACACCCTACTGAGCCTGTCAGTGACAATATCCGTACAGTCCGGTCCGTTCGTCTATGAGCATCGCATGTCGGGCCTAGGGGGTTGGTAAAAGTCAGACCCCCAAAAGCGGTACAAGTCGTGTCGGAGTGTAGCCCAGAACACCTTGAGATACTACTGGAATACCTACCAGTAAATCTCTTGCCTTGGCCAAGGACTTCGTGTAATGGCTCTCCTAGACACAGCGCGACCTCACCCCCAATACCGGGAGAGACGAACCCCCGAAGATCCGCTCACTGCCTCCATGTGGCTCGGGACTGTACCCAACTAAAACCTATTTGCACGACTCCTTTGAGCCGTGGTAGGGTAGTAATCAAAGCATAGTGGGAACTCACACGAGACAAATGACGATCCCCAGGTCGATGAACTAACCTGTACACATGTCACCTGGGAACTGCTATCTGACATGAGGTATAAGACCAACTAGCATGTTCCCGGCGAGTCCTGTCCGGTGTACTCATAACCCAATGAGCACCTGTATACATCTTAGGTGAACCAACTGACACCAGTGGCTTGTGAGACCGGCCACCGCCCCTCGTCGGGGTCTCGACTGTATACACTAGTCTACTCTGGAGAATCGATGCCCTGTCTCGAAACTCCCACGACTAGGGACTTTTTAAGGATATGCTTGTAGACCCCAGCTCTCAGGTATATGATCGCCCTCATACTGCTGGTCGTCAAGCAAGAATCCTAGGAGCTCTATCAGCGTGCAATAGCGACCTGTCAGGTCACCTAAAGCAGTACACGATGATAAAGGTAAACCAGATAGCATACTATCATCTCGAGTAAGACTGTCGTACCGGGATAGGTCCTCCCTTAATCATTGCAATCACGTGCCTGTGATCCAATAATTGACTCTGAGGGCACTATCTCCAACAATCTCCCACTTGCACTCAAGGCTAATTATTGCGATGTCGCATACTCACAGCCCGTGTGATACCGAACACCCAACTCCTCTACTAGTCAGTCTCACAAAACCTGTTTAGAAGACTATTGCGTTCGAGGAATAGCCTCAGTGAGTGGATCCGCCTTGAAGTTTCTTTCTATGTCTCTCTATATCTCAAGTTCGCGGAGAAAGCCATCTCCCGAAATGAGCAATACCTGTCTTAGAATGTCTGGATGTCTGATGGGATCGAGCTCATAAATGAACTCCAAATCCAAACTTCTTAGACTGTATCGTCAACTGAACTTAATCAGTATCCTGCGCCATGCCTCCCTCAGTATCTGACTGGATCACCTGTCCAGAATACTGCCCCTCGTCAGAAGGAAAAATATAACTCTGACAACCTCCTTGTCGTCCATGTCACCTTGGAAGCCTGGAATGATAACTGTCTCCCAAATGAGGCTGTCGTTATCATATCCCTAGAACATCCACTTATGTTCTAAAACTGCTTCCGACTGTTTCTCCAGGATTGGATCAATGTCAACTTATTGCATCTAGTGCAAGAACAACATCTGGTGTGGTACTTGACATCTCATGATTGACTCAATTGCCTAAGCAAGTGATCTGCCAATCATGCGCATCCCTCTCCTCTTTAGTCTATAAGATACCTTTAGAGAGGGTGACTCCATCACCTGCAGGTACACTACCGTGCCAGGAGTCGACCATTCTAAATACTCTTAGAATGCTGTCAAAGTACCCTGATTGGGAAACCACCCAAATCTAGATCAAAAAACTATAGATCTAGTAACCAGTATGTCTGATATAATGTCCAAGTCCCATGTGGAGAAACCACTGTATGACGACCAAAGTATAACCGATCGTAGTATAGGAATATCACTTCCTACTTTATGTATGTCATCCAAAACCCGGATATCACACCCTACTACCTTCTTAACAGATCCATCCCCTATTCTGATGACGGCAAACCTATGACTGTCACATCAGAAATAGATGATCTATCTCCGCTATATCTGCTTTAGTCTATAAATAGACATAAGCCCGATGTCCACCAATGCTTCCGCTGCTCCCACTGACTACGATAACCCTCTGGCAGAGTCATATAGACGTGCACTTCTAAAGCTACTTTAGAACGACGCTATACTCATCCTCCTGCCGGGTCTCGCAGCCTAGAACAACAACAATGGCAAGTGTGGGTAAACAAGAACTTCCCTGTCACCGTCCTTGAGGCTACCGGGGTACCTCTCGGGTGCCTGAAGTTACCTACCGTATCTGCGGAGTGGCCAATGGAATGTCAAAACAGATTGAATCTTTAGGTTACTTATCAAATCTTCAGTAATCGTTTGCGGTTCTGGAATCACTTCCAGTTCTACCATACTCCCACTACTGTTTTTGAAAAAAAATCCATTTTTAGTAAAACTGTGGCGAGTCTAGAACAATATTTCTATTGATCTGCCAGATGGTAGAAAGTCAACCCTCGTCATAGCCTGGGTCAACCCACAAACAGCCATTACAGAAACGTGCCTTGAGTTATCCAGAGTCTGGTTTTAATCATAAGCCGGACAACTCCCCGTACCTTAACAATGTTAAGATATGAACTGTACTATATCCAATATAGAACCAGAGGCACTGATTTAATTGAGCCAGATTCAAATCATGCAGCTATCTCCAGTGCATGTCAACTAAATGGAAGGAGGCCGATCAGCGTTACTCAACTTAGGAATGCTTCCAATTATGAGTAACCTGAAAGAGAAGCAATTTCTCTTTATCATTGCTATCAACTGAATACCATACACAAGTATCTACATCTTCTATCACTTTGAAGAATCCCGATACTTGCTATACCTGGTTCTCTACTCTATTCAAATACCTATAACTCCTCAAAACTTAGACCCTGTGTTTCTACGAAACACATGTCTAAGAACTAGAGAAGTTAAAAGTGAACAGAATATAGTATGAGGACCAACCCCTCTGTCCTAATAGACACTGGACAACATACAATACTCTGTATAAGTCCGCTGAGTCTAACAACTCTTTCACTGTGTGTCGTAGGTTGAAAACTGTACTTATGGTTAAGAAGAATTACACCGCTGTTTAATGCTCCTTACCTAACCATCCACTGATATAGGTAAATGTCATCGACATAATATCAAAAGGTATATCTCACTCTATAAAAATAGACGTACAGATATATCAATTTGAAATTGGTGCACAACAACGGATATTCAAAACCAAATACTTGCCGACCGGCAAACAGTCCAGGTGATCTCCTCAAATATCACCAATTACAACGAATCCCGATATAATGAGGATGATCACCCTATTCCCAATAACTTACTCCCACTCATCATCTGTAAAACCATACAGATGTGAGAATCAAACCTGGTAAATACATACCCTGGAGCAAATGTCTAATCGGAAAATCAGTTTTCTTTTAACAGTACACAGTGAAACTGAAACATTGAAATGTTTCGATGGGGTATCTGGGTATTCCTAGTAATGCCTCTACCATTATCCAGATTCACAACTATAACAGTATAATTCTTTGCCACCTCTCCAAATCCCTTTATATGTCTTTAGTCATTACCTTCTGCACACCCCTTTAGGCCAATTGGTTTTCTTCCTTCCCCACCGTTCGGCACCAGCCTATGGTTTGGAAGAAGACTATCCAATAAGCATAATGGGTGTACTGTCCTAATCCTAGGAGCACTCGTAATACGAGAGAAGGTGAAGATAATATACAACCGAATAAACCTTATTCCTATTTCTCCTGGACCAGAATCCATCCCCGAACTGGAACAAGTTCCTTTCGAGTTCGTATATAACCATACGATGGATTATCCAATAAACTGTGGATCTTCGTAGTGATACGGAGTGTCCTGGAGAGATACAAAGGTGATTTAGGATTGGCGAAGAAATACTTGGTTTGGTCGTGAATATCAGTCGCATTTTACTTTGCCCTCTTACTAATCCCTTGCTTTGTCTGAACTTAATACCTTCTGCACACCATCGTTATGCTAATTGGTTTTCTTCATTCCCTACCGGTCGGCACCAGCCTAAGGTTTGGAAGAAGACTATCCAATTTGCATAATAGGTGTACTATCTCCTAAACCAAGAAGTACTCACAACTTGAGAGAAGGGAAAAGGGAAAAGACAACTGAATAATCCTATCCGTTTTCTCCAAAACCGGAAACCATCCTCGAATTCCTTCGAGTTCGTATCTAACCATACGATGGTTTTGTCCAATGGAAGTGGACGTTCGCAGTTAATACGGGGTGTCCTGGAGAAAAGGGTAAAAGTAAGAGTGGCAATGAGGTCTGCAACTCTGACAATCCAAAAGCTTGTGTTAAGAAGGTTCGGTCAACTTGGTCACTGAGTCATAGTCTTAGGGTCGGGTCAATGGTCGCTGCCAAAGAGAGAGAGAGAAGAAACACTCAGCGTGCACTCTAACCAAGATCAGAATGGTTACCAATTTATCTAATCTGGAAACCTCCCACTGTACCTCAAATTCTCCTCCAAACCTGAAAGAAGAATTAGTCGGGGTCACCCGAGGAGTAAACCAACTCATCAGTGGGAATCGGGATCCAACTGTCATCGCATGATAACGTGACGGAATCCGCTCACGCTATCACACTCCAGAAGGTATGCGCATATCTGGCAAGTTTCAGTTCTTTTGAAACTCCCGATGTGGATTTCTGCCCCATGCTCTTATGACCTTGACGAAGGTCAACAAATCATAAGTCACATGTCAAGTTCCACCCGTCATTGTCCAGGTTAATTTGAACCCACCCGTACAAGCCCTTGACGAAGGTCAACAAGGCTATACGACTGTCCCAAACCAACGCATCTATCTATGCTGCAGAAAGGCAACAAACAGCTACCAAACACTATGCCTTGACGAAGGTCAACAAAAATAGCATGAATACTACGTACTACCTGTCTGAAACGATGGAGGGCTACGAATGGTTTCTGGCGAAAACCTTTAACGTAATGAACTTGATATCGTTGAAGGAACGGATAGCTTTTTAAGAAAATATAGTGACGAAAACCTTTACTAAAGAGGTTACTCCCGGTGAAGGGATCTCGGCTTTTTCCCCGTAGAATGAGGTGCAGGATATTCCAACTGAATACCACGGTGCAAAGCAAAAGTAATCGGCTATAGTGAAGTTAATGCCCTGACGCAAACTTCTGTCCAAGGGGTCACTCCCGGTGAAGGGATCTCGGCCCTTGCCTCGTCGACTGAGGAGCAGGATATTCCAAATGAATACCATGATGCAAAACAGAAATGAACGTCCTTGCAATAACAGCTTTTTGAAAAGTGTTCCAACAACATTAGAATAGGTTTGTTTTTAACTTGCATTGATCCGAATCAATGCAGTCCCATCAATTGATCACACCACAAAGAACGAAAATATACTGACGTACGTATATGCCATCCGCATTCGCCACTGGGTCCCGTCATCACCCGTTAGGTTAGCTAACTAACGGCAATGCGGGGACTGGACTAGCGCGGATGAAAAACATATACAACATCTACTAATATATATACCAATATATAGTATTTCGCTCAAGGCGTGAATAAAATGCAACATCACAGAAATGTACAGCATCACAGAACAATACAGATATCTGGGATCCCCGGGTTTCACAGAGCCACTACTGAAACCCGACGTTCCCCTGGTCATGTGGATAGCCTGTGCAATGAAAACCTAGACCCCTACGGGCGCGGCAAGTCACCCGCCAAAACCTGAAGCGAGGCAGCCCCCTTCAGCGCCGTGAATGGACCACCCAGCACTTCACGGAATCCGGTAACTTGGGCACCCCTCCTGGGTCAACCTGTACCCCCTACGAGTGCGGCGAATAGCCCGCCAATTCCAGACTGAAGCCCCCTCCGTCTCAATGCCCTGAGATGCGGGCTTGTTGCCCTCCAGAACCCGGCTATCCGTGCACCCCACCGCGGGGCAATCCTAGTACATAAAGTAAAATATACATACAACGGATACATCGACCGCAACCTGGTCGTGCCCCAAAAGAATAATACAAACAGGCAGTGACGGCAGTCCACATGTCGGACGCTCGCCCCGCAATATCAAAAGTACATAATACAACAACACTGTACTAGCATTGCATCCAGGCTATCCCCCACGACCGATCCGCAACATCACAGCAAAAACACAGAACATCAACGTGAAAGTCACGTTCGCAAATCCGTCTAACCGGGCTATAGCAGTTAGACCGGATTTACCGATCGAGTGACATTCACGGTCGCAGATATAATGTAAATACTGTGAAAAAATGTGTTTAAAATATCCGATCGATCAAAAATTAACAAGTGGGCCCCCAAGCAATACTGTAGCACTCACAGAAAATCTGGGCCCAATTTTAATATTCCAAAACCCCTAAAATTAACCCAGAAGCCCACTGGAAAAACCTGGCCCATTGATCCTTTCATGTTGCGGCGGAACCGCGGCCCAAAGTGGGTATTGGCCGCGGTTCCGCGCTCTCGATGAAAGATCAATGACTCGGATTTCTGCAGTAGTCTTAGGTTTTCAAGTACATCACATTTTTGCAACCTGAAAAATTTTTGGGCTTAAAAAATTTTCAACAGAAAACTGATGTTTACAAAATATGAGTTTTGGAACATTTGATCGATCGGAAATACAAAACACATCAAACGAAGCTAGACGAAGTTAATGGCGAGGCTCTGATACCACTGTAAGTTCACGGCGGCGCCCCGGCCGTCAACCCGACGGCCAAATGCGGAAACGGTGATAAACTTTAATTTTGCGTACTTAGCAAACCGGCACCACCGCGCACTAAACCCCGGATCGGGCCATTAAACTAGGTCTAGCTAAAAACAAGACGGGTTAGAGATATACCGAGTGATCCGAGTCCTCCGGTCTTCTCGTCATCGTCCCGATCTCTTGCGGAAACTCCGGTCGTCGCCTCCTCGCCGGAAAGGCACCACAACGCCTGCATCTTTTACGGGCTCCCGCCTCTATACCGAGGCAACTCGGGCATGAAGCTGGCAAGTCGACATGCCCAAGAAGTGCTGTAGAATATAGTGTAGAGTGCATGTCTCACTTTGGGGTATTGGTTGCCATGGATGTGGAGGAATGAAGGTATGAAAAATGGTGCTTTCATTTTTCATTACATGAGAATGAGATGAAGGAAATATGCCACAAGCTCACAAATCAAATTCTCTCTCTCTCAAAAGAATTGGCCGGCCATATCTTATGGTGAGAATGGTGGAGGTGAACCAAAGAACAAGAGGGAGGTGATGGTAGGATAAAGTGAGGAGGTGTCCATATACAAACATCATGATAACAAATGAACATCCAAACCATACCCTTTCTAATCTCATTCAATGCAAGAATGGTGCAACAAAAGAAAAGATGCTCTCATAATAAATCCTTTTGCAATAAACCCCTCCACAAAATGTCATTTGCAAACTTGCAAATAACCCTCTCCAACGGAAAAGTCCGGCCGGGAAAGAACAAAGGAAAACCGACCGGAACGGAATGCAAACTGGCAACTCCAGAAAACTGGTCCCGTAATAAATTACAGGAAAACCCCGATACTGTGCATACACACCCGCATCTGTATTCTGTCCGGATACAAATGCAATGAGACAAAATCTACACTGTACTATACTAGGATCCGGCTTAAACCAAAGCCGGGTAGTAATATCCGTCCGATCCTGATCCGTGCAATACCGCACGTATCTGATCGAACCCTGCCATATATCTATACGGCCTCTAGTACAACCGTCCGATCCTGATGTGTGCAATACCGCACGTATCTGATTGGACCCTGCCATATCTCCATACGGCCTCTACAGCGTTTCGCCCGAAAGCTGAGTAACTGAATGTGTGGTGGACTCTAAAGACTCGTCAATACTATGGCTGTGGATTTAACCACTAGTACGTCAGAGGTATAAGCCAATACGTAACGGGCCACCAGCTATTGACCAAAAGGGACGTCGATGAGCGAACTCATCCTGACACCCTACTGAGCCTGTCAGTGACAATATCCGTACAGTCCGGTCCGTTCTTCTATGAGCATCGCATGTCGGGCCTAGGGGGTTGGTAAAAGTCAGACCCCCAAAAGCGGTACAAATCGTGTCGGAGTGTAGCCCAGAACACCCTGAGATACTACTGGAATACCTACCAGTAAATCTCTTGCCTTGGCCAAGGACTTCGTGTAATGGCTCTCCTAGACACAGCGCGACCTCACCCCCAATACCGGGAGAGACGAACCCCCGAAGATCCGCTCACTGCCTCCATGTGGCTCGGGACTGTACCCAACTAAAACCTATTTGCACGACTCCTTTGAGCCGTGGTAGGGTAGTAATCAAAGCATAGTGGGAACTCACACGAGACAAATGACGATCCCCAGGTCGATGAACTAACCTGTACACATGTCACCTGGGAACTGCTATCTGACATGAGGTATAAGACCAACTAGCATGTTCCCGGCGAGTCCTGTCCGGTGTACTCATAACCCAATGAGCACCTGTATACATCTTAGGTGAACCAACTGACACCAGTGGCTTGTGAGACCGGCCACCGCCCCTCGTCGGGGTCTCGACTGTATACACTAGTCTACTCTGGAGAATCGATGCCCTGTCTCGAAACTCCCACGACCAGGGACTTTTTAAGGATATGCTTGTAGACCCCAGCTCTCACGTATATGATCGCCCTCATACTGCTGGTCGTCAAGCAAGAATCCTAGGGGCTCTATCAGCGTGCAATAGCGACCTGTCAGGTCACCTAAAGCAGTACACGATGATAAAGGTAAACCAGATAGCATACTATCATCTCGAGTAAGACTGTCGTACCGGGATAGGTCCTCCCTTAATCATTGCAATCACGTGCCTGTGATCCAATAATTGACTCTGAGGGCACTATCTCCAACATACACCTCCCTATACATCACAGCACAACGGTGTATCGGAGTGGAGGAATCGGACCCTATTAGATATGGTACGCTCTATAATGAGCACTGCTGAGTTACCTATTTCCTTCTGGGGACATACGCTTGAGACATGCCATAGACCTATTGAATAGGGTTCCTACCAAATCTGTGCCAACCACTCCATATGAGATATGAAAAGGAAAGAGACCACATCTTAATTATATTAAGATATGGGGTTGTCCAGCATATGTGAAAAAACAAAATCCGGACAAGCTCGAGGCAAGATCAGTTCTGTGCAAGTTTATTGGATATCCCAAGCATTCATAAGGGTATATCTTCTACCACTCCGAGGAACAAAAAAGTGTTTGTTTCTCGACATGCCAACTTCTTAGAAAAGGGTTTTCTTATGAAACAAGATAGTGGCAATGAGGTGGAACTGGAAGAAGTTCCAGCGATACAAACTGCAACAGAAGATTTAGTGAAACCAGAGGATTCAGTAGTACCCGACGAACCCCAGCCTTTCTGCCGATCTACCAGGGTTTCTCATCCACCTGAGAGATACTACGGTTTTCTCATTGATGGTGGGAGCGAGGATTGCATCATGGAAGATGATGACCCGACTAGTTTCGAGCAGGCCATCACGAGTGGTGACTCTGTGAAGTGGCTGGATGCAATGCGATCTGAGATGGAATCCATATACACCAATAAAGTATGGACTTTGGAAGTTGCTCCTGAAGGAGTAAAACCCATTGGGAGCAAGTGGATCTTTAAAAAGAAAATTGGTGTAGATGGAAAAGTTGAGACTTTCAAAGCTAGACTTGTTGCAAAGGGTTTTCGTCAACGACCAGGTGTGGATTATGACGAAACCTTTTCTCAGTGGCTATGCTTAAGTCCATCCGGATCTTACTTGCCATTGCTGCATACCATGACTACGAAATCTGGCAAATGGATGTTAAGAACGCGTTTCTAAATGGTGATTTAGAAGAGTGCGTGTACATGACTCAGCCAGAGGGCTTCGTAGATAGTGGGAGCAGCGGAAAGGTGTGAAAACTGCTTAAATCCATCTATGGGTTGAAGCATGCATCGCGGAGTTGGAACATCTGCTTTGATGTTGTGGTCAAAGAGTTTGACTTCATAAAAAACGTAGATGAACCTTGTATTTATAAGAAGGTTGCAGAGAGTAAAGTTGTCTTCCTCGTATTGTACGTCGATGACATACTCTTGATAGGAAATGATGTTCCTATGCTGCGATCAGTCAAGCTCTTCTTATCACAAAGATTCTTAATGAAAGATCTAGGTGATGCCTCCTGCATACTGGGAATTATGATCTATAGAGATAGATCTAAACAGATATTGGGATTGTCCAAATACAGGTATATTGACACCGTACTAAAGAGGTTGAGTATGGAAGAATCCAAGCGTGGGAACCTACCCACGATATCTGGACTCACTCTCTCCAAAGAAATGTCTCCCAAGACTGATTTGGAAAGAGCTCGCATGCAAGGGATACCCTATGCTTTGGCAGTAAGCTCTATCATGTATGCAATGCTATGTGCCAGACCCAATGTAGCATACTCACTAAGTGTAGTGAGTAGGTATCAAGCAGATCCAGGAGAGAGTCACTGGATAGCTGTGAAGAACATTCTCAAGTACTTGCGAAGGACTAAAGAGATGTTCTTGGTGTATGGTAACGGAGAACTCCAGGAGGAGTCCTTTACCGATTCGAGCTTCCAAAGTTATAAGGACGACTCTAAGTCGCACTCGGGATTTGTCTTTACCCTCAATGGAGGGGCGGTGTGTTGGAAGAGTTCCAAACAGGATACCGTTGCAGACTCGACGATGGAGGCTGAATACATCGCTGCAAACGATGCTGCCAAAGTGGTTGTCTGGATAAAGAAGTTCATTAGTGAACTTGGTGTGGTTCCATCCATTGAGCATCCAATACCTTTGTATTGCGATAACAATGGAGCTATGGTTTTGGCCAAGGAACCCAGGTCCCATCAGAAGTCCAGACATATTCTGAGGCGGTATCACCTGATCAGGGAGATAGTTGATCGCCGGGAGATCGAGGTCAGGAGAGTTGATACGAAGGACAACACTGCGGATCCACTCACAAAGGCTATTCCCCAGATACAGTTTGAGCGATTATTCAGGATGCTAGGTATGAGATATTACAACAGCTGGCCTTAGTGCAAGTGGGAGATTGTTAGTTATATATATACCCTAGAGGCCATTGTTGTACATATGATGTATATTATAATGGATGCTTGGATATATAGAGAGAGGACTTTCTTGCTCGTCATGATAGTATGCTATTTGGTTTCACTTTATCTTAACATGTTGGCTTATATTAGTTTACTGTCTTACTCTCACATGTTGATAAAGCCCTTAGGATATGTACTCGACTACTGGGACTATGATGAGATCATACTAGTGGGGCCAGAGTAGTCGATAAGTACATCTTATAACTGTTCCTAGTCGAGGGTGTATCGAGACAGGGTATCGATACACCAGAGTAGACTAGCGTATATGCATCTTGACCCATATGATGGGCGATGGATGATCCCATATCCATTGGTGTTTGGACATCAGAGATGGTGTACGGGTGCTCAGTGGAGACTGGGTACACTGGACGGACTCGCCGAGAACTCCCAGATGGTATTATACCTCACGTCAGATGGCAGTTCTCCGGTGACACTGGTACAGGTTAGTCTGTAGACCCGAGATCGTTATAGAGTCTTGTGTGATTCCCACTGTGCTTTGATTTCCACCTTACCACGTCCAAGAGGGCATGCAAAACGGTGGCTTTTGGGTACAGTCCCGAATCATATGGAGGCAATGAGCGATAGGAGGGGATTCGTCTCTCCCGGTATAGGGAGTTGATGTTGTGCTGTGTTCGATTGGCTATAACTGGAAGTCCCTGGCCAGGGCTGATATAGAGATTTACTGGTAAGTGTTACCAGTAGTTTCTCAACCTGTTATGAGCCTCATATCGACACGACTTATCGATTACTGGGGTCTGACGTATACTACCCCTAGACTAGATATGCAACATATCAGACTGTACGGGAGTGTTACTGTTTGGATTCACAGGAGAATGTACAGGCCTACTTTATGATCTTCTGATCGCTCAATACTTGGGTGGCTTTTACGTTTAGCTGACCGCTTGCAGCTTGTGGGTGTTTGATATGATTATCACCTGCTACCGGCGTATTGACGATTCTTTAGAGTCCTACACAGAGGTTTCTTGACTCAGGAAAAATGGAGTAGGGGCATATATGTGATATGTGCATGACCAAGGATAATGCGATATGAGATACCGTATTCTATTCTCGCGATATTTTGATATGAGCTGAGTCATCGGATCAAGTGTTGATTCGATGAATCGGTACATGATATATTAGTCGGTTATATTCGATATAGCCGGATTGTCAGATCAAGTGTTGATTCGATAATTTAATGTATAATTATATATATGATATATTACTTTACATTATCTAATATTGGCTCGCTTTATTGATTCATTTTCTCACCGGATAATACATTGATATATATGCGATATATGTTAATTGTATTATTTTCTTTTGTTACAAATATATATAATATATGTGATATATAATATTGTAACATGATATGATTACTAATGCAACATGTTTAGTGGAGATTAAACAAGGTTAGGGTTTGATTTGGGTTAGTTCTTTCATGAACCTTCTAGAAGGTTTCCTTTTGTTTCTTGCAAAGATATTTTGTAAGATATTTTCCTTACCCAAACCATACCCTTAACCCTAGTTAACTCTCTACATGAGTTAGCCTTGTCATCCTTGACCATGGTTACATTTGTAATCATATTAACATTTCATTATTCATCACAAAAGGATTTATCCATTCATATTCTTCTTCTTCTTCCTTTGAGCTTTGAGAAAGCTTTCTAGGTTTTCTTTATGTGATGATTTAGTGTGTGAATTTGATAATAAAAGAGAGAATAAATACTACTTTATCATCCTCATCTAATCTAGCCAATTATATTAGGGAGTTCACCTCATTAGTGAGAAAAAGCGTGAGTTAAAGAAACTTCGAGGTAGATCATCGGAGAAAAGGAAGACTACAAGCTAGCATGGATCATTCGGGTTGTGGAGCCTCTCTTGAGTCCGGGAGATCATGGATCGCGGCGAAGGGTCTTCTACTCGGAGCTTATGAAGCGAAGGAGCGGACTACAAAGGTTGTAATCCCTCACTCTTAGTTGTAAAGGTGTTTACTTGCATGTTAAACCATAATAATCTAGCAAAGATCCCGGCTTTGAGTTGTTTCGGCACTTCTAAATTTTAAATCGGGCATGGTTGATGCCTTATAGACCCGTGTATGACTGCCCAGGAACCCTACACCCTAATCCTAGGAGCACTCGCAACACGAGAGAAGGTAAAGATAAAAGACAACTGAATAAACCTCATTCCTATTTCTCCTGTGTTAATATGTATGCCCTAGAGGCCATTACTGTACATTGGATGTATATTGTAGTGGATGCTGGGACATATATAGATAGGACTTTCTTGCTCGACATGATAGTACGCTATCTGGTTGCTCTTTATCTTAACATGTATACTTTCTGTCTCTCTGTTACATGTTGATAAAGCCCTTAGGATGTGTACTCGACTTCCAGGACTATGATGTAGATCATACTAGTGGGGCCTGGGTAGTCCATGAGTACATCCTTCAATGTTCCTAGTCGTAGGAATATCGAGACGGGGCATCGATATTCCAGAGTAGACTAGCGTATATCTTCTCGACCCATGTGATGGGCGATGGATGATCCCATATCTATTGGTGTTTGACATCAGAGATGGTATGCGGGTGCTCAGTGGAGACTGGGTACACTGAACGGACTCGCCGAGAACTCCCAGATGGTATTATACCTGACGTCAGATGGCAGTTCTCTGGTGACACTGGTGCAACTTAGTCTGTTGACCCGAGATCGTCATAGAGTCTTGTGTGTCTCCCATTGTGCTTTGATTTACACCCTACCACGGCTCTACTGAGTCGTGCAAACAGATGGTTTTTGGGTACAACCCCGATTCACATGGAGGCAATGAGCGATAGCAGGGGATTCGTCTCTCCCGGTATTGGGGGTTGATGTTGCGCTATGCACGACTGGCCATAACAGGAAATCCCTGGCCAGGGTTGCTGTGATATACTGGTAAGAGTTATCAGTAGTTTCACGATTGTTATGGACCTTATATCGGCATGACTTATTGAGCTACTGGGGTCTGACGTTTACCACCCCTAGGAGAGATATGCGACATATCAGATGAACAGACCGGACTGTACGGTAAGTGTTACTGGTTGGATTCACAGGAGTGTGAGCGGGCTTGCTCGTCGATCTTCTGATCGCTCAATACCCTGGTGGCCGTTACGTTTAGCAGACCGCTTGCGGCTTGTGGGTGTTTGATATGATCATCACCTGCTGTCGGCGTATTGACGAGTCTTTAGAGTCCTACACAAAGGTTTCCTGGCTCAAGCGAAACGAAATAGGAGCGCATATGAGATATGTGCGCGACCGAGAATAATGCGTGTATGTGATACCGTATCCTATTCTCGCGATGGACGTATCGAATGGTCGTATGCGATATAACCTAGTTATCGAATCGAAGATTGATTCGATAAGTCGATACATTGGATACTAGTCGGTTATATGCGATATGACCGGATCGTTAAATCAAGTGTTGATTTAATGATTTAATATATAATATATTTGATATATTACTTTGCATTAACTAGTATTTGTTCACTTTGGATGGATTTTCTCACTTGTTGTGCACATTGTATATTTGATATAGTTTTGTGCACTAGATTGTATCATGTTTGATGATACATGCCAACTTGGGTGTGTATGATTAAACCATGGTTATGTTAATGGTTAAGGTTTTGATTTACTTATTTAGTTATTCTTTTTATTTATTTATGGGCAAAATAAATCATGGTGGCTTTCTTTGTTTGCTACTTGAAGCTTCTTGAAGCTTTGAATAGTCTTGCTAGTTTGTCTTTTGCCTTAACCCAAACCATTCAACCTAACCATAGTTTATTCTCTACACATAACTATGGTTGCAATTATGATAAGTATCATATTATTTCCTATTTTAAAAGACTTATCATAATTCATTTCTTCTTATTCTTCTTCATCAACAAGAAGAAAAGCTTGCAACCATTAATGGCAACATGAGAAAAAGAGTGAGAAATCCAATTCTAAAGTGAACCCACTTCCTATTTCTTCATACTCTACCACTTGCCAAGTAGTATAGGGTGTTTTCTTCATAAGTTTCATGACTTGGTGAAGTTGGAGCTTGATCTTGAGTTGGCTCGACGTAGATCATCTTCGGCATCGAAGTCGGCGACCTAGCTCGATCTTTTCTCCGATGAAACTACCGTGAGAGTCTTGGATTCCGATTGGTACAGCGGAGGGGCGTCATCACGGAGCCAAGGAGGTGGAGGACCAGATCTACAAAGGTTGTAGCCTCTTTCCTTTAGCAATAAAATTTTTTACTTGCTTGCATCGCCTATACATCTAGTTAACGATCCGTATTAGGGTTTTTAGGCACATGAAAAAATTTGAATTGGCCATGTTTGATCACTTGTAGAACCTCATGGGTGTGCCTAGGAACCCTTCAGTGGTATCAGACCCTAGCTAGAGCCTTAGGCGATGAGTAGACGATGTTTTACGTCCGATCGAAACACAAAACCCTAATCCGGACCCCTCTCTGTACATTTTTCCAAAACTGGGTTTTTTCCAGATTAAAAATTCTTAAAAAATTCAGCATGAAGTTCTAAGAATTACGGTGCAAAAACGACCAAAAGATATGCTTAAAGTGCGGCGGAACCGCGGCAGAAGCTTGGCTTCTGCGGCGGTTCCGCGGCCAAAATATCTCTTCTTGAAACACTGTTTGCACAGTAATGTCTTATTTTGTTTGCTGTATTTTCTGGGAATTTTTAATATTTATTCAAGAGTTGAATATTCTAGGTTGTATTGGGAATTCGTAGATTTGATCGGATTGTCAAACTTTGTCTATGTGTTTTTCCGGATAAATTTTAGCAAAATGTTAAAAAAGTTCGACCGGATATAAATACCCACTTTTTCCCCTGCCGGGAAATTTCCAATTATTGGATTTTTCCGTAGTTTAACGATGTTCTAAGTAGTGCAGGTAACGCGATGGTCCCTCTAGAAGACAACAAACCTTAACTCGATTATGTGACCGTCTTGAACTGCCCTTTGAACTTTCAGGTTTGGGGCAGTACGGCGTGCCACATGTGAGGCGTTGGCTTGACCCTTCTACGGCTGGACCGTTGGTACTGAGGCACGAAGTGAATGTTTTTAAACTTATTTCATGTGTTGAGCAGTTTCGGGAAAACTTGAGTGTTCGATTGTTCGATCGGAAAGTTTAACATTTTCTATCTTATCCGGAATGTGATACAATAATTGGAATTCACAAGTTGTTATGAGATAACTGAATGAATGTTATAAACATAGCAGTTTAGTCTCATTTGATCGGTTGCCACGGGATTTTGATGTGATCAAAAGTCCGTTGCACTCACGTAGTGTACGCGGATACTCGCCGGTAAACTTAATAGATAGCCTCACCCCATAGCCCCGACCAAGTGACTGTAGGAGAACCCCGTCGCCGAAAGCATCCGTTCGGGGGCTCGCGGCAGCGGTGTTCCGCCATGGTGCACTTCGTCGACGGCGTCGGGGGTGCAGCCACCTACTAAAGTTTGCGACGAGCATTGGATCAGGAAGTCGGGAATCTTGTTGAATTGCCCGACTTAATATTGAAAAGTGTTTTCGATAATGAGACTAAAATGCGGGGTTTATAATTATTAGGCATGCGATGTCTAAGTATTTCATTTGATTAGGCATGCGATGTCTGAAGAGGTTGCGGATTCCAACTGTTGTAGTTTTACACTTTCTTTTCTGTGACCGTAAGTGTAATATGTGATATCGCCGGTTTCGTTGCTATATGTCAACGACAATTAGGATGCGCATATTTACTTACGTTGATGACATGTGATATTATGTGTTGCTGGATATGTTATATTGGATTGTCGTGTTCGAATAGCCGGGATTTTTTATGTGAGATGAGTGTTTTTCATTTTCATTCATGTAAAAACTTGTATGTAATATTCTTTTATTGGGGCACTTCCAGGTTGCGGAAGATGTCACCGTTGATGTATATTATTTACTTTTCCGCATTAGGATAGACCCAAGGAGGGGAGCACAAGTAACCGGGTTCTAGGGTCCAGTGGGAGACCATCTCGAGGAGTCGAGTCCGGGTCTCCTAACCCTAGAATTGGTAGGGTTGCTTGCCGCTCTCATAGGGGTCTAGGGGTGTGGGATTGGCTATTCATCACGACCGTAGAATCCGTGTTTTATACTGGCTCGTATTCAAAACACGGACGTCCTAGTATATCCAATATTTCATATGATACTTTCTGCTGCGTTATCTGTGATGTGATCATGTGATATATTCAGATAGATACAGTATATAGTATATATGATATATTATATAGACGTTGCTTATATTTTACACCCGCACTAGCCCTGCCTCGCTCTGGCGTTAGTTACCTAACCTAACGGTGCAGACGGGACATCGAGGCGAATGCGGATGGCATAAGCGTACGTTATATTTATCTGTGATGTTTAGGTAGACTTAAATGATGGGACATTCATTAATGAGATTAATGAAAGAAAATAAACCTAATTGATGTTGTGGAATCGAATTTCAAAAATAAAACAGGTAGCTACAGTTCTTGCTTTGCATCGCGGTGTTCCTTATAGAACATCCTGCACCTTATTCGATGAGGAAAGGACCGAGATCCCTTCACCGGGAGTGACTCCTTTAGCAATAACTGGCAGATGCTACAACCCTCGGTTTGTCTTTGATCGCTTCTATAGTTTCCGCTTTGCACAGTGATATATATGATATATCCCGCACCTCATTCGACGAGGAAAGGGCCGACGATCCCTTCACCGGGAGTGACCCCTTTAGCAAAACTAGAAAAGCCTCAAAAACATTCCATTTAAAAAACCATTTGATTCCGCAACGAGATCAAGTTCAAAGCGTTAAAGGTTTTCATAAAAACCATTCGCAACCCTCCGTCATTTTAGGAAGTAGAGTACTTAGTATTCGTGCTGTGTTTGTTGACCATAGTCAAGGCACAGTGTACGGTAGCTAAGTGATGTCTTCCTACACCGCATATGATGCGATTAGTTAGGTCAGTCGCGTGACTTTGTTGACCTTAGTTAAGGGTCATGTGGGTGGGTCTAATTAATCACGAAATGACGGGTAGAACTTGACTAGTGCTTATGATTTGTTGACCATAGTTAAGGTCATAAGTGCTAGGGGTAAAAATCTTTATCGGGAGTTTCAAGTGTTGAAATTTGCAATGAGATTGCATACCTTCTATGTGATAGTTGGATCCCGATACCCACTGCGAGTAATTGTTACTCCTGGGAGAGTTTTGCACTTTACAATTAGCCGATCAAGTAGGTGTCTAGAAAGGTGTCAACGGGGTTACGCCTCTGGGAAAACGAGGTTTACTGTAATTAGGTCCGTGCGAAAGCACGGGGAACCTCCCTCAAAGTACCGACACTGGCCTGGCTGAAAGATTAGCGAACTTGTAGAGTGTAATTAATCCCGGCTAGTCTTTCCTTTTAGGGTTTGAAGGAAGATTTGATAAAAACAGTGGGAGCCATCCTGATTAGATAAAATATATAACCAATCTAATCTTGCAAGAGCGCACGCAGAGTGTTTTCTTCTCTCTCTTTCCAGGTAGCGACCATATCACGCCTTAATCAAGATAATAATACGGATTATTGACCGAACCCGCTTGTTATACTGGCTGGGGAACGTTGGTCCCGCTCCAACTTATAATTGTTATAAGACAGAGCAGAAAATAGGGAAATACCAGAATTCCAATGCCGCCCAAACGAAGAAAGTGCATGAGATGCATCTCCTTCGGGTGTGTTCATTACAAAGAACTGTTTCTCAGTATCCTCTGCATCCTGGGTATTTGATACTGGATCAGGATCCCAGATATGTAATATGTTACATAGGGCTACAAAAAGGTAGAAAACTGAGAACGGGTGATATGTTTCATGAGACAGAAAACGGGGCAAGTGTTGCAGCCAAGTCTGTTGGTCACTGTCACCCTGTGTTACCAGTACATTGATTCTGAACGAATATTATTAGATACCGAACCTGATATAAAAAATCATATCAGTCTCTTTACAAGTAAAGAAATGATAAAATTTTGTATTGTTGGATAATGTTTTGAACATTTTCTATATCAAAAGTTGATCGGTTCAGGCACGTTATCTAAAAGCATTGATGTTCTAAATCAAACTACAGTTCCTAGTATACAGAACACACACAAGAGGAAGAGTTCAGAAATGAACGAATCATTCTTGAGGGATTGTAGATTAGGTCATATCAATGCGACCCGACTGGCTGAAGTTACATTTTAGATGCATATTTAAATCAGTTTGAATTTACATCTTGTGAAACTTGCAAGTCACGTCATAAAGATTAGATGACCATAGCTCTGCTTATTGAGAACAGAGAAAGAGTTAATGAACTCTAGGGACTGATACATGATGATCTATGTAAGGTCTCCTGTCTACACATGCCAGGACTGGTTCTTTATACTTCATTACATTCTCTGATAATCTCTCAAGATTCAGACATATGTTCCTGTTGAAACACAAGTTCGAGCCTTTTGAGATATTCACAGAATATAAGCTAGAAGTAGAGAACCAATACGGGTATAAGTATTATGTCCTATGATGAGATCAGGGAGGAGAATACTTGTGCATGGAATTCTTGGACTATTCTAAAAGAAAATGAGATTCTCTCTCAGTATTACTCCTCTGAATACACCACAGCACAACGGTGTATCGGGACGGAGCAATCGCACAATATTAGATATGGTGTGCTCTATGATGAGTATTACTGAGTTACCTATTTCCTTTTGGGGTTGTGCACTTGAGAAGCTGCATACCTATTGAATTAGGTTCGAATCAGATCACTGCCTACCACTCCATATAAGATATGGTATGGGAAGAGCCTATCTCTTAAGTAAGTTAAGATTTGGGATTGTCCGGCCTATGTCAAAAGAAAAATCCGGACAAGATCGAGACAAGGTCAGTTCTGTAGAACTGGAAAGGTTCCAGCTATACAAAACTGTAACTGATGATTTGACAGAACCAAAGGATTCAATAGTCCCCGACGAACCTCAGCCTCTCCGCCGATCTGGTAGGGTTCCTCACCTGCCTGAGAGATACTTCGGTTTCTCGATGACAGTAGGAGCGAGGAATGCATCATGAGATGATGACCCAACTAGTTTCGAGCAGGCCATCGAGAGTAGGGACTCTGTAAGAATGGCTGGATGCTTAGCGATCTGAGATGGAATCCATGTACACCAGCAAAGTATGGACTTTGGCTGCTATATCTGAAGGGTTAAATCCCCATCATGAGCAAGTATATCTTGAGAAGAATACTTGGTGTAAATGGAAAGGTTGAGACTTTCAAAGCTAGACTTGTTAAAGGTTTTCGTCATCGACCAGGCGTGGATAATGATGAAACCTTTTCCAGTGGCTATGCTTAAGTCCATCCGGATCCTACTTAACATTGCTACATACCATGACTACGATATCTGGTGGTTGGGTGCCATGACTACTTTTCTAAATAATGATTTAGAAGAGAGCGTCTATAAGAACACAGCCAGAGGGCTTCGTAAACAGTGGGAGCAGCGGAAATGTGTGCAAGTTGCTTTACATAATAAAGCAGACATCGCGGAGTTGGAACGTCTGTTTTGATGCGGTAGTCGAAGTGTTTGACTTCATCAAAATGGTAGATGAACCTTGTATGTACAAAAAGGTAGTATGGAGTATGGAGATGATCCTCGTAGAGTACGTGGATGACATACTCTTGATAGGAAAAGAGTTTCCTATGCTACGCACGGTCAATCTCCTCTTATCACATGGATTCTCCATATAGGATCAAAGTGAAACCACCTAAATCCTGGATTTTGGATCTATGAGATAGATCTAAATGGAAGTTAGGATTCTCACTAGTTGTAGTGAGATGGTATCAATCGATCCTGGGGAGAATCACTGGAAGGGTTCCAGGGTGATAAAGACGACTGAATGTCAGTCACAGGCATTGTTTTTACCCTCAGTAAAGGGACGGTATGTTGGAAGAGTTCCAAGCTAGATACCGTGGCAAACTAGACGATAAGGGCTTGTAACATCGCTATTAAAGATACTACCAAAGAGGCAGTTTGGGTGTATATTGGTTCATAAGATGAACTAGGTTCCTATCATTGTATGACAATGAAAGTGTGGCTTTGGCCCAGGAACCCTGGTCCCATCAGTGACCCAGACATATTCTGAGGCAGCATCACCTGATCATGGAGATAGATGATCTCCAGGGTGATCGAGGTTAGGAGAGTAGACTCAGAGGACAACACGGCGGATCCACTCACAAAGGCTTTTTCCCAGAGATAGACTTATATGGGATGGTTGAGTATGTGATACTGCAACCACTGCTACAGATGGCCCTAGTGCAAGTGGGAGATTGTTAGTTATATGTATGCCCTAGAGGCCATTACTGTACATTGGATGTATATTGTAGTGGATGCTGGGATATATATAGATAGGACTTTCTTGCTCGACATGATAGTATGCTATCTGGTTGCTCTTTATCTTAACATGTATACTTTGTGTTTCTCTGTTACATGTTGATAAAGCCTTAGGATGTGTACTCGACTTCCAGGACTATGATGTAGATCATACTAGTGCGGCCTGGGTAGTCCATGAGTACATCCTTCAATGTTCCTAGTCGTGGAAATATCGAGACGGGGCATCGATATTCCAGAGTAGACTAGCATATATCTTCTCGACCCATGTGATGGGCGATGGATGATCCCATATCTATTGGTGTTTGACATCAGAGATGGTATGCGGGTGCTCAGTGGAGACTGGGTATGTTAGTGTATATGCCCTAGAGGCCATTACTGTATCATACTAGTATGTATATTACTTGATGGAAGCTTGGGATATTCACAGTTGTACAGACAATCTTGCTCAATATAGTAGTATGCTACTTGGTTTGCCTCTGCTTTAATGTGTACATGTGTGTTTATTTATTATATCACCTATACGCATTAGTAGAGCCCTTAGGATCTTTGCTTGATTACCGGCGTTGTGATGGCGATCACACTCATGGGGGCTGGGTAATCTACAAGCACATCCTTATACACGTCCTTAGTCGTTGGAGTATCGAGATAGGGCATCGATACTCCAGAGTAGACTAGCGTATGCGCTTCTCATCCCAGCACGGGAGACGGTCTGTCCCACAGCCGTCAGTACGTCGTACTTGAGATAGTATGCGGGTGCTCGTTAGGTTACGAGTACACTGGACAGTACTCGTCGGGAACTGATGGTTGGTATTATACCTATCGTCAGTTATCAGTTCCTAGGTGACATGAGTACAGCTTAGTCCGCTGACTTGACACTGTCACTTCGCCTCGAGTGTGTTCCCACTGTTCTTTGATTACTACCCTACCACGGCTCTACTGAGTCGTGCAAACAGGTAGTAGTTGGGAGCAGTCCCGAAGCACTTAGAGGCAGTGACGGTTAGACAGGATTCGTCTCTCCCGGTATTGGGGTTGACATCGCGCTGTGTCTAGGAGAGCCATTACACGAGTAGTCCCTGGCCAGGGCAAGCGAGATATACTGGTAGGTTTCCAGTGTTATCTCAGGGGGTATTGGGCTTCACTCCGACACGACTTGTACCGCTATTAGGGGACTGACGTTTACCGCCCCCCTAGGCCCGCCATGCGATGTATCAGACGAACAGACCGGACTGTACGGAGATTGTCACATACAGACTCAGTAGGAGTTCGGATGAGTTTACCTCATCGGCCTTCT
Source organism: Agapanthus africanus (assembly GCA_030015575.1). Taxonomy (NCBI): domain Eukaryota; kingdom Viridiplantae; phylum Streptophyta; class Magnoliopsida; order Asparagales; family Amaryllidaceae; genus Agapanthus; species Agapanthus africanus. The sequence continues at coordinate 351,305,789 of CM057350.1, read as the reverse complement.
TATCGACATCTACCTGGGGACCGTTACGTACAGCTAGTGCCGCTTGCGGTCTGTGGTTAAACCCACTGCCAGCGTAGTGTCGAGTCTTTAGAGTCCCACACAGAGAGTTTCCCTGCACTGAGCGAAACGTGTAGAGGCCGTATGGTTTTACGGCAGGGCTGCGATCACTTACGTACACTTGTGTGCGTATGGTGTTCGGGCAGGCAGTACTAGTAGGCTTTGGTTTAAGCCAGATCCTAGTATTGCACGGATGGATTTGTTTTGTCTTCTGTGTATCCGCATTCTACGGAATACGGATGCAGGTGTGTATGCACAGTTTTTCGGAGTGATGAAGGAGGAGGTGCCTCATTAGGGTTTTGGCAGTTGGTTCGGCCAAAACCATTATGTGGCAGACTCATTAGGGTTTTGACAGTTCGTTTGGTCAAAACCATTATGAGCCGCGAACATCATTTACTAATCCTGTTAGTGATAATCTTATGATGGCTAATTGCATTAACCATTTGACCCCGTTGACCCCTCTTGACTTTGTTGACTGGTTGACCGGGTTGACCATTGACTTTCAAGAGGGTTCTACACTTTTCTTTTCTTTTCCTTTTTCTTTTGGATTATGATAATGGTCATTTCAAAGTAGCCATCAACTTTATCTTGATGGAATTAGTAATGATGTTGTTTTGCATTATTTGCAACCATGGTTCTTTTCTTTTGTATCATAATATTATTCTCATTCTCTCTCTTGAAATGAGAAGCTCCATGGTTGCAAGAAAACCTCCTTCTTCTTCCTCCTCTTGATTTCTCCTTTGATCTCATGTGTTGAGAGAAAAAGGATTCCACTTGACAAACACATCCATACATCTTCTCTATACATCCTAGGATTTCTAGATTAGCAATCTCCTTGCCCTAGTTACCTCGGCTTGAGGTGGAGCTCGGTGTACATCTCTCGGGTGGATCGTCTTCGACTCAAGGAGGCCGCGAAGGTGACCGAAGTCCGAATCAACCATTGAGCAAGCAAAGAGAAGAACAACAACAAGAAGAAGAACAACAAGAAGAGAAGGGGTTCAAGTTGAGGTATAACCCCTAACCGAGTAGATACATCTCTTGTTAGGTTGCTAGTGTATTGTTTAGCAAAGATCCGGCTTTTACGGTCCATGTTACAAAGTTTAGAAAAAATTTTGTTTTACCGTTTCCGCAACCCCGAAAGCACCGGGAGAGGTAACGTGGACCTAACAGTGGTATCAGAGCCTAACTAAACATAAACTAGCTTGGTAGTGAAGTGTATCGAAGTTCGAAACGGAAAAATCGATAAAACCAAGTTGCGAAAACCTGAGTTTCTGTTAAAATTTTTTCTGGTCAAAACAAAATTTGTCATGCACCTAAAATCATCTCAGGGTTTTCTAAAGATAACCACCAAAAACGAACCAGAGATCTGACCAAACGAGCGCGTTTCCGCGGCTACAGCAAGCTATGTCGCCGCGGATCCGCGGCCGTCTTGTCTCCTCTCTGCCTCGATTTTGGTGCAGTGTATCTCTGTATTGGTTTTAGGATTTTTGAGATATATTATATGTGCCCAGATTTTCCAGAATAGAAATTTGTTTTTGGGGGCCTATAAATCCGTATTTTTCCGAACTTCAATACACTTTGACTATGAAGGTTATATCTGTGATGTTCTTATATATTGAACGTCGGCTAATCGCTATATGTCGATTAGTCGGGGTTATACATATCTGTGATCTGTGATTGTTGTTGATGGTTTGTGTATATGAATTCGTTGGATTGTCGCGGATGAATAGCCGGGGTGGATGTGAGATGAGAGTTTCTTTTTCTTTCATTCATGTAATAAATTTGTAAATTGATGTAATATTATTTGTTTGGCCGCACAACCGGGTCGGGATTGTAGCCGTCATTGTATAATTCTTTTTACTGTTTTTGCTCCTAGGATAGACCCATGGAGGGGGTGCACAAACTACCGGGTATCTCGAAGTGCCGAGTGGCCTACTCATGGCATTGAGGGAGGTTGCTTCGCTTCGGGTACTGGCGGGTAGTTTGCCGCACCCGTAGGGGTCTTGGGTGGGGTTTTGGCTATTCATCGCGACTGTGTAATCCGTTTTTCGTTGCAGGCTCGAACGAATCGCGGGTTCCTAGTATATCCAAAGTGTTCATCTGTGATCTGGATTGGCTATCATTGTTGTATTGCTATATATAATAACTATTTAGGCGTTGCTTATGTTTTACAGCCGCGCTAGCCCAGCCCCCGCTCTGTCGTTAGTTAAGTAACCTAACGGGTAATGACGGGGCCCCGTGGCGAATGCGAATGGCATAAGCGTACGTCATATTTTGGTTGTTTTCTGCAATGGTAGGATTTAAATGATGGGACGCATTAAAAGAACTAATGCAAGAAAATAAACCTAAAAGACGTTGTTGGAACAAGTTTTTCAAAAAGCTGTTATTACAAGGACGTTCATCTTTTTGTTATGCATCGAGGTATTCGGTTATGAATGCCCAGCACCTCAATCGACGAGGCAAGGGCCGAGATCCCCTCATCGGGAGTGACCCCTTGGACAAAAGGTTTGCGTCAGGGTAATAACTTCACCATAGTCGATTATTCTTGCTTTGCATCGAGGTATTCATCTTACGAATGCCCAGCACCTCACTCGACGAGGAAAGAGCCGAGATCCCTTCACAGGGAGTGACCTCTTTAGCAAAAGTTTTCGCCACTATGTTTTCAAAAAGTGTATCACGTTCATTCAACGACATCAAGTTCATTACGTTAACGGGTTTTCGCCAAAACCCAGTCGTAGCCCTCCGTCGTTTCGGATTGATATTGCTTAGTATTCGTGCTACGTATTTCGTGCTCAGCCGAGGCGTAGTGTACGGTAGCTATGTAATATCTTTCCGTAGGATACAAAGTGATTGGTTAGGACAGTCGTACGGTCATTTTGGCTCAGTCAAGGACTCGTACGGGTGGGTCTAATGCAGTCAAGATAATGACGGGTTGAACTTGACTAGGATCCTTTGATATGTTGGCTCAGTCAAGGTCACTTGGGTCCTAGGGGCAAAAACCACATCGGGAGTTTCAAAAGAACTGAAACTTGCAGATTTAGCATACCTTCTGGAGTGTGGTGACTAGAGTGGATTCCATCTAGGTTATCACACAATGACAGTTGGATCCCGATCCCACTGATGAGTTGGTTTACTCTCGGGAGATTATTTCACTTAACGATCAATACTATAAACCTAGTAGGTGTCTAGAAAGGTGTTAGCGGGGCTACGCCCCCAGGGAAAAGAGGTTCTTTAATTAAGGAACTTCGCGAAAGCGTTGGAAAACCTCCCTCGAAGTACCGACACTAGCCTGGCTGAAAGGTTAAGCAAGTATTGTGACGTGAATTAAAACCCGGCTAGTTCTTCTTTTAAAAAGGTTTTAAGAAGAATTTGAGGAAACAGTGGGAGACATCCTGGTTAGATAAATTAATAAACCAATCTAATCTTGCAAGAGCATACGCTAAGTGTTTCTTTTCTCTCTCTCCAGGAAGCAACATTTTCACGCCCTAATCAAGATAATAAAATGTATCGCTTGACCGATCTGAATTCTTATTCGGGACTGGGGAAAGTTGGTTCAGCTCTAACTTGTGACAACAGTCATGAGTATGAGAATGGGAAAGAGGAAAGTATGGATTTCCAGGATACCCAGTTGAAGAAGAAGCATGGTTGTGCATCTACTTCAAGTGTTCTTGTAATTGAGAACTGTTTTACGGTCAGCCCTACCTCCTGGGTACTTGATACCGGATCAGGATCTCATATCTGTAATTTATTGCAGGGACTGAGAAAAAGTAGGAAAGTTGCACCGGGTGATATGTCGCTCAGAGTAGCGAACGGAGCATAAGTTAATGCGGCAGCCGTCGGTGAATATCACTTAGTATTGCCTAATGGCAAGACTATGATTTTGAACGATTGCTACTATGTACCCTCCATGGTTTGCAACATCATATCAGTTTCTTTACTCGATAAAGATGGATATAACTTTGTTCTTGACAAGAATATCATGAACATCTACCTTCATAAGGTACTGGTTGCAGAGGGTACACTGTGTAATGGTATCTACGTTCTAAATCAGAATACAGTTCTCAATATACAAAACACACGCAAGAGGAAGAATTTAGATACGAATGAATCCTACTTGTGGCATTGTAGACTTGGTCATATCGGAGAGAAAAGACTGAGTAAGTTGCATAAAGATGGACTCTTGGATGCGTTCGAGTTTTCATCTTATGAAACTTGTCAGTCTTGTCTCAAAGGGAAGATGACCAAATCTCCGTTCACCGGACATGGAGAAAGAGCAGCAGAGCTCTTGGGACTCGTACATAGTGATGTATGTGGTCCGATGTCTATACATGCAAGGGGTGGGTTCTCGTACTTCATCACATTCACTGACGATCTCTCTAGGTTCGGATATGTGTATCTGATGAAACACAAATCTGAAGCTTTTGAGAAATTCAAGGAATTCAGAAACGAAGTAGAGAACCAGACAGGCAAAAGTATCAAGATCCTCCGGTCTGACAGGGGAGGGGAGTACTTAAGCACGGAATTCCTAGATTACTTAAAAGAGAATGGTATTCTCTCTCAGCTTACTCCTCCTTATACACCACAGCACAACGGTGTATCGGAGCGGAGGAATCGTACCCTACTGGATATGGTTCGCTCCATGATGAGTAATGCTGAGTTACCTCTTTCATTTTGGGGACATGCGCTCTTGACAGCAACATATCTATTGAACGATGTTCTGTCTAAATCTGTGCCTAAGACACCGTTCGAGATATGGAATGGTAAGAAGCCGTATCTTAAACGTATTAAGGTATGGGGTTGTCCGGCCTATGTAAAAGTACAAAATCTGGACAAACTTCAGGCACGTTCAGTTCTATGTAAATTTGTGGGATATCCTAAGAACTCCGCAGGATATCTGTTCTACCACACCGAGGAACAGAAGGTGTTTGTATCTCGCCACGCCACCTTTTTAGAGTGGCAATTTCTTGCAAAAGAAACAAGTGGGAGTTCGGTAGAACTGGAAGAAATTCAGCGACCACAAAATGAAACTGAAAATTTGACAGAACCTCAGAATTCAATAACCCCAGAAGAACCTCAGCCACTCCGCAGATCTGGTAGGATTTCTCATCCGCCCGAGAGATACTACGGTTTTCTCATTGACGGGGATCGAGAGGATTGCATCTTGGAAGAAGATGACCCTACCAGTTTCAGGCAAGCCATTATCAGTAGGGACTCTGATAAGTGGCAGGAAGCAATGCAATCCGAAATGGAGTCCATGTATGCCAATAAAGTGTGGACCTTGGATATTGCTCCACCTGGGGTAAAACCCGTTGGATGCAAATGGATCTACAAAAGGAAACTTGGTGTAGATGGGCAGGTGGAAACCTATAAAGCTAGACTCGTTGCAAAAGGTTTTCGTCAAAGACCTGGTTTGGACTACGATGAAACTTTTTCTCCGGTGGCTATGCTCAAATCCATTCGGATCCTACTTGCCATTGCTGCCTTCCATGACTATGAAATCTGGCAGATGGATGTTAAAACGGCTTTCCTAAACGGTTGTTTGGAAGAGTGCGTTTACATGGATCAACCAGAAGGTTTCGTAGACAGTGGGAGCAGCGGGAAGGTGTGCAAGTTGCTTAAATCCATTTATGGATTAAAGCAGGCATCGCGGAGCTGGAACATCTGTTTTGATGAGGCAATCAAGGAATTTGATTTCATCAAGAACGAAGATGAACCCTGTGTTTATAAGAAGATTGTAGGACGAACTGTCGTATTCCTAGTCTTGTACGTGGACGACATTCTTTTGATAGGAAATGACATTCCTATGCTACAATCGGTCAAGCTGTTTTTGTCACAAAGGTTCTCCATGAAGGACCTGGGTGATGCCTCGTACATTCTGGGGATCAAGATCTATAGAGATAGATCCAAGAAACTATTGGGACTTTCGCAGTCCAGGTACATAGATACCGTACTAAAGAGATTTAGTATGGAGGGTTCCAAGCGCGGTAACATACCCGCATTGCACGGAATTACCCTCTCCAAGAAGATGTCTCCTAAGACTGACGAAGAGAGGGTTCGCATGAGCACTATACCCTACGCTTCGGCGGTAGGATCTATAATGTATGCGATGCTACGTACAAGACCAGATGTAGCTTACGCGTTGAGCGCAGTAAGCCGGAATTAGTCAGACCCAGGGGAGGACCACTGGACAGCGGTGAAGAACATTCTCAAGTACCTGAGAAGGACTAAGGAGATGTTCCTGTTTTACGGTAATGGAGACCTTAGGGTCGAGTCCTTTACCGATTCAAGCTTCCAAAGTGACAAAGATGACAGCAAGTCTGTCTCGGGTTTTGTGTTTACCCTCAACGGAGGGGCGGTATGTTGGAGGAGTTCCAAGCAGGATACCGTCGCAGACTCGACGATGGAGGCTGAATACATTGCTGCAAGCGATGCCGCAAAAGAGGCGGTCTGGATGAAGAAGTTCATTAGTGAACTTCAGGTGGTTCCATCCATTGTTGACCCAATACCTTTGTATTGCGATAACAATGGGGCTATAGCTTTAGCGAAGGAACCAAGGTCCCATCAGAAATCCAGGCACATCTTAAGGCGGTATCACCTGATCAGGGAGATCATTGATCGACAGGAGATCGAGGTGCGGAGAGTGGACACAACGGACAACACTGCGGACCCATTCACGAAGGCTTTACCCCAGACTCAGTTCGAGCGGCTGATCGAGATGATAGGTCTTCGATACGCCAGTACATGGCCTTAGTGCAAGTGGGAGATTGTTAGTGTATATGCCCTAGAGGCCATTACTGTATCATACTAGTATGTATATTACTTGATGGAAGCTTGGGATATTCACAGTTGTACAGACAATCTTGCTCAATATAGTAGTATGCTACTTGGTTTGTCTCTGCTTTAATGTGTACATGTGTGTTTATTTATTATATCACCTATACGCATTAGTAGAGCCCTTAGGATCTTTGCTTGATTACCGGCGTTGTGATGGCGATCACACTCGTGGGGGCTGGGTAATCTACAAGCACATCCTTATACACGTCCCTAGTCGTTGGAGTATCGAGATAGGGCATCGATACTCCAGAGTAGACTAGCGTATGCGCTTCTCATCCCAGCACGGGAGACGGTCTGTCCCACAGCCGTCAGTACGTCGTACTTGAGATAGTATGCGGGTGCTCGTTAGGTTATGAGTACACTGGACAGGACTCGTCGGGAACTGATGGTTGGTATTATACCTATCGTCAGTTATCAGTTCCCAGGTGACATGAGTACAGCTTAGTCCGCTGACTTGACACTGTCACTTCGCCTCGAGTGTGTTCCCACTGTTCTTTGATTACTACCCTACCACGGCTCTACCGAGTCGTGCAAACAGGTAGTAGTTGGGAGCAGTCCCGAAGCACTTGGAGGCAGTGACGGTTAGACAGGATTCGTCTCTCCCGGTATTAGGGTTGACATCGCGCTGTGTCTAGGAGAGCCATTACACGAGTAGTCCCTGGCCAGGGCAAGCGAGATATACTGGTAGGTTTCCAGTGTTATCTCAGGGTGTATTGGGCTTCACTCCGACACGACTTGTACCGCTATTAGGGGACTGACGTTTACCGCCCCCCTAGGCCCGCCATGCGATGTATCAGACGAACAGACCGGACTGTACGGAGATTGTCACATACAGACTCAGTAGGAGTTCGGATGAGTTTACCTCATCGGCCTTCTTATCGACATCTACCTGGGGACCGTTACGTACAGCTAGTGCCGCTTGCGGTCTGTGGTTAAACCCACTGCCAGCGTAGTGTCGAGTCTTTAGAGTCCCACACAGAGAGTTTCCCTGCACTGAGCGAAACGTGTAGAGGCCGTATGGTTTTACGGCAGGGCTGCGATCACTTACGTACACTTGTGTGCGTATGGTGTTCGGGCAGGCAGTACTAGTAGGCTTTGGTTTAAACCAGATCCTAGTATTGCACGGATGGATTTGTTTTGTCTTCTGTGTATCCGCATTCTACGGAATACGGATACAGGTGTGTATGCACAGTTTTTCGGAGTGATGAAGGAGGAGGTGCCTCATTAGGGTTTTGGCAGTTGGTTCGGCCAAAACCATTATGTGGCAGACTCATTAAGGTTTTGACAGTTCGTTTGGTCAAAACCATTATGAGCCGCGAACATCATTTACTAATCCTATTAGTGATAATCTTATGATGGCTAATTGCATTGACCATTTGACCCCGTTGACCCCTCTTGACTTTGTTGACCGGTTGACCGGGTTGACCATTGACTTTCAAGAGGGTTCTACACTTTTCTTTTCTTTTCCTTTTTCTTTTGGATTATGATAATGGTCATTTCAAAGTAGCCATCAACTTTATCTTGATGGAATTAGTAATGATGTTGTTTTGCATTATTTGCAACCATGGTTCTTTTCTTTTGTATCATAATATTATTCTCATTCTCTCTCTTGAAATGAGAAGCTCCATGGTTGCAAGAAAACCTCCTTCTTCTTCCTCCTCTTGATTTCTCCTTTGATCTCATGTGTTGAGAGAAAAAGGATTCCACTTGACAAATACATCCATACATCTTCTCTATACATCCTAGGGTTTCTAGATTAGCAATCTCCTTGCCCTAGTTACCTCGGCTTGAGGTGGAGCTCGGTGTACATCTCTCGGGTGGATCGTCTTCGACTCAAGGAGGCCGCGAAGGTGACCGAAGTCCGGATCAACCATTGAGCAAGCAAAGAGAAGAACAACAAGAAGAAGAAGAACAACAAGAAGAGAAGGAGTTCAAGTTGAGGTATAACCCCTAACCGAGTAGATACATCTCTTGTTAGGTTGCTAGTGTATTGTTTAGCAAAGATCCGTCTTTTACGGTCCATGTTACAAAGTTTAGAAAAATTTTTGTTTTACCGTTTCCGCAACCCCGAAAGAACCGGGAGAGGTAACGTGGACCTAACAGGGTACACTGAACGGACTCGCCGAGAACTCCCAGATGGTATTATACCTCACGTCAGATAGCAGTTCTCTGGTGACACTGGAGCAGCTTAGTCTGTTGACCCGAGATCGTCATAGAGTCTTGTGTGTCTCCCACTGTGCTTTGATTTCCACCCTACCACGGCTCTACTGAGTCGTGCAAACAGGTGGTTTTTGTGTACAGTCCCGATTCACATGGAGGCAATGAGCGATAGGAGGGGATTCGTCTCTCCCGGTATTGGGGGTTGATGTTGCGTTATACACGACTGGCCATAACAGGAAATCCCTGGCCAGGGTTGCTGTGATATACTGGTAAGTGTTATCAGTAGTTTCACGATTGTTATGGACCTTATATCGGCATGACTTATCGAGCTACTGGGGTCTGACGTTTACCACCCCTAGGCGAGATATGCGACATATCAGACGAACAGACCGGACTGTACGGTAAGTGTTACTGGTTGGATTCACAGGAGTGTGAGCGGGCTTGCTCGTCGATCTTCTGATCGCTCAATACCCTGGTGGCCGTTACGTTTAGCAGACCGCTTGCGGCTTGTGGGTTTTTGATATGATCATCACCTGCTGCCGGCGTATTGACGAGTCTTCAGAGTCCTACACAAAGGTTTCCTGGCTCAAGCGAAACGAAATAAGAGCGCATATGAGATATGTGCGGGACCGAGAATAATGCGTGTATGTGATACCGTATCCAATTCTCGCGATGGATGTATCGAATGGTCGTATGCGATATAACCTAGTTATCGAATTGAAGATTGATTCGATAAGTCGATACATTGGATACTAGTCGGTTATATACGATATGACCGGATCATTAAATCAAGTGTTGATTTAATGATTTAATGTATAATATATTTGATATATTACTTTGCATTAACTAGTATTTGTTCACTTTGGATGGATTTTCTCACTTAATGTGCACATTGTATATTTGATATAGTTTTGTGCACTAGATTGTTTCATGTTTGATGATACATGCCAACTTGGGTGTGGATGATTAAACCATGGTTATGTTAATGGTTAGGGTTTTGATTTACTTATTTAGTTATTCTTTTTATTTATTTTTGGGAAAAATAAATCATGGTGGCTTTCTTTGCTTGCTACTTGAAGCTTCTTGAAGCTTTGAATAGTCTTGCTAGTTTGTCTTTTGCCTTAACCCTAACCATTCAACCTAACCATAGTTTATTCTCTACACCTAACTATGGTTGCAATTATGATAAGTATCATATTATTTCCTATTTTAAAAGACTTATCATAATTCATTTCTTCTTCTTCTTCTTCATCAACAAGAAAAAAAACTTGCAACCATTAATGGAAACATGAGAAAAAGAGTGAGAAATCCAATTCTAAAGTGAACCCACTTCCTATTTCTTCATCCTCTACCACTTGCCAAGTAGTATAGGGTGTTTTCTTCACAAGTTTCATGACTTGGTGCAGTTGGAGCTTGATCTTGAGTTGCCTCGACGTAGATCATCTTCGGCATCGAAGTCGGCGACCTAGCCCGATCTTTTCTCCGATGAAACCACCGTGAGAGTCTTGGATTCCGATTGGTAGAGCAGAGGGGCGCCATCACGGAGCCAAGGAGGTGGAGGACTGGATCTACACAGGTTGTAGCCTCTTTTCTTTAGCAATAAAATTGTTTACTTGCTTGCATCGCCTATACATCTAGTTAACGATCCGTATTAGGGTTTGTAGGCACATGAAAAAATTTGAATTGGCCATGTTTGATCACTTGTAGAACCTCATGGGTGTGCCTAGGAACCCTTCATCCTGAACCAGAATCCATCCCTGAACTGGAACAAGTCCTTTCGAGTTCGTATATAACCATACGATGGAGTATCCAATAAACTGTGGATCTTCGTAGTGATACGGAGTGTTCTAGAGAAATACAAAGGTGATGTAGGATTGGCGAAGAAATACTTGGTTTGGTCATGAATAGCAGTCGTAATTTACTTTGCCCTCTTACTAATCCCTTTATTTGTCTTTACTTAATACCTTCTGTACACCTTTTAGGCTAAATGGTTTTCTTCATGCCCTACCTTTCGGCACCTGCCTATTGTTTGGATGAAGACTATCCAATTAGCGTAATAGGTGTACCGTCCTAATCCAAGGAGCACTCGCAATCTGAGAAAAGGTAAAAGGAAAAGACAACTGAATAGTCCTATTCATTTTCACCAGAACCGGAAACCATCCTCGAATCTGGAACAAGTTTCTTCGAGTTCGTATATAACCATACGATGGTTTTATCCAATGGAAGTGGATGATCGTAGTAATACGGGGTGTTATGGAGAAAAGGGTAAAAGTAGGAGTGGCAATGAGGTATGCAACTCTGACAATCCAAAAGCCAGTGTTTTAAGAAGGTTCGGTTTATCTTGGTCACTGAGTTATAGTCTAGGGTCGGGCCATGGTTGCTGCCAAAGAGAGAGAAAAAAGAAACACTCAGCGTGGACTCTAACCTTGATCAGAATGGTTATCAATTTATCTAATCAGGAAACCTCCCACTGTATCGTCAAATTCTCCTCCAAACCTAAAAGAAGAATTAGTCGGGATCACCCGAGGAGTAAACCAACTCATCAGTAGGAATTGGGATCCAACTATCATCGCATGATAACGTGATGGAATCCACTCTTGTTATCACACTCCAGAAGATATGCGCATATCTGGTAAGTTTCGGTTTTTTTAGAAACCCCCGATGTGATTTTTACCCCATTCTCTTATGACCTTGACTTTGGCCAACAAATCATAAGTCACATGTCAAGTTCTACCTGTCATTATCTAGGTTAATTTGAACCCACCCGTACAAGCCCTTGATGAAGGTCAATAAGGCTATACGACTGTCCCAAACCAACGCATCTATCTATGCAACAGAAAGGTAACAAGCAGCTACCATTCACTATGCCTTGACAAAGGTCAACAAACAAAGCATGAATACTAAGTGCTACCCGTCTGAAATGACGGAGGGCTTCGAATGGTTTTTGGCGAAAAACCATTAACGTAATGAACTTGATATCGTTGAAGGAACCGGATAGCTTTTTATAAAAAAAATATAGTGGCGAAAACCTTTGCTAGAAAGGTCACTCCCGGTGAAGGGATCTCAGCTCTTTCCCCGTAGAATGAGGTGCAGGATATTCCAACTGAATACCACGATGCAAAGTAAAAAGGCAATCGGCTATAGTGAAGTTATTACCCTGACGCAAACTTCTGTCCAAGGGGTCACTCACGGTGAAGGGATCTCGGCCCTTGCCTCGTCGACTGAGGTGCTGGATATTCATAACCGAATACCACTGTACAAAACAAAAGAGAACATCCTTCCAATAACAGCTGTTTTTGAAAAATGTTCCAACAACATCAGAATAGGTTTGTTTAGCTTGCATTGATCCGAATCAATGCAGTCCCATCAATTAATCACGCCACAAAAGAACGAAAATATGATGTGTTAGTGTATATGCCCTAGGGGCCGTTATTGTATCATACTTGGTTGTATATTACTTAATGGAAGCTTGGGATATTCACAGTTCTATATAACAGTCTTGCTAAAAATGGTAGTATGCTACTTGGTTTGTGTCACTTTAATATGTGCATATGTTTCTTGTAACGTATCACTTATACATATTAGTAGATCCCATAGGATCTTTGCTTGATTACCAGCATTGTGATGGCAGTCACACTAGTGGGGGCTGGGTAGTCTGTAAGCAACATCCGATACAGGTCCCTGGTCATTGGATTATCGAGATAGGGCATCAATATTCCGGAGTAGACTAAGTGTGTACGCTTCTCATCCAAGTTGGGGAGATGGCCTGTCCCACAGCCATCAGTACGTCATACTGGAGATAGTATACAGGTGCTCATTAGGTTACGGGTACACCGGACAGGACTTGCAGGGGAACTGATTGGTTGGTATTATACCCATCGTCAGTTAACAGTTCCTAGGTGACATGAGTACAGCATAGTCCGCAGACTTGACACTGCTACTTGGCCTCGAGTGTGTCCCACTGTTCTTAGATTACTACCCTACCATGGCTCAAAGGAGTCGTGCAAACAGGTAGCAGTTGGGTGCAGTCCCGAGCACTTGGATGCAGTGGCGGTTAGATAGGATTCGTCTCTCCCGGTATTGGGAGTTGATATCGCGCTGTGTCAGAGAGCCATTACGTAAAGTCCCTGGCCAGGGCAAGCGAGATATACTGGTAGGTTCCGGTAGCTTCTCAGGGTGTAATGGGCTTCACTCCGACACGACTTATACAGCTATTAGGGGACTGACGCTTGCCGCCCCTAGGCTTGATATGCGATAGTCTTAGACGAACAGACCGGACTATACAAAGATTGTCACATCAGGCTTAGTGGGAGTTCGGATGGTTTTCCTTATCGGCCTTCTTGTCGACATCTACCTGGGGACCGTTACGTACAGCTAGTGCCGCTTGCGGTCTGTGGTTAAACCCACTGCCAGCGTAGTGTCGAGTATTTAGAGTCCCACACTGAGAGTTTCCCTGCTCTAGGAGAAATGATATAGAGGTCGTATGGTTTTACGACAAGGGTTCGGACGCATACGTGTGTTTACGCACGTACGACTTTTCAGATAGTTTTTACTAGCCGGCTTTGGTTTAAGCCAAATTCTAGTATCGGGTTATTGGATTTATACAGTCTAAAGTTTTTCCGTGTTTTCACGGATTGGATGGGCGTTCTCGTAATTTGTCGGGAAGCTTCTAGAAGAGTGGTGACTTGGGGGGTAAGGTGGCATTGCATTAAATGAGATTAGTGACTCATTTGTGTGATTCATCCATGTCGTTAATGTATCATAAATTCTTAATGACTCATGGAGATGAATCACTCATAGATATTTATGAAGCGTGATTGTTAATTCTATTATTTCATTTTTGGATAAATAAATAATGCTTCATATATATTATGATAGACCATTATCTCATTTTATTCATCTTCTTCACCTTCTCTCTCCTCAAGCTCACTCTCTCTTCAAACCCTAACCCTAACCTCTCATGTGTTGAGATCAAGGGTTAGCTAGACTAATACATCCACAACCTCACTCTATATCCCCTAGGTAGCTTAGATTAGCACTTTAAGCAACCTATTTATCTCAAGTTAGAGATTAAGCTTGGCGTAGGAGCTCTCGGGTGGATCGTCTTTGACTCGAGGAGGCCGTTGAGGTGCCGATGTTCCAAGAAGCCTACGAGGAGTGGAAGACAGCGATGAAGACCCGAAGGACAAGTAACGTGAGGTATAACTTCGTATCCGAGTAGTTAAACCTCTAGTTGATAGTTAGCAATGGTTTAGATAACGATTCATGCGCTCAAATCCATGTTACGAAGCTTTGATAATCATTTTTCATATATTCCGCCTCCCCGCAAGTTCGTGGGGTGCGTGATATGGACTTATAGTGGTATCAGAGCCAACTAAACCATTACTAGCTTGTTAGCAACTAATTAGAAGTTCGATCGACGGAAAACGCGAAAACGAAACCCAGAAAATCCCAAGTTTCTGTTAATTTAAAAAGTGTCTGAAAAATTATTTGACATACTTTAAAATTCACAGCAGGGAAATACAAGAATACTGGGAAAATACGAAGTTCCAACTCGGTTGTTTGGCCACGGATCCGCGGCAATAGAGTGCTTGTGCCGCGGCAACTCCGAGTTGACTCGGATTTGCTCTCTAATTCTTAATTTTTGGTGTTTTGGTTCTCTGTATGTTCTGTTTATACCCAAGTTACTTCAGTGCTGCTTTGCTTTTGGGGTAGACACGGAATATGGTTATCGATCGATGTTCTAAGATATTTTCTAATTGGGTTTTTATCTGTATTGTTTAATGTGTTCGTAAACCTCCCCTAACTGCTAGTATGTCGGTTGGCAGGGGGTTGCACATTTCTGTAATATTTACTGTTTGTGTATATGGACTTGATTGGGATGTTGTGATGATTAGCCGGGGTTTGAGATGTGTTTTATATTCATTCATTCAATGTAAATGTAATTTGATGTAATATTTTTTTGCGGGGCACATCCAGGTTGCGGTTATAGCCACCGTTGTATTATTTCTTTTTACTGTTTTTTTGCTCCTAGGATAGACCCAAGATGGGGTACACAAACTACCGGGTATGTCAAAGTGTTTAGTGGCCTACTCACGTTGTTGAGAGAGACCGCTTCACTTCGGGTACTTGACGGGTAGTTTGCCGTACCCGTAGGGGTCTAGGGTGTGGTAATGGCTATTCATCACAACTGTGTAATCCGTCTTTTATTGTAGGCTCAAAGCAAATGCGGATTGCTAGTAAATCCAATAAAGTTCATCTGTGATCTGGAATGCTTATTATTGCGTCTAACGTATGTACAATATCTATATATGATAGCTATTAGACGTCATTTATGTTTTACACCCGCGCTAGCCCAGCCCCCGCTCTGTCGTTAGTTAAGAACCTAACGGGTGATGACGGGACCCAGTGGCGAATGCGGATGGCATAAGAGGACGTGGTATTTTCGTTGTTTTCTGCAATGATAGGATAAATGATGGGACACATTATTATAATGCAAAGAAAATAAACCAAAGTTCAATCGTTGGAACAAATTTAAAAGAAACCACTCGGTTATTTTAAAAAAAAGGGGATCAGATTTTTTAATTGCGGAGCTTTAACCACTCCTTTTAAAAAGTATGAGGCTCCTTCGATTATATCAAGTTCACTACGTTCACGGTTTTGCCAAAACCATTCATATCCCTCCGTCATTTCTTATGGATGGTCAGTAGTATTCAAGCTATGTTTGTTGGCCCTTAGTCAAGGCATAGTGTTTGGTAGCTGCTGGGGTATTCATTTGTTGCATAGATAGATGCGTTGGTTTGGGACAGTCGTATTACTTTGTTGGCCCTTAGTCAAGAGTATGTACTGGTGGGTTCAAATTAACCTGGACAATGACGGGTAGAACTTGACATGTGACTTATGATTTGTTAGCCTTAGTCAAGATCATAAGAGCATGGGGCAAAAATCCACATCGGGAATTTCTAAAGAAACTGAAATTTGCAGAGAGATGCATACCATTTTGGAGTTTGATGAATGTTGGTAGGATTCTTTCAACATTATCATACGATGATATTTTGGATCCCGATCCTACTGTGAGTACAAGCTACTTATCAGGAGATTCGTCACTTAACGATCAATGCTATAAACCAAGTAGGTGTCGAGAAAGGTGTCAGCGGGGCTACGCCCCCAGAGAAAAGAGGTTATTTAATTAAGGAACTTCACGAAAGCGTTTGAAAACCTCCCTCGAAGTATCGACACTGGCCTGGCAGAACGGTTAAGCAAGTATTGTACGGTGAGAATTGTCCTGACTAATTCTTCTTTTATGGTTTGAGGAAGGATTCGAGAAACAGTGGGAGCCATCCTGTTTAGATAAACTTAAAACCAATCTAAACTTGCAACAGCATCATGCTAAAATGTTTTCTTCTCTCTCTCTTAATTGCAGCGACCTTGTGACCGCACATAGGTTACATCTAGATAACAAATTGACTGAATCTGACTTATATGACTGGCAAAGGCCAGTCCAGATGTCCATTGGCTATGACAAGCTGGACCACCCTATTACTACTCAAAATCTTGCCGTCCCAGGTCTAGTTTCCACTGTCGCGGATATGGATATCCGTCAGACAAGGGAAAAAGATAAGGCAAAAGCTAAGTGTCTCGTGTTAGCCTCAGTTGATGGTGTATACCAGAAGCAGCACGAGAAGATGGACTTAGTTTCCATCTTTCTCCATAATAAAGATTTATATGGAGAGCAATCTCATATCACTAGATATGAAACCTCGAACGAATTAATTCAAGCGAGGTTGGCTGACGGGTCATCTGTAGAGGACAACGTCCTTACAATGACTAGCTGTATTGATAAGCTCCAGGACCTGGAGACCGCGTTGGGAAACGAGTCAAATACTGACTTGATTCTACAGTCTCTGCCTCCTACCCTGAAGGAAACCAGGGAAGGAGAAAGAAAGAGAAAGGCAAAAGTTTCGGGACTGGATATAGTAAAAGTGGGACGTTCCTATTGTTACAGGAATGAACATTGGCAGAATGATTGCCGGGCTAGCAAAGCCAGTAGCCAGGATTTGAAGCATGTTATGGCTTCAGCTTCAGGTGTGTTTGTGATAGAGAACTGTATGTCAGTTAACCCTACTTCCTGGGTATTGGTTACCGGGTCAGGATCTCACATTTGTAATTCGTTACAGGCTCTGAGAAACCATAGGGTTATCGGGATTGGTGATATTACCCTCACAGTTGCTAACGGAATGAGCATGGACGCTGAATCCGTAGGAGAATATCATCTTGGACTGACAAGTGGGCAGATATTGATTCTGCGTAACTGTTTTTATGTACCAGGTACAACTTGTAATATCATATTTGTATCCTTACTTTCTAAGGAAGGATATGATTTTACTTTTATAAGCGATGTGGTTCACATCCACCTAAATCAAGTTATGATTGGGTCAGGTATATTACAAAAGGGAATATACGTATTAAATCAAACTCAGATTTTCAGTATCCAGAATACACTTAAAAGAAAGTCTGCGGAATTAAATCAGGCTTTCTTATAGCATTGTAGACTGGGTCACATCAATGAGAGAAGGTTAACTAAGTTACATAGAGAAGGATATTTGAATTCGTTCGAATATCAATCTTATGCTACTTGTGAATCTTGTCTCATAGGAAAGATGACAAAGACTCTGTTTACTGGACACGGAGTAAGAGCAAGCGAGCTCTTGGGACTCATACACAGTGACGTGTGCGGTCCAATATCTACACATACGCGAGGAGGTTATTCCTACTTCATTACTTTTACGGATGATTTCTCTAGGTATGGATATGTCTTCCTAATGAAGCATAAATCCGAGGCCTTTGAGAAATTCCAAGAATACAAGAATGAAGTGGAAAACTAAACCGGCAAAAGTATCAAGATACTGAGATCTGATCGAGGTGGTGAATACTTAAGTGCCGAGTTCCTGGGTTACTTAAAAGAGAAAGGAATTCTCTCTCAGCTTACTCCTCCATACACGCCACAACACAACGGTGTATCAGAAAGGAGGAATCGAACCCGATTGGATATGGTTCGTTCCATGATGAGTAAGGCTGAGTTACCGCGATCATTCTGGGATATGCACTAGAATCAGCTGTATATCTTTTGAACCGAGTTCCAACCAAGACTGTGCCTACCACACCATATCAGATGTGGAGTGGGAAGAAACCCTGTCTTAAGTATATTAAGACATAGGGATGTCCAGCTTTTGTAAAGAAGCAGCATGCGGACAAGCTCGAGGCACGCTCAGTACAGTGTACGTTTGTGGGATATCCAAAGAACTCTATGGGATATTGTTTCTATTACGCAGAGGAACAAAAGGTCTTTGTTTCTCAACATGCCCGCTTCTTGGAAACTGAATTTTTGGAAAATCAGAAGAGTGGGAGCGCAATAGAACTGGAAGAAATTCCAGTGCCACAAGCTATTACTGAAACCTTGGTAGAACAAGAAGGTTCAGGAGAACAGGACATCCCGACGCTACACTGCAGGAGTAGTAGGCAATCTCATCCGCCCGAGAGATACTACGGTTTTCTCATAGACGGGGATAGAGAGGATTGCACTATTGACTATGATGAGCCTACTAGCTTCCAGCAAGCCATTCTGAGCGGTGACTCAGTAAAATGGCTGGATGCAATGCGGACTGAAATGGAGTCCATGTACACTAACAAAATATGGACTTTGGACATTGCTCCAGATGGGGTAAAACCCGTAGGATGCAAATGGATCTTCAAAAAGAAGATTGGTGTAGATAGATAGGTTGAAACCTATAAGGCTAGACTTGTTGCAAAGGGTTTCCGTCAAAGACCTGGTTTGGACTATGATGAAACCTTTTCTCCAGTGGCTATGCTTAAATCTATTCGGATCCTTCTTAATATTGCTGCCTTCCACGATTATGAAATCTTGCAGATGGACGTAAAGACGGCCTTTCTAAATGGTAATTTGGAAGAAAGCGTCTATATAGATCAGCCAGAGGGAATCATTCAGAGTGGGAGCAGCGGTAAAGTATGCAAGCTGCTTAAGTCCATTTATGGACTAAAGCAGGCATCGCGGAGTTGGAACATCTGTTTTGATGATGCTGTCAAAGAATTTGACTTTATCAAAAATCCAGATGAACCTTGCATATACAGTAAGATTGTAGGGAGAGCTATAGTATTCTTCGTCTTGTACGTGGATGACATTCTCCTAATAGGAAATGATATTCCTATGTTACAGTTAGTCAAAAGATTCTTATCACATAAATTCTCCATGAAAGACCTGGGTGATGCCACCTACATTCTGGGGATCCGGATCTATCGTGATAGATCAAAAAGGATGTTGGGACATTCACAGTCCAGGTACATAGACACCACAGTGAAGAGATTCAGTATGGATGATTCTAAGCGCGGTAACCTACCAGCTTGTCACGGAATCACCCTCTCCAAAGAGATGTCTCCCAAGACTGATTTGGAAAGGGATCGCATGTCGATTATACCGTATGCTTCTGCGGTAGGCTCTATAATGTATGCGATGTTATGTACCAGACTAGATGTAGCATACGCATTGAGTGTTGTAAGCCGGTATCAGGCAAACCCAGGAGAGAAGCACTGGATAGAAATAATGAACATCCTCAAGTACCTGAGGAGGACTAAAGATATGTTCTTGGTGTATGGCGGAAAAGACCTCCAGATTGAGGCCTTTGCCGACTCCGCTTCCAGAGTGACAAAGATGACTCCAAGTCCATGTCGGGTTATGTCTTTACCCTCAATGGAGGGACGGTCTGTTGGAAGAGTTCCAAACAGGAGACCGTTGCTGACTCAACGATGGAAGCAGAGTACATAACTGCTTGCGATGCCGCAAAAGAAGCTGTCTGGATGAAGAAGTTCCTCACAGAACTTCAGGTGGTTCCTACCAGTGTTGATCCAATACCTTTGTATTGTGACAACAACGGCGCTATAGCTTTAGCGAAGGAACCCAGGTCCCATCAGAAGTCCAGACACATCTTAAGTCGGTATCACCTGATCAGGGAAATCGTAGATCGCTGGGAGATCGAGGCAAATAGAGTAAAGACAGATAATAACATTGCTGATCCATTCACAAAGGCCCTTCCTCAGACGCAGTTCGAGAAGCTATTCGAGATGATAGGTCTACGATATGCCAGCTCATGGCCCTAGTGCAAGTGGGAGATTGTTAGTGTATATGCCCTAGGGGCCATTATTGTATCATACTAGGTTGTATATTACTTAATGGAAGCTTGGGATATTCACAGTTGTATATAACAGTCTTGCTAAAAATGGTAGTATGCTACTTGGTTTTTGTCTACTTTAATATGTGCATATGTTTCTTGTAACGTATCACTTATACATATTAGTAGAGCCCATAGGATCTTTGCTTGATTACCAGCGATGTGATGGCAGTCACACTAGTGGGGGCTGGGTAGTCTGTAAGCAACATCCTATACAGTCCCTGGTCGTTGGATTATCGAGATAGGGCATCGATATTCCGGAGTAGACTAAGTGTGTATGCTTCTCATCCCAGTTGGGGAGATGGTCTGTCCCACAGCCATCAGTACGTCATACTGGATATAGTATACAGGTGCTTGTTAGGTTACGGGTACACCGGACAGGACTCACAGGGGAACTGATTGGTTGGTATTATACCCATCGTCAGTTAACAGTTCCCAGGTGACATTAGTACAGCATAGTCCGCAGACTTGACACTGCTACTTTGCCTCGAGTGTGTCCCACTGTTCTTAGATTGCTACCCTACCACGGCTCAAAGGAGTCGTGCAAACAGGTAGCAGTTGGGTGCAGTCCCGAGCACTTGGAGGCAGTGACGGTTAGATAGGATTCGACTCTCCCGGTATTGGGAGTTGATATCGCGCTGTGTCAGAGAGCCATTACGCAAAGTCCCTGGCCAAGGCAAGCGGGATATACTGGTAGGTTCCAGTAGCTTCTCAGGGTGTAATGGGCTTCGCTCCGACACGACTTATACATCTATTAGGGGACTGACGCTTGCCGCCCCCTAGGCTTGATATGCGGTAGTCTTAGACGAATAGACCGGACTGTACGAAGATTGTCACATCAGGCTCAGTGGGAGTTCGGATGATTTTCCTCATCGACCTTCTTGTCGACATCTACATGGGGACCGTTACGTACAGCTAGTGCCGCTTGCGGTCTGTGGTTAAACCCACTGCCGGCGTAGTGTCGAGTCTTTAAAGTTCCACACAGAGAGTTTCCCTGCTCCAGGCGAAACGATATAGAGGTCGTATGGTTTTACGACAAGAGTTCGAACGCATACGTGTGTTTACGCACGTACGACTTTTCGGACAGTTTTTACTAGCCGGTTTTGGTTTAAGCCAGATTCTAGTATCGGGTTATTGGATTTATACAGTCTAAAGTTTTTCCGTGTTTTCACGGATTGGAGGGGCGTTCTCGTAATTTGTCGGGAAGCTTCTAGAAGAGTGGTGACTTGGGGAGTAAGGTGGAATTGCATTAAATGAGATTAGTGACTCATTTGTGTGATTCATCCATGTTATTAATGCATCATAAATGCTTAATGACTCATGGAGATCAATCACTCATAGATATTTATGAAGCATGGTTGTTAATTCTATTATTTCATTTTTGGATAAATAAATAATGCTTTATATATATTATGATAGATCATTATCTCATTTTATTCATCTACTTCACCTTCTCTCTCCTCAAGCTCACTCTCTCTTCAAACCCTAACCCTAACCTCTCATGTGTTGAGATCAAGGGTTAGCTAGACTAATACATCCATAACCTCACTCTATATCCCCTAGGTAGCTTAGATTATCACTTTAAGCAACCTAGTTATCGCAAGTTAGAGATTAAGCTTGGCGTAGGAGCTCTCGGGTGGATCGTCTTTGACTCGAGGAGGCCGTTGAAGTGCCGATGTTCTAAGGAGCCTACGAGGAGCTGAGGACAGCGAGGAAGACCCGAAGGACAAGTAACGTGAGGTATAACTTCGTATCCGAGTAGTTAAAACCTCTAGTTGATAGTTAGCAATGGTTTAGATAACGATTCATGCGCTCAAGTCCATGTTACGAAGCTTTGGTAATCGTTTTTCATATATTCCGCCTCCCCGTAAGTTCGTGGGGTGCGTGACATGGACTTACATGATGTACGTATATGCCATCCGCATTCGCCACTGGGTCCCGTCATCACCCGTTAAGTTACTTAACTAACGACAGAACGGGGACTGGACTAGCGCGGGTGTAAAACATATACAACATCTACTAGTATATATATAAATATACAATATTCGCTCATGGCGTGATAAAATGCAACATCATAGAAATGTAATAAGCATCACAGAACAATACAGATAATCTGGGATCCCCGGGTTTCATAGAGCCGCTACTGAACCCCGATGTTCCCCTGGTCGTGTGGATAGCTTGTGTAATGAAATCCTAGACCCCTACGGGCGCGGCAAGTTAACCGCCAAAACTTGAAGCGAGGCAGCCCCCTTCAACAAAGTGAATGGACCACCCAACACTTTACGAAATCCGATAACTTGAGCACCCCTCCTTGGGTCAACCTGTACCCCCTACGAGTGCGGCGAATAGCCCGCCAATTCTAGAGTGAAGCCCCCTCCATCTCAAAGCCTTGAGATGCGGGCTCGTTGCCCTCTAGAACCCGGCTATCCGTGCTCCCCACCGCTGGGTAATCCTAGTACAGAAAGTAAAATATATATACAACGGGTACATCGACCTCAGCCCGGTCGTGCCCCAAAAGAATAATATACAAACAGGAAGTGACGGCAGTCTACATGTCGGACGATCGCCCCGCAATATCAAATGTACAAATAATACCAAACTGTACTACCATTGCATCCGGCTATCCACCACGACAAATCCGCAACATCACAGCACAACACAAAACATCAACGTGAATGTCACGTTCGCAAATCCGTCTAAAAGGGCTATAGCAATTAGACAAGATTTACCGATCAAATGACATTCACGGTCGCAGATATAATGTAAATACTGTGAACTAACATATATAAAATTTTCGATCGACAAAATCGCCTGAAGTGGGCCCCAAGCACAAATCCAGTACTCAAAATAATCTGGGCCAAAAATAAAAATACCAGAAACCCCAATTCTATTTCAGAGAGCACTGTAGAAAAATTGGTGGACTGATGCTACAGGAGTGCGGCGGAACAGTGGCAAAAACAAGGGTAATGTCGCTGTTCCGCGGCGCTATGGTGAGATCAGTGTACCAAATTTTCTCAGATTGCTTAAAAAAGCCTGCCTGATTTTCTGGAATACTCAAAATAATTTTTAGAGCACAAAAAAATTTCGACAGAAACTGCAGAATTGGAAATGCGGTTTTGGAAAATTTCATTCGATCAATGTTCTAAACACGTTAGAGCAAGCTAGTAAAGGTTAATGGCGTGTCTCTGATACCATGTAAGTCTACGGTAGCGCCCCGGCCGTCTATCCGAGGCCAAAATGCGGAAACGAAAACTTTTTCTAAACTAGAAACCGGCGCTATCGCAGACTTTAATCTCGGATCAAACCATTAACCTATAACTAGCAACTAGAGAAAGGTCAGTAAAGCTATAGCGATCGATCCGTCTCCTTCGGTCTTTAGCCACCATCCCTAGCTCCTCGCGGCATCTCCGATCTACGGTCTCCTCGTCGGAAAGGTCACCACATCTTCGAGTCTTTTTACGGGCTCCCGCTTCATCCGAAGCAACTCGGGCACGAAGTTCGCTAGCCGACGTGTCCAAGGCGATGTAGAGAATGTGTGTGATAACTTTTTCTCAAGCATCCATTGACACTCATCACATGAGAGTGTATGGATGGAGGTTGAAGATGAAGCCATCAATGGAAATGGTGAGCTAGAGGAAGAAGAAGAAGAGGAGGGTCTTTTCCTTTTGTGTTGAGATGATAAAAATGAGAGAGTGTGATCAAAAAATACAAGACCAAAACTCTTCATATGGCAGCCCTTTCTCTTTTCTTATCATATCAACCACAAATCAATCAGAATATGTGACACATGCACAAAGAAAGAGAACATGAGTCACCACTTGTGCATATGTCACAATTAATGCTCCTAATCATGATTTCTAGCTCATTATTTCCATTTGTAAACATTAACCTAAATGTTTACAACTACAAAAAGATACGGCAACATCTAAAGTAAACTCGTGACGGATCACAAGAATACCCCTCACCTCTATATACATAGCTGCATCCATATTCCGACTGAATGCGAATGCGATGAGACTAAAGTAATCCAACAAATCTAATACTATAATCCGGCTTAAACCAAAGCCCACTAGTATGATCCGTCCGATCATGATCCATGCACTACTGCACGTATATGATCGAACCCTACCATAATACCATACGGCCTCTACAACGTTTCGCCCGAAACTTGAGAAACCGTCTGTAGGGGACTCTAAAGAATCGTCAATACTTAGGCTGTGGATTTAACCACTAGCTCGTCATAGGTACTAGCCGTACGTAACTGGCTACCAGGTATTGACCAAAAGAGATGTCGATGAGCGAACTCATCTTGACACCCTACTGAGCCTGTCAGTGACAATATCCGTACAGTCCGGTCCGCTTGTCTATGAGCTTCGCATGTCGGGCCTAGGGTGTTGGTAAAAGTCAGACCCCCAAAAGCGGTACAAGTCATGTCGGAGTGTAGCCCAGAACACCCTGAGATACTACTGGAATACCTACCAGTAAATCTCCTGCCTTGGCCAAGGACTTCGTGTAATGGCTCTCCTAGACACAGCGCGATCTCCCCCCCAATACCGGGAGAGACGAAACCCCTGCCGATCCGCTCACTGCCTCTATGTGGCTCGGGACTGTACCCAACTAAATGCTGTTTGCACGACTCTTTTGAGCCGTGGTAGGGTAGTAATCAAAGCACTGTGGGAACTCATACGAGACAAATGACGGTCTCAGGTCGATGAACTAACCTGTACACATGTCACCAAGGAACTGCTATCTGACGTCTGGTATAGTACCAACTAGCATGTGTTAGTTGTCTGTATGCCCTAGAGGCCAGTATTGTACAGATGATGTATATTATATTGGATGCTTGGACATATATAGAGATGACTTTCTTGCTCAAAATGATAGTATGCGATCTGGTTACTCTTTATCTTAACATGTCCACTTGTCTCTTTAAACTGTCTTATAGTTACATGTTGATAAAGCCCTTAGGATGTGTACTTGACTACCTGGACTGTGATGCAGATCATACTAGTGGGGACATGGTAGTCCATAAGTACATCCTTCAAGGTCCCTAGTCGTGGGTGTATCGAGACGGGGCATCGATATACCAGTGTAGACTAGCGTATGCGCTTCTCGACCCATGAGATGGCCGATGGATGATCCCATATCCATTGGTGTTTGACATCAGAGATGGTGTACGGGTGCTCAGTGGAGACTGGGTACACTGGACGGACTCGCCGAGAACTCCCAGATGGTATTATACCTCACGTCAGATGGCAGTTCTCAGGTGACACTTGTACAGGTTAGTCTGTAGACCCGAGATCGTCATAGAGTCTTGTGTGATTCCCACTGTGCTTTGATCTCCACCTTACCACGTCCATGAGGGCATGCAAAACGGTGGTCTTTGGGTACAGTCTCGAGTCACATGGAGGCAATGAGCGATAGGAGGGGTTTCGTTTCTCCCGGTATTGGGGGTTGATGTTGCGCTGTGCTCGATTGGCCGTAACAGGGAAGTCCCTGGCCAGGGCTGATCAGAGATTTGCTGGTAAGTGTTACCAGTAGTTTCTTGACCCGTTATGAGCCTCACATCGGCACGACTTATCGGTTATTGGGGTCTGACGTATACCACCCCTAGACTTGATATGCGACATATCAGACGAACAGACCGGACTGTACGGTAAGTGTTACTGGTTGGATTCACAGGAGTGTGAGCGGGCTAGCTCATCGATCTTCTGATCGCTCAATACCCGGATGGCCGTTACGTTTAGCAGACCGCTTGCGGCTTGTGGATGCTTGATATGATCATCATCTGCTACCGGCGTATTGACGAGTCTTTAGAGTCCTCACAGAGGTTTCCTGGCTCAAGCGAAACGAAATAGGAGCGCATATGAGATATGTGCAGGACCGAGAACAATGCGTGTATGTGATACCGCATTTCATTCTCGCGATGTATGTATCGACTGGTTATATTCGATATAACCTAGATATCGAATCAACGATTGATTCGATAAGCCGATACATAGGTGACTAGTCGGTTATATGTGATATGACCGGATCGTTAAGTCAAGTGTTGATTTAATGATTTAATGTATAATTATATATTTGATATATTAATTTGCATTAACTAGTATTGGTTCATTTTAAAAGGATTTTCTCACTTGATGCACATTGTATATGTGATATATTTTTTGTGCACTTGTTTGTATCATGTTTGATGATACTTGCTCACTAGGGTTTGTGTAAAGATTAAACCATGGTTATATGAATGGTTAGGGTTTTGATTATTTACTTAGTTATTTATTTATTTATTCATTTTGGAAATAGTTAAGTATGGTGGCTTATTTTGTTTCATGTTGAAGCTTCAAGAAGCTTTGAAAAAGTCCACCATTCTTATCTCTTCCTTAACCTTAACCATTCCAACTAACCTTAGTTTAATCTCTACACTTGACCATGGTTTACATTATGATAAGTATTCATTTTCTTTTCATTTTTAAAGAACTTATCATAATATTTCCTTCTTGATCATCTTCTTCTTCAAGAAAGAAAGCTTGATGCCATCAATGGCAACTTGAGCACAAGTGAGTGAAATCCAATTCTAAAGTGAACCCACCTCCTATTTCTTCACCCTCTACCTCTTGCCAAGTTGTTTCGGGTGTTTTCTTCACAAGTTTCACAACTTGGTGAAGTTGGAGCTTGAACTTGCGATGCCTCGACGTAGATCATCTTCGGCACGAAGACGACGACCTAGTCCGCCCATTTTCCCGATGAAGCCTACGATTGAGTTCGGGATTCAAGATGGACAGCGAGAGGACGCCTACGTGGAGCTAAGGAAGTGGATATCCGGATCTACGAAGGTTGTAGCTTCTGATCTTTAGTTAACTTGTTAACTAGATTCGTATTTCGCCTAGATTTCTAGTCAACGATCCGTATTAGGGTTTCTCGGCACCCATAAATTTTGAAATTGGCATGGTTGATGCCTTGTGAGACCTCTTTAGTGTGCCTAGGAACCCTACAGCATGTTCCCGACGAGTCCTGTCCGGTATACTCATAACCCAATGAGCACCTGTATACATCTTAGGTGATCCAACTGACACCAATGGCTTGTGAGACTGGCCACCGCCCCTCGTCGGGGTCTCGACAGTATACACTAGTCTACTAATGGAATATCGATGCCCAGTCTCGAAACTCCCACGATTAGGGACATTTTAAGGATGTTCTTATAGACCCCAGCTCCCACGTATATGATCGCCATCAAACTGCTGGTAGTCAAGCAAGAATCCTAAGGGCAATATCAATGTGTAATAGTGATATGTAAGGTCACCTAAAACTGTACATGAAGAAAAAGATAAACCAGATAGCATACTATCATCTTGAGTAAGACTGTCCTACCGGTATAGGTCCTCCCTCAATCATTGCAATCACGTGCTTATGATCCAATAATTGACTCGAAGGGCACTATATCCAACAAACACAACAAACGGCTGATCTAGTTAACCGACTCTCGTCCCAACCACGGCACAAGAGTGTAAAACAAAAAAGTACATCAACATAACATACGAATTTAGAATACCTGAAAACTCTGCATTGGACGCCCGCGCGTCCCGATGAGTAGAAGCAAACTCCCGTGTCTTCCCCCTACACGCAACTGGCTGAAATCCTTCTCTGCCAACCTGTCCCCTCTGAGCGAATCCTCTGCGACCACAAACTCTCCGCACATAAGCCTGACACGGTGCTAAGGAACAATGTCTGACGAAGTGATGAAAGCTCCCGCATCGAAAACATCTACGCGATGACTGCTGACCCTCATGGGGATGAGAGCTGAACAATTGTCCTCGTCCCAAGCCTCTGCTGCTCCCGCGACGGTCACGAAATCTGTCTCGATGACTAAGCCTCTGTCTCTGGGCTGGTACACCGGTATGAGTCCCCCACGGTTCCGGAACTCTCAAAGTCTCTGGAATAAGTATCTCGTCAACTGGGGCTGCATTTACTGGTGCTATGTAGGTGACGGAATGCTGCATGCTGATTGCAAGGAACAACTGGGTAACAGGGGTGACAACCTCCTGTCGCTGCGCTCGAAGGGCCTCAACCAATGAACTCATGATCTGGCGCAAGTCCTGCATATCTGCCACAAGCCCAGCGTTACTATCTGTCGATGGCGGATCCGTCTGCTCCTGTGCAACAAGTGCGCCATCCTGGTCAGTCCTTGACCCACCCGAGTCAACTCTGACCTCGGCCCTCGCTGTATCACTCTGAGTCCCCATAGTCATCGGCGGCAAAGGCTATAAATAAAAATAGGATTCGATATGAACACGGAAATCGAATCACAAGGATATGTCATCAAGGAACGAATTTCAAGCAATTTGTACTTAGGTCACTTTAGGCGGAGTACCGCATCGTGAGTATGCCGCGGACATACACACACTACGTTACTCTGCTTATGCTACCTACTCCATCATACCAAGGTCATCCTACACTCCGAAAGGTAAAGCCTAACGCTCTGATACCAACTTTGTCACAACCCCAAAATAATACTACGTAATGTCTATATGCATAACGCAGTAAAAGAAAGACAAAACCCAGAAATCTAAACCATTAAAAGACAAGAAAAGATAAGAAACATTTGTTTAAACTTTTGAAAAATCTCAAGGATAAATTCTTTAAGTCCAATTTACTTTCTTAAAAATTTCGGTAGCACCTCCTTTGTAAAAACCAACCCCAAAAATGGGTACAACATAAATATAAAGTAAAGCATCCCCAACGGGAGCAAATCCACGCCAAAAGGCGAAAAACAACCAACACAACAAATATACGACGCCATAGCAAAGAAATAATAGACGATATAAGTAAAACTGCATAAAAAAAATCCAAGTCACCAAAATATACAATATCGTCCTCACATCAAGTCTCTAAGTCATACAAGATAATGGTAGATGGAGAGTACATGGATACAACGAATATACAATAAAACAACGAATAACCACAAAACCCACCTAAGCAAACTGCACACTGTGAGCTGATGCGGTATCCGCAGCAAAAGATGATAAGATAGATGAATAGCCTACCTCGACTACTCTGGGGAACACCCTACAAAACAACTGTGGCACAACGGGGGTGAGTTTCCAACTCGTGAATAGTAAATAACATATGCAGGTAATCGCAAGTATGCACGTACATCGTGAATCTAACATATGCAATTAATAGCAATAAAAGGTCATATGAATGCAATTGTCATGAAAGGTACATTAGCAGGTACAACTAATACATGAAGCAATAATAATATGACAATCGGTATGCAATAATCATGCAATAATGATATGAAAATGTATATATGCAACAGTCATGAAAGGTACTCTAGCAGGTACAACTAACACATGAAGTAATGCATATAAATAAAGGTATGTAAATGCAACAGTCATGAAAGGTACACTATCAGGTACAACTAATACATGAAGCAATGCATAAACAATAAATATGGAGTATGAAATGAAACATGTCATTTCCATGGAATCCTGACAACATGGTAGGATCACAATCCATCAAGACAATCCAAATCCCAATTCCTCAAATCAGCCCCCAAGTTGGCTCTCATATCATATAAGTCTTACAAATCCTTAATGTACAATATCGAATAAATCTCATATATTCTGAATGTACAAAGTCAAGTGAATCTCATATATCTTTTATGTACAATATCAAGTAATCTCAAATATCCTAAATCCAATATCAAGTGAATCTTTTATATTCTAGGTATATTTGCATGAATAAATATGATAACGTATATGAATTTATATGTATACATATATATTAGCATCCCATTCCACTAATATATATGTATATGCATATATAACAGCGTTTCATTCCACTGTTATATATACTTCAAAGTAAAATATCATGAAAACCAAGTGTCAAGTATCGACACAAAATAGTGATCTATCAGGTGCTGTCACCAAGACTACCACCCTGATAGGTACGTATCATACGCTATACCGAAAGCTCGAGTGCCTAGCTCTGACCCTCGCCTCTCGACGTATCCATACGCACATGACTCCCGTCGGTATCCCTATGATAACCGCCGAGTCATTGGTAATATCACCGGAGTGTATGGTTCCCATGCCAGGCTCAATCGGTAAGGTCCATCAATCGTCTTGCCTCGGGATACCTCCGGGCCCTACCATGTACCCTCATACGGCCCCCAACTCCTCGTATGGAGTATATAATCAGAATCGATAAATCTCATGGTGGATGCTGAAATATCATATCAAGGGAAACCGGGTTTTTCAAATAATGCATAATTTCATGAACTACCACGGTCCCCAAATCTAGAAAACATCATGAAAAATCCATATCTCAATGCGAAAATCCATGAAAATAATATATGCAACATAAAACAGAAATGTAAGCATATAAGGAAAAGTCACTAATTAACTGCAACAAGTTAATATAAAATATCATGCGGTTCCTATTTTCTCCAATTCTAAATAACATCAAGTAAAGGTAAACATGTAGCTATAACTGATATATGCGTAAACATAAAGGTATAGCAAGATATAGATATCTACCTATCAGAAATGATGTAATATACCCCCCGGGTATAAGTGAAGTATGTATGCAAAGTATACATGTAGCTATGTTATTATGTATGTATGTACCTATCATTAATTGTACAATACCCTATAGGTATACAGGTAACTAGCATATAAGTATCTCAAAGCATATGTGTAAGCATATAAGTATACAGGTATGCTATAAGTCATATGCATAAAGAAATATGAATCAATGTCTCAATGTCCCTAACCAAAGTATATCATATCTATAAGTGGGTTATGCGTGTCATGGAAATTATTGATGGTGTGTGTGGTATACAATCAGTACTTGTGCAACATGAGCCGTTAATAATAGTGCAGTGTCCTAAGGATATTAGTCCAAGCACAACAATTAACTAATCAGTAGGGTGTATACGCAATTCTAAATATGAAATAGAATATGCAATAAGTCAAGTCATTTCTAGCCCAGACGCATAACGCCATGCGGGTGATTCCCCTGTAGATGTTAAATCTACTCACCAACGCTCCTGGCTAAGTGAAGCCTACCACCTATTTTCCTTTTATCATAGCACCCGAAGTCCCCGCCTGCGAACCTAAAATTTCACAAATATATCACATAAGCTAAATATCCTACATCAACGAAAAGACAAAGAAACGCAAGGATAACACCCTAAAAATTACACTGCGCACTTAGCGCATCTAACGCGTCCGACATCGGTCAAAAACTCTAACTAGGATCGCTAAACTACTAAACACAAAGTCTAGACTCCGATCGTCCCGATCGCGCAACACAACACAACTAAATGCGAGGAATATAATAGATATAATCTCGCAGCGACCAATTGAAACCACGTCGGAAAAACCCCGAAACCTAGTAAACAACTTATCGCAATATTTCGCACTAGTTTCAAGCTAACACATATCTAGCAATTACAAACACCTTATAATAGCTTAACTAAGTTATCTAAAACATTTCTATATTTTTAACACTTGCATATTTTAACGGCTAAAATAATATTTTATTTGGGAAAAATTCTATCTGAAGCAAAACCTCCCATATACCCCCAAAGTTCATGCCCTAGCTTTATTTTAGCTAAAAGAGGTGCCGGAAAGTTTCTACGGACGTTTGATCGAAATCGGGTTAAAACAGAAAATACCGACTATTTTTCCCTAAAACGGAAAAATTCGCAAAACGATTTCTAAAAATTTACACGATTGCTCTTACATAATTAGATAGGTTATTAATCTTATCTAACTGATGTCTCCCACTGCTTTTATCAAATTTTCCTTCAAACCTTTCAAAAAAATAAATTAACCAGGATTAATTGCAATCTGCAAGTTCGCTAACCGGTCAGCCAGGCCAGTGTCGGTACTTCGAGGGAGGTTCCCCATGCTTTCGCACGGACCTAATTAAAGTAAACCTCGTTTTCCTAGAGGCGTAACCCCATTGACACCTTTCTAGACACCTACTGGATTAGCTAATTATAAAGTGCAAAAATCTCCCGGGAGTAACTTTTATTCACAGTGGGATCGGGATCCAACCATCAAATAGAAGGTATGCAATCTCATTGCAAATTTCAACTCTTGAAATTCCCGATTTGATTTTTACCCATAGTGTCTTATGACCTTAACTATGGTCAACAAATCATAAGCACTAGTCAAGTTCTACCCGCCATTTCGGGATTGATTTAGACCCACCTGCAAGACCCTTAATTATGGTCAACAAAGTCATGCGAATGTCCAAATCGATCGCATCAAATGCTTTGTAGGAAGACATCACTTAGCTACCGTACACCACGCCTGAGCTATAGTCAACAAACGTGGCACGAATACTAAGTACTCTGCTTCCTAAAATGGCGGAGGGCAACGGATGGTTTTTGTGAAAAACTTTGATGTTTTGAACTTGATATCTTTGTAGAATCGAGTGAAAAGAGTGGTTTAAGCTCCAGTTTTAAAAATCGAATGGTTTTGTAGTATCTTTCTAATTTTTCTAAAGAGATCACTCCCGGTGAAGGGATCTCGTCTCTTTCCTCATCGAATGAGGTGCAGGATATTCATGAATACCACGATGCAAAACAAAAGTTAGATCAACTATAAAAAAAATCGAGTTCTTTGTAACATTTGCTAGTTTCGCTAAAGGCGTCACTCCTGGTGAAGGGATCTCGGCCCTTTCCTCATCAAATGAGGTGCAGGATATTCAAGAATACCACTATGCAAAGCAAAAACTAGACTTACCCATTTTTAAAAAATTGATTCTACAACATCTTCAGGTTTCTTTTTCTTTAAATTAATCACATTAATGCTGTCCCATCATTTACGTTTCCTAAACATCACAGAAAAGAAACCAAGATAGAGCGTACGCTTATGCCATCCGCATTCGCCACTGGGCCCCATCATGCACCGTTAGGTTACTTAACTAATGACAGAGCGGGGGCTGGACTAGCGCGGGTTCAAAACATAAGCAACGTTTATTATATATCTCATATATAAATATAGCAATTACAGATCACAGATGAATACATTGGATATACTAGGAATTCCGCATTTTATTCAAGCCTTAATAAAGACGGGTTCCACGGTCGTGAGGAATAGCCAAAACCCCACCCTAGACCCCTACAGGTGCGGCAAACTACCCGCTAAATTCCCGAAGTGGAGCAACCTTCCTCAACAAAGTGAGTAGGCCACTCGGCACTTCGAAAACCCGGTAGTTTGTGCACCCCACCTTGGGTCTATCCTAAGAGCAAAAACAGTAAAAGGAAATTATACAACGGTGGCTACAACCTCAACCCGGATGTGCCCCGCAAAATAATATTACATTTCTTTTTACAAATTACATTGAATGAAACAAAAGAAAAACGCTCTTCTCACATCCCCCGGCCATTCATCACGACGATCCAACATATTCATATACACATACCATCTCATGATATCATTACAGAAGTGTGCAACCCCGACTAATCGACTTATAGCAATTAGTCGACGTTTCAAACACACATATCATTAACCAAGAAGACCCAATTAGCCAAGCATTTTAGAATTTCGATCGATAATTTTAAACCATGCCAACACTTGTCACAATCCAGAGCACAAACAACTTTTTGTAAATTCGAGATATCCCAGAAACACAATTTTCTTAATCTAAACAAACTGCTGAAAAACGAGTCAACTCGGCCATGACTCGGCCGCGGATCAGCGGCCAAACACTGAGTTTGGCCGCGGAACCGCGGCGTTCCTGGTCAGTTAAAGTCTCCTTTTTCTACAGTGTGCTTAGAAAACCCAGCATGTATTTTTAAGGCCACTGAAATGATTTTTTGAACACTTTAAAAATCGACAGAAAACGGGGACAGAAAATGTTTTTTTTCAAGAAAAATTCGTCGATTGAAGTTCTAACTTTTGGCTAATAATCTAATTATGGTTTAGTTAGGCTCTGATACCATGTTAGTGCATGTTGCATGCTCCCACAACTCTTGTGAGGCGGCGGAAGCGATAAACAAAAATTTTCTTTGCATACAACACGCACTTTTCAAAAGATCTTGTCTAAACCATAACTAGAAAAACCTAACTAGAGATATTATCTACTAAGTTAGGGATTATACCTCAATGATACGGTCCTTCGGGTCTTCTCTTTGGTGCAACTCCTTTGCTCCTTGCCACTCCGTAGCTCTTTTGGATGTTGCCAATGTTCTCGATCTCCGGCCACCCTAAGACATAGATGATCCACGCGTGAGTTGTCGTGCAAGCTAGAAACTCTTCATAAGAGCTTAACCCAGAGACCAAGTTTGCTAGAAGAGGTCACAAGGATCATGTAGAGATTAGGGTATTGGATTATCTTTAATCCTAAACTTTTGTTTCACGACACATGTGAAGGGTAAAGCTTAGGATGAAGGAGGAGAAGAGAAGAAAGAGAGAGAAAGTGCTTTTGATATTGAGAGAGTTCAAGCATGAGAAAAATGATATATTGCAAATGAAATAATTGAAGCATATAATATAAAATTAGCACCATGCTTCAATAGTAATTCCAAAACAATATAAAATTAAATAACCCATTCTTGCAACCATGCTTGGACTTTCTTATTTCCACCTCATTTATTTATTTTCGTAAAATAAATAATGTCATTATGAGGTGGCACCTTCTAGAAGGTATTCTTGTAACAATTACAAGAATACCCCTCCTCTATATACCGTATACCATATACCCGTATCCGAATTCCAAAAAATACGAATACCATTAATCCAATAATATAATGTAAGACTACGGTAGCACCCCGGCCGTCTGTACGAAGCCAAAATGCGGAAACGAAAACTTTTTCAAACTAGAAACCGGCGCTATCGTATACTTAAAACCCGGATCGAACCATTAACCTGCAACTAGCAACTAGAGAAAGGGTTAGAAAGCAATACCGATCGATCCGTGTCCTTTGGTCTTTGGCCACCATCCCAAGCTCCTCGCGGCATCTCCGGTCTTGATCTCCTCGTCGGAAAGGGCACCATATCTTCGAGTCTTTTTACAGGCTCCCGCTTCATCCGAAGCAACTCGGGCACGAAGTGTGCTAGCCGACGTGTCTAAGGTATTGTAGAGAATGTTTGTGATCACTCTGTCTCTTGCATCCATTGTATGGATGGAGGTTAGAGGTGTTGCCATTAATGGAGATTATGATCTAGAGGAAGAAGAAGAAGAGGAGAAAATTTTCTTTTGTGTTTTCATATGATAAAAAGAGAGCAAGAAGAGAATAATACAAGAGCCAACCTTGCCCTTAGCTGCCCCTCTCTCTCCTCTCATCAAATCAACTCACAAATACATCATATAATGTGACACATGCACAAGAAAAGAGAACATGAGTCATCACTTGTGCATGTGTCACAATTAATGATCTTAATCTTGATTTTGTGCTCATAATTTCCATTAACAAACATTAATCCAAATGTTTGCAACAATAAAAAGATACGGCAACATCTAAAGTAAACTCATGACGGATCACAAGGATACCCCTTACCTGAATATACATACTTGCATCCGCATTCCGAAAGAATGCGAATGCAACGTGACCAAAGTAATCCAACAAATCTAATACTAGGATCTGGTTTAAACTAAAGCCCACTAGTATGATCCGTTCGATCATGATCAGTGCACTACCGCACGTATATGATCAAACCCTGCCATATATCATACGGCCTCTACAACGTTTCACCCGAAACATGAGAAACTGTCTGTGGGGGACTCTAAAGACTCGTAAATATTTTGGCCGTGGATTTAACCACGAGCACGTCAGAGGTACAAGCCGTACGTAACGGGATACCAGGTATTGACCAAAAGGGAGGTCGATGAGCGAACTCATCCTGACACCCTACTGAGCCTGTCAGTGACAATATCCGTACAGTCTGGTCCGTTCGTCTATGAGCATCGCTTGTCGGGCCTAGGGGGTTGGTAAAAGTCAGACCCGTAAAAGCGGTACAAGTCGTGTCGGAGTGTATCCCAGAACACCGTGAGATACTACTGGAATACCTACCAGTAAATCTCCTGTCTTGGCCAAGGACTTCGTGTAATGGCTCTCCTAGACATAGCGTGACCTCACCCCCAATACCGGAAGAGACGAACCCCTGCTTATCCGCATACTGCCTCCATATGGCTCGTGTAGGGTTGCTAGGCACACTAACAAGGGTCTATAAGGTATCAACCATGCCCGATTTAAAATTTAGCAGTGACGAACAATCCAAAGCCGGATCTTTAAACTTGAGTTTAGGCGAAAACAAGCATGTTAAACACTTTAACACTAAGTGAGAGGGATTACAACCTTTGTAAATCGGTCCTTCACTTCATAAGCTCCGTGTTGTGGTCCCTTCACTGCGATTATCGTGTTCCGGACTCTCGAGAGGCTCCACGAAAAGAAAGATGCAAGCTTGCTTCCGATCTTCGATAACAAAGATGATCTACCTTGAAGTTTCATTAACACAAGCTCTCACTTACTAAATGAAGTGAACACCCTCATCTAAATGGCAAGGATAGATGAGGATGTTGAAGTAGGATTTTTTCTCTCATTTGTTTTCTTATTCTCACTCATTTTTCATCACAAAATCAAAAGCAAGAAAGCTTTTCATGAAGAACTCAAGCAAGAAGAAGATGAATCATAATTAGAATCCTTTTGTGTTGAATAATGAAAAGAAGATAATGATTAATTATGCAACCATGGTCAACTAAACCTTTGTAGAGATTTAACTAGGGCTAGGGTTTGGGTTGGGTTAAATATGAGTCACTTGAAAATATCTTTGTAAAAACAAAAAAAAACCTTCTAGAAGGTTCATGAATGAACTAACCCAATTCAAACCCTAATCTTGTTTAATCTCTAGTAAACATGTTGTATTAGTAAACATATCATGTTACAATATTATATATCACATATATAATATTTATTGTAACAAAATAAAATAATACAATTAACATATATCGCATATATATCAATGTATTACCCGAGTGAGAGAAAGAATCTTTTTGTGAGCTAATATTAGTTAATATAATTTAATATATCATATATATTATTATATATTAAATTATCAAATCAACACTTGATCCGATAATCCGGCTATATCGCATATAACCGACTAATATCTCATTTACCGATTCATCGAATCAACATTTGATCCGATGACCCGGTTGATATCAAATATCGCGAGAATATAATACGGTATCACATATCGCATTATCCTCGGTCCTGCACATATCACATACGTGCCCCTACTCCATTTTGCCTGAGTCAAGAAACTTCAGTGTAGGACTCTAAAGAATCGTCAATACGCCGGCAGTAGGTGATGATCATATCAAACACCCACAAGCTGCAAGTAGTCAGCTAAACGTAACAGCCTGTACATTCTCCTGCGAATCCAATCAGTAACACTCCCGTACAGTCTGATCTCGTCGTCTTATATGTCGCATATCTCGCCTAGGGGTGGTAAACGTCAAACCCCAGTAGCTCGATAAGCCGTGTAGATATGAGGTCTATAACAGTTCGAGAAACTACTGATAACACTTACCAGTAAATCTCAGCAACCCTGGCCAGGGATTTCCAGTTATAGCCAATCGAGCACAGCGCAACATCAACTCCCTATACCGGGAGAGACGAATCCCCTCCTATCGCTCATTGCCTCCATGTGATTCGGGACTGTACCCAAAAGCCACCTTTTTTCACGCCCTCTTGGACGTGGTATGATGGAAATCAAAGTACAGTGGGAATCACACAAGACGCTAGGACGATGTCGGGTCAACAGACTACTCTGTACCAGTGTCACCGGAGAACTGCCATCTGACGTGAGGTATAATACCATCTGGGAGTTCTCGGTGAGTCCGTCCAGTGTACCCAGTCTCTACTGAGCACCCGTACACCATCCTTGATGTCAAACACCAATGGATATGGGATCATCCATCGCCCATTATATGGGTCAAGATGCGTATACGCTAGTCTACTCTGGTGCATCGATGCCCTGTCTCGATACACCCTCGACTAGGAATAGTTATAGGATGTACTTGTCGACTACCGTGGCCCCACTAGTATGATCTCATCATAGTCCCAGTAGTCGAGTACATATCCTAAAGGCTTTATCAACATGTAACATAGAGACAATCAGAGTACATGTTAAGATAAAGTGTTAGTTGTATGTATGCCCTAGAGGCCAGTATTGTACAGACGATGTATATTATATTGGATGCTTGGACATATATAGAGAGGACTTTCTTGCTCGACATGATAGTATGCTATCTGGTTGCTCTTTATCTTAACATGTATACTTGTCTCTTTATACTGTTTTATAGTTACATGTTGGTAAAGCTCTTAGGATGTGTACTTGACTACCTGGACTATGATGCGGATCATACTAGTGGGGACATGGTAGTCCATAAGTAAATCCTTCAGGGTCCCTAGTGTAAGTGCACGGCGGCGCCCCGGCCGTCAAACCGACGGTCAAATGCGGAAGCGGTGATAAACTTTAATTTTGCGGACTTTGCAAACCGGCACCACCGCGCACTAAACACCCGGATCGGGCCATTAAACTTGTCCTAGCTAACTAACAAGATAGGGAAGAGATGTACCGACTGATCCGAGTCCTCCGGTCTTCATCTCCACTCCGATCTCCTCGCGGAATCTCCGTCCGTCTCCTCCTCGTCGAAAAGGGCACCACGAAGCCGGGTACTTTTACGGGCTCCCACCTCAATACCGAGGCAACTCGGGCGCGAAGTTGGCTAGCCGACGCGCCCAAGATTTGCTGTAGAATAATGTAGAAACTTGTCTCTTTGGGGTTTAAGAGAGTTGCCATGATGGAGGAATATGTGCACAATGATTTTCATGAAGGCTTTGAAGAAAAATGGAGCATCCCCTCAAAAAAGGAGCTCGGCCAGAAGCTGTTGGTTCTCACTGGAAAAGAATGATGTGAGCTCAAATTAATTAATCCTCATCTCACCAAAGATTCACTCCAGCACACTCACTTTATAACACAAAGCAATCAAATAAATATTAATTTATCAAACCAACAAAAAACAATTCAAGAGCTCACAATTTTTAATTCATTCCTTCCCTCTTCACAGGATATGGCCGGCCCCCACTCCATTCCCAAACAGTGCCGGCCCAATCCCAAATCCCATCACCAAATCACATCAAAAAACCATACCCATCCTTACCTTAATTAATGCAAAAGAATCAAAAAGATGGTGGAAAAGATATGATGCTATCATAAGCAAAACAATTGCAAGAAATCCCCTCCACAAATGTTATTTGCAAACTTGCAAATAACCCCCTCCATCGGAAAAGTCCGGCCGGGAAAGAACAAAGGAAAACCGGCCGGAACGGAATGCAAACTGGCAACTCCAGAAAACTGGTCCCGTAATAAATTACAGGAAAACCCCGATATTGTGCATACACACCCGCATTTGTATTCTGACCGGATACAAATGCAAAGAGACAAAACTACACTATCAAATACTAAGATCCGGCTTAAGCCAAAGCCGGCTAGTAAAAACCGTCCAATCACCATCCGTGCAATACCGCACGTATCTGATCGAACCCTGCCATATCTCCATACGGCCTCTACAGCGTTTCGCCCGAAAGCTGAGTAACTGAATGTGTGGTGGACTCTAAAGACTCGTCAATACTATGGCTGTGGATTTAACCACTAGCACGTCAGAGGTATAAGCCAATACATAACGGGCCACCAGCTATTGACTAAAAGGGACGTCGATGAGCGAACTCATCCTGACACCCTACTGAGCCTGTCAGTGACAATATCCGTACAGTCCGGTCCGTTCGTCTACGAGCATCGCATGTCGGGCCTAGGGGGTGGGTAAAAGTCAGACCCCCAAAAGCGGTACAAGTCGTGTCGGAGTGTAGCCCAGAACACCCTGAGATACTACTGGAATACCTACCAGTAAATCTCCTACCTTGGCCAAGGACTTCGTGTAATGGCTCTCCTAGACACAGCGCGACCTCACCCCCAATACCGGGAGAGACGAACCCCCGAAGATCCGCTCACTGCCTCCATGTGGCTCGGGACTGTACCCAACTAAAACCTGTTTGCACGACTCCTTTGAACCGTGGTAGGGTAGTAATCAAAGCACAGTGGGAACTCACACGAGACAAATGACGATCCCCAGGTCGATGAACTAACCTGTACACATGTCACCTGGGAACTGCTATCTGACGTCAGGTATAAGACCAACTAGCATGTTCCCGGCGAGTCCTGTCCGGTGTACTCATAACCCAATGAGCACCTGTATACATCTTAGGTGAACCAACTGACACCAGTGGCTTGTGAGACCGGCCACCGCCCCTCGTCGGGGTCTCGACTGTATACACTAGTCTACTCTGGAGAATCGATGCCCTGTCTCGAAACTCCCACGACTAGGGACCTTTTAAGGATGTGCTTGTAGACTCCAGCTCTCACTTATATGATCGCCCTCATACCGCTGGCAGTCAAGCAAGAATCCTAGGGGCTCTATCAACGTGCAATAGCGACCTGTCAGGTCACCTAAAGCAGTACACGATGATAAAGGTAAACCAGATAGCATACTATCATCTTGAGTAAGACTGTTCTACCGGGATAGGTCCTCCCTCAATCATTGCAATCACGTGCCTGTGATCCAATAATTGACTCTGAGGGCACTATCTCCAACACCTAGTCGTGGGGGTATCGAGACGGGGCATCGATATACCAGTGTAGACTAGCGTATACGCTTCTCGACCCATGAGATGGGCGATGGATGATCCCATATCCATTGGTGTTTGACATCAGAGATGGTATACGGGTGCTCAGTGCAGACTGGGTACACTGGACGGACTCACCGAGAACTCCCAGATGGTATTATACCTTACGTCAGATGGCAGTTCTCTGGTGACACTTGTGCAGGTTAGTCTGTAGACCCGAGATTGTCATAGAGTCTTGTGTGATTCCCACTGTGCTTTGATTTCCACCTTACCACGTCCATGAGGGTGTGCAAAACGGTGGTTTTTGGGTACAGTCCCGAGTCACATGAAGGCAATGAGCGATAGGAGGGGTTTCGTCTCTCCCGGTATTGGGGGTTGATGTTGCGCTGTTCTCGATTGGCCGTAACAGGGAAGTCCCTGGCCAGGGCTGATTCAGAGAAATACTGGTAAGAGTTACCAGTAGTTTCTCGACCCGTTATGAGCCTCACATCGGCACGACTTATCGGTTATTGGGGTCTGACGTTTACCACCCCTGGACTTGATATGCAACATATCAGACGAGGAGACCGGACTGTACGGGAAGTGTTACCGGCAGGCTTTTACTGGAGTTGGAGCAGGCTTGCTTGCTGATCTTCTGATCGCTCAATACTCGGGTAGCCATTACGTCCAGCTAGTACCGCCGACGGCTTGCGGGTTCGTGATGTGATCATCAGCTACTGCCGGCGTATTGACGAGTCTTTGGAGTCCTACATAGAGGTTTCACTGGCTCAGGCAAAACGAAATAGGAGCACGTATGTGATATGTGCGGGACCGAGAATAATGTGTGTATGCGATACCGTATTCTATTCTCGCGACTTTTTGTATCGGTCGGTTATATATGATATAGCCGGGTTATCGAATCAAGTGTTGGTTCGATAAGTCGATACAATGGATGTTAGTCGGTTATATGAGATATGACTGGATTATTAAGTCAAATGTTAATTTAATAATTAAGTGTATAATTGTATATTAGATATACTAGTTTACATTTACTAACACTTGTTCACTTTAGGTTTTTTCTCTCATGAACACAACTTTAATATATATGTGATATATATTAAAATGTGTTTTCTTTTTGTATCATGGTTGATGATACACAAGACTTGGGTGTATGAGACTTACACCATGCTATCTATTATGTTGGGTTTTTATATTTTAAGTAATTACAAAATTAGTGGAGGATTAGCACAATGCATGAAGCTTGTGGATGAATTAACTAAGTCCATTAAGTTTGTTTTTACCATGGATATTTGTTAACCCAACCATAAGCATTAGCCATGGTTATGTCTCTACAAGAGTTAGTATATGATACTCACTCACCATGGTTAGCTCTCTCACTTGATCATTATCCTCATCTCTTTCTTTTGTTCATCTTCTTCTTCATTTGTTAAAAAGAAAAAGTTTGCTAGGGTTTGATCCAAAGTGAGAAAGATTGTGAGAAATAAAATTCTAAAGAGAACCACTTCCTATTTCTCCATCCTCTACTAGACTAGCAATTTAGTTTAGGGTGTTTGCTTCACTAATTCTCAAGTTAGTGAAATAGAAGTTTGAGTTGGCATCCCCTCGACGTAGATCATCTTCGGCCTCGAAGACTTCAAGTAAGGACGCGTCTTTCGCCTCGTGAAGCCATGCAAGGG
Source organism: Agapanthus africanus (assembly GCA_030015575.1). NCBI lineage: Eukaryota > Viridiplantae > Streptophyta > Magnoliopsida > Asparagales > Amaryllidaceae > Agapanthus > Agapanthus africanus. Next base: position 351,263,115 of record CM057350.1, on the reverse strand, counting down.
TCCAGGAGAACCACGATTGCAGCGAAGGGACTTCAACAAGGAGCCATAGAAGTGAAGGACCGATCTACAAAGATTGTATTTCGTATTCACTTAGTCGTAAACTTAGTTTACTAGCATATGAAACCCTAATTTTCTAGCAACGATCTTGTTTAGGGTTGTTAGGCATGGCTAAAATTTTAAACGGGCATGTTTGATGCTTCCTTAACCTTTATTAGAGTGCCTAGTAACCCAACAGTGGTACAGAGCCAAGCTAGAGCTTTAGGCGATGTGTTAACGAAGTTAAAACTCCGAACGAACCCGAATACGTCAAAATTAACCTCCTCTCTGTACATTTTTTCAAAACTGTGTATTTTCAGTATTAAAAATACCTAAGAAATTCAGCAGGGTTTTCTAAGCATTACTGTGCAAAACGGTGATGTAAGACGTACGGACGGCCGCGGAACTGCGGCAATAGACTGCTTGTGCCACGGATCCGCGGACGTACAATGAGTGTTTGACTTGGTTTTTGCACAGTAATACTAATATATGATAGTGCAATTTTATGTGTATTTTTAAACTGACTCAAGTGTTGAGTATTTTGGGGTTTATTTTGTAATCGTCGATTCGATCGGAGAATTTAATTTTGTTTTGTTATTCCGGATAATTTAGAAAGTATGAAAATGTTCGAACGAATATCATTAACTCAATTTTTCCCGGCACGAAAAACATTCAAGTGTTGAATTTTTCTCGGGTTTAAATTTTTCGGAAAAACGTGCATGTGACGCGATGGACCCTCTAGAAGACAACAAACCTTAACTCGATTATGTGACCGTCTTGAACTTCCTTTTGAACCTTAGGGTTTGGGGCAGTACGGCGTGCCACATGTGAGGCGTTAGCTTGACCCTTCTACGGCTGGACCGTTGCTACTGTGACGTATTCTGGAATTTTTGAACTCCGCTCAAGTGTTGAGCTATTTAGGAAACCTTGGGTATTTGATTATTCGATTGGAAAGTTTAATACTGTCTATTTATCTGGAATGTGATACAATATGTGGAATTCATACAGTTTGGCATGAAATGCGAAACATGTGATATTTCGGATTTACGATGTCTAAAGAGATTGTGGATTCCAAATGTTGTAGTTTTGAACTTTGTTTTCTGTGACCGTAAGTGTAATATGTGATATCGCCGGTTTCGTTGCTATATGTCAACGACAATTGGGATGCGCATATTTACTTACGTTGATGACATGAGATGTTATGTGTTGCTGGATATGTTATATTGGATCATCGCGTTCTGAATAGCCGGGGGGTTTTATGTGAGATGAGAGTTTTTATTTTCATTCATGTAAAATTAAATGTATGTAATATTCTTTTATTGGGGCACTTCCGGGATGAGGTTGATGTCACCTTTTGTATATTATTTACTTTTCCGCACTAGGATAGACCCAAGAAGGAGAGCACAAGTAACCGGGTTCTGGAGTCCAGTGGGAGACCAACTCGAGGAGTCGAGTCCGGGTCTCCTAACTCTAGAATTGGTAGGGTTGCTTGCCGCTCTCGTAGGGGTCTAGGGGGTGTGGGTTTGGCTATTCATCGCGACCGTGGAATCCATGTTTTATAGAGGATCAAAATAAAACACGGACGTCCTAGTATATCCAATGTTTCATATGTTTCTTCTACTGCGATATCTGTGATGTGATCATTTGATGTGCTGTGATAAATACTGTATATAGTATATATGATATATTATATAGGCGTTACTTATGTTTTACACCCGCGCTAGCCCTGCCCCGCTCTGCCATTTGTTACCTAACCTAATGGTGCACGAGGGGACATCGAGGCGAATGCGGATGGCATAAGTATACGTCGTATTTATCTGTGATGTTTAGGTGACTTAAACGATGGGACTTCATTAATGTGATTAATGAAAGAAAAGAAACCTAAAAAGATATTGTAGAATCAAATTTTTCAAAAAGGGTAGCTACAGTTTTGCTTTGCACAGCGATATATATGATATATCCCGCATCTTATTCGATGGGGAAAAAAAGCCGAGATCCCTTCACTGGGAGTGACCTCTTTAGCAAAACTGGCAGATGTTACAACACTCGGTTTGCTTTTGATTGCTTTTGGAGTTTTGCTTTGCATTGTGATGTATATGATATATCCTGCACCTTATTCCATAAGGAAAGAGCCGAGATCCCTTCACCGGGATTGACCTCTTTAGCAAAACTAATAAAAGCCTCAAAATCACTCCATTTCAAAATTCACATGATTCCACAACGATATCAAGTTCATTACGCAATAGGTTTTCAGAAAAACCTGTCGTAGCCCACCGTCTTTTCAGATAAGTCCTACTTAGTATTCGTGCTACGTTTGTTGACCTCCGTCAAGGCGTAGTGTGCGGTAGCTAACTAGTATTTATCTGCTTATGTATATGATGCAGATTGGATTAGGGTAGTCGTACGACCTTGTTGACCTCCGTCAAGGGCGTGCGGGTCGGTTTGATTCAATCGAGAAATGACGGGTTGAACTTGACTTGCACCCTGTGGTTTGTTGACCTCCGTCAAGGTCATGGGATGCTTGGGGCAAAATATTATCGGGAATTTCAAGTGTTGAGATTTGCAATGAGATTGCATACCTTCTATGAGATAGTTGGATCCCGATACCCACTGCGAGTAATTGTTACTCCTGGGAGAGTTTTACACAGGACAATTAGCCGATCAAGTAGGTGTCTAGAAAGGTGTCAACGGGGTTATGCCTCTGGGAAAACGGGTTTACTTTAATTAGGTCCGTGCGAAAGCACGGGGAACCTCCCTCAAAGTACCGACACTGGCCTGGCTGAAAGATTGGCAAAGTTGTAGGGTGTAATTAATCCCGGCTAGTCTTTCCTTTTAGGGTTTGAAGGAAGAATTTATAAAAACAGTAGGAGCCATCCTGATTAGATAAAATAATAACCAAAATGATCTTGCAAGAGCATACGCTAAAGTGTTTTCTTCTCTCTCTCTCCAAGTAGCGACCATATCATGCCTTAATAAAGATAATAATATGGATGTATTGACCGAACCCGCATGTTATACTTTGCTGGGGAAAGTTGGTTCCGTTCTTTCTTATAAAAGTTATAAGACTGAACAGGATATTGGGGAATACCAGGATTCCCATGCCACCCGAATGAAGAAAGTACATGTTGATGCATTTTCTTCGGGTGTGTTCGTTACAGAGAACTGTTTCTCCATTTGCTCTACATCCTGGGTATTAGATACCGGGTCAGGATCCCATATATGCAATCAGTTACATGGGCTTAGGAAAGGTAGAGAACTTAGAGAAGGTGATAAAGACATAAGGGTTGGAAATGGTGCAATTGTTGCAACTAAAACCGTCGGGGAATATCACCTTGTATTGCCAACTGGTAATACATTGATTCTAAACGAATGTTATTACATGCCGAACCTGATATGCAACATTATATCAGTTTCTTTGTTGAGTAAAGAGGGATATAATTTTGTATTACAGGATAATGTTATGAACATTTTCCTTAACCAAAAGTTTGTTGGATCAGGCATGTTGTGCAATGGCATTTATGTTCTAAATCAATCAACAGTTCGGAGCATAACAAACACACACAAGAGGAAGAGTTCATAAATGAACGAATCCTTTTTGTGGCATTGTAGACTGTGTCACATCAGTGCGACACGACTAGCTAAGTTGCATAAGGATGGATATTTAAATCCGTTTGAATTTTCATCTTATGACACTTGCCAGTCATGTCTCAAAGGCAAGATGACCAAAACTCCGTTTACGGGACACGGAGAAAGAGTTACCGAACTCTTGGGACTGATACATAGTGATGTATACGGTTCCATGTCTACACATGCCAGGGATGGTTCTTCGTACTTCATTACATTCACTGACGATATCTCTAAATTCGGATATGTGTTCCTGATGAAACACAAATCAGAAGCTTTTGAGAAATATATGGAATATAAACAAGAAGTCGAGAACCAAACCAGGAAAAGTATTAAAATCCTTCGATCTGATCGAGAAGGTGAATACTTGAGCAATGAATTCCTGGACTTCCTAAAAGAGAATGGGATTCTCTCTCAGCTAACTCCTCCATATACACCACAGCACAACGGTGAATCGGAACGGAGGAACCACACCCGATTAGATATGGTGCGCTCTATGATGAGTATATCTGAGTTACCTATTTCCTTCTGGGGATAGACTGCTTGTGCCACGGATCCGCGGCCGTACAGTGAGTGTTTGACTTGGTTTTTGCACAGTAATACTAATATATGATAGTGCAATTTTATGGGTATTTTTAAACTGACTTAAGTGTTGAGTATTTTGGGGTTTATTTTGTAATCGTCGATTCGATCGGAGAATTTAATTTTGTTTTGTTATTCCGGATAATTTAGAAAGTATTAAAATGTTCGAACAGATATCATTAACTCAATTTTTCCCGGCACGAAAAACATTCAAGTGTTGAATTTTTCTCGGGTTTAAATCTTTCGGAAAAACGTGCATGTGACGCGATGGACCCTCTAGAAGACAACAAACCTTAACTCGATTATGTGACCGTCTTGAACTTCCTTTTGGACCTTTGGGTTTGGGGAGTACGGCGTGCCACATGTGAGGCGTTGGCTTGACCCTTCTACGACTGGACCGTTGCTACTGTGACGTATTCTGGAATTTTTGAACTCCGCTCAAGTATTGAGCTATTTAGGAAATCTTGGGTATTTGATTATTCGATTGGAAAGTTTAATACTGTCTATTTATCTGGAATGTGATACAATATGTGGAATTCATACAGTTTGGCATGAAATGCGAAACATGTGATATTTCGGATTTACGATGTCTAAAGAGATTGTGGATTCCAAATGTTGTAGTTTTACACTTTCTTTTCTGTGACCGTAAGTGTAATATGTGATATCGCCGGTTTCGTTGCTATTTGTCAACGACAATTAGGATGCGCATATTTACTTACGTTGATGACATGAGATGTTATGTGTTGCTTGATATGTTATATTGGATCGTCGCGTTCTGAATAGCCGGGGGGTTTTATGTGAGATGAGAGTTTTTATTTTCATTCATGTAAAATTAAATGTATGTAATATTCTTTTATTAGGGCACTTCCGGGATGAGGTTGATGTCACCTTTTGTATATTATTTATTTTTCCGCACTAGGATAGACCCAAGAAGGAGAGCACAAGTAACCGGGTTCTGGAGTCCAGTGGGAGACCAACTCGAGGAGTCGAGTCCGGGTCTCCTAACTCTAGAATTGGTAGGGTTGCTTGCCGCTCTCGTAGGGGTCTAGGGGGTATGGGTTTGGCTATTCATCGCGACCGTGGAATCCGTGTTTTATAGAGGCTCAAAATAAAACACGGACGTCCTAGTATATCCAATGTTTCATATGTTTCTTCTGCTGCGATATCTGTGATGTGATCATTTGATGTGCTGTGATAAATACTGTATATAGTATATATGATATATTATATAGGCGTTACTTATGTTTTACACCCGTGCTAGCCCTGCCCCGCTCTGCCGTTTGTTACCTAACCTAATGGTGCACGAGGAGACATCGAGGCGAATGCGGATGGCATAAGTGTACGTTGTATTTATCTGTGATGTTTAGGTGACTTAAACGATGGGACTTCATTAATGTGATTAATGAAAGAAAAGAAACCTAAAAAGATGTTGTAGAATCAAATTTTTCAAAAAGGGTAGCTACAGTTTTGCTTTGCACAGCGATATATATGATATATCCCGCACCTTATTCGATGGGGAAAAAGTGCCGAGATCCCTTCACTAGGAGTGACCTCTTTAGCAAAACTGGCTGATGCTACAATACTCGGTTTGCTTTTGATTGCTTTTGGAGTTTTGCTTTGCATAGTGATGTATATGATATATCCTGCACCTTATTCCATAAGGAAAGAGCCGAGATCCCTTCACCGGGAGTGACCTCTTTAGCAAAACTAATAAAAGCCTCAAAATTCACATGATTCTACAACGATATCAAGTTCATTACGCAATAGGTTTTCAGAAAAACCTGTCGTAGCCCTCCGTCATTTCAGATAAGTCCTACTTAGTATTAGTGCTACGTTTGTTGACCTCCGTCAAGGCGTAGTGTGCGGTAGCTTACTTGTATTTATCTGCTTATGCATATGATGCAGATTGGATTAGGGTAGTCGTACGACCTTGTTGACCTCCGTCAAGGGTCGTGCGGGTCGGTTTGATTCAATCGAGAAATGACGGGTTGAACTTGACTTGCACCCTGTGGTTTGTTGACCTCCGTCAAGGTCATGGGATGCTTGGGGCAAAATATTATCGGGAATTTCAAGTGTTGAGATTTGCAATGGGATTGCATACCTTCTATGAGATAGTTGGATCCCGATACCCACTGCGAGTAATTGTTACTCCTGGGAGAGTTTTACACAGGACAATTAGCCGATCAAGTAGGTGTCTAGAAAGGCGTCAACGGGGTTATGCCTCTGGGAAAACGGGTTTACTTTAATTAGGTCCGTGCGAAAGCACGGGGAACCTCCCTCAAAGTACCGACACTGGCCTGGCTGAAAGATTGGCAAAGTTGTAGGGTGTAATTAATCCCGGCTAGTCTTTCCTTTTTGGGTTTGAAGGAAGATTTTATAAAAACATTAGGAGCCATCCTGATTAGATAAAATAATAACCAATCTGATCTTGCAAGAGCATACGCTAAAGTGTTTTCTTCTCTCTCTCCAGGTAGCGACCATATCATGCCTTAATAAAGATAATAATATGGATGTATTGACCGAACTCCCATGTTATACTGTGCTGGGGAACGTTGGTTCCGTTCTTTCTTATAAAAGTTATAAGACTGAATAGGATATAAGGGAATACCAGGATTCCTATGCCACCCGAATGAAAAAAGTACATGTTGATGCATTTTCTTCGGGTGTGTTCGTTACAGAGAACTGTTTCTCCATTTGCTCTACGTCCTGGGTATTAGATACCGGGTCAGGATCCCATATATGCAATCAGTTACATGGGCTTAGGAAAGGTAGAGAACTTGGAGAAGGTGATAAAGACATAAGGGTTGGAAATGGTGCAATTGTTGCAGCTAAAACCGTCGGGGAATATCACCTTGTATTGCCAACTGATAATACATTGATTCTAAACGAATGCTATTACACGCCGAACCTGATATGCAACATTATATCAGTTTCTTTGTTGAGTAAAGAGGGATATAATTTTGTATTACAGGATAATGTTATGAACATTTTACTTAACCAAAAGTTTGTTGGATCAGGCATGTTGTGCAATGGCATTTATGTTCTAAATCAATCAACAGTTCGGAGCATAACAAACATACACAAGAGGAAGAGTTTAGAAATGAACGAATCCTTCTTGTGGCATTGTAGACTGGGTCACATCAATGCGACACAACTAGCTAAGTTGCATAAGGATGAATATTTAAATCCGTTTGAATTTTCATCTTATGACACTTGCCAGTCATGTCTCAAAGGCAAGATGACCAAAACTCCGTTTACGGGACACGGAGAAAGAGTTACTGAACTCTTGGTACTGATACATAGTGATGTATGCGGTCCCATGTCTACACATGCCAGGGATAGTTCTTCGTACTTCATTACATTCACTGACAATCTCTCTAAATTCGGATATGTGTTCCTGATGAAACACAAATCAGAAGCTTTTGAGAAATTTAAGGAATATAAACAAGAAGTCGAGAACCAAACCGGGAAAAGTATTAAAATCTTTCGATCTGATCGAGAAGTTGAATACTTGAGCAATGAATTCCTGGAATTCCTAAAAGGGAATGGGATTCTCTCTCATCTTACTCCTCCATATACACCACAGCACAACGGTGAATCTGAACGGAGGAACCGCACCCTATTAGATATGGTGCGCTCTATGATGAGTATAGCTGAGTTACCTATTTCCTTCTAGGGATATGTGATTCGTATTTCAAAAACTATCTATTACCGTAATCAAGAACGGCGTCGCATGAAGCTAGCCGGTGAGTACGGGTCAGTCCCCAGGGATGTTGTGAATCTCCTATTCGCTCTTACGAGTTAATTCCGAAGGGTGTTCGGATTGATTATTAAATCTAAAATCTAAATCTATCTACCTACGATTATCTAGATCTAGTATTGCTAGGGTTAGATTTAGGGATGGTTTGGAAATGCAAGTAAATCTCAACGCTTTCTATACCCGAATGAAGATTTATGAGGAGTTATGGTAATTATCAATAAAGTGGATTAGATCCATTCGGGAAGGTGTTCCTTCCTCTGGGTTCTTTTCCTTCCTTTAGAGATCCTTACCCTAACCTCTATGGAAAACGCGCGCAACCGGGCTTTTACACTACGGTATCACCGCTACCTCGAGGGATAGGGTGCCGCAGGGAGCGGTGTGTGCGTGTATGCGTGGAGTCCTATTGAAAATATATTATGGGCAAGAAAGGGATGAGAGATCTCATCTCTCAAAATCCTTCCCCGAAGCTAACTCTAAACAATTTATCTACGGCAAGAAATTAAATCTACCTAGGGTAAAGAATTGAAATCTAAACTAGAGCAAGGAAAAAAAATCTACTTACAGATGCATCTCTCCAATCATCATCGCAGGTTCGTCAGATCTGAATTCATGAATTGAAAAGAAACACCGATGCTCTCCATAAAGAGATCTGAATTTATTATTTAAAAGGAGGCATGAAAAGAATACAATGATTTGGGATTCTATTTATAGGAGATAGAAACCCTAGGTTACAATTGATTCACATGTCTACATTTACCAAAATATCCTTAGGAAGACCTAGTCAAAGTAGACTTCCAAGCTTTGGTAAAATTTTATGTCTGGAAATTTTGGAACTGATTCTGGGCTTCTTGGGCTTTTTATTTCTTTGGATCTTTATTCAATTTGGCTTTTCTATTTCTTCCAGATCTCCAGTGAATAATTGCGGTGGACTTTTAACCGTTCACTTTGTAATCTTGGACCTTGCATTGCCTTGTACTTTGTGAATTTTATTTTTGATGTAGGCTTGATCAAGAGTCTTCAGTTTGTTGGTCAAAGTCCACTTTTACATCGTCTTTTCATCGTTTTCACTGTTTTCGCTCCAAGAACCTGTAACCTGTAATATGTAGCAGACATGCGTCAAAAGCACCTGTTTATTTATAAAAAGAATAAGAATGGGGAATATAATAATACAATATTATGGTGTGAACAAATACTCCCAAACTTATCTTTTGCTCGTCCTCGAGCAAACTTATTTTTATTCACTAAAATCCTAACCACACTTTCGCAGGGAAACGCGATTGCACTGAGCACGTGCAATAAGCCGTTAAACCTCTAGGTGTCCCTAGTAGGAGGAGTGTTGTCTCCTGAGGGTTTTCAGCGGATACTACCCACAAAATCCTATCAATTTGGCTTTTCGACTTTTATTTTCCAATTAAGTTTTCCAACAAGGAATTCTATTATCGTCGACTCATAAATTATCCACCCATATTTTTCACACTTCCTCATTATTTAACTTAAGATTATATATGTTATGTAGACCTACTTAGCTTTCGGCATCTCTTAAGTCTTCCTTCTAGGATTTCATCTCCACTTAAGAATTTCTATCAACTCTATTAAAGATATAAGTTCTGTTTTTCATTCCTCTCTCTTATCTAAATTCCAATCACATATCCCTACTTGTGTGTAAAGATCACCCCTACACTTGGAAATTCAAATCAAGCAATCATACTTTCGTCCGTTGTCCAAAGTACTTATTAGTAGGTGAATTTTTAATTGAATTTTCGCTTAAACATCCTTCATGCGACCGTTAATACTTCTTGAGGTACCAACAACCGATTACAAGATGCGTTAGCACTTTAAAGCGTACTTCCTAGTTTTGCAACACCCAAGGCTTTAGCAGTGACTCCCAAACCAGTTGGTCTAAGGCACTAGGTGATAAGGCACCCTCGCTAAATATTTTTCTATTTTTGCAGCCTTAAGTAATCACAAAAACCAGTGTCCATTTTTTTTTATTCTTCATTCACACTTTTTTCTTCTTTTATTTTCATTGTACTAAGGACTTTAGACAAGAGCATTTCAAGGTCTCTTCTACTATTCCAAGTTTCAAGGTGAGTGATTGTGCATTTTGTAGGGTATACGTTTTCAGAATGTAGACTTAAGCTAGGAATTATTTTTCAAACTTATACTCTAAAAAGAACATCAATACTCTTCCCTTGTTTCGACTTAGCCCAAGAAGTGAACCTAAAATTTGCCTATTTCTAAATAAACTACAAAGGCATATACTTTCTACCGTTAAACTTTAAGGAAGGTTATCTTTAGAGTTTTTAATTTACTAAGTCTAAGATCTAGTTGTTCCTAGCTAGTTAACCTATTTGTCAAACTCAAGTCAACTAACCAAAATTGAATACATTTATTTTTACAATTTTTGAAATTTTTTCAATTTTTATGGGTTTTCAAATAAATATTCAAATGCAAAAATATGTACAAATGAATGCGAAGGAAGAAAACGTACCGAGCATACCCCCAAACTTGAACTTGACAGTGTCCTCACTGTCATACTAAACCAGAGGGTCAAAATGTCGGCACTCCCCTGTTTATTTATTTACATTTTTTTTATTGTTTTGAAATATTTTTTTTATTTTTTATAAAAAAAGAAAACAAAAATATATATACATATATACAAAGGTTCCCCCCCAAACTTAAGCTTGGCCTTACACAAGCCAAAGGTTAGCACCAACCATTCAAAAATCTTATCGTGGTAATGGTATAGTTGGTGCAAGAATGGGGTGTAGAAGAAAGAAATGAGAAACACGCGAGACCGTGTGGAAAGAAGAATGGTAGAATATGGTCTCGGTGGGGAAGAAGAATGGCGGAAAGGAGAAAGAAGGGTCGCGCGATCTTGAAGGTGTAAATCGAGTGAATAAATTAGCGCAATATGTGATGACCGATATGTTGTAAGCGATTGCGCTAACCTATCAACCCGTCGAGAAATGGGATCAAATCCCTCAAGATTCGCAAGAAAACATGGGTACGCCGAACTTGGTATTGGAGATGAAAGCGTAACGGTCACTTGTTCGGTCGGAACGATAGGAACGACGAAAGAAAGTGAATTAGGGATAGTCTCATTCACACCGTGATAAACTGTCTCGAACTTAAAAGATTCCATCAATGGTTCGAAACTACTGTAAGCAACCGAGTCTGATGGTTCAACTAACTCATCTGAAAATGTAAAGGACTCAAACTCGGGCGGTGAGTCATCAACATCGTCCGAAAAAGTGAAACACTCGTACGTGTTATCGGCTGTGAGAACTGTGTCAGATTCAAAGGAAAAATTTTCAAGCTCACAGTCTTCAAGCGTGGTCGGAACGATGGGAAGGAGGGAGGGTGATTTAGGTAAATATTCAAGAGGATGAATTGGAAAATCCGACACATCAAACAAAAATGGTTCAACCTCAATCTTATCCTCAAGACTTTCCTCAATACTATCCTCATAATTTTCCTCAATAGTTAACTCATCCATGCCATTATCATCAAAATCAAGACGCATATGAAGTTCGGGAGAAATATTTAATGACTCGGGATGATGAATTGGACATAAAATTTCAATCAAATCGACTGGTTCATCATCCAAAATATTCCCGGCGTCTATATCCTCAATCAAGTGAAAATCAATATTTTCTGACACCTCATCAAAAGCATGGATGTTTATCAATTTAGGTTCTAGGGTGGAGGTGTAAAGGTCAAACGGATTAGGTGCGGTTTCACTCGAAAGGGGTTCTTCATAATTTGGCAAATCAAACACTACAAAGTCACACAACTCATTTTTATTTTGAACTTGTGAATCATTTAGGACATTCGATGGAAAACTGGAGTTGTGGGCTTCAATTGGGTAAGGGTAGATTTGATTTGGAAATCCTCTCTCATTCTCACTCTATCCAACCGCCTCCTTATACATTGAAAAATTTGAAGCTAGCGGGAAACTAGCTACCGTTTCACTAGGTTGCATAAGGGCGGCCACGGACGCTTCCGCATTCCTAGTCATTTTATTTGTTGCTGCGATATATGCCTCCAACGACTCTTCCAAACTAGACTTGGGTTGTAAGGGGGTTTCGGTAAAAGATTCGAAATCGTGTGGATATGCAAAACTCCCTAATGGCTGTGTGGAAACTGTATATAGTGAGGGTGGTAAGGTCGGGTATGATTGGTAGGAAGTGGGTGGTTGGTCAGGTGTAGGGTCAACATAAGGATAAAAAGGTGAATAGTCCTGTTGATCCCTAGAACTAGATAAGTGGAGAGGGGTGAAAGATCGGCTGTGAGATTTAGCAATATGCTCAGCAATGGACATCGGCTTAGAAGTGACAGAAGGACTTGAAAAAGTGGTATCAACATATGGAGGTGGTAAAGGTTGACTTGGTTGACACAAAGTGGGTGAAAAGTCAAACTGTTTCTCCTAGACGCCTCTATTTGATCTTTCAAAGATTTTTTAGGCATGGAAGGATCGTCTTTAAATTGACCGAACAAATTGACGTACGACGCAAAATTAGGTTCGGGATACCAAAGTTCGGCAAGTGATTTATTATGTGGGGTACCCATGTTAGAAGAAAGGTAAAAGAAAGAAGGTTGGTTGGTGCAAGGATTTATTTGCGGCAAAAGTTTGCAAGTTTTCTAATACTAATTTTCCTTTGTCTTTTTCTTTAGTTGAAAATTGTTGCAAAAAGATTTTTAATTAAAGATATGCAACCGAAAAATATTACTTGCAATCAGTTATTATTTTAAGCATAGGGCCCACAAATCCTGCACAAGATTGTTATTTGGAAGGGAGAATATTTTTAAAGCGCACAGAATTTTGCAGGAATATTTCAGAAGATATATTGAAATTTGCAGAGGAGAAATAACAGGAAGCTTACAGTGCAAATTCCACGAACCGAGGACACCAAAAGGGCGCGCTTCCGCGGTTTGAATAGGTATTGTGCGGCGGATCCGCGGTGAAGGAGTTGACATGGGTCCCAAGATTTTTTTCAGCAGACGACTCCACAGGAAGGCCGTGGTTCCGCGGTCCGAGACAGGGTTCAGCCGCATTTTCGCGGTCGGATGGAGGCTACAGTTCTCAAAATTTTTGCTGTCTCTCTGTTTTGATTTTCTCTTATTTTCCAGATCTGTATTTTTCTGTTTCGCTCTCTGGATTTTTTCAGATCCGAAATTGTTTGTAGATCCTGCAAAATTCAAACAACAAAGTATCCTTTCCAAAAAAATAACAATTGATATATTTTTATAATTTTTGGATTTTTTAGATTTTTATGATTTTTTTTAAATTTTATTAAGATTAACCCGAAATTGCAAAAAGGAAAGTTCTACGCCACCCCCGGCAACGGCGCCATTTGATTCGTATGTCAAAAACTATCTCTATTACCGCAATCCAGAACAGTGTCGCATGAAGCTAGCCGGTGAGTACGGGTCGATCCACAGGGATGTTGTGAATCTCCTAGTTGCTCTTACGAGTTAATTCCGAAGGGTGTTCGGATTGGTTATTAAATCTAAAAACCTAATTATTCTACCTAGGGCAATTAATTGAAAGTTATAACTAGGGCAGATAAATAAAATCTATACTAGGGCAGGAATTGAAATTACCTAGGGCAAGAAAATAAATAAATCTACTTACTTTACAGATGGATCTCTCCAAACATGTACGCAGGGTTGTCAGATCTGAATAGATGAATTGAAGAGAGACACCGATGCTCTCCATAAAGGGATCTGAATTTTATTATTAAAAGGAGGCATGAAAAGAATACAATGATTTGGGATTCTATTTATAGGAAATAAAAACCCTAGGTTACAATTGATTCGCATGTCTACATTTATCAAAATATCCTTAGAAAGACCTAGTCAAAGTAGACTTCCAAGCTTTGGTAAAATTTTATGTCTGGAAATTTTGGAACTGATTCTGGGCTTCTTGGGCTTTTTATTTCTTTGGATTTTTATTCAATTTGGCTTTTCTATTTCTTCCAGATCTCCAGTGAATAATTGCGGTGGACTTTTAACCGTTCACTTTGTAATCTTGGACCTTGCATTGCCTTGTACTTTGTGAATTTTATTTTTGAAGTAGGCTTGATCAAGAGTCTTCTGTTTGTTGGTCAAAGTCCACTTTTGCATCGTCTTTTCATCATTTTCACTGTTTTCGCTCCAAGAACCTGTAACTTGTAATATGTAGCAGACATGCGTCAAAAGCACCTGTTTATTTATAAAAAGAATAAGAATGGGGAATATAATAATACAATATTATGGTGTGAACAATATGCACTGGAGACAGCAGCATACCTACTGAATAGGGTTCCTACCAAATCTGTGCCTACCACCCCATATGAGATATGGGAGGGGAAGAGACCATATCTTAATTTTATTAAGATATGGGGATGCCCGGCCTTTGTCAAAAGAAAAAAACCGGACAAACTCGAGGCAAGGTCTGTTTTGTGTAAGTTTGTTGGATATCCCAAGCATTCGCGAGAGTATATCTTCTACCACAGTGAGGAACAAAGGGTGTTTGTTGCTCAACACGCCACCTTTTTAGAAAATGAATTTCTTGCAAAAGAGATTAGTGGCTCTGAGGTAGAACTGGAAGAGGTTCCAGCTGTACAGACCATAACAGAAGATTTGGTAGAACCAGAGGATTAGGTAGTTCCCGATAAACCCCAGCCACTCCGCCGATCTAGTAAGGTTCCTCACCTACCTGAGAGATACTACGGTTTTCTCATGGATGGTGGGAGCGAGGATTGCATCATGGTTGATGATGACCCAACTAGCTTCGAGCAGGCCATCACGAGTGGGGACTCAATGAAATGGCTGGATGCAATGCGGTCCGAGATGGAATCCATGTACACCAATAAAGTATGGACTTTGGAAGATGCTCCGGAAGGGGTAAAACCCATTGGGAGCAAGTGGATCTTCAAGAAAAAACTTGGTGTAGATTGGAAAGTGGAGACTTTCAAAGCTAGACTTGTTGCAAAGGGTTTTCGTCAAAGACCAGGTGTGGACTATGATGAAACCTTTTCTCCAGTGGCTATGCTTAAATCCATCTGGATCATGCTTGCCATCGCTGCATATCATGACTACGAAATCTGGCAAATGGATGTTAAGACCGCTTTTCTAAACAGTGATTTAGAAGAGTGCGTATACATGACTCAGCCAGAGGGCTTCGTAGATAGTGGGAGCAGTGGGAAAGCGTGTAAGCTGCTTAAATCCATTTATGGATTAAAGCAAGCATCGCGGAGTTGGAACATCTGCTTTGACGTCGTTATCAAAGAGTTTGATTTCGTCAAAAACGTAGATGAACCTTGTATCTACAAGAAGGTGGCAAAGAGTAAGGTTGTCTTCCTCGTATTATACGTGGACGACATACTCTTGATAGGAAATGATATTCCTATGCTGCAATCGGTCAAGCTCTTCTTATCACAAAGATTCTAAATGAAAGATCTTGGTGATGCCTCCTGCATATTGGGAATTATGATCTATAGAGATAGATCAAAAAGGATATTGGGATTGTCCCAATCCAGGTACATTGACACCATACTAAAGAGGTTTAGTATGGAAGAGTCCAAACGTGGGTTTTTACCCACGATCTCAGGGCTCACTCTCTCTAAAGAGATGTCTCCCAAGACTGATTTAGAGAGAGCTCACATGCAGGGGATACCCTATATTTCGGCTGTAGGCTCTATCATGTACGTGATGCTATGTACCAGACCCAATTTAGCATACTCATTAAGTGCAGTGAGTAGGTATCAAGCTAATCCTGGAGAGAGTCACTGGACAGCTGTGAAGAGCATTCTCAAGTACTTGCGAAGGACTAAGGAGATGCTCTTGGTGTATGGTAACGGAGAACTCTAAGTGGAGTCCTTTACCGATTCGAGCTTCCAGAGTGATAAGGACGACTCTAAGTCGCATTCGGGATTTGTCTTTACCCTTTATGGAGGGGCGGTTAGTTGGAAGAGTTCAAAGCAGGAAACTGTGGCAGACTCGACGATGGAGGCTGAATACATCGCTGCCAACGATGCTGCCAAAAAGGCTGTCTGGATCAAGAAGTTCATTACTGAACTTGGAGTGGTTCCATCCATTGAGCATCCAATACCTTTGTATTGCGATAACAATGGAGCGGTGGCTTTGGCCAAGGAACCCAGGTCCCATCAGCGATCCAGGCATATTCTGAGGCGGTATCACGTGATCCGGGAGATAGTTGATCGCCGGGAGATCGAGGTCAGGAGGGTTGACATGAAGAACAACACAGCGGATCCACTCACGAAGGCCATTCCCCAGATACAGTTCGAGAGACTCTTCGGGATGCTTGGTATGCGATACTACAGCAGCTGGCCCTAGAGCAAGTGGGAGATTGTTAGTTGTATGTATACCCTAGAGGCCAGTATTTTACAGATGATATATATTATATTGGATGCTTGGACATATATAGAGAGGACTTTCTTGCTCGAGATGATAGTATGCTATCTGGTTGCTCATTATCTTAACATGTATACTTGTCTCTTTATACTGTTTTATAGTTACATGTTGGTAAAACCCTTAGGATGTGTACTTGACTACCTGGACTATGATGCGGATCATACTAGTGGGGACATGGTAGTCCATAAGTACATCCTTCAAGGTCCCTAGTCGTGGGTGTATCGAGACGGGGCATCGATATACCAGTGTAGACTAGCGTATACGCTTCTCGACCAATGAGATGGGTGATGGATGATCCCATATCCATTGGTGTTTGACATCAGAGATGGTATATGGGTGCTCAGTGCAGACTAGGTACACTGGACGGACTCGCCGAGAACTCCCAGATGGTATTATACCTTACGTCAGATGGCAGTTCTCTGGTGACACTTGTGCAGGTTAGTCTGTAGACCCGAGATCGTCATAGAGTCTTGTGTGATTCCCACTTTGATTTGATTTCCACCTTACCACGTCCATGAGGGCGTGCAAAACGGTGGTTTTTGTGTACAGTCCCGAGTCACATGGAGGCAATGAGCGATAGAAGGGGTTTCGTCTCTCCCGGTATTGGGGGTTAATGTTGCGCTGTGCTCGATTGGCCGTAACAAGGAAGTCCCTGGCCAGGGCTGATTCAGAGATTTACTGGTAAGTGTTACCAGTAGTTTCTCGACCCGTTATGAGCCTCGTATCGGCATGACTTATCGGTTATTGGGGTCTGACATTTACCACCCCTAGACTTGATATGCGACATATCAGACAAGGAGACCGGACTGTACGGGAAGTGTTACCGGCAGGCTTTTACAGGAGTTGGAGCGGGCTTGCTTGCTGATCATCTGATCGCTCAATACCCGGGTGTTAGTTATATGTATGCCCTAGAGGCCATTACTGTACATGAGATGTATATTATAGTGGATGCTAGGACATATATAGGTAGGACTTTCTTGCTCGACATGATAGTACGCTATCTGGTTGTTCTTTATCTTAACATGTATACTTACTGTCTATCTGTTACATGTTGATAAAGACCTTAGGATGTGTACTCGACTTCCAGGACTATGATGTAGATCATACTAGTGGGGCTTGGGTAGTCAATGAGTACATCCTTCAATGTTCCTAGTCGTGGGAATATCGAGACGGGGCATCGATATTCCAGAGTAGACTAGCGTATATCTTCTCGACCCATGTGATGGGTAATGGATGATCCCATATCCATTCGTGTTTGACATCAGAGATGGTATGCGGGTGCTCAGTGGTGACTGGATACACTGAACGGACTCGCCGAGAACTCCCAGATGGTATTATACCTCACGTCATATGGCAGTTCTCTGGTGACACTGGTATAGCTTAGTCTGTTGACCCGAGATCGTCATAGAGTCTTGTGTGTCTCCCATTGTGCTTTGATTTCCACCCTACCACGGATCTACTGAGTGGTGCAAACAGGTGGTTTTTGAGTACAGTCCCGATTCACATGGAGGCAATGAGCGATAGGAGGGGATTCGTCTGTCCCGGTATTGGGGGTTGATGTTGCGTTATGCTCGACTGGCCATAACCGGAAGTCCCTGGCCAGGGTTACAGAGATTTACTAGTAAGAGTTATCAGTAGTTTCACGCTTGTTATAGACCATACGTCGGCATGACTTATCAAGCTACTGGGTCTGACGTTTACCACCCCTAGGCGAGATATGCGACATATCAGACGAACAAACCGGACTGTACGGTAAGTGTTACTGGTTGGATTCGCAGGAGTGTGAGCGGGCTTGCTTATTGATCTTCTGATCGCTCAGTACCGGGGTGGCCGTTACGTTTAGCAGACCGCTTGCGGCTTGTGGGTATTTTATATGATCATCACCTACTGCCGGCGTATTGACGAGTCTTTAGAGTCCTACATAGGGGTTTCCTGGCTCAAGCAAAATGAAATAGGAGCGCATATGAGATATGTGCGGGACCGAGAATAATATCAGTATGTGATACTGTATTCTATTCTCGCGATATGTATCATTGGACGGTTATATGTGATACTGCATGAAGCTTGTGGAAGCTTGTGGATGCATTGACTAAGTCCACTAAGTGTGTTTTCACCATGGATATTTGTTAACCCAACCATAAGCATTAGCTATGGTTATATCTCTACAAGAGTTAGAATATGATACTCACTCACCATGGTTAGCTCTCTCACTTGATCATTATCCTCATCTCTTTCTTTTGTTCATCTTCTTCTTCATTTGTTAAAAAGAAAAAGCTTGCTAGGGTTTGATCCAAAGTGAGAAAGATTGTGAGAAATAAAATTCTAAAGTGAACCCACTTCCTATTTCTCCATCCTCTACTAGACTAGCACTTTAGTTTAGGGTGTTTGCTTAACTAATTCTCAAGTTAGTGAAGTAGAAGCTTGAGTTGGCATCCTCTCGACGTAGATCATCTTCGGCCATGAAGACTTCAAGCAAGGACTCGTCTTTCACATCGTGAAGCCATGCAAGGGTCCGGGAGAACCACGATTGCAGCAAAGAGACTTCAACAAGGAGCCATAGAAGTGAAGGACCGATCTACAAAGGTTGTATTTCGTATTCACTTAGTCGTAAACGTAGTTTACTAGCATATGAAAGCCTAATTTTCTAGCAACGATCTTGTTTAGGGTTGTTAGGCACGGCTAAAATTTTAAACGGGCATGTTTGATGCTTCCTTAACCCTTATTAGAGTGCCTAGTAACCCTACATAAAGTACAACCAGATAGCATACTATCATGTCGAGCAAGAAAGTCCTCCCTATATATGTCCAAGCATACTTTACAATATACATCATATGTACAGTAATGGCCTCTAGGGCATACATATAACTAACAATCTCCCACTTGCACTAGGGCCTTCTGTTGTGGTATCACATACCCAACAATTAGCTGTGGTTGAAGTATCTCATACTCAACCATCCCATAAAAGTCTCTACTGGGAATATGGCCTTTGTGAGTGGATCCGCGCTGTTGTCCTCTGTGTCTACTCTCCTAAGTTCGATCTCCCTGGAGATCAATCATCTCCTTGATCAGGTGATACTGCCTAAGAATTATATCTGGATTTCTGACGGGACGGGGTTTCCTTGGCATAAGCCATAACTCCATTGTCACACAATCGTCTAGTAAGTCACGGTATCTAGCTTGGTACTCTTCCAACATACTGTCCCTCCACTGAGGGTAAAGACAATGCCTGCGACTGACATTCAGTCGTCCTTATCATCCTGGAACTTTTTCAGTGATTCTCCCCAGGATCTATTGATACCATCTCACTACAACTAGTGAGAATCCTAATCCAATCAGATCTATCTCATAGATCCAAAACCCAAGATTTAGGAGGTATCACTTTGATCCTATATAGAGAATCCTTGTGACAAGCAGAGATTGACCGAGCGTAGCATAGGAAACTCCTTCCCTATCAAGAGTATGTCATCCACATACTCTACGAGGATCACCTCCATACTCTCTACTACCTTTTTGTATATACAAGGTTCATCTACCATTTTGATGATGTCAAACACTTTGACTACCACATCAAAATAGATGTTCCAACTCTGCGATGCCTGCTTTATCCTATAAAGCATCTTGCACACGTTTCCACTGCACCCACTGTCTACGAAGCCCTCTGGCTGTGTACTTATAGACACACTCTTCTAAAACATCATTTAGAAAAGCAGTCATGACATCCAAACACCAGATATCGTAGTTATGGTATGTAGCAGTAGCAAGTAGGATCTGGATGGACTTAAGCATAGCATTGAAAGTGTCAACTTTTCCATGTACACCAAGTAATCTTCTCAAGATATACTTGCTTCTGATGGGGATTTAACCCTTCAGATAAAGCAACCAAAGTCCATACATTGTTGGTGTATAAGGATTCCATCTCAGATTGCTAAGCATCCAGCCATTCTTACAGAGTCCCTCTCTTGATGGCCAGCTCGAAAATAGTTGGGTCATCATCTCATGATGCAATCCTTGCTCCCACTGTCATAGAGAAACCGAAGTATCTCTCAGGTGGGTGAGGAACCCTACTAGATCGGCGGAGAGGCTAAGGTTCGTTGGAAACTATTGAATCCTTTGGTTCTATAAAATCATCAGCTGCAGTTTGTATAGCTGTAACTCTTTCCACTTCTACCTCATGACCAATAATTTCTTCACAAGAAATTCCCTTTCATAAAGGTGGCTTGTTGAGAAACAAAAACACATTTTGTTCCCCAGTTTGGTAGAAGATATATCCTTGCAGATGCTTGGGATATCCAACAAACTTCTACAAGACTGACTTTGCCTCGAGCTTGTCCGTATTATGCTTTTAGACATAGGCGGGACAACCCCAAATCTTAACATACTTAAGATATGGGCTCTTCCCATTCATATCACTTATGAAGTGGTAGGTAACTGATTTGATTTGAACCCTATTCAATAGGTATGCAGCTTCTTAAGTGCATAACTACCAAAAGGAAATAGGAAACTCAGTAGTACTCATCATAGAGCGCACCATATCAAATAGGGTGCGATTGCTCCACCCCGATACATCGAGGTGCTGTGGTGTATACGGAAGAGTAATGCTGAGAAAGAATCTCATTCTTTTTTAGAGTAGTCCAGGTGTCACGACCCAAAATATTAGCTCGTGACCAGCACTTGAATCACGCAACGTCCAAAGGCGTAACAAAATTCAAGTAAGTTGAAACCCAGAAATCTAAACCTTTTTAAGAAAATAAAGGAGGTGGAGTTTTTGAAATAAAGGTATAATGAAATCAAGTTTTCTTAATGCATAGAAATTACTAGATTGAAAACATGTTTCGTCCTTTAGAAATTTCGGCAGCACCTCCGTTGTATATTTTGATCCAGAAACCACAAATATAAAATAATGATAAAGGCATCCCCAAGCGGGAGCTAGCACTTCGCCAAACGGCGGATCACAACAACGCAATACAATATAAATAAGTATAAGCCGCTGTTCATATCAGATTTTTGCATTTTTATACCGTCCAATTTTTATCACATTGCTTATCGGTACGTACTCTTGAGCCGTGTTTGCTAGTCAATTGCAGGATACAGGTTCTCGGCTCTAAACGATGAAATTCTTGGAAAAGCACGACAAAATACGGATTCCTGCCAACCACAGATAAAACACGGGTCTCCGCTCTCTATCCGTATGTTGCCGCACACCAGTTTAAGAGACAAAATGGCAAATCAAATGTCATTTTCATGCACAAAGCTTAATGGCAACACAAGATCCAACATATCTACGCGGAGCTCGAGGAAATCATGGCAAAAGATCCACATCACATCACCTTTTGATCAACAGAAATTCTGGAAAAATCGTGAAGAAATTCTGAGAAAAAACATATACCAGACTAATGGGCACAGCAGACCAGGGAAGTACACAAGAGCCCATGACCCAACTCCCCTATAGGGCCGCGGATCCGCGGCCAATAGGGGGTCTAGGCCGCGGATCCGTGGCCGTACTGGCGTATCAAATGATGAAATTTCAGAGGCTGTTTGGTCTTTTCATGTTGGTCCAGAATGTTGCCCTAGAATTTCTGTTTCCTGCTTATAAATAGTCCAGAACTTGCCAAAGCCAAGGGTGCATATTCTTGTATTTAGATTTAGGTTATATGTTGTTGTTCTTCTTCCTCCTCTTATCTCTTCTCCATTAAAAACTTGTAGTGAGCTTTTGTGAGTGAAGAATGAATAAATGAGTTCTTGTTCTTACCATGCTTGTCTTTTTATTTTGTTAACTATTATTTCTTGTAATTTTTATTTGCTAATTTAGTTGTTATTTGTGTTTGTTTCTTTCTTGTTCTCCTTTCCTTTATCCTTAAACAACCATCATGCTTACGCTTGATCCTTGCCGAGGTGAGGTCGCAAATAGCTAGTTGTAATCTTCTAATCTCTTTCTTTCTATCTTCCTCCTTTGTTTTATTTTCTTTTCCTTATAATGGGTGAGTAGTTTTCATACTTGTTAGGGTAGGATAAGGAAAGTTTGAGAGAAGGAAATCTCTCTCACTCTTTCCTTGCCCAACATCTGAATTCAGACTCCCGTTAATTGAACCACGATCCACTCCCTACGGCACCCTATCCTACATGATAGCGGTGATTCCTTAGTGAGACCGGTTGTAGTTGAATTAACCGGAGGTTAAGGCTAAGAGCCAAGAACGGACGGACAAGCGCCAAAAGGAAGAACTTAAGCGTTGGAAAGCCTAGCTTATACTCGCAAGTTCCTTCCTAGTCGTGCTAATCCCCGTTGTTGTCGATTACCATAACACCGATATTAAGAGTGGCAACGAAAGAAGTGAGCGACTCCTAACTCAAACTAACCTAATCCTAACCCTAACAAGCTCTCTTTACATATCATTTTAGCACATAGTTAATCACAAACAAATCTGGACATTTGGACTTAACTCGTTAAAGCACATAGAAAAAGATTCCCATCTCCCTGCGGACGACCCGTACTCAACCGGCTAGCTACAAGCGAAAGTGTCTTGATTGCGGTAATTAACTAAACTTAAGCACGCAAAAACTCTAACAATCAAATGGCGCCGTTGCCGTGGAGACGGTAGTTTATTTCTTTGTGTAATTTCGGGTTAATTTGTGAATATAAAGCTAACCGAAAAAAAAATATACATTGTAAAAAAATCATCTTGTTATTTTTGATTAGCTTTTGTGCAAGTGTGCAGGATAATACGAAGTTCGAGTTCAGTGCCAAAGACGTGGGAAGTTAGACCCATATCTCGCGGCAACACTGCGACGGATCAAGACAAGAGCCAATGGTCTGCTGTAAAAATCTGGAGCAGATACAGTGAGCAAATCAAGATTCAGGAAGTCCAGATAAACAGAGGGCTCCCAGACCAGCACACACAAAAAAATTGGAAGCCCAATCTCTCTTTTCTGCCGTGGAACCGTGGCCTGAGCACGTGTTTGGACGCGGAACCGCAGCCATTTGGAGCCTTCAGGGTGCCAAAATTTTTGTGAGTTTTTCTGACTTCTCCCCTACTCCTCTGGACTCCACTGAACTGTGTTTTCTGCAGCATTCTTTGCGAAAATTTTCTTCCCCCTTCCAATAAATTGTTTTTGTGCAGGATTCTTAGCGCCGTGCTAAAAAAAATAAAATTGATTGCAGTTGATTTGTTACTGCTCTGCATTTATTAATACGGACTTTAAGGGGCTTGAAACCAATCCAGATTGGGTGGGGATTTCATCACCCTTCCCAGGACCCCAGAAATCACAAAAGCATATGCGTTGACCATTGTTAAATAAAAAATACTAGACTCAGCCCTAAGGACTTCGCGCTCAATAGGACAGAGGACTAGTTACAGGCATCGCCCGTTTATCCTATCCTGACTTTGCGTTGTCTAGGCAAGTGTGTCGAAGGCAAGTGGTTACTTAATTAGGACCACTACTTATGTAGTGGGGAGCCTCCCACTTACCTGGCACTTACCTGATCGCAATTGGCGGAGAAGAGGCGGTTTGAGGTCCTATTTCTAGCCCTTTGGAATAGTTAGGAGCTGTCTAGCTGACCTAGGTGACCCTAGATCTAGGTGTGATTGTGCATATCTTGTTTGTGAGTGCTTAAAGCCGTAAGTCCGTACATATTTCTGTAAAGCTCTTTCTAAAAAAAAAGGAAAAAATCAAAAACTTTTATAAAAACTTGCCCTTTGACGCCAAAATCTCATTTTTCACCCACCACCCATCATATTTCTCCATTGACGTTTTCTTACCCTCACCTTCTCCGCTTTGACTATACTAAACTCATTTAGTGTATGTCCGCTTGGACTCGGGACACTAGCGCCCGCTTAGTCCGTGTTACGTTAGTCGCTACCGACTACGCGATCGATTCAGACGTCAAAACTCCGTCCACGCCTCATTCACCCTTACCTTTGCCGGCCAACTCCGACGTTGACCCAAATTCTGTTCATACATCCTCACCTTCACCATCACCAACCTCTTCTTCCGCGATGTCAGGATTTAATCCAAACATCCCTACAACTCCCACGGGATTGATTCGACCTCCTATGGATACGAATAACCCACCACCACCGCCTGTTGTAGCACCGCAGCGAATCGCTCTCCAGGATCGTTTCTATCCCACCCGTTCTGCACTTCCCACCTGTCTTTCTTTTCCACCGGCCAATGGGGATAATTTTGAAATTAAGCCCCACTTCATTAACATGCTTCCAAAATTTCATGGGCTTGAATCTGAAGATGCCTATATCTTCATCAACAAATTTCAAAACATATGTGCCATGATGAAAACCACCCAGCTGTCGGACGATGCTATACGGCTACGGGTCATTCCGTTCACTTTGTGCGATCTTGCTGAAAAATGGCTGTATAGCACTGCTTCCCACTCCATAACTGATTGAATGAAATTCTTGTTGTGTAGTATCGAATCAAATGATCCCCGATAATGGTACCATTTGGTTGATCTATATCTTTGTGTCGGTTTAAAAAATGAATAGAATTCACAATCAAAGAATTATTTGACCGCAATCAATAACGGTGTCGTGTATAGATTTCGTTAGCAAGTGCGGATCGTCCACAAGGATTGTGCGATTCGTTCTAGTTTGTTTTGTTTTGAATTGAAAAGTTAAAAGAAAAGAAACAAAAACATGATTCAAGATTTTTATCGATGGTTTCAAGTGTCACTATTCTAATCAAGAATCAAGAAAATGATAAACATCGAGAATCGAGTTTCGATAGAATTCCAATCACTTTAGGGTTTCAAGATTTGAAGTAAAACTCGTAGGAATCGATTAGATTGTAGATGTGATGAAGACTAGAAATCAACGTTTCTTATCCATTAGAGAATTGATGCTAACTTGATGTCGATTGATCAAGGTTTAAGGATCTTGCGAAGAATTAGGGTTCTTCGTCCTATCCTTTGTCCTTTCGATGAATCACATTCACTGGATACCTTCTTGAAAATACAATGATCGATCGTTGATTCTCTAGATCGTGCGAAAAGAATCAAGAGCCCATTTCACATCGATCTAGATCATCGATCATTCTATTTTCAAGAATTCACAATTGCTATAGGACTTAAGAAAACGTTTAAAGATTTATCAACATCATCATTCTACAATCATCTCGATTCCTCCACGAGCGGAGTTTATTCACACATCATCACAAAGAATACATTCAAGAATCGAAATGAAATCATGATGCTAGAATTGAAATGTAAACAAGTTTAAAGAATCTTCACCTTTATTATATCAACAAGAAGTTACAACTCTCAAGAATTACAAGAGGAAGGAACTTTGCTCGTCGAATCTTGCATCGCTCGGCTTCTTGAGTCTTGGTTCGCTTCGATCTCGTGCTCCGATGAAGTCCGGCTTTGCTTCTAAAGGGTCGTCGAAGACTTGCTTTTCTTAAACTCCATGAATCTTGAATCGGGTATTTATAGATTAGATTAGGGTTAGGGTTTTGACACAAGCCTTGTCACTAGACTTGTGGGTGGAAATTGGGGGAGATGAAGAATGGGAGAGATTGGGATGATATCTAAAATCCTAAGATTGGATTCTTTTACAAGTGAGCCTAGGGATCTATTTATAGGTTTCCCAAACCCTTGGTTTTGGATTTAAAATGGAACTTCCCTCCAAAAGTTTGTTGAAAGGCTTCTAGAAGTAGGTAGTTAGGAGCTTAGCTTAGGGTTTAAGCTAGGGTTTAGGGAGAAGGTTCTAGAATAGAAGGCTAGTTTAGTTAGGAACTCAAGGGTTTGCTGATCTGGCAGAAGCTTCTGGGGCTTTCTGGAAAATGTTGTGTCATTCTGAGCTGTAGGCATTGAGATAGGAGTTGCGGTGCGAAGCTTAGGTTGTGAAGTTGACAAGCTGCCACAGTTCCGCCGCATTAGCTGGCTTAGGCCGCGGAACCGCGGCTACTTTGGGTCCTTAAGGCTTCAAACTTCCAGTGTTGTCTTCTGCTATATTTTGATGTATTTTCTGATACGTTAAATCTCTGAATGCTTCTTATAACAATACCAGATTCCAAATCCATGAGTTGGCGCATCTTTTAGCAGTGTAAAATTGAGCAATCTTCTGATTTTCCTGCACAGACTTCGAAACACAAGTTGCGATATATAGGAATGATGCCATGCTATGAAATGCAGTCAATTTCCCTAGAAATGCCGGTTTTAAGGTCTAACACATGTAATCTGATATTTTACGACTGTTTTGCTAATATGTGTTATATGAATGCCGAACACTTCTATATGAATGCAAATGATAGGGAAATTGCCGGTTAAAAGATGCAATATTTTCGACTAATCAATAACCAGTTGGGACGAGTTTGTTAAAGCGTTTCTTAAGAAATTCTATCCGAATCATAAAACCACGAGGATCCGTAATGAAATCAACCAATTCTCCCAGCTTCCTGCCGAACCCTTCTGGAAGTTCTTTGACCGGTATAAAGACCTTCTTGTTCAGTGCCCTTACCATGGTATCGAGAAATGGCAACTTTGCCAAACCTTGTACGAGGGCCTGAACCCAGCAACCAAGCAGTTGTTGGAAACCATTTGTTAGGGCCACTTCCTATCGAAATCTGACGAGGAAGTGTGGCAATTCTTCGACGACCTTGCGAAACAAACGCTACAATGGGAGAGCACCAGAACGACTTCTTCTTCTTCTACCTCCACTTCTACCAGTCAGTCTAAGGTAGGAATTCACCAACTCGATGTCTCTATTGCAATGAAAGCTGAAATGGCTGCAATAACGAGAAAACTTGAAGCAATAGAGAGAAAATTTTCATCTCCTGCTCCTGCCCCTGTTCTTCCCCTTCGTACCATTTGTGCTTGCTGTTCCGATCCTTCTCACTTAACCGAAGAGTGTCCTTACAATCCACCATCTCAAGGACATGATCAGGTTAATGCTGCATTTCAGCAAAGACCAAGAAATGATCCATACTCTTCCACCTACACTCCCGGTTGGAGGAACCATCCCAATTTCGCCTGGAATCAGAATCAGCATCAATTCCAAGGCAACAATTTCCAAAGGCCCCCTCCGCCGCATCAACAAGCGCAACATCAAACTCAACATCAGTTTCAGCAGCCCTTCCAACCCCAACCTTTTCAAAATCAGACGAACAACTTTGCACCCAACAATTCTTTTCCCCAAAACAACTTTGTTCCGTCAAACAACGATAAGGTTTCCTCGCTAGAACGAAGTCTGGAGGCATTCATTAAACAATCGACATAATCCACCGCCAACATCTAATCGTCTATTCAGTCTTTGGTGCAACACACTGCTGCACACGGGCAAAGCATCAAGACCATCGAGGCCCAGATTGCACAGCTGAATGCGGCGTTAAGCGAGCGAGAGAAGGGGAAGCTTCCATCTCAACCACTCCCAAATCCCGGTCACCCACATAATGTACATGTTGCTCTTGAACAACAGAACCATAATGTGAGTGCCGTGACTACATTGAGATCGGGAAGGATGCTGCAAAACAATATTGGCACACGGATCGACGATGACACCGCGGCCGCTTCTTCTTCTTCTTCTTCTCCTTCGTCTTCTGAGCTTATTCTCCATTCGTCAAAAGGCTCTTCTTCCGCTTCTTCTTCTTCTTCTTCTGCTCTGATGGACCCACTTCTCACTCCACGAAAACACCAGCTCTGGGATCCATTCCAACTCCACAATCTCCTCCACAAGCATTAGACTCAACCAATTTTAAAAACGTCCCATTTCCAAACCGGTTGAGGTCTAATAAACAAAATCCACAAATGGAGAAGATTCTGGAGTTGTTTAAGAAGGTTAACATAAACATTCCCCTTTTAGATGCTATCCAACAAGTCCCGTCCTACGCGAAAATCTTAAAGGACTTGTGCACGAAAAAGGGGAAGTCTCAGGTACCCAAGAAAGTTTTCTTGGCTAGTGCTGTGAGTGATGCTCTTACCCAATCTTTACCGCAAAAACGGAAGGACCCTGGCTGTCCTACGATTTCTATTACCATTGGGGATAAGAACATCAACCGCGCATTATTAGATCTTGGTGCCAGTGTTAACCTGCTTCCGTACTCAGTATATGAGCAACTAGATGTAGGAGAGCTGAAACCCACACACTGCACTCTCCAAATGGCCAACCGATCGATCACCCATCCTAGGGGTGAGCTAGAGGATGTGTTAATCAAGGTTGGGGACTTCATATTCCCCGTTGACTTCATTGTATTAGACACGCAGCCTGTAGCTAACCCCCGGAATCAAATTCCGGTGATACTCTGTCGCCCATTCCTTACAACCTCAAATGCTGTGATCAATTGTTGAAATGGTTCGATGAACCTATCTTTTGGAAACATGACAATTGAAGTCAACATTTTTAGGTTAGGGAATCAGCCCTCCGAACCTAATGCTCATATACTAGACGTTTGCTCGATCCAGGAGATCACCCCGGAAGAGTGTGAATTCGAGGAGTTTCTATTCGATCACGATAACCTTAACGCCACTAGTGCGTTCCTCTTCGAACCTGCTGCTGTTTCTGCGCCCGACAATGAATACGAGTGTTTCACTTTATCGAACGATCTTAGCCACTCACCATCCGAGTTTGAATCCTTCGAATTTCCGGAGGAGTTACCTGAACCATCCAACTCGGTCGCTTACACTCGTTTTGAACCTTTGCTGGAATCCTTTGAGTTCGAGACCTTTTCACCAATCTTGCCTTCAATCGTTTCACCTCCAACACTCGAACTCAAGCCTTTGCCATCTCACCTTAAGTACGCTTACTTGGGTGAGAATGAGACCCTCCCTGTTATCATCTCTGCTACTCTAGCTCCAGAGCAAGAGAAAGCCCTTCTTGCGGTCTTACACAGCAATAGGCAAGCTTTTGGCTGGTCTATGGCGGACATCAAGAGGATTAGTCCCCTGATCATTGAACATCACATTCATCTGATGGATGATGCCAAACCAGCCAGGGATCCATAAAGACGACTCAACCTAGTCATGAAGGAGGCTGTAAAGAAGGAGATCGTAAAATGTCTTGATAGTGGTATCATTTACCCTATCTCTGATAGCCAGTGGGTTAGCCCCATTCACGTTGTCCCTAAGAAATCAGGCATAACGGTCATCACTAACGAAGCGAACGAGTTAATCCCTACTCGCACCCAAACTGGGTGGCGTGTATGCATCGATTACAGAAAACTCAACGCCGCAACGCGGACGTACCACTTTCCGCTACCTTTCATTGACCAAATGCTTGAACGATTGGCCGGACACGAGTACTACTGCTTTCTTGATGGCTACTCCGGCTATAATCAAATTCCCATCGCCGAAAAAGACCAGGACAAGACCACATTCACTTGTCCTTTCGGCACGTTTGCATATTGTCGCATGCCCTTTGGGTTATGCAATGCGCCCGCTACCTTCCAGCGGTGTATGATGGGAATCTTCTCAGACATGGTGGAGAAATTCCTGGAGATCTTCATGGACGATTTCTCCATCTTCGGCGATTCCTTTAACGAGTGTTTGCTGCATCTTGACGCTGTCCTTACCCGATGTAAGGACAAGAACCTCACTTTGAATTGGGAGAAGTGCCACTTCATGGTGCGCGAAGGTATTGTCTTAGGACATATCATTTCGCAAAATGGCATAGAGGTTGACAAAGCGAAGATTGAGGTCATTTCCAATCTCCCTCCTCCCAGATGCGTCAGAGGCATCCGAGCCTTCCTTGGCCATGCCGGTTTCTATAGACGGTTCATCAAGGACTTTAGCAAGATTGCTAGGCCCTTGACTCTTTTGCTGGCCAAGGACACGCCATTCGACTTCAACTCGAGCTGTGTGACTGCGTTCGAGTCATTAATAAGCTCACTCACTTCTGCTCTCGTTCTCTCTTCTCCTGACTAGACGCACCCATTTGAGATTATGTGCGATGCATCCGACTTTGCCATTGTTGCTGTCCTTAGACAACACATCGACAAGATGCCGCACGTAATCTATTATGCTAGCCGAACCCTGAACGACGCCCAACTTAATTATACAACAACTGAGAAGGAATTCTTAGCTGTTGTATTTGCTTTAGAAAAGTTCAGGCCTTACCTCATCGGCTCTCTAGTCGTTGTCTACACAGACCATTCTGCTCTGCGCCATCTTTTTACGAAGAAAGATGCAAAATCTCGGCTGATACGTTGGATCCACTTGCTTCAAGAGTTTGACCTTGTCATCAAGGACAACAGAGGATGTGAAAACGTCGTCGCCGACCATCTCTCACGACTTCCTTCTTCGCCGTCGCTTCACATTCTGATCAACGACGTTTTCCCGGATGAACAGCTCTTGACAGTATCTTGCGAACCCTGGTTCGCAGATATTGTGAACTATTTGGCCACAGGGTTACTACCGACTGAATGGTCAAGTCAGGACAGACTTCGATTCTTATCCCAAGTAAAACACTTTTACTGGGACGAACCCTATCTGTTCAAGTACTTTCCCGACCAGATTATTCGTCGGCGTGTCCCTGACGAGGAATTCAAGAGTGTGCTGTCATTTTGCCACGATCAAGCATGTGGTGGGCATTTTGGCCCCAGAAAGACAGCTGAGAAGATCTTGCAATGTTGTTTCTACTGGCCACAACTCTTCAAAGATGCTTATGACTATTGCAAGACTTGCTCCCGGTGCCAACACTTGGGCCGGATATCCCGGAGGAACGAGAAGCCGCTCCAACCCATCTTGGTTGTGGAGATTTTTCGACGTTTGGGGGATAGATTTCATGGGGCCGTTTCCCAGCTCTTTTGGGAACTTGTACATCCTTCTCGCTGTTGATTACGTCTCTAAGTGGGTCGAGGCTGTGCCCAGCCGGACTAACGACAACAAGGTTGTCGTTAGGTTTCTTAAAGAAAACATTTTCTCCCGTTTTGGGCACCCCCGAGCGATCATTAGCGACAATGGAACTCATTTCTGCAATAAGACTTTCGAGGCCTTGATGCGGAAATATTCCATTAATCATAAGCTATCTACGCCCTACCATCCCCAAACCTGTGGGCAGGCCGAAGTTTCAAATCGGCAAATCAAGCAGATACTGGAGAAGACGGTTTCCAAGAACCGTAAGGATTGGTCGTTGAAACTCATTGATGCCCTTTGGGCATTTCGAACCGCTTATAAGACCGATCTTGGCATGTCCCCCTATCGGCTCGTGTACGGAAAAGCTTGCTACCTCCCTGTCGAAATAGAGCATTGCGCATTTTGGGCGATAAAAGAACTGAATCTGTCTCTCGAAGATGCGGGCAGCCATCGGAAGCTGCAGTTGAACGAATTAAGCGAGCTTAGGGACGAGGCTTACGATAACGCGGTTGTCGTTAAGAACCGAATGAAAGTGTTTCACGATAAACACCTTTTGCGCAAAACTTTCGTACCTGGTCAACAGGTACTTCTTTACGACACCCGACTACACTTCCATCCTGGAAAGCTCAGATCTCGCTGGAAAGGGCCGTATTTTATGCGGAATGTGTATCCGCATGGCATGTGGATTTGGAGAATCCAAAGGACGGTTCATTTTTCAAAGTAAATGGGCACCGACTTAAACCGTACCTTAGCACCAAACCAACAGAGGAGCTCCTGGTCTTACAGGAGCCGGTTTACCCAGCATAATCTTCCTCTGCCTACCACCAAACATCGGTTATCCAGCCAAGAATAGTGGACACTATTCCAAATAAGTTTGGGGGTATGTATATACCATTTTGTATATATTTGTGGATATTCTTTTCCATTTTTGTTTTTTTTTCTTTTCTTTAAAAACAAAAACAAAAAAAAATTGTGTATATCTAACCGACAATTTTGACCCTTCAATGATCTCTTCATGCAACGACAGTGAGGACACTGTCCAGTTTAAGTTTGGGGGCATGCTCGGTGCGCATTTCTAACCTTCGCATTCATATGTATATTTTGCATCTGCATATTAATCGATAAAATCCATAAAAATCAGAAAATTTTCTAAAAACATAAAAACTTTTTGTCAAGTTAGCTAGTGGGAGAACTCTGATTCAACATTTCGATGGTTTTGTTTGATAAGATAAAAATAACTAAATCTTATTTTTAGATTTTGAAAACATGAAAGATAACTCTCCTTTGAAGTTAACTATAGCTGATATACATCTTTACATCACACTACACGTGTCGTGAGTTTTGGAAATTAGATGACAAGTCTTTTATGTCTAAAAACTTTTAAATGGACAAATGATTTTCTGAGGATCAAATAGGTTTGTTCTGAAATAAATAATATCAAGAATAGTTTATGAAGTGAAGCGAATATGAAGGAATGTTATTGATGCCTTAATTGGAACTAATTCTGAAAAATAACCCATCTGGAACTTGATTGGAATGATTACACACCTAACCCACTAAAACACGTCTTTTATCCAAAAAAAATATAATTGAACTGCCGGTTATATCTCCATTCGTATTGAATCATCATGATTTTCATGCCAAATTGTCTTTTGTTTTTGGACCTAGGTAACTTGAGTAATTAAGTCCACTGGGGTGTTTCTACACCTAATACCCTAAAGCCAACTGGTTTGGGAGTATTGGCCCAAAGCTCGTTAAGAAGCCTAGAAAGTCCAGATTAAAACAAAGTCAAGCAAGTGTTCACTCCGAGTTAAAATTCCTAACGGTTCTTTGTGTGAGAATAATCTTGATAAAAAACAGGCTTTTATAAATAAAAATTTTTTTAGCGGAGATATGAAGGTTTTATTCTATGATAAAGACTATTGCACGTTCACAGAGGTGTGTATGAAATAAAAACAAGAAAAAGGTGGAGTGAAAAATAAGACCTAGTTTCCTGTTAAGGAAGATAGAAATTCTGAAGTTGAAACCTTACTGCAAAACAAAACTTGAAAAATGCTTAATTCTTTATAAAACTTATGTGATCCTTTTAAAAAAATTTATCCGGGCTTTATTGTGTGACATGATGACTTTATTCGACCCTTCTGGAACTTAACGACACTATTTGCACTGCACGTAAAGACATATAAAATCTTAAGTTAAATAAGAAGCGAGATGTGAAAAATAAAGGTTCGATAGTCTAGACTTAGGATAATAGAATTGTTATTTTCTGATACAAAACTTCAGGGTTTGAATCATAAGTTATTTTGCAAAACTAGCTTGACCGAATTTTGTGGGTGGTATCCGCTGAAAACCCTCAGTAGACAACACTCCTCCAACTAGGGACACCTAGAGGTTTAACGGCTTGTTGCACAATGCTCAGTGCAATCGCGTTCCTTGCGAAAGTGAGGTTAGGAATTTTTGTGAATAAATTGGCTTTGCTCGGGATGAGCAAATGATAAGTTTGGGGGTATTTGTTCATATCAGATTTTAGCATTTTTATACCGCCCAATTTTTATCACATTGCTTATAGGTAGGTACTCTTGAGCCGTGTTTGCTAGTCAATTGCAGGATACAGGTTCTCGGCTCTAAACGATGAAATTCATGGAAAAGCACGACAAAATCCGGATTCCTGCCAACCACAGATAAAACACGGGTCTCCGCTCACTATCCGTATGTTGCCACACACCAGTTTAAGAGACAAAATGGCAAATCAAATGTCATTTTCATGCACAAAGCTCAATAGCAACACAAGATCCAACATATCTACGCGGAGCTCGAGAAAATCATGGCAAAAGATCCACATCACATCACCTTTTGATCAACAGAAATTCTGGAAAAATCGTGAAGAAAATCTAAGAAAAAACATATACCAGACTAATGGGCACAGCAGACCAGGGAAGTACACAAGAGCCCATGACCCAACTCCCCTATAGGGCCGCGGATCCGCGGCCAATAAGGGGTCTAGGCCGCGGATCCGCGACCGTACTGGCATATCAAATGATGAAATTTCAGAGGCTGTTTGGTCTTTTCATGTTGGTCCAGAATGTTGCCCTAGAATTTCTGTTTCCTGCCTATAAATAGTCCAAAACTTGCCAAAGCCAAGGGTGCATATTCTTGTATTTAGATTTAGGTTATATGTTGTTGTTCTTCTTCCTCCTCTCATCTCTTCTCCATTAAAAACTTGTAGTGAGCTTTTGTGAGTGAAGAATGAATAAAGGAGTTCTTGTTATTACCATGCTTGTCCTTTTATTTTGTTAACTATTATTGCTTGTAATTTTCATTTGCTAATTTAGTTGTTGTCATTTGCGTTTGTTTCTTTCTTGTTCTCTTTTCCTTTATCCTTAAACAACCATGATGCTTACGCTTGATCCTTGCCGAGGCGAGGTCGCAAATAGCTAGTTGTAATCTTCTAACCTCTTTCTTTCTATCTTCCTCCTTTGTTTTATTTTCTTTTCCTTATAATGGGTGAGTAGTTTTCATACTAGTTAGGGTAGGATAAGAAAAGTTTGAGAGAAGGAAATCTCTCTCACTCTTTCCTTGCCCAACATCTGAATTCGGACTCCCGTTAATTGAACCACAATCAGCTCCCTACTGCACCCTATCCTACATGATAGCGGTGATTCCTTAGTGAGACCGGTTGTGGTTGAATTAACCGGAGGTTAAGGCTAAGAGCCAAGAACGGATGGACAAGTACCAAAAGGAAGAACTTAAGCGTTGGAAAGCCTAGCTTATACTCGCAAGTTCCTTCCTACTCGTGCTAATCCCCGTTGTTGCCGATTACCATAACACCGATATTAAGAGTGGCAACGAAAGAAGTGAGCGACTCCTAACTGAAACTAACCTAATCCTAACCCTAACAAGCTCTCTTTACATATCATTTTAGCACATAGTCAATCACAAACAAATCTGGACAATTGGACTTAACTCGTTAAAGCACATAGAAAAAGATTCCTATCTCCCTGCAGACGACCCGTACTCAACTGGCTAGCTACAAGCGAAACCGTCTTGATTGCGGTAATTAACTAAACTTAAGCACGCAAAAACTCTAACAATCAGACGCCCAACGGCGAAGTTCACCACAAAAAGATAAAGAAATGAGCAAATATAACCCCAAAAGTGAATATAAAACCGATCGCTCAAACCTCACAACTACGAGTCTCACTAAGTCTCATCACTTATACAATTACAACTTTTGATTGATGGAGTTAACTAGATACTGTAGGGTTCCTAGGCACCCTAGTGAGGTCTCACAAGGCATCAACCATGCCAATTTTAAATTTAAACGGTGCCGAGAAACCCTAGAACGGATCGTCGGCTAGAATTCTAGGCGAAAAGTAAACTAGTTAACACTTAACTAAGAGATACGGAAATACAACCTTTGTAGATCCGGTTCTCCACCTCCATAGCTCCGCAATGAAGTCTCCTCACTGTCCATAACAAGTCCCGGGCTCTAGCGTCGGCTTCATCGAAGAATGGACGGGCTAGGTCATCGATGTCCATGCCGAAGATGATCTACGTCGAGGCATCGCTAAATCAAGCTCCGACTTCACCAAGTCAAGAAACTTGTGAAGAAAACACACTCTACTACTTGGCAAGAGGTAGAGGATGAAGAAATAGGAAGTGGGTAGACTTTAGAATTGGATTTCTCACTTGTTTTCATCAATCACTATTGATGAAGTAAGCTTCTTCATGTGATGAAGAAGAAGAAGAAGAAAGTCTTATGATAAGTTATTCCAAAAATGGAAAATAAATGGAATGTTTATCATAATCTAACCATGGTAATGTGTAGAGAATTAACCAAAGTTAGTTGAATGGTTTGGGTTAAGAATGAGATAAGAATGGTGGACTTTGGTCAAAGCTTCATGAAGCTTCAACTAAACTACAAATAAAGCCACCATTCTTTCTCTTTATTCTTATTTATTTCAAAATGAATAAATGAAATAAATAAATGAGAAAAGGAAATGAAACCCTAACCACTTAAGTAACCATGGTTTAATTCTTTACACAAACCCAAACTAGCATGTATCATCAAACATGATACAATCTTGTGTACAAAAGTATATCACATATACAATGTGCACATAAAAGTGAGAAAATCCATTTAAAGTGAACCAATACTAGTTAATGCAAAGTAATATATCAAATATATAATTATGCATTAAATCATTAAATCAACACTTGATTCAATGATCCGGTCATGTCGCACACAACCGACTAGTATACAATGTATCGGCTTATCGAATCAATCCTTGATTCGATAACTAGGTTATATCGCATACAACCATTCGACACATTCATCGCGAGAATGAAATACGGTATCACATACACGCATTATTCTCGGTCCCGCACATATCTCATATGCGCTCCTATTTCGTTTCGCTTGAGCCAGGAAACCTCTGTGTAGGACTCTAAAGATTCGTCAATACGCCGGCAGCAGGTGATGATTATATCAAGCACCCACAAGCTGCAAGCGGTCTGCTAAACGTAACGTCCACCCGGGTATTGAGCGATCTGAAGATCGACGAGCAAGCCCGCTCACACTCCAGTGAATCCGACCAGTAACACTACCGTACAGTCCGGTCTGATCGTCTGATATGTCGCATATCTCGCCTAGGGGTGGTAAACGTCAGACCCCAATAGCTCGATAAGTCGTGTCGATATGAGGTCTATAACTGTTCGAGAAACTACTGGTAACACTTACCAGTAAATCTCAGCAACCCTGGCCAGGGATTTCCTGTTATAGCCAATCGAACACAGCGCAACATCAACCCCCTATACCGGGAGAGACGAATCCCCTCCTATCGCTCATTGCCTCCATGTGACTCGGGACTGTACCCAAAAACCACCGTTTTGCACGCCCTCTTGGACGTGGTAAGAAGGAAATCAAAGCACAGTGGGAACCACACAAGACTCTATGACGATCTCGGGTCAACAGACTACTCTGTACCAGTGTCACCAGAGAACTGCCATCTGACGTGAGGTATAAAACCATCTGGGTGTTCTCGGCGAGTCCGTCCAGTGTACCCAGTCTCCACTGAGCACCCGTATATCATCTCTGATGTCAAACACCAATGGATATGGGATCATCCATCGCCCATCTGTATGGGTCGAGAAGGTATACGCTAGTCTACTCTGGTATATCGATGCCCCGTCTCGATACACCCACGACTAGGGACTTTGAAGGATGTACTTATGGACTACCATGTCCCCACTAGTATGATCCGCATCATAGTCCAGGTAGTCAAGTACAGATCCTAAGGGCTTTACCAACATGTAACAGAGAGATAATCAGTATACACGTTAAGGTAAAGAGTAACCAGATATCATACTATCATGTCGAGCGAGAAAGTCCTCCCTATATATGTCCCAGCATCCACTACCATATACATCCTATGTACAGTAATGGCCTCTAGGGCATACATATAACTAACAATCTCCCACTTGCACTAGGGCCATCTGTAGCAGTGGTTGTAGTATCTCATACTCAACCATCCCATAAAAATCTCTCTCTGGTAACAGGCCTTTGTGAGTGGATCCGCTGTGTCGTCCTCTGAGTCTACTCTCCTAACCTCGATCTCCCTGGAGATCAACCATCTCCATGATCAAGTGATACTGCCTTAGAATATGTCTGGATCACTGATGGGACCGGCGTTCCTTGGCATAAGCTACAACTCCATTGTCACACAATGGGAGGAACATAGTTCATCTCATGAACCAATATACACCCAAACAGCCTCTTAAGTAGCGATGTATCCAGCCTTTATCGTCTAGTATGTCACGGTATCTAGCTTGGAACTCTTCCAACATACCGTCCCTCCACTGAGGGTAAAGACAATGCCTGTGACTGACATTCAGTCGTTTTTATCACCCTGGAACCCTTCCAGTAATTCTCCTCAGGATCTATTGATACCATCTCACTACATCTAGTGAGTATCCTAACATCCAACAACATCTAACTCATAGATGAAAACTCAGGATTTAGGAGGTATCATTTTGATCCTATGTGGAGAATCATTGTGATAAGCGGAGATTGATCGAGCGTAGCATAGGAAACTCCTTCCCTATCAAGAGTATGTCGTCCACGTACTCTACGAGGATCACCACCATACTCCCTACTACCTTTTTGTTTATACAAGGTTCATCTACCATTTTGATGATGTCAAACTCTTTGACTACTACATCAAAACAGATGTTCCAACTCCGCGATGCCTGCTTTATCACATAAAATATCTTGCACACGTTTCCGCTGCTCCCACTGTCTACGAAGCCCTCTGGCTGTGTACTTATAGACGCTCTCTTCCAAATCATTATTTAGAAAAGTAGTCATGGCACCCAACCGCCAGATATCGTAGTCATGGTATGTAGCCGTGGCAAGTAGGATCTGGATGGACTTAAGCATAGCTACTTAGAAAAGGTTTCATCATTATCCACGCCTGGTCAATGACGAAAACCTTTAACAAGTCTAGCTTTGAAAGTCTCAACTTTTCCATCTACACCAAGTAATCTTCTCAAGATATACTTGCTCCTGATGGGAATTTAACCCTTCAGATATAGCAACCAAAGTCCATACTTTATTGGTGTATAAGGATTCCATCTCAGATCACTAAGCATCCAGCCATTCTTATAGAGTCTTACTCCTGATGGCCAGCTCGAAACTAGTTGGGTCATCATCTCATGATGCAATCCTCGCTCCCACTGTCATAGAGAAACCGAAGTATCTCTCAGGTGGGTGAGGAACCCTACTAGATCGGCGGAGAGGCTGAGGTTCATTGGAATCTACTGAATCCTTTGGCTCTATCAAATCATTTTCTGTAGTTTGTATAGCTGGAACCTTTCCAGTTCTACATTACAGACCTTGCCTCGAGCTTGTCCGGATTTTGCTTTTAGACATAGGCCGGACAACCCTAAATCTTAACTAGCATAAGACATGGGCTCTTCCCTTTCCATATCTCATATGGAGTGGTAGGCAACTGATTTGATTCGAACCTATTCAATAGGTATGCAGCTTCTCAAGTGCATAACCCCTAAAAGGAAATAGGTAACTCAGTAATACTCATCATAGAGCACACCATATCATATAGGGTGTGATTGCTCCGCCCCGATATACCATCGTGCTATGGTGTATTCGGAGGAGTAATGCCGAGAGAGAATCTCATTCTCCTTTAGAATAGTCCAGGATTTCCGTGCTCAAGTATTCTCCTCCTTGATCTCATCAAAGGACATAATACTTATACCCGTATTGGTTCTCTACTTCTAACTTATATTCTGTGAATATCTCAAAAGGTTCGGACTTGTGTTTCAACAGGAACATATGTCATAATCTTGAGAGATTATCAGAGAATGTAATGAAGTACAAAGAACCGGTCTTGGCATGTGTAGACAGGGGACCTTTATACATCAACATGTATCATCCCAAGAGTTCACTAACTCTTTCTCTGTTTCCAATAAACAGAGATGTGGTCATCTTATCTTTGTGACATGACTGGCGAGTTTCACAAGATGTAAATTCAAACTAATTTAAATATGCATCTAAATGTAACTTCAGCTAGTCGGGTCGCATTGATATGACCTAGTCTACAATACCTCAAGAAGGATTCGTTCATCTCTGAACTCTTCCTCTTGTGTGTGTTCTGTATACGAAGAACTGTAGTTTGATTTAGAACATTAATGCTTTTAGATAACGTGCCTGAACCGATCAACTTTTGATATAGGAAATGTTCAAAACATTATCCAACAATACAAAATTTTATCATTTCTTTACTAATAAAGAGACTGATATGATTTTGTATATCAGGTTCGGTATCTAATAACATTCGTTCAGAATCAATGTATTGTAATACAGGGTGACAGTGACCAACAGACTTGGCTGCAACTCTTGCCCCGTTTTCTGCCTCATGAAACTTATCACCCGTTCTCAGTTCTCTACCTATCTGTAGCCCTATGTAACAGATTACATATCTGGGATCCTGATCTGGTATCACATACCTAGGACGTAGAGGATACAGAGAAACAGTTCTACATAATGAACACACCCGAAGATGATGCATCAGCATGCACTCTCTTCGTTTGGGCGGCACGGGAATTCTGGTAACCCCCAATTTCCTGCTCTGTCTTATAACAATTATAAGTTGGAGCGGGACCAACGTTCCCCAGCTCAGTATAACAAGCGGGTTCGGTCAATAATCCGTATTATTATCTTGATTAAGGCGTGATATGGTCGCTACCTGGAGAGAGAGAGAGAAGAAAACACTCAGCGTGCGCTCTTGCAAGAATAGATTGGTTTTTATTTTATCTAATCAGGATGGCTCCCACTGCTTTTTATCAAATCTTCCTTCAAACCCTAAAAGGAAAGACTAGCCGGGATTAATTACACACTACAAGTTCGCCAATCTTTCAGCCAGGCCAGTGTCGGTACTTTGAGGGAGGTCCCCCGTGCTTTCGCACGAACCTAATTAATGTAAACCTCGTTTTCCCAGAGGCGTAACCTCGTTAACACCTTTCTAGACACCTACTTGATCGGCTAATTGTAATGCATAAAACTCTCCCAGGAGTAACTCTTACTCGCAGCGGGTATCGGGATCCAACTATCTCATAGAAGGTATGCAATCTCATTGCAAATTTCAACACTTGAAATTCCCGATAATATTTTGCCCCTAGCTCGCTATGACCTTGACGCATGACAAACAACCCATAGTCTGCTAGTCAAGTTCAACCCGTACATTTCTTGATTGAATTAAACCCACCCGCACGACCCTTGACGCATGCCAAACAATGCCGTACGAATACCCTAATCCAATCGCATCATATGCTAGCAGATAAGCACTAGTTAGCTACCGTACACTACGCCTTGACGCATGCCAAACAACCGCAGCACGATTACTAACTAGTACTTATCTGAAATGACGGAGGGCTACGACAGGTTTTTCTGAAAACCTATTGCGTAATGAACTTGATATCGTTGTAGAATCAAATGAATTTTGAAATGGAGTGTTTTTTAGGCTTTTCTAGTTTTTCTAAAGGAGACACTCCCGGTGAAGGGATCGTCGGTCCTTTCCTCGTCGAATGAGGTGCGGGATATATCATATATATCACTGTGCAAAGCAAAAACTCTTAAAGGCAATCAAAAAACAAACCGAGTGTGTAGCATCTGCCAGTTATTGCTAAAGGAGTCACTCCCGGTGAAGGGATCTCGGTCCTTTCCTCATCGAATAAGGTGCAGGATATATCTCATATACCTCTGTGCAAAGCAAGAACTGTAGCTACCTGTTTTATTTTGAAATTCGATTCTACAACATCTTAGGTTTCTTTTATTTTCATTAATCACATTAATGAAGTCCCATCAATTATGTACCTAAACATCACAGATAAATACGACGTACACTTATGCCATCCGCATTCGCCTCGATGTCCCCTCGTGCACCGTTGGGTTAGGTAACTAACGGCAGAGCGGAGCGGGGCTAGCGCGGGTGTAAAACATAAGTAACGTCTATATAATATATCATATATACTATATACTGTATCTATCACAGAACATCACATGATCACATCACAGATATCGCAGCAGAAGAAACATATGAAATATTGGATATACTAGGACGTCCGTGTTTTCAATACGAGCCACTATAAAACACGGATTCCACGGTCGCGATGAATAGCCAAACCCACATCCCTAGACCCCTACGAGAGCGGTAAGCAACCCTACCAATTATGGAGTTAGGAGACCCGGACTCGACTCCTCGAGTTAGTCTCCCACTGGACTCCAGAACCCGGTTACTTGTGCCCTCCTCCTTGGGTCTATCCTAGTGCGGAAAAGTAAATAATATACAAAGGGTGACAACTTCCGCAACCTGGAAGTGCCCCAAATAAAAGAATATTACATACAGATTTTTACATGAATGAAAATGAAAAACACTCATCTCACATAAAAAAACCCCAGGCTATTCAAACACGACGATCCAATATAACATATCCAGCAACACATAACATCACATGTCATCAACGTAAGTAAATATGCGCATCCCAAATGTCGTTGACATATAGCAACGAAACCGGCGATATCACATATTACACTTACGGTCACAGAAAAGAAAGTGTAAAACTACAACAGTTGGAATCCGCAATCTCCATAGACATCACATGCCTAATCAAATGAATACCTTAGACATCACATGCCTAACAATTATAAACCTCGCATTTTAGTCTCATTATCGAAAACACTTTTCAATATCGAGTCGGGCAATTCAACAAGATTCCCGACATCCTGATCGAATGCTCGTCGCAAACTTTAGTAGACGGCCGCACCCCCGTCGCCGTCGACGAAGTGCACCAAGGCGGAACACCACTACCGCGAGCACCCGAACGGATGCTTTCGGCGACGGGGTTCTCCTACAGTCACTTGGTCGGGGCTATGGAGCGAGGCTGTCTATTAAGTTTACCCAGCGAGTATCCGCGTACGCTACGTGATTGCGACGGACTTTTGATCACATCAAAATTCCGTGGCAACCGATCAAGTGAGACTAAACTGCTATGTTTATAACATTCATTCAGTTATCACATAACTACTTGTGAATTCCAATTATTGTATCCCATTCCAGATAAACAGAAAATGTTAAACTTTTCGATCGAACAGTCAAACACCCAAGTTTTCCCGATACAGCTCAACACATGAAATAAGTCTAACAACATTCCGTTCGTGCCTTAGTACCAACGGTC
Source organism: Agapanthus africanus (assembly GCA_030015575.1). Taxonomy (NCBI): domain Eukaryota; kingdom Viridiplantae; phylum Streptophyta; class Magnoliopsida; order Asparagales; family Amaryllidaceae; genus Agapanthus; species Agapanthus africanus. The sequence goes on along the minus strand of CM057350.1, from coordinate 351,220,147 downwards.
CAGCCGTAGAAGGGTCAAGCCAACGCCTCACATGTGGCACGCCGTACTGCCCCAAACCCGAAGGTTCAAAGGGCAGTTCAAGACGGTCACATAATCGAGTTAAGGTTTGTTGTCTTCTAGAGGGTCCATCGCGTTACTTGCACTACTTAGAACGTCGTCAAACTACAGAAAAATCCAACACTTGGAAATTTCCCGACAGGGGAAAAATTGGGTATTTATATCCGGTCGAACTTTTTAACATATTCTAAAATTTATCCGGAAAGCCACACAGACAAAATTTGATAATCCGATCGAACATACGAATCCCCAAAACAACTCCAGAAAATTCAACTCTTGAATAAATTTTAAAAATACCCAGAGAACTCAGCACCTGAAACAATGAATTACTGTGCAAACAGTTAGGGCTGACGTCATCAATCTGCCGCGGAACCGCCGCCTAAGGCAAGCTTCTGTCGCGGTTCCGCCGCAGCTTGCACTGTTCATGACCCCAATTTTGCGCCGTAATTCTTATATTTCCCTGCTGGGTTTTCTGCATATTTTTAATTTGGAAAAATCCCAGTTTTTGAAAAAAGGACAGATAGCATGGAAATTTTTGTGGTTTCGGTTCGTTCGGACTTCAAATTCCATCTAGACTTCGCCTAAGGCTCTAGCTAGGCTCTGATACCACTGTAGGGTTCCTAGGCACCCTAGTGAGGTCTCACAAGGCATCAACCATGCCAATTTTAAATTTAAACGGTGCCGAGAAACCCTAGAACGGATCGTCGGCTAGAATTCTAGGCGAAAAGTAAACTAGTTAACACTTAACTAAGAGATACGGAAATACAACCTTTGTAGATCCGGTTCTCCACCTCCATAGCTCCGCAATGAAGTCTCCTCGCTGTCCATAACAAGTCCCGGGCTCTAGCATCGGCTTCATCGAAGAATGGACGGGCTAGGTCATCGATGTCCATGCCGAAGATGATCTACGTCGAGGCATCGCTAAATCAAGCTCCGACTTCACCAAGTCAAGAAACTTGTGAAGAAAACACACTCTACTACTTGGCAAGAGGTAGAGGATGAAGAAATAGGAAGTGGGTAGACTTTAGAATTGGATTTCTCACTTGTTTTCATCAATCACCATTGATGAAGTAAGCTTCTTCATGTGATGAAGAAGAAGAAGAAGAAGAAAGTCTTATGATAAGTTATTCCAAAAATGGAAAATAAATGGAATGTTTATCATAATCTAACCATGGTAATGTGTAGAGAATTAACCAAAGTTAGTTGAATGGTTAGGGTTAAGAATGAGATAAGAATGGTGGACTTTGGTCAAAGCTTCATGAAGCTTCAACTAAACTACAAATAAAGCCACCATTCTTTCTCTTTATTCTTATTTATTTCAAAATGAATAAATGAAATAAATAAATGAGAAAAGGAAATGAAACCCTAACCACTTAAGTAACCATGGTTTAATTCTTTACACAAACCCAAACTAGCATGTATCATCAAACATGATACAATCTTGTGTACAAAAGTATATCACATATACAATGTGCACATAAAAGTGAGAAAATCCATTTAAAGTGAACCAATACTAGTTAATGCAAAGTAATATATCAAATATATAATTATGCATTAAATCATTAAATCAACACTTGATTCAATGATCCGGTCATGTCGCACACAACCGACTAGTATACAATGTATCGGCTTATCGAATCAATCCTTGATTCGATAACTAGGTTATATCGCATACAACCATTCGACACATTCATCGCGAGAATGAAATACGGTATCACATACACGCATTATTCTCGGTCCCGCACATATCTCATATGCGCTCCTATTTCGTTTCGCTTGAGCCAGGAAACCTCTGTGTAGGACTCTAAAGACTCGTCAATACGCCGGCAGCAGGTGATGATCATATCAAGCACCCACAAGCCGCAAGCGGTCTGCTAAACGTAACGGCCACCCGGGTATTGAGCGATCTGAAGATCGACGAGCAAGCCCGCTCACACTCCAGTGAATCCGACCAGTAACACTACCGTACAGTCCGGTCTGATCGTCTGATATGTCGCATATCTCGCCTAGGGGTGGTAAACGTCAGACCCCAATAGCTCGATAAGTCGTGTCGATATGAGGTCTATAACTGTTCGAGAAACTACTGGTAACACTTACCAGTAAATCTCAGCAACCCTGGCCAGGGATTTCCTGTTATAGCCAATCGAACACAGCGCAACATCAACCCCCTATACCGGGAGAGACGAATCCCTTCCTATCGCTCATTGCCTCCATGTGACTCGGGACTGTACCCAAAAACCACCGTTTTGCACGCCCTCTTGGACGTGGTAAGATGGAAATCAAAGCACAGTGGGAACCATACAAGACTCTATGACGATCTTGGGTCAACAGACTACTCTATACCAGTGTCACCAGAGAACTGCCATCTGACGTGAGGTATAATACCATCTGGGAGTTCTCGGCGAGTCCGTCCAGTGTACCCAGTCTCCACTGAGCACCCGTATATCATCTCTGATGTCAAACACCAATGGATATGGGATCATCCATCGCCCATCTGTATGGGTCGAGAAGGTATACGCTAGTCTACTCTGGTATATCGATGCCCCGTCTCGATACACCCACGACTAGGGACTTTGAAGGATGTACTTATGGACTACCATGTCCCCACTAGTATGATCCGCATCATAGTCCAGGTAGTCAAGTACAGATCCTAAGGGCTTTACCAACATGTAACAGAGAGACAATCAGTATACACGTTAAGGTAAAGAGTAACCAGATAGCATACTATCATGTCGAGTGAGAAAGTCCTCCCTATATATGTCCCAGCATCCACTACCATATACATCCTATGTACAGTAATGGCCTCTAGGGCATACATATGACTAACAGATACAATATGAAATATATAGATACAAGAGTGGGAATGATACAAATATCCCACCTACCTCTGCAAAACACCCAAAGGAAACTGTGTGCCAGCGAAGCCGCTACTGATCCAAGCGGTCAACCTGTAAGAACTGTGGCACAACGGGGGTGAGTTGCCAAATTGTGAATAGAAATATATCTACAAGTAGAAATCGAATAAACAACGACTCCTAAGCCAACTATATCATAAGGTAATACTATGATATCTAGGGTGACCGGGTCGTATATGTGCCAACAAGGTAGTCAGTATCTATATGCATGTGGATAACATCCAACAGTAATAATCAATGCATGCGGATATGTGGATCTCGTCCGCCCATAAATCAATATCTATAAGCATGTGCAAAATCTCCGATAGTAGAATCGGTGTGTGTATGTATGTATATGGATCTAGTCCACGCGTCAACTACTGACGCAACAATATCATGCATGTAAATATCATAAAAAAGTGTGCATGAAAGTATGAGGATATATATATCAATGGTGTCCCTCTCGACACATCAAAGCATGGAACCTGAGTGCCTAGCATCGACACTCGAAAACATCATGAAAACCATGCCCAGCATCGGCACGTAAATCCTCATATATCTCAGGCGCCGCATCCTCAGATCGGCCCTCAAGCGCCGCACACCCTGGTCGGCCCACATATCCATTTCGCAACTCCGTTCGGTATCCTCCGGATAACCGCCGAGTCTACATATTATCACCGGTAGGTAGTGCTCCCCCTGCCGGGCTCACCGTCTAACATATACGAGTCTTCTTGCCCCGGGGTACCTCACCGGGTCTACAATTTACCCACAGACGGTGCCTACTGTAGGGTTCCTAGACACACTGAGGAGGTTCCACAAGGCATCAACCATGCCAAAATCAAATTTTCCATGTGCCAAAGAACCCTAATGCTAGATCGTTAACTAGAGATTAGGCGAAAAAGATGCAAGTAAACAACTTTACTCTAAAGGTGAAAGGGATTACAACCTTTGTAGATCCGGTCCTCCACTTCTTTAGCTCCGTGTTGACGTCCCTCCGCTGCGATCATCGGAATCCAGGACTCTAGCGATGGTTTCGTCGGCGAAATAAGCGGGCTAGGTCGTTGACTTCGATGCCGAAGATGATCTACGTCGAGGCGACTCAAACTCAAACTCCATCTTCACTAGGTCATGAAACTTATGAAGATAACACCCTATACAACATGGCAAGTGGTAGAGGATGAAGAAATAGGAAGTGGGTTCACTTTAGATTTGGATTTCTCACTTGATTTCAACACTTGAAATTTTCTAGCAAGCTTTCTTCACTTCATGAAGAAGAAGAAGAAGAAGGAAAAGAACATGAAAAATTAATAATAGAAAATCAAGTGAAGCCTTATCATAATGCAACCATGGGTGAAGTTAACTCATGTAGAGAGTAAACTATGGTTTAGGTAATGGTTAGGTTAAAGATAAAACAAAATGGTAGACTTTTTCAAAGATGCTTTGAAGCTTAATGAAGCTTCAAGCAAAGAAAGAAAAGAAAGCCACCATTTTATTTTTTCCAAAAATAAATAAATAAAATAAATAAATAAGTTAAAACCCTAACCATTAACCTAAACATGGTTTAAAGCAAACACACACCCAAGTTATCATGTATCATCAAACATGATACAAACTAGTGCACAAACATATATCACATATACAACTTGTGCACATCAAATATGAAAATCAATCTTAAGTGAACAAATACTAGTTAATGTAAAGTAATATATCAAATATATAATTATACATTAAATTATTAAATCGATACTTGATTTAATGATCCGGTCAAATCGCATATAACCGACTAATATCAAGTGTATCAATGTATCGAATCAACAATTGATTCGGTAATCCGGCTATATCTCATATAACCGTCCAATGATACAAATCGCAAGAATAGAATATAGTATCACATACTGGTATTATTCTCGGTCCCGTACATATCTCATATGCGCTCCTATTTCGTTTCGCTTGAGCCAGGAAACCTCTGTATAGGACTTTAAAGACTCGTCAATACGCCGGCAGTAGGTGATGATCATATCAAACACCCACAAGCCGCAAGCGGTGTGCTAAACGTAACGGCCACCCGGGTATTGAACGATCAGAAGATCAACAAGCAAGCCCGCTAGTTCTCCTATGAATCCAATCAGTAACACTCCCGTACAGTCCGGTCTCGTCGTCTGATATGTCGCATATCTCGCCTAGGGGTGGTAAACGTCAGACCCCAGTAGCTCGATTAGTCGTGTCGATATGAGGCCTATAACAGTTCGAGAAACTACTGGTAACACTTACCAGTAAATCATAGCAACCCTTGTAAGTCCACAGTAGCGCCCCGGCCGTCTAACAGACGCCAAATACGGAACAAAAACTTTTTACAACTGGCGGTATCGCGTACCGTAACCCGGATCTGCCATTAAAGCTAAACTAACAAACTACAAAGAGGGTAGAAGAGTTATACCGAACGATCCGAGTCCTTCGGTCTTCAACCATCATCCCACGCTTGTTGCGGCTGCTCCGATCTCCTGAATTTCCAGTCTCGTCATCCAGGTGGCACCACGTCGACGGATCTTTAAACGGGCTCCCGCCTCTGAACCGAGGCAACTCGGTCGTCAAGTTTGCCAAAAGAGACGACCAAGATGAAGTAGAGAATGAGTAGAACACTTTGTCTCGTTACGTCCAAGGCTATGGACGAACGGTTAATGAAGTTTCCGTTTGGAATCGGGTGAAATGAAAAATGAGGCTTATCTAATTTCCAATGAGTCAAAAACCATACCAATCTTTTTCTAGCAACCATTAGAGTGAGTAAAAGAGGAGGGGAGGGGCCAGCCACTTATAGAGGGAGGAGGATGAGTGTAGTAAAGGGGAGGTGATCATAAGGAGAAAATATCAAGAAGAAAATATCTAAGCTCAAACAAACCCCCATTAATGAACTAATAATCATCACCCTTAGTCGTCATAGCATTAATGCTCCATTAATGCACTAAGCCACCTCACCATCTTAATCACCACTTCTAGAAACTTCTAGAACCTTCCACACCCAGCCAAAGAAAAGATAAATCCGCATTTAACCAAATGTTAAATACGGCAGATAGAAAACTGGAAACTGGCAACTTCCAAAAGTGATCCTGAAACGAATTTCAGGATAACCCCGTACCAGTATAAACATACCCGCATTTGTATTACGACCGATTACAAATGCAACTGAGACAAAGATATTATATCTACACAGTATAATACTGGGTTCCGGCTTAAACCAAAGCCTACCAGTATTATCTGCCCGAAAAATGACACGTGCGAAAACGCACGTGCTTTTTCCGAACCTTGCCATAAACTCATACGGCCTCTACAACGTTTCGCCCGAACTTGGGAAAGTGTCTGTGGGGGACTCTAAGGACTCATCAACACACTGGCACTGGGTATAACCCCTAGCACGTCAGAGGTACAAGCTGTACGTAACGGTTTGCCTATGTATTAATTGGAAGGGAAGCTGACGAGCGAACTCATCTATAAACCTTACTGAGCCTGACAGTGACAATGTATATACAGTCCGGTCCATTCGTCTAAAGAGTATCGCATATCGAGTCTAGGGGGGTGGATAAAGTCAGACCCCTGATAACGCGATAAATCGTGTCGGCATGAAGCCCATCACCACCTGAGAAACTACTGATCCAAATCTGTAATTCTCCACTACCTCGGCCGAGGATTCCTAGGGATGGACACCCGTGCACTGCGCGACATCAACCCCCAATACCGGGAGAGATGAATCCCCGACGATCCGCTCACTTGCCTCCAATGTGGCTCGGGACTGTACCCAACTAAAACCTGTTTGCACAACTCCTTTGAGCATGGTAGGGTAGTAATCTAAGCACAGTGGGAACTCATACGAGACAAATGACGATCTCAGGTCGATGAACTAACCTGTACACATGTCACCACGGAATTGCTATCTGACGATATGTATAATACCAACTAGCAGATTCCTGGCGAGTCCTATCCGGTGTACTCATAACCCAATGAGCACCTGTATACATCTTAGGTGATCCTATTGACACCAATGGCTTGTGAGACCGGCCATCGCCCCTCGTCGGGATCTCGACTGTATACACTAGTCTACTCTGGAGTATCGATGCCCTATCTCGAAACTCCCACGACTAGGGACACCTTTAAGGATATGCTTACAGACCCCAGCTCCCACGTATATGATCGCCATCATACTTCTGGTAGTCAAGCATGAATCCTATTGGCTCTATCATCATGCAATAGTGAACTAAAGCATGTATACGATGATAAAGTCAAACTAGATAGCAAACTATCATCTCGAGCAAGACTGTCATATCGGTATAGGTCCTGCCTCAATCATTGCAATCACGTACCTGCGATCCAATAATTGATTTTGAAGGCACTATCTCCAACAATCTCCCACTTGCACTTAAGCCTAATTATTGCGATGTCGCATACTCGCAGCCCGTGTGATGCCGAACATCCAACTCCTCTACTAATCAGTTTCACAAAACTAGTTTGTAAAACTCTTGTGTTCGAGAAATAGCCTCAGTGGGTGGATCAGTCCTGATGTTTCTTTCTTTCTCTCTTAATCTCAAGTTCGCGGAGAAAACCATCTCCCGAAACGAGTAATACCTGTCTTAGAATATTTCTGAATATCTGATGGGACCTAGTTCATAAATGAACTCCAAATCTAGACTTCTTAGATTTTATTGATAACTGAACCTAATCAGTATCGCGCACCATGCCTCCCACAGTATCCTCTTGGACCACCTGTCCATAATACTGTCCCTCGTCAGAGGGAAAACTATAACTCTGACAATTACTCTGTCATCCATGTCACCTCTGAAGCCTGGAATGATAACCGTCTCCCGAAGGAGGCTGCCGTCATCAAATCCGTAGAACATGCACTTATGTTTTAAAACTGCTTCATTATGTTTCTTCAGAATTAGATTAATATAAACTTATCGCATCTAGTGCAAAAACAACATTTGGTGTGGTACTTGACATCTCATGATCGACTCAATTGCCGAAGCAAGTGATCTACCAATCATGCACTTCCCTCTCTCCTTTAGTCTCTAAGACACCTTTAGAGAGGGCGACTCCATCACCTGCAGGTACACCACCATGCCAGGAGTAATCTATTCTAAAATACTATTAGAACGCTGTCAAAGTACCCACATTGGGAAACTATCCAAATCTAGATCTAATACCATAGATCTAGTAACCAGAATGTCTAATATTATATCCATATCCTGTATGGAGAAACAACTGTGTGACGACCACAGTACAACCGATCGTAGTATAGGAATTTTACTTCCTACTCTGTGTATGTCATCCAAATACTAGGACATCACACCCTACTACCTTCTCAACAAATCCACCCCCTATTCTGATGAAGTCAACCCATGACTGTCACATCAAAATTAGATGAACTTATCTCCGCTATATCTTCTCAAGCCTATAAATAGACATAAGCTTCTTGTCCACTATGCTTCCGCTGCTCCTACTGACTACGACAACCCTCTGGTAGAATAATATCTACGTACACTTCTAAAGCTAGCTTAGAACGACGTTATACTTATCCTCTTACCGGGTCTCATAGCCTGGAACAACAGTAGTGTCAAGTCTGGGTAAACAAGAACCTCTCTGTCACCGTCCTTGAGGCTACCGAAGTACCTCTTGGGTGTCTGAGGTTACCCACCATATCTGCGGAGTGGCTATTGGAATGTCAAACCTGATTGAATATATAGGTCCTGTTAAATTTTCCGCAATCGTTTGCGGTTCTGGAATCACTTCCAGTTCTATCATACTCCCACTTATGTTTTCTGAAAAGGTCCATTTTTAATAAAACTGTGGCGAGTCAAGAACAATATCACTATTGATTTTCTAGATGGTAGAAATGTCAACCCTCGTCGAAGCCAGGGTCAACCCACAAACTGCCATTACAGAAACGTGCCTTGAGTTATCCAGTGTCTGGTTTTAAGCATAAGCTGGACAACTCCCCGTACCTTAACATCGTTAAGATATGAACCATTCTATATCCAATATAGAAACAGAGGCACTAGTTCAATTGGATCCAGATTCTAATCACGCATCTGTCTCCAGTGCATATCATCTTAATGAAGAGAGGCTAATCAGCATTACTCAACTTAGGAATCCATTCAATTATGAGTAACCTGAAAGAGGAACAAGTTTCTCAAAACCATTACTTTCATCTGAATACCAATCACAAGAATCTATTGTAAGTCCATGTCACGCACCCCACTAACTTGCGGGGAGGCGGAATATATGAAAAACGATTATCAAAGCTTCGTAACACGGACTTGAGCGCATGAATCGTAATCTAAACCATTGCTAACGATATACTAGAGGTTTAACTACTCGGTACCGGAGTTATACCTCACGTTACATGCCCTTCGGGTCTTCATCGCTGTCCTCCACTCCTCGTAGGCTCCTTGGAACATCGGCAACTTCACGGCCTCCTCGAATCAAAGACGATCCACCCGAAAGCTTCTACGCCAAGCTTAATCTCAAACTTGAGATAACTAGGTTGCTTAAAGTGCTAATCTAAGCTACCTAGAGGATATAGAGTGAGGTTATGAATGTTTTAGTCTATCTAACCCTTGATCTCAACACATGAGAGGTTAGGGTTAGGGTTTCAAGAGAGAGTGAGCTTGAGGAGAGAGAAGGAGAAGATGAGAGTGAGAACAAAAATCCTTCTCACTTGAATATATGATACATAATGAATTATCAAATAATATCAATTAATTGATTATTCACCATGTTTCATTTAATCAAGGAGAGTGATTCATCATGTGAGTCATTAGATCATTAATGAAGCATTAATGATATGATGAATCATATAAATGAGTCACACAAAGTAATCATGAAAAAGCCACCTCAACCCCTCATGTCACCACTCTTCTAGAACCTTCTCGACAAATTACGAGAACGCCCCTCCAATCCGTGAAAACACGGAAAAACTTTAGACTGTATAAATCCAATAACCTGATACTAGAATCTGGCTTAAACCAAAGCCAGCTAGTAAAAACTGTCCGAAAAGTCGTACGTGCGTAAACACACGTATGCATCCGAACCTTTGTCGTAAAACCATACGACGTCTATATCGTTTCGCCTGGAGCAGGGAAACTCTCTGTGTGGGGCTCTAAAGACCCGACACTACGCTGGCAGTGGGTTTAACCACAGACCGCAAGCGGCACTAGCTGTACGTAACGGTCCCCAGGTAGATGTCGATAAGAAGGCCGATAAGGAAAATCATCCGAACTCCCACTGAGCCTGATGTGACAATCTTCGTACAGTCCGGTCTGTTCGTCTAAGACTATCGCATATCAAGCCTAGGGGGCGGCAAGCGTCAGTCCCCTAATAGCTGTATAAGTCATATTGGAGCGAAGCCCATTACACCCTGAGAAGCTACTGGAACCTACCAGTATATCTCGTTTGCCCTGGCCAGGGACTTTGTGTAATGGCTCTCTGACACATCGCGATATCATCTCCCAATACCGGGAGAGACGAATCCTATCTAACCGCCACTGCCTCCAAGTGCTCGGGACTGCACCCAACTGCTACCTGTTTGCACGACTCCTTTGAGCCGTGGTAGGGTAGCAATCTAAGAACAGTGGGACACACTCGAGGCGAAGCAGCAGTGTCAAGTCTGCGGACTATGCTGTACTCATGTCACCTGGGAACTGACAACTGACGATGGGTATAATACCAACCAATCAGTTCCTCGGCGAGTCCTGTCCGGTATACCCGTAACCTAACGAGCACCTGTATACTATCTCCAGTACGGCGTACTGATGGCTGTGGGACAGACCATTTCCCCAACTGGGATGAGAAGCGTATACACTTAGTCTACTCCGGAATATCGATGCCCTATCTCGATAATCCATCGACCAGGGACCTGTATAGGATGTTGCTTATAGACTACCCAGCCCCCACTAGTGTGACTGCCATCACGACGCTGGTAATCAAGTAAAGATCCTATGGGCTCTACTAATATGTATAAGTGATACGTTACAAGAGACATATACACATATTAAAGTAGACACAAACCAAGTAGCATACTACCATTTTTAGCAAGACTGTATATATATAACTGTGAATATCCCAAGCTTCCATTAAGTAATATACAATCTAGTATGATACAATAATGGCCCCTAGGGCATATACACTAACAATCTCCCACTTGCACTAGGGCCATGAGCTGGCATATCGTAGACCAATCATCTCGAATAGCCTCTCGAACTGCGTCTGAGGAATGGCCTTTGTGAATGGATCAGCAATGTTATCCTCCGTCTTTACTCTCTTCACCTCGATCTCCCGGCGATCTATGATCTCCCTGATCAGGTGATACCGCCTTAAGATGTGTCTGGACTTCTGATGGGATCTGGGTTCCTTCGCTAAAGCTATAGCACCGTTGTTGTCACAATACAGAGGTATTGGATCAACACTGGTAGGAACCACCTGAAGTTCTGTGAGGAACTTCTTCATCCAGACTGCTTCTTTTGCGGCATCGCAAGCAGTTATGTACTCTGCTTCCATCGTTGAGTCAGCAACGGTCTCCTGTTTGGAACTCTTCCAACAGACCGCCCCTCCATTGAGGGTAAAGACATAACCCGACATGGATTTGGAGTCATCTTTGTCACTCTGGAAGCCGGAGTCGGCAAAGGCCTCCATCTGGAGGTCTTTTCCGCCATATACTAAGAACATTTCCTTAGTCCTTCTCAGGTACTTGAGAATGTTCTTTACTGCTATCCAGTGCTTCTCCCCTGGGTTTGCTTGATACCGGCTTACTACGCTCAATGCGTATGCTACATCTGGTCTGGTACATAACATCGCATACATTATAGAACCTACCGCAGAAGCGTAGGGTATAATTGACATACGATCCCTTTCCAAATCAGTCTTGGGAGACATCTCTTTGGAGAGGGTGATTCCGTGACAAGCCGGTAGGTTACCGCGCTTAGAATCATCCACACTGAATCTCTTTACTATGGTGTCTATGTACCTGGACTGTGAAAGTCCCAATATCCTCTTTGATCTATCACGATAGATCCGGATCCCCAGAATGTAGGTGGCATCACCCAGGTCTTTCATAGAGAATTTATGTGACAAGAATCTTTTGACTGACTGTAACATAGGAATATCATTTCCTATTAGGAGAATGTCATCCACGTACAAGACGAGGAATACTACAGCTCTCCCTACAATCTTACTGTATATGCAAGGTTCATCTGGATTTTTGATGAAGTCAAATTCTTTGACAGCATCATCAAAACAGATGTTCCAACTCCGCGATGCCTACTTTAGACTATAAATGGACTTAAGCAGCTTGCATACTTTACCGCTGCTCCCACTCTGAATGAATCCTTCTGGCTGATCCATATAGACGCTCTCTTCCAAATTACCATTTAGAAAGGCCGTCTTTACGTCCATCTACCAGATTTCATAATCGTGGAAGGCAGCAATAGCAAGAAGGACCCGAATAGATTTAAGCATAGCCACTGGAGAAAAGGTTTCGTCATAGTCCAAACCAGGTCTTTGACGGAAACCCTTTGGAACAAGTCTAGCTTTATAGGTTTCAACCTGTCTATCTACACCAATCTTCTTTTTGAAGATCCATTTGCATCCTACGGGTTTTACCCCATCTGGAGCAATGTCCAAAGTCCATACTTTGTTGGTGTACATGGACTCCATTTCGGTCCGCATTGCATCTAGCCATTTTACCGAGTCACCGCTCTGAATGGCTTGCTGGAAGCTAGTAGGCTCATCATAGTCAATAGTGCAATCCTCTCTATCCCCGTCAATGAGAAAACCGTAGTATCTCTCGGGCGGATGAGATTGCCTACTACTCCTGCGGAGTGGCGTCGGGATGTCCCTTTCTTCTGAAACTTCTGGTTCTACCATACCTTCAGTAGTAGTTTGTGTTTCTGGAATTTCTTCCAGTTCTATTTCGCTCCCACTTGTTTCCTTTTCTAAAAATTGATATTCTAGAAAATGGGCATTACGAGAAACAAAAATCTTTTGTTCCTCTGCGTAATAGAAAAAATACCCCCTGGAGTTCTTTGGGTATCCCACAAACTTACACAGTACTGAGCGTGCCTCGAGCTTGTCCGGATGCTGCTTTTTTACAAAAGCTGGACATCCCTATGTCTTTAGGTACTGAAGACAGGGTTTCTTCCCACTCCATATCTGATATGGTGTGGTAGGCACAGTTTTGGTTGGAACCTTGTTCAAAAGATATGCAGCTGATTCTAGTGCATAACCCCAGAAAAATCGCGGTAACTCAGCTTTACTCATCATGGAACGAACCATATCCAATAGGGTTCGATTCCTCCTTTCTGATACACCATTGTGTTGTGGTGTGTATGGAGGAGTAAGTTGAGAGAGAATTCCATTCTCTTTTAAGTAACCCAGGAACTCGGCGCTTAAGTATTCACCACCTCGATCAGATCTCAGTGTCTTGATACTTTTGCCGGTTTGTTTTTCCACTTCATTCTTGTATTCTTGGAATTTCTCAAAGGCCTCGGTTTTATGCTTCATTAAGAAGATATGTCCATACCTAGAGAAATCATCCGTAAAAGTAATGAAGTAGGAATAACCACCTCGCGCATGTGTAAACATTGGACCACACACATCACTGTGTATGAGTCCTAACAGCTCGCTTGCTCTTTCTCCGTGTCCAGTGAACGGAGTCTTTGTCATCTTTCCCATGAGACAAGATTCACAAGTGGCATAAGACTGATACTCGAACGGATCCAAGTATCCCTCTCTATGTAACTTTTTTAATCTTCTCTCATTGATGTGACCCAGTCTACAATGCCATAAGAAAGCTTGATTTGTTTCCGGAGACTTTCTCTTAAGTGTGTTTTGGACACTGAAAATCTGAGCTTGATTTAATACGTATATTCCGTTTTCTAATGTACCTGACCCAATCAAAACTTGATTTAGGTGGATGTGAACCACATCTCTTGCAAAAGTAAAATCATATCCTTCCTTAGAAAGTAAGGGTACAGATATGATATTACAAGTCGTACCTGGTACATAAAAACAGTTACGCAGAATCAATATCTGCCCAGTTGTCAGTCCAAGATGATATTCCCCTACGGATTCAGCGTCCATGCTCATTCCGTTAGCAACTGTGAGGGTCATATCACCTATCCCGATAACCCTACGGTTTCTCAGAGCCTGTAAAGAATTACATATGTGAGTTCCTGACCCGGTATCCAATACCCAGGAAGTAGGGTTAACTGACATACAGTTTTCTATCATAAACACACCCGAAGATGAAGCCACAACATGCTTCGAATCCTGGCTACTGGCTTCTAAAGCCCTGCAATCTTTCTGCCAATGCCCAATCCCATAGCAATAGGAATGTCCCTCAATAGGGTGGTCCAGCTTGTCATAGGCAATGGACATCTGGACAGACTTTTGCCAGTCATATAAGTCAGATTCAGTCAAATTATTATTTAGATGTAACCTATGTGTGGTCACAGGGTCGTTGCAATTTTAAGAGAGAGAAGAAGATCTTATTAGCATGATGCTCTTGCAAGTTTAGAGTGGTTTAATTTATCTAAACAGGATGGCTCCCACTGTTTCTCGAATCCCTCCTCAAACCATAAAAGAAGAATTAGCCAGGACAATTCTCACCGTACAATACTTGCTTAACCGTTCGGCCAGGCCAGTGTCGATACTTCGAGGGAGGTTTTCCAACGCTTTCGCGAAGTTCCTTAATTAAATAACCTCTTTTCTCTGGGGGCGTAACCCCGCTGACACCTTTCTAGGCACCTACTTGGTTTATAGCATTGATCGTTAAGTGACGAATCTCCTGATAAGTAGCATATACTCACAGTAGGATCGGGATCCAAAATATCATCGTATGATAATGTTGAAGGAATCCTACCAACATTCATCAAACTCCAAAATGGTATGCACCTCTCTGCAAATTTCAGTTTCTTTAGAAATTCCCGATGTGGATTTTTTTGCCCCATGCTCTTATGACCTTGACGAAGGCCAACATATCATAAGTCACATGTCAAGTTCTACCCGTCTTTATCCAGGTTAATTTGAACCCACCCGTACATACCTTTGACGAAGGCCAAAATAGTAGTACGACTGTCCCAAACCAACGCATCTATCTATGCTACAGATAAATATCCAGCAGCTACCAATCACTATGCCTTGGCGAAGGTCAAAATACATAGCTTGAATACTACTGAATATTTAACTGAAATGACGGAGGGCTACGACTGGTTTTGGCAAAACCGTGAACGTAGTGAACTTGATATAATCGAAGGAACCTGATACTTTTTAAAAGGAGTGGTTAAAGCTCCGTAATTAAAAATCTGATTTCTTTTAAAATAACCGAGTGGTTTCTTTTAAATTTGTTCCAACGATTAAACTTTGGTTTATTTTCTTTGCATTATAATAATGCGTCCCATCATTTATCCTATCATTGCAGAAAACAACGATATACCACATCCTCTTATGCCATCCGCATTCGCCACGGGGTCCCGTCATCACCCGTTAGGTTACTTAACTAACGACAGAGCGGGGGCTGGGCTAGCGCGGGTGTAAAACATAAGTGACGTCTAATAGCTATCATATATAGATATTGTACATTCGTCAGACGCAATAATAAGCATTCCAGATCACAGATAAACTTTATTGGATATGCAAGTAATCCGCGTTTCTTTTGAGCCTGCAATGAAAGACGGATTACACAGTTGTGATGAATAGCCATTACCCCACCCCAGACCCCTACGGGTACGGCAAACTACCCGCCAAGTACCAGAAGTGAAGCGGTCTACCTCAACACTTCAAAATACCCGGTAGTTTGTGCACCCCACCTTGGGTCTATCCTAGGAGCAAAAACAGTAAAAAGAAATGATACAACGGTGGCTACAACCGCAACCTGGATGTGCCCCGCAAAATAATATTACAACTTATTACAATTACATCGAATGAATTAATACAATAACCCATCACAAAACCCGGCTATTCACCACAACAGTCCAATACAGTTTATATACACAAACAGTTATATATTACATCACAGATATGTGCAACCCCCTGCCAACTGACATACTAGCAGTTAGGGGAGGTTTACGAACACATAAAACATTACAGATAAAGATTTAATTAGCAAATTGATTAGAACATCGATCGATTACTTATATCCATGTCTACCCCCAAAAGCAAATCATCACAGAGGCAACCTGGGCAGAAACAGTATATACAGGAAAACAAAAAACCCAAAATAATGAATTACTGTGAAACTCCGAGTCAACTCGGCGTTGACTCGGCGGCGGTTCCGCGGCAATAGCTCTCTATTGCCGCGGAACCGCGGTCGTTTAGTCGAGTTGCCTCCTCGAATTTTCCCAGATTTCTTACAATTCCCTGCTGTGAATTTTAAGGTATGTCAAAAAATTTTGGCGACACTTTTAAAATTTACAGAAACTGTCAAGGATTAGGGTTTTGTTTTCCGTGTTTTCCGTCGATCGAACTTCTAATCAGTTGCTAACAAGCTAGTAATGGTTTAGTTGGCTCTGATACCACTGTAAGTCCATGTCACGCACCCCACTAACTCACGGGGAGGCGGAATATATGAAAAACAATTATCAAAGCTTCGTAACACGGACTTGAGCGCATGAATCGTAATCTAAACCATTGCTAACGATATACTAGAGGTTTAACTACTCGGTACCGGAGTTATACCTCACGTTACATGTCCTTCGGGTCTTCATCGATGTCCTCCACTCCTCGTAGGCTCCTTGGAACATCGGCAACTTCACGGCCTCCTCGAATCAAAGACGATCCACCCGAAAGCTTCTACGCCAAGCTTAATCTCAAACTTAAGATAACTAGGTTGCTTAAAGTGCTAATCTAAGCTACCTAGAGGATATAGAGTGAGGTTATGAATGTTTTAGTCTATCTAACCCTTGATCTCAACACATGAGAGGTTAGGGTTAGGGTTTCAAGAGAGAGTGAGCTTGAGGAGAGAGAAGGAGAAGATGAGAATGAGAACAAAAATCCTTCTCACTTGAATATATGATACATAATGAATTATCAAATAATATCAATTAATTGATTATTCACCATGTTTCATTTAATCAAGGAGAGTGATTCATCATGTGAGTCATTAGATCATTAATGAAGCATTAATGATATGATGAATCATATAAATGAGTCACACAAAGTAATCATGAAAAAGCCACCTCAACCCCTCATGTCACCACTCTTCTAGAACCTTCTCGACAAATTACGAGAACGCCCCTCCAATCCGTGAAAACACGGAAAAACTTTAGACTGTATAAATCCAATAACCTGATACTAGAATCTGGCTTAAACCAAAGCCAGCTAGTAAAAACTGTTCGAAAAGTCGTACGTGCATAAACACACGTATGCATCCGAACCTTTGTCGTAAAACCATACGACGTCTATATCGTTTCGCCTGGAGCAGGGAAACTCTCTGTGTGGGACTCTAAAGACCCGACACTACGCTGGCAGTGGGTTTAACCACAAACCGCAAGCGGCACTAGCTGTACGTAACGGTCCCCAGGTAGATGTCGATAAGAAGGCCGATGAGGAAAATCATCCGAACTCCCACTGAGCCTGATGTGACAATCTTCGTACAGTCCGGTCTGTTCGTCTAAGACTATCGCATATCAAGCCTAGGGGGCGGCAAGCGTCAGTCCCCTAATAGCTGTATAAGTCGTGTTGGAGCGAAGCCCATTACACCCTGAGAAGCTACTGGAACCTACCAGTATATCTCGTTTGCCCTGGCCAGGGACTTTGTGTAATGGCTCTCTGACACATCGCGATATCATCTCCCAATACCGGGAGAGACGAATCCTATCTAACCGCCACTGCCTCCAAGTGCTCGGGACTGCACCCAACTGCTACCTGTTTGCACGACTCCTTTGAGCCGTGGTAGGGTAGCAATCTAAGAACAGTAGGACACACTCGAGGCGAAGCAGCAGTGTCAAGTCTGCGGACTATGCTGTACTCATGTCACCTGGGAACTGACAACTGACGATGGGTATAATACCAACCAATCAGTTCCTCGGCGAGTCCTGTCCGGTGTACCCGTAACCTAACGAGCACCTGTATACTATCTCCAGTACGGCGTACTGATGGCTGTGGGACAGACCATTTCCCCAACTGGGATGAGAAGCGTATACACTTAGTCTACTCCGGAATATCGATGCCCTATCTCGATAATCCATCGACCAGGGACCTGTATAGGATGTTGCTTACAGACTACCCAGCCCCCACTAGTGTGACTGCCATCACGACGCTGGTAATCAAGCAAAGATCCTATGGGCTCTACTAATATGTATAAGTGATACGTTACAAGAGACATATACACATATTAAAGTAGACACAAACCAAGTAGCATACTACCATTTTTAGCAAGACTGTATATATATAACTGTGAATATCCCAAGCTTCCATTAAGTAATATACAATCTAGTATGATACAATAATGGCCCCTAGGGCATATACACTAACATCTATATCTTCAATCTCTTTTAAGAATCCCGATACTTGTGATACCTGGTTCTCTACTTTATTTTTAAACCCACAACTTCTCAAAACTTAGACATTGTATTTCTACGAAACACTTGTCTAAAAACTAGAGAAGTCACAAGTAAACAGAACATAGTATGAGGACCTACCCCTTTGTCCTTATGGACACTGGACAACAAACAATACTTTGTATAAGTCCGCTGAGTTGAACAACTCAAAACCTGTGCATCGTAGGTTGAAAACTGTACCCAGACGATTTCCTCAAATATCACCAATTACAACGAATTCCGATATAATGAGGATGATCACCTTATTCCTAATAACTTACTCCCACTCATCATCTGTAAAAACCATACAGATATGAGAATGAAACCTGGTAAATACATACCCTGGAGTAAGTATCTAATCGGGAAATCAGTTTTCCATTAATAATGCACTGAAACATAAAAATGTTTCGTAGGGGTATCCTGGTATTCTTAGTAATGCCTTTTCCACAATCCAATTCATGACTTTAACCGTATATTTCTTTGCCATCTCTCCAAATCCCTTTATTTGTCTTTAGTCGTTACCTTCTGTACACCATCGTTAGGCTAAATGGTTTTCTTTCTTCCCTACCGTTCGGCACCAGCCTATGGTTTGGAAGAAGACTATCCAGTAAGCATAACAGGTGTACCCTCCTAAACCAAGGAGTACTCGTAACTTGAGAGAAGGTGATGATAAAAGATAACTGAATAATACCTTATTCCATTAAAGGTGAAATAGGAGTGGCGATGAAGTACGTGGTTTGGTCGTGAATGTTTAGCAGTCGCAATTTACTTTGCCCTGTTTCTAATCCCATTATTTTGTCTTTAGTTATTCCCTTCTGTACACCCTACTTAGGCTAATTGGTTTTCTTCATTCCTACCTTTTGGCACCTGCTTATGGTTTGGAATAAGACTATCCAATAAGCGTAATAGGTGTACTCTCCTATACTAAGGAGCCCTCGCAACCTGGGAGAAGGTGATAATAAAAAACAACTGAATAAATCAATTCTATTTCTCCTGAACCTGGATCCATCCTCGAAGAAGTCCCTTCGAGTTCGTATATAACCATACGATGGATCCATCCAATAGAAGTGGATGTGCGTAATAATACGGGGTGTTCTGAGAAATACAAAGTGTAAAAGAAGGAGCGGCAATGACTTATGCAACTCAGACAATCCAAAAGTCAGTATTTTAACAAGGTTCGGTCAACTTAGTCATTGAGTCATAGTCTAGGGTCGGTCAAAGGCCGCTGCCAAAGAGAGAGAGAGAAAAGAAACACTCTGCGTGCACTCTAACCTAGATCATAATGGTTATCACTTTATCTAATCAGGAAACCTCCCACTGTAATCTCAAATTCTCCTCCAAACCTGAAAGAAGAATTAGTCGGGATCACCCGAAGAGTAATCTAACTCATCAGTGAGAATCGGGATCCAACTATCATCGCATGATAACGTGATGGAAGCCACTCAAGTTATCACACTCCAGAAGGTATGCGCATGCCTGGCAAGTTTCCTGTATGTTTGAAACTCCCGATGTAATTTTTACCCCATGCTCTTATGACCTTGACTAAGGGCCAAAATATCATAAGTCACATGTCAAGTTCTTCCCGTCACTATCCAGGTCAATTTGAACCCACCCGCACATGCCCTTGACTAAGGGCCAAAATGGCAGAACGACTGTCCCAAACCAACTCATCTATCTATGTAACAGATGAATACCCAGCAGCTACCAAACACTATGCCTTGACTAAGGGCCAAAATACATAGCTTGAATACTACTGAATATCCAAAAGAAATGACGGAGCGCTACGGCTGGTTTTTGGCGAAAAACCTTTAACGTAATGAACTTGATCTCGTTGAAGGAACCTGATAGCTTTTTATAAAAATATAGTGACGAAAAACCTTTGCTAAAGAGGTCACTCCCGGTGAAGGGATCTCGGCTCTTTCCTCGTGGAATGAGGTACAGGATATTCACACTGAATACCATGATGCAAAGCAACTTGTAATCGACTATAGTAAAGTTACTACCCTGACGTAAACTTATGCCCAAGGGGTCACTCCCGGTGAAGGGATCTCGGCCCTTGCCTCATCGAATGAGGTGCGGGATATTCTAACTGAATATCACTATGCAAAACAAAAAGTAAACATCTTTGTAATAACACCTTTTAAAATTTGTTCCAACAATATCAAATATAGGTTTGTTTTATCCTTGCATTGATAAGAATCAATGCAGTCCCATTAATCAATCACACCAGAAAAGAACGAAAATAAAATGTACGTATATGCTATCCGCATTCGCCACTGGGTCCCGTCATCACCCGTTAGGTTACTTAACTAACGACAGAGCGGGGGCTGGACTAGCGCGGATGTAAAACATATACAGCATCTAATAGTATATATACTAATATACAATAATCGCTCCAGGCGTGATAATATGCAACATTACAGAAAAGTAATAAGCATCACAGAACAATACAGATAATCTGGGATCCCCGAGTTTCACAGAGCCGTTGCTGAAACCCGACGTTCCCCTGGTCGTGTGGATAGCCTGTGCAATGAAACCTAGACCCCTACGGGTGCGGCAAGTTACCCGCCAAAAAATTGAAGCGAGGTAGTCCCCCACAACATAGTGAATGGAACACCCGACACTTTACGGAATCCGGTAAATTGAGCACCCCTTCTTGGGTCAACCTGTACCCCGTACGAGTGCGGCGAATAGTCTGCCAATTCTAGAGTGAGGTCCCTCTGCCTCTCAAAGCCATGAGATACGGACCCGTTGCCCTCCAGAACCCGGCTATCCATGCACTCCTTCATGGGATAAACCTAGTACTGAAATAAAAATATATACAACGGGTACATCGACCTCGACCCGGTCGTGCCCCAAAAGAATATTTATACAAACAGGCAGTGACGACAGTCCACATGTTGGACACTCGCCCCGCAATATCAAATGTACAAATAAATCCAAATTGCACTATCATTGCACCCTGTTATCCACCACGACATATCCGCAACATCACAGCACAACACAGAACATCAACGCGAATGTCACGTTCGCAAACCCGTCTAAAATAACTATAGCAATCAGACGCGGTTTACCGATCAAATGACATTCCCGGTCGGAGATATAAAGTAAGTACTGCATACTAACAAGTTTAAAATTTCGATCGACTAAATTTCCCGAAGTGGGCCCCATGTACATCTGGTGTACAGTAACAAAAACTGGGCCCAAAAGAAATATTCCAAAACCCACAATTTCCGAAAACAAGCACACTGCAAAAAAATGGATCACTGTTCCCATATAACGGCCGCGGTTCCGCGGTCAAACCCTAGCTTTGACCGTGGATCCGCGGTGTTACTGTTGGATCACGTGCCTAATTTTCTACCGTACGCTTAAAAAACCCTGCTTGATTTTCTGCTGTATGCAAAATAATTTTTAGACACTGTTCAAAATTAACAGAAACTTTGAACATGGAATTTGCGGTTTTCGAAAATCCGATCGATCGATACATTAAACGTGTTAGCACAAGTTAGTATAGCTTAATGGTGAGGCTCCGATACCACTGTAAGTCCACGGTAGCGCCCCGACCGTCTAACAGACGCCAAATGCGGAACAAAAACTTTTTACAACTGGCGTTATCGCGTACCTTAACCCGGATCTGCCATTAAAGCTAAACTAACAAACTACTAAGATGGTAAAAGAGTTATACTGAACGATCCGATCTTCAGTCTTCAACCATCATCCCACGCTTGTTGCGGCTGCTCTGATCTCCTGAATTTCCATTCTCGTCGTCCAGGTGGCACCACGTCGACGGATCTTTAAACGGGCTCCCGCTTCTGAAACGAGGCAACTCGGTCGTCAAGTTTGCCAAAAGAGATGACCAAGATGAAGTAGAGAATGAGTAGAACACTTTGTCTCGTTACGTCCAAGGCTATGGACGAACGGTTAATGAAGTTGCCTTTTGGAATCGGGTGAAATGAGAAATGAGGCTTATCTAATTTCCATGAGTCAAAAACCATACCAATCTTTTTCTAGCAACCATTAGAGTGAGTAAAAGAGGAGGGGAGGGGCAGGCCACTTATAGAGGGAGGAGGGTGAGTGTAGGAGAGGGGAGGTGATCATAAGGAGAAAATATCAAGAAGAAAATATCTAAGCTCAAACAAAACCCCATTAATGAACAAATGAATCCTCACCCTTAGTCATCATAACATTAATGCTCCATTAATGCACTAAGACACCTCACCATCCTAATCACCACTTCTAGAAAATTCTAGAACCTTCCACACCCATCCAATGAAAAGATAAATCCGCATTTAACCAAATGTTAAATACGGCTGATAGAAAACTGGAAACTGGCAACTTCCAAAAGTGATCCTGAAACGAATTTCAGGATAACCCCGTATCAGTATAAACATACCCGCATTTGTATTACGACCGAATACAAATGCAACTGAGACAAAAATATTATATCTACACAGTATAATACTGGGTTCCGGCTTAAACCAAAGCCTACCAGTATTATCTGCCCGAAAAATGACACGTGCGAAAACGCACGTGCTTTTTCCGAACCTTGCCATAAACTCATACGGCCTCTACAACATTTCGCCCGAATTTGGGAAAGTGTCTGTGGGGGACTCTAATGACTCATCAACACACTGGCACTGGGTATAACCCCTAGCACGTCAGAGGTACAAACTGTACGTAACGGTTTGCCTATGTATTAATTGGAAGGAAAGCTGACGAGCGAACTCATCTATAAACCCTACTGAGCCTGACAGTGGCAATATATATACAGTCCGGTCCATTCATCTAAAGAGTATCGCATATCGAGTCTAGGGGGGTGGATAAAGTCAGACCCCTAATAACGCGATAAATCGTGTCGGTATGAAGCCCATCACCACCTAAGAAAATACTGATCCAAATCAGTAATTCTCCACTATCTCGGCCGAGGATTCCTAGTGATGGCCACCCGTGCACTGCGCGACATCAACCCCCAATACCGGGAGAGACGAATCCCCGACGATCCGCTCACTTGCCTCCAATGTGGCTCGGGACTGTACCCAACTGAAACCTGTTTGCACAACTCCTTTGAGCGTGGTAGGGTAGTAATCTAAGCACAGTGGTAACTCACACGAGACAAATGACGATCTCAGGTCGATGAAATAACTTGTACACATGTCACCAGGGAATTGCTATCTGACGATATGTATAATACCAACTAGCAGATTCCCGGCGAGTTCTGTCCGGTGTACTCATAACCCAATGAGCACCTGTATACATCTTAGGTGATCCTACTAACTCCAATGGCTTGTGAGACCGGCCATCGCCCCTCGTCGGGGTCTCGACTGTATACACTAGTCTACTCTGGAGTATCGATGCCCTGTCTCGAAACTCCCACGACTAGGGACACCTTTAAGGATATGCTTACAGACCCCAGCTCCCACGTATATGATCGCCATCATACTGCTGGTAGTCAAGAAAGAATCCTATGGGTTCTATCATCATGCAATAGTGAACTAAAGCATGTATACGATGATAAAGTCAAACCAGATAGCAAACTATCATCTCGAGCAAGACTGTCATATCGGTATAGGTCCTGCCTCAATCATTGCAATCACGTACCTGCGATCCAATAATTGACTTTGAGGGCACTATCTCTAACAACCCTGGCCAGGGATTTCCGGTTATAGCCAATCGAACAAAGCACAACATCAACTCCCTATACCGGGAGAGACGAATCCCCTCTTATCGCTCATTGCCTCCATGTGATTCGGGACTGTACCCAAAAACCACCGTTTTGCACGCCCTCTTGGGCGTGGTAAGGTGGAAATCAAAGCACGGTGGGAATCACACAAGACTCTATGATGATCTCGGGTCAATAGACTACTCTGTACCAGTGTCACCGGAGAACTGCCATCTGACGTGAGGTATAATACCATCTGGGAGTTCTCGGCGGGTCCGTCCAGTGTTCCTAGTCTCCACTGAGCACCCGTATATCATCTCTAATGTCAAACACCAATGGATATGGGATCATCCATCGCCCATCTGTATGGGTCGAGAAGGTATACGCTAGTCTACTCTGGTATATCGATGCCCCGTCTCGATACACCCACGACTAGGGACCTTGAAGGATGTACTTATGGACTACCATGTCCCCACTAGTATGATCCGCATCATAATCCAGGTAGTCAAGTACACATCCTAAGGGCTTTACCAACATGTAACAGAGAGACAATCAGTGTACACGTTAAGCTATAGAGCAACCAGATAGCATGCTATCATGTCGAGCAAGAAAGTCCTCCCTATATATGTCCAAGCATCCACTACAATATACATCCAATGTATAGTAATGGCCTCTAGGGCATACATATAACTAACAGTCTCCCACTTGCACTGGAGCCATCTGATAGCAGTGGTTGTAGTATCTCATACTCAACTATCACATAAAAGTCTCTCTCTGGGAAAAGGCTTTTGTGAGTGGATCCGCTGTGTTGTCCTCTGAGTCTACTCTCCTAACCTCGATCCCCTGGAGATCAACCATCTCCATGATCAGGTGATACTGCCTTAGAATATGTCTGGATCACTGATGGGACGGGTGTTCCTAGGCACAATCCACAACTCCATTGTCTCACAATGGTAGGAACGAAGTTCATCTCATGAACTAATATACACCCAGACATCCTCTTTGGTAGTATCTTTGGTAACGATGTATCTTGCCTTTAATCGTCTAGTATGCCACGGTATCTAGTTTGGAACTCTTCCAACATACCGTCCCTTCATTGAGGGTAAATACAATGCCTGCGACTGACATTCAGTCATCCTTATCACTCTGGAACCTTTCAAGTGATTCTCCCTCGGATCGATTGATACCTTCTCACTACAACTAGTGAGTATCCGATCATCCAATTAGATTTATCTCATAGATTCAAAAACCAGGATTTAGTAGGTATCACTTTGATCCTATATGGAGAATGCTTGTGATAAGCGGAGATTGACCGAGCGTAGCATAGGAAACTCCTTCCCTATCAAGAGTATGTCATCCACGTACTATACGAGGATCACCACCATACTCCCTACTACCTTTTTGTATATACAAGGTTCATCTACCATTTTGATGAAGTCAAACTCTTTGACTACCACATCAAAACAGACGTTCCAACTCCGCGATGCCTGCTTTATCCTATAAAGCAACTTGTACACGTTTCCGCTGCTCCCACTGTCTACGAAGCCTTCTGGCTGTATACTTATAGATGCTCTCTTTTAAAACATCATTTTAGAAAAGCTGTCATGACACCCAACCACCAGATATCATAGTCATGGTATGTAGCCATGGTAAATAGGATCTGGATGGACATAAGCATAGGCCCCAGAAAAAGGTTTCATCATTAGCCACAATTGGTCTATAATGCAAACCTTTAACAAGTCTAGCTTTGAAAGTCTCAACTTTTCCATGTACACCAAGTAATCTTCTCAAGATATACTTGCTCCTGATGGGGATTTAACCCTTCAGATATAGCATCCAAAGTCCATACTTTGTTGGTGTACATGGATTCCATCTCAGATCGCTAAGCATCCAGCCATTCTTATAGAGTCCCCACTCTTGATGGCTTGCTCGAAACTAGTTGGGTCATCATCTCATGATGCAATCCTCACTCCCACTGCCATCGAGAAACCGAAGTATCTCTTAGGTGGGTGAGGAACCCTACTAGATCGGCGGAGAGGCTGAGGTTCGTTGGTATCTACTGAATCCTTTGGTTCTACCAAATCATCTGCTGTAATTTGTATAGCTGGAACTCTTTCCAGTTCTACATTACAGACCCTGCCTCGAGCTTGTCCGGATTTTGCTTTTAGACATAGGCCGGACAACCCCAAATCTTAACTGACTTAAGCGATGGGCTCTTCCCTTACCATATCATATATGAAGTGGTAGGCAACTGATTTGATTTGAACCCTATTCAATAGGTATGCAACTTCTCAAGTGCATAACTCCCAAAAGGAAAAAGGAAACTCAGTAGTACTCATCATAGAGCACACCATATCACATAGGGTGCTATTGCTCCACCCCGTTATACCATCGTGCTATGGTGTATACGGAGGAGTAATGCTGAGAGCTCATTCTCCTTTAGAATAGTCCAAGAATTCCATGCATAAGTATTCTCCTCCCTGATCTCATCATAGGACATAATACTTATACCTGTATTTTGGTTTTCTACTTCTAACTTATATTCTGTAAATATCTCAAAAGTTTCGGACTTGTGTTTCAACAGGAACATATGTCTGAATCTTGAGAGATTATCAGAGAATGTAATGAAGTACAAAGAACCAGTCCTGGCATGTGTAGACAGGGGACCTTACATACATCATCATGTATCAGTCCCAAGAGTTTACTAACTCTTTCTCTGTTTCTAATAAACAGAGCTATGGTCATCTAATCTTTGTGACATGACTGGCAAGTTTCACAAGATGTAAATTCAAACTGATTTAAATATGCATCCAAAATGTAACTTAAGCTAGTCGGGTCACATTGATATGACCTAGTCTACAATACCTCAGGAAGGAATCGTTCATTTCTGAACTATTCTTCTTGAGTGTGTTCTGTATACTAGGAACTGTAGCTTGATTTAGAACGTCAATGCTTTTAGATAACGTGCCTGAACCTATCAACTTTTGAAATAGGAAATGTTCAAAACAATATTCAACAATACAAAATTATATCCTTCTTTAATAAATAAAGAGATTGATATGATTTTGTATATCAGGTTCGGTATCTAATCGCATTTATTCAGAATCAATGTATTCTAATAATACAGGGTGACAGTGACCAACAGACTTGGCTGCAACACTTGCACCGTTTTCTGTCTCATGAAACTTATCCCACGTCCTCAGTTCTCTACCTTTCTGTAGCCCATGTAACAGATTACATATGCGGGATCCTGATCCGGTATCTCATACCCAGGACGTAAATGATACTGAGAAACAGTTCTCTGTAATGAACGCACCAGAAGATGATGCATCAGTATGCACTTTCTTCGTTTAGGTGGCACAGGAATTCTGGTAATCCCCAATTTCCTGCTCTGTCTTATAACAATTATAAGTTGGAGCAGGACCAACGTTCCCCAGCTCAGTATAACAAGCGGGTTCGAACAATATATCCGTATTATTATCTTGATTAAGGCGTGATATGGTCGCTACCTGGAAAGAGAGAGAAGAAAACACTCAGCGTATGCTCTTGCAAGATCAGATTGGTTATTATTTTATCTAATCAGGATGGCTCCCACTGTTTTTATCAAATCTTCCTTCAAACACTAAAAGGAAAGACTAGCCGGGATTAATTACACGCTACAACTTCGCCAATCTTTCAGCCAGGCCAGTGTCGGTACTTTGAGGGAGGTGCCCCGTGCTTTCGCACGAACCTAATTAAAGTAAACCTCGTTTTCCCAGAGGCGTAACCTCGTTAACACCTTTCTAGAGACCTACTTGATCGACTAATTGTGTTGGAGTTAGTGCCCTCAGAGTCAATTATTGGATCACAGGCACGTGATTGCAATGATTGAGGGAGGACCTATCCCGGTAGGACAGTCTTACTCGAGATGATAGTATGCTATCTGGTTTATCTTTATCATCGTGTACTGCTTTAGGTGACCTGACATGTCGCTATTACACGTTGATAGAGCCCCTAGGATTCTTGCTTGACGACCAGCAGTATGATGGCGATCATATACGTGGGAGCTGGTAGTCTATAAGCACATCCTTAAAAGGTCCCTAGTCGTGGGAGTTTCGAGACTGGGCATCGATACTCCATTAGTAGGCTAGTGTATACAGTCGAGACCCCGACGAGGGGCGGTGGCCGGTCTCACAAGCCACTGGTGTCAGTTGGTTCACCTAAGATGTATACAGGTGCTCATTGGGTTATGAGTACACCGGACAGGACTCGCCGGGAACCTGCTAGTTGGTCTTATACCAGACGTCAGATAGCAGTTCCCAGGTGACATGTGTACAGGTTAGTTCATCGACCTGAGATCGTCATTTGTCTCGTGTGAGTTCCCACTGTGCTTTGATTACTACCCTACCACGGCTCAAAGGAGTCGTGCAAACAGGTTTTAGTTGGGTACAGTCCCGAGCCACATGGAGGCAGTGAGCGGATCTTCAGGGGTTCGTCTCTCCCGGTATTGGGGGTGAGGTCGCGCTGTGTCTAGGAGAGCCATTACGCAAAGCCCTCGGCCGAGGCAGGAGATTTACTGGTAGGTATTCCAGTAGTATCTCAGGGCGTTCTGGGCTACACTCCGACACGACTTGTACCGCTTTTTGGGGGTCTGACTTTCACCAACCCCCTAGGCCCGCCATGCGATACTCATAGACGAACGGACCGGACTGTACGGATATTGTCACTGACAGGCTCAGTTGGGTGTCGGGGTGAGCTTCCTCATCGACGTCCCTTTTGGTCAATAGCTGGTGGCCCGTCACGTATTGGCTTATACCTCTGACGTGCCAGTGGTTAAATCCATAGCCATAGTATTGACGAGTCTTTAGAGTCCACCACACTTTCAGTTACTCAGCTTTCGGGCGAAACGCTGTTGAGGCCGTATGGAGATATGGCAGGGTCCGATCAGATACGTGCGGTATTGCACGGATCAGGATCGGACAGTTTTGTACTAGTGGCCGTATAGTTATATGGCAGGGTTCGATCAGATACGTGCGGTATTGCACGGATCAGGATCGAACGGATTTTACTAGCCGGCTTTGGTTTAAGCCGGTACTAGTTTAGTACAGTGTAGATTTTGTCTCATTGCATTTGTATCCGGTCGGAATACAGATGCAGGTGTGTATGCACAGTATCGGGGTTTTCCTGTAATTTATTACGGGACCAGTTTTCTGGAGTTGCCAGTTTGCATTCCGTTCCGGCCGGTTTTCCTTTGTTCTTTCCCGGCCGGACTTTACCGATGGAGGGGGTTATTTGCAGTTTTGCAAATAACTCTTCGTGGAGGGTTTTCTTGCATATATATTGATTATGATAGCTTTCATATCTTTCCTCCATGCTTGCTTTATTGTGAAGTGAAAGGGTATGGGTTTGATGTGAGATGAAGCATGCTTGCATGTTTCTTTGTCTAGGTTGTGGTCACCTCCTCTCTTGCTCCTACCATCACCTCCCTCTTGCTATCATATTATGCTTGCTCCACCATTTTCTAAAGATGAGGGTTTTCATTTTAGAAAAGAGAGAAAAAAAAAGAGAGAAGAAGAAAAAGAAAGAGAGAAAGAAAAAGAATGAGAGAGTTCATCTTGATTATGTGAGGAATTCTTCATCTCCTTCTTCTTCTTGTTTTAGAAAAATGAAAGCACCATTTTTCTTAACCCCAATCCTCCATCATGGCAACTACAAACCCCAAATGAGATTAGCATTATCTACTACACTTCCTACAGCACATCTTGAGCATGTCGAGTTGCCGGCTTCATGCTCGAGTTGCCTCGGTATTGAGGCGGGAGCCCGTAAAAGACGAAGGCGATGTGGTGCCCTTTCCGGCGAGGAGGCGACGATATGGAGACTACACTTTCCGCGGGAGATCGGGGTGATGATGAGAAGACCGGAGGACTCGGATCTCTTGGTATACTTCTTATCCCATCTCTTGTTTGCTAGTTAGGTTAATGGTAAACGATCCGGGTTTTCTTTGTCCGCGGTAGCGCCGGTTTCCGAGTAAGGAAAAATTTTGATTCCGCAATTTGGCCTCGAGCAAGACGGCCGGGGCGCTGCCGTGGCGCAACATGGTATCAGAGCCACGCCATTAACCTTACCTAGCTTCGTTTGATGTGTTTGCGTTTCCGATCGACCGAAATTTCCAAAAACCGTATTTTTATTGCACATCAGTTTCTGTCGAAATTTTTTGGAGTCTAAAAATTTTTCAGGTTGTCTCAGAGTGATGTGCAGGTAAATACAAGCATACTGAAGAAATTTTGTACCATGAACTGTTCATGTCACCGCGGAAGAGCGGCCAAAACCTTGCTAGGGCCGCGCTTCCGCGGCAAGTTGAACAGTTCACCCCCCGAAAATTTTTCAGTATGTTTGTCAGTAAGAAATGTGGTTTCTGGGATATTAAAATTGGGCCCAGGTTTTCTGTGAGTGCTACAGTTTTGATTGGGGGCCCACTTGTTAATTTTTGGTCAATCGGAAAATTTTAAACACATTTTTTCACAGTATTTACATTATATCTGCGACCGTGAATGTCACTCGATCGGTAAATCCGGTCTAACTGCTATAGCCCGGTTAGACGGATTTGCGAACGTGACTTTCACGTTGATGTTCTATGTTTATGCTGTGATGTTGCGGATCGGTCGTGGGGGATAGCCTGGATGCAATGCTAGTACAGTTTTGTTGTATTATGTACATTTGATATTGCGGGGCGAGCGTCCGACATGTGGACTGCCGTCACTGCCTGTTTGTATTATTCTTTTGGGGCACGACCTGGTTGCGGTCGATGTACCCGGTGTATGTATATTTTACTTTCTGTACTAGGGTTACCCCGCGGTGGGGTGCACGGATAGCCGGGTTCTGGAGGGCAACGGGCCCGCATCTCAGGGCATTGAGACGGAGGGGGCTTCAGTCCAGGATTGGCGGGCTATTCGCCGCACTCGTAGGGGGTACAGGTTGACCCAGGAGGGGTGCCCAAGTTACCGGATTCCGTGAAGTGCTGGGTGGTCCATTCACGGTACTGAAGGGGGCTGCCTCGCTTCAGGTTTTGGCGGGTGACTTGCCGCGCCCGTAGGGGTCTAGGATTTCATTGCACAGGCTATCCACAAGACCAGGGGAACGTCGGGTTTCAGCAGCGGCTCTGTGAAACCCGGGGTTTCCAGATATCTGTATTGTTCTGTGATGCTATACATTTCTGTGATGTTGCATTTTATTCACGCCTTGAGCGAAATACTATATATTGGTATATATATTAGTAGATGTTGTATATGTTTTACATCCGCGCTAGTCCAGTCCCCGCTCTGCCGTTAGTTAGCTAACCTAACGGGTGATGACGGGACCCAGTGGCGAATACGGATGGCATATACGTACGTCAGTATATTTTCGTTCTTTGTGGTGTGATCAATTGATGGGACTGCATTGATTCGGATCAATGCAAGTTTAAACAAACCTATTCTGATGTTGTTGGAACATTTTTCAAAAAGCTGTTATTGCAAGGACGTTCACTTTTGTTTTGCATCGTGGTATTCATTTGGAATATCCTGCTCCTCAGTCGACGAGGCAAGGGCCGAGATCCCTTCACCGGGAGTGACCCCTTGGACAGAAGTTTGCGTCAGGGCATTAACTTCACTATAGCCGATTACTTTTGCTTTGCATCGTGGTATTCAGTTGGAATATCCTGCACCTCATTCTACGGGGAAAGAGCCGAGATCCCTTCACCGGGAGTGACCTCTTTAGTAAAGGTTTTCGTCACTATATTTTCTAAAAGGCTATGCAGTTCCTTCAACGATATCAAGTTCATTACGCTAAAGGTTTTTCGCCAAAAACCAGTCGTAGCCCTCCGTCATTTCTTACAAGTATTACTTAGTATTCGTGCTGCGTTTGTTGACTGTGTCAAGGCGTAGTGTGCGGTAGCTAAGTAGTGTTTGTTTGTAGCATATTAATGGGATTGGTTAGGACAGTCGTGCGGCCTTGTTGACTGTGTCAAGGGCTCGTACGGGTGGGTTTAATGCAATCCAGGATAATGACGGGCTGAACTTGACTAGGACTCTTTGATTTGTTGACTGTGTCAAGGTCACTTGGGTCCTAGGGGTAAAAATCTCATCGGGAGTTTCAAAAGAACTGAAACTTGCCAGGCATGCGCATACCTTCTGGAGTGTGGTGACGTGAGTGGATTCCGTCACATTATCATGCGATGATAGTTGGATCCCGATTCCCACTGATGAGTTGGTTTACTCCTCGGGTGATCCCGACTAATTCTTCATTCAGGTTTGGAGGAGAATTTGAGGTACAGTGGGAGGTTTCCTGATTAGATAAATTGGTAACCATTCTGATCTAGGTTAAGAGTGCACGCTGAGTGTTTCTTTTCTCTCTCTCTGGCAGCGACCATTGACCCGACCCTGGACTATGACTAAGTGACCAAGTTGACCGAACCTTCTTAACACAGGCTTTTGGATTGTCAGAGTTGCAGACCTCATTGCCACTCCTACTTTTACCCTTTTCTCCAGGACACCCCGTGTTATTACGAACGTCCACTTCCATTGGACAAAACCATCGTATGGTTATATACGAACTCGAAGGACTTCGAGGATGGTTTATGGTTCTGGAGAAAACGGATAGGACTATTCAGTTGTCTTTTCTTTTCACCTTCTCTCAGGTTGCGAGTACTCCTTGGCTTAGGAGTAGTACACCTATTACGCAAATTGGATAGTCTTCTTCCAAACCTTAGGCTGGTGCCGACCGGTAGGGAATGAAGAAAACCAATTAGCATAACGATGGTGTGCAGAAGGTATTAAGTTAAGACAAAGCAAGGGATTAGTAGGAGGGCAAAGTAAATTGCGACTGATATTCACGACCAAACCAAGTATTTCTTCTCCAATCCTAAATCACCTTTGTATTTCTCCAGGACACTCCGTATCACTACGAAGATCCACAGTTTATTGGATACTCCATCGTATGGTTATATACGAACTCGAAAGGAACTTGTTCCAGTTCGGGGATGGATTCTGGTTCAGGAGAAATAGGAATAAAGTACATTCAGGTGTCTTTTATCTTCACCTTCTCTCGCATTACGAGTGTTCCTAGGATTAGGACAGTACACCCTTTATGCCTTTTGGATAGTCTTCTTCCAAACCATAGGCTGGTGCCGAACGGTAGGGAAGGAAGAAAACCATTTGGCTTAAAGGGGTGTACAGAAGGTAATGACTAAAGACATATAAAGGGATTTGGAGAGGTGGCAAAGAATTATACGGTTACAGTTGTGAATCTGGATAATGGAAGAGGCATTACTAGGAATACCAGGATACCCCGTCGAAACATTTCAATGTTTCAGTTTCACTGTGTACTGTTAATAGAAAACTGATTTCCCGATTAGACACTTACTCCAGGGTATGTATTTACCAGGTTGGATTCTCACATCTGTATGGTTTTACAGATGCTGAGTGGGAGTAAGTTATTGGGAATTGGGTGATCATCCTCATTATATCGGGATTCGTTGTAATCGGTGATATTTGAGGAAGTCACCTGGGTTGTTTGCCGGTCGGCAATTATTTGGTTTTGAATATCCGCGGTTATGCACCAATTTCAAATTGATATATCTGTACGTCTATTTTCATAGAGTGAGATATACCTTTTGATATTATGTCGATGACATTTACCTATATCAGTGGATGGTTAGGTAAGGAGCATTAAACAGCGGTGTAATTCTTCTTAACCATAAGTACAGTTTTCAACCTATGACACACAGTGAAAGAGTTGTTAGACTCAGAGGACTTATACAGAGTATTGTATGTTGTCCAGTGTCCATTAGGACAGAGGGGTTGGTCCTCGTACTATATTCGGTTTACTTATGACTTCTCTAGATTTTAGACAGCTGTTTCGTGGAAACACGGGGTCTAAGTTTTGAGGAGTTATAGGTATTTGAATAGAGTAGAGAACCAGGTGTTGCAAGTATCGGGATTCTTCAAGGTGATCGAAGATGTAGATACTTGTGTATGGTATTCAGTTGATAGTAATGAGAACTTGCTTCTCTTTCAGGTTACTCATAATTGGAAGCATTCCTAAGTTGAGTAACGCTGATCGGCCTCCTTCCATTTAGTTGACATGCACTGGAGACAGCTGCATGATTTGAATCTGGTTAAATTAAATCAGTGCCTCTGGTTCTATATTGGATATAGAACAGTTCATATCTTAACATGGTTAAGGTACGGGGAGTTGTCCGGCTTATGCTTAAAACCAGACTCCGGATAACTCAAGGCACGTTTCTGTAATGGCTGTTTGTGGGTTGACCCAGGCTATGACAAGGGTTGATTTTCTACCATCTGGATGAACAATAGCAATATTGTTCTAGACTCGCCACAGTTTTTATTAAAAATGGATTTTTTCAGAAAAAGTAGTGGGAGTATGGTAGAACTGGAAGTGATTCCAGAACCACAAACGATTACTGAAGATTTGATAAGGAACCTAAAGATTCAATCTGATTTGACATTCCATTGGCCACTCCGCAAATAAGGTGGGTAACTTCAGGCACCCGAGAGGTACTCCGGTAGCCTCAAGGACGGTGACAGGGAAGTTCTTGTTTACCCACACTTGCCATTGTTGTTGTTCCAGGCTGCGAGACCCGGCAGGAGGATGAGTATAGCGTCGTTCTAAACTAGCTTTAGAAGTGCACGTCTATATGACTCTGGCAGAGGGTTGTCGTAGTCAGTGGGAGCAGCGGAAGCATTGGTGGACATCATGCTTATGTCTATTTTATAGACTAAAGCAGATATAGCGGAGTTAGATCATCTGTTTCTGATGTGACAGTCATGGGTTTGACGTCGTCAGAATAGGGGATGGATCTGTTGAGAAGGTAGTAGGAAGTGATATTCCTATACTACGATCGGTTATACTTTGGTCGTCACACAGTGTTTTCTCCACATGGGACTTGGATATTATATCAGACATACTGGTTACTAGACCTATGGTTTTAGATCTAGATTTGGGTGGTTTCCCAATCAGGGTACCTTGACAGCATTCTATGAGTATTTAGAATGGACGACTCCTGGCATGGTAGTGTACCTGCAGGTAATGGAGTCACCCTCTCTAAAGGTGTCTTACAGACTAAAGGGGAGAGGGATACTCATGATTGGCAGATCACTTGCTTAGACAATTGAGTCAATCATGAGATGTCAAGTACCACACCAGATGTTGTTCTTGCACTAGATGCAATAAGTTGATATTGATCCAATCCTGGAGAAACAGTCGGAAGCAGTTTTAGAACATAAGTGAATGTTCTAGGGATATGATAACGGCTGCCTCCTTTAGGAGACGGTTATCACTCCAGGCTTCCAAGGTGACATGGACGACAAGGAGGTTGTCAGAGTTATAGTTCTCCCTCTGACAAGGGGCAGTATTTTGGACAGGTGGTCCAAGGCAATACTGAGGGCGGCATGGCGCAGGATACTGATTAAGTTCAGTTGATGATACAGTCTAAGAAGTTTGGATTTGGAGTTCATTTATGAACTAGGTCCCATCAGACATCCAGACGTTCCAAGACAGGTATTGCTCATTTCGGGAGATGGTTTTCTCCGCGAACTTGAGATATAGAGAGACATAGAAAGAAACATCCTGCGGATCCACTCACTGAGGCTATTCCTCGAACGCAATAGTTTCACAAAAGAGCTTTGTGAGACTGACTAGTAGAGGAGTTGGGTGTTCGGTATCACACGGGCTGTGAGTATGCGACATCGCAATAATTAGCCTTGAGTGCAAGTGGGAGATTGTTGGAGTTAGTGCCCTCAGAGTCAATTATTGGATCACAGGCACGTGATTGCAATGATTGAGGGAGGACCTATCCCGGTAGGACAGTCTTACTCGAGATGATAGTATGCTATCTGGTTTATCTTTATCATCGTGTACTGCTTTAGGTGACCTGACATGTCGCTATTACACGTTGATAGAGCCCCTAGGATTCTTGCTTGACGACCAGCAGTATGATGGCGATCATATACGTGGGAGCTGGTAGTCTATAAGCACATCCTTAAAAGGTCCCTAGTCGTGGGAGTTTCGAGACTGGGCATCGATACTCCATTAGTAGGCTAGTGTATACAGTCGAGACCCCGACGAGGGGCGGTGGCCGGTCTCACAAGCCACTGGTGTCAGTTGGTTCACCTAAGATGTATACAGGTGCTCATTGGGTTATGAGTACACCGGACAGGACTCGCCGGGAACCTGCTAGTTGGTCTTATACCAGACGTCAGATAGCAGTTCCCAGGTGACATGTGTACAGGTTAGTTCATCGACCTGAGATCGTCATTTGTCTCGTGTGAGTTCCCACTGTGCTTTGATTACTACCCTACCACGGCTCAAAGGAGTCGTGCAAACAGGTTTTAGTTGGGTACAGTCCCGAGCCACATGGAGGCAGTGAGCGGATCTTCAGGGGTTCGTCTCTCCCGGTATTGGGGGTGAGGTCGCGCTGTGTCTAGGAGAGCCATTACGCAAAGCCCTCGGCCGAGGCAGGAGATTTACTGGTAGGTATTCCAGTAGTATCTCAGGGCGTTCTGGGCTACACTCCGACACGACTTGTACCGCTTTTTGGGGGTCTGACTTTCACCAACCCCCTAGGCCCGCCATGCGATACTCATAGACTAACGGACCGGACTGTACGGATATTGTCACTGACAGGCTCAGTTGGGTGTCGGGGTGAGCTTCCTCATCGACGTCCCTTTTGGTCAATAGCTGGTGGCCCGTCACGTATTGGCTTATACCTCTGACGTGCCAGTGGTTAAATCCATAGCCATAGTATTGACGAGTCTTTAGAGTCCACCACACTTTCAGTTACTCAGCTTTCGGGCGAAACGCTGTTGAGGCCGTATGGAGATATGGCAGGGTCCGATCAGATACGTGCGGTATTGCACGGATCAGGATCGGACAGTTTTGTACTAGTGGCCGTATAGTTATATGGCAGGGTTCGATCAGATACGTGCGGTATTGCACGGATCAGGATCGAACGGATTTTACTAGCCGGCTTTGGTTTAAGCCGGTACTAGTTTAGTACAGTGTAGATTTTGTCTCATTGCATTTGTATCCGGTCGGAATACAGATGCAGGTGTGTATGCACAGTATCGGGGTTTTCCTGTAATTTATTATGGGACCAGTTTTCTGGAGTTGCCAGTTTGCATTCCGTTCCGGCCGGTTTTCCTTTGTTCTTTCCCGGCCGGACTTTACCGATGGAGGGGGTTATTTGCAGTTTTGCAAATAACTCTTCGTGGAGGGTTTTCTTGCATATATATTGATTATGATAGCTTTCATATCTTTCCTCCATGCTTGCTTTATTGTGAAGTGAAAGGGTATGGGTTTGATGTGAGATGAAGCATGCTTGCATGTTTCTTTGTCTAGGTTGTGGTCACCTCCTCTCTTGCTCCTACCATCACCTCCCTCTTGCTATCATATTATGCTTGCTCCACCATTTTCTAAAGATGAGGGTTTTCATTTTAGAAAAGAGAGAAAAATAAAGAGAGAAGAAGAAAAAGAAAGAGAGAAAGAAAAAGAATGAGAGAGTTCATCTTGATTATGTGAGGAATTCTTCATCTCCTTCTTCTTCTTGTTTTAGAAAAATGAAAGCACCATTTTTCTTAACCCCAATCCTCCATCATGGCAACTACAAACCCCAAATGAGATTAGCATTATCTACTACACTTCCTACAGCACATCTTGAGCATGTCGAGTTGCCGGCTTCATGCTCGAGTTGCCTCGGTATTGAGGCGGGAGCCCGTAAAAGACGAAGGCGATGTGGTGCCCTTTCCGGCGAGGAGGCGACGATATGGAGACTACACTTTCCGCGGGAGATCGGGGCGATGATGAGAAGACCGGAGGACTCGGATCTCTTGGTATACTTCTTATCCCATCTCTTGTTTGCTAGTTAGGTTAATGGTAAACGATCCGGGTTTTCTTTGTCCGCGGTAGCGCCGGTTTCCGAGTAAGGAAAAATTTTGATTCCGCAATTTGGCCTCGAGCAAGACGGCCGGGGCGCTGCCGTGGCGCAACAAATTGTAATGTGTAAAACTCTCCCAGGAGTAACTCTTACTCGCAGCGGGTATCGGGATCCAACTATCTCATAGAAGGTATGCAATCTCATTGCAAATTTCAACACTTGAAATTCCCGATAATATTTTGCCCCTAGCGTCCTATGACCTAGAGGCAGAACAACAAACCATAGTCCGCTAGTCAAGTTCAACCCGTCATTTCTTGATTGAATTAAACCCACCCGCACGACCCTTGACGCAGGCTAACAAAGTCGCACGACTACCCTAATCCAATCTGCATCATATGCATAAACTGATAAATTCTAGTTAGCTACTGCACACTACGCCTTGACGCAGGCCAACAAACGTAGCACGAATACTAAGTAGGACTTATCTGAAATGACGGAGGGCTACGACAGGTTTTTCTGAAAACCTATTGCGTAATGAACTTGATATCGTTGTAGAATCAAATGATTTTAAAATGGAGTGTTTTTTAGGCTTTTCTAGTTTTGCTAAAGGGGTCACTCCCGGTGAAGGGATCGTCGGCCCTTTCCTCGTCGAATGAGGTGCAGGATATATCATATATATCTATGTGCAAAGAAAAAACTCCAAAAGCAATCAAAAGACAAACCGAGGGTTGTAGCATCTGCCAGTTATTGCTAATGGGGTCACTCCCGGTGAAGGGATCTCGGCCC
Source organism: Agapanthus africanus (assembly GCA_030015575.1). Lineage (NCBI taxonomy): Eukaryota > Viridiplantae > Streptophyta > Magnoliopsida > Asparagales > Amaryllidaceae > Agapanthus > Agapanthus africanus. The sequence goes on along the minus strand of CM057350.1, from coordinate 351,181,261 downwards.
TTTCCTTATCGAATAAGGTGCAGGATGTTCTACAAGGAACACCACGATGCAAAGCAAGAACTGTAGCTACCTGTTTTTGAAAATTCGATTCCACAACATCTTTTAGGTTTCTTTTTCTTTCATTAATCATATTAATGAAGTCCCATCATTTAAGTCACCTAAACATCACAGATAAATACGATGCACACTTATGCCATCCGCATTCGCTTCGATGTCCCCTCGTGCACCGTTAGGTTAGGTAACTAACGGCAGAGCGGGACAGGGCTAGCGCGGGTGTAAAATATAAGTAACGTCTATATAATATATCATATATACTATATACAGTATCCATCACAGAACATCAAATGATCACATCACAGATATCGCAGCAAAAGAAACATATGAAACAATGGATATACTAGAACGTCCGTGTTTTATTTTGAGCCTCTATAAAACACGGATTCCACGGTCGCGATGAATAGCCAAACCCACACCCCTAGACCCCTACGAGAGCGGCAAGCAACCCTACCAATTCTAGAGTTAGGAGACCTGGACTCGACTCCTCGAGTTGGTCTCCCACTGGACTCCAGAACCTGGTTACTTGTGCTCTCCTCTTTGGGTCTATTCTAGTGCGGAAAAGTAAATAATATACAAATGGTGACATCAACCTCAACCCGGAAGTGCCCCAATAAAAGAATATTACATACATTTAATTTTACATGAATGAAAATGAAAAACACTCATCTCACATAAAAAACCCCGGCTATTTGAACACGACGATCCAATATAACATATCCAGCAACATATAACATCTCATGTCATCAACGTAAGTAAATATACGCATCCCAATTTTCGTTGACATATAGCAACGAAACCGGTGATATCGCATATTACACTTACGGTCGCAGCAAAGAAAGTGTAAAACTACAACAGTTGGAATCCGCAACCTGCTTAGACATCGCATGCCTAACAATTATAAACCCCATATTTTAGTCTCTATATCGAAAACACTTTTCAATATCTAGTCGGGCAATTCAACAAGATTCCCGATAAGTGATTGAATGCTCGTCGCAAACTTTAGTTGACGGCCGCACCCCCGGATGCCGTCGACGAAGTGCACTAAGGCGGAACACCGCTGCCGCGAGCATCCGAACGGATGCTTTTGGCGATGGGGTTCTCCTACAGTCACTTGGTCGGGGCTATGGGGCATGGTTGTCTATTAAGTTTACCCGGTGAGTATCCGCTTACGCTACGTGATTGCGACGGACTTTTGATCGCATCAAAATTCCGTGGCAACCGATCAAGTGAGACTAAACTTCTATGTTTATAGCATTCATATTAGTTATCACATAACTACTTGTGGATTCCAAATATTGTATCACATTCCGGATAAATAGAAAATGTTAAACTTTCCGATCGAATAATCAAACACCCAAGTTTTCCCGAAACAGCTCAACACTTGAAATAAGTTTAAAAACATCCATTTCATGCCACAGTACCAACGGTCCAGCCGTAGAAGGGTCAAGCTAACGCCTCACATGTGGCACGCCGTACTGCCCCAAACCCTAAGGTTCAAAGGGCAGTTCAAGACGGTCACATAATCGAGTTAAGGTTTGTTGTCTTCTAGAGGGTCCATCGCGTTACTTGCACTACTTAGAACGTTCTTAAACTTCGGAAAAATCCAACACTTGGAAATTTCCCGGCATGGGAAAAAGTGGGTAATTTTATCCGGTCGAACTTTTTAACATGTTCTAAAATATCCGGAAAAAAACATAGACGAAGTTAAACTTTCCGATCGAAATATCGAGTCCCCAATACAACCCAGAAAACTCAACTCTTGAGTAAATATTAAAAATTCCCAGAAAACACATCACTTACAGAAAGAAATTACTGTGCAAAAAGTAAAGGATTACATCATCATATGGCCGCGGAACCGCCGTATAAGCCAAGCTTGTGCCGCGGTTCCGCGGCGCCTTGGGCGCATCTTTTTGTCGTTTTGCACTGTATTTCTTAAAATTGCCTGCTGAATTTTTTAAGCATTTTTAATCTGGAAAAATCCACAGTTTCAGAAAATGTACAGAGAGGGGTATTCGATTAGAGTTTCGGGTTCGAACGGACTTCTAACTTCGTCTACACATCGCCTAAAGCTCTAGCTAGGCTCTGATACCACTGTAGAGTTCCTAGGCACACTCAGGAGGTTCCACAAGGCATCAACCATGCCAAAATCAAATTTTCCATGTGCCAAAGAACCCTAATGCTAGATCGTTAACTAGAGATTAGGCGAAAAAGATGCAAGTAAACAACTTTACTCTAAAGGTGAAAGGGATTATAACCTTTGTAGATCCGTTCCTCCACTTCTTTAGCTCCGTGTTGACGTTCCTCCGCGGCGATCATCGGAATCCCGGACTCTAGCGATGGTTTCGTCTGCGAAATAAGCGGGCTAGGTCATTGACTTCGATGCCGAAGATGATCTACGTCGAGGCGACTCAAACTCAAGCTCCATCTTCACTAGGTCATGAAACTTGTGAAGATAACACCCTATACAATATGGCAAGTGGTAGAGGATGAAGAAATAGGAAGTGGGTTCACTTTAGATTTGGATTTCTCACTTGATTTCACTTGAAATTTTCTAGCAAGCTTTCTTCACTTCATGAAGAAGAAGAAGAAGAAGAAGGAAAAGAATATGAAAAATTAATAATAGAAAATCAAGTGAAGCCTTATCATAATGCAACCATAGGTGAAGTTAACTCATGTAGACAGTAAACTAGGGTTTAGGTAATGGTTAGGTTAAGGATAAAACAAAATGGTAGACTTTTTCAAAGATGCTTTGAAGCTTCATGAAGCTTCAAGCAAAGAAAGAAAAGAAAGCCACCATTTTATTTTTTCCAAAAATAAATAAATAAAATAAATAAATAAGTTAAAACCCTAACCATTAACCTAAACATGGTTTAAAGCAAACACACACCCAAGTTTGCATGTATCATCAAACATGATACAAACTAGTGCACAAACATATATCGCATATACAACTTGTGCACATCAAGTGAGAAAATCAATCTTAAGTGAACAAATACTAGTTAATGCAAAGTAATATATCAAATATATAATTATACACTAAATCATTAAATCGATACTTGATTTAATGATCCGGTCATATCGCATATAACTGACTAATACCAAGTGTATCAATGTATCGAATCAACACTTGATTCGGTAACCCGGTCATATCTCATATAACCGTCCAATGATACAAATCGCAAGAATAGAATACAGTATCACATATTGGTATTATTCTCGGTCCCGCACATATCTCATATGCGCTCCTATTTCGTTTCGCTTGAGCCAGGAAGCCTCTGTGCAGGACTCTAAAGACTCGCCAATACGCCGGCAGTAGGTGATGATCATATCAAACACCCACAAGCCGCAAGCGGTGTGCTAAACATAACGGCCACCCGGGTATTGAACGAACAGAAGATCAACAAGCAAGCCCGCTAGTTCTCCTGTGAATCCAATCAGTAACACTCCCGTACAGTCCAGTCTCGTCGTCTGATATGTCGCATATCTCGCCTAGGGGTGGTAAACGTCAGACCCCAGTAGCTCGATAAGTCGTGTCGATATGAGGTCTATAACAATTCGAGAAATACTGGTAACACTTACCAGTAAATCTCAACAACCCTGGCCAGGGATTTCCGGTTATAGCCAATCGAACACAGCACAACATCAACTCCCTATACTGGGAGAGACGAATCCCCTCCAATCGCTCATTGCCTCAATGTGATTCGGGACTGTACCCAAAAACCACCGTTTTGCACGCCCTCTTAGACGTGGTAAGGTAGAAATCAAAGCACAGTGGGAATCACACAAGACTCTATGACGATCTCGGGTCAACAGACTACTCTGTACCAGTGTCACCGGAGAACTGCCATCTGACGTGAGGTATAATACCATCTGGGAGTTCTCGGCGGGTCCGTCCAGTGTTCCCAGTCTACACTGAGCATCCGTATATCATCTCTGATGTCAAACACCAATGGATATAGGATCATCCATCGCCCATCTGTATGGGTCGAGAAGGTATACGCTAGTCTACTCTGGTATATCGATGCCCCGTCTCGATACACCCACGACTAGGGACCTTGAAGGATGTACTTATGGACTACCATGTCCCCACTAGTATGATCCGCATCATAATCCAGGTACTCAAGTACACATCCTAAGGGCTTTACCCACATGTAATAGAGAGACAATAAGTGTACACGTTAAGGTAAAGAGCAACCAGATAGCATACTATCATGTCGAGCAAGAAAGTCCTCCCTATATATGTCCAAGCATCCACTACAATATACATCCTATGTATAGTAATGGCCTCTAGGGCATACATATAACTAACACCTACCACTCCTCGAATCGGGTTTCACATGCTACTCTCAGAACCGAGAAAACACATGGTGGACGCACTGAAATATCATATAAAGAGAAACCGGGTTTTTAAAACAACACATAATCTCATTTGAAATATCCATGGTTCTCGAATCCAGAAATCTCATGAAAACAGCATATCTCAATGCGTAAAATAATAGAGCATGATGTATGCGACATGTAAAAAGAAACGCGAGCATGTCCGTGTATCATGCAACATGGAATAATGATATGACATATTAAGTGAAAACCGCTCATTTAAAATGATTCCAGTTTTTAAAATATACGTGTAGTTCCTAATTTTACAATAAAACCGGTTATCTATGTAGATACAATATGTATATGCGTAAATATAGATGTACCATGTATGTGTGCACAAATATGGACATACAAATGTGTATATCCGCAAGTATGAGTTTATCAATATATATGTGCACGAATATGGATATATAAATGTGTATATCCGCAAGTATGAGTGTATCAATGTATATGTCATGATGCAGCAACCCTACTGTGTAGTGACATGGCAATTATCGATGATGAAGTGTGTGAGCCGGCAATTATGTGTACGTGTAACATACACATCATCGATAATGGTGCAGGTGTACTATCACAGGTATATGCGATGCAATAATAATATCATGAATGCAGCAAGTAAATCATTAGCTAACAGCTATAAGGTATACATAACTATCATATGTCCGAGTCGGTGAATCTATCAATCTGCGTCTAGCCCAATAACATCGCGTACGGTATAATCCATCGTACGACAACCTCTAGTCAAGGGTAAGGATCAATCATCAAGTCAAACTCATCACGCACGGAATATCATCGTGCGGCGGCTTTATACTAACAAGGATCCTATCATCCTATACGACCAAAGAGGGTACAGCCTAATATCACATACGGCCTATCATCCATGATTCACAACATTCTATAAATGTATATATATCTAGGTACCTATGTCCCAGGTCCCATCTGCAATAATCTCATATTAGGGGACCGGCAAGGTATAAATCAATTCGATCGACTTGCATCCGTATACCATCATATCATCATATCAGTCTTATATTCTTTCATCGCATTTAATTCACCTATCAAATCGACTTGCATAACATTCAATCACTACAAGTATAAGTATCTAATCTAACATACACATCTATTCCTACAGTACCCTAAGCGGTAATATCGCTAAACGACATCCTATGATTGTCTTAAGGTATCATTCTAACTATCCTCCAGTTTCTAATATGGTTTCGTAGCTATCTCATTCTAACCCTAGTTCCTTAATCTAGGTTTCCTAACCACATTCTATAAATCGGTTTCCCATCAAAAGTTTTGCGGGGGTGCTATACGCCATCCACCCGACTTCCCCGGTAGATATAGATCTACTCACATTGCTTCTTGCGTGCCAATGTCGATGTCGCCATCTTTATCTTCAACGCCTTGACGTCACGTGGGGTACCTACAAGGATATCACAAATGCTAAAACACATGAAAATCATATCGGAAACCAAAACGGCATACGCTACGCCCATAGGTAAAAACCTATGTCCTCGCATGCAAACACGATCAATAATCCTTTGCAGTTGACGTTCAAACGCCACCCGACAGAAACGAATCACCAAATACCAAAATCCATGCTAAAACAAGTCGTAAACCATGCGCTAACACAAGAAAACTACCCCAGATTCTACCCTATGTGGAATCAGTCAAAATTGCATATACCCAAGGTCAAATTTACTGGAGATACGGCCCTGAAGCAAAAACGAGGTGTTTCCAACCTACTCTGGCCGCAAATTGCGGCCAGAAAGGATTTATTGGCAGCCTGAAGAAGGAAGTGGGGGCTAGGGTTTTGTGTGGTGGTTCCTAGTTTCCTGCATATACCCCTGTCAGTCCAAAATAATTTTCAGGTAGCTCGGGTGTTAGCAGATTTCAAAACACATTCACCGAATTACAGTTTTTCCCGATATCGTTTCTATAAATCCGTATTCTGGGTTTTAATCTCAGGGTTGGTCCAATGTAACATCACACCAAGGGTTATAGTCCCTAATTACTGTCACGACCCGAAATTGGCACGTGACGGCCCTAATACTACGCAACGCCTAAAAACGTAACGCAGTAAAAGAAAGCCAAAACCTAAAAATCTAAACCATGAAAATACGGAAAAGATAATAAAAGTGTTTAAAACATTCGAAATCACAACCCAAATTCTTTAAAAGTCCAACTTCTTTCTTTAAAAATTTGGCAACACCCCCTTTGTAAAAACTAACCCCAAAATGGTACAACAGATGAAGATAAATAAAGCATAATAGAGATAAAGCTGAATAAAAGACAACAGAAAGGAACTGTATAAAAGACATCAAATCCACAAATAAAATACAATATCGTCCTCACCCAGTCTCTAAGTCAACAACATAATAGTAGATGGAGAGTACAAGATACAACGAATGTACAATATGAAATACAGATAACCATCAAAACCCACCTAAGCAAAATAGTACACTGTGAGCCGATGCGGTATCTGTAGCAAAAGATGATTAGTGAATAGCCTGCCTCGACTACTCTGTGGAAACACCCTGCAAAACAAATGTGGCACAATGGGGGTGAGTTGCTAACTCGTGAATAGTAGATAACATATGCACGTAATCACAGGTATGTACGTACAACATGAATCTAAGATATGCAATTTACAGTAATAACAGGTCATGTGAATGCAGAATAATGGAAAGTATACTAGCAGGTACAATCAATATGTGAAGCAATAGTAACATGACAATTATATGCAATAATCATGCAATAGAGATATGAGAATGTAGATATGCAGCAATCATGAAGGGTACACTAACAGGTACTCCTAATACATGGAACAGTGCATAAGTAGATAAGTATGAGGTATGGAGTGAAATATGTCATTTCCACGAATCCTGACATCGTGGTAGGATCACAATCCATCAAGACACCAAAATCCCAATTCCTCAAATCGGCCCCCAAGTTAGGTTCTCAAATCATATAAGTCTCACATCTCCCAAATGAACAATATCGAGTAATCTCCTATATCCCGAATGTACAAATCAGTAATCTCATATGTATCCGGTATCCAATCTCAATGAATCACCTAATATCCCAAATCAATCTTAAGTGAAATTATAGAATCCTAAATATATATATATACATATATGCAGAAATAAATATGATGGGGTCAATACACATATATTAGCGTCCCATTCCACTAATATTGGTGTAAGGGTATATATAACAACGGCTAAATCTGTTATATATACAAAGATGTTAAAAGAAATATCATGAAAACAATGTGCCAAGCATCGACATAGAAATCCTGATCTATCAGATGCCGTCACCAAGACTAGCATCCTGATAGGTACGTATCATACGCTATCCGGAAAGCACGAGTGCCTAGCTCTGACCCTCGCCTTTCAACGTAAGCATACGTGCATGACTCCCAACGGTATCTTCATGATCCCCGCCGAGTCATTGGTACTATCACCAGTAGGTACTCGCCCGTCCCCAGGCTCAATCGGCAAAGTCCATCGATCTTCTTGCCGAGGGGAACCATACCGGGCCCCACCATGTACCCTCATACGGCACCTACTCCTCGTATGGGGTATATAATCAGAACCGATAAATCTCTTGGTGGCTGCGCAAATATCATATCAAGAAAACCGGGTTTTTCAATGTATACATAATTTCATGAACTCCCGCGGTTCCCAAATCCAGAAAACATCATGTAAAATCCAAATAACAATGCGCAAATCCAGGAATAAATATGTGCGATATATCTAAAATATGAGCATATAAATGGAAATATGTTGCTGAAACCAGATGTATGCGAAATCAATAAGGTTGTAGCGTTTTGAAAATCGTTTCGGTGAAATTTCGAAAAATCGGTAAAATAAAAGGGTTTTCTGTAAAAAGTCAAAATACAAATATCTTATTATAAAAATTAAATATACATATTCTAGCTATGTAATTGCTATTATTTGGTGTTTATTGAGCCACTGGTGAAATTTCAAATTTTCTGAAAAAAATATTATTTTATTATTATTTTAAGCCGTCACTAATACATTTAATTAGAGAAAATTACAAATTGGAATGAGTTGAAACAAATTTTGTGCATCATAAAACTTTAAATAAAAATTTATCATGTGGTTTTTGGAACGAAATCATTTTCCAAAACGGTTTAGAAATTATTGAAGAAAAAAGGGTTTTTTTTAGTGTAAATGGATGTTTGGGGTATTGTATTTATCATTTTTCATCACCCCACACCCGTGCCCACACCCACACCCCCCCACTTACTTCTCCCCTTAGCTAAATTCAGCAGCCCCCATTTTTTTCCCCACTTGAATTTCAAAGGAAAAGAAATGAAAGAAAAGAAAAGAAAATGGATAAATTAGTTAGACTTTTGACCTTGAATTGACTTTGACTTTCTCCCCATTTTTCTCCACCTCCCTCTCTCTCCTCCCCCACTCATTTTCTGGCCAAAATCTGAACCCTAACAGCCCTTCATTCTTCATCTCCTTCTCTTTAAAAAATTTCTTCAAAAATGCTTGAAAAATCCACAAAAAATCAAGCAAAAATCCAAATCAAAATCCACCTCCTACCCATTTTCCCTTGGCTACCATAGCATGGATCTAGGGATTTAGATTTCAATTTGGGAGGCTAAGTGTGCTTGTGGGTTCTTCAAATTATTTGGGTATAAATTCTAACCTTTTTGCTTAATGTGTTGTTAATTGCTTAGGTTAGCTTAATTAATTGTTTAATTAGGTTTTTAATTAGTTTTAGGTGCATGATTTAAAATTCAAGAGAGGGGTTTGATTTTAAATTGGTATTTTGTGTTGTGAGATTTAGTTTATGTGATATAATTGACATATTAATGTTATGCTAAATCCAATTTAAGTTGCTAGTTTGCATATTTGTTAATTTAAAAGTGATAATTATATAATTGGTAAACTAGGTTTTTTAAATAATTATATTCTTATGAGATAAAATTCAAATTTAGGTTTCATGTCATTATAAAGATTATATTGAGTGGTTTAAAGCTTTTTGTTCATGGAAATCCAACATAAATTGTAGTTTGTGCATTTTTTTGTTTTGAAATTGTTAAAAAGGGTATTTTGTAAACTAGAATATTAGGGTTTTTGGAATTTAATGAGATTAAATTCCGGAAATTGTTTCTATGACTTATTTAAGATATTTAATAAATTTATTGGCCTCTACATTCATTTAAACAATATGTTTTGTACAAAAACGGTGAATTGTGCTCGCTAGATTTTCGGAAAAATGACTTTTTGAGTGAAATTGGCGTTTTTGTGAGTTTCAACCTAGTTTATATTAAAATTAGTGTTCGTGAATGTGCAAATGAGTGTATTTGGGTTTTTCTCGATGGTTTGGCGTTTGTACGCCGACGTCGAGGGTTTTTGGGTTGATTTGTGAAAGCAACCAAAGGTTTTGACCTATGTGGGATTCGTGCGTCGTTTTGATCATGAGTCGGATTTTAATGAGATATGGTGCATTATGATATGTAGGTACCCCCATGTGGACTTCGAGATGACAAGCAAGCGCGTGGCGACGTCGGCACCGGCTAGCGAGGACCAGGTGAGTAGATTTATATCTACGGGGAGAAGTCGGGTGGATGGCGTATAGCACCCCCGCAGTCCGTGGTGGTGTATACGGATGCGTATACACACCAACATTTATTATATGTTATTTAGGATTAATAACGATGCTTAGGATGGATATTGGTGTGTTGGACTATTTTTAGTGTTGCGAACCCTAGGGTAGTGTTGCACTACACATACACACATACATACTTGCATACATTCCTATTGATATGTGCTCATGGGATTCTTTATAGTTATGTGTTCACATGGGTATGGGACTATGTGTTCACATACGGATTGAGGATGATACTTGGGATTGAGCTGAGTCGATGAGATTTGATTTGAGGCCGTGAGATCGGTAATATAGAAGGGTTCGTATCTTAGATACGACATGACGTTGTAGCGGGTCCTTGACGTAGTGTTTCACACATGTCCATGCACACGTAGGCGGGATCAGTATGGTACTAGACGTAGATCAGTACCCCGATCATGATATTTGATAAAGAGGATACCAGGTGAATAGTATGATGAATGTGATATTGACCCGTACCCAGATTGGGATGCCGTACGACGGATTTACGTACGAGCTATATTGATGATTGATCCACACTCTTGACTTGGGATGCCTGATTATAGATATGGTATCGGATATGATATTATTGAGGCGGGATCACCGACTATACATATACAGGTATGTATATGTATCGACTCAGATGATAGGCGGTTTCTTTACCTGTAGTTCAGCTTGTTAGTTCAGCCGTATAGTTTAGTGTAGTTGTTAGATTAGATTAGACTTCTTACCTATTTCAAAAACTAACGAATCGTGGGCATTTTTAAAGACAGCTCAAGGGAATCTACGGATATTTCAAAAACGACGTATCTTTTCATAAAAACACCGTAGCCCCTATTTTCAAAACCCCATGATTCGTGTTATTTCAAAAGGCACCATCTGTAGGACTTATATTAGATTATTGCAGATTAGTTATCGTTGTGTCTAGTATTCAGCTCCCGCACATTATTGCTGTTCGCTCTGCCTCGCATACTTATTGTGCTGCATATTCCATTATTGATATCATGCTGTTAGGACACCAGCACCATTACCGATGATGCGTATGTACTACGTACACCTACTTGCCGGCTCACACACATCTTCATCGGTAATTGCCATGTCACGTACACTTTAGAGAATATATTTGCTTGACTTAGCTTGTTAGCTAGTAGTTTTGACATGATATTAGTGTACTTTCCTTATATGCCATATTAGACATTTCAGTTATTACTTGCTACTTCATGCATATTGTTATTCATTGTTATACCGCACGCATGGATTCTCATGCCTTTATTCACTAGTTTATGTGCTATTGAGATTTTGGACTCGGATTTCCTTGATATTTCTGGATTTGGGAACCGTGGAGATTTCAAAAGAGAATATGTAATTTTATTTTAAAAACCCGGTTACCCTGGATATGATATTTCAGTGCGTCCACCATGTGTTTTCTCGGTGCTGAGAGCGACATGTGAGACCCGAGTTCGAGGAGTCGAGGAACCGTTTCGGGTACATGGTGGACCCGGTAAGGTACCCCGGGACAAGAAGCTCGTGGTGATGACGATGAGCCTGGCAGGGGGAGACTACCTACCGGTGATATTACCCGACGCGTCGGATATCCGGAGGATACCGTCGTGGTCTTGAGATGGATGGTAGGGGCCGGTCTGGACTGGCGGCGCCCTAGATATTGTGATTTAGATATTGAGATTTTGAGACATTGAGATTTATGTTTTGTGTCGATGCTAGACACCGTTGGTGCTGATTTCAGTTATGATACCTCATTTGAAAAAAATACAAAGGAAATCTCACTAATTTATGAAAACAGTTTCTTCATTTACATGTATGCTGTTTTCATGCATTCATACCTCACTCATATGATATATTGCTACCTGAGGCACTGACACGGGCACATGTGATTACACTCGGGTTAGATATTACCCTAGACATTGTCATAGGCTGCCTGTTATACATATATTTGAGGATATATAATGATCATTGACCTAGGATTGCGTTATTTATGCGATTTCTGTGCGTAGATGTTCTTCTATTCACGAGTTGGCAACTCACCCCCGTTGTGCCCCAGTTTCTTGCAGGTTTTGCCGTACAGGTTTCATTACGGCTTTGCGGGCTCAGTTTCATTCGGGTGACTTGCTAGTAGGTGGGTTTTTCTTGTATCGTACCCATCATATTACCTTGTATAATATTATTCAGTTGTATCTAGTAAATTCCATCAACCAAACATGTATTTATTGAGATAGAGACCAGTATTGTTTATTCTTTCGACCTTAGAGTCGCTCGTTACATTTCTGGTGGTTTTGAGTTTCCTTTTGAGTTTTGATCCTCGCCGTTGGCGTTGTATATTATATTGCTTGTGTGGTTGTGACCGTCGATTGACGAAGAGCTAGCTCCCGCATGGGGATGCCTTTTTCTTGATTTCGTATACTATTCATGTTGTATCCCGTTTAGGGGCCAGTATTTACAAAGGAGACTCTGCCGAAATTTTCAGTAAATTTTTGATGTTTTTAAAAACCGCATAATTCGGCTTATGCTATTGAAACTACTTGCTTTAAGTTGGTTTTTCCTGCACTCTACTACTTTTCTTGGTTTGGATTTCTGGGTTTTCGGTTTACTTAGATTACGTACGCCTCGAGACGTTCGTAGTTTAATGCCGGTCATGTTCCATACTTTCGGATCGTGACAAAGTTGGTATCAGAGCGTTAGGTTTTACCTTCGGAGCGTAGGATGACCCTTGGTTGATGGAATAGGTGACTAAAGTAGAGTGACGTACCGTTGGTATATTCCGCGGCATATTTACGATACGCTACTCCACTTATGAAGCCTTAGGATGTACATTTCCTTGTTCAGTATTATATTCCTTCCTGATCTAGCCTCATCGGTACCAGTTTGGTTTTGCTGCTACGGTTACGGGCAGGGAGAGCTACGGCTAGAGTTGCGGTCAGCACAAGCTCGTCACGAACGAGGACTGACCAGGGCGAAATTCCGGCGACACACGATTGCAGAGATGTGTCTTTTTACTGTGTTTCCGCGCCATGAGCGATTGGCGAATCGCCTTTATGAGGTTACTCGGAGGTGCTGATCGACACTAGAGGATTGAGCCAATGATAAAGGCCAGCCAGATTTTGATGACCGTTGGTGTGTTGCTTACTCATGATGATTGAGGCACCGTTCAGCATGCAGACGAGTGAGCCAGTTGTTGCTGCGAGCGACGAGATATCGCCCCATATATTGGAGCTATTGCAGTACAGATTGTACTAAGAGATGATAGAAGGTCGCTAGTCACCCGAGGATGAATGACTATGACATGTGGTTCGTTCGCCTACCCGATGAGAGGTCATCAGATAGATTGATTCCAGCTAGAAACGACTTCACGCAGAGACGTGAGGGTCGACAGAGGCGATCGAATGTCGGAAACCTATTATTCCAAGTTTAAAGTAGTCGGAAAGACATGCAGGCAATTCTATGGTCCCTCTAGAAGAATGAAACCCTAACTCGACTTAATGACCGTGTGAAAGCCTTTGAACCTTCGGGTTTGCGGCAGTTCTACGGCGCCATTAGTGAGGCTTGGGTTTGCCCTTCTACGGCTGGACCACCGATGCTGTGGTATGTATTCGATACTATTAAACTGTACCAAAATGTTGAGCTCTTGGGGGATTATGAGGTTTTGACGAATCGATCGAATGGTTTGACTTAATTCGGATGCTAGGTGGTGAGATGCATTCTTGGGAGACTCCAGATACGAGGATAGCCGTTGGAGCTCAGTCCATGCAGCCACGACGAGACGAGTCCGAAGCGGTCGACATTAGAGAAAAGTGGAGTAAAAGGTTCGCACCAGATCTAGATGAGATGACGTTCCACTCTGCCGATATCAGAGATGCGATGCGCATGCCGAGGCATGGTACTTGGACTTACCTTCCAGAAGGAGTCGCGATGGGTATGCAGCCGTTCCAGAGCAAGATGCAGATATAGGAAAGGACGATGACTTTCGGACAGTTGGCAGAGACGAGGCATGGAGTAGACCGTGAGCAGGATTCCTTCCAGGACACTGCTGCAATGATACTTGCACCCAGGATCAGATGTGTCATGTACATTCAGAGAGCCAGAGGCCGACGCCAGTGATATGCTGTCTTACGAGTGGTCGTGATGATTGACCGGGAGATGACAAGAGATGTGCAAGAACTGGATCATCCCCGTTAGCACACCTGACAGGGCCGATGAGCCGATGGACCGAGAGATTGGTAATTCACAGTGAAGACCTTGACCTAGGAGTGGTCATGGTTACGCACACCAGCAGGACAGAGTTCATGATCATCGACGAGACGTCCCACTAGTGACCGTGACAGTTGGCCGAGATTCTTAGAGGATGCGCTTGAGCAGTACTATTCCGCCATTATTGATTACGATGTTTTGGGTGATTTATTCGTATGATTTGATTTTGATGATTGAGGATTTACGATCTTTGCACAGTGTTGCACTTGATATCTTTTTCATGCTTTAGTTTCACATGTTTGTGATTTTACGGTTTTAAACAGTTGAGTTGGTTTTGTGCGTATGCATGCACACGATTTTGTTCCTACACTCGGTATAGTTTATATATGCTTGCAGTGCAGTGATACGCCTTTTGTGTACTTAGATGCACTGGACTTCGATTTCGATTGTGATACTCGATATTTGTTTTGTGCACCTTGTGCACCTGATTGATTTTGCGCACGTTCGGCGCTTGATATTGGATTTCATGATTTCGTGCACGATGGATGCACCTGATTTGGATTTTCGCGCACGTTGGGCGCATGTTTTGAAGGGTGATTTTAGTGCACACCCGAGGCACTAAATCGAGATTTTTTTCGTGCATGTCAGATGCACTTGATTTTGCTGTCAGGCACACATGTTGCCTACGACAGATGTTTCGTGCACACCCGATGCACTTAGATATTGTTTCTGTGCGCATGTATGGCACATTCATGGATTTTGATTTCCGTACGCACCAGACGCACGTAGTATTCATGTGCATATTTTGGGATTGATTTCTTATAGAGCAGTACGTTTTTATGATATTGCTATATGTTTTCGTACTGAGCAGGACTAGTCAGAGGACAGTACCTGAATATATTTTGCATGCATTGATAGTTATTGAAGGGATTTCCAAAAAGCGAGCTATAGCCTCAGTATTTACCTACGTGTCTGATATGACACGAAATGTTTAAAACAAGGAGACCCTTCTAAATTGTTTCCAAAACGGCGGAACGTACATTTCAAACAAAGGTATATATGTATATAGCTATTTTCTTATGATAGACGTACGCCACTGTGCAGTGTTATACGCGTTGCACAGCGACTTAAGAGATTTGGCATGCATTTCCTTCAGATACTTACAGATATAGATTCGATGTTTACATGTATAGTTTCGAGTTATATCATATTGGTTTGATTTGGATTTGGCATTGATGTCTTCTCCATGACTCCGATGATTGCGGGATGCTTGACGGAGTATTGATTTGAGTTATATACTCATTTTTTTTTCAAGCGCATGCACTGCGCTACGATTTGTTTTATGTATTTACAGTTTCGGAGCCCCGACGACTTGATGGTTTTTCTTAGATGTTTTAGTATTTGGGGAAGTTTGAATTTAAATTCGGGGACCGAATTTTTTTAAGGGGGGAAGATTGTAGCGTTTTGAAAATCGTTTCGGTGAAATTTCGAAAAATCGGTAAAATAAAGGGGTTTTCTGTAAAAAGTCAAAATACAAATATCTTATTATAAAAATTAAATATACATATTCTAGCTATGTAATTGCTATTATTTGGTGTTTATTGAGCCGCTGGTGAAATTTCAAATTTTCTGAAAAAAATATTATTTTATTATTATTTTAAGCCGTCACTAATACATTTAATTAGGGAAAATTACAAATTGGAATGAGTTGAAACAAATTTTGTGCATCATAAAACTTTAAATAAAAATTTATCATGTGGTTTTTGGAACGAAATCATTTGCCAAAACGGTTTAGAAATTATTGAAGAAAAAAGGGTTTTTTTTAGCGTAAATGGATGTTTGGGGTATTGTATTTATCATTTTTCATCACCCTACACCCGTGCCCACACCCACACACCCCCACTTACTTCTCTCCTTAGCTAAATTCAGCAGCCCCCATTTTTTTCCCCACTTGAATTTCAAAGGAAAAGAAATGAAAGAAAAGAAAAGAAAATGGATAAATTAGTTAGACTTTTGACCTTGAATTGACTTTGACTTTCTCCCCATTTTTCTCCACCTCCCTCTCTCTCCTCCCCCACTCATTTTCTGGCCAAAATCTGAACCCCAACAGCCCTTCATTCTTCATCTCCTTCTCTTTAAAAAATTTCTTCAAAAATGCTTGAAAAATCCACAAAAAATCAAGCAAAAATCCAAATCAAAATCCACCTCCTACCCATTTTCCCTTGGCTACCATAGCATGGATCTAGGGATTTAGATTTCAATTTGGGAGGCTAAGTGTGCTTGTGGGTTCTTCAAATTATTTGGGTATAAATTCTAACCTTTTTGCTTAATGTGTTGTTAATTGCTTAGGTTAGCTTAATTAATTGTTTAATTAGGTTTTTAATTAGTTTTAGGTGCATGATTTAAAATTCAAGAGAGGGGTTTGATTTTAAATTGGTATTTTGTGTTGTGAGATTTAGTTTATGTGATATAATTGACATATTAATGTTATGCTAAATCCAATTTAAGTTGCTAGTTTGCATATTTGTTAATTTAAAAGTGATAATTATATAATTGGTAAACTAGGTTTTTTAAATAATTATATTCTCATGAGATAAAATTCAAATTTAGGTTTCATGTCATTATAAAGATTATATTGAGTGGTTTAATGCTTTTTGTTCATGGAAATCCAACATAAATTGTAGTTTGTGCATTTTTTTGCTTTGAAATTGTTAAAAAGGGTATTTTGTAAACTAGAATATTAGGGTTTTTGAAATTTAATGAGATTAAATTCCGAAAATTGTTTCTATGACTTATTTAAGATATTTAATAAATTTATTGGCCTCTACATTCATTTAAACAACATGTTTTGTACAAAAATGGTGAATTGTGCTCGCTAGATTTTCGGAAAAATGACTTTTTGAGTGAAATTGGCGTTTTTGTGAGTTTCAACCTAGTTTATATTAAAATTAGTGTTCGTGAATGTGCAAATGAGTGTATTTGGGTTTTTCTCGATGGTTTGGCGTTTGTACGCCGACGTCGAGGGTTTTTGGGTTGATTTGTGAAAGCAACCATAGGTTTTGACCTATGTGGGATTCGTGCGTCGTTTTGATCATGAGTCGGATTTTAATGAGATATGGTGCATTATGATATGTAGGTACCCCCATGTGGACTTCGAGACGACAAGCAAGCGCGTGGCGACGTCGGCACCGGCTAGCGAGGACCAGGTGAGTAGATTTATATCTACGGGGAGAAGTCGGGTGGATGGCGTATAGCACCCCCGCAGTCCGTGGTGGTGTATACGGATGCGTATACACACCAACATTTATTATATGTTATTTAGGATTAATAACGATGCTTAGGATGGATATTGGTGTGTTGGACTATTTTTAGTGTTGCGAACCCTAGGGTAGTGTTGCACTACACATACACACATACATACTTGCATACATTCCTATTGATATGTGCTCATGGGATTCTTTATAGTTATGTGTTCACATGGGTATGGGACTATGTGTTCACATACGGATTGAGGATGATACTTGGGATTGAGCTGAGTCGATGAGATTTGATTTGAGGCCGTGAGATCGGTAATATAGCAGGGTTCGTATCTTAGATACGACATGACGTTGTAGCGGGTCCTTGACGTAGTGTTTCACACATGTCCATGCACACGTAGGCGGCATCAGTATGGTACTAGACGTAGATCAGTACCCCGATCATGATATTTGATAAAGAGGATACCAGGTGAATAGTATGATGAATGTGATATTGACCCGTACCCAGATTGGGATGCCGTACGACGGATTTACGTACGAGCTATATTGATGATTGATCCGCACTCTTGACTTGAGATGCCTGATTATAGATATGGTATCGGATATGATATTATTGAGGCGGGATCACCGACTATACATATACAGGTATGTATATGTATCGACTCAGATGATAGGCGGTTTCCTTACCTGTAGTTCAGCTTGTTAGTTCAGCCGTATAGTTTAGTGTAGTTGTTAGATTAGATTAGACTTCTTACCTATTTCAAAAACTAACGAATCGTGGGCATTTTTAAAGACAGCTCAAGGGAATCTACGGATATTTCAAAAACGACGTATCTTTTCATAAAAACACCGTAGCCCCTATTTTCAAAACCCCATGATTCGTGTTATTTCAAAAGGCACCATCTGTAGGACTTATATTAGATTATTGCAGATTAGTTATCGTTGTGTCTAGTATTCAGCTCCCGCACATTATTGCTGTTCGCTCTGCCTCGCATACTTATTGTGCTGCATATTCCATTATTGATATCATGCTGTTAGGACACCAGCACCATTACCGATGATGCGTATGTACCACGTACACCTACTTGCCGGCTCACACACATCTTCATCGGTAATTGCCATGTCACGTACACTTTAGAGAATATATTTGCTTGACTTAGCTTGTTAGCTAGTAGTTTTGACATGATATTAGTGTACTTTCCTTATATGCCATATTAGACATTTCAGTTATTACTTGCTACTTCATGCATATTGTTATTCATTGTTATACCGCACGCATGGATTCTCATGCCTTTATTCACTAGTTTATGTGCTATTGAGGTTTTGGACTCGGATTTCCTTGATATTTCTGGATTTGGGAACCGTGGAGATTTCAAAAGAGAATATGTAATTTTGTTTTAAAAACCCGGTTACCCTGGATATGATATTTCAGTGCGTCCACCATGTGTTTTCTCGGTGCTGAGAGCGACATGTGAGACCCGAGTTCGAGGAGTGGAGGAACCGTTTCGGGTACATGGTGGACCCGGTAAGGTACCCCGGGGCAAGAAGCTCGTGGTGATGACGATGAGCCTGGCAGGGGGAAACTACCTACCGGTGATATTACCCGACGCGTCGGATATTCGGAGGATACCATCGTGGTCTTGAGATGGATGGTAGGGGCCGGTCTGGACTGGCGGCGCCCTAGATATTGTGATTTAGATATTGAGATTTTGAGACATTGAGATTTATGTTTTGTGTCGATGCTAGACACCGTTGGTGCTGATTTCAGTTATGATACCTCATTTGAAAAAAATACAAAGGAAATCTCACTAATTTATGAAAACAGTTTCTTCATTTACATGTATGCTGTTTTCATGCATTCATACCTCACTCATATGATATATTGCTACCTGAGGCACTGACACGGGCACATGTGATTACACTCGGGTTAGATATTACCCTAGACATTGTCATAGG
Organism: Agapanthus africanus; assembly: GCA_030015575.1. Lineage (NCBI taxonomy): Eukaryota > Viridiplantae > Streptophyta > Magnoliopsida > Asparagales > Amaryllidaceae > Agapanthus > Agapanthus africanus. The sequence goes on along the minus strand of CM057350.1, from coordinate 351,161,759 downwards.
CTGCCTGTTATACATATATTTGAGGATATATAATGATCATTGACCTAGGATTGCGTTATTTATGCGATTTCTGTGCGTAGATGTTCTTCTATTCACGAGTTGGCAACTCACCCCCGTTGTGCCCCAGTTTCTTGCAGGTTTTGCCGTACAGGTTTCATTACGGCTTTGCGGGCTCAGTTTCATTCGGGTGACTTGCTAGTAGGTGGGTTTTTCTTGTATCGTACCCATCATATTACCTTGTATAATATTATTCAGTTGTATCTAGTAAATTCCATCAACCAAACATGTATTTATTGAGATAGAGACCAGTATTGTTTATTCTTTCGACCTTAGAGTCGCTCGTTACATTTCTGGTGGTTTTGAGTTTCCTTTTGAGTTTTGATCCTCGCCGTTGGCGTTGTATATTATATTGCTTGTGTGGTTGTGACCGTCGATTGACGAAGAGCTAGCTCCCGCTTGGGGATGCCTTTTTCTTGATTTCATATACTATTCATGTTGTATCCCGTTTGGGGGCCAGTATTTACAAAGGAGACTCTGCCGAAATTTTCAGTAAATTTTTGATGTTTTTAAAAACCGCATAATTCGGCTTATGCTATTGAAACTACTTGCTCTAAGTTGGTTTTTCCTGCACTCTACTACTTTTCTTGGTTTGGATTTCTGGGTTTTCGGTTTACTTAGATTACGTACGCCTCGAGACGTTCGTAGTTTAAGTGCCGGTCATGTTCCATACTTTCGGATCGTGACAATGGTACAGATAAGTAACATCAATAAAGGTAAATATGTAACTGCCACTAAATATGCGTGTAACATACAGGTGTAGCAATGTATAGGTATCTACCTATAAGAACTGATGAAGTATACCCCCTCCGGGTATGAGTGGATTATGAGCAAGGTATCTACGTAGCTAAATGTCAATGTGATAAGTAATATAATATCTATAATGGTTTGTGTGTGACATGGCAATTATTGACGGTGTGTGTGTAGCTTACAATCCGTGCTCGTGCAACATGAACCGTCAATAATATGTGCAGTGTCCTACGGCTACTAGTCACAGTACAACTATATCTAAGTAAATAGGGTAAAGGCGCATTTCTAACAATGACGTAGAATATGCGACAAGTATTTGAATTCTAGCCCAGACGCATAACGCCATGCGGGCGATTCCCCTGTAGATATTAAATCTACTCACCTACGCTCCAAGCTAGGTGAATCCTACCATCTGCTTCCCTCTTGTAGCTGCGTCCGATGTACTTGCCTGCAAACCTGAAAATGAGACAAGAAAACCATATATAAGCCAAATATCTCGCAACACGCGATATCGAACCCAAACGAGAAACTCGCGTCGCGAACTAAACGCGCGTGTGCACGATACACTGAAACGTGTGAATACGCGTCTAAAACTACAGCGACACGCCGCGACACGCTGGAACGCAGAACCCACTCGCGTATCGCGAGTATCGCGCAAGTAAAATGAACTAGCAAAACGATATATGACCACAGATATTCATACAGGTAAAATCTTACAAAACTATACATGCCAAAACACTATAGAATATAGCAGACAACCCTACACAAAAATCCAACACCCCACTCCCTTTCCTGGCCGCAATTTGCGGCCAGATGGAATAAAACGGCGGCCAAGATTGGGAAAGGGTGGCTCGTGTTCTGGTGGTGTATTCTAGACCTAACAAGCATGTTCCAGTTTTCTCAATTTTGTCCTGAAGGCCCCGGGTCAAAAGCAGATCACAGAATGCCATAATGTCGCATAAAAACACCGATTTTGCACAAAACACAAACCCTATGGTATTTTAGTGAAATCTGGGTAAATTCTCAGTTAAAGTAACCCTAACAACACTAAAATAGGCTAGGTTAACAAACACAATCATCACTTAATCAACATTCCACATAAATCAACTTAATTAGCATTAAACTCACTATTTAACACTAATCGAAGCTAATCAACACATAAACTTAGCAACTAGGGGATTGAGTTCAGAAATTACCTTACTCACGACCCTAGGCACAAGGAGAAGGAGTGAATGGAGGAGGAAGAGCTGCTGCAAGTAGCTGGAGCTCCTGCTGCTGCTGTTGCTGCCTGCTGCTGCTGCTGCTGCTGTTTGCTGATGCTGTTGTTGCTGATGGAGCTGCTGTTGTTTCTGTTGTTGTTGTTGATGCTGATGGTGCTGCTGCTTCAGCTGAAGATGAGTGTGTGTGTGTATGAGTGAATGAGAGAACAAGAGAAATGAGAGTGGGGGTGAGAATGAGAGAAGTTCAAACCCCCCCACTTCTCACTCTCTCTCTCCTCATTTAATAGGCATGGCACAAGCCATATAGCCCCATGCCCCCCCCTCTCTCTCCCAAAGTCAACAATGAAAGTCAAATTTTAAAACACCATTTAAATTCATTTTTCTTTTAAAGAACAACCATGCACAATAACTAAAACACTTAAAACAACCTTAAAATTAGCTTAAGGCAAATGGGTTAATCCACCATGATTGCTAATCATGGTTAAACCCCAAATTAACACCCTAGTTATCATGCACATGTGTGTGCAAGGCTAGGAAAAATCTAAAAAAATATTCATTAAATAGGATAAAATAATTAAAAACCAATTTGGTAAACTTTTTATTAAAAACCATATATTAAAATATAATTAGCCATAAAATACATTCTAAGGTGTTACAATCTCCCCCTTAAAAGAAATTCATCCCCGAATTTAAAAATATAATGCTACGTGTACATTCGAAGAGAAGATTACAACTCTCAAATCTTGCTCGCAGCCTCCCAAGTGATTGTAGGGTTCCTAGGCACACTAATGAGTTCTCACAAGGCATCAACCATGCCAATTTCTAATTTTACATGTGCCGAGAAACCCAAATGCGGATTCGTTGACTAGAATTTTTAGGCGAAAAGGATAACTAGTAAACTGCTTTACTATTGAGTGAAATACAACCTTTGTAGATCCGGTTCTCCACTTCCTTAGCTCCACGTAGACGTCCTCTCCGCTGTACAAATCAGATCTTGGACTCTAGTGTCGACTCCATCGGAGAAATGGGCGGGCTAGGTCATTGACTACGATCCCGAAGATGATCTACGTCGAGGCATCACAAGATCAAGCTCCCACTTCACCAAGTCATGAAACTTGTGAAGAAAACACCCTATACTACTTGGCAAGAGGTAGAGGATGAAGAAATAGGAAGTGGGTTCACTTTAGAATTGGATTTCTCACTCTTTTCATCAAATCACCATTGATGGAAGCAAGGTTTTCTTCTTGAAGAAGAAGAAGAAGAAGAAGATAATTATCATAAGAATAATGAGAAAATAGAAAAAGATTATTCTTATCATAACTACAACCATGGTTAGATGTAGAGAATTAACTAAGGTTAGGTGGAATGGTTAGGGTTAGGAGAAGAAGACAAGAATGGTTGCTTTGGTCAAAGTTGCATGAAGCTTCAAGAAGCTTCAAGTGAGAAAGCAACCATTATGTTTTCTTTTCCCATTTCTTTTTAATCCAAATTAAAAGATAAATGAATGAATAAATAAATAAAAACCCTAACCATTTACTTAACCAAGGTTTAATTCTTTACACTAACCCTAGCAATCATGTATCATCAAACATGATACAATCAAGTGCACAAAAAATATATCACATATACAATGTGCACATCAAGTGAGAAAATCCTTTTAAAATGAACCAATACTAGTTAATGCAAAGTAATATATCAAATATATAATTATGAATTAAATCATTAAATCAACACATGATTTAACGATCCGGTCATATCGCATATGACCGACTAATATTCAATATATCGGCTTATCAAATCAATCCTTGATTCGATAACTAGGTTATATCGCATACAACCAATCGATACATTCATCGCGAGAATGAAATACGGTATCACATACATGCATTATTCTCAGTCCCGCACATATCTCATATGCGCTCCTATTTCGTTTCGCTTGAGCCAGGAAACCTCTGTGTAGGACTCTAAAGACTCGTCAATACGCCGGCAGCAGGTGATGATCATATCAAACACCCATAAGCCGCAAGCGGTCTGCTAAACGTAACGGCCACCCGGGTATTGAGCGATCAGAAGATCGACGAGCAAGCCCGCTCACACTCCTGTGAATCCAACCAGTAACACTTACCGTACAGTCCGGTCTCGTCGTCTGATATGTCGCATATCTTGCCTAGGGGTGGTAAACGTCAGACCCCAATAGCTCGATAAGTCGTATCGATATGAGGTCTATAACAGTTTGAGAAACTACTGGTAACACTTACCAGTAAATCTCAGCAACCCTGGCCAGGGATTTCCGGTTATAGTCAATCGAACACAGCGCAACATCAACTCCCTATACCGGGAGAGACGAATCCCCTCCTATCGCTCATTGCCTCCATGTGATTCGGGACTGTACCCAAAAACCACCGTTTTGCACGCCCTCTTGGACGTGGTAAGGTGGAAATCAAAGCACAGTGGAAACCACACAAGACTCTATGACGATCTCGGGTCAACAGACTACTCTGTACCAGTGTCTCCAGAGAACTGCTATCTGGCGTAAGGTATAATACCATCTGGGAGTTCCCGGCGAGTCCGTCCAGTGTACCCAGTCTCCACTGAGCACCCGTATATCATCTCCGATGTCAAACACCAATGGATATGGGATCATCCATCGCCCATCTGTATGGGTCGAGAAGGTATACGCTAGTCTACTCTGGTATATCGATGCCCCGTCTTGATACACCTACGACTAGGGACCTTGAAGGATGTACTTATGGACTACCATGTCCCCACTAGTATGATCCGCATCATAGTCCAGGTAGTCAAGTACACATCCTAAGGGCTTTACCAACATGTAACAGAGAGACAATCAGTATACACGTTAAGGTAAAGAGTAACCAGATAGCATACTATCATGTCGAGCAAGAAAGTCCTCCCTATATATGTCCAAGCATCCACTACAATATACATCTTATGTATAGTAATGGCCTCTAGGGTATACATATAACTAACAATCTCCCACTTGCACTAGGGCCATCTGATAGCAGTGGTTGTAGTATCTCATACTCAACCATCCCATAAAAGTCTCTCTCTGGGAAAAGGCCTTTGTGAGTGGATCCGCCGTGTTGTCCTCTGAGTCTACTCTCCTAACCTCGATCACCCTGGAGATCAACCATCTCCATGATCAGGTGATACTGCCTTAGAATATGTCTGGATCACTGATTGGACGGACGTTCCTTGGCATAAGCCACAACTCCATTGTCACACAATGGGAGGAACTAAGTTCATCTCATGAACTAATATACACCCAGACTGCCTCTTTGGTAGCATCTTAAGTAGCGATGTATCTTGCCTTTAATCGTCTAGTATGCCACGGTATCTAGCTTGGAACTCTTCCAACATACCGTCCCTTTACTGAGGGTAAAGACAATGCCTGTGACTGACATTCAGTCGTCCTTATCACCCTAGAACACTTCCAGTGATTCTCCCCAGGACCAATTGATACCATCTCACTACAACTAGTGAGAATCCTAACATCCATTTAGATCTATCTCATAGATCCAAAACTCAGGATTTAGTAGGTATCAGTTTGATCCTATGTGGAGAATCATAGTGATAAGCGGAGATTGATCGAGCGTAGCATAGGAAACTACTTCCCTATCAAGAGTATGTCATCCACGTACTCTACGAGGATCATCACCATACTCCCTACTACCTTTTTGTTTATATAAGGTTCATCTACCATTTTGATGATGTCAAACTCTTTGACTAACTCATCAAAACAGATGTTCCAACTCCGCGATGCTTGTTTTATTACATAAAACATCTTGCACACGTTTCCGCTGCTCCCACTGTCTACGAGGCCCTCTGGCTGTGTACTTATAGACGCTCTCTTCCAAAACATCATTTAGAAAAGCTGTCATGACACCGAACCACCAGATATCGTAGTCATGGTATGTAGCCGTGGCAAGTAGGATCTGGATGGACTTAAACATAGATCCTTAGAAAAGGTTTCAACATAATCCACGCCTGGTCGATGACGAAAACCTTTAACAAGTCTAGCTTTGAAAGTCTCAACTTTTCCATCTACACCTAGTAATCTTCTCAAGATTTACTTGCTTCTGATGGGGATTTAACCCTTCAGATATAGCAACCAAAGTCCATACTTTGTTGGTGTACATGGATTCCATCTCAGATCACTAAGCATCCAGCCATTCTTACAGAGTCCCTACTCTTGATGGCCTGCTCGAAACTAGTTGGGTCATCATCTCATGATGCAATCCTCGCTCCCACTGTCATAGAGAAACAGAAGTATCTCTCAGGTGGGTGAGAAACCCTACTAGATCGGCGGAGAGGCTGAGGTTCGTTGGTAACTATTGAATTCTTTGGTTTTATCAAATCATCTGCTGTAGTTTGTATAGCTGGAACCTTTCCAGTTCTACATTATAGACCTTGCCTCGAGCTTGTCCGGATTTTGCTTTTAGAAATAGGCCAGTCAACCCCAAATCTTAACTGACTTAAGATATGGGCTCTTCCCTTTCCATATCACATATGAAGTGGTAGGCAACTGATTTGATTTGAACCCTATTCAATAGGTATGCAGCTTCTCAAGTGCATAACTCCCAAAAGGAAATAGGTAACTCAGTAGTAATCATCATGGAGCACACCTTATCGAATAGGGTGCAATTGCTCCGCCCCGATATACCATCATGCTATGGTGTATACGGAGGAGTAATGCTGAGAGAGAATCTCATTCTCCTTTAGAATAGTCCAGGAATTCCGTGCTCAAGTATTCTCCTTCCTGATCATATCAAAGGACATAATACTTATACCCGGTTTTTGGTTCTCTACTTCTAACTTATATTCTGTGAATATCTCAAAAGGTTCGGACTTGTGTTTCTACAAGAACATATGTCTGAATCTAAAGAGATCATCAGAGAATGTAATGAAGTACAAAGAACCGGTCTTGGCATATGTAGACAGGGGACCTTCATACATCAGTATGTATCAATCCCAAGAGTTCACTAACTCTTTCTCTGTTTCCAATAAACAGAGCTGGTGTCATTATATCTTTGTGACATGACTGGCAAGTTTCACAAGATGTAAATTCAAACTGATTTAAATATGCATCTACAAGTAACTTCAGCTAGTCGGGTCGCATTGATATGACCTAGTCTACAATGCCTCAAGAAGGATTCGTTCATTTCTGAACTCTTCCTCTTGTATGTGTTCCGTATACTAAGAACTGTAGTTTGATTTAGAACATCAATGCTTTTAGATAACGTGCCTGAACCGATCAACTTTTGATATAGGAAATGTTCAAAACATTATCCGACAATACAAAATTATATCCTTTCTTTACTAATAAAGAGACAGATATGATTTTGTATATCAGGTTCGGTATCTAATAACATTCGTTTAGAATCAATGTATTGGTTATACAGGGTGACAGTGACCAACAGACTTGGCTGCAACACTTGCCCCGTTTTCTGCCTCATGAAACTTATCACCCGTTCTCAGTTCTCTACCTTTCTGTAGCCCTATGTAACTGATTACATATCTGGGATCCTGATCCGGTATCAAAAACCCTGGATGTAGAGGATACAGAGAAACAGTTCTTTGTAATGAACACACCCGAAGGAGATGCATCATATGCACTTTCTTCGTTTGGGCGGCACGGGAATTCTGGTAATCCCCAATTTCCTTCTCTGTCTTATAACAATTATAAGTTGGAGTGGGACCAATGTTCCCCAGCTCAGTATAACAAGCGGGTTCGGTCAATATTCCGTATTATTATCTTGATTAAGGCGTGATATGGTCGCTATCTGGAGAGAGAGAGAAGAAAACACTCAGCGTGCGCTCTTGCAAGAATAGATTGGTTATTATTTTTATCTAATCAGGATAGCTCCCACTGTTTTTATCAAATCTTCTTTCAAACCCTTAAAGGAAAGACTAGCCGGGATTAATTACACACTACAAGTTCGCCAATCTTTCGGCCAGGCCAGTGTCGGTACTTTGAGGGAGGTCCCCCGTGCTTTCGCACGAACCTAATTAATGTAAACCTCGTTTTCCCAGAGGCGTAACCCCGTTGACACCTTTCTAGACACTTACTTGATCGGCTAATTGTAATGTGTAAAACTCTCCCAGGAGTAATCAATTACTCACAGTGGGTATCGGGATCCAACTATCTCATAGAAGGTATGCAATCTCATTGCAAATTTCAACACTTGAAATTCCCGATAATATTTTGCCCCTAGCGTCCTATGACCTTGACGGAGGTCAACAAACCATAGGCTACTAGTCAAGTTCAACCCGTCATTTCTTGATCGAATTAAACCCACCCGCACGACCCTTGACGGAGGTCAACAAGGCCGCACGACTACCCTAATCCAATATGTATCATATGCATAAGCAGATAAATACTAGTTAGCTACCGCACACTACGCCTTGACGGAGGTCAACAAACGTAGCACGAATACTAAGTAGGACTTATCTGAAATGACGGAGGGCTACGACAGGTTTTTCTGAAAACCTATTGCGTAATGAACTTGATATCGTTGTAGAATCAAATGATTTTAAAATGGAGTGTTTTTGAGGCTTTTCTAGTTTTGCTAAAGGAGTCACTCCCGGTGAAGGGATCGTCGGTCCTTTCCTCGTCGAATGAGGTGCGGGATATATCATATATATCACTGTGCAAAGCAAAAACTCTTAAAAGCAATCAAAAGACAAACCGAGTGTGTAGCATCTGCCAGTTATTGCTAAAGGAGTCACTCCCGGTGAAGGGATCTCGGTCCTTTCCTCATCGATTAAGGTGCAGGATATATCACATATACCTCTGTGCAAAGCAAGAACTGTAGCTACCTGTTTTATTTTGAAATTCGATTCTACAACATCTTTAGGTTTCTTTTTCTTTCATTAATCGCATTAATGAAGTCCCATCATTTAAATACCTAAACATCACAGATAAATACGACGTACACTTATGCCATCCGCATTCGTCTCGATGTCCCCTCGTGCTCCGTTAGGTTAGGTAACTAACGGCAGAGCGGGGCAGGGCTAGCGCGGGTGTAAAACATAAGTAACGCCTATATAATATATCATATATACTATATACTGTATCCATCACAGAACATATCACATGATCACATCACAGATATCGCAGCAGAAGAATTATATGAAATATTGGATATACTAGGACGTCCGTGTTTTCAATACGAGCCAGTATAAAACACGGATTCCACGGTCGTGATGAATAGCCAAACCCACACCCCTAGACCCCTACGAGAGCGGCAAGCAACCCTACCAATTCTGGAGTTAGGAGACCCGGACTCGACTCCTCGAGTTGGTCTCCCACTGGACTCCAGAACCCGGTTACTTGTGCTCCCCTCCTTGGGTCTATCCTAGTGCGGAAAAGTAAATAATATACAAAGGGTGACATCTTCCGCAACCTGGAAGTGCCCCGATAAAAGAATATTACATACAAGTTTTTACATGAATGAAAATGAAAAACACTCATCTCACATAAAAAACCCCCGGCTATTCGAACACGACGATCCAATATAACATATCCAGCAACCCATAACATCACATGCCATCAACGTAAGTAAATATGTCCATCCCAATTGTCGTTGACATATAGCAACGAAACCGGCGATATCACATATTACACTTACGGTCACAGAAAAGAAAGTGTAATACTACAACAGTTGGAATCCGCAACCTCCTTAGACATCACATGCCTAATCAAATGAATTACTTAGACATCGCATGCCTAACAATTATAAACCCCGCATTTTAGTCTCAAAATCGAAAACACTTTTCAATATCAAGTCGGGCAATTCAAAAAGATTCCCGACATCCTGATCGAATACTCGTCGCAAACTTTAGTAGGCGGCCGCACCCCTGATACCGTCGACAAAGTGCACCAAGGCGGAACACCGCTACCGCGAGCACCCTTACGGATGCTTTCGGCGACGGGGTTCTCCTACAGTCACTTGGTCGGGGCTATGGAGTGAAGCTGTCTATTAAGTTTACCCGGCGAGTATCCACGTACGCTACGTGATTGCGACGGACTTTTGATCACATCAAAATTCCGTGGCAACCGATCAAGTGAGACTAAACCGCTAGATTTATATCATTCATTCAGTTATCTCATAACTACTTGTGAATTCCAATTATTGTATCGCATTCCAGATAAATAGAAAATGTTAAACTTTCCGATCGAACAGTCAAACACCCAAGTTTTCCCGAAACAGATCAACACATGAAACAAGTTTAAAAACATCCAGTTCATGCCTCAGTACCAACGGTCCAGCCGTAGAAGGGTCAAGCCAACGCCTCACATGTGGCACGCCGTACTCCCCCAAACCCGAAGGTTCAAAGGGCAGTTCAAGACGGTCACATAATCGAGTTAAGGTTTGTTGTCTTCTAGAGGGTCCATCGCGTTACTTGCACTACTTAGAACGTTATTAAACTACGGAAAGATCCAACACTTGGAAATTTCCCGGCAGGGGAAAAAGTGGGTATTTATATCCGGCCGAACTTTTTAACATATTCTAAAATTATCCGGAAAAACACACAGACAAAATTAGACAATCCGATCGAAGCACCGAGTCCCCAATACAACTCAGAAATTTCAACTCTTGAATAAATATTAAAAAAATTCCCAGAAAATCCAGCACCATAAAATAGGAATTACTGTGCAAAAATGGTTGGCTGATGTCATCAATTGGCCGCGGAACCGCCGCAGAAGCCAGGCTTCTGCCGCGGTTCCGCCGCGGTTTGGAGGTATCATTTGCCCATTTTTGCATCGTAATTCTTAGAACTTGCTGCTGAATTTTTTAAGCATTTTTAATCTGGAAAAAACCCAGTTTTTGAAAAAAGTCCAGAGAGTATATTCGGGTTAGGGTTTTGGTTCGATCGGACTTCAAACTCCGTCTACGCTTCGCCTAAGGCTCTAGCTAGGCTCTGATACCACTGTAGGGTTCCTAGGCACACTAATGAGGTCTCACAAGGCATCAACCATGCCAATTTCTAATTTTACAAGTGCCGAGAAACCCCAATGCGGATTCGTTGACTAGAATTTTTAGGCGAAAAGGATAACTAGTAAATTGCTTTACTATTGAGTGAAATACAACCTTTGTAGATCCGGTTCTCCACTTCCTGAGCTCCACGTAGACGTCCTCTCTGCTGTACAAATCAGATCTTGGACTCTAGTGTCGACTCCATCGGAGAAATGGGCGGGCTAGGTCATTGACTACGATGCCGAAGATGATCTACGTCGAGGCATCACAAGATCAAGCTCCCACTTCACTGAGTCATGAAACTTGTGAAGAAAACACCCTATACTACTTGGCAAGAGGTAGAGGATGAAGAAATAGGAAGTGGGTTCACTTTAGAATTGGATTTCTCACTCTTTTCATCAAATCACCATTGATGGAAGCAAGGTTTTCTTCTTGAAGAAGAAGAAGATAATTATCATAAGAATAATGAGAAAATAGAAAAAGATTATTCTTATCATAACTACAACCATGGTTAGATGTAGAGAATTAACTAAGGTTATGTGGAATGGTTAGGGTTAGGAGAAGAAGAGAAGAATGGTTGCTTTGGTCAAATTGCATGAAGTTTCAAGAAGCTTCAAGTAAGAAAGCAACCATTATGTTTTCTTTTCCCATTTCTTTTTAATCCAAATTAAAAGATAAATGAATGAATAAATAAATAAAAACCCTAACCATTTACTTAACCAAGTTTTAATTCTTTACACTAACCCTGGCAATCATGTATCATCAAACATGATACAATCAAGTGCACAAAAAATATATCACATATACAATGTGCACATCAAGTGAGAAAATCCTTTTAAAATGAACCAATACTAGTTAATGCAAAGTAATATATCAAATATATAATTATGCATTAAATCATTAAATCAACACTTGATTTAACGATCCGGTCATATCGCATATGACCGACTAATATTCAATGTATCGGCTTATCAAATCAATCCTTGATTCGATAACTAGGTTATATCGCATACAACCAATCGATACATTCATCGCGAGAATGAAATACGGTATCACATACACGCATTATTCTCAGTCCCGCACATATCTCATATGCGCTCCTATTTCGTTTCGCTTGAGCCAGGAAACCTCTGTGTAGGACTCTAAAGACTCGTCAATACGCCGGCAGCAGGTGATGATCATATCAAACACCCACAAGCCGCAAGCGGTCTGCTAAACGTAACAGCCACCCGGGTATTGAGCGATCAGAAGATCGACGAGCAAGCCCGCTCACACTCCTGTGAATCCAACCAGTAACACTTACCGTACAGTCCGGTCTCGTCGTCTGATATGTCGCATATCTTGCCTAGGGGTGGTAAACGTCAGACCCCAATAGCTCGATAAGTCGTGTCGATATGAGGTCTATAACAGTTTGAGAAACTACTGGTAACACTTACCAGTAAATCTCAGCAACCCTGGCCAGGGATTTTCGGTTATAGCCAATCGAACACAGCGCAACATCAACTCCCTATACCGGGAGAGACGAATCCCCTCCTATCGCTCATTACCTCCATGTGATTCGGGACTGTACCCAAAAAACACCGTTTTGCACGCCCTCTTGGACGTGGTAAGGTGGAAATCAAAGCACAGTGGGAACCACACAAGACTCTATGACGATCTCGGGTCAACAGACTACTCTGTACCAGTGTCTCCAGAGAACTGCCATCTGACGTAAGGTATAATACCATCTGGGAGTTCCCGGCGAGTCCTTCCAGTGTACCCAGTCTCCACTGAGCACCCGTATATCATCTCCGATGTCAAACACCAATGGATATGGGATCATCCATCGCCCATCTGTATGGGTCGAGAAGGTATACGCTAGTCTACTCTGGTATATCGATGCCCCATCTCGATACACCTACGACTAGGGACCTTGAAGGATGTACTTATGGACTACCATGTCCCCACTAGTATGATCCGCATCATAGTCCAGGTAGTCAAGTACACATCCTAAGGGCTTTACCAACATGTAACAGAGAGACAATCAGTGTACACGTTAAGCTATAGAGCAACCAGATAGCATGCTATCATGTCGAGCAAGAAAGTCCTCCCTATATATGTCCAAGCATCCACTACAATATACATCCAATGTATAGTAATGGCCTCTAGGGCATACATATAACTAACAGTGATTACCTCACTATACGGCTACGTACAAGAAAGCCCTTCACAGACGGCAAGACCCTTGACCGTCGTTTTTCCACCTGCCGAGCCATTAACACAAATGGCTGCCGGTGAGCGAAACGTGTAAGTCGATGTACAACACCCCACGACTTGCGGGGAGGCGGAAATATGAAAAACGATCTTGTTCTTTGCTTAAACATCGACTAACCGCATGAATCAAAGCTAAACGATAACTAACATCAAACATAGAAGTTCTAAACTACTATGTAAAGGGATTATACCTAAAGAACCGTGTCCTTCGTCTTTACGAACTCCACCTCCTCCTCGGCCTTCTCCAAGTAGTAGACGATCCACCACGAGAGCTAAACTCCAAGCTTTGCCTCTAAACTTGAGGCAACTAGGTATCTTTAAGTGCTAATCAAAGTACCTAGATGAAATAGAGTATGGTTATGGATTAAGTAGTCTAACAAATCCTAGTACTCAACACATGAGAGGGGAGGATTAGGGTTTGAAGAGGGAGAGCTTGAGGAGAGAGAAGATGAACAAAATAATGAGAAGAGAAAATGAGTTATCATAATATATATCAAGCATTTTATTTTATCAAGAAAAGAAAAGAAAATGATTTACAACCATGCTTGATAAATATCTTGTGGTGATTCATCTCCATGAGTCATTAAGCAATTATGAAGCATTAATGACATGGATGAATCATCCATATGACTCACTAATCTCATTCAATGTATATGCCACCTAAACCTCCTTAGTCACCATCTTCTAGAAGCTTCTCGCGCAATTACGAGAACGCCCCTCCTATCCGTGAAAACACGGAAAAACTTTAGACTGTATAAATCCAATAACCGGATACTAGTAACTGGCTTAAACTAAAGCCGACTAGTAAAAACTGTCCGAAAGTCGTACGTGCGAAAACACGCGTATGCGTCCGAACCCTTGTCGTAAAACCATACGACCTCTATATCGTTTCGCCTGGAGTAGGGAAACTCTCTGCGTGGGACTCTAGAGACTCGACTACTACGCTGGCAGTGGGTTTAACCACAGACCGCAAGCGGCACTAGCTGTACGTAACGGTCCCCAGGTAGATGTCGATAAGAAGGCCGATGAGGAAACCCATTAGAACTCCTACTGAGTCTGATGTGACAATCTCCGTACAGTCCGGTCCGTTCGTCTAAGACTATCGCATATCGGGCCTAGGGGGGCGGCAAGCGTCAGTCCCCTAATAGCTGTATAAGTCGTGTCGGAGCGAAGCCTATTACACCCTGAGAAACTACTGGAACCTGCCAGCAAATCTCGCTTGCCCTGGCCAGGGACTTTGCGTAATGGCTCTCTGACACAGCGCGATATCAACCCCCAATACCGGGAGAGACGAATCCTGTCTAACTGCCACTGCCTCCAAGTGCTCGGGACTGCACCCAACTGCTACCTGTTTGCATGACTCCTTTGAGCCGTTGTAGGGTAGCAATCTAAGAACAGTGGGACACACTCGAGGCGAAGTAGCAGTGTCAAGTCTGCGGACTATGCTGTACTCATGTCACCTGGGAGCTGTTCACTGACGACTGGTATAAAACCAACCAACAGTTCCCTATGAGTCCTGTCCGGTGTATCCGTAACCTAACGAGCACCTGCATACTATCTCCAGTACAACGTACTGACGGCTGTGGGACAGACCATCTCCCCAACTGGGATGAGAAGCGTACACACTAGTCTACTCCGGAGTATCGATGCCCTGTCTCGATAATCCAACGACTAGGGACCTGAATAAGGATGTGCTTGTAGACTACCCAGCCCCCACTAGTGTGACTGCCATCACAACGCTGGTAGTCAAGCAAGATCCTAAGAGCTATATCAATACGTATACTCACATATTAAGATAGAAAAACCAAGTAGCATACTACCATGTTTAGCAAGACTGTTATATACATGTGAATATCGCAAGCTTCCATTAAGTAATATACAAACTAGTATGATACAATAATGGCCCCTAGGGCATATACGCTAACAATCTCCCACTTGCACTAGGGCCATGTACTGGCATATCGAAGACCGATGATCTCGAGTAGCCTCTCGAACTGAATCTGAGGTAAGGCCTTCGTGAATGGATCAGCAATGTTCTCTTCAGAAGCAACTCTCCGAACCTCGATCTCTCGACGATCAATGATCTCCCTGATCAGGTGATACCGCCTTAAGATGTGTCTAGACTTCTGATGGGACCTTGGTTCCTTCGCTAAAGCTATAGCTCCGTTGTTGTCGCAATACAGAGGTATTGGATCAACTATGGTAGGAACCACCTGAAGTTCTGTTAGGAACTTCTTCATCCAGACTGCTTCTTTTGCAGCATCGCAAGCAGCTATATACTCCGCTTCCATCGTCGAGTCAGCAACGGTGTCCTGCTTGGAACTCTTACAGCACACCGCCCCTCCATTGAGGATAAAGACATAACCCGACATGAACTTGGAATCGTCCTTATCACTCTGGAAGCCGGAATCAGCAAAGGCCTCTAACCTGAGGTCTTTTCCGCCGTAAACCAAGAACATCTCCTTAGTCCTCCTTAGGTACTTGAGAATGTTCTTTACTGCTATCCAGTGCTTCTCCCCTGGGTCTGACTGATACCGGCTTACCACGCTCAGTGCGTAAGCTACATCTGGTCTGGTACACAACATCGCATACATTATAGAGCCTACCGCAGAAGCGTAGGGTATAATTGACATGCGTTCCCTTTCCAAATCAGTCTTGGGAGACATCTCTTTGGAGAGGGTGATTCCGTGACAAGCCGGTAGATTACCGTGCTTAGAATCTTCCATACTGAATCTTTTCAGTACAGTGTCGATATACCTGGACTGCGAAAGTCCCAACATCCTCTTGGATCTATCACGATAGATCCGGATCCCCAGAATGTAAGAGGCATCACCCAGGTCTTTCATGGAGAACCTGTGTGACAAGAATCCTTTGACAGATTGTAGCATAGGAATGTCATTTCCTATCAATAGAATGTCATCCACGTACAAGACGAGGAATACGACACTTCTGGCTACAACTTTACTATATATGCACGGTTCATCAGGATTTTTGATAAAGTCATATTCTTTGACTGTCTCATCAAAACAGATGTTCCAACTCCGCGATGCCTGCTTTAGTCCATAAATGGACTTAAGCAGCTTGCATACTTTCCCGCTGCTCCCACTCTGATTGAAACCCTCTGGCTGATCCATATAGACGCACTCTTCTAAATTTCCATTCAGAAAAGCCGTCTTTATGTCCATCTTCCAGATTTCATAATCATGGAAGGCACCAATAGCAAGAAGGACCCGAATGGATTTGAGCATAGCCACTGGAGAAAAAGTTTCGTCATAGTCCAAATCAGGTCTTTGACGAAAACCCTTTGCAACAAGTCTAGCCTTATAGGTTTCCACCTGTCCATCTACACTAATCTTTTTCTTGAAGATCCATTTGCATCCTATGGGTTTTACCCCATCTGGAGCAAATTCCAAAGTCCATACTTTGTTGGTGTACATGGACTCCATTTCGGTCCGCATAGCATCTAGCCATCGTACCGAGTCGCCGCTCTGGATGGCCTGCTGGAAGTCAGTAGGTTCATCATCATCTATGATGCAATCCTCTCTATCCCCATCTATGAGAAAACCGTAGTATCTCTCAGGCGGATGAGACGGCCTACTACTCCTGCGGAGGGGTGCGGGAATGTCCTGTTCTTCTTGAACTACCGGTTCTACCAAACTTTCAGTAGCAGTTTGTGGTTCTGGAATTTCTTCCAGTTCTATTTCGCTCCCACTTATTTCCTTTTCTAAAAACTGATGTTCCAGAAAATGGGCATTACGAGAAACAATAACCTTTTGTTCCTCTGCGTAATAGAAATAATATCCCTTGGAGTTCTTTGGATATCCCACAAACTTACATTTTACTGATCGTGCCTCAAGCTTGTCCACATGCTGCTTTTTAACAAAAGCTGGACATTCCCAAATCTTCATATGCTGAAGATGGGGTTTCTTCCCAATCCATATCTGATATGGAGTGGTAGGCACAGTCTTGGTAGGAGCCCTGTTCAGAAGATATGCTGCTGATTCTAGCGCATAACCCCAAAAAGATCGCGGTAACTCAGCATTACTCATCATGGATCGTACCATATCCAATAGGGTTTGATTCCGTCTCTCCGATACACCGTTGTGCTGTGGAGTGTATGGAGGAGTAAGCTGAGAGAGAATTCCTTTCTCTTTTAGGTAACCTAGGAACTCGGCACTCAAGTATTCACCACCTTGATCAGATCTAAGTGTCTTGATACTTTTGCCGGTTTGGTTTTCTACTTCATTCTTATACTCTTGGAATTTCTCAAAAGCCTCGGATTTATGTTTCATCAGATAAATGAATCCGTATCTTGAGTAATCATCCGTGAAAGTAATGAAATAGGAAAAACCACCTCTTGCATGCGTAGACATTGGACCACATATATCACTGTGTATGAGTCCTAAGAGCTCGCTCGCTCTTACTCCTTGTCCAGTAAATGGAGTCTTTGTCATCTTTCCTTTGAGACAAGATTGACAAGTGTCATAAGTTTGATATTCGAACGAGTCCAAATATCCTTCTCTATGCAACTTAGTCAACCTTCTCCCATTGATATGACCCAGTCTACAATGCCATAAGAAAGCTTTATTTAAATCTGGAGACTTTCTTTTAAGTGTGTTCTGGACATTGAAAATTTGGAGTTGGTTTAAAACATATATACCGTTATTTAGTGTACCGGACCCAATCAAACCATGATTAAGGTGGATGTTAATAACATCTCTTACAAACGTGAAATCATAACCTTTATTTGATAACAAGGAAACTGATATGATATTACACGTTAAGCTTGGTACAAAAAAACAGTTATGTAAAACCAAAATATGTCCACTTGTCAATCCTAGGTGATAATCCCCGACGGACGCAGCTCCCACGCTAGCTCCGTTAGCAACCTTTAGGGTCAATCACCTTTCTTCAGCACTCTACGGTTTCTCAGTGCCTGCAATGAATTGCAAATATGAGATCCTGATCCGGTATCCAATACCCAGGAAGTAGAGTTGATCGACAGACAATTCTCAATTACAAACACACCTGAAGTCGAAGCCACAGCTTGCTTCGGTTCCTGGTTCTTGGCGTTCCACGCCTTGCAATCCTTCTTCCAGTGTCCTTTCCTGTGACAATAGAAGCACTCATCCTGGCCAACTACCGGTACCGCAAACTTTTTCTTTCCCTTCCCTCCCACCTTACTTACACCTCCTCTAGGTCTGGGGGCGGCCTTCTTCTTCCTTCCTTTGGCCCTAGCCTTGGACCCGGAAGAAGATGCACCGCCAACAAACATAGCGGGTGTTTCCCTTGCCTTCTGCAAGGTGCCCTCTGCACTCCTTAACATGTTCAGGAGTTCCGGAAGTTCAACTTCTTTTCTCTGAATGTTGAAGTTCAGGATAAACTGGGCGTAGGTGGAAGGAAGGGACTGGAGAATAAGGTCTGTATAGAGCTCATTATCCAAAGTCGTCCCAAGGTCTGCGAGCTCTTCTATATAGCCGATCATCTTTAGGACATGTTCTCCTACCGATGACCCGACAGCCAACCTCGCTCGAAACAAGTTCTTAGAGGTCTCGTATCTTGCTATACGAGATTGCTCTCCATAAAGTTCCTTTGTATGGAGAAATATGGCATCTAGTTCCATATCCTCGTGCCTCCTCTGATGTTCATTGTTCATCGAGGCAAGCACGATGCACTTGGCTTTCGCGCAATCGAAATCCCAGGTTTTGCGGATTTCCTTATCCGCATTACTGGATTTGGGACCAGGGACAGCAGGTGCCGTAGCGGTGAGGACGTACCCCAATTTGTCATAGGTCAAAGCCATTTTGACATTCCGCAGCCAATCTTTATAGTTTGGCCCTGTCAGTATATTTTTCTCTAAAAGTAACTTAAGTCCAGTCATTTTCAGGGTCGCTGCAATTAGGAGAGAGAGAAGAAAACTCTTTAGCATGATGCTCTTGCAAGTTTAGAGTGGTTTTTAGTTTATCTAAACTGGATGGCTCCCACTGTTTCTCGAATCCTTCCTCAAACCATAAAAGAAGAATTAGCCAGGACTATTCTCACCGTACAATACTTGCTTAACCGTTCAGCCAGGCTAGTGTCGATACTTCGAGGGAGGTTTTCCAACGCTTTCGCGAAGTTCCTTAATTAAATAACCTCTTTTCTCTGGGGGCGTAACTGTAACACCTTAGAATGTGTTTTGTAGCTAATTATATTTTAATATGTAGTTTTTAATAAAAAGTTTACCAAATTAAGTTTTAAATATTTTATCCTATTTATTGTACAATTTATTATATTTTTGTTGGGCACACACACTAGTGCATGTTAACTAGGCTTGTTTTTGGTGTTTAACCATGATTAGCAACCATGGTTAACTAACCATTTCTCTAATCTAGTTTTAATATTGTTAAGTGTCATGATGGTTTTTAAATATAAATGAATTTAAAAGGGGTTTTATTTTGAATTTTTGTTTTGTGCTTGGTTGACTGAGAGAGAGAGAGAGAGAGAGAGCATGGGCATTATGGCTTTGCCCATGCCTCATTTAATGAGAAAGAGAAAGAGAGGGGGGGTCTTGGTTGCTTGCTCCCATTCTCCACTCATTTCCATCTCTCATTCTCTCATTCTCACACACACACACACACACTGCACAGAGAGAGAGAGAGAGAGAGAGGCAGTGGCAGCAGCAGCAAGCTGCATCAGCAGCCCCAGCATCTTCTGCAGCAACTCAAGAAGACAGCAACAGCTTCATCTTCACACACACACACTCACACCTTGTGAGAGAGAGAAGCAGCAGCAGCAACAGGATCAGCAGGAGCAGGAGCAGCAGCTGCAGGCATCCTCATCATCATCATCACAACAACAACACACAACAACAACAGCAACAACAACAGCAACAATAGCAGCAACAGCAGCAACAGCAACAGGGGGCAGCAGCAACAGCAACAGGGACCCCAGCTCTCGCAGGAGCTCTTCTCCACACCTTCACCTGCCTTCTAGGGTTCAGTGGGTATATTTCCTTAACCCCATTGCATGGTTTGCTTAGTTGTGCATCGATTGATTGGATTAGTGCTAAATTAGCTAATTTGTGCTAAATTGTGGTGTTTAAGTGGAATTTTGGTAAATTGTTGATTTGGTTAGCTACCTTAGGTTGGTTTAGTGTTAGTTAGGCCACTTCAACTGAGATATTAGCCAAACTTCACTAAAATACCATAGATTTCTTAAATTGTGCAAATTTGTGACTTTTGATGTGATTTTGTGATATCTGGTACCTGCTGTGATCCGAGGTGAATACTAGAAAATTAAACATAGTGGTAGTGTTGTACTAGGGGACCTGGAGCACCACCTTCAAGATGGACCCCAGGCCACCGGCCAGGGCCGGCGGCGGCTGAAGGAGGGGCCGGCGACGCCGGGCTAGTTGGAGAGTTAGGGTTTGGGTTTTGTTCTGTAGGTGTCTGCTATGGTTAGGGTTCCTCTGGTCTTGTTGAATTGTTTAGTTTTCACAGTAGTCAAAATCTGGGATCATATATCGCTTTTGTGTTTCGTTGTGTTTGCGCGATACGCGCGATACGTGAGTGGGTTCTATGATCCAGCGTATCGCGGCGTGTCGCGATGGTTTTAGACGCGTACACACACGATTCAGCGTATCGTGCACACGCGCGCTTAGTTCGCGACGCGAGTTTCTCGTTTCGTTTCGATATCGCGTTTCGCAGGATATTTGGCTTATATGTGATTTCCATGCCTTATTTGCAGGTTTGCAGACAGGGACTACAGACACCACTACAGAGGGAGCAGACGGTAGGATTCACCCAGCGTGGAGTGTAGGTGAGTAGATATAACATCTACAGGGGAATCGCCCGCATGGCGTTATGCGTCTGGGCTAGGATTCAATTACCTGTCGCACTTTCTACGTCATTGTAGAATTGCGCCTTACTGCATTTCCTAGATATAGTTATATACTGTGACTAGCAGCCGTAGGACACTGCACACATTATTGACGGTCCATGTTGCACGAGCACGGATTGCATGCTACACACACACCGTCAATAATTGCCATGTCACACACTGCCCCTTATAGCTACTATTGCTTGCCACACATGACATCTAGCCTATCGGTATATCTATAGCGTATCATACCTTTAGTGATAGGTATATTTTCACTTGCGATACAGCTACAGGTATACCTCCTACATATTTTACCTATACCGGGAGGGATTTCCTACATATGTTACTTATACCCAGGGGGGTATACGACATCAGTTCCTATAGGTAGATACCTATACCTTGCTACACCTGTATGTTAGACACATATTCAGTTGCTGTCGCATATTTACATTTACTGATGTTACTTAGCTGTACCTTATCTTGTTTTTCGCATACATCTGGTTCAGCTATATACATGTGTTTACCTGCTCGCATTCAGATATATTGCATACATTTATTCTTGGATTCATGCATTGTTTATCTGGATTCTATATGATGTTTTCGGGATTTGGGAACCGCGGGAGTTCATGAAATTATGCATACATGTAACAACCCGGTTTCCTTGATATGATATTTGAGCGTCCCCCATGAGTTTTATCGGTGCTGATTATCTACTCCATACGAGGTGTGGTTGCCGTATGAGAGTACATGGTGGGGCCCGGTATGGTTCCCCTCGGCAAGAAGATCGATGGGTTTGCCGATTGAGCCTGGAGGCGGGCGAGTACCTACCGGTGATTGTTTGGACCTGGCAGTAGTCCGGAGGCTACTGGCCAGAGTAGAGAGATGGATGCGGGATGACCTGTACTGTCGGGGCCGAGGGCCGACACTGCAGACGGACCCCGTGGGCTGATTCAGACGGACGAAGCCCCATATACGAGGATTTCTGTGTCGATGCTTGGCACACGTTTTCATGATATTTCTTTAACCCCTTTTTGTATATATAACAGGGGATTTAGCCGTTGTTATATATACCCTTACACCAATATTAGTGGAATGGGACGCTAATATATGTGTATTGCCCCCATCATATTTATTTCTGTACATATATATACCTTTAGGATGTTAGATTCTTACTTGAGATTGGACATTGGATATACCTATGTGATTGGTGATTGTACATTCGGGATATGGGAGATTACTCGATATTGTACATTGAGGAGATGTGAGACTATATGATGTGAGTGCCCTATGTGGGGGCTGGTTTGAGGATTCGGGATTGGAGTATCTTGTTGGATTGTGATCCTGCCACGACGTCAGGTTTCCGTGGGAAATGACATATTCCACCCTATACCTCACCCTTACCTACCTTATGCACAGATTCATATATTGGTAGTACTTGTAGTGTACCCTTATGATAGCTGCATATTGCTTTCTCATATCTCTATTGCATGGTTATTGCATACTATTTACATGTCATCATTGCTTCACATATTGGTTGTACCTGCTAGTGTACTCTCCTTATTTCAGCACTGCATGACATACTATTATTGTAATCGCATATCTTAGATTCATGCTGTACGTGCATTCCTGCGATTACCTGCATATGTTTTATACTATTCACGAGTTGGCAACTCACCCCCGTTGTGCCACAGGTGTTTCAGGTTGTTCCCCAGAGTAGTCGAGGCGGGCTATTTCTCTATTCAGCTATCCAGCTGTCACCTTTTGCTTCAGATACCGCATCAGCTCACAGTACCTTTTTGCTTAGGTGGGTTAGATGGTTATCTGTGTTTCTTATTGTATATTCGTTGTATTTTGTACTCTCCATCAGCTATTGTATTATTGACTTAGAGACTTGGTGAGGACGATATGTGTATTAGTGTGGATTTGAGGTCTTTTATATTTACAGCTTCTTTCTCTACTGTTACTATTTTCTGTTGTATTCATCTTTGCTGGGTTTTACAAAAAGGGGTGTTGCTAAAGTTTTAAAGAAAGAAAGAAAGTAAGACTTTTAAAGAATTTGGGTTGCGATTTCAAATATTTCAAAACTTATATTATCTTTTCCGTTTTTTTTTATGGTTTAGATTCCTGGGTTTGGCTTTCTTTTACTACGTTGCGTCTTTAGGCGTTGCGTAGTATTAGGGCCGTCACGGGCCAATTTTGGGTCGTGACAAAGTTGGTATCAGAGCGTTAGGTTTTACCTTTCGGAGTGTAGGATGACCTTAGTATGATGGAGTAGGTAGCTTAAGCAGAGTAACGTAGTGTGTGTATGTCTGCAGCATACCCACAGCGCGGTACCTTGCATTAAGTGACCTAAGTACAATTTGCTTGGCATTCCTTCCTTGATGATTCATATCTTTGAGATTCGATTTCCTCATTCTTATCGAATCTCATCTTATATCTATTTATAGCCTTGCCGCCGATGACTATGGGGACTCAGAGCGATGCAGCGAGGGCCGAGGTCAGAGTTAGCTCGGGTGAGACGAGTACTGACCAGGATGGCACTCTAGTTGCACAGGTGCAGACGAATCAGCCTACGACCTATACCACGGATAGACTGTTGGTAGAGATGCAGGAGTTTCGCCAGACGATGAGTTCGTTAGTTGACGTCGTTCGGGAGCTACGACAGGAGGTTGTCACCCCGGTTACTCAGCTATCCCTTACGATCAGTATGCAGCAGTTCGTCACCTACATAGCACCAGTTGTTGCGGCTCCAGTTGACGAGGCACATGTTCCAGGACAGTGGAGGACTCGTACCAGCCCAGAGGCAGAGGTTTGGTCGTCGAGACAGATTTCATGGCCGTCGCGGGAGTAGCAGAGGCATGGGACGAGGACAGTCGTTCAGCTCTCATCCCCAGGATGGTCAGCAGTCAGCACGTGGATGTTTTCGATGCGGAAGCCTTCAGCACTTCGTCAGGGATTGTTCCTCAGCGCGGCGTCCGGATCGTATTCAGAGAGGCCGTGGACGTGGAAGATTCGCTCAGAGGGCTCAGTTTACCAGAGGAGTTCATCCAGCTGCGAGTAGAGTGCAGACACAGGAGTTTGCTTCTACTCATCGGGACGCGCAGATGTCCAATGTGGAGTTTTCAGGTACCCTTGAGTTTTATGTTCTCTTGGTGTATTTGTTTGTTTCTTGCTTGTACTGTGGTTGGGTAGATTAGTAGTAGTTGTTTTAACTTCTGTCAGCGATCCTTTTGTTGCGCGACACGTATTTCAGTTTTGTGCCAATCGGATAGGAGATAGAGTTTCGTCCGTCGTTTTGATCCTTATTGAGATATTGGATTTGACGTTCTCCTGGGCACGGATTGGTTAACTACGTGTTAGGCGTCTGTGGACTACCGTGTGGAAACAAGTTAGGTTTTGTTTTCCCCGGCAAGTCAGTTCTTGTTGTACAGGTGGATAGTTGTGCCGCCTCTCACAGCTAGAATTCAGTCTTTTTCGCTAGTCGGCTTCTGAGGAGATGTTGTGGATCTTGGCGTTCATTCGTGATACCGGAGCCACAGTGGGATTGTTGGACCGGCTTCCTTTCGTGCGAGAGTTTTTCCGACGTTGTTCCAGATGAGCCAGCGTAGCTGAGGGAGCTTAAGGATCAGCTGCAGAGTCTTGGTTTGGGAAGTTTTGTGCGTCTGAGTGTTTCGCTTTTGGGAGCTCCTATTTCTGTTCGTCAAGGAGAAAGACGGCAGTTGAGGTTGTGTATCGACGGATCGTCAATTGAACCGGCTTACGGTGCGGATAGGTATCCTTCATCTCGCCGTGACGATTTCCTCCGATCAGCTCCAGAGTACGAGACATTTTCTAAGTGTGTTTGGGATCAGGTCATCATTATTGCGGATTCGGAGTGACGGCATTCCGAAGACTGCCTTGTGCGTGCTACGGGCTTTGTGTGTTTTTGTGAGTCGTTGGATTCACTGTCGCCCTAGCAGCATTCGTAGATATGATGAACCAGATTTCTGCAGGCCGTTCCTCGACCAGTTCTGTTGTGTTACTTACGACATTCTGGTCTATTTAATGGGTCTTGAGGGACAGGAGTAACACTTGAGGATTGTTATGCAGATGCTGGGAGAGCGCCAGCAGTTTGCTAAATTCTCGGAGTGTTTCTTCAGGCTTGTTTGTGTTGACTCCTAGGTCTTGTAGTCACGGGAGACGGTTTCGTATGGTTCCGAGGGAGGTCGCGACCGTACAGCTTAGGCCCAGACTTGTGTGCAGGACGGAGATCCGCGGATAGTTGGGCTTAGCAGGTTTTTACCGCCGTTTCGGGCAGGATTATGAGAGTAGTGCTGCACCGTCGACTAAATTGACCAGAAAGGAGGTTTCTTTTCTTTGGACTGAGGCATGTGTACGGGGTTTTCAGCAGTTGAAGATTCGGTTAACAACTGCATCAGTCCTTTCTTTGCTTTTGGTTCGGGCGACCCTGTTGCTTAACTGTAATGTTTCTTGAGTGGACTCGAGTGTGTACGGAGGTGACACTATAGAGATATCGCTTTTGCTTTCCCTATATTTGGAGGAAGTACGAGGAGGATATTCCACTCATGATCTGGAGATGGCCGCTGTGGTTTTGCGTTGGATATTTGGGGACACTACTTGCTTGAGAGTCGTGTCAGACTTTCCACGGACCACTAGAGCTTAATGTACATCTTCCTGCAGCAGATTTGGATTGTTGTGATGGTCTTCTGCAGATTTACAGTTCTTGTGTGATCGTCGAGTATAGCTTAGTTCGTCTCTACGGAGGGGACAGCTTGCTCATGTCCGCGCCTGACCACTTTCCTTAAATCGTTTTCGTGAGACACTGCCCGTCGAAGCTCTTACGTCAGAGATACTTGAGCATATTCGGCTGGTTAAGGATTCGGAGACCTTGATTGTGACAATGATGTGCCAAGTTAGGGACACGTTTGTGTACCTGCCATTGCCAGGTAGAGGCGTGTAATCCTAGAACATGCACATCTGTCAACTCCCTCTATGCATTCAAGTTCCACCAGCTTTGGCGTGACTTGTGAGATAGTTACGAGTGGACAGGAATGTAAGGAGAAGTTTCAGGTTTCGTTTCAAGTGTCTGTCTTGTTGTGTGCTTTGGGTCGAGCATCTGAGGCCGGCTGGAGAATTGCAATCTTTTTACCGTTCCGAGGAAGGAATGGGAGCAGATCTCCATGAATTCCGTTATGGTTTCGACCCAGTTAGTTAGGGTGTGACTCCATTCGGATTCTTGTCATCCGGTTATACTCAGTTTGCTCAGTTGTTTTGTTAAGTTTGTGTGTTTGTTTGTTGGCAGCAGTTGGGGATCGTCACTCGCCATCGTTAGGGTTCTCCTTCGATAGCTGTTATCAGGAGACACTCCAATTGGCCACCCTTAGGCTTAGGGGTTAGGACGTGTCGACCACCAGCCTGTGGTTTTGCTGACTCTGCGTAAGTAGGACTTCGGACCCCAGCTAGTCTAGAGATTTCGGAGACGGTCCAGTTGTGTTAGGTCAGGATGGGGATTGTCCATTTCAAACTGAGGTCTTATGACGACTGTGTTGGTCATAGACTCGAGTTCGTAGGACAGATCATGTATTCCTATGGACTTCCGATGAATGACGTGTTGGATTTTGGGAAGCTTATCCCAGGATTTAGGTCCTTCTGAGATCCTATAAGCGAGTTAGTTTTGTTGCCTTCAATTTGGCACTTCCGCCCAGATTATTGGATTTTCACCCCGTATTCCTTGTGATGATACTTTACAATTACCTTCTTGACCTTTCTCACATGTTTGCACCAGACCTTTTAGCTGGACGCGATCTTTCGTTCACCCGCAGCCATGTGTGTTAATGGCTCGACAGGTGGAGAAACGTCGGTCAAAGGTCTTGCCATCTGTGAAGGGTTTTCTCGGGCGTAGCCGTGTAGTGAGATAGTCACTTGGGAGGCTGCAAGCGAGAATTGAGGATTTTAATCTTCTTTTGAAGGTACGCGTAACAGTATAAGTTTTAAATTCGGGGACGAATTTCTTTTAAGGGGGGGAGATTGTAACACCTTAGAATGTGTTTTGTAGCTAATTATATTTTAATATGTAGTTTTTAATAAAAAGTTTACCAAATTAAGTTTTAAATATTTTATCCTATTTATTGTACAATTTATTATATTTTTGTTGGGCACACACACTAGTGCATGTTAACTAGGCTTGTTTTTGGTGTTTAACCATGATTAGCAACCATGGTTAACTAACCATTTCTCTAATCTAGTTTTAATATTGTTAAGTGTCATGATGGTTTTTAAATATAAATGAATTTAAAAGGGGTTTTATTTTGAATTTTTGTTTTGTGCTTGGTTGACTGAGAGAGAGAGAGAGAGAGAGAGCATGGGCATTATGGCTTTGCCCATGCCTCATTTAATGAGAAAGAGAAAGAGAGGGGGGGTCTTGGTTGCTTGCTCCCATTCTCCACTCATTTCCATCTCTCATTCTCTCATTCTCACACACACACACACACACTGCACAGAGAGAGAGAGAGAGAGAGAGGCAGTGGCAGCAGCAGCAAGCTGCATCAGCAGCCCCAGCATCTTCTGCAGCAACTCAAGAAGACAGCAACAGCTTCATCTTCACACACACACACTCACACCTTGTGAGAGAGAGAAGCAGCAGCAGCAACAGGATCAGCAGGAGCAGGAGCAGCAGCTGCAGGCATCCTCATCATCATCATCACAACAACAACACACAACAACAACAGCAACAACAACAGCAACAATAGCAGCAACAGCAGCAACAGCAACAGGGGGCAGCAGCAACAGCAACAGGGACCCCAGCTCTCGCAGGAGCTCTTCTCCACACCTTCACCTGCCTTCTAGGGTTCAGTGGGTATATTTCCTTAACCCCATTGCATGGTTTGCTTAGTTGTGCATCGATTGATTGGATTAGTGCTAAATTAGCTAATTTGTGCTAAATTGTGGTGTTTAAGTGGAATTTTGGTAAATTGTTGATTTGGTTAGCTACCTTAGGTTGGTTTAGTGTTAGTTAGGCCACTTCAACTGAGATATTAGCCAAACTTCACTAAAATACCATAGATTTCTTAAATTGTGCAAATTTGTGACTTTTGATGTGATTTTGTGATATCTGGTACCTGCTGTGATCCGAGGTGAATACTAGAAAATTAAACATAGTGGTAGTGTTGTACTAGGGGACCTGGAGCACCACCTTCAAGATGGACCCCAGGCCACCGGCCAGGGCCGGCGGCGGCTGAAGGAGGGGCCGGCGACGCCGGGCTAGTTGGAGAGTTAGGGTTTGGGTTTTGTTCTGTAGGTGTCTGCTATGGTTAGGGTTCCTCTGGTCTTGTTGAATTGTTTAGTTTTCACAGTAGTCAAAATCTGGGATCATATATCGCTTTTGTGTTTCGTTGTGTTTGCGCGATACGCGCGATACGTGAGTGGGTTCTATGATCCAGCGTATCGCGGCGTGTCGCGATGGTTTTAGACGCGTACACACACGATTCAGCGTATCGTGCACACGCGCGCTTAGTTCGCGACGCGAGTTTCTCGTTTCGTTTCGATATCGCGTTTCGCAGGATATTTGGCTTATATGTGATTTCCATGCCTTATTTGCAGGTTTGCAGACAGGGACTACAGACACCACTACAGAGGGAGCAGACGGTAGGATTCACCCAGCGTGGAGTGTAGGTGAGTAGATATAACATCTACAGGGGAATCGCCCGCATGGCGTTATGCGTCTGGGCTAGGATTCAATTACCTGTCGCACTTTCTACGTCATTGTAGAATTGCGCCTTACTGCATTTCCTAGATATAGTTATATACTGTGACTAGCAGCCGTAGGACACTGCACACATTATTGACGGTCCATGTTGCACGAGCACGGATTGCATGCTACACACACACCGTCAATAATTGCCATGTCACACACTGCCCCTTATAGCTACTATTGCTTGCCACACATGACATCTAGCCTATCGGTATATCTATAGCGTATCATACCTTTAGTGATAGGTATATTTTCACTTGCGATACAGCTACAGGTATACCTCCTACATATTTTACCTATACCGGGAGGGATTTCCTACATATGTTACTTATACCCAGGGGGGTATACGACATCAGTTCCTATAGGTAGATACCTATACCTTGCTACACCTGTATGTTAGACACATATTCAGTTGCTGTCGCATATTTACATTTACTGATGTTACTTAGCTGTACCTTATCTTGTTTTTCGCATACATCTGGTTCAGCTATATACATGTGTTTACCTGCTCGCATTCAGATATATTGCATACATTTATTCTTGGATTCATGCATTGTTTATCTGGATTCTATATGATGTTTTCGGGATTTGGGAACCGCGGGAGTTCATGAAATTATGCATACATGTAACAACCCGGTTTCCTTGATATGATATTTGAGCGTCCCCCATGAGTTTTATCGGTGCTGATTATCTACTCCATACGAGGTGTGGTTGCCGTATGAGAGTACATGGTGGGGCCCGGTATGGTTCCCCTCGGCAAGAAGATCGATGGGTTTGCCGATTGAGCCTGGAGGCGGGCGAGTACCTACCGGTGATTGTTTGGACCTGGCAGTAGTCCGGAGGCTACTGGCCAGAGTAGAGAGATGGATGCGGGATGACCTGTACTGTCGGGGCCGAGGGCCGACACTGCAGACGGACCCCGTGGGCTGATTCAGACGGACGAAGCCCCATATACGAGGATTTCTGTGTCGATGCTTGGCACACGTTTTCATGATATTTCTTTAACCCCTTTTTGTATATATAACAGGGGATTTAGCCGTTGTTATATATACCCTTACACCAATATTAGTGGAATGGGACGCTAATATATGTGTATTGCCCCCATCATATTTATTTCTGTACATATATATACCTTTAGGATGTTAGATTCTTACTTGAGATTGGACATTGGATATACCTATGTGATTGGTGATTGTACATTCGGGATATGGGAGATTACTCGATATTGTACATTGAGGAGATGTGAGACTATATGATGTGAGTGCCCTATGTGGGGGCTGGTTTGAGGATTCGGGATTGGAGTATCTTGTTGGATTGTGATCCTGCCACGACGTCAGGTTTCCGTGGGAAATGACATATTCCACCCTATACCTCACCCTTACCTACCTTATGCACAGATTCATATATTGGTAGTACTTGTAGTGTACCCTTATGATAGCTGCATATTGCTTTCTCATATCTCTATTGCATGGTTATTGCATACTATTTACATGTCATCATTGCTTCACATATTGGTTGTACCTGCTAGTGTACTCTCCTTATTTCAGCACTGCATGACATACTATTATTGTAATCGCATATCTTAGATTCATGCTGTACGTGCATTCCTGCGATTACCTGCATATGTTTTATACTATTCACGAGTTGGCAACTCACCCCCGTTGTGCCACAGGTGTTTCAGGTTGTTCCCCAGAGTAGTCGAGGCGGGCTATTTCTCTATTCAGCTATCCAGCTGTCACCTTTTGCTTCAGATACCGCATCAGCTCACAGTACCTTTTTGCTTAGGTGGGTTAGATGGTTATCTGTGTTTCTTATTGTATATTCGTTGTATTTTGTACTCTCCATCAGCTATTGTATTATTGACTTAGAGACTTGGTGAGGACGATATGTGTATTAGTGTGGATTTGAGGTCTTTTATATTTACAGCTTCTTTCTCTACTGTTACTATTTTCTGTTGTATTCATCTTTGCTGGGTTTTACAAAAAGGGGTGTTGCTAAAGTTTTAAAGAAAGAAAGAAAGTAAGACTTTTAAAGAATTTGGGTTGCGATTTCAAATATTTCAAAACTTATATTATCTTTTCCGTTTTTTTTTATGGTTTAGATTCCTGGGTTTGGCTTTCTTTTACTACGTTGCGTCTTTAGGCGTTGCGTAGTATTAGGGCCGTCACGGGCCAATTTTGGGTCGTGACAGTAACCCCGCTGACACCTTTCTTGACACCTACTTGGTTTATAGCATTGATCGTTAAGTGACGAATATCCTGATAAGTTGTTGTGCCACGGCAGCGCCCCGGCCGTCTTACTCGAGGCCAAATTGCGGAATCAAAAATTTTTTCCTTACTCGGAAACCGGCGCTACCGCGGACAAAGAAAACCCGGATCGTTAACCATTAACCTACGCTAGCTAACAAGAGATGGGAAAAGAAGTATACCAAGAGATCCGAGTCCTCCGGTCTTCTCATCATCGCCCCGATCTCCCGCGGAAAGTGTAGTCTCCATATCGTCGCCTCCTCGCCGGAAAGGGCACCACATCGCCTTCGTCTTTTACGGGCTCCCGCCTCAATACCGAGGCAACTCGAGCATGAAGCCGGCAACTCGACATGCTCAAGATATGCTGTAGAATGTGTAGTGTCTCACTTGGGGTTGGTTGCCATTTGGAGATGATGGAGGAAATGAGATAAGAAAAATGGTGCTTGCATTTTTCTAGCATGAATGAGATCAAGAAGATGAAACTCTCAAGAATGAAGAACTCTCTCCTTCTTCATCTCTCTTTTCTTTTTCCTCTCATGAAAAACTTATCATATTCATCTAAGAATAAAATGGTGGAGGAAAGAAAGTATATGAAGCATGAAGGGAGGTGAGTGTAGGAGCATAAGAATGGTGACCACAAACAAACATGAACCATGCTTGTTACTATTAAACCCATACCCACATCAAATCACAATAAATGCATCATGGAGCAAAAGAAATGAAAGCTATCATAATCAATACTTTTGCAATAAAACCCTCCACAAAGTGTTATTTGCAAACTTGCAAATAACCCCTCCATCAGAAAAGTCCGGCCGGGAAAGAACAAAGGAAAACCGGCCGGAACGGAATGCAAACTGGCAACTCCAGAAAACTGGTCCCGTAATAAATTACAGGAAAACCCCGATACTGTGCATACACACCCGCATCTGTATTCCGTCCGGATACAAATGCAAAAAGACAAAATCTACACTGTACTAAACTAGGACCGGCTTAAACCAAAACCGGCTAGTAAAAACTGTCCGATCCTGATCCGTGCAATACCGCACGCATCTGATCGAACCTTGCCATATATCCATACGGCCACTAGTACAAAGCTGTCCGATCCTGATCCGTGCAATACCGCACGTATCTGATCGGACCCTGCCATATCTCCATACGGCCTCTACAGCGTTTCGCCCAAAAGCTGAGTAACTGAATGTGTGGTGGACTCTAAAGACTCGTCAATACAATGGCTGTGGATTTAACCACTAGCACGTCAGAGGTATAAGCCAATACGTGACGGGCCACCAGCTATTGACCAAAAGGGACGTCGATGAGCGAACTCATCCTGACACCCTACTGAGCCTGTCAGTGACAATATCCGTACAGTCCGGTCCGTTCGTCTATGAGCATCGCATGTCGGGCCTAGAGGGTTGGTAAAAGTCAGACCCCCAAAAGCGGTACAAGTCGTGTCGGAGTGTAGCCCAGAACGCCCTGAGATACTACTGGAATACCTACCAGCAAATCTCCTGCCTCGGCTGAGGGCTTTGCGTAATGGCTCTCCTAGACACAGCGCGACCTCACCCCCAATACCGGGAGAGACGAACCCCTGAAGATCCGCTCACTGCCTCCATGTGGCTCGGGACTGTACCCAACTAAAACCTGTTTGCACGACTCCTTTGAGCCGTGGTAGGGTAGTAATCAAAGCACAGTGGGAACTCACACGAGACAAATGACGATCCTCAGGTCGATGAACTAACCTGTACACATGTCACCAGGGAACTGCTATCTGACGTCAGGTATAAGCCCAACTAGCAGGTTCCCGGCGAGTCCTGTCCGGTGTACTCATAACCCAATGAGCACCTGTATACATCTTAGGTGAACCAACTGACACCAGTGGCTTGTGAGACCGGCCATCGCCCCTCGTCGGGGTCTCGACTGTATACACTAGTCTACTGATGGAGTATCGATGCCCTGTCTCGAAACTCCTACGACTAGGGACCTTTTAAGGATGTGCTTATAGACTACCAGCTCCCACGTATATGATCGCCATCATACTGCTGGCAGTGAAGCAAGAATCCTAGGGGCTCTATCAACGTGTAATAGCGACATGTCAGGTCACCTAAAGCAGTACACGATGATAAAGGTAAACCAGATAGCATACTATCATCTCGAGTAAGACTGTTCTACCGGGATTGGTCCTCCCTCAATCATTGCAATCACGTGCCTGTGATCCAATAATTGACTCTGAGGGCACTATCTCCAACAATCTCCCACTTGCACTCAAAGCTAATTATTGCGATGCCGCATACTCACAGCCCGTGTGATACCGAACACCCAACTCCTCTACTAGTCAGTCTCACAAAGCTCGTTTGCGAAACTATTGCGTTCGAGGAACAGCCTCAGTGAGTGGATCCGCTGTGATGTTTCTTTCTATGTCTCTCTATATCTCAAGTTCGCGGAGAAAGCCATCTCCCGAAATGAGCAATACCTGTCTTAGAACGTCTGGATGTCTGATGGGACCTAGCTCATAAATGAACTTCAAATCCAAACTTCTTAGACTGTATCGTCAACTGAACTTAATCAGTATCCTGCGCCATGCCACCCTCAGTATTGCCTTGGACCACCTGTCCAAAATACTGCCCCTCGTCAGAAGGAAAACTATAACTCTGACAACCTCCTTGTCGTCCATGTCACCTTGGAAGCCTGGAATGATAACTGTCTCCCAAATGAGGCTGTCGTTATCATATCCCTAGAACATCCACTTATGTTCTAAGACTGCTTCCGACTGTTTCTCCAGGATTGGATCAATATCAACTTGTTGCATCTAGTGCAAGAACAACATCTGGTGTGGTACTTGACATCTCATGATTGACTCAATTGCCTAAGCAAGTGATCTGCCAATCATGAGTATCCCTCTCCCCTTTAGTCTATAAGACAACTTTAGAGAGGGTGACTCCATCAACTGCAGGTACACTACCGTGTCAGGAGTCGTCCATTCTAAATACTCATAGAATGCTGTCAAGGTACCCAGATTGGGAAACCACCCAAATCTAGATCTAAAACCATAGATCTAGTCACCAGAATGTCTGATATAATATCCAAGTCCTATGTGGAGAAACCACTGTGTGACGACCAAAGTATAACCGATCGAAGTATAGGAATATCACTTCCTACTACCATCTCAACAGATCCATCCCCTATTCTGATGACGTCAAACCTATGACTGTCACATCTGAAAAAGATGATCTATCTCCGCTACATCTGCTTTAGTCTATAAATAGACATAAGCCTGATGTCCACCAATGCTTCCGCTGCTCCTACTGACTACGACAACCCTCAGGCAGAGTCATATAGACGTGCACTTCTAAAGCTAGTTTAGAACGACGCTATACTCATCCTCCTGCCGGGTCTCGCAGCCTGGAACAACAGCAATGGCATGTGTGGGTAAACAAGAACTTCCCTGTCACCGTCCTTGAGGCTACCGGAGTACCTCTCGGGTGCCTGAAGTTACCCATCGTATCTGCGGAGTGGCCAATGGAATGTCAAATCAGATTGAATCTTTAGGTTCCTTATCAAATCTTCAGTAATCGTTTGTGGTTCTGGAATTACTTCCAGTTCTACCATACTCCCACTACTTTTTTTTTTTTTGAAAAAAATCCATTTTTATTAAAACTGTGGCGAGTCCAGAACAATATCACTATTGATCTTCCAGATGGTAGAAAGTCAACCCTCTTCATAGCCTGGGTCAACCCACAAACAGCCATTACAGAAACGTGCCTTGAGTTATCCAGAGTCTGGTTTTAATCATAAGCCGGACAACTCCCCGTACCTTAACATCGTTAAGATATGAACTGTTCTATATCCAATATAGAACCAGAGGCACTGATTTAAATGAACCAGATTCAAATCATGCAGCTATCTCCAGTGTATGTTAACTAAATGGAAGGAGGCCGATCAGCGTTACCCAACTTAGGAATGCTTCCAATTATGAGTAACCTGAAAGAGAAGCAAGTTCTCATTACTATCAACTGAATACCATACACAAGTATCTACATCTTCGATCACTTTGAAGAATCCCGATACTTGCTACACCTGGTTCTCTACTCTATTCAAATACCTGTAACTCCTCTAAAATTAGACCCTGTGTTCCTACGAAACACATGTCTAAAATCTAGAGAAGTCATAAGTAAACCGAATATAGTACGAGGACCAACCCCTCTGTCCTGATGGACACTGGACAACATACAATACTCTGTATAAGTCCGCTGAGTCTAACAACTCTTTCACTGTGCGTCGCAGGTTGAAAACTGTACTTATGGTTAAGAAGAATTACACCGCTGTTTAATGCTCCTTACCTAACCATCCACTGATATAGGTAAATGTCATAGACATAATTTCAAAAAGGTACATCTCACTCTATATAAATAGACGTACAGATATATCAATTTGAAATCGGTGCATAACAGCGGATATTCAAAACCAAATAATTGCCGTCCGGCAAACAACCCAGGTGGCTTCCTCAAATATCACCGATTACAACGAATCCCGATATAATGAGGATGATCACCCAATTCCCAATAACTTACTCCCACTCAGCATCTGTAAAACCATACAGATGTGAGAATCATACCTGGTAAATACATACCCTGGAGCAAGTGTTTAACTGGGAAATCAGTTTTCCATTAACAGTACACGGTGAAACTGAAACATTGAAATGTTTCGTCGGGGTATCCTGGTATTCCTAGTAATGCCCCTTCCATTGTCCAGATTCACAACTGTAACCGTATATCTCTTTGCCATCTGTCCAAATCCCTTTATATGTCTTTAGTCATTACCGTCTGCACACCCCTTTAGGCCAATTGGTTTTCTTCCTTCCCTACCGTTCGGCACCAGCCTATGGTTTGGAAGAAGACTATCCAATAAGCATAAAGGGTGTACTGTCCTAATCCTAGGAGCACTCGCAAAGCGAGAGAAGGTGAAGATAAAAGACAACCGAATAAATCCTTATTCCTATTTCTCCTGAACCAGAATCCATCCCCGAACTGGAACAAGTTCCTTTCGAGTTCGTATATAACCATACGATGGAGTATCCAATAAACTGTGGATCTTCGTAGTGATACGGAGTGTCCTGGAGAAATACAAAGGTGATTTAGGATTGGCGAAGAAATACTTGGTTTGGTCGTGAATAGCAGTCGCAACTTATTTTGCCCTCTTACTAATCCCTTGCTTTGTCTTAACTTAATACCTTCTGTACACCGTTTAGGCTAACTGGTTTTCTTCATTCCCTACCGGTCGGCACCAGCCTATGGTTTGGAAGAAGACTATCCAATTTGCGTAATAGGTGTACTACTCCTAAACCAAGGAGTACTCGCAACTTGAGAGAAGGTAAAAGGGAAAAGACAACTGAATAATC
Organism: Agapanthus africanus; assembly: GCA_030015575.1. Taxonomy (NCBI): domain Eukaryota; kingdom Viridiplantae; phylum Streptophyta; class Magnoliopsida; order Asparagales; family Amaryllidaceae; genus Agapanthus; species Agapanthus africanus. The sequence continues at coordinate 351,125,229 of CM057350.1, read as the reverse complement.
CTATCCGTTTTCTCCAGAACCAGAAACCATCCTCGAAGTCCTTCGAGTTCGTATATAACCATACGATGGTTTTGTTCAATGGAAGTGGACGTTCGCAGCAATACTGGGTGTCCTGGAGAAAAGGGTAAAAGTAGGAGTGGCAATGAGGTCTGCAACTCTGACAATCCAAAAGCCAGTGTTAAGAAGGTTCGGTCAACTTGGTCACTGAGTCATAGTCCAGGGTCGGGTCAATGGTCGCTGCCAGAGAGAGAGAAAAGAAACACTCAGCGTGCACTCTAGCCTAGATCAGAATGGTTACCACTTTGTCTAATCTGGAAACCTCCCACTGTACCTCAAATTCTCCTCCAAACCTGAAAGAAGAATTAGTCGGGGTCACCCGAGGAGTAAACCAACTCATCAGTGGGAATCGGGATCCAACTCTCATCGCATGATAACGTGACGGAATCCACTCACATCACCACACTCCAGAAGGTATGCGCATGCCTGGCAAGTTTCAGTTCTTTTGAAACTCCCGATGTGATTTTTACCCCTAGGACCCAAGTGACCTTGACGAATAATCAACAAATCAAAAGGTCCTAGTCAAGTTCAACCCGTCATTATCTTGATTGCGTTAAACCCACCCGCACGACCCTTGACGAATAATCAACAAAGTCGCACGACTGTCCTAACCAATCCACATATCCTTGCGACAGAAAGCATTACAGAGCTACCGCACACTACGCCTCGGCGAATAGCAACGACAAACGTAGCGCGAATACTATGCAATACTAATCCGAAATGACGGAGGGCTACGAATGGTTTCTGGCGAAAACCTTTAACGTAATGAACTTGATATCGTTGAAGGAACTGGATAACTTTTTAGAAAATATAGTGACGAAAACCTTTACTAAAGAGGTCACTCCCGGTGAAGGGATCTCGGCTCTTTCCCCGTAGAATGAGGTGCAGGATATTCTAACTGAATACCACGATGCAAAGCAAAAGTAATCGGCTATAGTGAAGTTAATGCCCTGACGCAAACTTCTGTCCAAGGGGTCACTCCCGGTGAAGGGATCTCGGCCCTTGCCTCGTCGACTGAGGAGCAGGATATTCCAAATGAATACCACGATGCAAAACAAAAGTGAACGTCCTTGCAATAACAGCTTTTTGAAAAAAGTTCCAACAACATCAGAATAGGTTTGTTTAACTTGCATTGATCCGAATCAACGCAGTCCCATCAAATGATCACACCACAAAGAACGAAAATATACTGACGTACGTATATGCCATCCGCATTCGCCACTGGGTCCCGTCATCACTCGTTAGGTTAGCTTACTAACGACAGAGCGGGGACTGGACTAGCGCGGATGAAAAACATATACAACATCTACTAATATATATACCAATATATAGTATTTCGCTCAAGGCGTGAATAAAATGCAACATCACAGAAATGTACAGCATCACAGAACAATACAGATATCTGGAAGCCCCGGGTTTCACAGAGCCGCTGCTGAAACCCGACGTTCCCCTGGTCGTGTGGATAGCCTGTGCAATGAAAACCTAGACCCCTACGGGCGCGGCAAGTCACCCGCCAAAACCTGAAGCGAGGCAGCCCCCTTCAGCACCGTGAATGGACCACCCAGCACTTCACGGAATCCGGTAACTCGGGCACCCCTCCTGGGTCTACCTGTACCCCCTACGAGTGCGGCGAATAGCCCGCCAATCCTGGAGTGAAGCCCCCTCCGTCCCAATGCCATGAGATGCGGGCTTGTTGCCCTCCAGAACCCGGCTATCCGTGCACCCCACCGCGGGGCAATCCTAGTACAGAAAGTAAAATATACATACACCGGGTACATCGACCGCAACCAGGTCGTGCCCCAAAAGAATAATACAAACAGGCAGTGACGGCAGTCCACATGTCGGACGCTCGCCCCGCAATATCAAATGTACATAATACAACAAAACTGTACTAACATTGCATCCAGGCTATCCCCCACGACCGATCCGCAACATCACAGCATAAACATAGAACATCAACGTGAAAGTCACGTTCGCAAATCCGTCTAACCGGGCTATAGCAGTTAGACCGGATTTACCGATCGAGTGACATTCACGGTCACAGATATAATGTAAACACTGTGGAAAAAATGTGTTTAAAATTTTCCGATTGACCAAAAATTAACAAGTGGGCCCCCAATCAAAACTGTAGCACTCACAGAAAACCTGGGCCCAATTTTAATATTCCAAAACCCCCATTTTCAAGTGCAAGACAATCTGGAAAAATTTGGTACAGTGAAGATTTTAACTCGCGGCGGAAGCGCGGCCAAAGCAATGCTTTGGCCGCTCTTCCGCGGTGCTATGAAAGATTCAGGCTACCAATTTTTACCAGATCTCTTATATTTCCCTGCACATCATTCTGCAACCACCTGAAAAATTTTTCGAGCCCGGAAAAAATCGACAGAAAACTGATGTACACAAAAATACGGTTTTTGAGATTTTGGTCGATCGGAGACGCAAACACATCAAACGAAGCTAGGTAAGGTTAATGGCGTGGCTCTGATACCATGTTGCGCCACGGCAGCGCCCCGGCCATCTTACTCGAGGCCAAATTGCGGAATCAAAAATTTTTTCCTTACTCGGAAACCAGCGCTACCGCGGACAAAGAAAACCCGGATCGTTAACCATTAACCTACGCTAGCTGACAAGAGATGGGAAAAGAAGTATACCAAGAGATCCGAGTCCTCCGGTCTTCTCATCATCGCCCCGATCTCCCGCGGAAAGTGTAGTCTCCATATCGTCGCCTCCTCGCCGGAAAGGGCACCACATCGCCTTCGTCTTTTACGGGCTCCCGCCTCAATACCGAGGCAACTCGAGCATGAAGCCGGCAACTCGACATGCTCAAGATATGCTGTAGAATGTGTAGTGTCTCACTTGGGGTTGGTTGCCATTTGGAGATGATGGAGGAAATGAGATAAGAAAAATGGTGCTTGCATTTTTCTAGCATGAATGAGATCAAGAAGATGAAACTCTCAAGAATGAAGAACTCTCTCCTTCTTCATCTCTCTTTTCTTTTTCCTCTCATGAAAAACTTATCATATTCATCTAAGAATAAAATGGTGGAGGAAAGAAAGTATATGAAGCATGAAGGGAGGTGAGTGTAGGAGCATAAGAATGGTGACCACAAACAAACATGAACCATGCTTGTTACTATTAAACCCATACCCACATCAAATCACAATAAATGCATCATGGAGCAAAAGAAATGAAAGCTATCATAATCAATACTTTTGCAATAAAACCCTCCACAAAGTGTTATTTGCAAACTTGCAAATAACCCCCTCCATCAGAAAAGTCCGGCCGGGAAAGAACAAAGGAAAACCGGCCGGAACGGAATGCAAACTGGCAACTCCAGAAAACTGGTCCCGTAATAAATTACAGGAAAACCCCGATACTGTGCATACACACCCGCATCTGTATTCCGTCCGGATACAAATGCAAAAAGACAAAATCTACACTGTACTAAACTAGGACCGGCTTAAACCAAAACCGGCTAGTAAAAACTGTCCGATCCTGATCCGTGCAATACCGCACGCATCTGATCGAACCTTGCCATATATCCATACGGCCACTAGTACAAAGCTGTCCGATCCTGATCCGTGCAATACCGCACGTATCTGATCGGACCCTGCCATATCTCCATACGGCCTCTACAGCGTTTCGCCCGAAAGCTGAGTAACTGAAAGTGTGGTGGACTCTAAAGACTCATCAATACAATGGCTGTGGATTTAACCACTAGCACGTCAGAGGTATAAGCCAATACGTGACGGGCCACCAGCTATTGACCAAAAGGGACGTCGATGAGCGAACTCATCCTGACACCCTACTGAGCCTGTCAGTGACAATATCCGTACAGTCCGGTCCGTTCGTCTATGAGCATCGCATGTCGGGCCTAGAGGGTTGGTAAAAGTCAGACCCCCAAAAGCGGTACAAGTCGTGTCGGAGTGTAGCCCAGAACGCCCTGAGATACTACTGGAATACCTACCAGCAAATCTCCTGCCTCGGCCGAGGGCTTTGCGTAATGGCTCTCCTAGACACAGCGCGACCTCACCCCCAATACCGGGAGAGACGAACCCCTGAAGATCCGCTCACTGCCTCCATGTGGCTCGGGACTGTACCCAACTAAAACCTGTTTGCACGACTCCTTTGAGCCGTGGTAGGGTAGTAATCAAAGCACAATGGGAACTCACACGAGACAAATGACGATCCTCAGGTCGATGAACTAACCTGTACACATGTCACCAGGGAACTGCTATCTGACGTCAGGTATAAGCCCAACTAGCAGGTTCCCGGCGAGTCCTGTCCGGTGTACTCATAACCCAATGAGCACCGGTATACATCTTAGGTGAACCAACTGACACCAGTGGCTTGTGAGACCGGCCATCGCCCCTCGTCGGGGTCTCGACTGTATACACTAGTCTACTGATGGAGTATCGATGCCCTGTCTCGAAACTCCTACGACTAGGGACCTTTTAAGGATGTGCTTATAGACTACCAGCTCCCACGTATATGATCGCCATCATACTGCTGGCAGTGAAGCAAGAATCCTAGGGGCTCTATCAACGTGTAATAGCGACATGTCAGGTCACCTAAAGCAGTACACGATGATAAAGGTAAACCAGATAGCATACTATCATCTCGAGTAAGACTGTTCTACCGGGATTGGTCCTCCCTCAATCATTGCAATCACGTGCCTGTGATCCAATAATTGACTCTGAGGGCACTATCTCCAACATAAGTAGCATAAACTCACAGTAGGATCGGGATCCAAATATCATTGTATGATAATGTTGAAGGAATCCTACCAACATTCATCAAACTCCAAATGGTATGCAACTCTTTGCAAATTTCAGTTTCATTAGAAATTCCCGATATATATTTTTGCCCCATGCTCTTATGACCTTGGCTTTGGTCAAAATGTCATAAATCACATGTCAAGTTCTACCCGTCATTATCTTGTCAATTTGAACCCATCCGTATATACCCCTGACTTTGGTCAAATGATAATACGACTGTCCCAAACCAACTCATCTATCTTATGCAACAAATGAAAACCCGGCAGCTACCAAACACTATGCCTTGACTTTGGCCAAAATGCATAGCTTGAATACTACTGAATACCCAAATGAAATGACGGAGGGCTACGAATGGTTTTGGAAAAATCGTGAACGTAGTGAACTTGATATAACCGAAGGAACCTGATAGCTTTTAAAAGTAGTGGTTAAAGCTCCGTATTTAAAAATATCTGTTTTTAAAATTAACCGAGTGGTTTCTTTTAAATTGTTCCAACGATTAAACTTTTGGTTTATTTTCATTGCATTATAAATAATGCGTCCCATCATTAACCTATCATTGCAGAAAACAACGAAAATACAACGTCCTCTTATGCCATCCGCATTTGCCACGGGGTCCCGTCATCACCCGTTAGGTTACTTAACTAACGATAGAGCAGGGGCTGGGCTAGCGCGGGTGTAAAACATAAGTGATGTCTAAATAACTATCATATATAGATATTGTACATTCGTCAGACGCAATAATAGGCATTCCAGATCACAGATGAACTTTATTGGATTTGCAAGCAATCCGTGTTTGTTTTGAGCCTGCAACAAAAGATGGATTACACAGTTGTGATGAATAGCCATTACCCCACCCAAGACCCCAACGGGTACGGCAAACTACCCACCCGGCAGTTTGTGCACCCCACCTTGGGTCTGTCCTAGGAGCAAAAAACAGTAAAATGAAATAATACAACGGTGGCTACAACCGCAACCTGGATGTGCCCCGCAAAATAATATTACAACAAATTACATTTACATCAAATGAATTAAATAATAACCCATCACATAACCCCGGCTATACATCACAACAGTCTAACACAGTTCATATCCACAAACAGTAAAAACCATTACAGAAATGTGTGTATGAGTGAATGAGAGAACAAGAGAAATGAAAGTGGGGGTGAGAATGAGAGAAGTTCAAACCCCCCCACTTCTCACTCTCTCTCTCCTCATTTAATGGGCATGGCACAAGCCATGTAGCCCCATGCCCCCCTCTCTCCCAAAGTCAACAATGAAAGTCAAATTTTAAAACACCATTTAAATTCATTTTTCTTTTAAAGAACAACCATGCACAATAACGAAAACACTTAAAACAACCTTAAAATTAGCTTAAGGCAAATGGGTTAATCCACCATGATTGCTAATCATGGTTAAACCCCAAATTAACACCCTAGTTATCATGCACATGTGTGTGCAAGGCTAGAAAAAATCTAATAAAATATTCATTAAATAGGATAAAATAATTAAAAACCAATTTGGTAAACTTTTTATTAAAAACCATATATTAAAATATAATTAGCCATAAAATACATTCTAAGGTGTTACAATCTCCCCCTTAAAAGAAATTCATCCCCGAATTTAAAAATATATTGCTACGAGTACATTCGAAGAGAAGATTCCAACTCTCAAATCTTGCTCGTAGCTTCCTAAGTGATTACCTCACTATACGGCTACGTACAAGAAAGCCATTCACAGACGGCAAGACCCTTGACCGACGTTTCTCCACCTGCCGAGCCATTAACACAAATGGCTGCCGGTGAGCGAAACGTGTAAGTCGATGTACAGCACCCCACGACTTGCGGGGAGGCGGAAATATGAAAAACGATCTTGTTCTTTGCTTAAACATCGACTAACCGCATGAATCGAAGCTAAACGATAACTAACATCAAACATAGAAGTTCTAAACTACTATGTAAAGGGATTATACCTAAAGAACCGTGTCCTTCGTCTTTACGAACTCCACCTCCTCCTCGGCCTTCTCCAAGTAGTAGACGATCCACCACGAGAGCTAAACTCCAAACTTTGCCTCTAAACTTGAGGAAACTAGGTATCTTTAAGTGCTAATCAAATTACCTAGATGAAATAGAGTATGGTTATGGATTAAGTAGTCTAACTAATCCTTGTACTCAACACATGAGAGGGGAGGATTAGGGTTTGAAGAGGGAGAGCTTGAGGAGAGAGAAGATGAACATAATAATGAGAAAAGAAAATGAGTTATCATAATATATATCAAGCATTTTATTTTATCATGAAAAGAAAAGAAAATGATTTACAACCATGCTTGATAAATATCTTGTGGTGATTCATCTCCATGAGTCATTAAGCAATTATGAAGCATTAATGACATGGATGAATCATCCATATGACTCACTAATCTCATTCAATGTATATGCCACCTAAACCTCCTTAGTCACCATCTTCTAGAAGCTTCTCGCGCAATTACAAGAACGCCCCTCCTATCCGTGAAAATACGGAAAAACTTTAGACTGTATAAATCCAATAACCGGATACTAGTAACTGGCTTAAACTAAAGCCGACTAGTAAAAACTGTCCGAAAGTCGTACGTGCGAAAACACGCGTATGCGTCCGAACCCTTGTTGTAAAACCATACGACCTCTATATCGTTTCGCCTGGAGTAGGGAAACTCTCTGCGTGGGACTCTAGAGACTCGACTACTACGCTGGCAGTGGGTTTAACCACAGACCGCAAGCGGCACTAGCTGTACGTAACGGTCCCCAGGTAGATGTCGATAAGAAGGCCGATGAGGAAACCCATCAGAACTCCTACCGAGTCTGATGTGACAATCTCCGTACAGTCCGGTCCGTTCATCTAAGACTATCGCATATCGAGCCTAGGGGGGCAAGCGTCAGTCCCCTAATAGCTGTATAAGTCGTGTCGGAGCGAAGCCTATTACACCCTGAGAAACTACTGGAACCTACCAGCAAATCTCGCTTGCCCTGGCCAGGGACTTTCCGTAATGGCTCTATGACACAGCGCGATATCAACCCCCAATACCGGGAGAGACGAATCCTGTCTAACTGCCATTGCCTCCAAGTGCTCGGGACTGCACCCAACTGCTACCTGTTTGCATGACTCCTTTGAGCCGTGGTGGGGTAGCAATGTTGGAGATAGTGCCCTCAGAGTCAATTATTGGATCACAGGCACGTGATTGCAATGATTGAGGGAGGACCTGTCCCAGTAGAACAGTCTTACTCGAGATGATAGTATGCTATCTGGTTTATCTTTATCATCGTGTACTGCTTTAGGTGACCTGAATTGTCGCTATTACACGTTGATAGAGCCCCTAGGATTCTTGCTTGACCACCAGCGGTATGAGGGCGATCATATAAGTGGGAGCTGGGGTCTATAAGCACATCCTTAAAAGGTCCCTAGTCGTGGGAGTTTCGAGACAGGGCATCGATACTCCAGAGTAGACTAGTGTATACAGTCGAGACCCCGACGAGGGGCGGTGGCCGGTCTCACAAGCCACTGGTGTCAGTTGGATCACCTAAGATGTATACATGTGCTCATTGGGTTATGAGTACACCGGACAGGACTCGCCGGGACTATGCTAGTTGGTCTTATACCTGACGTCAGATGGCAGTTCCCTGGTGACATGTGTATAGGTTAGTTCATCGACCTGAGGATCGTCATTTGTCTCGTGTGAGTTCCCACTGTACTTTGATTACTACCCTACCACGCTCAAAGGAGACGTGCAAACAGGTTTTAATTGGTTACAGTCCCGAGCCACATAGAGGCAGTGAGCGGATCTTCGGGGGTTCGTCTCTCCCGGTATTGGGGGTGAGGTCGCGCTGTGTCTAGGAGAGCCATTACACAAAGCCCTCGGCTGAGGCAGGAGATTTACTAGTAGGTATTCCAGTAGTATCTCAGGGTGTTCTGGGCTACACTCCGACACGACTTGTACCGCTTTTAGGGGTCTGACTTTTACCAACCCCCTAGGCCCGCCATGCGATGCTCATAGACGAACGGACCGGACTGTACGGATATTGTCACTGACAGGCTCAGTAGGGTGTCAGGATGAATTCGCTCATCGACGTCCCTTTTCGTCAATACCTGGTAGCCCGTTACATATTGGCTTATACCTCTGACGTGCTAGTGGTTAAATCCACAACCAAGGTGTTGACGAGTCTTTAGAGTCCCCCACATTCAGTTGCTCAAGTTTTCGGGTGAAACGCTGTAGAGGCCGTATGGAGATATGGCAAGGTCCGATCAGATACGTGCGGTATTGCACGGATCAGGATCGGACAGTTTGTACTAGAGGCCGTATGGAAATATGGCAGGGTTCGATCAGATACGTGCAGTATTGCACGGATCAGGATCGAACGGATATTACTGGGCGGCTTTGGTTTAATCCGGATCCTAGTATAGTACAGTGTAATTTTGTCTTATTGCATTTGTATTCGGTCGGAATACAAATGCGGGTGTGTATGCACAGTATCGGGGTTTTCCTGTAATTTATTACGGGACCAGTTTTCTGGAGTTGCCAGTTTGCTTTCCGTTTCGGCCATTTTCATTTGTATCCTTCTTTGGCCGAAGATTGGTGGAGGAGGGCTTATTTGCAATTGTGCAAATAAGCATTAGTGGAGGGGGTTCTTTGCATTTTGTTGCTTCATGATAGCTCTTGTTGACCTTGACTTGTTCACTTCATCATTGCTTGACTTTTGGAGTCATTATGTTTGATGATGGTTGTGGTTGAGTGTGGATGTATTTGTGATCATGTTCTTTCATGATTTCTTTTGATTCCCTCTTGCATTATGGTGTGGCCTCTCTCATTTTTGATACACACTCTCATTTTCTCTCCACTCCATCATGCATGGCCGGCCAAGCTCCTTGGTGGCTGTCCAAAATTCTAGAGGTGGGGTTTTTGTGCTTTTGGTTTGATAAAAATCCCACAAGATCAATCTCGATTAGCTCGTATCATCCCTCCACCAAAAGGCAACCTCCATGAACCCCAAAATGAGACATGAGTTCCACACACCATTCTACAGCAAATCTTGGGCACGTCGGCTCGCCAACTTCGTGCTCGAGTTGCCTCGGTATAGAGGCAGGAGCCCGTAAAAGAAGCCGGCGACGTGGTGCCCTTCCGGCGACGAGGTGGAGACCGGAGCTTCCGCGGGAGATCGGGACGACGACGAGAAGACCGGAGGACATGGATCAGTCGGTATATCTCTCTTCCCCATCTTGTAGTTAGCTAGGACTAGTTAATGGCCCGATCCGGGTTTTAGTGCGCGGTGGTGCCGGTTTGAAAAATTAAAGTTAACCATCGCTTCCGCATTTGGCCTCGGGATGGAGGCCGGGGCGCCGCCGTGCACTTATAGTGGTATCAGAGCCTCGCCATTAAAATAGTCTAGCTTTGTCTAATGTGTTTCACATTTCTGATCGAACAATTTTCCAAAAAACGTATTTTTCTTCACATCAGTTTCTGTCGAAATTTTTTGAAGTCCAAAAATTTTTCAGGTTGTTTCAGAATGATGTGTAGGACATTCTAAGAGTTCTGTGAAAATTTGGGATCGTGAACAGTCCAAACCAGCGCGGAACCGCGGCCAAACCCATGCTTGTGCCGCGGTTCCGCCGCGACTTGAACTGTTCAGTCCCCCAAAATTCTACAGAATGCTCCTGAGTGGAAAATAGGTTTTCTGGAATGTTATTTTTTGGGCCCAGATTTCTTGATGTGCTACAGTAGTTCTTGGGGGCCCACTTGGTAAATTTGATCGATCGGATATTTAAAACACATTAGTTCACAGTATTTACATTATATCTGCGACCGTGAATGTCACTTGATCGGTAAATCCTGTCTAACTGCTATAGCCCGGTTAGACGGATTTGCGAACGTGACTTTCACGTTGATGTTCTGTGTATTGCTGTGATGTTGCGGATTGGTCGTGGGGATAGCCTGGATACAATGCTAGTACAGTTTTGTTGTATTATGTACATTTGATATTGCGGGGCGAGCGTCCGACTTGTGGACTGCCATCACTGCCTGTTTGTATTATTTTTTTTGGGGCACGACCAGGTTGCGGCCGATGTACCCGTTGTATGTATATTTTACTTTCTGTACTAGGATTACCCCGCGGAGGGGTGCACGGATAGCCGGATTCTAGAGGGCAACGGGCCCGCATCTCATGGCATTGAGACAGAGGGGGCTTCACTCTAGAATTGGCGGGCTATTCGCCGCACTCGTAGGGGGTACAGGTTGACCCAAGAGGGGTGCCCAAGTTACCGTATTCCGTGAAGTGCTGGGTGGTCCATTCACGTTGCTGAAGGGGGCTGCCTCGCTTCAGGTTTTGGCGGGTAACTTGCCGCGCCTGTAGGGGTCTAGGTTTTCATTGCACAGGCTATCCACACGACCAGGGGAACATCGGGTTTCAGCGGCTCTGTGAAACCCGGGGATCCCAGATATATGTATTGTTCTGTGATGCTGTACATTTCTGTGATGTTGCATTTTATCACGCCTTGAGCGAAATATAATATATTGGTATATATATTAGTAGATGTTGTATATGTTTTGCATCCGCGCTAGTCCAGTCCCCGCTCTGTCGTTAGTTAGCTAACCTAACGGGTAATGACGGGACCCAATGGCGAATGCGGATGGCATATACGTACATCAGTATATTTTCGTTCTTTGTGGTGTGATCAATTGATGGGACTGCGTTGATTCGGATCAATGCAAGTTAAACAAACCTAATCTGATGTTGTTGGAACACTTTTCAAAAAGATGTTATTGCAAGGACGTTCACTTTTGTTTTGCATCGTGGTATTCAGTTGGGATATCCTGCTCCTCAGTCGACGAGGCAAGGGCCGAGATCCCTTCACCGGGAGTGACCCCTTGGACAAAAAGTTTGCGTCGGGGCAATGACTTCACTATAGCCGATTACTTTTGCTTTGCACCGTGGTATTCAGTTGGAATATCCTGCACCTCATTCTACGGGGAAAGAGCCAAGATCCCTTCACTGGGAGTGACCTCTTTAGGAAAGGTTTTCGTTACTATATTTTCTAAAAGCTATCCGTTCCTTCATCGATATCAAGTTCACTACGTTAAAGGTTTTCGCCAGAAACCATTCGTAGCCCTCCGTCGTTTCAGACGGATAGCACGTAGTATTCATGCTATGTTTGTTGCCCTTCATCAAGGCATAGTGTATGGTAGCTGCTTGTTACCTTTCTGCTGCATAGATAGATGCGTTGGTTTGGGACAGTCGTATAGCCTTGTTGGCCTTCGTCAAGGGCTTGTAGGGGTGGGTTCAAATTAACCTGAACAATGACGGGTAGAACTTGACATGTGACTTATGATTTGTTGACCTTCGTCAAGGTCATAAGAGCATGGGGCAAAAATCACATCGGGAGTTTCAAAAGAACTGAAACTTGCCAGATATGCGCATACCTTCTGGAGTGTGATGACGTGAGCGGATTCCGTCACGTTATCATGCGATGATAGTTGGATCCCGATTCCCACTGATGAGTTAGTTTACTCCTCGGGTGATCCCGACTAATTCTTCTTTCAGGTTTGGAGGAGAGTTTGACGGTACAGTGGGAGGTTTCCAGATTAGATAAATTGGTAACCATTCTGATCTAGGCTAGAGTGCACGCTGGGTGTTTCTTTTCTCTCTCTTTTCGGCAGCGACCATTGACCCGACCCTAAGACTATAACTCAGAGACCAAAATTAACCGAACCTTCTTAAACACTGGCTTTTGGATTGTCAGAGTTGCAAACCTCATTGCTACTCCTACTTTTACTCTTTTCTCCAGGACACCCCGTATTACTACTAACGTCCACTTCCATTGGACAAAACCATCGTATGGTTATATACGAACTCGAAAGGATTTATTCGAGGATGGTTTCTGGTTCTGGAGGAAACAGATAGGACTATTCAGTTGTCTTTTCCTTTTACCTTCTCTCAGGTTGCGAGTACTCCTTGGTTTAGGAGATAGTACACCTATTACGCAAATTGGATAGTCTTCTTCCAAACCTTAGGCTAGTGCCGACCGGTAGGGAATGAAGAAAACCAATTAGCCTAAACGGTGTACAGAAGGTATTAAGTTAAGACAAAGAAAGGGATTAGAAGGAGGGCAAAGTAAAATGCGACTGATATTCACGACCAAACCAAGTATTTCATTACCACTCCCACTTCACCTTTGTATTTCTCCAGGACACTCCGTATCACTACGAAGATCCACAGTTTATTGGATACTCCATCGTATAGTTATATACGAACTCGAAAGGAACTTGTTCCAGTTCGGGGATGGATTCTGGTTCAGGAGAAATAGGAATAAGGTTTATTCAGGTGTCTTTTGTCTTCACCTTCTCTCGCATTGCGAGTGTTCCTAGGATTGGGACAGTATACCCATTATGCTTATTGGATAGTCTTCTTCCAAACCATAGGCTGGTGCCGAACGGTAGGGAAGGAAGAAAACCATTTGGCCTAAAGGGGTGTGCAGAAGGTAATGACTAAAGACATATAAAGGGATTTGGAGAGATGGCAAAGAGATATACGGTTACAGTTGTGAATCTGGATAATGGAAGAGGCATTACTAGGAATACCGGGATACCCCATCGAAACATTTCAATGTTTCAGTTTCACTGTGTACTGTTAAAGGAAAACTGATTTCCCGATTAGATACTTATTCCAGGGTATGTATTTACCAGGTATGATTCTTACATCTGTATGGTTTTACAGATGATGAGTGGGAGTAAGTTATTGGGAATTGGGTGATCATCCTCATTATATCGGGATTCGTTGTAATTGGTGATATTTGAGGAAATCACCTAGGCTGTTTGCCGGTCGGCAAATATTTGGTTTTGAATATCCGCTGTTGTGCACCAATTTCAAATTGATATATCTGTACGTCTATTTTCATAGATTGAGATATACCTTTCTGAAATTATGTCTATGACATTTACCTATATCAGTGGATGGTTAGGTAAGGAGCATTAAACAGCGGTGTAATTCTTCTTAACCATAAGTATAGTTTTCAACCTACGACACACAGTGAATGAGTTATCAGACTCAAGGGACTTATACAGAGTATTGTATGTTGTCCAGGGTCCATCAGGACAGTGGGGTTGGTCCTCGTACTATATTCGGTTTACTTATGACTTCTCTAGTTTTTAGACAGGTGTTTCGTGGAAACACAGGGTCCGAATTTTGAGAAGTTATAGGTATTTGAATAAAGTAGAGAACCAGGTATTGCAAGTATTGGGATTCTTCAAAGTGATCGAAGATGTAGATACTTGTGTATGGTGTTCAGTTGATAGTAATGACTAAGAGAACTTGCTTCTCTTTCAGGTTACTCATAAATTGGAAGCATTCCTAAGTTGAGTAGCGCTGATCGGCCTCCTTCCATTTAGTTGACATGCACTGGAGACAGTTGCATGATTTGAATCTGGTTCAATTAAATCAGTGCCTCTGGTCCTATATTGGATATAGAACAGTTCGTATCTTAACGATGTTAAGGTACGGGGAGTTGTCCGGCTTATGATTAAAACCAGACACTGGACAACTCAAGGCACGTTTCTGTAATGGCTGTTTGTGGGTTGACCCAGGCTATGAGGAGGGTTGACTTTCTACCATCTGGAAGATCAATAGTGATATTGTTCTAGACTCGTCACAGTTTTAATAAAAATGGATTTTTTTTTCAGAAAACAGTAGTGGGAGTATGGTAGAACTGGAAGTGATTCCAGAACCACAAACGATTACTGAAGATTTGATAGGAACCTAAAGATTCAATCTGGTTTGACATTCCATTAGCCACTCCGCAGATAAGGTGGGTAACTTCAGGCACCCGAGAGGTACTCCGGTAGCCTCAAGGACGGTGACAGGGAAGTTCTTGTTTACCCACACTTGCCATTGCTGTTGTTCCAGACCGTGAGACCCGGCAGGAGGATGAGTATAGCGTCGTTCTAAACTTGCTTTAGAAGTGTACGTGTATATGACTCTGCCAGAGGGTTGTCGTAGTCAGTGGGAGCAGCGGAAGCATTGGTGGACAGGCAGCTTATGTCTATTTATAGACAAAAGCAGATATAGCGGAGATAGATCATCTATTTCTGATGTGACAGTCATAGGTTTGACTTCATCAGAATAGGGGATGGATCTGTTGAGAAGGTAGTAGGGTGTGATGTCCTGGTATTTGGATGACATACACAGAGTAGGAAGTGATATTCCTATACTACGATCGGTTATACTTTGGTCGTCACACAGTGGTTTCTCCACATGGGACTTGGACATTATATCAGACATACTGGTTACTAGATCTATGGTTTTAGATCCAGATTTGGGTGGTTTCCCAATTAAGGGTACTTAGACAGCATTCTAAGAGTATTTAGAATGGACGACTCCTGGCACGGTAGTGTACCTACAGGTGATGGAGTCACCCTCTCTAAAGGTGTCTTACAGACTAAAGGGGAGAGGGATGTGCATGATTGGCAGATCACTTGCTTAGACAATTGAGTCAATCATGAGATGTCAAGTACCACACCAGATGTTGTTTTTGCACTAGATGCAATAAGTTGATATTGATCCTATCCTGGAGAAACAATCGGAAGCAGTTTTAGAACATAAGTGGATGTTCTAGGGATATGATAACGACAGCCTCATTCGGGAGACAGTTATCATTCCAGGCTTCCAAGGTGACCTGGACGACAAGGAGGTTGTCAGAGTTATATTTTTCCTTCTGACGAGGGGCAGTATTTTGGACAGGTGGTCCAAGGAAATACTGAGGGAGGCATGGCGCAGGATACTGATTAAGTTCAGTTGACGATACAGTCTAAGAAGTTTGGATTTGGAGTTTATTTATGAGCTAGGTCCCATCAGACATCCAGACATATTCTAAGACAAGTATTGCTCATTTCGGGAGATAGGTTTCTCCGCGAACTTGAGATATAGAGAGACATAGAAAGAAACATCAAAGCGGATCCACTCACTGAGGCTATTCCTCGAACGAAATAGTTTCGCAAACAGGCTTTGTGAGACTGACTAGTAGAGGAGTTGGGTGTTCGGTATCACACAGGCTGTGAGTATGCGACATCGCAATAATTAGCCTTGAGTGCAAGTGGGAGATTGTTGGAGATAGTGCCCTCAGAGTCAATTATTGGATCACAGGCACGTGATTGCAATGATTGAGGGAGGACCTGTCCCAGTAGAACAGTCTTACTCGAGATGATAGTATGCTATCTGGTTTATCTTTATCATCGTGTACTGCTTTAGGTGACCTGACATGTCGCTATTACACGTTGATAGAGCCCCTAGGATTCTTGCTTGACCACCAGCAGTATGAGGGCGATCATATAAATGGGAGCTGGGGTCTATAAGCACATCCTTAAAAGGTCCCTAGTCGTGGGAGTTTCGAGACAGGGCATCGATACTCCAGAGTAGACTAGTGTATACAGTCGAGACCCCGACGAGGGGCGGTGGCCGGTCTCACAAGCCACTGGTGTCAGTTGGATCACCTAAGATGTATATAGGTGCTCATTGGGTTATGAGTACACCGGACAGGACTCGCCGGGAACATGCTAGTTGGTCTTATACCTGACGTCAGATGGCAGTTCCCTGGTGACATGTGTACAGGTTAGTTCATCGACCTGAGGATCGTCATTTGTCTCGTGTGAGTTCCCACTGTACTTTGATTACTACCCTACCATGCTCAAAGGAGACGTGCAAACAGGTTTTAATTGGGTACAGTCCCGAGCCACATGGAGGCAGTGAGCGGATCTTCGGGGGTTCGTCTCTCCCGGTATTGGGGGTGAGGTCGCGCTGTGTCTAGGAGAGCCATTACACAAAGCTCTCGGCCGAGGCAGGAGATTTACTAGTAGGTATTCCAGTAGTATCTCAGGGTGTTCTGGGCTACACTCCGACACGACTTGTACCGCTTTTGGGGGTCTGATTTTTACCAACCCCCTAGGCCCGCCATGCGATGCTCATAGACGAACGGACCGGACTGTATGGATATTGTCACTGACAGGCTCAGTAGGGTGTCAGGATGAGTTCGCTCATCGACGTCCCTTTTGGTCAATACCTGGTAGCCCGTTACGTATTGGCTTATACCTCTGACGTGCTAGTGGTTAAATCCACAACCAAGGTGTTGACGAGTCTTTAGAGTCCCCCACATTCAGTTGCTCAAGTTTTCGGGCGAAACGCTGTAGAGGCCGTATGGAGATATGGCAAGGTCCGATCAGATACGTGCGGTATTGCACGGATCAGGATCGGACAGTTTGTACTAGAGGCCGTATGGAAATATGGCAGGGTTCGATCAGATACGTGCGGTATTGCATGGATCAGGATCGAACGGATATTACTGGCCGGCTTTGGTTTAAGCCGGATCTTAGTATAGTACAGTGTAATTTTGTCTTATTGCATTTGTATTCGGTCGGGATACAAATGCGGGTGTGTATGCACAGTATCGGGGTTTTCCTGTAATTTATTACGGGACCAGTTTTTTGGAGTTGCCAGTTTGCTTTCCGTTTCGACAATTTTCATTTGTATCCTTCTTTGGCCGAAGATTGGTGGAGGAGGGCTTATTTGCAATTGTGCAAATAAGCATTAGTGGAGGGGGTTCTTTGCATTTTGTTGCTTCATGATAGCTCTTGTTGACCTTGACTTGTTCACTTCATCATTGCTTGACTTTTGGAGTCATCATGTTTGATGATGGTTGTGGTTGAGTGTGGATGTGTTTGTGATCATGTTCTTTCATGATTTCTTTTGATTCCCTCTTGCATTATGGTGTGGCCTCTCTCATTTTTGATACACACTCTCATTTTCTCTCCACTCCATCATGCATGGTCGGCCAAGCTCCTTGGTGGCTGTCCAAAATTCTAGAGGTGGGGTTTTTGTGCTTTTGCTTTGATAAAAATCCCACAAGATCAATCTCCATTAGCTTGTATCATCCCTCCACCAAAAGGCAACCTCCATGAACCCCAAAATGAGACATGAGTTCCACACACCATTCTACAGCAAATCTTGGGCACGTCGGCTCGCCAACTTCGAGCCCGAGTTGCCTCGGTATAGAGGCGGGAGCCCGTAAAAGAAGCCGGTGACGTGGTGCCCTTCCGGCGACGAGGTGGAGACCGGAGCTTCCGCGGGAGATCGGGACGACGACGAGAAGACCGGAGGACACGGATCAGTCGGTATATCTCTCTTCCCCATCTTGTAGTTAGCTAGGACTAGTTAATGACCAGATTCGGGTTTTAGTGCGTGGTGGTGCCGGTTTGAAAAATTAAAGTTAACCATCGCTTCCGCATTTGGCCTCGAGATGGAGGCCGGGGCGCCGCCGTGCACTTACAAGCAATCTAAGAACAGTGGGACACACTCGAGGCGAAGTAGCAGTGTCAAGTCTGCGGACTATGCTGTACTCATGTCACCTGGGAACTGTTCACTGACGACTGGTATAAAACCAACCAACAGTTCCCTGTGAGTCCTGTCCGGTGTACCCGTAACCTAACGAGCACTTGCATACTATCTCCAGTACGACGTACTGACGGCTGTGGGACAGACCATCTCCCCAACTGGGATGAGATGCGTACACACTAGTCTACTCCGGAGTATCGATGCCCTGTCTCGATAATCCAACGACTAGGGACCTGAATAAGGATGTGCTTGTAGACTACCCAGCCCCCACTAGTGTGACTGCCATCACAACGCTGGTAGTCAAGCAAGATCCTAAGATCTCTATCAATACGTATACTCACATATTAAGATAGAAAAACCAAGTAGCATACTACCATGTTTAGCAAGACTGTTATATACATGTGAATATCCCAAGCTTCTATTAAGTAATATACAAACTAGTATGATACAATAATGGTCTGGTGCTGAATCATGTGAGAAAGGTCATGAAGGTAATTGTAAACTACCATCACAAGGAATACGGGGTGAAAATTCAATAATCAGGGTGGAAGTGCCAAATTAAAGGTAACGAATCTAACCCGCTTATAGGATCTCAGAAGGACCGAAATCTTGGGATAAGCATCCCAAAATCCAACACGTCATTCATCGAAAATGTCCGTAAGAATACATGATCTGTCCCTGCGAACTTGAGTCTACGACCAACACAGTCGGCGTAAGACCTCTGTTCGCAATGGACAATTTCCTTCCTGACCTAACACAACTGGATCATCTCCGAAGTCTTTAGACAAGCTGGGGTCCAAAAATCCTACTTACGCAGAGTCAGAAAAACAAAAGACTGGTGATCGACACGACCTAACCCCTAAACCTAAAGGTTGCCAATTGGAGTGTCTCCTGATAACAGCTATCGAAGGAGAACCCTAACAATGGCGAGTGACGATCCTCAACTACCGAAAACAATTAACACATACGCAGAAACTTAACAAAGAACAACCGAGCAAACTGAGTATAACCGGACGACAAGAATCTGAATGGAGTCACACCCTGACTAAACTTGGGTAGAAACCATAACGAAATTCGTGGAAATCTGCTCCCACTCCTTCTTCGGAACGGTTAAAGGCTGCAACTCTCCAGCCGACCTCAGATGCTCGACCCAAGCACACAACAAGACAGACACTTTGAAACGAAATCTGAAACTTCTCTTTAAATCCCTGCCCACCCGTAACTATCTCACAAGTCACGTCAATGTTGGTGGAACTTGAATAACTACAGAGAGTTGACTGATGTGCTTGCTCTAGGATTTCACGTCTCTACCCGATAATATCAGGTACACAAATGCGTCCCTAACTTAGCACACCATTGCCACAAATCAAGGTCTCCAAATCATTACCCAGCCGAGTATGCTCAAGTATCTCTGACGAATGAGCATCGGCGGGCAGTGTCTCGCGAAAATGATTTAAGAAAAAGTGGTCGGGCGCGGACATGAGCAAGCTGTCCCCTCAGTAGAGACGAACTTAAGCTATACTCAGCGATCGCACAAGAACTGTAAATCTGTAGAAGACTATCACAACAATCAAAATCCGCTGCAGGAAGATGCACATTAAGCTCTGGTGGTCCGTGAAAATCTGACACGACTATTGAACAACTAGTGTCTCCAAATCTCCAACGCAAAACCACCACGGCCATCTCCGGATCATGAGTGGAATATCCTTCTCGTACTTCTTCCAAATGTAGGGAAGCAAAAGCGATAACTCTATAGTGTCACCTCAGTACACACTCGAGCCCCACTCAAGAAACATTACAGTTAAACAACAAAGTCTCCCGAACCAGAAAGCAAGGAAAGAACTGGTGCAGTTGTTAACAGAATCTTCAACTGCCGAAAACTGCGCACAAATGCCTCAGTCCATAGAAAAGAAACCTCCCTTCCGGTCCATTCAGTCGACGGTGCAGCACTACTCTAGCAATCCTGCAAGAAACGGCGGTAAGAATCTGCTAAGCCTAAAAATCTGCGGACCTCCATCCTGCACACAAGTCTGGACCAAAGTTGTACGGCCACGATCTCCTTCGGGACCATACAAAACCGTCTCTCGTGACAACAAAACCTAGGAGTCAACACAAACAAGCCTGAAGAAACACTCCGAGAATCTAGCAACCGCTGGGGCTCTCCCAGTATTTGCATAAAAAATCCTCAAGTGCTGCTCCTGTTCCTCAAGACACATTAAATAGACCAGAATGTCGAAAATAACACAAAAATAACTGGTCGAGGAACGGCCTGAAGAAATCCGGTTCATCATATCTACGAATGCTGCTAAGGCATGAGTGAATCCAATGACACACTAATACACACAAAGCCGTAGCACGCATAAGGCAGTCTTCAGAATGCCATCACTCCGAACTGCAATAATGATGGCCTGATCCCAAACAAACTTAGAAAATGTCTCGCACTCTGGAGCTGATCGAAGAAATCGTCAATGCGGGGTGAAGGATACCTATCCGCACCGTACGCCGGTTCAATTAACGATCTGTCGATACACAACCCAAAAATTCCGTCTTTCTCCTTGACGAACAGAAATAAGAGCCTCCAAAAGGGAAACACTCAGACGCACAAAACTCCCCAACAAACAACTCTGCAGCTGATCCTTTAGCTCCCTAAGCTTCGCCATCTCATCTGGAAGAATGTCGGAAAAACTCTCGCACGAAAGGAAAACCGGTCCAACAAACCCACTGTGGCTTCGGTATCACAAATGAACGCCAGGAATCTACGGCATCTCCTAAAAAGCCGACTAGCGAAAAAGGCCGAATTCAAGCTGTGAGACGCGGCTCAACTATCCACCTGCACAAAAAGAACTGACTTGCCGGGGAAAACAAAACCTGACTGTTTCCCTCACGGTAGTCCACAGACGCCTAGCACGTAGTTAACCAGTCCGTGCCCAGGAGAACGTCAAATCCAACATTTCTAGAAGGATCAAAACGACGGACAAATCTCTATCTCCTATCCGGTTGGCACACAACTGATATACGTGTCACGCAATAAAAGAATCGCTGATAGAAGTTAACACAACAAACGGCTAATCTACCTAACACGACTCTCGTCCTAACCACGTCACAAGTGTGAAAAACAACAGATACATCAAAAGAACATGCGAATCAAGGATACCTAAAAACTCTGCATTGGATGCCTGCACGTCCCGATGAGTAGAAGCAAACCCCTGTGTCTGCCCTCTACCCACAACCGGCTGACTCCTCTGGTAGACTGACTCTTCTGAGCGAACCTTCCACATCTACGACCTCTCTGAATACGATCCTGACAAGGTGCTAAGGAAAAATCCCTGACGAAGTGCTGAAGGCTTCCACATCGAAAGCATCCACGCGCTGACTGCTGTCTCTCCTAGGAATGAAAGCTGAATGACTGTCCTCGTCCTAAGCCTCTGCTACTCCCGCAACGGCCACGAAATCTATCTCGACGACCAAATCTCTGTCTCTGGGCTGGTACACCGGCACGAGTCCTCCACTGTCCAGGAACTCTCAGCGTCTCTGAAATATGTGCCTCGTCAACTGGGACTGCAACCACTGGCGCTATGTAGGTGACGGACTGCTGCATGTTGATCCTAAGGAACAACTGAGTAACAGGGGTGACAACCTCCTGTCGTAGCTCCCGAACGACATCTACCAAAGAACTCATAGTCTGGCGGAAGTCCTGCATCTCTGCCACAAACCTATCGATACTATACGTCGAAGGCTGATCCGTCTGCACCTGTGCAACTAGAGTGCCATCCTGGTCAGCGCTCGTCTCACCCGAGCCAACTCTGACCTCGGCCCTCGCTGCATCACTCTTGTTAGTTATATGTATGCCTTAGAGGCCATTACTGTACATAGGATGTATATTGTAGCGGATGCTGGGACATATATAGGTAGGAATTTCTTGCTCGACATGATAGTACGCTATCCGGTTGATCTTTATCTTAACATGTATAATTATTGACTCTCTATTACATGTTGATAAAGCCCTGAGGATGTATACTCGACTTCTAGGGCTATGATGTAGATCATACTAGTGGGGCCTGGGTAGTCAATGAGTACATCCTTCAATGTTCCTAGTCGTGGGAATATCGAGATGGGGCATTGATATTCCAGAGTAGACTGGCGTATATCTTCTCGACCCATATGATGGGCGATGGATGATCCCATGTCCATTGGTGTTTGACATCAGAGACGGTATGCGGGTGTTCAGTGGAGATTGGGTACACTGAGCGGAATCGCCGAGAACTCCCAGATGGTATTATACCTCACGTCAGATGGCAGTTCTCTGGTGACATCTGGTACAACTTAGTCTGCTGACCCGAGATCGTCATAGTGTCTTGTGTGTCTCCCACTGTGCTTTAATTTCCACCCAATCACGGCTCTACTGAGTCATGCAAACAGGTGGTTTTTGGGTACAGTCCCGATTCACATGGAGGCAATAAGCGATAGGAGGGGATTCGTCTCTCCCGGTATTGGGGGTTGATGTTGCGCTATGCTCGACTGGCCATAACTGGAAATCCCTGGCCAGGGTTGCAGTGATTTACTGGTAAGAGTTATCAGTAGTTTCATAATTATTATGGACCTTTCATCGGCATGACTTATCAAGCTATTGGGGCCTCACGTTTACCACCCCTAGGCGAGATATGCGACATATCAGACGAACAGACCGGACTGTGCGGTAAGTGTTACTGGTTGGATTCACAGGAGTGTGAGTGGGCTTGCTCGTTGATCTTCTGATCGCTCAATAACCGGGTGGCCGTTACGTTTAGCAGACCGCTTGCGGCTTGTGGGTGTTTGATATGATCATCACCTACTGCCGGCGTATTGACGAGTCTTTAGAGTCCTACACAGAGGTTTCCTGGCTCAAGCGAAACGAAATAGGAGCCCATATGAGATATGTGCGGGATCGAGAATAATACCAGTATGTGATACTGAATTCTATTCTCACG
Organism: Agapanthus africanus; assembly: GCA_030015575.1. Taxonomy (NCBI): domain Eukaryota; kingdom Viridiplantae; phylum Streptophyta; class Magnoliopsida; order Asparagales; family Amaryllidaceae; genus Agapanthus; species Agapanthus africanus. The sequence goes on along the minus strand of CM057350.1, from coordinate 351,102,033 downwards.
ATTTGTATCATCGGACGGTTATATAAGATATAGCCGGGTTACCGAATCAAATGTTGATTCGATATGTTGATACACTTGATATTAGTCGGTTATATGCAGTATGACCGGATCATTAAATATAAGTGTTGATTTAATGATTTAATGTATAATTATATATTTGATATATTACTTTACGTTAACTAGTATTTGTTCACTTAAGATTGATTTTCTCACTTGATGTGCACAAGTTGTATATGTGATATATTTTTGTGCACTAGTTTGTATCATGATTGATGATACATGCAAACTTGGGTGTGTGTTTGGTTATCACCATGTTTAGGTTAATGGTTAGGGTTTTATTAATTTTATTTATTTTTTGCAAAAATAAAATGGCGGCTTTCTTTGTTTTATGCTTGAAGCTTCATGAAGCTTTTTAAGCATCTTTGAAAAGTCTAGCCATTTTGTTTTATGCTTTAACCTAACCATCAACCTAAACCCTAGTTTACCCTCTACATGAGTTAACTTATCCATGGTTGCATTCTGATAAGTCTTCACTTGATTTATTATTTTGATTAATTCATTTTTCTTTTCTTCTTCTTCAAGTGAAGAAAACTATGCTAGAAAATTTCAAGTGATGAAATCAAGTGAGAAATCCAAATCCAAAGTGAACCCACTTCCTATTTCTTCATCCTCTACAACTTGCCATGTAGTAGAGTGTGTTATCTTCATAAGTTTCATGACCTAATGAAGATGGAGCTTGATTTGAGTTGCCTCGACGTAGGTCATCTTCGGCATTGAAGTCAATGACCTAGCCCGCTCATTTCTCCGATGAAACTAACGCTAGAGTCCGGGATCCCGATGATCGCAGCGGAGGGACGTCAACACGGAGCTAAAGAAGTGGAGAACTGGAACTACAAAGGTTGTAATCCCTTTCACTTGTAGTTAAAGTTGTTAACTTGCTTAGTTTCGCCTTACCTCTAGTTAACGATCTTGCATTAGGGTCCTTTGGCACATGGAAAAATTTGATTTTGGCATTGTTGATCAGTTGTAGAACCTAATGAGTGTGCCTAGGAACCCTACAGTTGTATCAGAGCCTAACTAGAGCTTTAGGCGAAGTGTAGACGATGTTAGAAATCCGATCGAACCCCGAAACCCTAATCTTGACCCCTCTCTGTACAATTTTTGAAACTGTGGATTTTTCCTAATTAAAAATGCTCAGAAAATAGAGCAGGAAATTCTAAGAAAAAAGGCAGAAAACGACAACCTAAGTCTACAGTAGAGCCGCGGAACCGCGGTGTTAACCTACTTGTTGCGGCGGTTCCACGGCCGTCTGTGATGATTAGGCTGTACATTTTCTGGAGTTATCTTTGTAGGTGTTTCTTGTGTCTTCTGGGAATTTTTAATTTACACTCAACAGTTAAGTTTTCTGGGTTGTATTGGGAGTTCGTTGATTCGATCGAAAGTTTAATTTCGTCTAAGTGTTTTTCCCCGGTAATTTTAGAACATGTTAAAAAGTTCGACCGGATATAAATAACACACTTTTCCCCCTGCCGGGAAATTTCCAAGTGTTGGATTTTTCCATAGTTTAAGAACGTCTAAGTAGTGCAAGTAACGCGATGGACCCTGTAGAAGACAACAAACCATAACTCGATTATGTGACCGTCTTGAACTGCCCTTTGAACCTTAGGGTTTGGGGCAGTACGGCGTGCCACATGTGAGGCGTTGGCTTGACCCTTCTACGGCTGGACCGTTGGTTCTGTGGCAAGAAATGGATGTTTTTAAACTTATTTCAAGTGTTGAGCTATTTTGGGAAAACTTGGGTGTTTGATTGTTCGATCGGAAAGTTTAACATTTTCTATTTATCCGGAATGTGATACAACATTTGGAATCCACAAGTAGTTATGAGATAACTGATTTGAATGTTATAAATCTAGCAGTTTAGTCTCACTTGATCGGTTGCCACGGGATTTTGATGTGATCAAAAGTCCGTCGCAATCACGTTGCGTACGCGGATACTCGCCGGGTAAACTTAATAGACAGCCTCACCCCATACCCCGACCAAGTGACTGAAGGAGAACCCCGTCGCCGAAAGCATCCGTTCGGGTGCTCGCGGTAGCGGTGTTCTGCCTTAGTGCACTTCGTCGACGGCATCGGGGGTGCGGCCGTCTACTAAAGTTTGTGACGAGCATTCGTTCAGGATGTCGGGAATCTCGTTGAATTGCCCGACTTGATATTGAAAACAGTTTTCGATTTTGAGACTAAAATGCGGGGTTTATAATTGTTAGGCATGCGATGTCTAAGGAGGTTGCGGATTCCAACTGTTGTAGTTTTACACTTTCTTTTCTGCGACGGTAAGTGTAATATGTGATATCGCCGGTTTCGTTGCTATATGTCAACGACGATTGGGATGGGCATATTTACTTACGTTGATGACATGTGATGTTATGTGTTGCTGGATATGTTATATTGGATCGTCGTGTTTGAATAGCCGGGGGGGTTTCATGTGAGATGAGTGTTTTTCATTTTCATTCATGTAAAAAAAATTATATGTAATATTCTTTTATTGGGGCACTTCCACGTTGCGGAAGATGTCACCGTTGATGTATAATATTTACTTTTCCGCATTAGGATAGACCCAAGGAGGGGAACACAAGTAACCGGGTTCTAGGGTCCAGTGGGAGACCATCTCGAGGAGTCAAGTCCGGGTCTCCTAACTCTAGAATTGGTAGGTTTACTTGCCGCTCTCGTAGGGGTTTAGGGGTGTGGGATTGGCTATTCATCACGACCGTGGAATCCGTGTTTTATATAGGCTCAAAATAAAACATGGACGTCCTAGTATATCCAATATTTCATATGATATTTTCTGTTGCGTTATCTGTGATGTGATCATGTGATATGTTCATATAAATATTGTGTATAGAATATATGATATATTATATAGATGTTGTTTATGTTTTACACCCGCGCTAGCCTTGCCTCGCTCTGGCGTTAGTTACCTAACCTAACGGTGCAGACGGGACATCGAGGCGAATGCTGATGGCATAAGCGTACGTTATATTTATCTGTGAAGTTTAGGTGGACTTAAGTGATGGGACTTCATTAATGTGATTAATGAAAGAAAATAAACCTAAAAGATGTTGTGGAATCGAATTTTTCAAAAACAGGTAGCTACAGTTCTTGCTTTGCATCCCGGTGTTCCTTATAGAACATCCTGCACCTTATTCGATAAGGAAAGGGCCGATATCCCTTCACCGGGAGTGACCCCTTTAGTAATAACTGGCAGATGCTACAACCCTCGGTTTTTCTTTTGATTGCTTCTATAGATTTTTCTTTGCACAACGGTATATATGATATATCCTGCACCTTATTCGATGAGGAAAGGGCCGACGATCCCTTCACCGAGAGTGACCCCTTTAGCAAAACTAGAAAAGCCTCAAAAACACTCCATTTAAAAACCATTTGATTCCGCAACGAGATCAAGTTCAAAGCGTTAAAGGTTTTCTTAAAAACCATCCGCAACCCTCCGTCATTTTAGGAAGTAAAGTACTTAGTATTCGTGATGTGTTTGTTGACCATAGTCAAGGCACAGTGTACGGTAGCTAAGTGATGTCTTCCTACACTGCATATGATGCGATTAGTTAGGACAGTCGCGTGACTTTGTTGACCTTAGTTAAGGGTCATGTGGGTGGGTCTAATTAATCACGAAATGACGGGTAGAACTTGACTAGTGCTTATGATTTCTTGACCATAGTTAAGGTCATAAGTGCTAGGGGTAAAAACCATTATCGGGAGTTTCAAGTGTTGAAATTTGCAATGAGATTCCATACCTTCTATATCATAGTTGGATCCCGATACCCACTGCGAGTAATTGTTACTCCTGGGAGAGTTTTGCACTTTGCAACTAGCCGATCAAGTATGTGTCTAGAAAGGTGTCAACGGGGTTACGCCCCTGGAAAAACGAGGTTTACTTTAATTAGGTCCGTGCGAAAGCACGGGGAACCTCCCTCAAAGTACCGACACTGGCCTGGCTGAAAGATTGGCGAACGTGTAGAGTATAATTAATCCCGGCTAGTCTTTCCTTTTAGGGTTTGAAGGAAGATTTGATAAAAATAGTGGGAGCCATCCTGATTAGATAAAGTAAATAACCAATCTAATCTTGCAAGAGCGCACGCAGAGTGTTTTCTTCTCTCTCTCTCCAAGTAGCGACCATATCACGCCTTAATCAAGATAATAATATGGATATATTGACCGAACCCGCTTGTTTTACTGAGCTGGGGAACGTTGGTCCCCCTCCAACTTATAATTGTTATAAGACCGAGCAGGAAATAGGGGAATACCCGAATTCCTGTGCCGCCCAAACGAAGAAATTACATATGATGCATCTCCTTCGGGTGTGTTCATTATAAAGAACTGTTTCTCAGTGTCCTCTACGACCTAGGTATTAGATACCGGATCAGGATCCCGTGTATGTAATCTGTTACATAGGGCTACAGAAAGGTAGAGAACTGAGAACGGGTGATAAGTTTCATGAGACAGAAAATGGTGCAAGTGTTGCAGCCAAGTCTGTTGGTCACTGTCACCCTGTATTTCCAAATACATTGATTCTGAACAAATGCTATTAGATACCGAACCTGATATACAAAATCATATCAATCTCTTTATTTATTAAAGAAGGATATAATTTTGTATTGTTGAATAATGTTTTGTACATTTCCTATTTAAAAAGTTGATCGGTTCAGGCACGTTATCTAAAAGCATTGACGTTCTAAATCAAACTACAGTTCCTAGTATACAGAACACACACAAGAGGAAGAGTTCAGAAATGAACGAATCCTTCTTGAGGCATTGTAGACTAGGTCATATCAATGCGACCCGACTGGCTGAAGTTACATTCAGATGCATATTTAAATTAATTTGAATTTACATCTTGTGAAACTTGCCAGTCATGTCACAAAGATAAGATGACCATAGGTCTGTTTATTAGAAACAGAGAAAGAGTTAATGAACTCTTGGGACTGATACATAGTGATGTATATAAGGTCCCCTGTCTACACATGCCAGGACCGGTTTTTTGTACTTCATTACATTCTCTGATGATCTCTTAAGATCCAGTCATATGATCCTGTTATGACACAAGTCTGAACCTTTTGAGATAATCACCGAATATAAGTTAGAAGTAGAGAACCAAAAACCGGGTATAAGTATTATGTCCTATGATAAGATCAGGGAGGAGAATACTTGTGCATAGAATTCCTGGACTATTGTAAAGGAGAATGAGATTCTCTCTCCGTATTACTCCTCTGAATAAACCACAGCACAACGGTGTATCGGGGCGGAGCAATCGCACCATATTAGATATGGTGTGCTCTTTGATGAGTTCTACTGAGTTACCTATTTCCTTTTGGGGTTTTGCACTTGAGAAGTTGCATACCTATTGAAATGGATTCGAATCAAATCAGTGCTTACCACTCCATATGAGATATGGTATGGGAAGAGCCTATCTCTTAAGTAAGTTAAGATTTAGGATTGTCCGGCCTATGTCAAAAGCAAAATCCGGACAAGATCGAGGCAAGGTCAGTTCTGTAGAACTGGAAAGGTTCCAGCTATACAATACTGTAGCTGATGATTTAACAGAACCAAAGGATTCAATAGTCCCCGACGAACCTCAGCCTCTCCGCCGATCTAGTAGGGTTCCTCATCCGCCTGAGCGATACTTCGGTTTCTCGATGACAGTAGGAGCGAGGATTGCATCATGAGATGATGACCCAATTATTTTCGAGCAGGCCATCAAGAGTGGGGACTCTTTAAGAATGGCTGGATGCTTAGTGATCTGAGATGGAATCCATGTACACCAACAAAGTATGGACTTTGGTTCCCATATATGAAGGGTTAAATCCCCATCAGAAGCAAGTATATCTTGAGAAGATTACTTGGTGTAGATGGAAAAATTAAGACTTTCAAAGATAGACTTGTTAAAGGTTTTCGTCATCGACCAGGCGTGGATAATGATGAAACCTTTTCCAGTGGCTGTGCTTAAGTCTATCCAGATCCTACTTGCCACGGCTACATACCATGACTACGATATCTGGTGGTTGGGTGTCATGACTGCTTTTCTAAATAATGATTTAGAAGAGAACGTCTATAAGAACACAGCCAGAGGGCTTCGTAAACAGTGGGAGCAGCGGAAACGTGTGCAAGTTGTTTTATGCAATAAAGCAGGCATCGCGGAGTTGGAACATCTGTTTTGATGTGGTAATTGATTGTTAGAATTTAAAGTTAACCGCAATCAAGACGGTGTCGCTATGCAGCTAGCCGGTTGAGCACGGGTCGATCCACAGGGAGATGGTTGTATGTCCTTTCTTGTTTTAGACGAGTCAATAAAGAATTTGTGTATGTTTGTTCGAGACTATCCTATGTGTAATATTTGCAAGTATAAAGTTGTTAAGAAAAAGATACGAACTTGTAAGCTAAAGAAATCCGTACTCAAAACCTTTGAGCCGAGTCTTGACCAATTGAAGCTAGAGCAATCGGCAACAACGTGGATTGGGGGATTTAAGCGCGGTATTCGTGGAATACGGCTTATTCACCCTTGTCCTTCCGTTCTTGTCTCTTGCTTTCGCCTCCGGCCAAACCGAACGCAACCGGTCGTGGTTAGGAATCACCGTTACCTTGTCAGGGTAGGGTGCCTAACGGAGCGCTTGCGTAACGTTTGGGCGGAGTTCAAATGGAAAATAACGGGAAAAGGAAATGGCGAAAGAAGTGTTAACTTACAATACCGTATTGATTCTTAACAACGACGATAATTACAACATTCACAAAATGAACAACAAAGAGCAAAAGAAAAGAACAAAGAAAAGAAAAGATTACAAGAAATTAAGTGCATGAATTTAAGTGCATGAAATAAATTGCAAGTAATTAAAGACAAGAATGAAAAATGCAAGAAAGTAATTACAAGAACCATAGAACTCAAAACAAGCATGGGATCAATAGCCAACCCTTAAACTTGCAAGCTCAATCAAGAGGTTGCAAGATCAAGAGAAGGGTAGAGAACGCATGTGAAATGAAGCACTAAGGAGAGAACAAAATGATACAACCCCTTGAGACCAATGACCAAAGCTTAAACTTGCAAGCTCACTTAAGAGGTTGCAAGATCAAGTTAAGGTAGAGAGCTCAAGGGGGAAGCTAAACAAAAAGAATAATACAAAAACCTTCATCTTTATTCACATCCACTCAATGCTCTCACTACATTTCCATGGAGGAAGAATGAAGAAGAAGAAGAAGAAGAAGAACTAAAACTAACAAAAAGAGGCACAAAGAATTAACACCCTTGGTTTGGCACAGATCCGGGGTATTTATAGGAGGGGAATAGGAAACCTAGGGCCACAATCTGGACCAAGATGAAAGTACCAAAGTGCCCCCAAAAGATTACGCAGAGAGGGCCCCACATGGCCGCGGATCCGCGGCCAATACCCCCTATTGGCTGCGGATCCGCGGCCGTATAGTGGAGATGGGCTGTGTGGTTTTGTGGGTATCCCTGGTTTGGCTTTTCCTCGTGTTTGAAATCTTCATACTGCACAGAAGTCTTCCAGAATATCTGCAGATTTCCAAGTCCAAGATTGCATTATCTTTTTCACTTTTGACTTCTCTCTCCCTCGAGCTCCGCGCACCCATTGATTCTTGTGCAGCCCCCCTCGTGCTCTATGCTTGTCCCAGACACGAATGACCACTGTCACATGTCTTGTATCTGGAACCGGTACTCGGCACTGGACGGATATGGATGGCTGGAACCCGGCTTTTATCTGCTGTGACAGATGTTCTGTATTTTGACGTAACTGTGGAGATTTTGTCTTGATTTACACTATTTGGACTGGAAACCTGTAATCTGTAAACATGTAACAAACACGGATTAAAAGCACCTACCTATAAACACACGAGCGTAAGAATGGGCGGTATAAAATGCAATATTCTGATATGAACAAATACCCCCAAACTTAACTTTTGCTCGTCCCGAGCAAAACCAATTATTCACAAAAATAAAAACCTATCCGCACTTTCGCAGGGAACGCGATTGCACTGAGCACGTGCAACAAGCCGTTAAACCTCTAGGTGTCCCTAGTAGGAGGAGTGTTGTCTCCTGAGGGTTTTCAGCGGATACTACCCACAAAATCCCGTCAAGCTAGTGTCATAAGTTAACGTCGATTCTACTCGTACAGTTTAGTATTTACATTAGAAATTCTATCATCCTAAGTTAGAAATATCCAACCCTTATTTTTCACACCTCCTATCTGTTTAACTTTAGATCCTATACGTTCCAAAAAAGTTTAGAAAGATGTTGGTTCTCCTGAGTTTTCCTTCTAAAGTGCGGCCTCAAATCAGGGATTTTTATCAACTTTACAGAACACACAAGTCTTATTCTTTATTTCTATCTCTTATCCAAACATTGATTGTATACCCCTACGTGTGTGTATATTTGCACCCCTACACTCAAGAATTCAATTCAAGCTATAATACCCTTGCCTTAATACCTAATACTACTTCTTTTCTTTTAATGATGGACGGTGTTGCTCACACACCTTTCATGCGACTATTAATGCTTCTTGAGGCACTAACGGCCGATTACTGAATGTGTGAGCTTAAAGCGTAAATAGCAGTTTCCAGGTCTTGACTTTATTCTATTTTTCTTTTTCTTTTTCTTTTTCTTTTTCAAGACCGGCTATATTTTTCAACATGCTCTTTTGGTGTTTAGCTTTAAATACCGTTTTTTCTTTCATACTAGGCTTTCAGGCAAGAATATTTCAAGGTATCCTCTACTATCCCAAGTTTCAAGGTGCGTGTAAGTGCAGTTTGTAGGGTATATACTTTCTAAATTTGAACTCAAGAAAAGAAACTATTTTTCAGACTTATCCTTCAGTAAAGCATCAATACTTTCCTTTCATCTTGACTTAACTCAAGAACTGAACTCAAGATTACCTATTTCTCAAAAAAACTGTAAGGACGTATACTTACCAAAGTTAGACAGAATGAGGGTTATTTTTAGGGTTTTCAATCCCTATGCCTAGAATTTAGTTATTTTTATCATATCAACTAAACTTTCGGAATAAAGATCTAAGTTACCCTATTAGCTAACTTGACGATAAAGTTTTTATATTTTTTGGAATTTTTTTTAATTTTTGTCGGTTTTTAATAAGGTATGCAAATGCAAAATATACAAATGAATGCGAAGGAAGAAAGCTTACCGAGCCCACCCCCAAACTTAAACTTGACAGTGCCCTCACTGTCAGGCCACACCAAGAGGGTCAAAATTGTCGGCGCTCCCCCTAAAAACAAATTATATACAAAAAGGAAAACCAAAAATATATACAAAAAAGGTGTCCCCCCAAACTTAAGTAAAACAGTGTTTCCACTGTTAAGCGTTGAAGTTCAGGTTTAGAAGGGAAAGAACAGTATCAATCTATACAAGGCCTTACACAGGCCAAAAGTTAACACCAACCATTCAAAAATCTTATCTCTGTAAAGCAGTGGCTGGTGAAAGAAGGCGTAGGGAAAAGAGATGGGAAATACGCGAGACCGTATGGAGATAGAAGTGGTATACGGTCTAGGTATATAAGAGGAAGAAGAATGGCGGAAGGGAGAAAGAAGTGAAATACGAACTTGAGGGTGCAAATGGAGTAAATAGATTAGCACAATTTGTGATGACCGATGTGTGAAAAGCGATTGTGCTAATATATTTACCCGTCGAGAAATGGGGTCAAATCCCTCAAGATTCGTGAGAAACCATGGGTACGCCGAACTTGGTAAACCAGACATATGAAATGTAAGTCATACGGGTTCTTGCAAGGTCGGAACGATGGAAAGGATGGAGGGAAGTGGTTGAGGAAGGGTATCGGTTAAGGTTTCGGGAGGGTGTACACAGTCAATGAAAGGAACAGGATGAATTGGAAAATCCGACTCATCAATTAAAACTGGTTCATCCTCAACACTATCCTCAATATTCTCCTCAAAATTTATCTCATCCATGCCTTTATCATCAATATCAAGACGCATATGAAGTTCGGGAAAAACAGTTAAAGACTCGGGATGATGATTTGAAGAGACAAACTCAGCCAAATCTACGGGTTCATCATCCAAAATGTTCCCAGCGTCAATATCCTCGATCAAGTGAAAATCTATATTCTTAGACACCTCAACAAAAGCATGGATATCAATCAATTCAGGTTCTAGAGTGGAGGTGTAGAGGTCAAGAGGATTGGGTATGGTTTCACTCAAAAGGGACCCTTCACAATCGGGCAAATCAAACACTACAAAGTCGCACAACTCATTAAACATTCTATCTTCAACTGATAATTCATTTGGGACATTTGATAGACTTTCAACACAGGAGTTGTGGGATTCAATTTGATACGGGTAGGTTTGATTTGGAAGGGGGTATATCTCACTCTCTCCACTCAAATTCACTGCCTGTCCTGCCGCCTCAACATACATTGAAAAAGTTGGGGCTAGTTGAAAACTAGCTACCGGGTCACTAGGTTGCATGAGGGCGGCCATGGACACATTCAAATCCATCATCTGTTGGCTTGACGCTACCCTAAAGTCTTCCAACGACTGTTCCAGACTAGACATGGGTTGTGATGGGGTTTCAGTAAAAGATTCAAAGTTATTTGGATACTGAAAACTCCCAAATGGCTGTTCTGAAGTAATGTCTAGGGAAGGTGCAAAAGTAGGATAGGATTGGTGGGAATTGGATGGCTGGACAGGAGTGGGATCAACATTGGGATAAGAAGGTGAATGGAATTGTTGATCCCAAGAATTTGTAGTGGTGAAAGGGGTGAAAGATCGGCAACGGGATTGTTCAATTCGTTCAGCAAGAGACATTGGCCTCGGGGTTACAACCGGACTTTCAAAAGGGGTATCAACGCAAGAAGGGGTGAATGTTTGAAACGGTTGATACGAAGTGGATTGCGGGGTCCAGTTGTTCGTTCTAGACGCGTCTATCCGATCTCTCAATGAAATTTTTGGCATGGATGGATCGTTCGAAGTTCGGCCAAAACAAGAACCGTAGGAAGTTATGTCTGGTTGTGGGTACCAAAGTTCGGCAAGAGTTTTGCGAGGTGGGATACCCATGATATGAAGAGAGAGAGAGAAAGGTAGAGAAAAGGAGGGGAAAAAGAATGTGATTTTTTTTTTAAATTTTTTTAAATATATATTAACAAAAGAATGAAGTATACACAAAAAGAATATGGACAAAAATAATCACGACACAAAAATACCACACACCTAATCGTTCTAGGGTTCACCTAGGTCAACTAGACCTGCTCCAGAACTTGATTGTCGAAGTAAAACTGTGTCGAGAAACAGGCTCAAGATACACTGATCACGAGGCCAGGTAAGTGCAGAGATAAGGGGAGGTTTTCCAACGCTTTCGCGAAGTTCCTTAATTAAATAACCCTTTCTCTTTTGGCGGTTTCGCCGTTAACACTTTCCTAGACACCCCGTAAACAATATACCGTTAAGCAAGGTTCTAAACACAGTTAACTTCTCCTAGTGAGCGCGAAGTCCTTAAGGCTTAAAGTCTAGTTTCTTTTAAATTTTGTGCGGGTAAACGTTATGCTCAAGTTCGTGATTTGTGGGCCACGGAAAAGGTGATGAAATCCTTTACCGTATATTGTGGGGTTCGCTTGCCCTTAAGTCCGTATTAATTGATGCAATGCGCAATTCAATAAAAATTCTATAATGAATCAAAAAATCGTTTTTTTTGTTTAAGCGCGGCACTGCAACAAATACGGGTTAGTCAATTTTTTAGCGTTTGCTAGCGAACTTGCAAAGAATCCTGCAAAGAATAGTATATTGGACGCGTCGGATTTGAGAAGAAGGTGTTAGTAAAGTACGTACCGTTAAGTTTTTGGGTTAGGAAACCCCCGTTGAATTGAATCCGGTAAGCTTGAAAAGTTCGCTTGCGCGGGTCAAACTACCCGGATCTTTGGCACTGTACCTTGCAATCACCTTAGCCTTGAATGCACACTTTGCTTCCCACAATCGCAGTTTGCAAATCCGCAAAAATCTGCACTCTTGCCAACAAAAATGATAAAAAAAAAAATCAAAAAGAATTTTTTTTAATTTTTTTTTTTAAATATATACAAAAAGAATATTAACCCGAATAACGAGAAAGAAAATACGTTACCGTCTCCCCGGCAACGGCGCCATTTGATTGTTAGAATTTAAAGTTAACCGCAATCAAGACGGTGTCGCTATGCAGCTAGCCGGTTGAGCACGGGTCGATCCACAGGGAGATGGTTGTATGTCCTTTCTTGTTTTAGACGAGTCAATAAAGAATTTGTGTATGTTTGTTCGAGACTATCCTATGTGTAATATTTGCAAGTATAAAGTTGTTAAGAAAAAGATACGAACTTGTAAGCTACAGAAATCCGTACTCAAAACCTTTGAGCCGAGTCTTGACCAATTGAAGCTAGAGCAATCGGCAACAACGTGGATTAGGGGATTTAAGCGCGGTATTCGTGGAATACGGCTTATTCACCCTTGTCCTTCCGTTCTTGTCTCTTGCTTTCGCCTCCGGCCAAACCGAACGCAACCGGTCGTGGTTAGGAATCACCGTTACCTTGTCAGGGTAGGGTGCCTAACGGAGCGCTTGCGTAACGTTTGGGCGGAGTTCAAATGGAAAATAACGGGAAAAGGAAATGGGGAAAGAAGTGTTAACTTACAATACCGTATTGATTCTTAACAACGACGATAATTACAACATTCACAAAATGAACAACAAAGAGCAAAAGAAAAGAACAAAGAAAAGAAAAGATTACAAGAAATTAAGTGCATGAATTTAAGTGCATGAAATAAATTGCAAGTAATTAAAGACAAGAATGAAAAATGCAAGAAAGTAATTACAAGAACCATAGAACTCAAAACAAGCATGGGATCAATAGCCAACCCTTAAACTTGCAAGCTCAATCAAGAGGTTGCAAGATCAAGAGAAGGGTAGAGAACGCATGTGAAATGAAGCACTAAGGAGAGAACAAAATGATACAACCCCTTGAGACCAATGACCAAAGCTTAAACTTGCAAGCTCACTTAAGAGGTTGCAAGATCAAGTTAAGGTAGAGAGCTCAAGAGGGAAGCTAAACAAAAAGAATAATACAAAAACCTTCATCTTTATTCACATCCACTCAATGCTCTCACTACATTTCCATGGAGGAAGAATGAAGAAGAAGAAGAAGAAGAAGAACTAAAACTAACAAAAAGAGGCACAAAGAATTAACACCCTTGGTTTGGCTCAGATCCGGGGTATTTATAGGAGGGGAATGGGAAACCTAGGGCAACAATCTGGACCAAGATGAAAGTACCAAAGTGCCCCCAAAAGATTACGCAGAGAGGGCCCCACATGGCCGCGGATCCGCGGCCAATACCCCCTATTGGCCGCGGATCCGCAGCCGTATAGTGGAGATGGGCTGTGTGGTTTTGTGGGTATCCCTGGTTTGGCTTTTCCTCGTGTTTGAAATCTTCATACTGCACAGAAGTCTTCCAGAATATCTGCAGATTTCCAAGTCCAAGATTGCATTATCTTTTTCACTTTTGACTTCTCTCTCCCTCGAGCTCCGCGCACCCATTGATTCTTGTGCAGCCCCCCTCGTGCTCTGTGCTTGTCCCAGACACGAATGACCACTGTCACATGTCTTGTATCTGGAACTGGTACTCGGCACTGGATGGATATGGATGGCTGGAACCCGGCTTTTATCTGCTGTGACAGATGTTCTGTATTTTGACGTAACTGTGGAGATTTGTCTTGATTTACACTATTTGGACTGGAAACCTGTAATCTGTAAACATGTAACAAACACGGATTAAAAGCACCTACCTATAAACACACGAGCGTAAGAATGGACGGTATAAAATGCAATATTCTGATATGAACAGTAATCAAGAGTTTGACTTCATCAAAATAGTAGATGAACCTTGTATGTACAAAAAGGTAGTAGAGTAAAGTGGTCATCCTCGTATTGTACGTGGACAACATACTCTTGATAGGAAAAGAGTTTCCTTATGCTACGCTCGGTCAATCTCCTCTTATCACAAGGATTCTCCATATAGGATCAAAGTGATACCTCCTAAATCCTAGGTTTTGGATCTATGAGATAGATCTAAATGGATGTTAGGGTTCTCACTTGGTATAGTAAGATGGTATCAATGGATCCTAGGGAGAATCACTGGAAATGTTCTAGGGTGATAAGGACTACTGAATGTCAGTCGCAGGCATTGTCTCTACCCTCAGTGAAGGGACGGTATGTTGGAAGAGTTCCAAGCTAGATATCGTGGCAAACTAGACGATAAAGGCTGGTAACATCGCTATCAAAGATACTACCAAAGAGGAAGTTTGGGTGTATATTAGTTCATAAGATGAACTAGGTTCCTACCATTGTGTGACAATGGAAGTGTGTCTTTGGCCCAGGAACCCGATCCCATCAGCGACCCAGACATATTCTGAAGCACCATCACCTGATCATGGAGATAGTAGATCTCCTGGGTGATCGAGGTAAGGAGAGTAGACTCAGAAGACAACACGGCGGATCCACACACAAAGGCCTTTTCCCAGAGAGAGACTTTTATGGGATGGTTGAGTATGAGATACTAAAACTACTGCTACAGATGGCCCAAGTGCAAGTGGGAGATTGTTAGTTATATGTATGCCCTAGAGGCCATTACTGTACATAGGATGTATATTGTAGTGGATGCTGGGACATATATAGGTAGGACTTTCTTGCTCGACATGATAGTACGCTATCTGGTTGATCTTTATCTTAACATGTATACTTATTGTCTCTCTATTTCATGTTGATAAAGCCCTTAGGATGTATACTCGACTTCAAGGACTATGATGTAGATCATACTAGTGGGGCCTGGGTAGTCAATGAGTACATCCTTCAATGTACCTAGTTGTAGGAATATCGAGACGGGGCATCGATATTCCATAGTAAACTGGCATATATCTTCTCAACCCATATGATGGGCGATGGATGATCCCATATCCATTGGTGTTTGACATCAGAGACGGTATGCGGGTGCTTAGTGGAGACTGGGTACACTGAACGGACTCGCCGAGAACTCCCAGATGGTATTATACCTCACGTCAGATGGCAGTTCTCTGGTGACACTGGTACAGCTTAGTCTGTTGACCCGAGATCGTCATAGAGTCTTGTGTGTCTCCCACTGTGCTTTGATTTCCACCCTACCATGGCTCTACAGAGTCGTGCAAACAGGTGGTTTTTGGGTACAGTCCCGTTTCATATAGAGGCAATGAGCGATAGGAGGGCATTCGTCTCTCCCGGTATTGGGGTTGATGTTGCGCTATGCTCGACTGGCCATAACTGGAAATCCCTGGCCAGGGTTGCAGTGATTTACTAGTAAGAGTTATCAGTAGTTTCATGCTTGTTATGGAACTTACATCGGCATGACTTATCAAGCTATTGGGGTCTGACGTTTACCACCCCTAGGCGAGATATGCGACATATCAGACGAACAGACCGGACTGTGCGGTAAGTGTTACTGGTTGGATTCACTGGAGTGTGAGCGGGCTTGCTCGTTGATCTTCTGATCGCTCAATACCTGGGTGGCCATTACGTTTAGCAGACCGCTTGCGGCTTGTGGGTGTTTGATATGATCATCACCTACTGCCGGCGTATTGACGAGTCTTTAGAGTCCTACACAGAGGTTTCCTGGCTCAAGCGAAACGAAATAGGAGCGCATATGAGATATGTGCGGGACCGAGAATAATACCAGTATGTGATACTGAATTCTATTCTCGCGATTTGTATCATTGGACGGTTATATAAGATATAGCCGGGTTACCGAATCAAATGTTGATTCGATATGTTGATACACTTGATATTAGTCGGTTATATGCAGTATGACCGGATCGTTAAATCAAGTGTTGATTTAATGATTTAAACTTTAATTATATATTTGATATATTTCTTTACATTAACTAGTATTTGTTCACTTAAGATTGATTTTCTCACTTGATGTGCACAACTTGTATATGTGATATATTTTTGTGCACTAGTTTGTATCATGATTGATGATACATGCAAACTTGGATGTGTGTTTGGATAACACCATGTTTAGGTTAATGGTTAGGGTTTTATTCTTTTTATTTATTTTTGGCAAAAATAAAATGGTGGCTTTCTTTGTATTATGCTTGAAGCTTCATGAAGCTTTTTAAGTATCTTTGAAAAGTCTAGCCATTTTGTTTTATACTTTAACCTAACCATCAACCTAAACCCTAGTTTACTCTCTACATGAGTTAACTTACCCATGGTTGCATTATGATAAGTCTTCACTTGATTTATTATTTTGATTAATTCATTTTTCTTTTCTTCTTCTTCAAGTGAAGAAAACTTTGCTAGAAAATTTCAAGAGATGAAATCAAGTGAGAAATCCAAATCCAAAGTGAACCCACTTCCTATTTCTTCATCCTCTACAACTTGCCATGTAGTAGGGTGTGTTATCTTCACAAGTTTCATGACCTAATGAAGATGGAGCTTGAGTTTGAGTCGCCTCGACGTAAATCATCTTCGACGTCGAAGTCAACGACCTAGCCCGCTCATTTCTCCGATGAAACCAACGCTAGGGTCCGAGATCCCGATGATCACAGCGGAGGGACGTCAACACGGAGCTAAAGAAGTGGAGAACCGGATCTACAAAGGTTGTAATCCCTTTCACTTGTAGTTAAAGTTGTTAACTTGCTTAGTTTCGCCTTACCTCTAGTTAACGATCTTGCATTAGGGTTCTTTGGCACATGGAAAAATTTGATTTTGGCATGGTTGATCAGTTGTAGAACCTCATGAGTGTGCCTTGGAACCCTACAACTCTGAGTCCTCATAGTCATCGGCGGCAAGGCTATAAAAAAAGATGAGATTCGATAAGGATACGGAAATCGAATCACAAGGATATGAATCATCAAAGAAGGAATTTCAAGCAATTTGTACTTAGGTCACTTATGGCGAAGTACCGCATCGTGGGTATGCTGCAGACATACACACACTACGTTACTCTGCTTAAGCTACCTACTCCATCATACCAAGGTCATCCTACACTCCGAAAGGTAAAACCTAGCGCTCTGATATCAAGTTTGTCACGACCAGAAATTGGCACGTGACGGCCCTAATACTACGCAACGCCTAAAGACGTAACGCAGTAAAAGAAATCCAAAACCCAGAAATCTAAACCAAGAAAATACGGAAAAGATAATAAAAGTTTTTGAAACATTTGAAATCACAAACCAAATTCTTTAAAAGTCCAACTTCTTTCTTTAAAAATTTGGCAACACCACCCTTGTAAATACTAACCCCAAAATGGTACAACAGATGAAGATAAATAAAGCATAATAGAGATAAAGCTGAATAAAAGACAACAGAAAGGAACTGTATAAAAGACAGCAAATCCACAAATAAAATACAATATCGTCCTCACCCAGTCTTTAAGTCAACAACATAATAGTAGATGGAGAGTACAAGATACAACGAATGTACAATATGAAATATAGATAACCATCAAAACCCACCTAAGCAAAATAGTACACTGTGAGCCGATGAGGTATAAGCAGCAAAAGATGATAGGTGAATAGCCTGCCTCGACTACTCTGGGGAAACACCCTACAAAACAACTGTGGCACAACGGGGGTGAGTTGCCAACTCGTGAATAGTAGATAACATATGCAGGTAATCGCAGGTATGTACGTACAGCATGAATCTAAGATATGCAATTTACAGTAATAACAGGTCATGTGAATGCAGAATAATGGAAAGTACACTAGCAGGTACAATCAATATGTGAAGCAATAGTAACATGACAATAGTATACAATAATCATGCAATAGAGATATGAGAATGTAGATATGCAGCAATCATGAAGGGTACACTAACAGGTACACCTAATACATGGAACCGTGCATAAGTAGATAAGTATGAGGTATGGAGTGAAATATGTCATTTCCACGGAATTCTGACATCGTGGTAGGATCACAATCCATCAAGACACTCAAATCGCAATTCCTCAAATCAGCCCCTAAGTTGGGCTCTCAAATCATATAAGTCTCACATCTCCCAAATGTACAATATCGAGTAATCTCCTATATCCCGAATGTACAAATCAGCAATCTCATATGTATCCGGTATCCAATCTCAATGAATCACCTAATATCCCAAATCAAACTTAAGTGAAATTCTAGCATCCTAAATATATATATATATATATATATATATATATATATATATATATATGCAGAAATAAATATGATGGGGTCAATACACATATATTAGCGTCCCATTCCACTAATATTGGTGTAAGGGTATATATAACAACGGCTAAATCCCCTGTTATATATACAAAGATGTTAAAAGAAATATCATAAAAACAATGTGCCAAGCATCGACACAGACATCCTGATCTATCAGATGCCGTCACCAAAAGTAGCATCCTGATAGGTATGTATCATACGCTATCCCGAAAGCACGAGTGCCTAGCTCTGACCCTCGCCTTTCGACGTATGCATACGTGCATGACTCCCAACGGTATCTCCATGATCCCCGCTGAGTCATTGGTACTGTCACCGGTAGGTACTCGCCCGCCTCCAGGCTCAATCGGCAAAGTCCATCGATTTTCTTGCCGAGGGGAACCATACCGGGCCCCATCATGTACCCTCATACGGCACCCACTCCTCGTATGGAGTATATAATCAGAACCGATAAATCTCATAGTGGCTGTGCAAATATCATATCAAGGAAACCGGGTTTTTAAATGTATGCATAATTTCATGAACTCCCGCGGTTCCCAAATCCAGAAAATATCATGTAAAATCCAAATAACAATGCGCAAATCCAGGAATAAATATATGCGATATATCTGAAATACGTGCATATAAATGGAAATATGTAGCTGAAACCAGATGTATGCGAAATCAATAAGGTACAGCAAAGTAACATCAATAAAGGTAAATATGTAACTCCCACTGAATATGTGTGTAACATACAGGTGTAATAATGTATAGGTATCTACCTATAAGAACTGATGAAGTATACCCCCTCCGGGTATGAGTGGATTATGAGCAAGGTATCTATGTAGCTAAATGTCAATGTGATAAGTAATATAATATCTATAATGGTTTGTGTATGACATGGCAATTATTGACGGTGTGTGTGTAGCATGCAATCCGTGCTCGTGCAACATGAACCGTCAATAATATGTGCAGTGTCCTACGGCTACTAGTCACAGTACAACTATATCTAAGTAAATAGGGTAAAGGCGCATTTCTAACAATGACGTAGAATATGCGACAAGTATTTGAATTCTAGCCCAGACGCATAACGCCATGCGGGCGATTCCCCTTTAGATGTAAAATCTATTCACCTACGCTCCAAGCAAGGTGAGTCCTACCATCTGCTTCTCTCTTGTAGCTGCGTCCGATGTACTCGCCTGCAAACTTGAAAATGAGACAAGAAAACCATGTATAAGCCAAATATCTCGCAAAACGCGATATCGAACCCAAACGAGAAACTCGCGTCGCGAACTAAACGCGCATTTGCACGATACGCTGAAACGTGTGAATACGCGTCTAAAACTACTGCGACACGCTGGACAGCAGAACCCACTCACGTATCGCGCGTATCGCGCAACTAAAACGAACTAGCAAAACGATATATGACCCCAGATTTTTATACAGGTCAAATCTTACAAAACTATACATGCCAAAACACTATAGAATACAGCAGACAACTCTACACAAAAATCCAACACCCCACTCCCTTTCCTGGCCGCAATTTGCGGCCAGATGGAGGAAAACGGCGGCCAAGATTGGGAAAGGGTGGCTCGTGTTCTGGTGGTGTATTCTAGACCTAACAAGCATGTTCCAGTTTCCTCAATTTTGTCCTAAAGGCCCCGGGTCAAAAGCAGATCACAGAATGCCATAATGTCGCATAAAAACACCGATTTTGCACGAAACACAAACCCTATGGTATTTTTGTGAAATCTGGGTAAATTCTCAGTTAAAGTAACCCTAACAACACTAAAATAGGCTAGGTTAACTAACACAATCATCACTTAATCAACATTCCACATAAATTGACTTAATTAGCACTAAACTCACTATTTAACACTAATCGAAGCTAATCAACACATAAACTTAGCAACTAGGGGATTGAGTTCTGAAATTACCTCACTCACGACCCTAGGCACAAGGAGAAGGAGTGAATAGAGGAGGAAGAGCTGCTGCAAGTAGCTGGAGCTCCTTCTGCTGCTTTTGCTGCCTGCTGTTGCTGCTGTTTGCTGATGCTGCTGTTGCTGATGGAGCTGTTGTTGTTTCTGTTGTTGTTGTTGATGCTGATGGTGCTGCTGCTTCAGCTGAAGATGAGTGTGTGTGTGTGTGTATGAGAGAATGAGAGAACAAGAGAAATGAGAGTGGGGGTGAGAATGACAGAAGTTCAAACACCCCCTCTTCTCACTCTCTCTCACCATATTTAATGGGCATGGCACAAGCCATGTAGCCTCATGCCCCCCCTTTCTCTCCCAAAGTCAACAATGAAAGTCAAATTTTAAAAACCCATTTAAATTCATTTTTCTTTTAAAGAACAACCATGCACAATAACTAAAACACTTAAAACAACCTTAAAATTAGCTTAAGGCAAATGGGTTAATCCACCATGATTGCTAATCATGGTTAAACCCCAAATTAACACTCTAGTTATCATGCACATGTGTGTGCAAGGCTAGAAAAAATCTAATAAAATATTCATTAAATAGGATAAAATAATTAAAAACCAATTTGGTAAACTTTTTATTAAAATATAATTAGCCACAAAACACATTCTAAGGTGTTACAATTTCCCCCCTTAAAAGAAATTCATCCCCGAATTTAAAAATATACTGCTACGTGTACCTTCAAAGAGAAGATTACAAATTTCAAATATCGCTCGCAGCCTCCCAAGTGATTACCTCACTATACGGCTACGTCCAAGAAATCCCTTCACAGACGGCAAGACCCTTGACCGACGTTTCTCCACCTGCCGAGCCATTAACACAAATGGCTGCCGGTGAGCGAAACGATCGCGTCCAAGATAAATGGTATGGTGCTGAATCATGTGAGAAAGGTCATGAAGGTAATTGTAAAGTACCATCACAAGGAATACGGGGTGAAAATTCAATAATCTGGGCGGAAGTTCCAAATTAAAGGCAACGAATCTAACCCGCTTATAGGATCTCAGAAGGGCCTAAATCCTGGGATAAGCTTCCCAAAATCCAACACGTCATTCATCGAAAATGTCCGTAGGAATACATGATCTGCCCCTACGAACTCGAGTCTACGACCAACACAGTCGGCATAAGACCTCTGTTCGCAATGGACAATTTCCATCCTGACCTAACACAACTGGATCATCTCCGAAATCTTTAGACTAGCTGGGGTCCAAAAATCCTACTTACGTAGAGTCAGAAAAACAACAGACTGGTAATCGACATGACCTAACCCCTAAACCTAAAGGTTGCCAATTGGAGTGTCTCCTGATAACAGCTATCGAAGGAGAACCCTAACAATGGCGAGTGACGATCCCCAACTGCCGAAAACAATTAACACATACGCAGAAACTTAATAAAGAACAACAGAGCAAACTGAGTATAACCATACGACAAGAATTTGAATGGAGTCACACCCTGACTAAACTTGGGAAGAAACCATAACGAAATTTATGGAAATCTGCTCCCAGTCCTACTTCGGAACGGTTAAAGGTTGCAACTCTACAGCCGGCCTCAGATGCTCGACCCAAGCACATAACAAGACAAACACTTTGAAACGAAACCTGAAACTTCTCTTTACATCCCTGCCCACCCGTAACTATCTCACAAGTCACGTCAATGTTGGTGGAACTTGAATGACTACAGAGAGTTGACTGATGTGCTTGCTCTAGGATTTCACGTCTCTATCCGATAATATCAGGTACACAGACGCATCCCTAACTTATTACACCATTGCCACAAATCAAGGATTCCAAATCATTACCCAATCGAGTATGCTCAAGTATCTCTGACGAACGAGTATCGGCGGGCAGTGTCTCGCAAAAACGATTTAAGAAAAAGTGGTCGGGCGCGGACATGAGCAAGCTGTCCCCTCAGTAGAGACGAACTTAAGCTATACTCAGCGATCGCAAAAGAACTGTAAATCTGTAGAAGACTATCACAACAGTCAAAATTCGTTGCAGGAAGATGCACATTAAGCTCTGGTGGTCCGTGAAAATCTGACTCGACTCTTGAACAAGTAGTGTCTCCAAATCTCCATCGCAAAACTACCGCGGCCATCTCCGGATCATGAGTGGATTATCCTTCTCGTACTTCCTCCAAATGTAGGGAAGCAAAAGCGATAACTCTATAGTGTCACCTCAGTACACACTCGAGCCCCACTCATGAAACATTACAGTTAAACAACAAAGTCGCCCGAACCAGAAAGAAAGCAAAGAACTGGTGCAGTTGTTAACAGAATCTTCAACTGCCGAAAACTCCGCACACATGCCTCATTCCAAAGAAAAGAAACCTCCCTTCCGGTCCATTCAATCGACGGTGCAGCACTACTCTAGCAATCCTGCACGAAACGGCGATAAGAATCTGCTAAGCCCAAAAATCTGCGGACCTCTGTCCTGCACACAAGTCTGGATCTAAGCTGTACGACCACGATCTCCCTCGGGACCATACAAAACCGTCTCCCATGACAACAAGACCTAGGAGTCAACACAAACAAGTCTGAAGAAACACTTCGAGAATCTAGCAACCGCTGGGGCTCTCCCAGTATCTGCATAACAAATCCTCAAGTGCTGCTCCTGTTCCTCAAGAGACATTAAATAGACCAGAATGTCGTAAATAACACAACAATAACTGGTCGAGGAACGGCCTGAAGAAATCTGGTTCATCATATCTATGAATGCTGCTAGGGCATCAGTGAATCCAATGACTCACTAATACACACAAAGCCGTAGCACGCATAAGGCAGTCTTCGGAATGCCATCACTCCGAACCGCAATAATGATGGCCTGATCCCAAACAAACTTAGAAAATGTCTCGCACTCTGGAGCTGATCGAAGAAATCGTCAACGCGAGGTGAAGAAAACCTATCCGCACCGTAAGCCGGTTCAATTAATCATCCGTCGATACACAACCCTAAACTGTCGTCTTTCTCCTTGACGAATAGAAATAGGAGCCTCCAAAAGCGAAACACTCAGACGCACAAAACTCCCCAACAAACAACTCTGCAGCTGATCCTTTAGCTCCCTAAGCTTCGCCAGCTCATCTGGAACAACGTCGGAAAAACTATTACACGAAAGGAAAACCGGTCCAACAAACCCACTTTGGGTTCGATATCACGAATGAACGCCAAGAATCCACGGCATCTCCTCAAAAGCCGACTAGCGAAAAAGGTTGAATTCAAGCTGTGAGAGGCGGCACAACTATCCACCTGCACAACAAGAACTGACTTGCCGGGGAAAACAAAACATGATTGTTTCCCTCACGGTAGTCCACAGACGCCTAGCACGTAGTTAACCAGTCCGTGCCCAGGAGAACGTCAAATCCAACATTTCTAGAACGATCAAAACGACGGACAAATCTCTACTCCTATCCGGTTGGCACACAACCGATATACGTGTCGCGCAACAAAAGAATCGCTGACAGAAGTTAACACAACAAACGGCTAATCTACCTAACATGACTCTCGTCCCAACCACGGCACAAGTGTGAAAAACAACAGATATATCAAAAGAACATGCGAATCAAGGATACCTGAAAACTCTGTATTGGACGCCTGCGCGTCCCGATGAGTAGAAGCAAACTCCTGTGTCTGCTCTCTACCCACAACCGGCTGAACTCCTCTGGTAGACTAACTTCTCTGAGTGAACCTTCTACGTCTACGACCTCTCTGAATACGATCCTGACGAGGTGCTAAGGAACAATCCCTGACGAAGTACTGAAAGGCTTCCGCATCGAAAGCATCCACGCGCTGACTGCTGTCCCTCTTGGGAATGAGAGCTGAACGACTGTCCTCGTCCTAAGCCTCTGCTACTCCCGCGACGGCCGCGAAATCTGTCGCGACGACTAAACCTCTGTCTCTGGGCCGGTACACCGGTACGAGTCCTCCACTGTCGTGGAACTCTCAGCGTCTCTGAAATATGTGCCTCGTCAACTGGGGCCGCAACCACTGGTGCTATGTAGGTGACGGACTGCTGCATGCTGATCCTAAGGAACTGAGTAACAGGGGTGACAACCTCCTGTCGTAGCTCCCGAACGACATCAACCGAAGAACTCATAGTCTGAGGGAAGTCCTGCATCTCTGCCACAATCCTATCGATACTATATGTCGAAGGCTGATCCGTCTGCACCTGTGCAACTAGAGTGCCATCCTAGTCAGCGCTCGTCTCACCCGAGCCAACTCTGACCTCGGCCCTCGCTGCATCACTCTGAGTCCCCATAGTCATCGGCGGCAAGGCTATAAATAAAGATGAGATTCAATAAGGATACGGAAATCGAATCACAAGGATATGAATCATCAAGGAAGGAATTTCAAGCAATTTGTACTTAGGTCACTTAAGGCGAAGTACCGCATCGTGGGTGTGCTGCAGACATACACACACTACGTTACTCTGCTTAAGCTACCTACTCCATCATACCAGGTCATCCTACACTCCGAAAGGTAAAACCTAGCGCTCTGATATCAACTTTGTCACGACCCGAAATTGGCACGTGACGGCCCTAATACTACGCAACGCCTAAAGACGTAACACCGTAAAAGAAAGCCAAAACCCAGAAATCTAAACCATGAAAATACGGAAAAGATAATAAAAGTTTTTGAAACATTTGAAATCACAAACCAAATTCTTTAAAAGTCCAACTTCTTTCTTTAAAAATTTGGCAACACCCCCTTTGTAAAAACTAACCCCAAAATGGTTCAACAGATGAAGATAAATAAAGCATAATAGAGATAAAGCTGAATAAAAGACAACAGAAAGGAACTGTATAAAAGACTGCAAATCCACAAATAAAATACAATATCGTCCTCACCCAGTCTCTAAGACAACAACATAATAGTAGATGGAGAGTACAAGATACAACGAATGTACAATATGAAATACCGATAACCACCAAAACCAACCTAAGCAAAATAGTACACTGTGAGCCGATGCGGTGTCTATAGCAAAAGATGATAGGTGAATAGCCTACCTCGACTACTCTGGGGAAACACCCTGCAAAACAACTATGGCACAACGGGGGTGAGTTGCCAACTCGTGAATATTAGATAACATATACAGGTAATCGCAGGTATGTACGTATAACATGAATCTAAGATATGCAATTACAGTAATAACAGGTCATGTGAATGCAGAATAATGGAAAGTACACTATCAGGTACAATCAATATGTGAAGCAATAGTAACATGACAATAGTATGCTATAATCAAGCAATAGGGATATGAGAATGTAGATATGCAGCAATCATGAAGGGTACACTAACATGTACTCCTAATGCATGGAACAGTGCATAAGTAGATAAGTATGAGGTATGGAGTGAAATTGTCATTTCTACGGAATCCTGATATCGTGGTAGGATCACAATCCATCAAGACACTCAAATCCCAATTCCTCAAATCAGCCCCCAAGTTGGGCTCTCAAATCATATAAGTCTCACATCTCCCAAATATACAATATCGAGTAATCTCCTATATCCCGAATGTACAAATCAGTAATCTCATATGTATGCGGTATCCAATCTCATTGAATCACCTAATATCCCAAATCAAACTTAAGTGAAATTCTAGCATCCTAAATATATATATATATATATATATATATATATATATATATGCAGAAATAAATATGATGGGGAAAATAAACATATATTAGCGTCCCATTCCACTAATATTGGTGTAAGGGTATATATAACAACGGCTAAATCCCCTGTTATATATACAAAGATGTCAAAAGAAATATCATGAAAACAATGTGCCAAGTATCGACACAGAAATCCTGATCTATCAGATGCCGTCACCAAAAGTAGCATCCTGATAGGTACGTATCATACGCTTTCCCGAAAGCACCAGTGCCTAGCTCTGACCCTCGCCTTTCGACGTATGCATACGTGCATGACTCCCAACGGTATCTCCATGATCCCCGCCGAGTCATTGGTACTGTCACCGGTATGTACTCGCCCGCCTCCAAGCTCAATCGGCAAAGTCCATCGATCTTCTTGCCGAGGGGAACCATACCGGACCCCATCATGTACCCTTATACGGCACCCACTCCTCGTATGGGGTATATAATCAGAACCGATAAATCTCATGGTGGCTGTGCAAATATCATATCAAGGAAACCGGGTTTTTCAATGTACACATAATTTTATGAACTCCCGCGGTTCCCAAATCCAGAAAACATCATGTAAAATCCAAATAACAATGCGCAAATCCAGGAATAAATATGTGCGATATATCTGAATTACGTGCATATAAATGGAAATATGTAGCTGAAACCAGATGTATGCGAAATCAATAAGGTACAGCTAAGTAACATTAATAAAGGTAAATATGTAACCGCCACTGAATATGTGTGTAACATACAGGTGTAACAATGTATTGGTATCTACCTATAAGAACTGATGAAGTATACCCCCTCCGGGTATGAGTGGATTATGAGCAAGGTATTTATGTAGCTAAATATCAATGTGATAAGTAATATAATATCTATAATGGTTTGTGTGTGACATGGAAATTTTTGACGGTGTGTGTGTAGCATACAATCCGTGCTCGTGCAACATGAACCGTCAATAATATGCGCAGTGTCCTACGGCTACTGGTCACAGTACAACTATATCTAAGTAAATAGGGTAAAGGCGCATTTCTAACAATGACGTAGAATATACGACAAGTATTTGAATTCTAGTCCAGATGCATAACGCCATGCGGGCGATTCCCCTTTAGATGTTAAATCTACTCACCTACGCTCCAAGCTAAGTGAATCCTACCATCTGCTTCTCTCTTGTAGCTGCGTCCGATGTACTCTCCTACAAACCTGAAAATGAGACGAGAAAACCATATATAAGCCAAATATCTCGCAAAACGCGATATCGAACACAAACGAGAAACTCGCGTTGCGAACTAAACTCGCGTGTGCACGATACGCTGAAATGTGTGAATACGCGTCTAAAACTACTGCGACACGCCGCGACACGCTGGACCACAGAACCCACTCACGTATCGCGCAACTAAAACGAAATAGCAAAACGATATATGACCCCAGATTTTCCTACAGGTCAAATCTAACAAAACTATACATGCCAAAACACTATAGAATACAGCAGACAACCCTATACAAAAATCCAACACCCCACTCCCTCTCCTGGCCGCAATTTGCGGCCAGATGGAATAAAACGGCGGCCATGATTGGGAAAGGGTGGCTCGTGTTCTGGCGGTGTATTCTAGACCTAACAAGCATGTACCAATTTCCTCAATTTTGTCCTGAAGGCCCCGGGTCAAAAGCAGATCACAGAATGCCATAATGTCGCATAAAAACACTAATTTTGGACAAAACACAAACCCTATGGTATTTTAGTGAAATCTGGGTAAATTCTCAGTTAAAGTAACCCTAACAACACTAAAATAGGCTAGGTTAACTAACACAATCATCACTTAATCAACATTCCACATAAATCAACTTAATTCGCACTAAACTCACTATTTAACACTAATCGAAGCTAATCAACACATAAACTTAGCAACTAGGGGATTGAGTTCAGAAATTACCTCAATCACGACCCTAGGCACAAGGAGAAAGAGTGAATGGAGGTGGAAGAGCTGCTGCAAGTAGCTGGTGTTAGTTATATGTATGCCCTAGAGGCCATTACTGTACATTGGATGTATATTGTAGTGGATGCTGGGACATATATAGGTAGGACTTTCTTGCTCGACATGATAGTACGCTATCTGGTTGCTCTTTATCTTAACATGTATACTCTCTGTCTCTCTGATTACATGTTGATAAAGCCCTTAGGATGTGTACTCAACTTCCAGGACTATGATGCAGATCATACTAGTGGGGCCTGGATAGTCCGTGAGTACATCCTTCAATGTTCCTAGTCATGGGAATATCGAGACGGGGCATCGATATTCCAGAGTAGACTAGCGTATATCTTCTCGACCCATGTGATGGGCGATGGATGATCCCATATCCATTGGCGTTTGACATCAGAGATGGTATGCGGGTGCTCAGTGGAGACAAGGTACACTGAACGGACTCGCCGAGAACTCCCAGATGGTATTATACCTCACATCAGATGGCAGTTCTTTGGTGACACTGGTACAGCTTAGTCTGTTGACCCGAGATCGTCATAGAGTTTTGTGTGTCTCCCACTGTGCTTTGATTTCCACCCTACCACGGCTCTACTGAGCCGTGCAAACAGGTGGTTTTTGGGTACAGTCCCGATTCACATGGAGGCAATGAGCGATAGGAGGGGATTCGTCTCTCCCGGTATTGGGGGTTGATGTTGCGCTATGCTCGACTGGCCATAACAGGAAAACCCTGGCCAGGGTTGCAGTGATATACTGGTAAGAGCTATCAGTAGTTTCACGATTGTTATGGACCTCACGTCGGCATGACTTATCGAGCTATTGGGGTCTGACGTTTACCACCCCTAGGCGAGATATGCGACATATCAGACGAACAGACCGGACTGTACGGTTAGTGTTACTGGTTGGATTCACAGGAGTGTGAGAGGGCCTGCTCGTCGATCTACTGATCGCTCAATACCCGGCTGGCCGTTACGTTTAGCAGACCGCTTGCGGCTTGTGGGTGCTTGATATGATCATCATCTGCTGCCGGTGTATTGACGAGTCTTTAGAGTCCTACACAGAGGTTTCCTGGCTCAAGCGAAACGAAATAGGAGCGCATATGAGATATGTGCGGGACCGAGAATAATGCGTGTATGTGATACCGTATTCTATTCTCGCGATAAATATATCGAATGGTTGTATGCGATATAACCTAGTTATCGAATCGAGGATTGATTCGATAAGTCGATACATTGGATACTGGTCGGGTATATGCGATATGACCGGATCGTTAAATCAAGTAATGATTTAATTATTTAATGCATAATTATATATTTGATATAATAATTTGCATTAACTAGTATTTGTTCACTTTAAATGGATTTTCTCACTTGAAGTACACAAGTTGTATATGTGATATACTTTTGTGCACTTGTTTGTATCATGTTTGATGATACATGCTAACTTGAGTTTGTGTGTATGATTAAACCATGGTTATATGAATGGTTAGGGTTTTGTTTACTTATTCATTTATTTATTTTGTTTATTTATTTTGGAAAAGATAAATAGAAATCTTGGCTTTCTTTGTTTCTTTCATGAAGCTTCATGAAGTGTTGAAAGCTTGACCATTTTGTTTGCTTCCCTTAAGCTAACCATTCACCTAACCCTAGTTTAGTCTCTACACTTAACCATGGTTGGTATATGATAAGTATTCATTTTATTTTCTATTTGAAAAATACTTATCATATTCTTTTTCTTCTTCTTCTTCATCTTCAACAAGAAGAAAAGCTTGCAACCTTTAATGGCAACTTGAGAAAATAAGTGAGAAATCCAATTCTAAAGTGAACCCACTTCCTATTTCTTCATCCTTTACCATTTGCCAAGTAGTATAGGGCGTTTTCTTCACAAGTTTCATGACTTGGTGAAGTTGGAGTTTGATCTTGAGTTGCCACGATGTAGATCATCTTCGGCATCAAAGTCGACGACCTAGCCCGCCCATTTCTCCGATGAAGCCGATGCTAGAGTCCGGGATCCGATATGGACAGCGGAGGGACGTCATCATGGAGCCTAGGAGGTGGAGGACCGGATCTACAAAGGTTGTAGTCACTTTCCTTTAGCAATAAAGTAGTTTACTTGCTTGCATCGCCTCTTTATCTAGTTAACGATCCGTGTTAGGGTTTGTAGGCACATGAATTTTTTT
Source organism: Agapanthus africanus (assembly GCA_030015575.1). Classification (NCBI taxonomy): domain Eukaryota; kingdom Viridiplantae; phylum Streptophyta; class Magnoliopsida; order Asparagales; family Amaryllidaceae; genus Agapanthus; species Agapanthus africanus. Next base: position 351,072,006 of record CM057350.1, on the reverse strand, counting down.
GAATTGGCCATGTTTGATGGTTTGTAGAACCTCTAGTGTGTGCCTAGGAACCCTACAGTGGTATCAGAGCCTAGCTAGAGCCTTAGGCGACGCGTAGACGGAGTTAGAAGTCCGATCGACCCGAAACCCTAATTCAAAACGGCTCTCTGTACATTTTTTAAAAACTGGGTTTTTTCCAGATTAAAAATATGCAGAAAAATCAGCAGAAGTTTGTAAGAGTTACTGTAAAATTCGATCGTCTAATTCCATCAAACCGCCGCGGTTTCGCGGCACGAGCATGGCTCGTGCGCCGGTTCCGCGGCCGTACGGTCTCCTTGTTCAATGAATTTTACACAGTAATTCCTATTTTGCAGTGCTGGTTTTCATGGGAATTTTTTATCTGAACTCAAGAGTTGGGTTTTCTGGGTTGTATTGGGAGTTCGTAGATTCGATCGGATTGTCAAACTTTGTCTATGTGTTTTTCCGGGTAATTTTAGAATATGTTAAAAAGTTCGACCGGAGATAAATACCCACTTTTTCCCCTGCCGGGAAATTTCCAATTGTTGGATTTTTCCGTAGTTTAATGACGTTCTAAGTAGTGCAAGTAACGCGATGGTCCCTCTAGAAGACAACAAACCTTAACTCGATTATGTGACCGTCTTGAACTGCCCTTTGAACCCTAGGGTTTGGGGCAGTACGGTGTGCCACATGTGAGGCGTTGGCTTAACCCTTCTATGGCTGGACCGTTGGTACTGAGGCATGAAGTGAATGTCTTTGAACTTATTTCATGTGTTGAGCTGTTTCGGGAAAACTTGGGTGTTCGATTGTTCGATCGGAAAGTTTAACATTTTCTATCTTATCCGGAATGTGATACAACATTTGGAATTCACAAGTAGTTATGAGATAACTGAATGAATGTTATAAACATAGCAGTTTAGTCTCACTTGATCGGTTGCCACGGAATTTTGATGTGATCAAAAGTCCGTCGCAATCACGTAGCGTACGCAGATACTCGCCGGGTAAACTTAATAGACAGCCTCGCCCCATAGCCCCGACCAAGTGACTGTAGGAGAACCCCATCGCCGAAAGCATCCGTTCGGGTGCTCGTGGCAGCGGTGTTCCGCCTTGGTGCATTTCGTCGACGGCGTCGGGGGTGCGGCCGCCTACTAAAGTTTGCGACGAGCATTCGATCAAAATGTCGGGAATCTTGTTGAATTGCCCGACTTTATATTGAAAAGTGTTTTCGATTTTGAGACTAAAATGCGGGGTTTATAATTGTTAGGCATGCGATGTCTAAGTATTTCATTTGATTAGGCATGCGATGTCTAAAGAGGTAGCGGATTCCAACTGTTGTAGTTTTACACTTTCTTTTATGTGACCGTATGTGTAATATGTGATATCGCCGGTTTCGTTGCTATATGTCAACGACAATTGGGATGCGCATATTTACTTACGTTGATGACATGTGATGTTATGTGTTGCTGGATATGTTATATTGGATCGTCGTGTTTGAATAGCCGGGGTTTTTTATGTGAGACGAGTGTTTTTTTATTTTCATTCATGTAAAAACTTGTATGTAATATTCTTTGATTGGGGCACTTCCAGGTTGCGGATGATGTCACCATTTGTATATTACTTACTTTTCTGCACTAGGATAGACCCAAGGAGGAGGGCACATGTAACCGGGTTCTAGGGTCCAGTGGGAGACCAACTCGAGGAGTCGAGTCCGGGTCTCCTAACCTAGAATTGGTAGGGTTGCTTGCCGCTCTCGTAGGGGTCTAGGGGTGTGGGATTGGCTATTCATCACAATCGTGGAATCCGTGTTTTATACTGGCTCGTATTAAAAACACGGACGTCCTAGTATATCCAATATTTCATATGATATTTTCTGCTGCGTTATCTGTGATGTGATCATGTGATTTGTTCAGATATATATGGTATATAGTATATGTGATATATTATATAGACATTGCATATGTTTTACACCCGCGCTAGCTCTGCCTCGTTCTGGCGTTAGTTACCTAACCTAACGGTGCAGACGGGACATCGAGGCAAATGCGGATGGCATAAGCGTACGTTATATTTATCTGTGATGTTTAGGTGGACTTAAATGATGGGATATTCATTAATGAGATTAATGAAAGAAAATAAACCTAATTGATATTGTGGAATCGAATTTCAAAATAAACAGGTAGCTACAGTTATTGCTTTGCATCGCGGTGTTCATTGTAGAACATCCTGCACCTTATTCGATGAGGAAAGGACCGAGATCCCTTCACCAGGAGTGACTCCTTTAGTAATAACTGGCAGATGCTACACACTCGGTTTGTCTTTTGATTGCTTCTATAGTTTCTGCTTTGCACAGTGATATATATGATATATCCCGCACCTCATTCGACGAGGAAAGGGCCGACGATCCCTTCACCGGGAGTGACCCCTTTAGCAAAACTAGAAAAGATTCAAAAACATTCCATTTAAAAACCATTTGATTCCGCAACGAGATCAAGTTCAAAGCGTTAAAGGTTTTCACAAAAACTATTCGCAACCCTCCGTCATTTTAGGAAGTAGAGTACTTAGTATTCGTGCTGTGTTTGTTGACCTTAGTTAAGGCACAGTGTACGGTAGCTAAGTGATGTCTTCCTACACCGCATATGATGCGATTAGTTAGGACAGTCGCGTGACTTTGTTGACCTTAGTTAAGGGTCATGTGGGTGGGTCTAATTAATCACGAAATGACGGATAGAACTTGACTAGTGCTTATGATTTGTTGACCATGGTTAAGGTCATAAGTGCTAGGGGTAAAAATCTTTATCGGGAGTTTCAAGTGTTGAAATTTGCAATGAGATTGCATACCTTCTATATGATAGTTGGATCCCGATACCCACTGCGAGTAATTGTTACTCCTGGGAGAGTTTTGCACTTTACAATTAGCCGATCAAGTAGATGTCTAGAAAGGTGTCAACGGGGTTACGCCTCTGGGAAAACGAGGTTTACTGTAATTAGGTCCGTGCAAAAGCACGGGGAACCTCCCTCAAAGTACCGACACTGGCCTGGCTGAAAGATTGGCGAACTTGTAGAGTGTAATTAATCCCGGCTAGTCTTTCCTTTTAAGGTTTGAAGGAAGATTTGATAAAAACAGTGGGAGCCATCCTGATTAGATAAAATAAATAACCAATCTAATCTTGCAAGAGCGCACGCAGAGTGTTTTCTTCTCTCTCTCTCCAGGTAGCGACCATATCACGCCTTAATCAAGATAATAATATGGATGTATTGACCGAACCCGCTTGTTATACTGAGCTGGGGAACGTTGGTCCCGCTCCAACCTATAATTGTTATAAGACAGAGCAGAAAATAGGGGAATACTAGAATTCCTATGCCGCCCAAACGAAGAAAGTGCATGAGATGCATCTCCTTCGGGTGTGTTCATTATAAAGAACTGTTTCTCAGTATCCTCTGAATCCTGGGTATTTGATACCGGATCAGGATCCCAGATATGTAATCTGTTACATAGGGCTACAAAAAAGGTAGAAAACTGAGAATGGGTGATAAGTTTCATGAAACAGAAAACGGGGCAAGTGTTGCAGCCAAGTCTGTTGGTCACTGTCACCCTATATTACCAATACATTGATTCTGAACAAATGCTATTAGATACCGAACCTGATATACAAAATCATATCAATCTCTTTATTTATTAAAGAAATGATAAAATTTTGTATTGATGGATAATGTTTTGAACATTTCCTATATCAAAAGTTGATCGGTTCAGGCGCGTTATCTAAAAGCATTGATGTTCTAAATCAAACTACAGTTCCTAGTATACAGAACACACACAAGAGGAAGAGTTCAGAAATGAACGGATTCTTCTTGAGGCATTGTAGACTAGGTCACATCAATGCGACCCGACTGGCTGAAGTTACATTTTAGATGCATATTTAAATCAGTTTGAATTTACATCTTGTGAAACTTGCCAGTCATGTCACAAAGATTAGATGACCATAGCTCTGTTTATTGGAAACAGAGAAAGAGTTAGTAAACTCTTGGGACTGATAAATGATGATGTATGTAAGGTCTCCTGTCTACACATGCCAGGACCGGTTCTTTATACTTCATTACGTTCTCTGATGATCTCTCAAGATTCAATCATGTGTTCCTGTTGAAACACAAGTCCGAACCTTTTGAGATATTCACAGAATATAAGCTAGAAGTAGAGAACCAATACGGGTATAAGTATTATGTCCTATGATAAGATCAAGGAGGAGAATACTTGAGCATGGCATTCCTGGACTATTCTAAAAGAAAATGAGATTCTCTCTCAGTATTACTCCTCTGAATGCGCCATAGCACAACGGTGTATCGGGGCGGAGCAATCGCACAATATTAGATATGGTGTGCTCTATGATGAGTATTACTGAGTTACCTATTTCCTTTTGGGGTTGTGCACTTGAGAAGCTGCATACCTATTGAATTAGGTTCGAATCAACTCAGTGCCTACCACTCCATATAAGATATGGTATGGGAAGAGCCTATCTCTTAAGTTAGTTAAGATTTGGGATTGTTCGGCCTATGTCTAAAGCAAAATCTGGACAAGATCGAGGCAAGGTCAGTTCTGTAGAACTGGAAAGGTTCCAGCTATACAAAACTGCAACTGATGATTTGACAGAACCAAAGGATTCAATAGTTCCCGACGAACCTCAGCCTCTCCGCCGATCTGGTAGGGTTCCTCATCCGCCTGAGAGATACCTCGGTTTCTCGATGACAGTGGGAGCGAGGATTGCATCATGAGATGATGACCCAACTAGTTTCGAGCAGGCCATCGAGAGTAGGGACTCTGTAAGAATGGCTGGATGCTTAGCGATCTGAGATGGAATCCAGGTACACCCGCAAAGTATGGACATTAGCTGCTATATCTGAAGGGTTAAATCCCCATCAGGAGCAAGTATATCTGGAGAAGATTACTTGGTGTAGATGGAAAAGTTGAGACTTTCAAAGTTAGACTTGTTAAAGGTTTTAGTCATCAACCAGGTGTGGATAATGAAGAAACCTTTTCTAGGGACTATGCTTAAGTCCATCCAGATCCTACTTGCCATTGCTATATACCATGACTACGATATCTGGTGGTTAGGTGCCATGACTACTTTTCTAAATTGTGATTTAGAAGAGAATGTCTATAAGAATACAGCCAGAGAGCTTCGTAAACAGTGGGAGCAGCGGAAACGTGTGCAAGTTGCTTTACAGAATAAAACAGGCATCGCGGAGTTGGAACGTCTGTTTTGATGTGGTAGTCGAAGTGTTTGACTTCATCAAAATAATAGATGAACCTTGTATATACAAAAAGGTAGTAGAGAGTAAGGTGGTCATCCTCGTATTGTACGTGGACAACATACTCATGATAAGAAAAGAGTTTCCTATACTACGCTCGGTCAATCTCCACTTATCACAAGGATTCTCCAATAGGATCAAAGTGATACCTCCTAAATCCTGGGTTTTGGATCTATGAGATAGATCTAATTGGATGTTAGGATTCTCACTAACTGTAGGGATATAGTATCAGTTGATCCTGGGGAGAATCACTGGAAACGTTCCAGGGTGATAATGACGACTGAGTGTCAGTCACAGGCATTGTCTTTACCCTCAGTAAAGGGACGGTATGTTGGAAGAGTTTCAAGCTAGATACCGTGGCAAACTAGACGATAAAGGCTGGTAACATCGCTATTAAAGGTACTACCAAAGAGGCAGTTTGGGTGTATATTGGTTCATAAGATGAACTAGGTTCCTACCATTGTATGACAATGGAAGTGTGGCTTTGGCCAAGCAACCCCGATCCCATCAGTGACCCAGACATATTCTGAGGCAGTATCACCTGATCATGGAGATAGTTGATCTCCACGGTGATTGAGATTAGGAGAGTAGACTCAGAGGATAACACGGCAGATCCACTCACAAAGGCTTTTTCCCAGAGAGAGACTTATAAGGGATGGTTGAGTATGTGATACTGCAACCACTGCTACAGATGGCCCTAGTGCAAGTGGGAGATTGTTAGTTATATGTATGCCCTAGAGGCCATTACTGTACAATGGATGTATATTGTAGTGGATGCTGGGACATATATAGGTAGGACTTTCTTGCTCGACATGATAGTACGCTATCTGGTTGCTCTTTATCTTAACATGTATACTCTCTGTCTCTCTGATTACATGTTGATAAAGCCCTTAGGATGTATACTCGACTTCCAGGACTATGATGCAGATCATACTACTGGGGCCTGGATAGTCCATGAGTACATCCTTCAATGTTCCTAGTCGTGGGAATATCGAGACGGGGCATCGATATTCCGGAGTAGACTAGCGTATATCTTCTCGACCCATGTGATGGGCGATGGATGATCCCATATCCATTGGTGTTTGACATCAGAGATGGTATGCGGGTGCTCAGTGGAGACTGGGTACACTGAACGGACTCGCCGAGAACTCCCAGATGGTATTATACCTCACGTCAGATGGCAGTTCTCTGGTGACACTGGTACAGCTTAGTCTGTTGACCCGAGATCGTCAAAGAGTCTTGTGTGTCTCTTACTATGCTTTGATTTCCACCCAACCACGGCTCTACTGAGTCGTGCAAATAGGTGGTTTTTGGGTACAGTCCCGATTCACATGGAGGCAATGAGCGATAGGAGGGGATTCGTCTCTCCCGGTATTGGGGGTTGATGTTGCGCTATGCTCGACTGGCCATAACAGGAAATCCCTGGCCAGGGTTGTAGTGATATACTGGTAAGTGTTATCGGTAGTTTCACGATTGTTATGGACCTCACGTCGGCATGACTTATCGAGCTATTGGGGTCTGACGTTTACCACCCCTAGGCGAGATATGCAACATATCAGACGAACAGACCGGACTGTACGGTAAGTGTAACTGGTTGGATTCACAGGAGTGTGAGCGGGCTTGCTCGTCGATCTTCTGATCGCTCAATACCCGGGTGGCCGTTACATTTAGCAGAGCGCTTGCGGCTTGTGGGTGCTTGATATGATCATCATCTGCTGCCGGCGTATTGACGAGTCTTTAGAGTCCTACACAGAGGTTTCCTGGCTCAAGCGAAATGAAATAGGAGCGCATATGAGATATGTGCGGGACCGAGAATAATGCGTGTATGTGATACCGTATTCTATTCTCGCGATGAATGTATCGAATGGTTGTATGCGATATAACCTAGTTATCGAATCGAGGATTGATTCGATAAGTCGATACATTGGATACTAGTCGGTTATATGCGATATGACCGGATCGTTAAATCAAGTATTGATTTAATGATTTAATGAATAATTATATATTTGATATAATAATTTTCATTAACTAATATTTGTTCACTTTAAATGGATTTTCTCAATTGAAGTACACAAGTTGTATATGTGATATATTTTTGTGCACTTGTTTGTATCATGTTTGTTGATACATGCTAACTTGAGTTTGTGTGTATGATTAAACCATGGTTATATGAATGGTTAGGGTTTTGTTTACTTATTCCTTTATTTATTTTGTTTGTTTATTTTGGAAAAGATAAATAGAAATGGTGGCTTTCTTTGTTTCTTTCATGAAGCTTCATGAAGTGTTGAAAGCTTGACCATTTTGTTTGCTTCCCTTAAGCTAACCATTCACCTAACCCTAGTTTAGTCTCTACACTTAACCATGGTTGGTATATGATAAGTATTCATTTTATTTTCTATTTGAAAAATACTTATCATATTCTTTTTCTTCTTCTTCTTCATCTTCAATAAGAAGAAAAGCTTGCAACCTTTAATGGCAACTTGAGAAAAAGAGTGAGAAATCCAATTCTAAAGTGAACCCACTTCCTATTTATTCATCCTCTACCACTTGCCAAGTAGTATAGGGTGTTTTCTTCACAAGTTTCATGACTTGGTGAAGTTGGAGTTTGATCTTGAGTTGCCTCGACGTAGATCATCTTCGGCATCGAAGTCGACGACCTAGCCCGCCCATTTCTCCGATGAAGCCGATGCTAGAGTCCGGGATCCGATATGGACAGCGGAGGGACGTCATCACGGAGCCTAGGAGGTGGAGGACCGGATCTACAAAGGTTGTAGTCACTTTCCTTTAGCAATAAAGTAGTTTACTTGCTTGCATCGCCTCTTTATCTAGTTAACGATCCGTATTAGGGTTTGTAGGCACATGAAAATTTTTGAATTGGCCATGTTTGATGGTTTGTAGAACCTCTAGTGTGTGCCTAGGAACCCTACAGCTGGAGCTCCTACTGCTGCTGTTGCTGCCTGCTGTTGCTGCTGCTTTTGTTTGCTGATGCTGCTGTGGCTGATGGAGCTGCTGTTGTTTCTGTTGTTGTTGTTGATGCTGATGGTGCTGCTGCTTCAGCTGAAGATGAGTGTGTGTGTGTGTGTATGAAAGAATGAGAGAACAAGAGAAATGAGAGTGGGGGTGAGAATCAGAGAAGTTCAAACACCCCCTCTTCTCACTCTCTCTCACCTCATTTAATGGGCATGGCACAAGCCATGTAGCCCCATGCCCCCTCTCTCTCCCCCAAAGTCAACAATGAAAGTCAAATTTTAAAACCCCATTTAAATTCATTTTTCTTTTAAAGAACAACCATGTACAATAACTAAAACACTTAAAACAACCTTAAAATTAGCTTAAGGCAAATGGGTTAATCCACCATTATTGCTAATCATGGTTAAACCCCAAATTAACACCCTAGTTATCATGCACATGTGTGTGCAAGGCTAGGAAAAATCTAATAAAATATTCATTAAATAGGATAAAATAATTAAAAACCAATTTGGTAAACTTTTTATTAAAAACCTTATATTATAATATAATTAGCCACAAAACACATTCTAAGGTGTTACAATTACACCTCAATTCACCTTTGATTTCAAATCAAACCCTAAACCGTAACTTGGAATTTCCAAGGTCCGTCATGTAAGCCCGCGGGGGCGCCCCGGCCGTCGATCCGACGCCGGAAACGCGGAAAACAAAAACTTTGCGAACTTTGCAAAACGGCACCGCCGCGGACTTTTTACCCGGATCGGGCCATTAACCTAGCAACTAGCAAAAAGGAAAGAGTAGAGAAGCTATACCAAGCGATCCGTGTCCTTCGGTCTTCGTCTCCGCTCCGATCTCCCGCGGAATCTCCGTCACCTCCTCGCTCGTCGGAAAGGGCACCACGTAGCCGGAATCTTTTACGGGCTCCCGCCTCATGACCGAGGCAACTCGGGCGCGAAGTTGGCTAGCCGACGCGTCCAAGGTTTGCTATAGAATAGTGTAGAAGGTTATCTCTTTGGGGTTCTTGAAGTTGCCTTGATGGAAGGATGTGAGGAGGAGAAGAAAAGCAACTCAAGAAAATGTTCTTATGAACTTGGTAGCATGGAAAAAGATATGAAGCATTTTTCTCACTCAAAAAGAAATGATCCTCTCCCTCTTGCCAAAGTGGCCGGCCCACCCAAAGAAAGAATGAGATTGGAGAGAGAAAAAATGCAAGAAAGAATATATCAACAATGTGGAAAATGGTCACTCTCATTTCACTAATCAAACCATCAAGTGAAAAGCCATCAAATGGATAAGAAAGGAATATCATCATGAAGCAAGTCTCATCATAATCCACAAGTGCAAGAAAACCCTCCACAAAAGAGTTATTTGCAAATTGCAAATAACCCCCTCCAACAAGAAAGTCCGGCCGAGAAGGAATGAAGGAAAACCGGCCGGAACGGAATGCAAACTGGCAACTTCAGAAAACCGATCCCGTAATAAATTACAGGAAAACCCCACTACTGCAAATACATGCCCGCATTTGTATTCGCACTGAACACAAATGCAAAGAGATAAAGTCTACACTATCAAATACTAGTATCCGGCTTAAGCGAAAGCCGGCTAGTAAAAACCGTCCGATCACGATCCGTGCAATACCGCACGTATCTGATCGAACCCTGCCATATCTCCATACGGCCTCTACAGCGTTTCGCCCGAAACTTGAGTAACTGTCTGTGTGGTGGACTCTAAAGACTCGTCAATACTGTGGCTGTGGATTTAACCACTAGCACGTCAGAGGTATAAGCCAATACGTGACGGGCCACCAGGTATTGACCAAAAGGGACGTCGATGAGCGAACTCATCCTGACACCCTACTGAGCCTGTCAGTGACAATATCCGTACAGTCCGGTCCGTTCGTCTATGAGTATCGCATGGCGGGCCTAGGGGGTTGGTAAAAGTCAGACCCCCAAAAGCGGTACAAGTCATGTCGGAGTGTAGCCCAGAACACCCTGAGATACTACTGGAATACCTACCAGCAAATCTCCTGCCTTGGCCAAGGACTTTTCATGTTCTGGCTCTCCTAGACACAGCACGACCTCACCCCCAATACCGGGAGAGACGAACCCCTGCAGATCCGCTCACTGCCTCCATGTGGCTCGGGACTGTACCCAACTAAAACCTGTTTGCACGACTCCTTTGAGCCGTGGTAGGGTAGTAATCAAAGTACAGTGGGAACTCACACGAGACAAATGACGATCCCAGGTCGATGAACTAACCTGTACACATGTCACCTGGGAACTGCTATCTGACGTCTGGTATATCCCAACTAGCAGGTTCCCGGCGAGTCCTGTCCGGTGTACTCATAACCCAATGAGCACCTGTATACATCTTAGGTGAACCAACTGACACCAGTGGCTTGTGAGACCGGCCACCGCCCCTCGTCGGGGTCTCGACTGTATACACTAGTCTACTGTGGAGAATCGATGCCCTGTCTCGAAACTCCCTCGACTAGGGACCTTTTAAGGATGTGCTTATAGACCCTAGCTCTCACTTATATGATCGCCCTCATACTGCTGGAAGTCAAGCAAGAATCCTAGGGGCTTTATCAACGTGTAATAGCGACTCGTAAGGTCACCTAAAGCAGTACACGATGATAAAGATAAACCAGATAGCATACTATCATCTCGAGTAAGACTGTCCTACCGGGATAGGTCCTCCCCTCAATCATTGCAATCACGTGCCTGTGACCCAATAATTGACTCTGAGGGCACTATCTCCAACAATCTCCCACTTGCACTCGAGGCTAATTATTGCGATGTCGCATACTCACAGCCCGTGTGATACCGAACACCCAACTCCTCTACTAGTCAGTCTCACAAAGCTCGTTTGCGAAACTATTGCGTTCGAGGAATAGCCTCAGTGAGTGGATCCGCTTTGATGTTTCTTTCTATGTCTCTCTATATCTCAAGTTCGCGGAGAAAACTATCTCCCGAAATGAGCAATACCTGTCCTAGAATGTCTGGATGTCTGATGGGACCTAGCTCATAAGTGAACTACAAATCCAAACTTCTTAGACTGTATCGTCAACTGAACTTATTCAGTATCCTGCGCCATGCCTTCCCTCAGTATCCACCTGGACCACCTGTCCAAAATACTGCCCCTCGTCAGAGGGAAAAACTATAACTCTGACAGCCACTCTGCCATCCATGTCACCTTGGAAGCCTGGAATGATAACCGTCTCCTAAAGGAGGCTGTCGTTATCAATTCCTTAGAACATCAACTTGTGTTCTAAAACTGCTTCCGATTGTTTCTCCAGGATTGGATCAATATCAACTTATTGCACCTACTGCAAGAACAACATCTGGTGTGGTACTTGACATCTCATGATTGACTCAATTGCCTAAGCAAGTGATCTGTCAATCATGCGTATCCCTCTCCCCTTTAGTCTGTAAGACACCTTTAGAGAGGGTGACTCCATTATCTGCAGGTACACTACCGTGCCAGGAGTCGTTCATTCTAAATACTCATAGAATGCGGTCAAAGTACCCAGATTGGGAAACCACCCAAATCTAGATCTAATAACCAGAGATCTAGTAACCAGAATGTCTGATATAATATCCAAGTCCTTTGTGGAGAAACCACTGTGTGACGACCAAAAGTATAACTGATCGTAGTATAGGAATATCACTTCCTACTCTGTGTATGTCATCAAATACCAGGACATCACACCCTACTACCTTCTTAACAGATCCATCCCTTATTCTGATGAAGTCAAACCTCTGACTGTCACATCAGAAATAGATGATCTATCTCCGCTATATCTGCTTAAGTCTATAAATAGACATAAGCCTGATATCCACCAATGCTTCCGCTGCTCCCACTGACTACGACAACCCTCTGGCAGAGTCATATAGACGTGCACTTCTAAAGCCAGTTTAGAACGACGCTATACTCATCCTCCCGCCGGGTCTCGCAGCCTGGAACAACAGCTATGGCAAGTCTGGGTAAACAAGAACCTCTCTGCCACTGTCCTTGAGTATACCGAAGTACCTCTCGGGTGCCTGAGGTTACCCACCTTATCTGCGGAGTGGCCAATAGAATGTCAAACCAGATTGAATCTTTAGGTTCCTTATCAAATCTTCAGTAATCGTTTGCGGTTCTGGAATCACTTCCAGTTCTACCATACTCCCACTACTGTTTTTGAAAAAATCCATTTTTAATAAAACTGTGGCGAGTCAAGAACAATATCACTATTGATCTTCCAGATGGTAGAAAGTCAACCCTCGTCATAGCCCGGGTCAACCCACAAACAGCCACTACTGAAACGTGCCTTGAGTTGTCCAGAGTCTGGTTTTAAGCATAAGCCGGACAACTCCCCGTATCTTAACAATGTCAAGATATGAACTGTTCTATATCCAAGAAACAGAGGCACTGATTTAATTGAACCAGATTCAAATCATGCAGCTGTCTCCAGTGCATGTCAACTAAATGGAAAGAGGCCGATCTTCGTTATTCAACTTAGGAGTACTTCCAATTATGAGTAACCTGAAAGAGAAGCTAGCTCTCTTAATCTTTACTATCAACTGAATACCATTCACAAGTATCTACATCTTCGATCTCCTTGAAGAATCCCGATACTTGCAACACTTGGTTCTCTACTTTACTCTTATACCTATAACTCCTCAAAACTTAGACCCTGTGTTTCTACGAACACATGTCTAAGAACTAGAGAAGTCAAAAGTAAACAGAATATAGTACGAGGACCAACCCCTCTGTCCTAATGGACACTGGACAATATACAATACTCTGTACAAGTCCTTTGAGTCAAGTGACTCATTCACTGTGTGTCGTAGGTTGAAAACTGTACTTTTGGTTAAGAAGAATTACACCGCTGTTCAATACTCCTTACCTAACCATCCACTGGTATAGGTAAATGTCATAGACATAATTTCAAAAAGATATGTCTCACTCTATAAAAATAGACGTACAGATATATCAATTTGAAATTGGTGCACAACAACGGATATTCAAAACCAAATATTTGCCGACCGGCAAACAACCCAGGTGGCTTCCTCAAATATCACCAATTCCAACGAATCCCGATATAATGAGGATGGTCACCTAATTCCCAATAACTTACTCCCCTTCATCATCTGTAAAACCATACAGATGCGAGACTCATACCTGGTAAATACATACCCTGGAGTAAGTATCTAATCGGGAAATCAGTTTTCTTTTAACAGTACACAGTGAAATTGAAACATTGAGATGTTTCGATGGGGTATCCTGGTATTCTTAGTAATGCCTCTTCCATTATCCAGATTCACAACTGTAACCGTATACTTCTTTGCCACCTCTCCAAATCCCTTTATATGTCTTTAGTCATTACCTTCTGTACACCCCTTTAGGCCAAATGGTTTTCTTCCTTCCCTACCGTTCGGCACCAGCCTATGATTTGGAAGAAGACTATCCAATAAGCATAATGGGTGTACTGTCCTAGTCCTAGGAGCACTCGCAATGCGAGAGAAGGTGAGGATAAAAGACAACCGAATGAACTTAATTCATAGGTGATTTAGGATTGACAAAGAAGTACATGGTTTGGTCGTGAATAGCAGTCGCAATTTACTTTGCCCTCATACTAATCCCTTGCTTTGTCTGAACTTAATACCTTCTGTACACCGTTTAGGCTAATTGGCTTTCTTCATTCCCTACCGGTCGGCACCAGCCTAAGGTTTGGAAGAAGACTATCCAATTTGCATAATAGGTGTACTATCTCCTAAACCAAGGAGTACTCGCAACCTGAGAGAAGGTAAAAGGTAAAGACAACTGAATAGTCCTATTCGTTTTCTCCAGAACCGGAAACCATCCTCGAAGTCCTTCGAGTTCGTATATAACCATACGATGGTTTTGTCCAATGGAAGTGGACGTTCGTAGTAATACGGGGTGTCCTGGAGAAAAGGGTAAAAGTAGGAGTGGCAATGAGGTTTGCAACTCTGACAATCCAAAAGCCTGTGTTAAGAAGGTTCGGTCAACTTGGTCACTGAGTCAAAGTTTTAGGGTCGGGTCAATGGTCGCTGCCAGAGAGAGAGAAAAGAAACACTCAGCGTGCACTCTAACCTAGATCAGAATGGTTACCAATTTATCTAATCTGGAAACCTCCCACTGTAACGTCAAATTCTTCCCCAAACCTGAAAGAAGAATTAGCCGGGATAACCCGAGGAGTAAACCAACTCATCAGTGGGAATCGGGATCCAACTCTCATCGCATGATAATGTGACGGAATCCGCTCACGTTATCACACTCCAGAAGGTATGCGCATATCTGGCAAGTTTCAGTACTTTTGAAACTCCCGATGTGGATTTTTACCCCATGCTCTTATGACCTTGGCGTGAGGTCAAAATATCATAAGTCACATGTCAAGTTCTACCCGTCATTATCCTGGTTAATTTGAACCCACCCGTACATACCCTTGACGTAGGCCAAAATAGTAGTACGACTGTCCCAAACCAACGCATCTATCTATGCAACAGATAAATACCCGGCAGCTACCAAACACTATGCCTTGGCGTGAGGTCAAAATACATAGCTTGAATACTACCGAATATTTAACTGAAATGACGGAGGGCTACGAATGGTTTCTGGCGAAAACCTTTAACGTAATGAACTTGATATCGTTGAAGGAACTGATAGCTTTATAAAAATATAGTGACGACAACCTTTGCTAAAGAGGTCACTCCCGGTGAAGGGATCTCGGCTCTTTCCCCGTAGAATGAGGTGCAGGATATTCCAACTGAATACTACGGTGCAAAGCAAAAGCAATCGGCTATAGTGAAGTTAATGCTCTGACGCAAACTTTTGTCCAAGGGGTCACTCCCGGTGAAGGGATCTCGGCCCTTGCCTCGTCGACTGAGGAGCAGGATATTCCAACTGAATACCACGGTGCAAAACAAAAGTGAACGCCCCTGCAATAACAGCTTTTTGAAAAAGTGTTCCAACAACATCAGGTTAGGTTTGTTTAACTTGCATTGATCCGAATCAATGCAGTCCCATCAATTGATCACACCACTAAAGAACGAAAATATACTGACGTACGTATATGCCATCCGCATTCGCCACTGGGTCCCGTCATCACCCGTTAGGTTAGCTTACTAACGACAGAGCGGGGACTGGACTAGCGCGGATGAAAAACATATACAACATCTACTAATATATTTACCAATATATAGTATTCGCTCAAGGCGTGATAAAATGCAACACAGAAATGTATAGCAACACAGATCAATACAGATATCTGGGATCCCCGGGTTTCACAGAGCCGCTACTGAAACCCGACGTTCCCCTGGTCGTGTGGATAGCCTGTGCAATGAAATCCTAGACCCCTACGGGTGCGGCAAGTTACCCGCCAAAACCTGAAGCGAGGCAGCCCCCTTCAGCTACGTGAATGGACCACCCAGCACTTCACAGAATCCGGTAACTTGGGCACCCCTCCTGGGTCAACCCTATACCCCCTACGAGTGCGGCGAATAGCCCGCCATTTCTAGAGTGAAGCCCCCTCCGTCTCAATGCCATGAGATGCGGGCCCGTTGCCCTCTAGAACCCGGCTATCCGTGCACCCCTCCGCGGGGTAATCCTAGTACAGAAAGTAAAATATACATACAACGGGTACATCGACCGCAACCAGGTCGTGCCCCAAAAGAATAATACAAACAGGCAGCGACGGCAGTCCACATGTCGGACGCTCGCCCCGCAATATCAAATGTACATATAAAACAAAACTGTACTACCACTGCAACCAGGCTATCCCCCACGACCGATCCGCAACAACACAGTACAATCACAGAACATCAACGTGAAAGTCACGTTCGCAAATCCGTCTAACCGGGCTATAGCAGTTAGACAGGATTTACCGATCAAGTGACATTCACAGTCGCAGATATAATGTAAAAACTGTGAACTAGCATGTTTAAAATATCCGATCGAACAAATTTATCAAAGTGGGCCCCACACACTACTGTAGCACTTACAGAAAATCTGGGCCCAAAGAAAATATCCCAAAACCCCTATTTCCAAGTCTAAAGCTTACTGGGAAAATATGGTGCCACGATTCCCCTTTTCCGCCGCGCAAGCGCGGCCAAAACAGGGTTTTGGCCGCGCTTCCGCGGTGGAACTGAGGAATTGGTGGATCGTATTTTCCCAGATTTCTTATAATTGCTTGTTCATGCCTCTGCAACAACCTGAAAAATTTTAGGAGCTCAAAAAATTTCAACAGAGAACACATGTGCACAAAAATACGGTTTTTGGGGATTTTGTTCGATCGGGTTCTAAATGCGCTAGAGCAAGCTAGGCAAGGTTAATGGCGTGGCTCTGATACCATTGTAAGCCCGCGGGGGCGCCCCGGCCGTCGATCCGACGCCGGAAACGCGGAAAACAAAAACTTTGCGAACTTTGCAAAACGGCACCGCCGCGGACTTTTTACCCGGATCGGGCCATTAACCTAGCAACTAGCAAAAAGGAAAGAGTAGAGAAGCTATACCAAGCGATCCGTGTCCTTCGGTCTTCGTCTCCGCTCCGATCTCCCGCGGAATCTCCGTCACCTCCTCGCTCGTCGGAAAGGGCACCACGTAGCCGGAATCTTTTACGGGCTCCCGCCTCATGACCGAGGCAACTCGGGTGCGAAGTTGGCTAGCCGACGCGTCCAAGGTTTGCTATAGAATAGTGTAGAAGGTTATCTCTTTGGGGTTCTTGAAGTTGCCTTGATGGAAGGATGTGAGGAGGAGAAGAAAAGCAACTCAAGAAAATGTGCTTATGAACTTGGTAGCATGGAAAAAGATATGAAGCATTTTTCTCACTCAAAAAGAAATGATCCTCTCCCTCTTGCCAAAGTGGCCGGCCCACCCAAAGAAAGAATGAGATTGGAGAGAGAAAAAATGCAAGAAAGAATATATCAACAATGTGGAAAATGGTCACTCTCATTTCACTAATCAAACCATCAAGTGAAAAGCCATCAAATGGATAAGAAAGGAATATCATCATGAAGCAAGTCTCATCATAATCCACAAGTGCAAGAAAACCCTCCACAAAAGAGTTATTTGCAAATTGCAAATAACCCCCTCCAACAAGAAAGTCCGGCCGAGAAGGAATGAAGGAAAACCGGCCGGAACGGAATGCAAACTGGCAACTTCAGAAAACCGATCCCGTAATAAATTACAGGAAAACCCCACTACTGCAAATACATGCCCGCATTTGTATTCGCACTGAACACAAATGCAAAGAGATAAAGTCTACACTATCAAATACTAGTATCCGGCTTAAGCGAAAGCCGGCTAGTAAAAACCGTCCGATCACGATCCGTGCAATACCGCACGTATCTGATCGAACCCTGCCATATCTCCATACGGCCTCTACAGCGTTTCGCCCGAAACTTGAGTAACTGTCTGTGTGGTGGACTCTAAAGACTCGTCAATACTGTGGCTGTGGATTTAACCACTAGCACGTCAGAGGTATAAGCCAATACGTGACGGGCCACCAGGTATTGACCAAAAGGGACGTCGATGAGCGAACTCATCCTGACACCCTACTGAGCCTGTCAGTGACAATATCCGTACAGTCCAGTCCGTTCGTCTATGAGTATCGCATGGCGGGCCTAGGGGGTTGGTAAAAGTCAGACCCCCAAAAGCGGTACAAGTCATGTCGGAGTGTAGCCCAGAACACCCTGAGATACTACTGGAATACCTACCAGCAAATCTCCTGCCTTGGCCAAGGACTTTTCATGTTCTGGCTCTCCTAGACACAGCACGACCTCACCCCCAATACCGGGAGAGACGAACCCCTGCAGATCCGCTCACTGCCTCCATGTGGCTCGGGACTGTACCCAACTAAAACCTGTTTGCACGACTCCTTTGAGCCGTGGTAGGGTAGTAATCAAAGTACAGTGGGAACTCACACGAGACAAATGACGATCCCAGGTCGATGAACTAACCTGTACACATGTCACCTGGGAACTGCTATCTGACGTCTGGTATATCCCAACTAGCAGGTTCCCGGCGAGTCCTGTCCGGTGTACTCATAACCCAATGAGCACCTGTATACATCTTAGGTGAACCAACTGACACCAGTGGCTTGTGAGACCGGCCACCGCCCCTCGTCGGGGTCTCGACTGTATACACTAGTCTACTGTGGAGAATCGATGCCCTGTCTCGAAACTCCCTCGACTAGGGACCTTTTAAGGATGTGCTTATAGACCCTAGCTCTCACTTATATGATCGCCCTCATACTGCTGGAAGTCAAGCAAGAATCCTAGGGGCTTTATCAACGTGTAATAGCGACTCGTAAGGTCACCTAAAGCAGTACACGATGATAAAGATAAACCAGATAGCATACTATCATCTCGAGTAAGACTGTCCTACCGGGATAGGTCCTCCCCTCAATCATTGCAATCACGTGCCTGTGACCCAATAATTGACTCTGAGGGCACTATCTCCAACACGTCAAACCACACCATATCGATAAGTAACAAGTATTGATGCGCAAGGAATTGAAATACTACTCTAAGGGTGCAGAATTTACCTCCTTTGTCAACTCAAGAATTTTCTTGAGTTGCACCAAGTCCTCAAAATCCATTCTTTCTTGGTCCATGGTGTTCCTCTCGAGCTTGGGAACAATTTTTGTGAAGTGGAAATGGGGTTTTGGGTTTGGATCCATGGTGTTTTGGGGGATTGAAGAGGAGGGGAGTGAGAAGAGGTGCAGGAGCAGCAACAGCTCACTAGGAGGGAGAGAGAAAATGAGAAGAAGAAATGATGGGGATGGTTTCAAACAAAAGAGTTGAACTACAATTTCTCTATCTTCATCATACCTTACCTTTTTCTTTTCTTTTCTTTTCCTTTATTTCCTTCTCCTCTACAATAGTAAACCCTAAGCAACCATACCCCCACAACATGTAAGAAAATGTAATAAGTGTGGAAAAATGATATGTACATGTTTTGCACAAAATGCTAAAATTCCAATTAGCGATTTTTAATCGCGATTAGCACTAAATTAGCATATAACTAACCATAAAAACTTTAAAATGGCATAATTCCCTAAAATACCCTATTTTAGAATTTTCCATAATTTTTCCAAAATTTCCCCCATTTATCGGTATTTAATTATACCGACATATTAAAATATTCATTAAAAATTAATATTAAATTATAAATTTTCCCCAAAATAATATTTTATTATTTTTGTTTTTGAAATGTTACACCAGGAATCTCCGTGCTCAAGTATTCTGCTCCTTGATCTCATCAAACGACATAATATTTATACCCGTTTTTGGTTCTCTACTTCTAACTTATATTCTGTGATTATCTCAAAAGTTTCGGACTTGTGTTTCAACAGGAACATAAGTCTGAATCTAGAGAGATCATCAGTGAATATAATGAAGTACAAATAACTGGTCTTGGCATGTGTAGACAGGGGACTTTACATACATCACCATGTATCAATCCCAAGAGTTCACTAACTCTTTCTATGTTTCAAATAAACAGAGCTAAGGTCATTTTATCTTTGTGACATGACCGGCAAGTTTCACAAGATGTAAATTTAAACTAATTTAAATATGCATCTAAATGTAACTTAGCTAGTCGATCGTATTAATATGACCTAGTCTATAATGCCTCAAGAAGGATTCGTTCATTTCTGAACTCTTCCTCTTGTGTGTGTTCTGTATACTAAGAACCGTGGTTTGATTTAGAACGTCTATACTTTTAGATAACGTGCCTGAACCGATCAACTCTTGATATAGGAAATGTTCAAAACATTATCCAACAATACAAAATTTTATCCTTTTTTTACTAATAAAGAGACTGATATGATGTTGTATATCAGGTTTGGTATCTAATAACATTCGTTCAGAATCAATGTATTCTGGTAATACAGGGTGATAGTGACCAACAGACTTGGCTGCAATACTTGCACAGTTTCTATCTCATGAAACTTATCACCCGTTCTCAGTTCTCTACCAATCTGTAGCCCATGTAACAGATTACATTTGCGGGATCCTGATCCGGTATCATATACCCAGGACGTAAAGGATATTGAGAAATAGTTCTGTGTAATAAACACACCCGAAAATGATGCATCAGCATGCACTTTCTTCGTTTGGGCGACACGGGAATTCTGGTAATCCCCTATTTCCTGCTCTGTCTTATAACAATTATAAGTTGGAGCGGTACCAATGTTCCCCAGCTCAGTATAACAAGCGGGTTCGGTCAAATACATCCGTATTATTATCTTGATTAAGGCGTGATATAGTCGTAACCAGGAGAGAGAGAGAAGAAAACACTTAGCGTGCGCTTTTACAAGATTAGATCGGTTATCAATTTATCTAATCAGGATGTCTCCCACTGTTTTAGTCAAATCTTCCTTCAAACCCTAAAAGGAAAGACTAGCCGGGATTAATTACACCCTATAAGTTCGCCAATCTTTCAGCCAGGCCAGTGCCGGTACTTTGAGGGAGGTTCCCTGTGCTTTCGCACGGACCTAATTAAAGTAAATCTCGTTTTCTTAGGGGCGTAACCCCGTTAACACCTTTCTAGACACCTACTTGATCAGCTAATCGTAATGTGTAAAACTCTCCCAGGAGTAACTCTTACTCGAAGCGGGTATCGGGATCCAACTATCTAATAGAAGGTATGCAATCTCATTGCAAATTTCAACACTTGAAATTCCCAATAATATTTTACCCTTAGCGTCCTATGACCTTAACGCAGGCTAACAAACCATAGTCCACTAGTCAAGTTCGACCCTTCATTTCCCGATTGAATTAAACCCACCCGCACGACCCTTGATGCAGGCCAACAAAGTCGCACGACTACCCTAACTCAATCGCATCATATGCTTTAACAGATAAGCATAAATAGCTACCGAACAATACGCCTTGACGCAGGCCAACAAACGTAGCACGAATACTATGAAATACTTATCAGAAATGACGGAGGGCTACGATAGATTTTTAAGAAAACACTTAGCGTAATGAACTTGATATCGTTGTAGAATCGAGTGTTTTTAAATGGAGTGTTTTTGAGGCTTTTCTAGTTTTTCTAAAGAGGTCACTCCCGGTGAAGGGATCGTCGGCTCTTTCCTCATCGAATAAGGTGCAGGATATTTCATAAATATCACTATGCAAAGAAAAAACTATAGAAACAATCAAAAGACAAACCGAGTTTGTAGCATCTGCTAGTTTCGCTAAAGAGGTCACTCCCGGTGAAGAGATCTCGGCTTTTTCCTTATCGAATAAGGTGCTGGATGTTCTACAAGGAACACCGCTATGCAAAGCAAGAACTAGAGCTACCAGTTTTTGTTGGATACATATGCCCTAGAGGCCTACATTGTATAGGATACTTGGGATATGTATGTACATGACAATCTTGCTTGATATGATAGTACGCTATTTGGTTTGTCTTTATCTTAACGTATGATATATTTTACTTGGTGTTTATATATATATATATATATGTTGATAAAGCCATAGGGTGTTTGTCTGACTACCGGCGTTGTGATGGCAGTCATACTAGTGGGAGCTGGATAGTCAATAGGCACACCCTTAGATGTCCCTGGTCGTAGGAGTATCGAGACTGGGCATTGATACTCCGGAGTAGACTAGTGTATACATATCTAGACCCTGAGGAGGGGCGATGGATTGGTCCCGCAGCTATTGGTGGAGTGCACCTAAGATTGTATACAGATGCTCAATGGATGTGAGTACACCGGACAGGACTCGCCGAGAACTGACTGGATGGTATTATACCTAACGTCAGATAGCAGTTCTCAGGTGACATGTGTGCAGATAGTCCGTTGACTTAAAGTCATCATTTGTCTCATGTGAGTTCCCACTGTGCTTTGATTATTACCCTACCACGGCTTAAAGGAGTCGTGCAAACAGGTTTTAGTTGGGCACAGTCCCGAGCCATGTAGAGGCAGTGAGTGACTGTTAGGGATTCGTCTCTCCCGGTATAGGGAGTTGATATCGCACGGTGATCGGTTGCTCATTACCATAAGTCCCTGGCCAGGGATGATTGAGAATTACTGATGGACTGATCAGTAGATTCTCGGATGGTCTTGAGCCATGCCGACACGACTTGTACGGTTATTAGGGGTCTGACGTCCACCACCTCCCTAGACCATACATGCGATGCTCTTAGAAGAACAGACCGGACTGCGCGGATATTGTCACGGACAGGCTCAGTAGGATTTCGGATGGGTTACCTCATCGGCTTTCTTATCGACAACTACCTGGGGACCGTTACGTATAGCTAGTGCCGCTTGCGGACTGTGGTTAAACCCACTGCCAGCGTAGTAGTCGAGTCTTTAGAGTCCCACACAGAGATTTCCCAAACCCAGGCGAAAATATATAGAGGTCGTATGGTTTTACGACAAAGGTTCGGACGCATACGTGTTTAAACGCACGTACGACATTCGGACAGTTTTTACTAGCCGGCTTTGGTTTAAGCCAGATTCTAGTATCGGGTTATTGGATTTATACAGTCTAAAGTTTTTCCGTGTTTTCACGGATGCGAGGGGCGTTCTAGTAATTTCCGAGAAGCTTCTAGAAGGATGTGACATGAGGGGTTGAGGTGGCTTTTTCATTAATTGCTTTAGTGACTCATTCATATGAATCATCATATCATTAAATGCATCATTAATGATCTAATGACTCACATGATGAATCACTCTTCTTGAATAAATGAAGCATGGTGAATAATCATTTAATTGATATTATTTGATAATTCATTAAGTATCATATATTCAAGTGAGAAGCTTTTTTTTCTCATTATCATCTCCACCTTCTCTCTCCTCAAGCTCTCTCTCCTTCACCAAACCCTAATCCTACCACTCATGAGTTGAGAACAAGGATTAGGAAAGACTAAACACTCCATAACCAATCTCTACATCATCTTAGTTCCTTTATTAGAACCTAGAGAAACTAAGTAATCTCAAGTTTAGAGGTTATAGCTTGGATTAGGGTTCTCGGGTGGATCGTCTATCACGGAAAGGAAGCCGAGGAGGACGTGGAGATCTAAAGAGGCCATAGAGATTGTAAAGACGAAGGACTAGAATCATATGGTATAATCTTTTAACATAGTAGCTTAGAACTCTATGCCTT
The DNA here is from genome assembly GCA_030015575.1 of Agapanthus africanus. Taxonomy (NCBI): domain Eukaryota; kingdom Viridiplantae; phylum Streptophyta; class Magnoliopsida; order Asparagales; family Amaryllidaceae; genus Agapanthus; species Agapanthus africanus. Next base: position 351,048,617 of record CM057350.1, on the reverse strand, counting down.
TTGTTAATTATCGTTTAGCAAAGATCTTCGGTTTGTTGATGTTCGCTTAATAAACAAGATCGTTTTTCATATTTCCGCCTCCCCGCAACTCGTGGGGTGTTGCACATCGACTTACAGTGGTATCAGAGCCTCACTAAACAATAATTAACACACTTGCAAAGTCGTATGAATTTCGAACGGAAAACAAACCGGAAAAAACTCCGATATCATGAAGTTTTTGTCGATTTTAAAATGAAGTCCAAAATTTTTTCAAGGACCTCCAGAATGACCAGCATGAAAATATAAGAACACACAAGAAAAATGGGCTCCTGAATCGGCCAAAGCGCCGTGGATCCGCGGCAGATCCCACCGATTCACCGCGGTTCCGCCGCCGAGTTGGGGCCGATTCAGCCCAGTTTTCTTCTGTGCCTTCTTTGTGATATTTGGGATTTTCTGGTATGATTTTATTTTTGCTAAGGTTTCAGATTTGCAGAGAAGTATTGGAGCAAAAATAAATGTGTTTAATCGATCGAAATTATACGGTGTTTGCCTATTTGATTATATCTGTGATATGTTTTATGTGTTCGTAAACCTCCCCTAACTGCTAGTATGTCGGTTGGCAGGGGGTTGCATATATCTGTGATGTTATATATAACTGTTTGTGTATATAAACTGTATTGGACTGTTGTGGTGATTAGCCGGGTTTTGTGATGGGTTATTATATTAATTCATTCGATGTAATTGTAATAAGTTGTAATATTATTTTGCGGGGCACATCCAGGTTGCGGTTGTAACCACCGTTGTATTATTCTTTTTACTGTTTTTGCTTCTAGGATAGACCCAAGGTGGGGTACACAAACTACCGGGTATTTTGAAGTGTTGAGGTAGACCGCTTCACTTCTGGTACTTGGCGGGTAATTTGCCATAACCGTAGGGGTCTGGAGTGGGGTAAATGGCTATTCATCACAACTGTGTAATCCGTATTTCGTTGCAGGCTCAAAAGAAACGCGGATTGCTTGCAAATCCAATATTGTTTATCTGTGATCTGGAATGCCTATTATTGCGTCTGACGAATGTACAATATCTATATATGATAGCTATTTAGACGTCACTTATGTTTTACACCCGCGCTAGCGCAACCCCCGCTCTGTCGTTAGTTAAGTAACCTAACGGGTGATGACGGGACCCAGTAGCGAATGCGGATGGCATAAGAGGACGTTGTATTTTCGTTGTTATCTGTAATGATAGGTTAATGATGGGACGCGTTATTATTAATGCAAAGAAAATAAAACCTAAACTGAATCGTTGGAAGAATTTCTAAAACCACTCGGTTTTTTTTGAAAAAGCAAATTTTAAATGCGGTGCTTAAACCACTCCTTTTAAATAAAAGCTATCTCTGTTCCTTCGATCATATCAAGTTCATTACATTAACGGGTTTTTTTTGCCAAAAACCAGCCGTAACCCTCCGTCGTTTTAGATAGACAGCACATCGTATTCATGCTATGCTTGTTGGCCTACGTCAAGGCATAGTGTATGGTAGCAGTGTGTGTGCCTATTTGTTGCATAGATAGATGCATTAATTTAAGACAGACGTACACCTTGTTGGCCTACGTCAAGGGCTTGTACAATGTACTTAAATTGATCAGGACAACGACGGGTAGAACTTGACTTGCGTCTTATGACTTGTTGGCCTACGTCAAGGTCTATAAGAGCTTGGGGTAAAAATCACATCGAGAGTTTCAAACATAAAGGAAACTTGCAGATTTAGCATACCTTCTGGAGTGTGGTGACTAGAGTGGCTTCCATCTAGGGCATCATGCAATGATAGTTGGATCCCGATCCCACTGATGAGTAGGATTACTCTCGGGAATTTTTCTCACTTACTATAAACCAAGTAGGTGACTAGAAAAGTGTTAGAGGGGCTACGCCTCCAGGGAAAAGAGGTTATTTAATTAAGGAACTTCGCGAAAGCGTTGGAAAACCTCCCTCGAAGTACCAACACCAGCTTGGCTGAAAGGTTAAGCAAGTATTGTGACGTGTGATTAAATCCTGACTAGTTCTTCTTTTAAGGTTTTGAAGAAGTATTTGAGGAAACAGTGGGAGCCATCATGTTTAGATATATTAATAAACCAATCTAAACTTGCAAGAGCATATGCTGAGTGTTTTCTTTTCTTTCTCTCTGGCAGCTATCATGAATGGACTAAAACTATTACTTGAAAAAAATATTCTGACCGGGCAGAACTATAAAGATTGGCTAAGGAACGTCAATATTGCACTGACTTATGACAAAGTAGCATATGTTACCACCGTTGTTCCTCCCCTTATCCCAGGACCAGATTCCTCAGTTGTGGACAGGGAAGTCCGCAAAACCTGGGATCTAGATTGTGAGTGAGCTAAGTATATCGTGCTGGCGTCCATGAACAATGAACTCCAGAAACAGCACGAGAGTATGGATATAGTATCCATCTTTCTCCATGTCAAAGAATTGTATGGGAAGCACTACCGTATCGCGAGGTATGAAACCTCAAGGAAACTCTTCCAGATGAGGTTAGGTCCAGGATCGCCTGTAGGAGAGCACGTCCTCAAAATGATCATCCTCATTGAGGAACTCGCAAACCTGGGATGCGTGCTAGAGAACGATTTGTATATCGATTTGATTTTGCAGTCCCTTCCCCACACCTTCTCTCAGTTCGTGCTGAACTTCAACATGCACGAAATGGAAGCGGATCTTCCAAGGCTCTTCAATATGTTGAGGGTAGCAGAGACCTCCTTGAAAAAGGAGTAGACCCCCGTTCTGTATGTTAGCCAATCATCTTCTTCTAAATCTAAAGCGAAAGCTAAAGGGAAGAAGAAGATGAAAGCCACCAAACCGAAAGGTGGGGTCAAGAAAGTGCAGGGAACGAACAAGGCAGGAAGGGTGAAGACAGAAAAGAATGAATGCTTCTATTGTCACAAGCAAGGGCACTGGAAGAAGGATTGTCAAGCCTTCAAAGCCAAGGACATGAAGCAAGTAGTTGCTTCTACTTCAGGTGTGTTTGTAATCGAAAATTGTTTTTCAGTTAACTCTACATCATGAGTACTTGATACCGGTTCTGGTTCTCATATCTGTAATTCATTGCAGGATCTAAGAAATAGTAGAGTGCTGGGAACAGGTGATATGACTGTCCGGATGGGCAATGGAATGCATGTAGATGCATTTGCAATAGGGGAATATCACCTTGGGTTGACTAGTGGACACATTTTGGTGTTGTACAGCTGTTTTTGTATTCCCAGTATGTTGTGTAATATTATATTAGTATCTTTGTTATCGAATGAAGGATATAGTTTTACGCTTGAAAGAAATGTTATGAACATTCACCTAAATCAAGAACTGATTAGGTATGGCACACTGGAAAACGACATATACATACTTAATCAACCTCAAATTTTCAATATTCAAAACACGCGTAAAAGAAAGGCTCCAGATTCGAATCAAGCCTTCCTATGGCATTGTAGACTTGGTCATATAAATGAAACAAGGTTGACTAAGTTACAAAAAGATGGATATTTAGATCCGTTTGAATATTCATCATATGCAACTTGTCAATCATGTATCAAAGGAAAAATGACCAAATCTCCGTTCACCGGACACGGAGAAAGAGCCACTGAACTCTTGGGACTTGTACACAGTGATGTATGTGGTCCGATGTCTACGCATGCATGAAGTGGTCACTCCTACTTCATCACTTTTACTGATAACTTCTCTAGGTATGGACATGTGTTCTTAATGAAGCATAAATCCGAGGCTTTTGAGAAGTTTAAGGAGTATAAAAATGAAGTAGAGAAACAAACCGGTAAAAGCATCAAGACACTTCGATCTGATCGAGGCGGAGAATACTTAAGTACCAGTTTCCTTGAATGGTTAAAAGAGAATGGAATTCTCTCTCAGTTTACTCCGCCTAATACACCTCAGCATAATGGTGTATCAGAAAGGAGGAATCGCACGCTATTAGATATGGTGCGTTCAATGATGAGTAGTGCTGAGTTGCCACTTTCCTTCTGGGGATTTGCTCTAGAATCAGCAGCATACCTATTAAATAGAGTTCCGACTAAGTTTGTGCCTACCACTCCATATGAAATGTGGAGCGGGAAGAGACCATATCTCAAGTATATCAAGATATGGGGGTGTCCGGTATATGTTAAAAAGCATAAACCAGACAAGCTCGAGGCACGATCGGTTTTATGCAAGTTTGTAGGATACCCCAAGCATTCAAGGGGGTATATGGTCTACCACACTGAAGAACAAAAGGTGTTTGTCGCTCGTCACATTGTCTTTTTAGAAAGCGAATTTCTTGCAAAAGAAATTAATGGGAGCGCGGTAGAGTTGGAAGAAATTCCAGAACCTCAAACTGCTACCGAGGACTTAGTAGAACCTCAGATTTCAATAGAACATGACGAACCAACGCCACTCCACAGATCTAGCAGGCTTTCTCATCCTCCTGAAAGATACTATAGTTTTCTTCTAGATGGGGATCGAGAGGATTGCATCATCGATGATGATGAGCCTACTAGTTTTCAGCAGGCTATTACGAGTAGTGACTCGGTAAAATGGCTGGATGCTATGAGATCCGAAATGGAATCCATGTACACCAATAAAGTATGGACTTTAGAAGTTGCTCCTCCTGGAGTAAAACCAGTTGGACGCAAATGGATTTTCAAAAAGAAGATTGGTGCATTTCGACAAGTGGAAACCTACAAAGCTAGACTCGTAGCAAAAGGTTTCGTCAAAGACCAGGATTGGACTATGATGAAACCTTTTCACCTGTAGCTATGCTTAAATCCATTCGGATCCTACTTGCGATTGCTGCCTTCCATGACTATGAAATCTGACAGATGGACATAAAAACAGCTTTTCTAAATGGACATTTAGAAGAGAGTGTTTACATGGATCAACCAGAAGGTTTCTTAAACAGTGGGAGCAGCGGAAGAGTCTGCAAGTTGCTTAAATCCATTTATGGATTAAAACAAGTATCGCGGAGTTGGAACATCTGCTTTGATGAGACAGTCATAGAATTTGACTTTATCAAAAATGTAGATGAACCATGTATTTATAGGAAGATTGTAGAAGGAGCAGTAGTCTTCCTCGTTTTATACGTCGACGACATACTACTGATAGGGAATGATATCCCTATGCTACAATCAGTAAAGCTCTTCTTGTCATAGAAGTTCTCTATGAAAGACTTGGGAGATGCATCATACTTTCTGGGCATTAAGATCTATCGTGATAGATCTAATAGAATGTTGGGACTTTCACAGTCCAGGTATATAGACACTATACTAAAGAGATTTAGTATAGAAGATTCCAAGCGCGGCAATATGCCCGCTTGTCACGGAATCACCCTCTCCAAAGAGATGTCTCCAAAGACTGATGAAGAGAGGGCTCGCATGAGCATTATACCCTACGCTTCGACGGTAGGATCAATAATGTATGCGATGTTATGTACCAGACCGGATGTAGCTTACGCACTTAGTGTGGTAAGAAGGTATCAGTCTGACCCAGGTGAGAAACATTGGATAGCGGTAAAGAACATTCTCAAGTACCTGAGAAGGACTAAGGAGATGTTCTTGATTTACGGTAATGGGGACCTCCAGGTAGAGGTTTTTACCGACTCCGGCTTCCAAAGTGACAAAGATGATTGTAAATCCATTTCGGGTTTTGTGTTTACCCTCAATGGAGGGGCGGTATGTTGGAAGAGTTCCAAACAGGATACCGTCGCAGACTCAACTATGGAGGCTGAGTATATAGCTGCTAGTGAAGCCGCAAAAGAGGCTGTCTGGATGAGGAAGTTCATTTCTGAACTTCAGGTGGTTCCGTCCATTGCCAATCCAAAACCTTTGTATTGCGATAACAATGGCGCTGTAGCTTTAGCGAAGGAACCAAGGTCCCATCAGAAATCCAGGCATATCTTAAGGCGGTTTCACCAGATCAGGGAGATCGTGGATCGTCGGTAGATCGAGATACAGAGAGTGGACACAAAAGACAACACGGCAGATCCATTCACCAAGGCCATCCCTCAAGTGCAGTTCGAGAGGCTGTTTGAGATGTTGGGCATGCGGTACGCCAGCAACTGGATCTGGTAGAGACAGTGGGTACTCATTGCACCAATTATAGGCCTTAGTGCAAGTGGGAGATTGTTGGATATATATGCCCTAGAGGCCTACATTGTATAGGATACTTGGGATATGTATGTACATGACAGTCTTGCATGATATGATAGTACGCTATTTGGTTTGTCTTTATCTTAACGTATGATATATTTTACTTGGTGTTTATATATATATATATATATATATATATATATATATATATGTTGATAAAGCCCATAGGGTGTTTGTCTGACTACCGGCGTTGTGATGGCAGTCATACTAGTGGGAGCGGGATAGTCAAAAGGCACACCCTCAGATGTCCCTGGTCGTAGGAGTATCGAGACTGGGCATTGATACTCCGGAGTAGACTAGTGTATACATATCTAGACCCTGAGGAGGGGCGATGGATTGGTCCCGCAGCCATTGGTGGAGTGCACCTATGATTGTATACAGATGGTCACTGGATTTGAGTACTGTTAGTTATATGTATGCCCTAGTGGCCATTACTATACATAGGATGTATACTGTAGTGGATGCTTGGACATATATAGGGAGGACATTCTTGCTCGACATGATAGTATGTTATCTGGTTGCTCTTTACCTTAACGTGTACACTGATTGTCTCTCTGTTACATGTTGGTAAAGCCCTTAGGATGTGTACTTGACTACCTGGACTATGATGCGAATCATACTAGTAAGGACATGGTAGTCCATAAGTACATCCTTCAAGGTCCCTAGTCGTGGGTGTATCGAGACGGGACATCGATATACCAGTATAGACTAGCGTATACCTTCTCGACCCATACAGATGGGCGATGGATGATCCCATATCCATTGGTGTTTGACATCAGAGATGATATACGGGTGCTCAGTGGAGACTGGGTACACTGGACGGACTCCCCGAGAACTCCCAGATGGTATTATACCTTACGTCAGATGGCAGTTCTCTGGTGACACTGGTACAGAGTAGTCTGTTGACCCAAGATCGTCATAGAGTCTTGTGTGGTTCCCACTGTGCTTTGATTTCCACCTTACCACGTCCAAGAGGGCGTGCAAAATGGTGGTTTTTGGGTACAGTCCCGAATCAGATGGAGGCAATGAGCGATAGGAGGGGATTCGTCTCTCCCGGTATAGGGGGTTGATGTTGCGCTGTGTTCGATTGGCTATAACCGGAAATCCCTGGCCAGGGTTGCTGAGATTTACTGGTAAGTGTTACCAGTAGTTTCTCGAAGTTTTATAGACCTCATATCGACACGACTTATCGAGCTATTGGGGTCTGACGTTTACCAGCCCTAGGCGAGATATGCGACATATCAGACGACGAGACCGGACTGTACGGTAAGTGTTACTGGTTGGATTCACAGGAGTGTGAGCGGGCTTGCTCGTCGATCATCTGATCTCTCAATACCCGGGTGGCCGTTACGTTTAGCAGACCGCTTGCGGCTTGTGGGTGTTTGATATGATCATCACCTGCTGCCGGCGTATTGACGAGTCTTTAGAGTCCTACAAAGAGGTTTCCTGGCTCAAGCGAAACGAAATAAGAGCGCATATGAGATATGTGCGGGACCGAGAATAATGCGTGTATGTGATACTGTATTCTATTCTCGCGATGAATGTATCGAATGGTTGTATGTGATATAACCTAGTTATCGAATCGAGGATTGATTCGATAAGCCGATACATTGGATATTAGTCGGTTATATGCGATATGACCGGATCGTTAAATCAAGTATTGATTTAATGATTTGATGCATAATTATATATTTGATATATTACTTTGCATTAACTAGTATTGGTTCACTTTAAATGGATTTTCTCACTTGATGTGCACAAGTGGTATATGTGATATATTTTTGTGCACTTGCTTGTATCATGTTTGATGATACATGCAAACTTGGGTCTATGTTTGTATTAAACCATGGTTAGTTAATGGTTAGGGTTTCATTTGATTTATTTGCTTATTTATTTATTTATTCATTCATTTTGGCAAAATGAAAATGGTGGCTAATTTTGTTTCTTTGTTGAAGATTCATGAAGCTTTGAATAAGTCCACCATTTTTGTTTCATGCTTAACCCTAACCATTCAACCTAACCTTAGTTTATTCTCTACACCTAACTATGGTTGCAAATATGATAAGTATCATTTTATTTCCTATTTTAAAATGACTTATGATATTCTTTTTCTTCTTCTTCAAGAAGAAGAGAGCTTGCACCCTTCAATGGTGATTTCATAAAAGAGTGAGAAATCCAATTCTAAAGTGAACCCACTTCCTATTTCTTCATCCTCTACCACTTGCCAAGTAGTATAGGGTGGTTTCTTCACAAGTTTCATGGCTTGGTGAAGTTGGAGCTTGATCTTGTGTTGCCTCGACATAGATCATCTTCGGCATCGAAGTCGACGACCTAGCCCGCCAATTTCTCCGATGAAGCCGACGCTAGAGCCCGAGATCCAATAATCACAGCGAGGGGACTTCATCACAGAGCTATGGAGGTGGAGGACTGGATCTACAAAGGTTGTATTTCCGTTCAACTCTTAGTTAAGTTGTTAACTAGTTGCTTGTTTCGCCTAAATTCTAGTTAACGATCCGTATTAGGGTTTGTAGGCACAAGAAAAATTTGAATTTGGCATGGTTGATGCCTTGTGAGACCTCATTAGTGTGTCTAGGAACCCTACAGTGGTATCAGAGCCTAGCTAGAGCCTTAGGCGAAGTGTAGACGATGTTAGAATTCCGATCGAACCCCGAAACCCTAAAAATGACCCCTCTCTGTACATTTTTACAAAACTCGGATTTTTCCAGATTAAAAATGCTTTAAAATTCAGCAGGGAATTCTAAGAATTACGGTGCAAAAATTACCTAATGATGTGTCTAAAGCGCGGCGGAACCGCGGCAGAAGCCTGGCATCTGCGGCGGTTCCGCGACCAAATTATGAGATTAGCCTATAATTTTTGCACAGTAATTTGTTTATTCAGGTTCTGAGTTTTCTGGGAATTTTTAATTTGCACTCAAGAGTTGAGTTTTCTGGGGTGTTTTAGAGCTTCGATGATTCGATCGGAAATTTCAAACTTTGTCTATGAGCTTTTCCGGAAATTTTAGAATATGTTAAAAAGTTCGACCGGATATAAATACCCACTTTTTCCCCTGTCGGGAAATTTCCAAGTGTTGGATCTTTCCGTGGTTTAATAACGTTCTAAGTAGTGCAAGTAACGCGATGGAACCTCTAGAAGACAACAAAACTTAACTCGATTATGTGACCGTCTTGAACTGCCCTTTGAACCTTCGGGTTTGGGGCAGTATGGCGTGCCACTTGTGAGGCGTTGGCTTGACCCTTCTACGGCTGGACCGTTAGTACTGAGGCATGAACTGGATGTTTTTAAACCTATTTCATGTGTTGAGCTGTATCGGGAAAACTTGGGTGTTTGGTTGTTCGATCGGAAAGTTTAACATTTTCTATTTATCCGTAATGTGATACAATATTTGGAATCCACAAGCAGTTATGAGATAACTGATTTGAATGATATAAACTGAGCACTTTAGTCTCACTTGATCGGTTGCCACGGAATTTTGATGCGATCAAAAGTCCGTCGCAATCACATAGCGTACGCGGATACTCGCCGGGTAAACTTAATAGACAGCTACACCCCTTAGCCCCGACCAAGTGACTGTAGGAGAACCCCGTCGCCGAAAGCATCCGTCCGGGTGCTCGCGGTAGCGGTGTTCCGCATTGGTGCACTTCGTCGACGGTATCGGCGGTGCGGCCATCTACTAAAGTTTGCGACGAGCATTCAATCAGGATGTCGGGAATCTTGTTGAATTACCCGACTTGATATTGAAAAGTGTTTTCGATGATGAGACTAAAATGCGGGGTTTATAATTGTTAGGCATGCGATGTCTAAGAAATTCATATGGTTAGGCATGCGATGTCTATAGAGGTTGCGGATTCCAACTATTGTAGTTTTACATTTTCTTTTCTGTGACCGTAAGTGTAATATATGATATCGCCGGTTTTGTTGCTATATGTCAACGACAATTGGGATGCGCATATTTACTTACGTTGATGATATGTGATTTTATGTGTTGCTGGATATGTTATATTGGATCGTCGTGTTTGAATAGCCGGGTGGTTTTTATGTGAGATGAGTGTTTTTCATTTTCATTCATGTAAAAACTTGTATGTAATATTATTTTATTAGGGCACTTCCTGGTTGCGGAAGATGTCACCATTTGTATATTATTTACTTTTCCACACTAGGATAGGCCCAAGGAGGGGAGCACAAGTAACCGGGTTCTGGAGTCCAGTGGGAGACCAACTTGAGGAGTCGAGTCCGGGTCTCCTAACTCTAGAATTGGTAGGGTTGCTTGCCACTCTCGTAGGGGTCTAGGGGTGTGGGTTTGGCTATTCATCACGACCGTGGAATCCGTGTTTTATACTGGCTCGTATTGAAAACACGAACGTCCTAGTATATCCAATATTTCATATGTTTCTTCTGCTGCGATATCTGTGATGTGATCATGTGATGTTCTGTGATAGATACAGTATATCGTATATATGATATATTATATAGACGTTACTTATGTTTTATACCCGCTCTAGCACTGCCCCGCTCTGCCGTTAGTTACCTAACCTAACGGTGCACGAGGGGACATCGAGGCGAATGCGGATGGCATAAGTGTACGTCGTATTTATCTGTGATGTTTAGGTACATAAATGATGGGACTTCATTAATGTGATTAATGAAAGAAAAGAAACCTAAAGATGTTGTAGAATTGAATTTCAAAAATAAAACAGGTAGCTACAGTTCTTGCTTTGCACAGCGGTATATATGATATATCCTGCACCTCATTCGACGAGGAAAGGGCCGACGATCCCTTCACCGGGAGTGACCCCTTTAGCAATAACTGGCAAATGCTACACATTCGGTTTGTCTTTTGATAGCTTCTATAGTTTCTGCTTTGCACAGTGATATATATGATATATCCCGCACCTCATTCGACGAGGAAAGGGCCGACGATCCCTTCACCGGGAGTGACCCCTTTAGAAAAACTAGAAAAGCCTCAAAAGCACTCCATTTTAAAATCATTTGATTCTACAACGATATCAAGTTCATTACGCAATAGGTTTTCAGAAAAACCTGTCGTAGCCCTCCGTCATTTCAGATAAGTCCTATTTAGTATTCGTGCTACGTTTGTTGACCTCCGTCAAGGCGTAGTGTGCGGTAGCTAACTAGTATTTATCTGTTTATGCATATGATGCAGATTGGATTAGGGTAGTCGTACAGCCTTGTTGACCTCCGTCAAGGGTCGTGCGGGTGGGTTTAATTCGATCAAGAAATGACGGGTTGAACTTGACTAGTAGCCTATGGTTTGTTGACCTCCGTCAAGGTCATAGGGTGCTAGGGGCAAAATTATCGGGAATTTCAAGTGTTGAAATTTGCAATGAGATTGCATACCTTCTATGAGATAGTTGGATCCCGATACCTACTACGAGTAAGAGTTACTCCTGGGAGAGTTTTATACATTACAACTAGCAGATCAAGTAGGTGTCTAGAAAGGTGTTAACGAGGTTACGCCTCTGGGAAAACGAGGTTTACATTAATTAGGTTCGTGCGAAAGCACGGGGGACCTCCCTCAAAGTACCGACACCGGCTTGGCTGAAAGATTGGCGAACTTGTAGTGTGTAATTAATCCCGGCTAGTCTTTCCTTTTAGGGTTTGAAGGAAGATTTGATAAAAACAGTGGGAGCCATCCTGATTAGATAAAATAATAACGAATCTATTCTTGCAAGAGCGCACGCTGAGTGTTATCTTCTCTCTCTCTCCAGGTAGAGACCATATTACGCCTTAATCAAGATAATAATACGGAATATTGACCGAACCCGCTTGTTATACAAAGCTGGGGAACGCTGGTCCCGCTCCAACTTATAATTGTTATAAGACAGAGCAGGAAATTGGGGAATACCAGATTTCCCATGCCGCCCAAACGAAGAAAGTGCATATGATGCATCTCCTTCGGGTCTGTTCATTACAAAGAACTGTTTCTCAAATGTCCTCTACGTCCTGGGTATTTGATACCGGATCAGGATCCCAGATATGTACTCTGTTACATAGGGCTATAGATAGGTAGAGAACTGAGAACGGGTGATAAGTTTCATGAGGCAGAAAACGGGGCAAGTGTTGCAGCCAAGTCTGTTGGTCACTGTCACCCTGTATTACCAATACATTGATTCTGAACGAATGTTATTAGATACCGAACCTGATATACAAAATCATATCTGTCTCTTTATTAGTAAAGAAACGATAAAATTTTGTATTGTTGGATAATATTTTGAACATTTCCTATATCAAAAGTTGATCGGTTCAGGCACGTTATCTAAAAGCATTGTTGTTCTAAATTAAACTACAGTTCTTAGTATACGGAACACACACAAGAGGAAGAGTTCAGAAATGAACGAATTCTTCTTAAGGTATTGTAGACTAGGTCATATCAATGCGACCCGACTAGCTTAAGTTACATTTAGATGTATATTTAAATCAGTTTGAATTTACATCTTATGAAACTTGCCAGTCATGTCACAAAGATAAGATGACCATAGCTCCGTTTACTGGAAACAGAGAAAGAGTTAGTAAAGTCTTGGGATTGATACATGTTGATGTATGTAAGGTCCCCTGTCTACATATGCCAAGACCGGTTCTTTGTACTTCATTACATTCTCTGATGATCTCTCAAGATTCAGTCATATGTTCCTGTTGAAACACAAGTCCGAACCTTTTGAGATATTCACAGAATATAAGTTAGAAGTAGAGAACCAATACGGGTATAAGTATTATGTCCTTTGATGTGATCAAGGAGGAGAATACTTGTGCATAGAATTCCTGAACTATTCTAAAGGAGAATGAGATTCTCTCTCAGCAATACTCCTCCGTATACACCATAGCACGATGGTATATCGGGGCAGAACAATCACACCCTATATGATAAGGTGTGCTCTATGATGAGTACTACTGAGTTACCTATTTCCTTATGGGAGTTATGCACTTAAGAAGCTGCATACCTATTGAAAAGGGTTCAAATCAAATCAGTTGCCTACCACTTCATATGTGATATGGAAAGGGAAGAGCCCGTATCTTAAGTTAGTTAAGATTTGGAGTTGTCCAGCCTATGTCTGAAAAGCAAAATCCGGACAAGCTCGAGGCAAGGTCTGTAATGTAAAACTGGAAAGGTTCCAGCTATACAAACTACAGCAGATGATTTGATAAAACCAAAGGATTCAATAGTTCCCAACGAACCTCAGCCTCTCCGCCGATCTAGTAGGGTTTTCTCACCCACCTGAGAGATACTTCGGTTTCTCTATGACAGTGGGAGCGACGATTGCATCATGAGATGATGACCCAACTAGTTTCGAGCTGGCCATCAGGAGTGAGACTCTGTAAGAATGGCTGGATGCTTAGTGATCTGAGATGGAATCCATGTACACCAACAAAGTATGGACTTTGGTTGCTATATCTGAAGGGTTAAATCCCCATCAGGAGCAAGTATATCTTGAGAAGATTACTTGGTGTACATGGAAAAGTTGAGACTTTCAAAGCTAGACTTGTTAAAAGGTTTGCATCATTGACCAGGTATGGATTATGTTGAAACCTTTTCTAAGGATCTATGCTTAAGTCCATCCAGATCCTACTTGCCACGGCTACATACCATGACTACGATATCTGGTGGTTGAGTGTCATGACTGCTTTTCTAAATGATGTTTTAGAAGAGAACGTCTGTAAGTACACAGCTAGAGGGCTTCGTAGACAGTGGGAGCAGCGGACATGTGTGCAAGATGCTTTATAGGATAAAGCAGGCATCGCGGAGTTGGAACATCTATTTTGATATAGTAGTCAAATAGTTTGACTTCATCAAAATGGTAGATGAACCTTGTATATACAAAAAGGTAGTAGAGAGTATGGTGGTGATCCTCGTAGAGTACGTGGATGACATACTCTTGATAGGGAAGGAGTTTCCTATGCTACGCTCAGTCAATCTCCGCTTATCACAATGATTCTCTATAAAGGATCAAAGTGACACCTCCTAAATCCTGGGTTTTGGATCTATGAGATAGATCTAATTGGATGTTTAGATTCTCACTAGTTGTAGTGAGAAAGTATCAATTGATCCTGGGGAGAATCGCTGGAAGTGTTCCAGGGTGATAAGGACGACTGAATGTCAGTCACAGGAATTTTCTTTACCCTCAGTGGAGGGACGGTATGTTGTAAGAGTTCCAAGCTAAATACCGTGACTTACTAGAAGATAAAGGCAGGATATATCGCTACTTAAGATGCTACCAAAGAGGCTGTTTGGGTGTATATTGGTTCATGAGATGAACTAGGTTCCTACCATTGTGTGACAATGGAAGTGTGGCTTTGGCCCGGGAACCCCGGTCCCATCAGTGATCCAGACATATTCTAAGGCAAGTGTCACCTGATCATGGAGATGGTTGATCTCCAAGGAATCGAGGTAAGGAGAGTTGACTCAGAGGACAACACGGATGATCCACTCACGAAGGCCTTTTCCCAGAGAGAGACTTTTATGGGATGGTTGAGTATGAGATACTAAAACTACTGCTATCAGATGGCCCTAGTGCAAGTAGGAGATTGTTAGTTATATGTATGCCCTAGAGGCCATTACTATACATAGGATGTATATTGTAGTGCATGCTTGGACATATATAGGGAGGACTTTCTTGCTCAACATGATAGTATGCTATCTGGTTGCTCTTTACCTTAACGTGTACACTGATTGTCTCTCTGTTACATGTTGGTAAAGCCCTTAGGATGTGTACTTGACTACCTGGACTATGATGCGGATCATACTAGTGGGGAAATGGTAGTCCATAAGTACATCCTTCAAGGTCCCTAGTCGTGGGTGTATCGAGACGGGGCATCGATATACCAGTATAGACTAGCGTATACCTTCTCGACCCATACAGATGGGCGATGGATGATCCCATATCTATTGGTGTTTGACATCAGAGATGATATACGGGTGCCCAGTGGAGACTGGGTACACTGGCTGGACTCGCCGAGAACTCCCAGATGGTATTATACCTTACGTCAGATGGCAGTTCTCTGGTGACACTGGTACAGAGTAGTCTGTTGACCCGAGATCGTCATAGAGTCTTGTGTGGTTCCCACTGTGCTTTGATTTCCACCTTACCACATCCAAGAGGGCATGCAAAACGGTGGTTTTTGGGTACAGTCCCAAATCACATGGAGGCAATGAGCGATAGGAGGGGATTCGTCTCTCCCGGTATAGGGGGTTGATGTTGCGCTGTGTTCAATTGGCTATAACCGGAAATCCCTGGCCAGGGTTGCTGAGATTTACTGGTAAGTGTTACCAGTAGTTTCTCGAAGTGTTATAGACCTCATATCGACATGACTTATCGAGCTATTGGGGTCTAACGTTTACCACCCCTAGGCGAGATATGCGACATATCAGACGACGAGACCGGACTGTACGATAAGTGTTACTTGTAGGATTCACAGGAGTGTGAGCGGGCTTGCTCGTCGATCTTCTGATCGCTCAATACCCGGGTGGCCGTTATGTTTAGCAGACCGCTTGCGGCTTATGGGTGTTTGATATGATCATCACCTGCTGCCGGCGTATTGACGAGTCTTTAGAGTCCTACAAAGAGGTTTCCTGGCTCAAGCGAAACGAAATAAGAGCGCATATGAGATATGTGCGGGACCGAGAATAATGCGTGTATGTGATACCGTATTCTATTCTCGCGTTGAATGTATCGAATGGTTGTATGTGAGATAACCTAGTTATCGAATCGAGGATTGATTCGATAAGCCGATACATTGGATATTAGTCGGGTATATGCGATATGACCGGATCGTTAAATCAAGTATTGATTTAATGATTTGATGCATAATTATATATTTGATATATTATTTTGCATTAACTAGTATTGGTTCACTTTAAATGGATTTTCTCACTTGATGTGCACAAGTGGTATATGTGATATATTTTTGTGCACTTGCTTGTATCATGTTTGATGATACATGCAAACTTGGGTGTATGTTTGTATTAAACCATGATTAGTTAATGGTTAGGGTTTCATTTGATTTATTTGCTTATTTATTTATTTATTCATTCATTTTGGCAAAATGAAAATGGTGGCTAATTTTATTTCTTTGTTGAAGCTTCATGAAGCTTTGAATAAGTCCACCATTTTTGTTTCATGCTTAACCCTAACCATTCAACCTAACCTTAGTTTATTCTCTACACCTAACTATGGTTGCAAATATGATAAGTATCATTTTATTTCCTATTTTAAAATGACTTATGATATTCTTCTTCTTCTTCTTCTTCTTCTTCTTCAAGAAGAAGAGAGCTTGCAACCTTCAATGGTGATTTCATGAAAAGAGTGAGAAATCCAATTCTAAAGTGAACCCACTTCCTATTTCTTCATCCTCTACCACTTTCCAAGTAGTATAGGGTGTTTTCTTCACAAGTTTCATGGCTTGGTGAAGTTGGAGCTTGATCTTGTGTTGCCTCGACGTAGATCATCTTCGGCATCGAAGTCGACGACCTAGCCCGCCCATTTCACCGATGAAGCCGACGCTAGAGCCCGAGATCCGATGATCGCAGCGAGGGGACTTCATCATGGAGCTATGGAGGTAGAGGACCGGATCTACAAAGGTTGTATTTCCGTTCAACTCTTAGTTAAGTTGTTAACTAGTTGCTTGTTTCGCTTAAATTCTAGTTAACGATCCGTATTAGGGTTTGTAGGCACAAGAAAAATTTGAATTTGTCATGGTTGATGCCTTGTGAGACCTCATTAGTGTGCCTAGGAACCCTACAAGTACATCGGACAAGACTCGCAGAGAACTGACTGGATGGTATTATACCTAACGTCAGATAGCAGTTCTCAGGTGACATGTGTGCAGATAGTCCGTTGACTTAAAGTCATCATTTACCTCATGTGAGTTCCCGCTGTGCTTTGATTATTACCCTACCACGGCTCAAAGGAGTCGTGCAAACAGGTTTTAGTTGGGCACAGTCCCGAGCCGTATGGAGGCAGTGAGTGACTGTTAGGGATTCGTCTCTCCCGGTATAGGGAGTTGATATCGCACGGTGATTGGTTGGTCATTACCATAAGTCCCTGGCCAGGGCTGATTGAGAATTACTGATGGACTGATCAGTAGATTCTCAGATGGTCTTGAGCCATGCCGACACGACTTGTACGGTTATTAGGGGTCTGACGTCCACCACCTGCCTAGACCATACATGCGATACTCTTAGACGAACAGACCGGACTGCGCGGATATTCTCACGGACAGGCTCAGTAGGATTTCGGATGGGTTACCTCATCGGCTTTCTTATCGACAACTACCTGGGGACCGTTACGTACAGCTTGTGCCGCTTGCGGTCTGTGGTTAAACCCACCGCCAGCGTAGTAGTTGAGTCTTTAGAGTCCCACACTGAGATTTTCCAAACCCAGGCGAAAAGATATAGAGGTCGTATGGTTTTACGACAAAGGTTCGGACGCATACGTGTTTAAATGCACGTACGACATTCGGACAGTTTTTACTAGCCGGCTTTGGTTTAAGCCAGATTCTAGTATCGGGTTATTGGATTTATACAGTCTAAAGTTTTTCCGTGTTTTCACGGATGCGAGGGGCGTTCTCTTAATTTCCGAGAAGCTTCTAGAAGGATGTGACATGAGGGGTTGAGGTGGCTTTTTCATTAATTGCTTTAGTGACTCATTCATATGAATCATCATATCTTTAAATGCATCATTAATGCATCATTAATGATCTAATGAATCACATGATGAATCACTCTTCTTGAATAAATGAAGCATGGTGAATAATCATTTAATTGATATTATTTGATAATTCATTATGTATTATATATTCAAGTGAGAAGCTTTTTATTCTCATTATCATCTCCACCTTCTCTCTCCTCAACCTCTCTTTCCTTCACCAAACCCTAATCCTACCACTCATGAGTTGAGAACAAGGATTAGGAAAGACTAAACACTCCATAACCAATCTCTATATCATCTTAGTTCCTTTATTAGCAACTAGAGAAACTAAGTAACCTCAAGTTTAGAGGTTATAGCTTGGATTAGGGTTCTCGGGTGGATCGTCTATCATGGAAAGGAAGCCGAGGAGGACGTGGAGATCCAAAGAGGCCATAGAGATCGTAAAGACAAAGGACTAGAATCGTATGGTATAATCTTTTAACATAGTAGCTTAGAACTCTATGCCTTTTGTTAATTATCGTTTAGCAAAGATCTTCGGTTAGTCGATGTTCGCTTAATAAACAAGATCGTTTTTCATATTTCCGCCTCCTCGCAACTCGTGGGGTGTTGCACATCGACTTACAGTTTTAAACAAGTTTCTACAACATCTTTAGGTTTCTTTTATTTCATTAATCTCATTAATGAAGTCCCATTTTATTATGCTTCACAAGCATCACATTTGAAACAAAATCTGCAATATAACATATATCTCATATATACAATATAAACCTTCGTCTCAGGCAGTAATATGTTCTCATCACAGAAAATTGCAGCAGAAGAACATATATGAAATATTGGATATACTAGGACGTCCGTGTTTTAATACGAGCATGTATAAAACACGGATTCCACGGTCGCGATGAATAGCCAAACCCACATCCCTAGACCCCTATGAGAGCGGCAAGCAACACTGCCAATTCTAGGGTTAGGAGACCCGGTCTCGACTCCTCGAGATGGTGTCCTACTGGACCCTAGAACCCGGTTACTTGTGCTCCCCGCCTTGGGTTTACCTAATACGGAAAAAGTAAATAATATACAATGGTGACATCATCCTCAGCCCGGAAGTGCCCCAATAAAAGAATATTACATACAAATGAATTTTACATGAATGAAAAAGAAAAAACTCTCATCTCACATAAAACCGCCGGCTATTCAGAAGACGACGATCCAATATAACATATCACAGCAACACATAATATCTCATATCATCAACGTAAGCAAGTATGCGTATCCCGATTGTCGTTGATGTACAGCAACGAAGCCGGCGATACACCACATACTACGCTTACGTTCGCAGAAAACAAAGTGTAAAACTAAAACAGTTGGAATCCGCAACCTCCTTAAACATCGCATGCCTAACCAAATGAATTCCTTAGACATCGCATGCCTAACAATTATAAACCCCACATTTTAGTCTCAATTATCGAAAACTCTTTTCAATATCAAGTCGGGCAATTCAACAAGATTCCCGACATCCTGATCGAATGCTCGTCGCAAACTTTACTAGACGGCCGCACCCCCAGATGACGTCGATGAAGTGCACTAAGGCGGAACACCGCTGCCGCGAGCACCCGAACGGATGCTTTTAGCGACGGGGTTCTCCTACAGTCACTTGGTCAGGGATATGGGGCGTGGCTGTCTATTAAGTTTACCCGGCGAGTATCCGCGTACGCTACGTAATTGCGACGGAATTTTGATCACATCAAAATTCCGTGGCAACCGATCAATTGAGACTGAACTGCTAGATTTATAACATTCAAATCAGTTATCTCATAACTACTTGTGGATTCCAAATATTGTATCACATTCTAGATAAATAGACTGTGTTAAACTTTCCGATCGAATAAACAAACACCCAAGATTTCCCAAATAGCTCAACACTTGAGCGGAGTTCAAAAAAATATCCATCACATGCCACAGTACCAATGGTCCAGCCGTAGAAGGGTCAAGCCAACGCCTCACATGTGGCAACGCCGTACTTCCCTAAACCATAAGGTTCAGAGGCGGTTCAGACGGTCACATAATCGAGTTAAGGTTTGTTGTCTTATAGAGGGTCCACCGCGTTACTTGCATGATTTTCCGGAAGTTTCAAACTCAAGAAAAATCCAACTTTTGAAAAAATTTCCGACAGGGGAAAAAGTGAGTTATTGATATCCGTTCGATAACAGTATCTAAAATTATCCGGAAAAAACATAAACGAAGTTAAATTATCCGATCGAATCAACGAGTCCCCACTACAACCCAGAAAACTCAACACTTGAGTATAAATTAAAAATTCCCAGAAGAACCAGGATGTACCAACGGTTATAACTGTACAAAAACTAACACTCAATCTACAGTAACGGCCGCGGAACCGCCGCTAATGCCTTGGTTTGGCCGCGGTTCCGCGGCGCAATAGTTGAGTTAGGGTGTCGTTTTTCACAGTTCCCCATAAAATTACCTGCTGAATTTTCTGAGCATTTTTAAAATCAAAATATCAACTTTTTGAAAAATTTCCAGAGAAGGGAATATATCGGGGTTTGCGGGTTCGATCGGACTTTAAACTTCGCCTAGACTTCGCCTAAAACTCTAGCTTGGCTCTGATACCACTGTAGGGTTTCTAGGCACACTAACAAGGGTCTATAAGACATCAACCATACCCGATTTAAAATTTAGCCGTGCCGAACAACCCAAAGCCGGATCTTTAAACTAGAGTTTAGGCGAAAACAAGTATGTTAAACACTTTAACACTAAGTGAGAGGGATTACAACCTTTGTAGATCCGGTCCTTCACTTCATAAGCTCCATGTTGTGGTCCCTTCGCTGCGATCATCGTGTTCCGTACTCTCGAGAGGCTCCACGAAGAGAAAGATGCAAGCTTGCTTCCGATCTTCGATAACAAAGATGATATACCTTGAAGTTTCATTAACACAAGCTCTCACTTACTAAATGAAGTGAACACCCTCATCTAAATGGCAAGGATAGATGAGGATGATGAAGTAGGATTTTTGCTCTCATTTGTTTTCTTATTCTCACTCATTTTTCATCACAAAATCAAAAGCAAGAAAGCTTTTCATGAAGAAAGCAAGAAGAAGATGAATCATAATTAGAATCCTTTTGTGATGAATAATGAAAAGAAGATAATGATTAATTATGCAAGCATGGTCAACTAAACCTTTGTAGAGATTTAACTAGGACTAGGGTTTGGATTGGGTTAAGTATGAGTCACTTGAAAATATCTTTGCAAAAACAAAAGAAAACCTTCTAGAAGGTTCATGAATGAACTAACCCAATTCAAACCCAAATCTTGTTTATTCTCCACTAAACATGTTGCATTAGTAATCATATCATGTTACAATATTATATATCACATATATAATATTTATTGTAACAAAATAAAATAATACAATTAACATATATCGCATATATATCAATGTATTACCCAAGTGAGAAAAAGAATCTTTTAGTGAGCTAATATTAGTTAATGTAATATAATATATCATATATATTATTATACATTAAATTATCGAATCAACACTTGATCCGATAATCCGGCTATATCGCATATAACCGACTAATATCTCATTCACCGATTCATCGAATCAACACTTGATCCGATGACCCGGCTGATATCAAATATCGCGAGAATATAATACGGTATCACATATCGCATTATCCTTGGTCCTGCACATATCACATACGTGCCCCTACTCCGTTTTGCCTGAGTCAAGAAACCTCTGTGTAGGACTCTAAAGAATCGTCAATACGCCGGTAGTAGGTGATGATCATATCAAACACCCACAAGCTGCAAGCGGTCAGCTAAACGTAACAGCCACCCAGGTATTGAGCGATTAGAAGATCAACAAGCAAGCCTGTACATTCTCCTGCGAATCCAATCAGTAACACTTCCGTACAGTCCGGTCTCGTCGTCTGATGTGTCGCATATCTCACCTAGGGTGGTAAACATCAGACCATAGTAGCTCGATAAGTCGTGTCGATATGAGGTCTATAACAGTTCGAGAAACTACTAATAACACTTACCAGTAAATCTCAGCAACCCTGGCCATGGATTTTCAGTTATAGCCAATCGAACACAGCGCAACATCAACTCCCTATACCGGGAGAGACGAATCCCCTCCTATCACTCAATGCTTCCATGTGATTCGGGACTGTACCCAAAAGCCACCTTTTTTCACGCCTTCTTGGACGTGGTATGATGGAAATCAAAGCACAGTGGGAATGACACAAGCCTCTATGACGATCTCGGGTCAATAGACTACTCTATACCAGTGTCACCGGAGAACTGCCATATGACGTGAGGTATAATACCATCTGGGAGTTCTCGGCGAGTCCGTCCAGTGTACCCAGTCTCCACTGAGCGCCCGTACACCATCCTTGATGTCAAACACCGATGGAAATGGGATCATCCATCGCCCATCATATGGGTCAAGATGCGTATACGCTAGTCTACTCTGGTGCATTGATGCCTTGTCTCGATACACCCTCGACTAGGAACAGTTATAGGATGTACTCATCGACTACCGTGGCCCCACTAGTATGATCTCATCATAGTCCCAGTAGTCGAGTACATATCCTAAGGGCTTTATCAACATGTAAAATAGAGACAATCACAGTACATGTTAAGATAAAGTTCAACCAGATAGCATACTATCATGTCGAGCAAGAAAGTCCTCCCTATATATATCCAAGCATCCATTACAGTAAACATCGTATGTACAGTAATGGCCTCTAGGGCATACGTATAACTAACGGCTCGGGAATTTACCCAACTAAAACCTGTTTGCACGACTCCTTTGAGCCGTGGTAGGGTAGTAATCAAAGCACAGTGGGAACTCACATGAGACAAAGGACGATCTCAAGTCGATGAACTAACCTGTACACATGTCACCAGGGAACTGCTATCTGACGTAAGGTATAATACCAACTAGCATGTTCCCGGCTTGTCCTGTCCGGTGTACTTATAACCCAATGAGCACCGTATACATCTTAGGTGATCCAATTGACACCAATGGCTTGTGAGACCGTCCACCGCCCCTCGTCGGAGTCTTGACTGTATACACTAGTCTACTAATGGAGTATCGATGCCCAGTCTCGAAACTCCTACGACTAGGGACCTTTTATGGATGTGCTTATAGACCCCAGCTCCCACGTATACGATCGCCATCATACTGCTGGCAGTCAAGCAAGAATCCTAAGGGCTCTATCAACGTGTAATATCGACCTGTAAGGTCACCTAAAGCAGTACACGATGATAAAGACAAACCATGGTAGCATACTATTCTCTATCAACGTGTAATAGTGAACTACAATGTCACCTAAAGTATGTACACGATGATAAAGACAAACCAGATAGTATACAAATCTCTCGAGTAAGACTGTCCTACCGGTATAGGTCCTCCCTCAATCATTGCAATCACGTGCCTGCGATCCAGTAATTGTCTCTGAGGGCACTATATCCAACAATCTCCCACTTGCACTCAAGGCTAAATATTGCGATGTCGCATACTCACAGCCCGTGTGATACCGAACACCCAACTTCTCTACTAATCAGTCTCACAAAGCCCGTTTGCGAAACTATTGCGTTCGAGGAATAGCCTCAGTAAGTGGATCCGCCCTGATGTTTCTTTCTATGTCTCTCTTTATCATAAGTTCGCGGAGAAAACCATGTCCCGAAATGAGCAATACCTGTCTTAGAATATGTCTTGATATCTGATGGGACCTAGTTCATAAATGAACTCCAAATCCAAACTTCTTAGACTGTATCGTCAGCTGAACTTAATCAGTATCCTGCGCCATACCTCCCTCAGTATCCGCTTGGATCTCCTGTCCAAACAACTAACCCTCGTCATAGGAAAACTATAACTCTGACAGTCACTCTGTCATCCAGATCACCTTGGAAGCCTGGAATGATAACTATCTCCCGAAGGAGGCTACCGTTATCATATCCCTAGAACATCCACTTATGTTCTAAATCTGCTTCCGAACGTTTCTCCAGGATAGGATTAATATCAACTTACTGCAACTAGTGCAAAAAACAACGTCTGGTGTGGTACTTGACATCTCATGATTGACTCAATTGCCTAAGCAAGTGATCTGCCAATCATGCACATCCCTCTCCCCTCTGTAAGACATCTTTAGAGAGGGTGACTCTATCACCTACAGGTACACTACCATGCCTCGTATGGTTATATACGAACTCGAAGGAACTTGTTCCAGTTCGGGGATGGATTCTGGTTCAAGAGAAATAGGAATAAGGTTTTATTCAGTTGTCTTTTATCTTCACCTTCTCTCAGGTTACGAGTACTCCTAGGATTAGGAGAGTACACCCATTATGCTTATTGGATAATCTTCTTCCAAACCATAGGCTGGTGCCGAACGGTAGGGAAGGAAGAAAACCATTTGGCCTAAAGGGGTGTACAGAAGGTAATGACTAAAGACATATAAAGGGATTTGGAGAGATGGCAAAGAAATATATGGTTACAGTTGTGAATCTGATAATGGAACAGGCATTACTAGGAATACCCGGATACCCCTTCGAAACATTTACATGTTTCAGTTTCACAGTGTGTTGTTAAAAAAAACTGATTTCCCAATTAGTCCTTACTCCAGGGTATGTATTTACCAGGTATGATTCTCACATCTGTATGGTTTTACAGATAATGAGTGGGAGCAAGTTATTAGGAATTGGGTGATCATCCTCTTTGTATCGGGATTCGTTGCAATTGGTGATATTTGAGGAAATCGCCTGGGCTGTTTGTCGGACGGCAAATATTTGGTTTTGAATATCCGTTTTTATGCTCCAATTTCAAATTGATATATCTGTGCGTTCATTTTTATGAAGTGAGATATAACTTTTTGAAATTATGTCTATGACATTTACCTATATCATTGGATGGTCAGGTAAGGAGCATTAAACATCGGTGTAATTCTTCTTAACCATAAGTACAGTTTTCAACCTACGACACACAGAGAGTGAGTTATTAGACTCAAGGGACTTATACAGAGTATTGTATGTTGTCCAGTGTCCATGAGGACAGAGGGGTTGGTATTCATACTATATTCTGTTTACTTGTGACTTCTCTAGTTCTTAGACATGTGTTTCGTAGAAACACAAGGTCTAAGTTTTGAGAAGTTATAGGTATAAGAGTAAAGTAGAGAACCAGATGTTGCAAGTATCGGTATTCTTCAAGGTGATCGAAGATGTGGATACTTGTGTATAGTATTCAGTTGATAGTAATGGTTTTGAGAAACTTGTTTCTCTTTCAGGTTACTCATATCTGGATGCATTACTAAGTTGAGTAATGCTGATCGGCCTCCTTCCATTTAGTTTACATGCACTGGAAACAGCTGCATGATTTGAATCTAGTTCCAATTAAATCAGCGCCTCTGTTTCTATATTGGATATAGAACGGTTCATATCTTAACATTGTTAAGGTATGAGGAGTTTTCCGGCTCATGCTAAAAACCAGACTCTGGATAACTCAAGGCACGTTTCTGTAATGGCTGTTTGTGGGTTGACCCGGGCTATGACGAGGGTTGACTTTCTACCATCTGGAAGATCAATAGTGATATTGTTCTTGACTCGCCACAGTTTTAGTAAAATGGAATTTTTTCCAGAAAACAGTAGTGGGAGTATGGTAGAACTGGAAGTGATTCCAGAACCGCAAACGATTACTGAAAGTTTGATAAGAACCTAAAAATTCAATCAGGATTGACGTTCTATTGGCCACTCCGCAGATATGGTGGGTAACCTCAGGCACCCGAGAGGTACTCCGGTAGCATCAAGGACGGTAACAGTGAGGTTCTTGTTTACTCAGACTTGCCATTGCTGTTGTTCCAGACTGTGAGACCCGGCAGGAGGATGAGTATAGCGTCGTTCTAAACTAGCTTTAGAAGTGCACGTGTATATGACTCTGCCAGAGGGTTGTCATAGTCAGTAGGAGCAGCGGAAGCATAATGGACAGGTAGCTTATGTCTATTTATAGACTAAAGCAGATATAGTGGAGATAGATCATCTATTTCTGATGTGACAGTCATAGGTTTGACTTCATCAGAATAGGGGATGGATCTGTTAAGAAGGTAGTAGGGTATGATGTTCTGGTATTTGGATGACATACATAGAGTAAGAAGTGAAATTCCTATACTACGATCGGTTATACTTTGGTTGTCACACAGTGGTTTCTCCACATAGGACATAGATATAATATCATACATTCTGATCACTAGATCTATGGTTTTAGATCTAGATTTGGGTAGTTTCCCAATCTGGGTACTTAGACAGCATTCTACAGGTATTTTAGAATGGACGACTCCATGGAGTATCCAAATAACCGTGGATCTTCGTAGTGATACGGAGTGTCCCGGAGAAATATAAAGGTGAAGTAGGAGTGGCGATGAAATACTTGGTTTGGTCGTGAATAGCAGTCGCAATTTACTTTACCCTCTTACTAATCCCTTTATTTGTCTTAACTTATTACCTTCTGTACACCATCGTTAGGCTAAATGGTTTTCTTCATTCCCTACCGTTCGGCACATGCCTATGGTTTGGAAGATGACTATCCAATTAGCATAATAGGTGTACCGTCCCAATCTAAGGAGCACTCGCAACCTGAGAGAAGGTAAAAGGAAAAGACAACTGAATAGTCCTATTCGTTTTCTCCAGAACCGGAAACCATCCTCGAATCTGGAACTAGTTCCTTCGAGTTCGTATATAACCATACGATGGTTTTATCCAATGGAAGTGGATGTTTAGAATAATACGGGGTGTTCTGGAGAAAAGGGTAAAAGTAGGAGTGGCAATGAGGTATGCAACTCTGACAATCCAAAAGCCAGTGTTTTAAGAAGGTTCGGTTAACTTGGTCACTGCGTCATAGTCAAGGGTCGGGTCATGGTCGCTGCCTAAGAGAGAGAGAAAAGAAACACTCAGCGTGCACTCTAACCTAGATCAGAATGGTTATCAATTTATCTAATCAGGAAACATCCCACTGTAACCTCAAATTCTCCTCCAAACCTGAAAGAAGAATTAGTCGGGATCACCCGAGGAGTAAACCAACTCATAAGTGGGAATCGGGATCTAACTATCATAGCATGATAACGTGATGGAATCCACTCACGTTATCACACTCCAGAAGGTATGCGCATGCCTGCCAAGTTTCAGTTTCTTTAGAAACTCCCGATGTGTGTTTTTAACCCTAAGACCCAAGTGACCTCGACACAGTCAACAAATCAAAAAGTCCTAGTCAAGTTCAACCCGTCATTATCCTAGATTGCATTAAACCCACCCATACGAGCCCTTGACACAGTCAACAAGACCGCACAACTGTCCTAAACAATCGCATTAATATGCCACAAACAAACACTACTTAGCTACCGCACACTACGCCTTGACACAGTCAAAAAACGCAGCACGAATACTAAGTAATACTTGTAAGAAATGACGGAGGACTACGGCTGGTTTTGGGCGAAAAACCTTTAGCGTAATGAACTTGATATCGTTGAAGGAACTGCATAGCTTTTATAAAAATATGGTGGCGAAAACCTTTGCTAAAGAGGTCACTCCCGGTGAAGTGATCTCGGCTCTTTCCCCGTAGAATGAGGTGCAGGATATTCCAACTGAATAACGCGATGCAAAGAAAAAAGTAATCGACTATAGTGAAGTTATTACCCTAACGCAAACTTCTGTCCAAGGGGTCACTCCCGGTGAAGGGATCTCGGCCCTTACCTCGTAGACTGAGGTGCTGGATATTCATAACCGAATGCCACTGTGCAAAACAAAAGAGAACGTCCTTGCAATAACAGCTTTTTTTTTATAAAAATGTTCCAACAACATCAGAATAGGTTTGTTTAGCTTGCATTGATCCAAATCAATGCAGTCTCATCAATTAATCACACCACAAAAGAACGAAAATATGATGTACGTATATTCCATCCGCATTCGCCACTGGGTCACGTCATCACCCGTTAGGTTACTTAACTAACGACAGAGCGGGGACTGGACTAGCGCGGGTGTAAAACATATACAACATCTACTAGTATATATATCTATTTATAATAATCGCTCAAGGTGTGATAAAATGCAACATCACAGAAATGTAATAAGCATCACAGAACAATACAGATAATCTGGGAACCCCGGGTTTCATAGAGCCGCTACTAAAACCCGACGTTCCCCTGATCGTGTGGATGGCCTGTGCAATGAAATCCTAGACCCCTACGGTCGCGGCAAATTACCCGCCAAAACCTAAAGCGAGGCAGCCCCCTTCAACAACGTGAATGGACCACCCAGCACTTCACGGAATCCGGTAACTTGAGCACCCCTCCATGGGTCAACCTGTACCCCCTACGAGTGCGCCGAATAGCCCGCCAATTCTAGAGTGAAGCCCCCTCCGTCTCAAAGCCATGAGATGCGGGCCCTTTGCCCTCTAGAACCCGGCTATCCGAGCACCCCACCGTGGGGTAATCCTAGTACAGAAAGTAAAATTTACGACGGGTATATCGACCTCAGCCCGGTCGTGCCCCAAAAGAATAATATACAAACAGGCAGTGACGGCAGTCCACATGTCGGGACGCTCGCCCCGCAATATCAAATATACAAATACAACCAAACTGTAGGGATGCTAGGCACACTAACATGCGTCTATGAGGAATCAACCATGCCCGATTTAAAATTTAGCCGTGTCGAACAACCCAAAGCCGGATCTTTAAACTAGAGATTAGGCGAAAACAAGCTTGTTAAACACTTTAACACTAAGTGAGAGGGATTACAACCTTTGTAGATCCTGTCCTTCACTTCTAAAGCCCCGTGTTATAGTCCCTTCACCGCGATCATCGTGTTTCGGACTCTCGAGAGGCTCCACGAAGAGAAAGATGCAAACTTGCTTCCGATCTTCGATAACAAAGATGATCTACCTTGAAGTTTCATTAACACAAGCTCTCACTCACTAAATGAAGTGAACACCCTCATCTAAATGGCAAGGATAGATGAGGATGATGAAGTAGGATTTTTGCTCTCATTTGTTTTCTTATTCTCACTCATTTTTCATCACAAAATCAAAGCAAGAAAGCTTTTCATGAAGATCTCAAGCAAGAAGAAGATGAATAATGAATTAAATCCTTTTGTGATGAATCATGAAAGTTATGATAAGGTTAGAAATGCAACCATGGTCAAACAAACCATTTTAGAGATTTAACTAGGGCTAGGGTTTGGGTTGAGTTAAAGATGAGTCACTTTAAAATATCTAAGCACAAAACAAAAAAGAAAACCTTCTAGAAACTTCTAGAATAGCTTAACCCAATTCAAATCCTAAATATGTTTAATCTCCACTAATCATGTTGCATTAATAACCATATCATGTTACAATATTATATATCACATATATAATATTTATTGTAACAAAATAAAATAATACAATTAACATATATCGCGTATATATCAATGTATTACCCGATTGAGAAAAAGAATCTTTTAGTGAGCTTATATTACTTAATGTAATCTAACATATCTTATATATTATTATACATTAAATCATCGAATCAACACTTGATCCGACAATCCGGCTATATCGCATATAACCGACTAATATATCATATACCGATTCATCGAATCAACACTTGATCCGATGACCCGGCTGATATCAAATATCGCGAGAATAGAATACGGTATCTCATATTGCATTATCCTCGGTCCTGAACATATCACATATGTGCCCCAACTCCATTTTGCCTGAGTCAAGAAACCCTGTGTAGGACTCTAAAGAATCGTCAATACGCCGGCAGTAGGTGATGATCATATCAAACACCCACAAGCTGCAAGCGGTCAGCTAAACGTAATAGCCACCCAGGTATTAAGCGCTCAGAAGATCAACAAGCAAGACTGTACATTCTCCTGTGAATCCAAACTGTAACACTCCCGTACAGTCCGGTCTCGTCGTCTGATATGTCGCATATCTCGCCTAGGGGTGGTAAACGTCAGACCCCAGTAGCTTGATAAGTCGTGTCGATATGAGGTCTATAACAGTTCGAGAAACTACTGATAACACTTACCAGTAAATCTCAACAACCCTGGCTAGGGATTTCCAGTTATAGCCAATCGAACCCAGCACAACATCAACTCCCTATACCGGGAGAGACGAATCCCCTCCTATCGCTCATTGCCTCCATGTGATTCGGGACTGTACCCAAAAGCCATCTTTTTCACGCCCTCTTGGACATGGTATGATGGAAATCAAAGCACTGTGGGGATCACACAAGACTCTATGACGATCTCGGGTTAACAAACTACTCTGTACCAGTGTTACCGGAGGACTGCCATCTAACGTGGTGTATAATACCATCTGAGAGTTCTCGGCGAGTCTGTCCAGTGTACCCAGTCTCTACTGAGCACCCGTACACCATCCTTGATGTCAAACACCGATGGATATGGGATCATCCATCGCCCATCATATGGGTCAAGATGCGTATACGCTAGTCCACTTTGGTGTATCGATGCCCTGTCTCGATACACCCTTGACCAGGAACAGTTATAGAATGTACTCGTCGACTACCGTGGCCCCACTAGTATGATCTCATCATAGTCCAAGTAGTCGAGTACATATCCTAAGGGCTTTATCAACATGTAGCATAGAGACAATCAGAGTACATGTCAACATAAAGTACAACCAGATATCATACTATCATGTCGAGCAAGAATGTCCTCCCTATATATGTCCAAGCATCCATTACAATATATATCATATTTACTATTAATGGCCTCTAGGGCATACATATAACTAACAATCTCCCACTTGCACTAGGGCCATCTGTTGTGGTATCACATACCCAACAATTAGCTGTGGTTGATGTATCTCATACTCAACCATCTCATAAAAGTCTCTACTGGGAAAAAGGCCTTTGTGAGTGGATCCGCGCTGTTTTCCTCTGTGTCTACTGTCCTAACCTCGATCTCCCTGGAGATCAACCATCTCCAAGATCAGGTGATACTGCCTAAGAATTATATCTGGATTTCTGATGGGACGGGGGGTTCCTTTGCAAAAGCCACAACTCCATTGTCACACAATGGTTGGAACGAAGTTCATCTCATAAACTTATATATATCCAGACTGCCTCTTTGGTAACATCTTTGGTAACGATGTATCTTGCCTTTAATCGTCTAGTTTGTCAGGGTATCTAGCTTGGAACTCTTCCAACATACCGTCCCTCCACTGAGGGTAAGACAATGCCTGCGACTCTCATTCAGTCGTCCTTATCACCCTGGAACCATTCCACTGATTCTCCCCAGGATCGATTGATACCAACTCACTACAACTAGTGAGTATCCTGACATCCAATTATATCTATCTTATAGATCCAAAACCCAGGATTTAGGAGGTATCATTTTGATCCTATATGGAGAATCCTTGTAATAAGCGGAGATTAACCGAGCGTAGCATAGGAAACTCCTTTCCTATCAAGAGTATGTCATCCATGTACTCTACAAGGATCACCACCATACTCCCTACTACCGTTTTGTATATACAAGGTTCATCTACCATTTTGATGAAATCAAACTCTTTGACTACCACATCAAAACAGACGTTCCAACTCCGCGATGCCTGCTTTATCACATAAAACATCTTGCACACGTTTCCGCTGCTCCTACTGTCTACGAAGCCCTCTGGCTGTGTACTTATAGACGCTCTCTTCTAAAACATCATTTAGAAAAGCAATCATGACACCCAACCACCAGATATCGTAGTCATGGTATATAGCCGTGGCTAGTAGGATCTGGATGGACTTAAGCATAGCTTTGAAAGTCTCAACTTTTCCGTGTACACCAAGTAATCTTCTCAAGATATACTTGCTTCTGATGGGGATTTAACCCTTCAGATAAAGCAACCAAAGTCCATACTTTGTTGGTGTATAAGGATTCCATCTTAGATCGCTAACCATCCAGCCATTCTTACAGAGTCCCACTCCTGATGGCCAGCTCGAAATAAGTTGGGTCATCATCTCATAATGCAATCCTCGCTCCCACTGTCATAGAGAAACCGAAGTATCTCTCAGGTGGGTGAGGAACCCTACTAGATCGGCGGAGAGGCTGAGGTTCGTTGGAAACTATTGAATCGTTTGGTTCTACCAAATCATCTGCTGTAGTTTGTATAGCTGGAACTCCTTCCTGTTCTACCTCATGACCACTAATTTCTTCACAAAAAATTCCCTTTCACAAAAGTGGCATGTTGAGAAACAAAACATCTTTTGTTCCTCGGTTAGGTAGAAGATATTCCTTTGCGAATGCTTGGGATATCCAATAAACTTCTACAGGACTGACTTTGCCTCGAGCTTGTCCAGATTATGCTTTTAGACATAGGCCGGACAACCCCAAATCTTAACATACTTAAGATATAGGCTCTTCCTATTCCATATCACATATGAAGTGGTAGGCAACTGATTTGATTTGGAACCCTATTCAATAGGTATGCAGCTTCTCAAGTGCATAACTCCCATAAAGGAAATAGGAAACTCAGTAGTACTCATCATAGAGCACACCATATAAAAATAGGGTGTGATTGCTCCGCCCCGATACACCGACGTGCTGTGGTGTATACGGAGGAGTAATGCTGAGAGAGAATCTTATTCTTCTTTAGAATAGTCCAGGATTTCCGTGCACAAGTATTCTTCTCCTTGATCTCATCAAAGGACATAATACTTATACCCGTTTTTGGTTCTCTACTTCTAACTTATATTCATTGAATTTCTCAAAAGTTCCAGACTTGTGTTTCAACAGGAACATATGTCCGAATCTTGAGAGATAATCAGTGAATGTAATGAAGTACAAAGAACCGGTTTTGGCATGTGTAGACAGGGGACCTTCATACATCAGCATCTATCAATCCCAAGAGTTCACTAACTCTTTCTCTGTTTCCAATAAACGGAGCTGTGGTCATCTTATCTCTGTGACATGACCGGCAAGTTTCACAAGATGTAAATTCAAACTAATTTAAATATGCATCTATATGTAACTTCAGCTAGTCGGGTCGCATTGATATGACCTAGTCTACAATGCCTCAAGAAGGATTCGTTCATTTCTGAACTCTTCCTCTTGTGTTTGTTCTGTACATTAAGAACCGTGGTTTGATTTAGAACGTCTATGCTTTTAGATAACGTGCCTGAACCGATCAACTCTTGATATAAGAAATGTTCAAAACATTATCCAACAATACAAAATTATATCCTTTCTTTACTAATAAAGAGACTGATATGATGTTGTATATCAGGTTTGGTATCTAATAACATTCGTTCAGAATCAATGTATTCTGATAATACAGGGTGATAACTACCAACAGACTTGGCTGCAACACTTGCACCGTTTCTATCTCATGAAATTTATCACCCATTCTCAGTTCTCTACCTATCAATAGCCCATGTAACAAATTACATATGTGGGATCCTGATCCGGTATCAATACCCAGGACGTAAAGGATATTGAGAAACAGTTCTGTGTAATGAACACACCCGAAGAAGATGCATCAATATGTACTTTCTTCGTTTGGGCGGTACGGGAATTCTGGTAATCCCATATTTCCTGCTCTGTCTTATAACAATTATAAGTTGGAGCGGGACCAACGTTCCTTGGCGCAGTATAACAAGCGGGTTCGGTCAATACATCCGTATTATTATCTTGATTAAGGTGTGACATAGTCGTAACCAGGAGAGAGAGAGAAGAAAACACTCAGCGTGCGCTTTTACAAGATTAGATTGGTTATCAATTTATCTAATCAAGATGTCTCCCACTATTTTAATCAAATCTTCCATCAAACCTTAAAAAGAAAGACTAGCCGGGAATAATTACACCCTACAAGTTCGCCAATCTTTCAGCCAGGCCAGTGCCAGTACTTTGAGGGAGCTTCCCCGTGCTTTCGCACGGACCTAATTAAAGTAAACCTCGTTTTCCCAGGGGCGTAACCCCGTTAACACCTTTCTAGACACCTACTTGATTGGCTAATTGTAATGTGTAAAACTCTCCCAGGAGTAACTCTTACTCGCAGCGTGTATCGGGATCCAACTATCTCATAGAAGGTATGAAATCTCATTGCAAATTTCAACACTTGAAATTCCCAATAATATTTTGTCCCAAGCCTCCTATGACCTTGACAAAAGCCAACAAACCATAGGCTGCTAGTCAAGTTCAACCCGTCATTTCCTGATTGAATCAAACCCATCTGCACGACCCTTGACAAAGGCCAACAAGGTCATACGACTGTCCTAATCCAATCTGCATCATATACATAAGAAGATAAGTACTATTCAGCTACCGCTCACTACGCCTTGACAAAGGCCAACAAACGCAGCACGAATACTAAACAGTCCTTATCTCAAATGACGGAGGGATACGACAGCTTTTTAAGAAAACCTTTTGCGTAATGAACTCGATATCGTTGTAGAATCGAGTGATTTTAAATGGAATGTTTTTGAGGCTTTTCTAGTTTCGCTAAATAGGTCACTCCCGGTGAAGGGATCGTCGGCTCTTTCCTCATCGAATAAGGTGCAGGATATTTCACAAATATTACTATGCAAAGCAAGAACTATAAAAGCAATCAAAAGATAAACCGAGTTTATAGCATCTGCTAGTTTCACTAAAGTGGTCACTCCCGGTGAAGGGATCTCGGCTCTTTCCTTATCAAATAAGGTGCTGGATGTACTACAAGGAACACCGCTATGCAAAGAAGAACTAGAGCTACCAGTTTTTAAACAAGTTTCTACAAAATCTTTAGGATTCTTTTAATTCATTAATTTCATTAATGAAGTCCCATTTTATTATACTTCACAAGCATCACATTTGAAACGAAATCTTCAATATAACATATATCTCATATATATAATATAAACATTCTTCTCAGGCAGTAATATGATCTCATCATAAAACATTGCAGCAGAAGAACATATATGAAATATTGGATATACTAGGACGTCCGTGTTTAAATACGAGCCTGTATGAAACACGGATTCCACGGTCGCGATGAATAGCCAAACCCACATCCCTAGACCCCTACGAGAGCGGCAAGCAACACTGACAATTCTAGGGTTAGGAGACCCGGTCTCGACTCCTCGAGATGGTCTCCCTCTGGACCCTAGAACCCGGTTACTTGTGCTCCCCGCCTTGGGTCTACCTAACGCGGAAAAGTAAATAATATACAATGGTGACATCATCCTCAGCCCGTAAGTGCCCCAATAAAAGAATATTACATACAAATGAATTTTACATGAATGGAAATAAAAACGCTCATCTCACAAAAAAACCCCGGCTATTCAGAACACGACGATCCAATATAACATATCACAGCAACACATAATATCTCATATCATCAACGTAAGTAAGTATGCATACACCGATTGTCGTTGATGTATAGCAACGAAAACCGGCGATACAACTACATACTACACTTACGGTCACAGAAAAGAAAGTGTAAAACTACAACAGTTGGAATCCGCAACCTTCTTAGACATCGCATGCCTAACCAAATGAATTCCTTAGACATCGCATGCCTAACAATTGTAAACCCCGCATTTCAGTCTCAATTGTCGAAAACTCTTTTCAATATCTGGTCGGGCAATTCAACAAGATTCCCGATATCCTGATCGAATGTTCGTCGCAAAGTTTAGTAGATGGCCGCACCCCCGATACCGTCGACGAAGTGCACTAAGGCGGA
The DNA here is from genome assembly GCA_030015575.1 of Agapanthus africanus. Lineage (NCBI taxonomy): Eukaryota > Viridiplantae > Streptophyta > Magnoliopsida > Asparagales > Amaryllidaceae > Agapanthus > Agapanthus africanus. Next base: position 351,013,036 of record CM057350.1, on the reverse strand, counting down.
ACACCGCTGTCGCGAGCACCCGAACGGATGCTTTTGGCGACGGTGTTCTCCTACAGTCACTTAGTCGGGGCTATGGGGCATGGCTGTCTATTAAGTTTACCCGGTGAGTATTCGCGTACGCTACGTGATTGCGACGGACTTTTGATCACATCAAAATTCCGTGTCAACCGATCATCTGTGACTGAACTGCTAGATTTATAACATTCAAATTAGTTATCTCATAACTACTTGGGGATTCTAATTATTGTATCACATTCCAGATAAATATACAATATTAAACTTTCCGATCGAATAATCAAACACCCAAGTTTTCCCAAATAGTTCTCAGCACTTGAAATTAGTTTAAAAACATCCATCACATGCCACAGTACCAATGGTCCAGCCGTAGAAGGGTCAAGCCAACGCCTCACATGTGGGACGCCGTACTGCCCCAAACCCTAAGGTTTAGAGGCAGTTCAAGACGGTCACATAATCGAGTTAAGATTTGTTGTCTTCTAGAGGGTCCACCGCGTTACTTGCACGACTTAGAATGTCCTTAAACTACGGAAAAATCCAACGCTTGGAAATTTTCCGGCAGGAGAAAAAGTGAGTTATTGATATCCGTTCGAACTTTTTAACACGTTCTAAAAATTACCCTGACAAACTAAACGAAGTTAAATTATCCGATCGAATCAACGAGTCCCCAATACACCCCAGAAAACTCAACACTTGAGTAAGAATTAAAAATTACCAGAAGAAACAGGAAACACCTACGGACGTTACTGTAGAAAAAGGAGTCCCTGATCTTTACATAGGGCCGCGGAACCGCCGCTAAAAGCAGGGTATGGCCGCGGTTCCGCGGCGATACAGTGGAGTTAGGGAGTCGTATTCTACAGTTATCTTTATATTTCCCTGCACTATTTTCTGAGCATTTTTAATTCATAAAAAATCACATTTTTGAAAAATATCCAGAGAAGGGTATATATCGGGGTTTCCGGGTTCGACCGGACTTTAAACTTCGCCTAGACTTCGCCTAAAGCTCTAGCTTGGCTCTGATACCACTGTAGGGATGCTAGGCACACTAACAAGGGTCTATGAGGTATCAACCATGCACGATTTAAAATTTAGCCGTGCCGAACAACCCAAAGCCGGATCTTTAAACTAGAGATTAGACGAAAACAAGCTTGTTAAACACTTTAACACTTAGTGAGAGGGATTACAACCTTTGTAGATCCTGTCCTTCACTTCTAAAGCTCTGTGTTGTGGTCCCTTCGCTGCGATCATCGTGTTCCGGACTCTCGAGAGGCTCCACAAAGAGAAAGATACAAGCTTGCTTCCGATCTTCGATAACAAAGATGATCTACCTTGAAGTTTCATTAACACAAGCTCTCACTCACTAAATGAAGTGAACACTCTCATCTAAATGGCAAGGATAGATGAGGATGATGAAGTAGGATTTTTGCTCTCATTTGTTTTCTAATTCTCACTCATTTTTCATCACAAAATCAAAGTAAGAAAGCTTTTCATGAAGAACTCAAGCAAAAAGAAGATGAATAATGAATTAAATCCTTTTATGATGAATAATAAAAGTTATGATAAGGCTAGAAATGCAACCATGGTCAAACAAACCTTTGTGGAGATTTAACTAGGGCTAGGGTTTGGGTTGAGTTAAAGATGAGTCACTTTAAAATATCTAAGCACAAAACAAAAAAGAAAACCTTCTAGAAACTTCTAGAATAGCTTAACCCAAATCAAACCCTAACCATGTTTAATCTCCACTAATCATGTTGCATTAATAACCATATCATGTTACAATATTTTATATCACATATATAATATTTATTGTAACAAAATAAAATAATACAATTAAGATATATCGCATATATATCAATGTATTACCCGAGTGAGAAAAAGAATCTTTTATTGAGCTTATATTAGTTAATGTAATTTAATATATCATATATATTATTATACATTAAATCATCGAATCAACACTTGATCCGACAATCCGGCTATATCCCATATAACCGACTAATATATCATATACCGATTCATCGAATCAACACTTGATCCGATGACCCGGATGATATCAATTATCGCGAGAATAGAATACGGTATCTCATATCGCATTATCCTCGGTCCTGCACATATCACATATGTTCCCTACTCCGTTTTGCCTGAGTCAAGAAACCTCTGTGTAGGACTCTAAAGAATCGTCAATACGCCGGCAATAGGTGATGATCATATCAAACACCCACAAGCTGCAAGCGGTCAGCTAAACGTAACAGCCACCCAGGTATTGAGCGCTCAGAAGATCAACAAGCAATCCTGTACATTCTCCTGTGAATCCAAATAGTAACACTCATGTACAGTCCGGTCTCGTCGTCTGATATGTCGCATATCTCGCCTAGGGGTGGTAAGCGTCAGACCCCACTAGCTTGATAAGTCGTGTCAATATGAGATCTATAACAGTTCGAGAAACTACTGATAACACTTACCAGTAAATCTCAACAACCCTGCCCTGGGATTTCCAGTTATAGCCAATCGAACACAGCACAACATCAACTCCCTATACCGGGAGAGATGAATCCCCTCCTATCGCTTATTGCCTCCATGTGATTCGGGACTGTACCCAAAAGCCACCTTTTTGCACGTCCTCTTGGATGTGGTATGATAGAAATCAAAGCACAGTAGGAATGTAACACCTTAGAATGCATTTTGTAGCTAATTATATTTTAATGTGTGGTTTTTGATAAAAAGTTTCCCAAATTAAGTTTTAAATATTTTATCCTATTTATTGAGTATTTTATTAGAATTTTGTTAGGCGCACACACACTTGTGCATGATAACTAGGGTTTAGAGATGGGGTTAGACCATTATTAGCAAGCATGATGGATTAACCCATTCTCTTTAAGTTAATTAATATTGTTAGGTGTTTTGGGTTAAATAGTTTGGTTGTTTTAAAAAAATGAAAATGAATTTGAAATGGGAATTTAAATATTGGTTGAATGTTTACTTGAGAGAGAGAGAAGCATGGTGCTACATGGCCCAAGCCATGCTTCTTTAAATGAAGAAAGAGAAAGAGAATGGGAGGGGGTTTTGTGTGTTCCCTCATTTCTCACTCATTCTCTCATTTCTCTCTCACAAACACACACACACACTCACCTGCAGAGAGAAGCACCAGGAGCAGAGAGAAGTAGCAGCAACAGAGGCAAGCAGCAGCAACAGCAAAGCAGCATCAGCAGCAACTTCTGGAGCAGCAGTAGGAGCTCCAGCAACTGCAGCAGCCATCATCTCCTCCACACACTTCTTCTCTTGCTTCCTTGGGTTCCTTAGGGTATAATTCTGAGCTCTTTCCCTAGTTTTCCTAGCTTGTGTGTGGATTAGCTTCGATTAGTGTTAAATTAGCTAGTTTAGTGCTAATTATGATGATTTGTGAGATGTTGTGGCAAATTGATGATTGTGTTAGATAACCCTACCTATTTTAGTGTTAATAAGGTCACTTCAACTGAGAAATAGCCCAGATTACACTAAAATACCATAAGGTTTCTAAATTTTGCAAATTGGCGTTTTTAAAGCGATATTTGTGACTTCTGAGATCTACTATTGACCCGGACCCGACAGGATAAAATTGAGAAGACTGGAGCATGTACACTAGGTTTAGATACCACCACCAGAACACGAGCCACCCATCCCAAAACTTGGCCGCAGATTTATTCAATCTGGCCGCAAATTGCGGCCAGGAAGAGGGGTTGGGTGTTGGGGTTTTGTGTAGGGCTCTCTTCTGTGTTGTCTAGGGCTTTGGCATGTCTAGTTTTGTAATATTTTACCTGTAGGAAAATCTAGGACTATATATCGTATTTGATGTTCGTTGTGTTGCGCGATACGTGAGAGGGTTCTGTGATCCAGCGTGTCGCGATGGTTTTAGACGCGTACTCACACGTTTCAGGGTATCGTGCACACGCGCATTTAGTTCGCGAAGCGAGTTTCTCGTTTTGGTTCGATATCGCGTTTCGCGGAATATTTGGCTTATATATGATTTCCGGGTTTTATTTGCAGGTTTGAAGGCAGGGACTACGGACACTACTACAGGGGGAGCAAATGGTAGGATTCACCTAGCGTGGAGTGTAGGTGAGTAGATTTAACAACTGCAGGGGAATCGCCCGCATGGAGTTATGCGTTTGGGCTAGGATTCTAATATTTGTCGCATATTCTACGTCATTATTAGAATTGCGCTTTTACTTTATTTCCTTGATATAGCTGTACTGTGACTAGCAGCCGTAGGACACTGCACACATTATTGACGGTTCATGTTGCACGAGCATGGATTGTATGCTACACAAACACCGTCAATAATTGCCATGTCACACACCAACCATTATAGATAACATTGCTTATCACACATGACACCTCGCTTATCGGTATACCTATAGTGTATCATACCTTTAGTGATAGGTACATATACACCTTGCAATAGAGCTGCAGGTATACCTTGCACATATTTTAGTTATACCGGGGGGGATATCCTACATATTTTACTTATACCCAGGGGGGTATACGACATCAGTTCTTATAGGTAGATACCTATACATTGCTACACCTGTATGTTACAGACATATTCAGTTGCAGTTACATATTTACCTTTACTGATGTTACTTAGCTGTACATTATTGGTTTCGCATACATCTGGTTTCAGCAACATATTCTCATTTATATGCTCGCATTTCAGATATATCGCATATGTTTATTCCTGGATTGCGCATTATTATTTGGATTTTACATGATGTTTTCTGGATTTGGGAACCGCGGGAGTTCATGAAATTATGCATACATTGAAAAACCCGGTTTCCTTGATATTATATTTGCGCATCCACCATGGGTTTTATCGGTGCTGATTATTTATACCCCATGCGAGGAGGCGTAGAGGCCGCATGAGGGTATATGGTGGGGCCCGGAGGTACCCCGGGGCGAGAACGGATCGCTGGATTTGTTAGACGGTGAGCCTGACAGGGGAACCATACCGTCCGGTGATATTACCTTTTACTTGGCGGTTATCTTGGGGATACCGACCGGAGTCTTGTACGTATGCATATGTGAAAGGCGAGGGTCAGAGAAAGGCACTCCTGCTTTCAGGACAGCGTATGATACGTAACTATCAGGATTTCTGTGTCGATGCTTGGCGCATTGTTTTCATGATATTTCTTTTAATATCTTTGTATATATAACAGGGGATTAGCCGTTGTTATATATACCCTTACACCAATATTAGTGGAATGGGACGCTAATATATGTGTATTGCCCCCATCATATTTATTTCTGCAAATATATATACATTTAGGATGTTAGAAGCTTATTGAGATTCGACTTGGGATATAAGTGATTCATTGAGATTGGATATTGGATATGAAAGAGATTGTTGATTTGTACATTCGAGATATAGGAAATTACTCGATATTGTACATTGAGGTGATGTGAGACTTATATGATGTGAGAGCCCAACTTGGGGGCTGATTTGAGGATTTGGGATTTGAGTGTCTTGATGGATTGTGACCCTGCCACGATGTCAGGTTTCCGTGGAAATGACATATTCCACCCCATACGTCACACTTACCTATTTTATGCACAGTTTCATATATTGGTAGTACCTGTTAGTGTACCCTTATGATAGTTGCATATCTACTTTCTCATATCCCTATTGCATAGTTATTGCATACTATTATCATGTCATCATCGCTTCACACATTGATTGTACCTACTAGTGTACTTCCCTTTATTCAGCATTTGCATGACATGTTATTACTGTAATCGCATATCTTAGATTCATGTTGTACGTGCATTCCTGCGATTATCTGCATATGTTATCTACTATTCACGAGTTGGCAACTCACCCCCGTTGTGCCACAGGTGTTTCAGATTGTTCCCCAGAGTAGTCGAGGCCGGCTATTCAGCTTTTCAGCTATCATCTTTCGCTACAGATACCGCATCAGCTCACAGTACTATTTTGCTTAGGTGGGTTTTGGTGGTCATCTGTATTTTGTATTGTACATTCGTTGTATCTAGTACTCTCCATCTACTATTATGTTGTTGACTTAGAGACTTGGTGAGGACGTTACTGTATATTATTTGTGGGTTTGTTGTCTTTTATATACAGCTTTCTCTCTTTTATCTTTTCCATATTTTTATGGTTTAGATTTATGGGTTTTGGCTTTCTTTTACTATGTTACATCTTAGGGCGTTGCGTAGTACTAGGGCCGTCACGGGCCAATTTCGGGTCGTGACAAAGTTAGTATCAGAGCGCTAGGTTTTACCTTTCGGAGTGTAGGATGACCTTAGTAAGATGGAGTAGGTAGCTTAAACAGAGTAACGTAGTGTGTGTATGTCTGCAGCATACCCACGATGCAGAACTTTGCATTAAGTGACCTAAGTACAATTTTGCTTGAAATTCCTTCCTTGATGATTCATATCCTTAAGATTCGATTCCTTATTCTCATCGAATCTTATATCTATTTATAGCCTTGCCGCCGATGACTATGGGGACTCAGAGTGATGCAGCGAGGGCCGAAGTCAGAGTTGGCTCGGGTGAGACGAGTACTGACCAGGATGGCACTCTAGTTGCACAGGTGCAGACGGATCAGCCTACGACATATACTATGGATAGACTTTTGGTAGAGATGCAGGACTTCCGCCAGACTATGAGTTCATTGGTTGATGTCGTTCGGGAGCTACGACAGGAGGTTGTCACCCCTGTTACTCAGTTGTCACTTGCGATCAGCATGCAGCAGTCCGTCACCTACATAACACCAGTGGTTGCAGCTCCAGTTGATGAGGCGCATATTCCAGAGGCTCAGAGAGTTCCAGGGCAGTGGAGGACTCGTACCAGTGTACCAGCCCAGAGACAAAGATTTGGTCATCGAGACAGATTTCGTGGCCGTCGTGGGAATAGCAGAGGCTTAGGACGAGGACAGTCGTTCAGCTCTCATCGTCAGGATGGTCAGCAGTCAGCGCGTGGATGTTTTCGATGCGGAAGCCTTCAGCACTTCGTCAGGGATTGTTCCTCAGCACGGCGTCAGGATCGTACTCAGAGAGGCCGTGGACATAGAAGGTTTGCTCAGAGGGCTCAGTCTACCAGAGGAGTTCATCCAGCTGCGAGTAGAGGGCAGACACAGGAGTTTGCTTCTACTCATCGGGACGCACAGACGTCCAATATGGAGTTTTCAGGTACCCTTGATTTATATGTTCTTTTTATGTATTCGTTTGTTTTCATGCTTGTTCCGTGGTTGGGTAGATTAGTCGTAGTTGTGCTAACTTCTGTCAGCGATTCTTTTGTTGCGCGACACGTATTTCAGTTGTGTGCCAATCGGATAGGAGATATAGATTCGTCCATCGTCTCGATTCTTCTAGAGATGTTGGGTTTGACTTTCTCCTAAGCACGGACTGGTTGACTACGTGCTAGGCGTCTGTGGACTACCGTGAGGAAACAAGTTAGGTTTTGTTTTCCCCGGCAAGTCAGTTCATGTTGTGCAGGTGGATAGTTGTGCCGCCTCTCACAGCTTGAATTCAGCCTTTTTTGCTAGTCGGCTACTGAAGAGATGTCGTAGATTCTTGGCGTTCATTTGTGATACCGGAGCCACAGTGGGATTGTTGGGCCGGGTTCCTTTCGTGCGAGAGTTTTTCCGACGTTGTTCCGGATGAGCCGGCGAAGCTTGGGAGCTAAAGGATTAGCTGCAGAGTTATGGTTTGGGGAGTTTGTGCGTCTGAGTGTTTCGCTTTTGGAAGCTCCTATTTCTGTTCGTCGAGGAGAAAGACGGCAGTTTAGGGTTGCGTATCGACGGATCGTTAATTGAACCGGCTTACGGTGTGGTTAGATATCCTTCACCTCACCGTGACGATTTCTTCGATCAGCTCCAGAGTGCGAGACATTTTCCAAGTTTGTTTGGGATCAGGTCATCATTATTGCGGATTCAGGGCGATGGCATTCCGAAGACTGCCTTATGCGTGCGACGGGCTTTGTGTGTTTTGGTGAGTCATTGGATTCACTGATGCCCTAACAGCATTCGTAGATGTGATGAGCCAGATTTCTTCAGGCCTTTCCTCGACCAGTTTTTGTTGTGTTATTTACGACATTCTGGTCTATCTAATGTGTCTTGAGGGACAGTAGTAGCACTTGAGGATTTGTTGTGCAGATACTGGGAGAGTACCAGCAATTTGCTAGATTCTCGGAGTGTTTCTTCAGGCTTGTTTTGTTTGACTCCTAGGTCTTGTAGTCACGGGAGACGGTTTCATATGGTTCCGAGGGAGATCGTGGCCGTACAGCTTAGGTCCAGACTTTGTGCAGGACGGAGATCCGCAGATTGTTGGGCTTAGCAAGTTTTACCGTCGTTTCATGCAGGATTGCTAGAGTAGTGCTGCACCGTCGACTGAATAGACCGTAAGGGAGGTTTCTTTTCTGCGGACTGAGGCATACGTACGGAGTTTTTGGTAGTTGGAGATTCGGTTAACAACTGCATCAGTTCTTTCTTTGCCTTTGGTTCGGGCGACCTTGTTGTTTAACTGTGATGTTTCTTGATTGGGGCTCAAGTGTGTACTGAGGTGACACTATAGAGTTATCGCTTTTGCTTCCCTACATTTGGAAGAAGTACGAGAAGGATATTCCACTCATGATCTGGAGATGGCCGCGGTGGTTTTGTGTTGGAGATTTGGAGACACTATCTGTTCGAGAGTTATGTCAGACTTTCACGGACCACCAGAGCTAATGTACATCTTCCTGCAGTGGATTTGGATTGATTTGATAGTCTTTTGCAGATTTACAGTTCTTGTGTGATCGTTGAGTACAGCTTAAGTTCGTCTCTACGGAGGGGACAGCTTGCTCATGTCTGCGCCCGACCACTTTCCTTAAATCGTTTTCGCGAGACACTGCCCGCCGATGCTCGTTCGTCCTAGATACTTGAGCATTCTCGGCTGGGTAATGATTCGGAGACCTTGATTTGTGACAATGGTGTGCTAAGTTAGGGACGCGTTTGAGTACCTGATATCATCGGGTAGAGACGTGAAATCCTAGAACATGCACATCTGTCAACTGTCTATATGCATTCAAGTTCCACCAACATTTAACGTGACTTGTGAGATAGTTACGGGTGGACAGAGATGTAAAGAGAAGTTTCAGGTTTCGTTTCAAGGTGTCTGTCTTGTTGTGTGTTTGGGTTGAGCATCTGAGGCCGGCTGGAGAGTTGCAACCTTTTACCGTTCCGAAGTAGGAGTGGGAGCAGATCTCCACGAATTTCGTTATGGTTTCTACTCAAGTTTAGTCTGGGTGTGACTCCATTCGGATTCTTGTCGTCCGGTTATACTCAGTTTGCTCAGTTGTTTTTGTTAAAGTTATGGGTTGTGTTGTTTGTTGTCGGCAGTTAGGGATCGTCACTCGCCATCGTTAGGGTTCTCCTTCGATAGCTGTTATCAGGAGACATTCCAATTGGCCACCTTTAGGCTTAGGGGTTAGGTCATGTCGTTCACCAGTCTGTTGTTTTCTGGCTCTGTGTAAGTAGGACCTTGGACCCCAGCTAGTCTAGAGACTTCGGAGATAGTCCAGCTGTGTTAGGTCAGGATGGGAATTGTCCATTGCGAACTGAGTTCTTATGCCGACTATGTTAGCCATAGACTCGAGTTCGCAGGGACAGATCATGTATTCCTACGGACTTTCCGATGAATGACGTGTTGGATTTTGGGAAGCTTGTCCCAGGATTTAGGTCTTTCTGAGATCCTATAAGCGAGTTAGCTTCGTTGCCTTTAATTTGGCACTTCCGCCCAGATTATTGGATTTTCACCCCGTATTCCTTGTAATGATACTCTACAATTACCTTCTTGACCTTTCTCACATGATTTAGCACCAGACCATTTAAGCTTAGATGTGATCTTTTGTTCGCCAGCAGCCAATTGTGCTAAGGGCTCGGCAGGTGGAGAAACGTCGGTCAAGGGTCTTGCCATCTGTGAATGGTTTTTCTTGGACGTAGCCATATAGTGAGGTAATCACTTGGGAGGCTGCGAGCGAGATTTGGGAGTTGTAATCTTCCCTTTGAAGGTACGCGTATCGGTATATTTTTAAATTCGGGGACGAATTTCTTTTAAGGGGGCGAGATTGTAACACCTTAGAATGTGTTTTGTAGCTAATTATTTTTTAATGTGTGGTTTTTAATAAAAAGTTTACCAAATTAAGTTTTAAATATTTTATCCTATTTATTGAGTATTTTATTAGAATTTTGTTAGGCGCACACACACTTGTGCATGATAACTAGGGTTTAGAGATGGGGTTAGACCATGATTAGCAAGCATGATGGATTAACCCATTCTCTTTAAGTTAATTAATATTGTTAGGTGTTTTGGGTTAAATAGTTTGGTTGTTTTAAAAAAATGAAAATGAATTTGAAATGGGAATTTAAATATTGGTTGAATGTTTACTTGAGAGAGAGAGAAGCATGGTGCTACATGGCCCAAGCCATGCTTCTTTAAATGAAGAAAGAGAAAGACAATGGGAGGGGTTTTTGTGTGTTCCCTCATTTCTCACTCATTCTCTCATTTCTCTCTCACAAACACACAATCACACTCACCTGCAGAGAGAAGCAGCAGCAACAGAGAGAAGCAGCAGCAACAGAGGCAAGCAGCAGCACCAGCAAAGCAGCATCAGCAGCAACTTCTGGAGCAGCAGTAGGAGCTCCAGCAACTGCAGCAGCGATCATCTCCTCCACACACTTCTTCTCTTGCTTCCTTGGGTTCCTTAGGGTATAATTCTGAGCTCTTTCCCTAGTTTTCCTAGCTTGTGTGTGGATTAGCATCGATTAGTGTTAAATTAGCTAGTTTAGTGCTAATTATGATGATTTGTGAGATGTTGTGGCAAATTGATGATTGTGTTAGATAACCCTACCTATTTTAGTGTTAATAGGGTCACTTCAACTGAGAAATAGCCCAGATTACACTAAAATACCATAAGGTTTCTAAATTGTGCAATTTGGCGTTTTTAAAGCGATATTTGTGACTTCTGAGATCTGCTATTGACCCGGACACTACAGGATAAAATTGAGAAGACTGGAGCATGTACACTACGTCTAGATACCACCCCCAGAACACGAGCCACCCATCCCAAAACTTGGCCACAGATTTATTCAATCTGGCCGCAAATTGCGGCCAGGAAGAGGGGTTGGTTGTTGGGGTTTTGCGTAGGGCTCTCTTCTGTGTTGTCTAGGGTTTTGGCATGTCTAATTTTGTAATATTTTACCTGTAGGAAAATCTGGGACTATATATCGTATTTGATGTTCGTTGTGTTTGCGCGATACGTGAGAGGGTTCTGTGATCCAGCGTATCGCGGCGTGTCGCGATGGTTTTAGACGCGTACTCACACGTTTCAGCGTATCGTGCACAAGCGCGTTTATTTCGCGACGCGAGTTTCTCGTTTTGGTTCGATATCACGTTTCGCGGAATATTTAGCTTATATATGATTTCCGGGTCTTATTTGCAGGTTTGCAGGCAGGGACTACGGACACTACTTCAGGGGGGAGCAGATGGTAGGATTCACCTAGCGTGGAGTGTAGGTGAGTAGATTTAACATCTACAGGGGAATCGCCCGCATGGCGTTATGCGTCTGGGCTAGGATTCTAATATTTGTCGCATATTCTACGTCATTGTTAGAATTGCGCTTTTACTTTATTTTCTTGATATAGCTGTACTGTGCCTAGCAGCCGTAGGACACTGCACACATTATTGACGGTTCATGTTGCACGAGCACGGATTGTATGCTACACACACTCCGTCAATAATTGCCATGTCACACACCAACCATTATAGATACCATTGCTTATCACACATGACACCTAGCTTATCGGTATACCTATAGTGTATCATACCTTTAGTGATAGGTACATATACACCTTGCGATACAGCTACAGGTATACCTTGCACATATTTTAGTGATACCGGGGGGGGGATATCTTACATATTTTACTTATACCCAGGGGGGTATACGACATCAGTTATTATAGGTAGATACCTATACATTGCTACACCTGTATGTTACACACATATTCAGTTGCAGTTACATATTTACCTTTACTGATTTACTTAGCTGTACCTTATTGGTTTCGCATACATCTGGTTTCAGCAACATATTCTCATTTATATGCTCGCATTTCAGATATATCGCATATGTTTATTCCTGGATTGCGCATTATTATTTAAATTTTACATGATGTTTTCTGGATTTAGGAACCGCGGGAGTTCATGAAATTATGCATACATTGAAAACCCCGGTTTCCTTGATATGATATTTGCGCATCCACCATGGGTTTTATCGGTGCTGATTATTTATACCCCATGCGAGGAGGCGTAGAGGCCGCATGAGGGTACATGGTGGGGCCCGGAGGTACCCCGGGGCGAGAACGGATCGCTGGATTTGTTAGACGGTGAGCCTGACAGGGGAACCATACCGTCCGGTGAAATTACCTTTTACACGGCGGTTATCTTGGGGATACCGACCGGAGTCATATACGTATGCATACGTGAAAGGCGAGGGTCAGAGCTAGGCACTCGTGCTTTCGGGACAGCGTATGATACGTACCAATCAGGATTTCTGTGTCGATGCTTGGCACATTGTTTTCATGATATTTCTTTTAATATCTTTGTATATATAACAGGGGATTATCCGTTGTTATATATACCCTTACACCAATATTAGTGGAATGGGACGCTAATATATGTGTATTGCCCCCATCATATTTATTTCTGCAAATATATATACCTTTAGGATGTTAGAAGCTTATTTGAGATTCGACTTGGGATATAAAAGTGATTCATTGAGATTGGATATTGGATATGAAAGAGATTGTTGATTTGAACATTCGAGATATAGGAAATTACTCGATATTGTACATTGAGGTGATGTGAGACTTATATGATGTGAGAGCCCAACTTGGAGGCTGATTTGAGGATTTGGGATTTGAGTGTCTTGATGGATTGTGACCCTGCCACGATGTCAGGTTTCCGTGGAAATGACATATTCCACACCATACCTCACACTTACCTATTTTATGCACAGTTTCATATATTGGCAGTACCTGTTAGTGTACCCTTATGATAGTTGCATATCTACTTTCTCATATCCCTATTGCATAGTTATTGCATACTATTATCATGTCATCATTGCTTCACACATTGATTGTACCTACTAGTGTACTTCCCTTTATTCAGCATTTGCATGACATGTTATTACTGTAATTGCATATCTTAGATTCATGATGTACTATTCACGAGTTGGCAACTCACCCCCGTTTTGCCACAGGTGTTTCAGGTTGTTCCCCAGAGTAGTCGAGGCAGGCTATTCAGCTTTTCAGCTATCATATTTTGCTACAGATACCGCATCAGCTCACAGTACTATTTTGCTTAGGTGGGTTTTGGTGGTCATCTGTATTTTGTATTGTACTTTCGTTGTATCTTGTACTCTCCATCTACTATTATGTTGTTGACTTAGAGACTTGGTGAGGACGTTACTGTATATTATTTGTGGGTTTGTTCTCTTTTATATACAGCTTTCTCTCTTTTATCTTTTCCGTATTTTTATGGTTTAGATTTCTGGGTTTTGGCTTTCTTTTACTATGTTACGTCTTAGGGCGTTGTGTAGTACTAGGGCCGTCACGGGCCAATTTCGGGTCGTGACAGGGAATCACACAAGACTCTATGACGATCTCGTGTCAACAGACTACTCTGTACCAATGTCACCGGAGAACTGCCATCTGACGTGAGGTATAATACCATCTGGGAGTTCTCTGTGAGTCCGTCCAGTATACCCAGTCTCTGCTGAGCACACGTACACCATCCTTGATGTCAAACACCGATGGATATGGGATCATCCATCGCCCATCATATGGGTCAAGATGCGTATACGCTAGTCTACACTTGTGTATCGATGCCCTGTCTCGATACACCTTCGACTAGGAACAGTTATAGGATGTACTCGTCGACTACCGTGGCCCCACTAGTATGATCTCATCATAGTCCCAGTAGTCAAGTACATATCTTAAGGGCTTTATCAACATGTAGCATAGAGACAATCAGAGTACATGTTAAGATAAAGTACAACCAGATAGCATACTATCATGTCGAGCAAGAAAGTCCTCCCTATATATGTCCAAGCATCCATTACAATATACATCATATGTACAGTAATGGCCTCTAGGGCATACATATAACTAACACAAACTGTACTACCATTGCATCCAGGCTATCCACCATGACAAATCCGCAACATCACAGTACAATACAGAACATCAACGTGAATGTCACGTTCGCAAATCCGTCTAAAAGAACTATAACAATTAGACAGGATTTATTGATCAAATGATATTCACGGTCACAGATATAATGTAAATACTGTGAACTAATATATTTAAAATTTTCAATCGACAAAATTTCCCGAAGTGGGCCCCAAGTACAATATCCAGTACTCAAAATAATCTGGGCCAAAAATAAAATTACCAGAAACCCCATTTCCAAGTCAGAGACCACCTCAGAAAATTTGGTGAAGTTTTGCTACAGGACTGTGGCGGAACCGCGGCCTATGCGTGGGTGCGGCCGCGGTTCCACGGCGCTACAGTGGGTTCAGCTCACAAAATTTTCTCAGTTCTCTTAAAAAACCCTGCCTGTTTTTCTGCAGCACACTAAATAATTTTTTGACCACAGGAAAAATTCGACAGAAACTATGACTTGGAAATGCAATTTTTAGAAAAATCGTTCGATCGATGTTCCAAACACGCTGGAGCAAGCTAGTAAAGGTTAATGTCCTGGCTATGATACCATGTAAGACTACGGTAGCGCCCCGGCCGTCTGTAGGAGGCCAAAATGCGGAAACGAAAACTTTTTCAAACTAGAAACCGGCGCTATTGTATGCTTAAAACCCGGATCGAACCATTAACCTACAACTAGCAACTAGAGAAAGGGTTGGAAAGTTATACCGATCGATCCGTGTCTTTCGATCTTTGGCCACCATCCCAAGCTCCTCGCGACATCTCCGGTCATGATCTCCTCGTCGGAAAGGGCACCACATCTTCGAGTCTTTTTACGGGCTTCCGCTTCATCCGAAGAAACTCGGGCACGAAGTGTGCTAGCCGACGTGTCCAAGGTGTTGTAGAGAATGTTTGTGATCACTTTGTCTATTGCATCCATTGTATGGATGGAGGTTAGAGGTGTTGCCATTAATGGAGATTATGAGCTAGAGGAAGAAGAAGAAGAAGAGAAACTTTTCTTTTGTGGTTTCATATGATAAAAAGAGAGCAAGAAAAGAATAATACAAGAGCCAACCTTGCCCTTGGCTGCCCCCCTCTCTCCTCTCATCAAATCAATTCACAAATCCATCATATCATGTGACACATGCACAAGAAAAGAGACCATGAGTCATCACTTGTTCATGTGTCACAATTAATGATCTTAATCATGATTTTGTGCTCATAATTTCCATTAACAAACATTAATCCAAATGTTTGCAACAATAAAAAGATACGGCAATATCTAAAGTAAACTCGTGACGGATCACAAGGATACCCCTCGCCTGTATATACATACCTGCATCCGCATTCCGACTAAATGCGAATGCGACGAGACTAAAGTAATCCAACAAATCTAATACTAGGATCCGGCTTAAATCAAAGCCCACTAGTATGATCCTCCCGATCATGATCCGTGCACTACCGCACGTATATGATCGAACCCTACCATATATCATACGGCCTCTACAACGTTTCGCCCAAAACTTGAGAAACTGTCTGTGGGGGACTCTAAAGACTCATCAATACTTTGGCCGTTGATTTAACCACTAGCACGTCAGAGTACTGTTGGAGATAGTGCCCTCAGAGTCAATTATTGGATCACAGGCACGTGATTGGGATGATTGAGGGAGGACCTATCCCGGTGGGACAGTCTTACTCGAGATGATAGTATGCTATCTGGTTTACCTTTATCATCGTGTACTGCTTCAGGTGACCTTAAAGGTCACTATTACACGCTGATAGAGCCCCTAGGATTCTTGCTTGACTGCCAGCAGTATGATGGCGATAATATACGTGAGAGCTGGTGGTCTATAAGCACATCCTTAAAAGGTCCCTAGTCGTGGGAGTTTCGAGACTGGGCATCGATACTCCATTAGTAGACTAGTGTATACAGTCGAGACCCCGACGAGGGGCGGTGGCCGGTCTCACAAGCCACTGGTGTCAGTTGGTTCACCTAAGATGTATACAGGTGCTCATTAGGTTATGAGTACACCGGACAGGACTCGCCGGGAACCTGCTAGTTGGGATTATACCAGACGTCAGATAGCAGTTCCCTGGTGACATGTGTACAGGTTAGTTCATCGACCTCAGATCGTCATTTGTCTCGTGTGAGTTCCCACTGTGCTTTGATTACTACCCTACCACGGCTCAAAGGAGGCGTGCAAACAGGTTTTAGTTGGGTACAGTCCCGAGCCACATGGACGCAGTGAGCGGATCTGCAGGGGTTCGTCTCTCCCGGTATTGGGGGTGAGGTCGTGCTGTGTCTAGGAGAGCCATTACACAAAGCCCTCGGCCGAGGCAGGAGATTTACTGGTAGGTATTCCAGTAGTATCTCAGGGTGTTCTGGGCTTCACTCCGACACGACTTGTACCGCTTTTGGGGGTCTGACTTTTACCAACCCCCTAGGCCCGCCATGCGATGCTCATAGACGAACGGACCGGACTGTACGGATATTGTCACTGACAGGCTCAGTAGGGTGTCAGGATGAGTTCGCTCATCGACGTCCCTTTTGTTCAATAGCTGGTGGCCCATCACGTATTGGCTAATACCTCTGACGTGCTAGTGGTTAAATCCACAGCCATTGTATTGACGAGTCTTTAGAGTCCACCACACTTTCAGTTACTCAAGCTTTCGGGCGAAACGCTGTAGAGGCCGTATGGAGATATGGCAGGGTCCGATCAGATACGTGCGGTATTGCACGGATCAGGATCGGACGGTTACTACTAGTGGCCGTATGGTTATATGGCAGGGTTCGATCAGATACGTGCGGTATTGCACGCATCAGGATCGAACGGATATTACTAGCCGGCTTTGGTTTAAGCCGGATCCTTGTATAGTACTGTGTAGATTTTGTCTCATTGCATTTGTATCCGGATGGAATACAGATGCGGGTGTGTATGCACAGTATCGGGGTTTTCCTGTAATTTATTACGGGACCAGTTTTCTGGAGTTGCCAGTTTGCATTCCGTTCCGGCCGGTTTTCCTTTGTTCTTTCCCGGCCGGACTTTTCCGATGGAGGGGGTTTTTTGCAAGTTTGCAAATAACATTTTGTGGAGGGCTTTCTTGCTTATTGGTGGCATCATGATAGTTTTTCATGATGGGATTCTTTTTCCTTCTTATCACTTGCTTTATGTTGATTAGAATTGATTTGATATTGTGATGATGGTTTTGGGTGTGGTCAGCTCTTGCCTTTTACTACACTCACCTCCCTTTGTATTATGTTTCATTCCCTCCACCATTTCCATGAGAGATTGGCCGGCCACATCTTTGAGAGGGGAGAAAATGAGAGAGTTCATTTTGGTTAAGTGAGGAATTCTTCATCTCATCTTCTTCTTGCTAGAAAATTGAAAGCACCAATTTTCTTTACCTCTTCCTCCATCCATCAATGGCAACTACATAAACTCCACGAGACAAAGTTTCTACACTACATTCTACAGCACATCTTGGGTACGTCGACTTGCCAGCTTCGTGCCCGAGTTGCCTCGGCATTGAGGTGGGAGCCCGTAAAAGATACAGACGATGTGGTGCCCTTCCGGCAAGGAGGCGACGACCGGAGTTTCCGCGGGAGATCGGGACGATGACGAGAAGACCGGAGGACTCGGATCACTCGGTATATCTCTCACCCTTTCTCTTGTTAGATAGTATCGGTTAATGGTTACGATCCGGGTATATTGTCCGCTGTAGCGCCAGTTTAAAAGTTAAGAAAATTTTGATTCCGCATTTTGGCCTCGGATAGACGGTCGGGGCGCTGCCGTGGCGCAACATGGTATCAGAGCCTCGCCATTAACTTCGTCTAGCTTTGTTTGATGTGTTTTGCATTTCCGATCGACCAAAATTCCAAAATCTATATTTTTGTTCACATCAGTTTTCTGTTGAAAATTTTTTGTGTCAAAAATTTTTTCAGGTTACAGAAAAGTGATGTACTGGAAAATCTAAGGGTTCTGCAAAAATTCGATGCAGTGATTCGACTGTAGGAGCGCGGAACCGCGGCAAACACCCCCTTATTGCCGCGGTTCCGCCGCACCTTTATGTGATCACTGTATCATATTTCTGCAGTTGCCTCCTGAATGGAATTTAGGGTTTTTGGAATATTAATATTGGGCCCAGAATTTCCTGATCTGCTACAGTAATGCTTTGGGGCCCACTTGTTAAAATTTGATCGATCGGATATTTTAAACACATTTTTTCACAGTATTTACATTATATCTGCGACCGTGAATGTCACTTGATCGGTAAATCCGGTCTAACTGCTATAGCCCGGTTAGACGGATTTGCGAACGTGACTTTCACGTTGATGTTCTATATATTGCTGTGATGTTGCGGATCGGTCGTGGGGGATAGCCTGGATGCAATGCTAGTACAGTTGTGGTTGTATTATGTACATTTGTTATTGCGGGGCGAGCGTCCGACATGTGGACTGCCGTCACTGCCAATTTGTATTATTCTTTTGGGGCACGACCTGGTTGCGGTCGATGTACCCGTTGTATGTATATTTTACTTTCTGTACTAGGATTACCCCGCGGAGGAGTGCACGGATAGCCGGGTTCTGGAAGGCATCAAGCCCGCCTCTTATGGCATTGGGATGGAGGGGGCTTCACTCTAGAATTGGCGGGCTATTCGCCGCACTCGTAGGGGGTACAGGTTGACCCAGGAGGGGTGCCCAAGTTACCGGATTCCGTGAAGTGCTGGGTGGACCATTCACGGAGCTGAAGGGGGCTGCCTCGCTTCTGTAAGTGCACGGCGGCGCCCCGGCCGTCAATCCGACGGCCAAATGCGGAAGCGGTGATAAACTTAAATTTTGCGGACTTAGCAAACCGGCACCGCCGCGCACTAATACCCGGATCGAACCATTAACTAGTCCTAGCTAACAAGAAGATGGGAAAGAGATATACCGACGATCCAAGTCCTCCGGTCTTCTCGTCATGGTCCCGATCTCCTGCGGAAAAGTCCCGTCTCCTCCTCGTCACCGGAAGTGCACCACATCGCCTTCTTCGTTTACGGGCTCCCACCTCAATGCCGAGGCAACTCGGGCACGAAGCCGGCTACTCGACGTGCCCAAGGTTCGTTGTAGAATATGTAGTGAGCAAGTCTCATTTTTAGGGTTTGTGGAATTGCCATTGGTGAAGGAAAAAGAGCAACCTTTTGGAAAAGAGCTAGAGAACTTTTCTAGCAAACATGAGAAGAAAAATACCACACTACCAAATGAATCAAACAACCATCCCACAAAAGTGGCCGGCCCCCCATTTTCTTTTGTGTGATTGGAGAGAGAAAAAAAAAGGTCAAGGGGGTGGGTGGAATCTAAAAGGAATCCAAAGGAATCATGAAAGAACACAACCACACTCCTACACAACCATCATCTCATGCATGATGACACCAAAGTCAAGCTATCATGAAAAGGAAAGTCAAGCAAGTCAATGGATGGTGCACCATCATGAAGACTATCATGATGCTACAAAAAGCAAAGAACCCCCTCCACTAATGTCTATTTGCAACAATGCAAATAAACCCTCCTCCACCAATCATCGGCCAATGAACGGAACAATGGAAATTGGCCGAAACGGAAAGCAAACTGGCAACTCCAGAAAACTGGTCCCGTAATAAATTACAGGAAAACCCCAATACTGTGCATACACACCCGCATCTGTATTTCGACCGAAATACAAATGCAATGAGACAAAATCTCCACTGTACTATACTAGAATCCGGCTTATACCAAAACCGGCTAGTAATATCTGTTCGATCCTGATCCGTGCAATACCGCACGTATCTGATCGAAACCTGCTATATACCAATACAGCCTATAGTACAAACCGTCCGATCCTGATCCGTGCAATACCGCACGTATCTGATCGGACCTTACCATATCTCCATACGGCCTCTACAACCTTTCGCCCGAAAGCTGAGTAACTGAATGTGGGGGACTCTAAAGACTCGTCAACACCTTGGTTGTGGATTTAACCACTAGCACGTTAGAGGTATAACCCAATACATAACGGGCCACCAGGTATTGACCAAAAGGGACGTCTGTGAGCGAACTCAGCCTGACACCCTACTGAGCCTGTCAGTGACAATATCCGTGCAGTCCGGTCCGTTCGTCTATGAGCATCGCATGGCGGGCCTAGGGGGTTGGTAAAAGTCAGACCCCCAAAAGCGGTACAAGTCGTGTCGGAGTGTAGCCCAGAACACCCTGAGATACTACTGGAATACCTACCAGTAAATCTCCTTGCCTCGGCCGAGGGCTTTGTGTAATGGCTCTCCTAGACACAGCACGACCTCACCCCCAATACCGGGAGAGACGAACCCCTGAAGATACGCTCACTGCCTCCATGTGGCTCGGGACTGTACCCAACTAAAACCTGTTTGCACGACTCCTTTGAGCCGTGGTAGGGTAGTAATCAAAGTACAGTGGGAACTCACACGAGACAAATGACGATCCCCAGGTCGATGAACTAACCTGCACACATGTCACCAGGGAACTGCCATCTGACGTCTGGTATATGACCAACTAGCATGTTCCCGGCGAGTCCTGTCCGGTGTACTCATAACCCAATGAGCACCTGTATACATCTTAGGTGATCCAACTGACACCAGTGGCTTGTGAGACCGGCCACCGCCCCTCGTCGGGGTCTCGACTGTATACACTAGTCTACTAATGGAGTATCGATGCCCAGTCTCGAAACTCCCACGACTAGGGACCTTTTAAGGATAAGCTTATAGACCGCTAGCTCCCACTTATATGATCGCCCTCATACTGCTGGTGGTCAAGCAAGAATCCTAGGGGCTCTATCAACGTGTAATAGCGACGTGTCAGGTCTCTTAAAACAGTACACGATGATAAAGGTAAACCAGATAGCATACTATCATCTCGAGTAAGACTGTCCTACCGGGATAGGTCCTCCATCAATCATTACAATCACGTACCTGTGACCTAATAATTGACTCTGAGGGCACTATCTCCAACAATCTCCCACTTGCACTCAAGGCTAATTATTGCGATGTCGCATACTCACAGCCCGTGTGATACCGAACACCCAACTCCTCTACTAGTCAGTCTCACAAAGCTCGTTTGCGAAACTATTGCGTTCGAGGAATAGCCTCAGTGAGTGGATCTGCCTTGATGTTTCTTTCTATGTCTCTCTATATCTCAAGTTCGCGGAGAAACCCATCTCCCGAAATGAGCAATACCTGTCTTAGAATGTGTCTGGATGTCTGATGGGACCTAGCTCATAAATGAGCTCCAAATCCAAACTTCTTAGACTGTATTGTCAACTGAACTTAATCAGTATCCTGCGCCATGCCTCCCTCAGTATTGCCTTGGACCACCTGTCCAAAATACTGCCCCTCGTCAGAAGGAAAAAATATAGCTCTGACAACCTCCTTGTCGTCCATGTCACCTTGGAAGCCTGGAGTGATAACTGTTTCCCGAATGAGGCTGTCGTCATCATATCCCTAGAACTTCCACTTATGTTCTAAAACTGCTTCCAACTGCTTCTCCAGGATTGGATCAATATCAACTTATTGCATCTAGTGCAAGAACAATATCTGGTGTGATACTTGACATCTCATGATTGACTCAATTATCTGAGCAAGTGATCTGCCAATCATGCACATCCCTCTCCCCTTTAGTCTGTAAGACACCTTTAGAGAGGGTGACTCCATCATCTGCAGGTACACTACCGTGCCAGGAGTCGTCCATCCTAAATACTCTTAGAATGCTGTCAAGTACCCTGATTGGGAAACTACCCAAATCTAGATCTAAAACCATAGATCTAGTAACCAGTATGTCTGATATAAAATCCATTTCCTTTGTGGAGAAACTACTGTGTGACGACCAAAGTATAACCGATTGTAGTATAGGAGTTTCTTTTCCTACTCTGTGTATGTCATCCAAATACTAGGATATCACACCCTACCACCTTCTCAACAGATCCATCCCCTATTCTGATGAAGTCAAACCCATGACTGTCATGTCAGAAATAGATGATCTATCTCCGCTACATCTGCTTTAGTCTATAAATAGACATAAGCTACCTGTCCACCAATGCTTCCACTGCTCCCACTGACTACGACAACCCTCTGGCAGAGTCATATAGACGTACACTTCTAAAACTAGTTTAGAACGACGCTATACTCATCCTCCCACCGGGTCTCGCAGCCTGGAACAACAGCAATGGTAATTGTGGGTAAACAAGAACTTCCCTGTCACCGTCCTTGAGGCTACCGTAGTACCTCTCGGGTGCCTGAAGTTACCCACCTTATCTGCGAAGTGGCCAATGGAATGTCAATCCAGATTGAATCTTTAGGTTCCTTATCAAATCTTCAGTAATCGTTTGTGGTTCTGGAATCACTTCCAGTTCTACCATACTCCCACTACTGTTTTCTGAAAAAATACATTTTTATTAAAACTGTGGCGAGTCTAGAACAATATTGCTATTGTTCATCCAGATGGTAGAAAGTCAACCCGCGTCATAGCCTGGGTCAACCCACAAACAGCCATTACAGAAACGTGCCTTGAGTTGTCCAGTGTCTGGTTTTAAGCATAAGCCGGACAACTCCCCGTACCTTAACATCGTTAAGATATGAACTGTTCTATATCCAATATAGAACCAGAGGCACTGATTTAATTGAACCAGATTCAAATCATGCAACTGTCTCCAGTGCATGTCAACTAAATGGAAGGAGGCCGATCAGCGTTACTCAACTTAGGAATGCTTCCAATCATGAGTAACCTGAAAGAGAAGCAAGATCTCTTAAATCATTACTATCAACTGAATACCGTACACAAGTATCTACATCTTCGATCTCTTTGAAGAATCCCGATACTTGCTACACTTGGTTCTCTACTCTATTCAAATACCTATAACTTCTCCAAATTCGGACCCTGTGTTTCCACGAAACACCTGTCTAAAAACTAGAGAAGTCATAAGTAAACCGAATATAGTATGAGAACCAACCCCTCTGTCCTGGACAAGATACAATGCTCTGTATAAGTCCCTTGAGTCTGTTAACTCATTCACTGTGTGTCGTAGGTTGAAAACTGTACTTATGGTTAAGAAGAATTACACCGCTGTTTAATGCTCCTTACCTAACCATCCACTGATATAGGTAAATGTCGTAGACATAATTTCAAAAAGGTATATCTCACTCTATGAAAATAGACGTACAGATATATCAATTTGAAATTGGTGCATGACAGCGGATATTCAAAACCAAATATTTGCCGACCGGCAAACAACCCAGGTGACTTCCTCAAATATCACCGATTACAACGAATCCCGATATAATGAGGATGATCACCCAATTCCCAATAACTTACTCCCACTCATCATCTGTAAAAACCATACAGATGTGAGAATCGTACCTGGTAAATACATACCCTGGAGTAAGTATCTAATCGGGAAATCAGTTTTCCTTTAACATTACTCAGTGAAACTGAAACATTGAAATGTTCCGATGGGGTATTCTGGTATTCTTAGTAATGCCTCTTCCAGATTCACGACTGTAACCGTATAGTTCTTTGCCACCTCTCCAAATCCCTTCATACGTCTTTAGTCTTTACCTTCTGCACACCCCTTTAGGCCAAATGGTTTTCTTCCTTCCCTACCGTTCGGCACCAGCCTATGGTTTGGAAGAAGACTATCCAATAAGCATAATGGGTGTACTGTCCCAATCCTAGGAACACTCGCAATGAGAGAGGGTGAAGATAAAAGACAACCGAATAAATCTTATTCCTATTTCTCCGGAACCAGAATCCATCCCCGAACTGGAACAAGTTCCTTTCGAGTTCGTATATAACCATACGATGGAGTATCCAATAAACTGTGGATCTTCGTAGTGATACGGAGTGTCCTGGAGAAATACAAAGGTGATGTGGGAGTGGTAACGAAATACCTGGTTTGGTCGTGAATATCTGTTGCAATTTACTTTGCCCTCTTACTAATCCCTTGCTTTGTCTGAACTTAATACCTTCTGTACACCATCGTTAGGCTAATTGGTTTTCTTCATTCCCTACCGGTCGGCACCAGCCTAAGGTTTGGAAGAAGACTATCCAATTTGCGTAATAGGTGTACTATCTCCTAAACCAAGGAGTACTCGCAACCTGAGAGAAGGTAAAAGGAAAAGACAACTGAATAATCCTATCCATTTTCTCCAGAACCGGAAACCATCCTCGAATAAATCCCTTCGAGTTCGTATCTAAACATACGATGGTTTTGTCCAATGGAAGTGGACGTTCGTAGTAATACGGGGTGTCCTGGAGAAAAGGGTAAAAGTAGGAGTGGCAATGAGGTCTGCAACTCTGACAATCCAAAAGCCAGTGTTAAGAAGGTTCGGTCAACTTGGTCACTGAGTCATAGTCTTAGGGTCGGGTCAATGGTCGCTGCCAGAGAGAGAGAAAAGAAACACTCAGCGTGCACTCTAACCTAGATCAGAATGGTTACCAATTTATCTAATCTGGAATCCTCCCACTGTACCTCAAATTCTCCTCCAAACCTGAAAGAAGAATTAGTCGGAGTCACCCGAGGAGTAAACTAACTCATCAGTGGGAATCGGGATCCAACTATCATCGCATGACAACGTGACGGAATCCGCTCACGGTATCACACTCCAGAAGGTATGCGCATATCTGGCAAGTTTCAGTTCTTTTGAAACTCCCGATGTGATTTTTGCCCCATGCTCTTATGACCTTGACTTTGGCCAACAAATCATAAGTCACATGTCAAGTTCTACCCGTCATTCTCCAGGTTGATTCGAATCCACCCGCACAAGCCCTTGACTTTGGCCAACAAGGCTATACGACTGTTCCAAACCAACGCATCTATCTATGCTGCATATGAATAACCAACAGCTACCAAACACTGTGCCTTGACTTTGGCCAACAAACACAGCTTGAATACTATTGACTACCCATATGAAACGACGGAGGGCTACGAATGGTTTCTGGCGAAAACCTTTAACGTAAAGAACTTGATATCGTTGAAGGAACGGATAGCTTTTTGAAAATCTAGTGACGAAAACCGTTGCTAAAGAGGTCACTCCCGGTGGAGGGATCTCGGCTCTTTCCCCGTAGAATGGGGTGCAGGATATTCCAACTGAATACCACGGTGCAAAGCAAAAGTAATCGGCTATAGTGAAGTCATTGCCCTGACGCAAACTTTTTGTCCAAGGGGTCACTCCCGGTGAAGGGATCTCGGCCCTTGCCTCGTCGACTGAGGAGCAGGATATTCCAACTGAATACCACGATGCAAAACAAAAGTGAACGTCCTTGCAATAACAGCTTTTTGAAAAAGTGTTCCAACAACATCAGATTAGGTTTGTTTTTAACTTGCATTGATCCGAATCAATGCAGTCCCATCAATTGATCACACCAAAAAGAACGAAAATATACTGATGTACGTATATGCCATCCGCATTCGCCACTGGGTCCAGTCATTACCCGTTAGGTTAGCTAACTAACGACAGAGCGGGGACTGGACTAGCGCGGATGCAAAACATATACAACATCTATTAATATATATACCAATATATTATATTTCGCTCAAGGCGTGAAAGAAATGCAACATCACAGAAATGTACAGCATCACAGAAACAATACAGATATCTGGGATCCCCGGGTTTCACAGAGCCACTACTGAAACCCGACGTTCCCCTGGTCGTGTGGATAGCCTGTGCAATGAAATCCTAGACCCCTACGGGCGCGGCAAGTCACCCGCCAAAACCTGAAGCGAGGCAGCCCCCTTCAGCGCCGTGAATGGACCACCCAGCACTTCACGGAATCCGGTAACTTGGGCACCCCTCCTGGGTCAACCTGTACCCCCTACGAGTGCGGCGAATATCCCGCCAATCCTAGAGTGAAGCCCCCTTCAGCTCAATGCCATGAGATGCGGGCTTGTTTCCCTCCAGAATCCGGCTATCCGTGCACCCCTCCGCGGGGTAATCCTAGTACAGAAAGTAAAATATACATACAACGGGTACATCGACCGCAACCTGGCCGTGCCCCAAAATAATAATACAATCAGGCAGTGACGGCAGTCCACATGTCGGACGCTCGCCCCGCAATATCAAATGTACATAATACAACCACAACTGTACTAGCATTGCATCCAGGCTATCCCCCACGACCGATCCGCAACATCACAGCAAAAACAAAACATCAACGTGAAAGTCACGTTCGCAAATCCGTCTAACCGGGCTATAGCAGTTAGACCGGATTTACCGATCAAGTGACATTCACGGTCGCAGATATAATGTAAAAACTGTGAAAAATGTGTTTAAAATATCCGATCAATCAAAATTTTAACAAGTGGGCCCCAAATCAAAACTGTAGCAGTTAAAGAAATTCTGGGCCCAATGTTATTATTCCAAAACCCCTAAAAACAGCCCAGAAGCCCACTGGAGAAAATTGACACAGTGAGCTTATTATAGTGCGGCGGAACCGCGGCCCAAAGGGGGGTTTGGCCGCGGTTCCGCGCTCCAACTATGGCATCACTCAGTCGAATTTCTACAGTGGCCTTACAATTTCCAGTACATCAATTTTCTGCAACCTGAAAAAATTTTGGAGACTGAAAAATTCTGACAGAAAACTGATGTGAAGACAATACGGGTTTTGGAACATTTTATCGATCGGAACTGAAAAACACATTACACAAAGCTAGACTAGGTTAATGGCGAGGCTCTGATACCAGTGTAAGTGCACGGCGGCGCCCCGGCCGTCAATCCGACGGCCAAATGCGGAAGCGGTGATAAACTTAAATTTTGCGGACTTAGCAAACCGGCACCGCCGCGCACTAATACCCGGATCGAACCATTAACTAGTCCTAGCTAACAAGAAGATGGGAAAGAGATATACCGACGATCCAAGTCCTCCGGTCTTCTCGTCATGGTCCCGATCTCCTGCGGAAAAGTCCCGTCTCCTCCTCGTCGCCGGAAGTGCACCACATCGCCTTCTTCGTTTACGGGCTCCCACCTCAATGCCGAGGCAACTCGGGCACGAAGCCGGCTACTCGACGTGCCCAAGGTTCGTTGTAGAATATGTAGTGAGCAAGTCTCATTTTTGGGGTTTGTGGAATTGCCATTGGTGAAGGAAAAAGAGCAACCTTTTGGAAAAGAGCTAGAGAACTTTTCTAGCAAACATGAGAAGAAAAATACCACACTACCAAATGAATCAAACAACCATCCCACAAAAGTGGCCGGCCCCCCATTTTCTTTTGTGTGATTGGAGAGAGAAAAAAAAAGGTCAAGGGGGTGGGTGGAATCCAAAAGGAATCCAAAGGAATCATGAAAGAACACAACCACACTCCTACACAACCATCATCTCATGCATGATGACACCAAAGTCAAGCTATCATGAAAAGGAAAGTCAAGCAAGTCAATGGATGGTGCACCATCATGAAGACTATCATGATGCTACAAAAAGCAAAGAACCCCCTCCACTAATGTCTATTTGCAACAATGCAAATAAACCCTCCTCCACCAATCTTCGGCCAATGAACGGAACAATGGAAATTGGCCGAAACGGAAAGCAAACTGGCAACTCCAGAAAACTGGTCCCGTAATAAATTACAGGAAAACCCCAATACTGTGCATACACACCCGCATCTGTATTTCGACCGAAATACAAATGCAATGAGACAAAATCTCCACTGTACTATACTAGAATCCGGCTTATACCAAAACCGGCTAGTAATATCTGTTCGATCCTGATCCGTGCAATACCGCACGTATCTGATCGAACCCTGCTATATACCAATACAGCCTATAGTACAAACCGTCCGATCCTGATCTGTGCAATACCGCACGTATCTGATCGGACCTTGCCATATCTCCATACGGCCTCTACAACCTTTCGCCCGAAAGCTGAGTAACTGAATGTGGGGGACTCTAAAGACTCGTCAACACCTTGGTTGTGGATTTAACCACTAGCACGTTAGAGGTATAACCCAATACATAACGGGCCACCAGGTATTGACCAAAAGGGACGTCTGTGAGCGAACTCAGCCTGACACCCTACTGAGCCTGTCAGTGACAATATCCGTGCAGTCCAGTCCGTTCGTCTATGAGCATCGCATGGCGGGCCTAGGGGGTTGGTAAAAGTCAGACCCCCAAAAGCGGTACAAGTCGTGTCGGAGTGTAGCCCAGAACACCCTGAGATACTACTGGAATACCTACCAGTAAATCTCCTTGCCTCGGCCGAGGGCTTTGTGTAATGGCTCTCCTAGACACAGCACGACCTCACCCCCAATACCGGGAGAGACAAACCCCTGAAGATACGCTCACTGCCTCCATGTGGCTCGGGACTGTACCCAACTAAAACCTGTTTGCACGACTCCTTTGAGCCGTGGCAGGGTAGTAATCAAAGTACAGTGGGAACTCACACGAGACAAATGACGATCCCCAGGTCGATGAACTAACCTGCACACATGTCACCAGGGAACTGCCATCTGACGTCTGGTATATGACCAACTAGCATGTTCCCGGCGAGTCCTGTCCGGTGTACTCATAACCCAATGAGCACCTGTATATATCTTAGGTGATCCAACTGACACCAGTGGCTTGTGAGACCGGCCACCGCCCCTCGTCGGGGTCTCGACTGTATACACTAGTCTACTAATGGAGTATCGATGCCCAGTCTCGAAACTCCCACGACTAGGGACCTTTTAAGGATAAGCTTATAGACCGCCAGCTCCCACTTATATGATCGCCCTCATACTGCTGGTGGTCAAGCAAGAATCCTAGGGGCTCTATCAACGTGTAATAGCGACGTGTCAGGTCTCTTAAAATAGTACACGATGATAAAGGTAAACCAGATAGCATACTATCATCTCGAGTAAGACTGTCCTACCGGGATAGGTCCTCCATCAATCATTACAATCACGTACCTGTGACCTAATAATTGACTCTGAGGGCACTATCTCCAACAGCTTCAGGTTTTGGCGGGTAACTTGCCGCGCCCGTAGGGGTCCAGGATTTCATTGCACAGGCTATCCACACGACCAGGGGAACGCCGGGTTTCAGTAGTGGCTCTGTGAAACCCGGGGATCCCAGATATCTGTATTGTTCTGTGATGCTGTACATTTCTGTGATGTTGCATTTCTTATCACGCCTTGAGCAAATATAATATATTGGTATATATATTAGTAGATGTTGTATATGTTTTACATCCGCGCTAGTCCAGTCCCCGCTCTGCCGTTAGTTAGCTAACCTAACGGGTGATGACGGGACCCAGTGGCGAATGCAGATGGCATATACGTACGTCAGTATATTTTCGTTCTTTGTGGTGTGATCAATTGATGGGACTGCATTGATTCGGATCGATGCAAGATAAACAAACCTATTCTGATGTTGTTGGAACACTTTTCAAAAAGCTGTTATTGCAAGGACGTTCACTTTTGTTTTGCATCGTGGTATTCATTTGGAATATCCTGCTCCTCAGTCGACGAGGCAAGGGCCGAGATCCCTTCACCGGGAGTGACCCCTTGGACAGAAGTTTGCGTCGGGGCATTAACTTCACTATAGCCGATTACTTTTGCTTTGCATCGTGGTATTCAGTTGGAATATCCTGCACCTCATTCTACGGGGAAAGAGCCGAGATCCCTTCACCGGGAGTGACCTCTTTAGTAAAGGTTTTCGCCACTATATTTTTATAAAAAGTTATGCAGTTCCTTCAACGATATCAAGTTCATTACGTTAAAGGTTTTTTCGCCAAAAACTAGACGTAGCCCTCCGTCATTTCTTACAAGTATTACTTAGTATTCGTGCTGCGTTTGTTGACTGTGTCAAGGCGTAGTGTGCGGTAGCTAAGTAGTGTTTGTTTGTAGCATATTAATGGGATTGGTTAGGACAGTCGTGCGGCCTTGTTGACTGTGTCAAGGGCTCGTACGGGTGGGTTTAATGCAATCCAGGATAATGACGGGTTGAACTTGACTAGGACTCTTTGATTTGTTGACTGTGTCAAGGTCACTTGAGTCCTAGGGGTAAAAATCTCATCGGGAGTTTCAAAAGAACTGAAACTTGCCAGATATGCGCATACCTTCTGGAGTGTGGTGACGTGAGTGGATTCCGTCATGTTATCATGCGATGATAGTTGGATCCCGATTCCCACTGATGAGTTGGTTTACTCTTCGGGTGACCCCGACTAATTCTTCTTTCAGGTTTGGGGAAGAATTTGAGGTTACAGTGGGAGGTTTCCAGATTAGATAAAGTGATAACCATTCTGATCTAGGTTAGAGTGCACGCTGAGTGTTTCTTTTCTCTCTCTCTTTGGCAGCGACCATTGACCCGACCCTGGACTATGACTCAGTGACCAAGTTGACCGAACCTTCTTAACACTGGCTTTTGGATTGTCAAAGTTGCAAACCTCATTGCCACTCCTACTTTTACCCTTTTCTCCAGGACACCCCGTATTACTATGAACGTCCACTTCCATTGGACAAAACCATCGTATGGTTATATACGAACTCGAAGGACTTCGAGGATAGTTTCTGGTTCTGGAGAAAACGAATAGGATTATTCAGTTGTCTTTTCTTTTCACCTTCTCTCATTGCGAGTACTCCTTGGTTTAGGAGATAGTACACATATTACGCAAATTGGATAGTCTTCTTCCAAACCTTAGGCAGGTGCCGAACGGTGGGGAATGAAGAAAACCAATTAGCATAACGATGGTGTACAGAAGATATTAAGTTAAGACAAAGCAAGGGATTAGTAAGAGGGCAAAGTAAATTGCGACTGCTATTCACGACCGAACCAAGTATTTCTTCGCCAATCCTAAATCATCTTTGTATTTCTCCAGGACACTCCGTATCACTACGAAGATCCCAAGTTTATTGGATAATCCATCGTATGGTTATATACGAACTCGAAAGGAACTTGTTCCAGTTCGGGGATGGATTCTGGTTCAGGAGAAATAGGAATAAGGTTTATTCAGGTGTCTTTTATCCTCACCTTCTCTCGCATTGCGAGTGCTCCTAGGATTAGGACAGTACACCCATTATGCTTACTGGATAGTCTTCTTCCAAACCATAAGCTGGTGCCGAACGGTAGGGAAGGAAGAAAACCATTTGGCCTAAGGGGTGTGCAGAAGGTAATGACTAAAGACATATAAAGGGATTTGGAGAGGTGGCAAAGAATTATACGGTTATAGTTGTGAATCTGGATAATGGTAGAGGCATTACTAGGAATACCAGGATACCCCATCGAAACATTTCAATATTTCAGTTCACTGTGTAATGTTAAAAGAAAACTGATTTCCCGATTAGATACTTACTCCAGGGTATGTATTTACCAGGTATGATTCTCACATCTGTATGGTTTTACAGATGATGAGTGGGAGTAAGTTATTGGGAATTGGGTGATCATCCTCATTATATCGGGATTCATTGTAATCGGTGATATTTGAGGAGATCACCTGGTCTGTTTGCCGGTCGGTAAATATTTGGTTTTGAATATCCGCTTTTATGCACCAATTTCAAATTGATATATCTGTACGTCTATTTTCATAGAGTGAGATATACCTTTCTGAAATTATGTCTACGACATTTACCTATATCAGTGGATGGTTAGGTAAGGAGCATTAAACAGCGGTGTAATTCTTCTTAACCATAAGTACAGTTTTCAACCTACGACACACAGTGAAAGAGTTGTTAGACTCAGCGGACTTATACAGATTATTGTATGTTGTCTAGTGTCCATTAGGACAGAGGGGTTGGTCCTCATACTATATTCTGTTTACTTTTAACTTCTCTAGTTCTTAGACATGTGTTTCGTAGAAACACAGGGTCTAAGTTTTGAGGAGTTATAGGTATTTGAATAGAGTAGAGTACCAGGTGTAGCAAGTATCGGGATTCTTCAAAGTGATCGAAGATGTAGATACTTGTGTATGGTATTCAGTTGATAGTAATGATAAAGAGAAATTGCTTCTCTTTCAGGTTACTCATAATTGGAAGCATTCCTAAGTTGAGTAACGCTGATCGGCCTCCTTCCATTTAGTTGACATGCACTGGAGATAGCTGCATGATTTGAATCTGGTTCAATTAAATCAGTGCCTCTGGTTCTATATTGGATATAGAACAGTTCATATCTTAACGATGTTAAGGTACGGGGAGTTGTCCGGCTTGTGATTAAAACCAGACACTGGACAACTCAAGGCACGTTTCTGTAATGACTGTTTGTGGGTTGACCCAGGCTATGACGAGGGTTGACTTTCTACCATCTGGAAGATCAATAGTGATATTGTTCTTAACTCGCCACATTTTAAAAGGAAATGGTTATTTTTCAGAAAACAGCAGTGGGAGTATGGTAGAACTGGAAGCGATTCCAGAACCGCAAACGATTACTGAAGATTTGATAAGGAACCTAAAAATTCAATCTGGTTTGACATTCCATTGGCCACTCCGCAGATACGGTGGGTTACTTCAGGCACCCGAGAGGTACTCCGGTAGCCTCAAGGACGGTGACAGGGAAGTTCTTGTTTACCCACACTTGCCATTGCTATTGTTCCAGGCTCCGAGACCCGGCAGGAGGATGAATATAGCGTCATTCTAAACTAGTTTTAGAAGTGCACGTCTATATGACTCTGCCAGAGGGTTGTCGTAGTCAGTGGGAGCAGCGGAAGCATTGGTGGACATCAGGCTTATGTCTATTTATAGACTAAAGCAGATATAGCGGAGATAGATCATCTATTTCTGATGTGAAGTCATAGGTTTGACTTCATCAGAATAGGGGATGGATCTGTTAAGAAGGTAGTAGGGTGTGATGTCGTGGTATTTGATGACATACACAGAGTAGGAAGTGATATTCCTATACTACGATCGGTTATATTTTGGTTGTCACACAGTGTTTTCTCCACACAGGACTTGGATATTATATCAGACATTCTGGTTACTAGATCTATAGTTTTAGATCTAGATTTGGGTGGTTTCCTAATCTGGGTACCTTGACAGCATTCTATGAGTATTTAGAATGGACGACTCCTGGCACGGTAGTACACCTGCAGGTAATGGAGTCACCCTCTCTAAAGGTGTCTTACAGACTAAAGGAGAGAGGGATACGCAAGATTGACAGATCACTTGCTTAGGCAATTGAGTCAGTCATGAGATGTCAAGTACCACACCAGATGTTGTTCTTGCAGTAGATGCAATAAGTTGATATTAATCCAATCCTGGAGAAACAATCGAAAGCAGTTTTAGGACATAAGTGCGTATTCTAGGGATGTGATAACGACAGCCTCTTTTAGGAGACGGTTATCATTCCAGGCTTCTAAGGTGACATGGATGGCAGAGTGGCTGTCAGAGTTATAGTTTCTCCTTCTGACGAGGGGCAGTATTTTGGACAGGTGGTCCATGGCAATACTGAGGGAGGCATGGCGCTGGGTACTGATTAAGTTCAGTTATCGATACAGTCTAAGAAGTTTGGATTTGGAGTTCATTTATGAGCTAGGTCCCATCAGATATCCAGACATACTCTAAGACAGGTATTGCTCATTTCGGGAGATGGCTTTCTCCGCGAACTTGAGATATAGAGAGACATAGAAAGAAACATCACAGCGGATCCACTCACTGAGGCTATTCCTCGAACGCAATAGTTTCGCAAACGAGCTTTGTGAGACTGACTAGTAGAGGAGTTGGGTGTTCGGTATCACACGGGCTGTGAGTATGCGACATCGCAATAATTAGCCTTGAGTGCAAGTGGGAGATTGTTGGAGATAGTGCCCTCAGAGTCAATTATTGGATCACAGGCACGTGATTGCGATGATTGAGGGAGGACCTATCCCGGTGGGACAGTCTTACTCGAGATGATAGTATGCTATCTGGTTTACCTTTATCATCGTGTACTGCTTCAGGTGACCTTAAAGGTCACTATTACACGCTGATAGAGCCCCTAGGATTCTTGCTTGACTGCCAGCAGTATGATGGCGATCATATACGTGAGAGCTGGTGGTCTATAAGCACATCCTTAAAAGGTCCCTAGTCGTGGGAGTTTCGAGACTGGGCATCGATACTCCATTAGTAGACTAGTGTGTAAGTCCATGCTACCTCTCCCGGTACTTTCGGGAATGCGGAATTTGGTAGAAAACGATTTTCTTAAAGATGGTAACATGGACCTAAAACCCGGATCTTGGTTAAACATCTATCTAACAACCTAACTATGAGTTTTAGCTACTCGGTTAGGGGGTTATACCTTGCTTGTCTTGAACTCCTTCGTCTTCAAAGCTCCGATGGTGGTCCGATGGCTTCTTCTCGTCGTCTCCGTACGCCGAAGATAGATCCACCTGAAAGCTCCAACCTTTAGCTCCTTCTTCGTTCTTTGAAGAAACTAGTTCACTTGGTTTGCTAAACCTAGTGAACTAGAATGAGTAGAGAAAAAATAGAATGGGATTTTATCTATGGTTCTTGATTCTCAACTCATGAGACAAGAGAACCATAGATCAAGAGAGGGAGCAAGAGGTTGAGGGTGAGAGCAAGAGGAGAGCTCAAGAACAAGAGAGAGAATGAGCAAGAAAGAATGAGCAAGTATTTTGTCTCTCACCCTCTCATAATCCAAAGCAATGATAACTCATCATATTAACAAAAGTCTTATGTGATGGTTAGAAGCAACCACAACCATATCATTTCATGCACTCATTTTACACAAATGAGCAAGTAAACAAAAGTCTTTGCCATGAAATGATGGCTATGGTTATCATGATGGTCAACTAGTCAAGCCTAGTCAACCGGTCAACAAGTCAACAAAAGTCAACAAGTCACCAAAGTCAACAAGTCAACAACCATATCACCATAATACTTAATTAATATAATAGTTAATCACATATCATATTCTCATTAGGGTTGAGCATAAAGTCAAATAGTCAACGGTCAACTGTCAACAACCCTAATGAGAATCCGCAGCCTCTGCCTCCCTGTCAACTGTGCATACACACCCGCATCCGCGTTCCGAGGAACACGAATGCAAACTGGATAAATCCAATCCCATAAGGCACACTAGGATCTGGCTTAAACCAAAGCCCGCTAGTGTAAACTGTCCGGACACTGTACGTGCACAAGTGCACGGATGTGACCGAACCCTGTCGCAAAACCATGCGACCTGTCGCAATACCATGCGACCTCTACTCTTTTGCCTAAAGGCGAAAAGCTTTCTGTGTGGGACTCTAAAGACTCGACACTACGCTGGCAGTGGGTTTAACCACAGACCGCAAGCGGCACTAGCTGTGCGTAACGGTCCCCAGGTAATGCCGACAAGAAGACGGACGAGGCGAAACCCATCTGAACTCCTACTGAGCCTGAGTGTGACATTCTCCGTACAGTCCGGTCTGTTCGTCTGATACATCGCATGGCGGGCCTAGGGGGCGGTAAACGTCAGTCCCCCAATAGCGGTACAAGTCGTGCCGGAGCGAAGCCCAAAACACCCTGAGATAACACTGGAAACCTACCAGTATATCTCGTTTGCCCTGGCCAGGGACTACTCGTGTAATGGCTCTCCAAGACACAGCGCGATGTCAACTCCCAATACCGGGAGAGACGAATCCTGTCTAACCGTCACTGCCTCCAAGTGCTTCGGGACTGCACCCAACCACCACCTGTTTGCACGACTCCTTTGAGCCGTGGTAGGGTAGTGATCAAAGTACAGTGGGAACACACCCGAGGCGAAGTGACAGTGTCAAGTCAGCGGACTAAGCTGTACTCATGTCACCTGGGAACTGATAACTGACGATAGGTATAATACCAACTAGTCAGTTCCCGACGAGTCCTGTCCAGTGTACCCGTAACCTAACGAGCACCCGCATACTATCTCAAGTACGACGTACTGACGGCTGTGGGACAGACCGTCTCCCACACTGGGATGAGAAGCGCATGCGCTGGTCTACTCCGGAGTATCGATGCCCTGTCTCGATAGTCCTGCGACCAGGGACCTGCATAAGGATGTGCTTATAGATTACCCAGCCCCACTAGTGTGACGGCCATCACATCGCTGGTAATCAAGCAAAGATCCTAAGGGCTCTACTAATGTGTATAGGCGATATACAAAAATAAACACATGTACACATTGAAGTAGAAACAAACCAAGTAGCATACTACTATTTTGAGCAAGATTGTACATACAAGGTGAATATCCCAAGCATCCATTAAGTAATATACAAACTAGTATGATACAGTAATGGCCTCTAGGGCATATACACTAACAATCTCCCACTTGCACTAAGGCCATGTACTGGCGTATCGAAGACCTATCATCTCGATCAGCCGCTCGAACTGAGTTTGGGGCAGGGCCTTGGTGAATGGATCAGCAGTGTTATCTTCTGAAGCGACTCTCCGAACCTCGATCTCCTGGTGATCTACGATCTCCCTGATCAGGTGATACCGCCTCAAGATGTGCCTGGATCTCTGATGGGACCTGGGTTCCTTCGCTAAAGCTATAGCCCCATTGTTGTCGCAATACAGAGGTATTGGATCAACAATGGACGGAACCACCTGAAGTTCTTTCAAGAACTTCCTCATCCAGACAGCTTCTTTTGCGGCATCAGATGTAGCGATGTATTCCGCTTCCATCGTCGAGTCTGCAACGGTTTCTTGTTTGGAACTCTTCCAACACACCGCCCCTCCATTGAGGGTAAAGACAAAACCCGACATGGACTTGGAATCATCCTTGTCACTCTGGAAGCTGGAGTCAGCAAAGGCCTCGATCTGGAGGTCTTTTCCGCCATACACCAAGAACATCTCCTTAGTCCTTCTCAGGTACTTGAGAATGTTCTTTACCGCTATCCAGTGTTTCTCCCCAGGGTTTGACTGATACCGGCTTACCACACTCAGTGCATAAGCTACATCCGGTCTGGTACACAACATCGCATACATTATAGAGCCTACCGCAGAAGCGTAGGGTATAATAGACATGCGATCCCTCTTTAAATCAGTCTTGGGAGACATCTCTTTGGAGAGGGTGATCCTGTGACAAGCCGGTAGGTTACCGCGCTTGGAATCTTCCATACTGAACCTCTTCAGTATGGTGTCGATGTACCTAGACTGCGAAAGTCCTAATATCCTCTTGGATCTGTCACGGTAGATCCGGATACCCAGAATGTACGAGGCATCACCCAGGTCTTTCATGGAGAACCTGTGTGACAACAACCCCTTGACAGATTGTAGCATAGGAATGTCATTTCCTATTAAGAGAATGTCATCCACGTATAAAACGAGGAATACTACAGTTCTCGCTACAAATCTACTATAGATGCATGGTTCATCTGGATTTTTGATAAAGCCAAATTCTTTGACCGTCTCATCAAAGCAGATGTTCCAACTCCGCGATGCCTGCTTTAGTCCATAGATGGACTTAAGCAACTTGCACACCTTTCTGCTGCTCCCACTCTGAATGAAACCCTCTGGCTGGTCCATATAGACACACTCCTCTAAATTTCCATTTAGAAAAGCTGTCTTTACGTCCATTTGCCAGATCTCATAATCGTGGAAGGCAGCAATGGCAAGAAGGATACGAATGGATTTCAGCATGGCTACTGGAGAAAAGGTTTCGTCGTAGTCCAAGCCAGGTCTTTGACGAAAACCCTTTGCTACCAGCCTAGCTTTATAGGTCTCAACCTGTCCATCTACACCAATCTTCCTTTTGAAGATCCACTTGCATCCTACGGGTTTTACCCCGTCTGGAGCAATGTCCAACGTCCATACCTTGTTGGTGTACATGGACTCCATTTCGGTCCGCATTGCATCCAGCCATTTCACTGAGTCAACGCTCTGAACGGCCTGCTGGAAGCTAGTAGGCTCATCATAATCTATGATGCAATCCTCTCTATCCCCGTCTACGAGAAAACCGTAGTATCTCTCGGGCGGATGAGTCTGCCTACTACTCCTGCGGAGCGGCATAGGAATGTCCTGTTCTTCCGAACCCTCTGGTTCCACTAAACTTTCAGTAATAGTCCGTGGTTCTGGAATTTCTTCCAGTTCTACTGCGCTCCCACTTATTTCTTTTTCTATGAACTGGTGTTCTAGAAAGTGGGCATGACAAGAAACAAGAACTTTTTGTTCCTCTTCACAGTAGAAGAAATATCCCTTGGAATTCTTTGGATATCCCACAAACTTGCACAGTACTGAGCGTGCCTCGAGCTTGTCCGCATGCTGCTTTTTGACAAAAGCTGGACTTCCCCATATCTTAATGTGATTAAGATGGGGTCTCTTCCCACACCACATCTCAAATGGCGTAGTAGGCACAGTCTTAGTGGGAACACGGTTCAAAAGGTATGCGGCTGATTCTAGCGCATATCCCCAGAATGATCGCGGCAACTCAGCGTTACTCATCATGGACCGCACCATATCCAATAGGGTGCGGTTCCGTCTCTCCGATACACCGTTATGTTGCGGGGTATATGGAGGAGTAAGCTGAGAGAGAATTCCATTCTCTTTTAAATAGTCCAGGAACTCGGCACTTAAGTATTCTCCACCTCGATCCGATCTTAGAATCTTAATACTTTTGCCGGTCTGTTTCTCCACTTCATTCTTATACTCCTGGAATTTTCCAAAGGCCTCGGACTTATGTTTCATTAAGAAGACATAACCGTACCTTGAGAAGTCATCCGTAAAAGTAATGAAGTAAGAATGTCCGCTTCGGGCATGTGTAGACATTGGACCGCACACGTCACTGTGTACGAGTCCTAAGAGCTCGCTCGCTCTTACTCCATGTCCAGTAAATGGAGTCTTTGTCATCTTTCCTTTGAGACAGGATTGACAAGTGGCATACGACTGATATTCGAACGCATTCAAATACCCTTCTGTATGTAACTTCGTCAACCTTCTCTCATTGATGTGACCCAATCTACAATGCCATAAGAAAGTCTGATTTATTTCTGGAGACTTTCTTTTGTGTGTATTCTGGACATTAAAAATCTGTGGTTGGTTTAACACGTATATACCATTACTCAAAGTACCTGACCCAATCAAAACTTGATTAAGGTGAATGTTTACAACATTGCTTACAAACGCAAATTCATAACCTTCTTTAGAAACTAAAGATACAGAAATGATATTACAAGTTGCGTTAGGTACAAAAAAGCAATTACGCAAAACCAAAACATGTCCATCTGACATTCCCAGGTGATAGTCCCCCACGGCTTTAGCATCCATGCTAGCTCCGTTCGCAACTCTGAGGGTCATATCACCTGCCTTCAAAACCCTACGGTTTCTCAACGCCTGCAAAGAATTACAGATATGAGATCCTGATCCGGTATCCAATACCCAGGAAGTAGAGTTTATTGAAAGACAGTTTTCAATAACATACACACCTGAAGCTGAAGTTGCAACCTGCTTCAATTCCTGTGTTCTGGCCTTCCAGGCCCTGCAATCATTCTTCCAGTGTCCTCTCTTATGATAATAGAAGCATTCTTCCTTATCCACAAGCTTCCCCGCTATCTTTGTTGCTTTACCTTTTCCCTTCGTATCCACTTTACTAACACCGCCCCTTGGTTTGGCGGGGGCCTTCTTCTTCTTTCCCTTGGCTTTCGCCTTGGACCTAGAAGAAGATGATCCTCCTACAAACAAAGTGGATGTTTCCCTACCTTTCTGTAGGGTGCCCTCTGCGCTCCTCAGCATGTTGAGGAGCTCTGATAGTTCAACCTCTTTTTCTTGTAGGTTGAAGTTCAGTATAAACTGGGCGTAAGTGGAAGGAAGGGACTGGAGAACTATATCCGTATATAGCTCACTCTCCAATGTGATCCCTAGGTCAGCGAGCTCCTCAATGTAGCCGATCATCTTTAGCACGTGCTCGGCTACTGATGATCCGACGGCCATTCTTGTCGAAAATAACTTTTTCGACGCTTCGTATCTTGCGATACGTGATTGCTCTCCATACAGTTCTTTTGTATGGAGCAATATGGACTCCATGTCCATATTCTCATGCCTCCTCTGATGTTCGTTGTCCATCGAGGCAAGCAGGAGGCATTTGGCCTTCGCGCTATCAATCTCCCAAGTCTTACGGATTTCCTTATCCGCGACGCTGGAAGTTGGACCAGGGACAGGGGGAGCTTTGGTGGTAAGAAGATACCCCAGCTTGTCATAAGTGATTGCTATCTTGACATTCCTGAGCCAATCTTTGTAGTTTGGCCCTGTCAGTTTGTTTTTATCTAGGAGTAACTTAAGTCCAGTCATGTTGATTGGTCGCTGCAATTAGGAGAGAGAAGAAGAAACACTCAGCATGATGCTCTTGCAAGTTTAGAGTGGTTTTTAGTTTGTCTAAACAGGATGGCTCCCACTGTTTCTCGAATCCCTCCTCAAACCATAAAGGAAGAATTAGTCAGGATCAATCCCACCGTACAATACTTGCTTAACCGTTCAGCCAGGCCGGTGTCGGTACTTCGAGGGAGGTTTTCCAACGCTTTCGCGAAGTTCCTTAATTAAAGAACCTCTTTTCCCTGGGGGCGTAGCCCCGCTAACACCTTTCTAGGCACCTACTAGGTTTATAGCATTGATCGTTAAGTGAGAAATTTCCCGAGGAGTAGCATATACTCACAGTAGGATCGGGATCCAAATATCATTGCGTGACGAAACTGAAAGAATCCTACCAGAATCATCACACTCCAAATGGTATGCAAATCTAGCAAGTTTCAGTACTTATGAAACTCCCGATGTGGATTTTTGCCCCATGCTCTTATGACCTTGACTTTGGCCAAAATATCATAAGTCACATGTCAAGTTCTACCCGTCATTATCCAGGTTAATTTGGATCCATCCGTACCTACCCTTGACTTTGGCCAAAATGGCAGTACGACTGTCCCAAACCAACGCATCTATCTATGCTACACATGAACACCCAATAGCTACCAATCACTGTGCCTTGACTTTGGCCAACATACACAGCTTGAATACTATTGACTATTCATGCGAAACGACGGAGGGCTACGGATGGTTTTGGCAAAACCGTGAACGTAGTGAACTTGATTTGGTCGATGGAACGAGATAGCTTTTAAAAGGAGTGGCTCAAGCTCCGCATTTAAAAGTTGTTTTTGAAAAGAACCGAGTGGTTTTTCGAAAGTGTTCCAACGACTTTAACTTGGTTTATTATCTTGCATTAGTTCTTTTAATGCGTGATATTCTTGCATTAGTTCTTTTAATGCGTCCCATCATTTAATCCTACCATTGCAGAAAACAACCAAAATATGACGTACGCTTATGCCATTCGCATTCGCCACTGGGCCCCGTCATTACCCGTTAGGTTACTTAACTAACGACAGAGCGGGGGCTGGGCTAGCGCGTCTGTAAAACATAAGCAACGCCTAAATAATATCATATATAGATATACTGTAATGATAAACATTTCAGATCACAGATAAATACATTGGATATACTAGCAATCTGTAATTTGTACGAGCCTGTAACAAAAACAGATAACACGGTCGCGGTGAATAGCCAAAACCCCACCCAAGACCCCTACGGGTGCGGCAAACTACCCGCCAAGTACCCGAAGCGTAGCAACCTCCCTCATCTCCATGAGTAGGCCACTCGACACTTCGGCATACCCGGTAGTTTGTGTACCCCCTCCATGGGTCTATCCTAGGAGCAAAAACAGTAAAAAGAAATTATACAATGACGGCTACAACCCCTTCCCGGTTGTGCGGCAATACAAATAATTATTACATCAATTTACAAATTTACATGAATTGCAAGAAAAGAAAACTCTCGTCTCACAACCCCTGGCTATTCACCCGCGACAATCCAACATATTTATATACACATTCCAGCACATTACAGATCACAGATTTGTATAACCCCCACTAATCGACATATAGCGATTAGTAGACGTTCAATACAAATATCACATTACAGAAAAACCCGTTAGCTCAAGTCTTTTAGAAGTTCGATCAAAAATACGGATTTTCGGGACCCCAAAATAAAATTTTCGTTCTGGAAAATCTGGGTTGAAAATACATATACTAAAAATCCCAAAATACCCCAATTAGCAAACTGCAAAAAATAAAACCCATGACCGAGTCAACTCGGCCGCGGTTCCTCGGCGGGAGCGTGCTCCCGCCGCGGAACCGCGGCGCTTTGATCGAGTCATGGGCCCAAATTTTTGCAGTTTCTTTAAAAAAGCCTGAGTCGATTTTTGGTGTATATTAAAAAGGTTTTCCAGCACTTTTAAAATCGACAGAAAGTTTAAAATTCCGGGGTTCGTTTCGGGACTTTTTCGTTGATCGATCTTCTAGTTACTTGCTAACATGTTAGATAGAGTTTAACTAGGCTCTGATACCACTGTAAGTCCATGCTACCTCTCCCGGTACTTTCGGGAATGCGGAATTTGGTAGAAAACGATTTTCTTAAAGATGGTAACATGGACCTAAAACCCGGATCTTGGTTAAACATCTATCTAACAACCTAACTATGAGTTTTAGCTACTCGGTTAGGGGGTTATACCTTGCTTGTCTTGAACTCCTTCATCTTCAAAGCTCCGATGGTGGTCCGATGGCTTCTTCTCGTCGTCTCCGTACGCCGAAGATAGATCCACCTGAAAGCTCCAACCTTTAGCTCCTTCTTCGTTCTTTGAAGAAACTAGTTCACTTGGTTTGCTAAACCTAGTGAACTAGAATGAGT
Source organism: Agapanthus africanus (assembly GCA_030015575.1). Lineage (NCBI taxonomy): Eukaryota > Viridiplantae > Streptophyta > Magnoliopsida > Asparagales > Amaryllidaceae > Agapanthus > Agapanthus africanus. The sequence continues at coordinate 350,970,180 of CM057350.1, read as the reverse complement.
AGAGAAGAAATAGAATGGGATTTTATCTATGGTTCTTGATTCTCAACTCATGAGACAAGAGAACCATAGATCAAGAGAGGGAGCAAGAGGTTGAGGGTGAGAGCAAGAGGAGAGCTCAAGAACAAGAGAGAGAATGAGCAAGAAAGAATGAGCAAGTATTTTGTCTCTCACCCTCTCATAATCCAAAGCAATGATAACTCATCATATTAACAAAAGTCTTATGTGATGGTTAGAAGCAACCACAACCATATCATTTCATGCACTCATTTTACACAAATGAGCAAGTAAACAAAAGTCTTTGCCATGAAATGATGGCTATGGTTATCATGATGGTCAACTAGTCAAGCCTAGTCAACCGGTCAACAAGTCAACAAAAGTCAACAAGTCACCAAAGTCAACAAGTCAACAACCATATCACCATAATACTTAATTAATATAATAGTTAATCACATATCATATTCTCATTAGGGTTGAGCATAAAGTCAAATAGTCAACGGTCAACTGTCAACAACCCTAATGAGAATCCGCAGCCTCTGCCTCCCTGTCAACTGTGCATACACACCCGCATCCGCGTTCCGAGGAACACGAATGCAAACTGGATAAATCCAATCCCATAAGGCACACTAGGATCTGGCTTAAACCAAAGCCCGCTAGTGTAAACTGTCCGGACACTGTACGTGCACAAGTGCACGGATGTGACCGAACCCTGTCGCAAAACCATGCGACCTGTCGCAATACCATGCGACCTCTACTCTTTTGCCTAAAGGCGAAAAGCTTTCTGTGTGGGACTCTAAAGACTCGACACTACGCTGGCAGTGGGTTTAACCACAGACCGCAAGCGGCACTAGCTGTGCGTAACGGTCCCCAGGTAATGCCGACAAGAAGACGGACGAGGCGAAACCCATCTGAACTCCTACTGAGCCTGAGTGTGACATTCTCCGTACAGTCCGGTCTGTTCGTCTGATACATCGCATGGCGGGCCTAGGGGGCGGTAAACGTCAGTCCCCCAATAGCGGTACAAGTCGTGCCGGAGCGAAGCCCAAAACACCCTGAGATAACACTGGAAACCTACCAGTATATCTCGTTTGCCCTGGCCAGGGACTACTCGTGTAATGGCTCTCCAAGACACAGCGCGATGTCAACTCCCAATACCGGGAGAGACGAATCCTGTCTAACCGTCACTGCCTCCAAGTGCTTCGGGACTGCACCCAACCACCACCTGTTTGCATGACTCCTTTGAGCCGTGGTAGGGTAGTGATCAAAGTACAGTGGGAACACACCCGAGGCGAAGTGACAGTGTCAAGTCAGCGGACTAAGCTGTACTCATGTCACCTGGGAACTGATAACTGACGATAGGTATAATACCAACTAGTCAGTTCCCGACGAGTCCTGTCCAGTGTACCCGTAACCTAACGAGCACCCGCATACTATCTCAAGTACGACGTACTGACGGCTGTGGGACAGACCGTCTCCCACACTGGGATGAGAAGCGCATGCGCTGGTCTACTCCGGAGTATCGATGCCCTGTCTCGATAGTCCTGCGACCAGGGACCTGCATAAGGATGTGCTTATAGATTACCCAGCCCCACTAGTGTGACGGCCATCACATCGCTGGTAATCAAGCAAAGATCCTAAGGGCTCTACTAATGTGTATAGGCGATATACAAAAATAAACACATGTACACATTGAAGTAGAAACAAACCAAGTAGCATACTACTATTTTGAGCAAGATTGTACATACAAGGTGAATATCCCAAGCATCCATTAAGTAATATACAAACTAGTATGATACAGTAATGGCCTCTAGGGCATATACACTAACATAGTGTATACAGTCGAGACCCCGACGAGGGGCGGTGGCCGGTCTCACAAGCCACTGGTGTCAGTTGGTTCACCTAAGATGTATACAGGTGCTCATTAGGTTATGAGTACACCGGACAGGACTCGCCGGGAACCTGCTAGTTGGGATTATACCAGACGTCAGATAGCAGTTCCCTGGTGACATGTGTACAGGTTAGTTCATCGACCTCAGATCGTCATTTGTCTCGTGTGAGTTCCCACTGTGCTTTGATTACTACCCTACCACGGCTCAAAGGAGTCGTGCAAACAGGTTTTAGTTGGGTACAGTCCCGAGCCACATGGAGGCAGTGAGCGGATCTGCAGGGGTTCGTCTCTCCCGGTATTGGGGGTGAGGTCGCGCTGTGTCTAGGAGAGCCATTACACAAAGCCCTCGGCCGAGGCAGGAGATTTACTGGTAGGTATTCCAGTAGTATCTCAGGGTGTTCTGGGCTTCACTCCGACACGACTTGTACCGCTTTTGGGGGTCTGACTTTTACCAACCCCCTAGGCCCGCCATGCGATGCTCATAGACGAACGGACCGGACTGTACGGATATTGTCACTGACAGGCTCAGTAGGGTGTCAGGATGAGTTCGCTCATCGACGTCCCTTTTGGTCAATAGCTGGTGGCCCGTCACGTATTGGCTAATACCTCTGACGTGCTAGTGGTTAAATCCACAGCCATTGTATTGACGAGTCTTTAGAGTCCACCACACTTTCAGTTACTCAAGCTTTCGGGCGAAACACTGTAGAGGCCGTATGGAGATATGGCAGGGTCCGATCAGATACGTGCGGTATTGCACGGATCAGGATCGGACGGTTAGTATTAGTGGCCGTATGGTTATATGGCAGGGTTCGATCAGATACGTGCGGTATTGCACGCAGCAGGATCGAACGGATATTACTAGCCGGCTTTGGTTTAAGCCGGATCCTTGTATAGTACTGTGTAGATTTTGTCTCATTGCATTTGTATCCGGATGGAATACAGATGCGGGTGTGTATGCACAGTATCGGGGTTTTCCTGTAATTTATTACGGGACCAGTTTTCTGGAGTTGCCAGTTTGCATTCCGTTCCGGCCGGTTTTCCTTTGTTCTTTCCCGGCCGGACTTTTCCGATGGAGGGGGTTATTTGCAAGTTTGCAAATAACATTTTGTGGAGGGCTTTCTTGCTTATTGGTGGCATCATGATAGTTTTTCATGATGAGATTCTTTTTCCTTCTTATCACTTGCTTTATGTTGATTAGAATTGATTTGATATTGTGATGATGGTTTTGGGTGTGGTCACCTCTTGCCTTTTACTACACTCACCTCCCTTTGTATTATGTTTCATTCCCTCCACCATTTCCATGAGAGATTGGCCGGCCACATCTTTGAGAGGGGAGAAAATGAGAGAGTTCATTTTGGTTAAGTGAGGAATTCTTCATCTCATCTTCTTCTTGCTAGAAAATTGAAAGCACCAATTTTCTTTACCTCTTCCTCCATCCATCAATGGCAACTACATAAACTCCAAGAGACAAAGTTTCTACACTACATTCTACAGCACATCTTGGGTACGTCGACTTGCCAGCTTCGTGCCCGAGTTGCCTCGGCATTGAGGTGGGATCCCGTAAAAGATACAGACGATGTGGTACCCTTCCGGCAAGGAGGCGACGACCGGAGTTTCCGCGGGAGATCGGGACGATGACGAGAAGACCGGAGGACTCGGATCACTCGGTATATCTCTCACCCTTTCTCTTGTTAGCTAGTATCGGTTAATGGTTACGATCCGGGTATATTGTCCGCGGTAGCGCCAATTTAAAAGTTAAGAAAATTTTGATTCCGCATTTTGGCCTCGGATAGACGGCCGGGGCGCTGCCGTGGCACAACAAGTACTAGCCATACGTAACGGGCTAGCAGGTATTGACCAAAAGGGAGGTCGATGAGCGAACTCATCCTGACACCCTACTGAGCCTGTTAGTGACATTATCCGTACAGTCCGGTCTGTTCGTCTATGAGCATCGCATGTCGGGTCTAGGGGGTTGGTAAAAGTCAGACCCCCAAAAGCGGTACAAGTCATGTCGGAGTGTAGCCCAGAACACCCTGAGATACTACTGGAATACCTATCAGTAAATCTCCTGCCTTGGCCAAGGACTTCGTGTAATGGCTTTCCTAGACACAGCGCGACCTCACCCCCAATACCGGGAGAGACGAACCCCTGCCGATCCGCTCACTGCCTCCATATGGCTCGGGATTGTACCCAACTAAAACCTGTTTGAATGACTCCTTTGAGCCGTGGTAGAGTAATAATCAAAGCACTGTAGGAACTCACATGAGACAAATGACGATCTCAGGTCGATGAACTAACCTGTACACATGTCACCAGGGAACTGCTATCTGACGTAAGGTATAGTACCAACTAGCATGTTCCCGGCGAGTCCTGTCCGGTGTACTCATAACCCAATGAGCACCTTTATACATCTTAGGTGATCCAACTGACACCAATGGCTTGTGAGACTGGCCACCGCCCCTCGTCGGGATCTCGACTGTATACACTAGTCTACTAATGGTGTCTCGAAACTCCTATGACTAGGAACCTTTTAAAGATGTGCTTATAGACCCCAGCTCCCACGTATATGATCGCCATCATACTGCTGGCAGTCAAGCAAGAATCCTAAGGTCTTTATCAACGTGTAATAGCGACCTGTAAGGTCAACTAAAGCAGTACACGATGATAAAGACAAACCATGGTAGCATACTATTCTCTATCAACGTGTAATAGTGAACTACAATGTCATCTAAAGCATGTACACGATGATAAAGACAAACCAGATAGTATACAAACCTCTCGAGTAAGACTATCCTACCGGTATAGGTCCTCCCTCAATCATTGCAATCACGTGCCTGCGATCCAGTAATTGACTCTGAGGGCACTATATCCAACAATCTCCCACTTGCACTCAAGGGTAATTATTGCGATATCGCATACTGTAACGTTTTAAAAATAATTAAATGAATAAAATTGTTTAAGTGAATTTTATGATTTTCGGCAAAGTAAAATGTATTTTTCGTAAAACTAAACCGTGATTGTTTTTCATTATAATTTTAAAAATACCTATTTTAATTATTTATTTACTAGTAAATGGTGTTTATTTAGCCACTTATAAATTTTTAGTTTAATTAAATATTTTTCCTAAATTAATTATTTTAAATGTTAACATAAGCTTTATTTTTACACTAAATTAGTGTAAATTACAAATTTGAATGGTTTTAATTTGTAAAAATGAACCATGGCATATTAGAAGTTAGTGTGTATCATGCAAAATTTATTTTCAAATTTTTCCATTTTTCTAGAGTTTTCTTGAGTTGCTATAGTAAAGAAATAAAATAAAATAAAGAAATGCATGAAAAGACAATTTGAGGTGATATTTGGGGGAAACTTCTACACAATTTTTTTCACTCTCTTCTTTCTCTCCCTCACCTCCACATAATGGCCGGCCTCACCCCATGGCATCCCCCCCCCCCATTTCCACTTCATTTTTTTGTTCAAAATTCATCAAAAATCTATCAAAAATTCAACAAAAATTGCACAAAATCCTATTTATTTCCTACCCTTTTATTCTTGCTCATTTTTACATGGATTTTGGAGTGGGAAAGCATGCATTCTGGAGGCTCATTTTCATGTTTGGATTTCATAGTTTGGAGGTATAAATCTTCTCCTTTTTATTTATTGTTATTAGTTGTTTCTTTTAAATATAATTAGATTTAATATATTAATTCTAGTTGCAAATTTTAAAATTCAAGTTAGGGTTTGTAAATTCAAGTGGTGGTTTTTATTAATTAATTAGGGTTATAATAACTAGTCTACCATTTTTAGAAGTGGAAAAATCTTGCATGGTTATTGTATAATAATTTGTGTATTCAAATTGTTTAAATTAAGCTATTTAGCTAACTAGTTTTTTATAAAATATATATGTGGGTAATATAAAATTCTAATTTAGATTGCTATCATTAGATTGTAGTTTTAGTGAGAATATTAGCATGTTAATGGAAAGAAAAACTTAGTTTGATCACTAGTTTCTTTTGATAATTGGAAAATACTAATAAAATGCTATTTTTTTGTAAACTAGATTTTGGAAATTCCTAAATAAATGAGATTAAAAATATAATCATGGTTTCATTATATCATTATCATCATGAATTGTATTTTAATACATTAATTCATGCAAAATCATGTTTTGTGGAGGAATTGTGGTATTTTGCTTGAAAATTGTTGAAAATTGTTAAAGGTTGCAAACTAGAAATTTCAAATTAATACAAATTTGTGTAATAAAAATAGAGTAATGGTTTGTATAGTCTAGTTATGCTTTTTAATGAGTTTTATGACCATTGGTTTCATTTAAATGTCAAGTTTTGATGAAAAACGGTAAATTGGCATTTTCGGGTTTTACGAAATTGGACGGTTTGATCGATTTTTAAGGTTTCGATGGATTTAATCATGTTATATATTATTAGTAACGAGTTTTAAAACTATGAGTTATTTGTTGATGTTATCTCGATCCATCGGAGTTTATACGCCGATATCGAGCGATATTTGGTGCTTTTGCGTGGACGGGATATAGGTTTTAACCTATGCTTGTTCTTTACGTCGTTTTGACTTTTGTATGTGATTCAGTTTACGATGCTATTTATATGTTTGCGTTTAGGTACCCCTCACGTGGACTGCGGGCATTGAAGAGGAGGGTGGCGACACCGTCTTCGGCAGACATGGACCAGGTGAGTAGATGTATATCTACGGGGGGAAGTCGGGTGGATAGCGTTTAGCACCCCCGTAACGTAGAGTAGGAATAGTACTTATTGACATTAGGAAGCCAGATGTGACCCTAGATTCTTAATGCGTAGGACCCTAGTAATAACCCTAGGCTGGACTAGACTGATTTAGGGAAACCATATCAGAGGATGAGTACCTTGGAAGAGGTTCGTAGGTTTCAGGTAGAAACACACACACGCACACACTAAAACTCGACTTGGTGTATACGTGCATGTATATATACATATAGGACTAGGTATAGGTATATATACATATACAACATGTGTATGGGATACATTGATGTGATATGATATCCGAGGTATGATGAAACAGTATAACTGGGCTTGATGCCATGATTCTTGACTATACAGTCGTATTAAGTGTTAGCGGATCATTAGAGAATGAGATAATGAACAGGGATACATAAATTATAATGGGTGGTGATGATATTGAGGTACATGGGACTCTAAAATAGTATCTAGACTGTAGCTTATGACTGATCACGATATGATATATGTATGACTTGATTACGACATCATATAGGTGTGACCTGATATCGATATCATATAGGTGTGACCTGATGTTGATATCATATAGGTGTGACTTGATGACGATATGATATCAGTATGACTTAATCACAATATGATACAAATGACATGATATTTCTGAGGATAAACTAGTGACGCAGATTATGATGGCAATGATATATGATTGATGTAGGCGGTTACAGTTTAGCATCTTGATCATGAGATGTGTTGGTGATGGCATTATACGAATGATGAGACACCTAGGAGATACTTGACCCGTACCCCGATATTGGGATGCCGTACGATGGATTTTACCGTACGAGGCATAGATATGATGATTGATCTGCACTCTTGGTTCGAGGAAGCCGTACTACATACGTGACGCTATTGAGGCTGGATCGCCGACTATTAGAGATATTGATTCAGACCTTAGGTAGACTCTTGTTTCTTATTGACTAGTTTCTTAGGTTTAGTTCCTTAGGAGGTTAGATGGACACTAGTTTAGGTTCGATTCATATAGTGATAGTTGTACTCGTATATCGCAGAGGGGTGGATAATGCAATCTGTCTTTACATTCATACTGTAATCATCATGGTGCATGTTCTTACATATGTTGCTAATCAGTATAAACCTTACCTGTTAGGACACCAGCACCATTACCGATGATGCGCATATTCCACGCACACTTATTTGCCGGCTCACACACATCATCATCGGTAATTGCTATGTCACGTACACTTTAGATCATATTGTCTTTTATTGATAGAATCAGTTAACAACTAGACCGATATAATATTGTGATTACTCTCTGATGTTAGTATAGACATGATATTTATTACTTGACATTCATGCATTCATATTATCATGTTATCATGCAGTATCATGGGCATATGCCGACACTTATCATATACTTACTCATGATTTTAAGATTTGGATTTCTATGAGATTTCTGGATTTTTAGGGAAAACCGCAAGAATATATAAACAAACTTCTCTCTCTCTCCTCTTCTCTTTTAAAATAAGATGCGGTTTTCTCGTAATGTATGTGTCGTCCACCATGAGATTTCATGTTTTCTGATGGATTTCGAGACCCGATTCGAGGAGTGGATGAACCGTCTCGGGTACATGGTGGGCCCGGTATGGTACACCGGGGCAAGAAGATTGAGTTGTAGACGATGAGCCTGGCAGGGGAAGGCTACCAACCGGTGATGTCTGGCGCGGCGGATATCCGGAGGATACCGACCGTTGTCTTGAGATTTGATGATATAGGCCGATCCGGACTGACGGAGCCCGAGAGACTATGAGACTTGAGATTTACATGTTTGTGTCGATGCTTGACACGGATTTCCATGGATTTCATTGTTGAGATTTCAGATTCCTATACACATTTTACTATGATAACAGCTAAAGATTTCTTATACAGATATATCTTGATTTCAGGATTGGTTATTTTACATTCATGGTGCATGCATATCCATGCATATGACATAGTACTATATGAGGCACTGACACGAGCACGGAGTATCTGCACTTACACGTAGTATTACCCTGCTATTACTAGATGATTGGGACTTAGTAGTGTATTATTATGACCTAGGATAGCGTCGTGCATTCGATTTCTTTTCGTAGATGTCTTCTACTCACGAGATGGCAACTCACCCCTGTTGTGCCAAATTGTATTACAGGTTCGATGTACAGGTTTCCCTGGCAGCTTGCTGGCACATCTTTTCTTCAGGGTGATTTGCACGGTAGGTTGGTTCACTTGTATCTGAACCACCATTGTATTTTTATTCTTTCATTTGTATCTAGTAAGCTCCATCAACCATATTTGTATTACTTGATAAGTTTATTGGACCAGTCTTTTATTTCGACCTTAGAGTCGCGTATGTATTATTCTGATCTGGTGGTTTTGTTTTCTTTTGAGTTTTGAGCCTCGCCCTTTGGCGTTGTATATTATTGTGCTTGTTGTGGTTGTTTCCGCCTGTTGGCGTTGAGCTAGCTCCCATTTGGGGATGTTTTTTTTATTGTTTATGTATATTATACTTGTTGTACCCGTTTGGGGGCCAGTTTTTACAGAGGAAACTCTGCGGAAATTTTTGGGAAATTTGCTGATGCTTTTAAACTTGTTTTCTTCTTCTTCTTCTTCTTCTATTGTTTAGATTTCTGGGCTTCGGCTTACTTAGGTTACGTGGCGCCTCTAGACGCTTCGTAATCTAAGTGCCGGTCACGTTCCGTACTTTCGGGTCGTGACAAAATTGGTATCAGAGCGCTAGGTTTAACCCTGTATAAGTCTAGGTGACCCTTGGTTGATGGAGTAGGCGATTTAGGTAGAGTAACGTACCGTGGGTATGGTCCGCGGCATACTTACGATACGCTACTCTGCTTAAGGAGCCTTAGGATGTACATTGTTTACACTGTATTTCATTCGTTCCTTTGATCTATCTTCGTCGATGTCGGATGGTGGTTTCTGTTACCACGGACAGAGGGAGCTACGGCTCAAATGCGATAACCATTAGGGTATCGTTTATTCTTGAGGATTGAAGCATTACTTAGCGTGCGGACGAAGGGTATTCACATGCCGTCCGGATGAAGTTAAAAGGGTTCGAACGATTATCAGAAAACCATTTTCCCAAGTTTAAGGTATTCGGAACAACATGCAGGTATTTCAATGGACCCTCTAGAAGAATGAAACCCTAACTCGACATAATGACCACGAGAACGCCCTTGAACCTTAAGGGTTTACGGCAGTTCCGCGGTGCCATTAGTGAGGCTTGGGTTTGCCCTTTTACGACTGGTTCATCGATGCTGGGGTATGTACCGGATATTTTTAAACTGTACTTGAGTGTTGAGCTCTCGGGGAATTATAGGATTTTGATGGATCGATCGAAAAGTTTAATGTAGTCCGGATATCAAGTGAAGGGATCGACTACGTGGGAGACACTAGATATGAGTAATGCCGTCGGTAGCGCAGTCAGCACACCTATGAAAGGACAAGATTGAAGCAGCCGACATCAGAGGAAAGAGGCGCACATTGACGATAGTGTTTACGATTGTAATTTAGTGATTTGAATTTCATATTTTCGTTGATTGGATTTTGGTATTTTGAGGACTTTGTTCTACGATTGGTATTTCATGTGTGTACCTTCATTACATTCTATTTGTGTTTCATATATCAGTTGTATTGATATTGTTTAGTACACACCCAGTACACTTGATTTGGTTTTATATATTTTGAGATTTTTGATTTGATTTCGTGCATAGGGGTTACACATGATTTTGACATATGTTTCGACCTAGTTTTCATGCATTTTTGTGCTGTGATTTCGATTTTGATATTCGATGTATGTTTTCGTGCACCATGTGCACCTGATTAGGATTCTTGCGCATACTTGGCGCACTTGATGCGATTTTGTGTACACCAGATGCACTAAATCGGGGTTTTGTGCAGATTAGATGCACCTGATATTGAGTCGTGCACGCCCGTTGCACTTGACAGATGTTTTTGGTGCACACCTGTTGCACTTAGTTTTGTTGTTGTGTGTATTCGTGGTATCTGTATTTGGTTTCGATTTCAGTGCGCACCGGACGCACATGATATTTTATTGATGTGATTAGGATTGATTTCAGTTTGAGCAGTATGTTTTCATAATCATTATTATTTGATTTAGTAACCAGGCGGGACGTGTATGTTAAATAAATGATATATATATATATGCTATTTTTTTTTAAATAAACGTCCGCTACTTATGCCGTGACACGTGCATTGCACGGCGATTTTCAAGAGGGGTTTTTGTATGCTTCTTTATTATGATGTTTAGGCGATTTTACTAGGATGCGAACTATATATAAGTTATAGATTGATGTATATTATGATGGTTTTCATATTGGGTTTTAATATTTTATTATCGTCATAACTCCGATGATTGCGTTATGCTTGACGGAGTTGATTTTAGTTTTGTATTGATGATTTCGGAGCCCCGACGATTTGAGTGTTTTGCTAAACGTTTTAGTATTTGGAGGGGGAGTTTTAATTTAAATTCGGGGACCAAATTTCTTAAAGGGGGGAAGATTGTAACGTTTTAAAAATAATTAAATAAATAAATAAATGAATAAAATTGTTTAAGTGAATTTTATGATTTTCGGCAAAGTAAAATGTATTTTTCGTAAAACTAAACCGTGATTGTTTTTCATTATAATTTTAAAAATACCTATTTTAATTATTTATTTACTAGTAAATGGTGTTTATTTAGCCACTTATAAATTTTTAGTTTAATTAAATATTTTTCCTAAATTAATTATTTTAAATGTTAACATAAGCTTTATTTTTACAATAAATTAGTGTAAATTACAAATTTGAATGGTTTTAATTTGTAAAAATGAACCATGGCATATTAGAAGTTAGTGTGTATCATGCAAAATTTATTTTCAAATTTTTCCATTTTTCTAGAGTTTTCTTGAGTTGCTATAGTAAAGAAATAAAATAAAATAAAGAAATGCATGAAAAGACAATTTGAGGTGATATTTGGGGGAAACTTCTACACAATTTTTTTCACTCTTCTTTCTCTCCCTCACCTCCACATAATGGCTGGCCTCACCCCATGGCATCCCCCCCATTTCCACTTCATTTTTTTGTTCAAAATTCATCAAAAATCTATCAAAAATTCAACAAAAATTGCACAAAATCCTATTTATTTCCTACCCTTTTATTCTTGCTCATTTTTACATGGATTTTGGAGTGGGAAAGCATGCATTCTGGAGGCTCATTTTCATGTTTGGATTTCATAGTTTGGAGGTATAAATCTTCTCCTTTTTATTTATTGTTATTAGTTGTTTCTTTTAAATATAATTAGATTTAATATATTAATTCTAGTTGCAAATTTTAAAATTCAAGTTAGGGTTTGTAAATTCAAGTGGTGGTTTTTATTAATTAATTAGGGTTATAATAACTAGTCTACCATTTTTAGAAGTGGAAAAATCTTGCATGGTTATTGTATAATAATTTGTGTATTCAAATTGTTTAAATTAAGCTATTTAGCTAACTAGTTTTTTATAAAATATATATGTGGGTAATATAAAATTCTAATTTAGATTGCTATCATTAGATTGTAGTTTTAGTGAGAATATTAGCATGTTAATGGAAAGAAAAACTTAGTTTGATCACTAGTTTCTTTTGATAATTGGAAAATACTAATAAAATGCTATTTTTTTGTAAACTAGATTTTGGAAATTCCTAAATAAATGAGATTAAAAATATAATCATGGTTTCATTATATCATTATCATCATGAATTGTAGTTTAATACATTAATTCATGCAAAATCATGTTTTGTGGAGGAATTGTGGTATTTTGCTTGAAAATTGTTGAAAATTGTTAAAGGTTGCAAACTAGAAATTTCAAATTAATACAAATTTGTGTAATAAAAATAGAGTAATGGTTTGTATAGTCTAGTTATGCTTTTTAATGAGTTTTATGACCATTGGTTTCATTTAAATGTCAAGTTTTGATGAAAAACGGTAAATTGGCATTTTCGGGTTTTACGAAATTGGACGGTTTGATCGATTTTTAAGGTTTCGATGGATTTAATCATGTTATATATTATTAGTAACGAGTTTTAAAACTATGAGTTATTTGTTGATGTTATCTCGATCCATCGGAGTTTGTACGCCGATATCGAGCGATATTTGGTGCTTTTGCGTGGACGGGATATAGATTTTAACCTATGCTTGTTCTTTGCGTCGTTTTGACTTTTGTATGTGATTCAGTTTACGATGCTATTTATATGTTTGCGTTTAGGTACCCCTCACGTGGACTGCGGGAATTGAAGAGGAGGGTGGTGACACCGTCTTCGGCAGACATGGACCAGGTGAGTAGATGTATATCTGCGGGGGGAAGTCGGGTGGATGGCGTTTAGCACCCCCGTAACGTAGAGTAGGAATAGTACTTATTGACATTAGGAAGCCAGATGTGACCCTAGATTCTTAATGCGTAGGACCCTAGTAATAACCCTAGGCTGGACTAGACTGATTTAGGGAAACCATATCAGAGGATGAGTACCTTGGAAGAGGTTCGTAGGTTTCAGGTAGAAACACACACACGCACACACTAAAACTCGACTTGGTGTATACGTGCATGTATATATACATATAGGACTAGGTATAGGTATATATACATATACAACATGTGTATGGGATACATTGATGTGATATGATATCCGAGGTATGATGAAACAGTATAACTGGGCTTGATGCCATGATTCTTGACTATACAGTCGTATTAAGTGTTAGCGGATCATTAGAGAATGAGATAATGAACAGGGATACATAAATTATAATGGGTGGTGATGATATTGAGGTACATGGGACTCTAAAATAGTACCTGGACTGTAGCTTGTGACTGATCACGATATGATATATGTATGACTTGATTACGACATCATATAGGTGTGACCTGATATCGATATCATATAGGTGTGACCTGATGTTGATATCATATAGGTGTGACTTGATGACGATATGATATCAGTATGACTTAATCACAATATGATTCAAATGACATGATATTTCTGAGGATAAACTAGTGACGCAGATTATGATGGCAATGATATATGATTGATGTAGGCGGTTACAGTTTAGCATCTTGATCATGAGATGTGTTGGTGATGGCATTATACGAATGATGAGACACCTAGGAGATACTTGACCCGTACCCCGATATTGGGATGCCGTACGATGGATTTTACCGTACGAGGCATAGATATGATGATTGATCCGCACTCTTGGTTCGAGGAATCCGTACTACGTACGTGACGCTATTGAGGCTGGATCGCCGACTATTAGAGATATTGATTCAGACCTTAGGTAGACTCTAGTTTCTTATTGACTAGTTTCTTAGGTTTAGTTCCTTAGGAGGTTAGATGGACACTAGTTTAGGTTCGATTCATATAGTGATAGTTGTACTCGTATGTCGCAGAGGGGTGGATAATGCAATCTGTCTTTACATTCATACTGTAATCATCATGGTGCATGTTCTTACATATGTTGCTAATCAGTATAAACCTTACCTGTTAGGACACCAGCACCATTACCGATGATGTGCATATTCCACGCACACTTATTTGCCGGCTCACACACATCATCATCGGTAATTGCTATGTCACGTACACTTTAGATCATATTGTCTTTTATTGATAGAATCAGTTAACAACTAGACCGATATAATATTGTGATTACTCTCTGATGTTAGTATAGACATGATATTTATTACTTGACATTCATGCATTCATATTATCATGTTATCATGCAGTATCATGGGCATATGCCGACACTTATCATATACTTACTCATGATTTTAAGATTTGGATTTCTATGAGATTTCTGGATTTTTGGGGAAAACCGCAAGAATATATAAACAAACTTCTCTCTCTCTCCTCTTCTCTTTTAAAATAAGATGCGGTTTTCTCGTGATCTATGTCCACCATGAGATTTCATGTTTTCTGATGGATTTCGAGACCCGATTCGAGGAGTGGATGAACCGTCTCGGGTACATGGTGGGCCCGGTATGGTACCCCGGGGCAAGAAGATCGAGTTGTAGACGATGAGCCTGGCAGGGGAAGGCTACCTACCGGTGATGTCTGGCGCGGCGGATATCCAGAGGATACCGACCGTTGTCTTGAGATTTGATGATATGGGTCGATCCGGACTGACGGAGCCCGAGAGACTATGAGACTTAAGATTTACATGTTTGTGTCGATGCTTGACACGGATTTCCATGGATTTCATTGTTGAGATTTCAGATTCCTATACACATTTTACTATGATAACAGCTAAAGATTTCTTATACAGATATATCTTGATTTCAGGATTGGTTACTTTACATTCATGGTGCATGCATATCCATTCATATGACATAGTACTATATGAGGCACTGACACGAGCACGGACTATCTGCAGTTACACGTAGTATTACCCTGCTATTACTAGATGATTGGGACTTAGTAGTGTGTTATTATGACCTAGGATAGCGTCGTGCATTCGATTTCTTTTCGTAGATGTCTTCTACTCACGAGTTGGCAACTCACCCCTGTTGTGCCAAATTGTATTACAGGTTCGATGTACAGGTTTCCCTGGCAGCTTGCTGGCACATCTTTTCTTCAGGGTGATTTGCACGGTAGGTTGGTTCACTTGTATCTGAACCACCATTGTATTTTTATTCTTTCATTTGTATCTAGTAAGCTCCATCAACCATATTTGTATTACTTGATAAGTTTATTGGACCAGTCTTTTATTTCGACCTTAGAGTCGCGTATGTATTATTCTGATCTGGTGGTTTTGTTTTCTTTTGGGTTTTGAGCCTCGCCCTTTGGCGTTGTATATTATTGTGCTTGTTGTGGTTATTTCCGCCTGTTGGCGTTGAGCTAGCTCCCGTTTGGGGATGTTTTTTATTGTTTATGTATATTATACTTGTTGTACCCGTTTGGGGGCCAGTTTTTACAGAGGAAACTCTGCGGAAATTTTTGGGAAATTTGCTGATGCTTTTAAACTTGTTTTCTTTTTCTTCTTCTTCTTCTTCTTCTATGGTTTAGATTTCTGGGCTTCGGCTTACTTAGGTTACGTGGCGCCTCTAGACGCTTCGTAATCTAAGTGCCGGTCACGTTCCGTACTTTCGGGTCGTGACACATACTTTACAGCCCGTGTGATACCGAACACCCAACTCCTCTACTAATCAGTCTCACAAAGCCCGTTTGCGAAACTATTGCATTCGAGGAATAGCCTCAGTGACTGGATCCACCCTGATGTTTCTTTCTATGTCTCTCTTTATCTCAAGTTCGCGGAGAAAGCCATTTCCCGAAATGAGCAATACCTGTCTTAGAATATGTCTAGATATCTGATGGGACCTAGTTCATAAATGAACTTCAAATCCAAACTTCTTCGATTATATCGTTAACTGAACTTAATCAGTATCCTGCGTCATGCCTCCCTCAGTATCCGTTTGGACCTCCTGTCCAAACAACTGCCCCTCGTCAGAGGAAAACTATAACTCTGACAGTCACTCTGTCATCCAGGTCACCTTGGAAGCCTGGAATGATAACTGTCTCCCGAAGGAGGCTGCCGTTATCATATCCCTAGAACATCCACTTATGTTCTAAAACTGCTTTCGAACGTTTCTCCAGGATAGGATTAATATCAACTTACTGCAACTAGTGCAAAAAACAACGTCTGGTGTGGTACATGACATTTCATGATTGACTCAATTGCCTTAGCAAGTGATCTGCCAATCATGCACATCCCTCTCCCCTTTAGTCTGTAAGAGACCTTTAGAGAGGGTGACTCTATCACCTGCAGGTACACTACCATGCCAGGAGTCGTCCATTCTAAAATACCTGTAGAATTCTGTCTAAGTACCCAGATTAGGAAACTACCTAAATGAAGATCTAAAACCATAGATCTAGTGACCAGAACGTCTGATATTATATCCATGTCCTATGTGGAGAAACCACTGTGTGACAACCAAAGTATAACCGATCGTAGTATAGGAATTTCACTTTCTACTCTGTATGTCATCCAAATACCAGAACATCACACCATACTACCTTCTTAACAGATCCATCCCCTATTCTGATGAAGTCAAATCTATGACTGTCATATCAGAAATAGATGATCTATCTCCGCTATATCTTCTTTAGTCTATAAATAGACATAAGCTACCTGTCAACTATGCTTCCGCTGCTCCCACTGACTACGACAACCCTCTGGCAGAGTCATATACACGTGCACTTCTAAAGCTAGTTTAGAACGACGCTATTCCCATCCTCTTGCCAGGTCTCACAGTCTGGAACAACAGCAATGGCAAGTCTGGGTAAACAAAATCCTCCCTGTTACCGTCCTTGAGGCTACCGGAGTACCTCTCGGGTGCCTGAGGTTACTCACCATATCTGCGGAGTGGCCAATGGAATGTCAATCCTGATTAAATCTTTAGGTTCTTATCAAACTTTCAGTAATCGTTTGCGATTCTGGAATCACTTCCAGTTCTACCATACTCCCACTACTGTTTTCTGAAAAAAATCCATTTTACTAAAACTGTGGCGAGTCAAGAACAATATCACTATTGATATTCCAGATGGTAGAAAGTCAACCCTCGCCATAGCCCGGGTCAACCCACAAACAGCCATTACAGAAACATGCCTTGAGTTATCCAGAGTCTGGTTTTAAGCATGAGCCAGAAAAGTCCCCGTACTGTTAGTTGTATGTATGCCCTAGAGGTCAGTATTGTACAGATATTGTATATTATATTGGATGCTTGGACATATATAGAGATGACTTTCTTGCTCGATATGATAGTATGCTATCTGGTTACTCTTTATCTTAACATGTACACTAGTCTCTTTATACTGTCTTATAGTTACATGTTGGTAAAGCCCTTAGGATTTGTACTTGACTACCTGGACTATGATGCAGATCATACTAGTGGGGACATGGTAGTCCATAAGTACATCCTTCAAGGTCCCTAGTCGTGGGTGTATCGAGACGGGGCATCGATATATCAGTGTAGACTAGCGTATACGCTTCTCGACCCATGTGATGGGCGATGGATGATCCCATATCCATTGGTGTTTGACATCAGAGATGGTATACGGGTGCTCAGTGGAGACTGAGTACACTGGACGGACTCGCCGAGAACTCCCAGATGGTATTATACCTCACGTCAGATGGCAGTTCTCAGGTGACACTAGTACAGGTTAGTCTGTAGACCCGAGATCGTCATAGAGTCTTGTGTGATTCCCACTGTGCTTTGATCTCCACCTTACCACGTCCATGAGGGCATGCAAAACGGTGGTCTTTGGGCACAGTCCCTAGTCACATGGAGGCAATGAGCGATAGGAGGGGTTTCGTCTCTCCCGGTATTGGCGGTTGATGTTGCGCAGTGCTCGATTGGCCGTAGCAGGGAAGTCCCTGGCCAGGACTGATCAGAGATTTGCTGGTAAGTGTTACCAGTAGTTTCTCGACCCGTTATGAATATCACATCGGCACGACTTATCGGGTTATTGGGGTCTGACGTTTACCACCCCTAGACTTGATATGCGACATATCAGACGAAGAGACCGGACTGTACGGTAAGTGTTACTGGTTGGATTCACAGGAGTGTGAGCGGGCTAGCTCGTCGATCTTCTGATCGCTCAATACCCGGGTGGCTGTTACGTTTAGCAGACCGCTTGCGGCTTGTGGGTGCTTGATATGATCATCATCTGCTACCGGCGTATTGACGAGTCTTTAGAGTCCTACACAGAGGTTTCCTGGCTCAAGCGAAACGAAATAGGAGCGCATATGAGATATGTGCAGGACCGAGAATAATGCGTGTATGTGATACCGCATTTCATTCTCGCGATATATGTTTCGATTGGTGATATTCGATATGACCTAGTTATCGAATCATAGATTCGATAAATCGATACATTGGATTCTAGTCGGTTATGTGCGACATGACCGGATCATTGAATCAAATGTTGATTTAATGATTTAATGTATAATTATATATTTGATATATTACTTTGCATTAACTAGTATTGGTTCACTTTAAATG
This sequence comes from Agapanthus africanus, assembly GCA_030015575.1. Taxonomy (NCBI): domain Eukaryota; kingdom Viridiplantae; phylum Streptophyta; class Magnoliopsida; order Asparagales; family Amaryllidaceae; genus Agapanthus; species Agapanthus africanus. The sequence goes on along the minus strand of CM057350.1, from coordinate 350,951,452 downwards.
GATATTCTCACTTGATGTGCAAATTGTATATGTGATATATTTTTGTGCACATGTTTGTATCATGTTTGATGATGCATGCTCATTTGGTTAAGTGTATAGAATTAAACTTAGGTTAAGAAAGTGATTAGGGTTTTTATTTATCCATTCTTTTATTTATTCATTTTTGGAAAAAAGAATGGAAAAGAATACAAAATGGTTGCTTTCATTCTTGAACATTGTTGAAGCTTCATGAAGCTTTGACTTTGTGACCATTTTGTCTTCACACTAAACCCTAACCATTCTTCTAACCTTAGTTAACTCTCTACACTTAACTATGGTTCTCTTTATGATAAGTATTGATTTAATTTTATTTTATCTCAACACTTATCATATTCTTTCTTCTTCTTCATCTTCATCTTCAAGGAGAAAGCTTGATGCCATCAATGGCAACTTGATTTCTAAAGTGAGAAATCCAATTCTAAAGTGAACCCACCTCCTATTTCTTCACCCTTTACCTCTTGCCAAGTTGTTTTGGGTGTTTTCTTCATAAGTTTCACAACTTTGTGAAGTCGGAGCTTGAACTTGTGATGCCTCGACGTAGATCGTCTTTGACACGAAGCCGACGACCTATTCCGCTCGCTTTCCCGATGAAACCGATGAACGAGTCTAAGATTGGAAAAGGATAGCGAGAAGAGCACTACGTGGAGCTAAGGAAGTGGATATCCGGATCTACAAAGGTTGTAGAATCTAACTTTTAGTTAAGTAGTTAACTAGATTATCTTTTCGCCTAAACATCTAGTCTAAGATCCGTAGTCTAGGGTTTCTCGGCACCATTTTTTTTAATTGGCATGTTCGATGCCTTGTGAGACCTCACTAGAGTGCCTAGGAACCTTTCACGTACCTTAACAATGTTAAGATATGAACCGTTCTATATCCAATATAGAAACAGAGGCACTGATTTAATTGGAACAAGATTCAAATCATGCAGCTGTCTCCAGTGCATTTAAACTAAATGGAAGGAGGCCGATCAGTGATACTCAACTTAGGAATGCATCCAGATATGAGTAACCTGAAAGAGAAACAAGTTTCTCAAAACCATTACTATCAACAGAATACTATACACAAGTATCTACATCTTCGATCACCTTGAAGAATCCCAATTCTTGCGACATCTGGTTCTCTACTTTACTCTTATACCTATAACTTCTTAAAACTTGGACCTTGTGTTTCTACGAAACACATGTTTAAGAACTAGAGAAGTCATAAGTAAACAGAATATAGTACGAGTACCAACCACTCTGTCATCATGGACACTGGACAACATACAATACTCTGTATAAGTCCCTTGAGTCTAATAACTCATTCCCTGTGTGTCGTAGGTTGAAAACTGTACTTATCGTTAAGAAGAATTACACAGCAGTTTAATGCTCCTTACTTAACCATCCACTGATATAGGTAAATGTCATAGACATAATTTCAAAAAGTTATATCTCACTTCATAAAAATGAACGTACAGATATATCAATTTGAAATTGGTGCATAACAACGGATATATCAACCTGTTTGCACGAATCTTTTGAGCCGTGGTAGGGTAGTAATCAAAACACTGTGGGAACTCACACGAGACAAATGACGATCTCAGGTCGATGAACTAACCTGTACACATGTCACCAGGGAACTGCTATCTGACGTGAGGTATAATACCAACTAGCATGTTCCCGGCGAGTCTTGTCCGGTGTACTCATAACCCATTGAGCACCTGTATACATCTTAGGTGATCCAACTGACACCAATGTCTTGTGAGACCGGCCACCGCCCCTCGTCGGGGTCTCGACTGTATACACTAGTCTACTAATATAGTATCGATGCCCAGTCTCGAAACTCCCACGACTAGGGACCTTTTAAGGATGTGCTTATAGACCCCAGCTCCAACGACCTTTTAAGGATGTGCTTATAGACCCCATCTCCAACGTATATGATCGCCATCATACTGCTGGCAGTCAAGCAAGAATCCTAATGGATCTATCAACGTGTAATAGCGACCTGTAAGGTCACCTAAAACAGTACACGATGATAAAGACAAACCATGGTAGCATACTATTCTCTATCAACGTGTAATAGTGAACTACAATGTCACCTAAAGCATGTACACAATGATAAAGACAAACCAGATACTATACAAACCTCTCGAGTAAGACTGTCCTACCGGTATAGGTCCTCCTTCAATCATTGCAATCACGTGCCTGCGATCCAATAATTGACTCTGAGGGCACTATATCCAACATATAATACTGGTATCCAGCTTAAACCAAATCCTACCAGTATTATTGTTTCGATTAATAATCCTGTAACAATTACATGAACATAATCGAAACCCTGTCGTAACACCTTACGGCTGCCGCAACATCTTACGGCCTCTACATCTTTCGCCTGATCGAGGGAACCCTCTGTGTGGGACTCTAAAGACTCAACAGTATGCTGGCAGTGGATTTAAGCACAAGCGCGTCAGCGGCACTAGCTGTGCGTAACGGCTACCCACGTACATGACGAAAAAGTAGCCGACGAGCGAACTCATCACAACCCCAACGAGCCTATAAGCAACACTTACCGTATAGTCCGGTCTCTTCGTCTGATACGTCGCATATGAAGTCTAAGGGTGGTAAATGTCAGACCCCAGTAACTTTATAAGTCATGCTGATTTACGGCCCATAACGGTTCGAGAAACTGCTGATAACACTTATCAGTAAATCTCGAGAACCCTGGCCAGGGATTTGATGTTATGGCCGATCAAGCATAGCGCGACACCAACTCCCTATACCGGGAGAGACGAAACCCCTCCTATCGCTCACTGTCTCCATGCAGTTCGGGACTGTACCCAAAATCCACCTGTTTGCCTGACTCAGTAGAGCCGCGGTAGGGAGGAAATCAAAGCACAGTGGGAATCATACAAGACACGATGACGATCTCGGGTCTATAGACTAACCTGTACAAGTTTCGCCAGAGAACTGCTATCTGACAATTGGTATATATACTATCTAGGAGTTCTCGGTGAGTCCTGTTAAGTGTACCCATTCTCTAATGAGCACCTGTGTACAATCTTTGATGTCAAACACCAATGGTTGTGGATTCAACCATCGCCCCCAAGGGTCAGGAAACGTACACACTAGTCTAACTTGGAAATACCGATGCCCTGTCTCGATATACCCTCGACTAGGAACTTTTAAAGGATATACTTATAGACTATCCAGGCCCCACTAGTATGATCTCATCATAATCCTGGTAGTCAAGCTTAATCCTAAGGGCTTCATCAACATGCATATAAAGATATGAAATATAACACAAGTTAAGATGAAGATAAACCAGATAGCATACTATCATTTCGAGCAAAGATTGTTTCTACACATATACATGCCTAGCATCCTATACAATACAGGCCTCTAGGTCATACATATCTAACATTAACTAACGGCAGAGCGGGGGTTGGACTAGCGCGGATGCAAAACATATACAACATCTACTAGTATATAAATAAATAAATATATATATATAACAATCGTCCCAGGCATGATATAAGCAACATCACAGAATCTCAGCAAGCAACACAGAATGGTGCATAATCTTAAAGCCTCGGGTTTCATTTGAGCCGCAAATGAGACCCGACATTCCATGTCGTGTGGATAGCCTGTGCAATGAAAACCTGGACACCTACGTGGGTGGCAAGTTACCCACCAATCCCAGAAGTGAGGCAACCCAATCGACAAAGTGAATGGGCCACCCAGCACTTCACGGAAACTGGTAACTTGAGCACCCTTCCATGGGTCATCCTATACCCCAACAAGTGCGGTGAATAGCCTGCCAATTCTAGAGTAAGGTCCCCTCTGTCTCAACGCCATGAGATGCGGGCCCGTTGCCCTCTAGAACCCGGCTATTCGTGCACTCCACTGTGGGCTAATCCTAGTACAAAAAATGAAAATACATGTACAAGGGTGACATCGACCTCAACCTGGTCGTGCCCAAAATAAATAATATACAAACTGGCAGAGACGGCAGTCCACATATCTGACGCTCGCCCCGCAATATCAAATGTATAAATAAATCTCAACTGTATAACTATCATTGCACCACTGGCTATCCACCACGACAATCAAACCATAACCTCAGCACAACACAGAACATCAACGTGAATCTCTTATTCGCGAACCCGTCTAAAAGGACATATAGCAGTTAGACGAGTTATACCGCTCTAATGACATTCACGGTCGCAGATAGTAATGTATGCACTAATAAATACACACTTAAAATTTCGATCGACTAAACTTTTCCACATTGGCCCCAAATGCAAACCATCACTTAAATAAATCAGGGCCAAAACTATATTGTAAGTCCACATTACCCGTCCCCGGTTCTTTAGGGTTGCGGAAATGGTGAAAAACGATTTTTTCTTTGGGGGGTAACATGGACTCAAAATACGGATCTTTGTTAAACAACTAACTAACAACCTAACTAGGAGTTTTACCTACTCGGTTAGGGGGTTATACCTTAACTTGAACTCCTTCGTCTTCAACTCCTTGCGGTGGTCGGATCGGCCTCACCTCATCGTCTCCTCGCGCCGATGATGGATCCACCCGAAAGCTTCTGCCTTTTGGCTTCTACATCAAACTAGAAGAAAACTAGAACACTTGGCTTGCTAGACCTTGTGTACTAGGATGAGTAGAGAAGTGTAATGGTTTTTATCTCTATGGTTCTTGCTTCTCAACACATGAGACAATAGAACCATGAACTAGAGAGAGAGAGAGCAAGAGGAAGAGGGAGAGCTCAAGCATGAGAGAGAAAGGAAATGAAAGAATGAGCAAGACTTTTGCCATCCAAGCTCTCATAATCCAAATTCATGATAACAAATAATAATAATTGAGTATTATGTGATGGTTATTATCATATCAAATGGCAATATCATTTCTTGCATTAAATGCAATTTGTGAACAAAACAAGCAAGCTAAAGTCAATGCCAAGAAATGATAGCCATTGTCATGATGGTGGTCAACAAGTCCAACCTAGTCAACCGGTCAACAAAGTCAACAAGTCAACAAAGTCAACCCTTCAACCCAACCATGTCACATTAATACTTAATTAATATTATTGTTAATCATAATTCTAATTCTCATTAGGGTTTAGAAAAAGTCAACAGTCAACAACCCTAATGAGAATCCTCTGCCTCTGTCTCTGTCAACCGTGCTCACACACTCGCATCCGCGTTCCGGGGAACACGAATGCGAACGAGATAAAATCAATCTCAAAACGTATACTATGATCTGGCTTAAACCAAAGCCCGGTAGTAATAACTGTCTGGACACCAAACATGCACAAGTGCGCGGATGTGACCGAACCCTGTCGCAAAACCATACGACCTCTACTCTTTTGCCTAAAGGAGAATAGCTCTCTGTGTGGGACTCTAAAGACTCGACACTACGCTAGCAGTGGGTTTAACCACAGACCGCAAGCGGCACTAGCTATGCGTAACGGCCCCCAGGTAGATACCGATAAGAAGACTGACGAGGTGAAACCCATCTGAACTCCTACTGAGCCTGAATGTGACAATCTCCGTACAGTCCGGTCTGTTCGTCTGAGAATATCGCATGGCGGGCCTAGGGGGGCAGTAAACGTCAGTCCCCTAATAGCGGTACAAGTCGTGTCAGAGTGTACCCCAGAACACCCTGAGATAACACTGGAAACCTACCAGTATATCTCGCTTGCCCTGGCCAGGGACGACTTTGTGTAATGGCTCTCCGTGACACAGCGCGATATCAACTCCTAATACCGGGAAAGATGAGTCTTGTCTAACCGTCACTGCCTCCAAGTGTTTCGGGACTGCATCCAACCACTACCTGTTTACACGACTCCTTTGAGCTGTGGTAGGGTAGTAATCAAAGTACAGTGGGAACACACTCGAGGCGAAGTGACAGTGTCAAGTCAGCAGACTAAGCTGTACTCATGTCACCTGGGAACTGATAATTGACGATAGGTATAGTACCAACCAATCAGTTCCCGACGAGTCCTTTCCAGTGTACTCGTAACCTAACGAGCACCCGCATACTATCTCAAGTACGACGTACTGACGGCTGTGGGACAAACCATCTCCTTGCTGGGATGAGAAGCGCATACGCTAGTCTACTACGGAGTATCGATGCCCTGTTTCGATAGTCCTACGACTAGGGACCTGCATAAGGATGTGCTTGTGGATTACCCAGCCCCCACGAGTGTGACTGCCATCACAACGCTGGTAATCAAGCAAAGATCTAAGGGCTCCACTAATGTGTATAGGTGATATACTAAAATAAACACATGTACACATTAAAGTAGAAACAAACCAAGTAGCATACTACCATTTTGAGCAAGATTGTCTATACAACTGTGAATATCCCAAGCTTCTATTAAGTAATATACAAACTAGTATGATACAGTAATGGCCCCTAGGGCATATACACTAACATATATATCCCAAAAATCACAATTCCATGTAATAGAGTGCCAGAAAAAAGTTTGTGCACATTTACCACTAAACGACTGCGGAACCGCCGCAAATAGGCACCTAATGCCGTGGTTCCGCGGCGGTTACTGAAGATCATATGCCCAAATTTCTCCCTAGCTTCTAAATATGCTTGCACGTATTTTTAAGATACTTTGAAAGATTTTTCGAACAAGTTTTAAAATCGGCAGCGGGCATGGTAAAATTGAAAAATGATTCGGAAAAATTGGTCGATCGAGATTTTAACCTTCTACAAACTAGCTAGTAATGATTTATAGGGTGGCTTTGATATGGTGTTGGGTTACGCCAGTGCACTGGCCATCTACCATGGCCGATGAGGATCAAAAACGATGTTTAAAATACTTGGCGCTAACGAAACCCGCCCAAGATCGAACCATAAACCTTTACTAGTTAACTACAAAGAGCTAAACTACTGAGATAAAAATGGTTATACCGAATGAACCAAGTCCTTCGGTCTTCTACGATCTTCCTAAGCTCCTTGAGGTGTCCTAAACTGAACATAGTCTCCAATCTTCCTTCATCGATGATGATCCACCCGAGGGATATAGCTCTTGGCTTTAGCTCCACACTATAAACAAATGAAGCAATTAGGGACTCAAGATAGCTAGTCAAGAGTGCCTAGGATGTAGTGAATGGATCTAAGTGTTTATCTATCTCACCTCCTCTCTTGATTCTCAACTCATGAGATTGTAGAGAGGAGGTTAAGCTTGAAGGTGGAGGAAATCACGAAAAACCTAAAGAGGAGAGTGAAGCTAATGGTGAGGTTTCAAAACTCAAGTTAGAAAAAATGAGCCATCTATGGAGAGAGAAATTCACATGCTAGGTTTTGTAAAACATTTCTTTTCATTTTAATATCAAGCCCATGCTTGAATAGTTTGCACAAATGAATTAATAATTCATTTGTGCATACTATGCAAGCATGGTTCTCACCATACTCCCCTCTCTCCTATTATCCACCTTACTATCCATTTAAACTAAATGGTTAAACCCAAAATGAGGTGTCCACCTTCTAGAATGTTATCTGTAAAAAGTACGGATTACATTCTACTGTATATACATACCTGTATTCGTACTGAAATACGAATACTCGAAGAGATATAATAACACAAAGAACATAGTACTAGAATATACATATAAGTAAATTATTAAATCAATACCTGATTTAATAATCCAGCTGAAACCCGAGCCGGCTAGTATTACCAACCGTCCGATCGAAAGTCCGGGTACATAGTACAATCAATCGATCGGAACCCTACACGTATCCAATACGCCTACTACATCGTTTTTCTAGAACCAGGGAAACCCTCTTCGTGGGACTCTAAAGACTCGTCAATATGCTGGCAGTGGGTTTAACCACAAGCACGTCAGCGGTACTAGCTGTACGTAACGGCTACCCAGGTATTGAGCGAAATGAAGGCCCAGGAGCAAACTCATCCGAACCCTACTGATCCTGTAAGTGACAATATCCGTACAGTCCGGTCTGTTCATCTAAGAGTATCGTATATCGAGTCTAGGAGCATGGATAAAGTCAGTCCCCTAATAACTCTATATGTCGTGTCGATATGAAGTCCATCACCCACTTAGAAACTACTGATCCAAGTCAGTAATTCTTGACTACCTTGGCTAAGGATTTCTGGTGATGGCCACCCGTGCACCGCGTGACATCAATCCCTAATATCGGGAGAGATGAATGCCCGATGATCCGCTCACTGCCTTCATGTGGCTTGGGACTGTACCCAACTAAAATCTGTTTCCATGACTCCTTTGAGCCTCGGTAGGGTAGTAATCAAAGCACAGTGGGAACTCACATGAGACAAATGACGATCTCAGGTCAACAGACTAACTTGTACACATGTTACCTGGGAACTGCTATCTGACAATAGGTATAATACCAACTAGTATGTTCCCGGTGAGTCCGTCCAGTATACTCATAACCCAATGAGCACCTGTATACTATCTTAGGTGTCAAACTGACACCAATGGCTTGTGAGACTGGCCACCGCCCCTTGTCGGGGTCTCGATAAGTACACACTAGTGTACTAAGGAGTATCGATACCCAGTCTCGATACTCCCTTGACTAGGGACATTTAAGGATGTGCTTATAGACCACACAGTTCCCATGTATATAATCGCCATCATAATGCTGGTAGTCAAGCAAGAATTCTATGGGTTCTATTAACGTGTAATAGTGATCTGTAATACAACATAATGCATGTATATGATGATAAAGATAAACCAGATAGCATACTATCATATTGAGCAAGACTGTTCTACCCATATAGGTCCTCTCTCAATCATCACAATCGCGTGCCTGCGATTACAATAATTGACTTGAGGGCATTATAGCCAACTGATGGCTGATCCCATAGCTGTTGGTGTTTGACACCGATGATTGTATACAGATCCTCATTAGATGAGTTACACTGGACGGACTCACCGAGAGCTCCTTGATGGTATTATATCAATGTTAGATATCAGTTCTCTGGTGACATGAGTACAGGGTAGTCCCTAGACCTGAAATTGCCACAGTTTCTTGTGTGTGTTACCAATGTACTTAGATTACTACCCTACCACGGCTCTACTGAGTTGTGCAAACAGGTTTTAATTAGATATAGTCTCGAAGCATATAGAGGTAGTGAGCGGTCGAGGGAATTCATCACTCCCAGTATTGGGAGTCGATATAACACTCTGCAGGACATGACAATAGCCAGAAGTCCGTGGCCACGGCAGTAGAGATAAACTGTTAAGTGTTACCAGTTGTATATCTTTCGTTATGAGTCCTCTGTCAGCACGATTTATCGGGTTATTGGTGAAAGTGTTTATTACCACCACTACTGGGTTTTGCTAGCATCAAGCATGCCAATTTAAAAAATTTTGGGGTGCTAATCAACACTAACCTAGAATCTAAACTAGATGATTAGGATTTTAGCTTGATATAAAGAAAACTATACTAAGAGAAAGACGCTACAACCTTTGTAGACCTTGTCATTCTCTTCTCAAGCTCCTTGTAATAGTCCATGCGACTCCACTAGGCTCCACTTGAAGTTGGATCGAGCTTCCTTTGCGATCTTCGTGCCGAAGATGATCCACTCGAAGCTCCGCTAATCCAAGCTACCTCTTCACTAAACTCTTTAATAAAGGAAACACACTACACTTAATTGCTAATCAAGTGTAGGATGGTGAAGTAGGGGTTTTGTTTGCTCACTAGGGTTCTCACAAGCTCAAGATTTCACAACTCATGTAAAGGATTGAGCTTGGAGGAGGTGAGGAGAAAGATGAAGAGAGCTAGAGAGCAAGGAGCCCAACTCAAGAAAAATTGATCAAATGAAGAAAATGCAAGTGTAGAATGGCTTTTACAAACTCACACTTATTGAAGCATCAATTTTTCTCAATAAAAAAATGAATCCATGCTTCAATAGTGAAGTAAGATGAATAAAATATTCATCAAGCCATGCTTCACCCCATTCCTCAAAAGTCCCATCTTTTCCACCTCACATTTTCTATTTTCCAAAAATAGAAAATCAAACCATGCTTCATATAATATACATATACATACATATATATATATATACATATATCATATATACATACATACATACATATATATATATATATACATATATACATACATATGTACACACACACACACACACATATTAAGAGAAGAAAATAATTATTAAGCAATAATATTAGTTAATGTATAATTATATCAAATATAAATATACATCAAATTATTAAATCAACACTTGATTTAATAATCCGGTTATATCACATACAACCGACTAATATTATTTATCTTTATATCACATTATCAAATCAACACTTGATTCAATAATCCGGTTATATCACATATAACCTAACCGATATCAAATAATGGCTAGATTAGAATACGGTATCACATACTCGTACTTAATCAGGCCCCCGCACATATCAACATATGTGCCCTACTTTGTTTCGCTTGAACTAGGATACTTTTGTGTGGGACTCTAAAGACTTGTCAATACGTCAGCAGTAGGTGATGATCACATCAGTCACCCATAAGACGTCTGCGGTACTAGCTGGACGTAACGACTACCCAGGTATTGAGCGATTAGAAGATTAACAAGCAAGCTTATCCAAAATCTCATGAAGCCTATAAGTAACACTTACCATACAGTCCAGTCTCTTCGTCTGATATGTCGCATATCAAGTCTAAGGGTGGAATCATCAGACCCTAGTAACTTGATAAGTCATGCCGATGTACGGCTCATAACGGTTTGAGAAACTACTGATAACACTTACCAGTAAATCTCATCAGCAGCCCTGGCTAGGGTCTTCTTGTTATAGCCAATCAAGCATACAACATCAACTCCCAATACCGGGAGAGACGAAACCTATCCTATCGCTCACTGCCTCTATGTGACTCGGGACTGTACCTAAAATCCACCTGTTTGCACGACTCCTTTGAGCCATGGTAGGGAGGAAATCAAAGCACAGTGGGAACCACACAAGACACTATAATGATCTCGGGTCTACAGACTAACATGTACCGGTTTCACTAGAGAACTGCTATCTGACAATAGGTCTAGTACCAACTAGGAGTTCTCGGCGAGTCCTGTTTGGTGTATCCATTCTCTAATGAGCACTTGTGTACAATCTTTGATGCCAAACACCAATGGTTATGGGATCAACCATCGCCCCATACAGGGTCAAGAAACGTACACACTAGTCTACTCTGGAATATCGATGCCCTGTTTCGATACTCTCTCGACTAGGAACATTTAAAGGATGTGCTTGTAGACTACATAAGTCCCGGTAGTATGATCCGCATCATAGTCCTGGTAGTCAAGCTAACATGCTAAGAGCTTTATCAACATGTATCAGAGAGACAGTATAATAATACAAGTCTACATATTAAGATAAAGAGCAACCAGATAGCATACTATCATGTCGAGCAAGAAAGTCCTCTATATATATGTCCAAGCATCTACTATATCATAAAATAATGGCCTCTAGGGCATACATATTCCAAACAATCTCCTACTTACACTAAGGCCATGTATTGTAGTATTTCATACCCAACATCCTAAAAAGTCTCTCAAACTGTGTCTGGCGGAGGGCTTTCGTGAGTGGATCCGCTACGTTATCCATCGTGTCAACTCTCCTGAACTCGATCTCCCGTCGATCTACTATCTCACGGATCAGGTGAAACCGCCTAAGAATATGTCTAGATCTCTGACGGGACTGTCACGACCCAAAATATTAGCTCGTGACCAGCACTTGAATCACGCAACGTCTAAAGGCGTAACAGAATTCAAGTAAGCTGAACCCCAGAAATCTAAACCTTTTTAAGAAAATAAAGGAGGTGGAGTTTTTGAAATAAAGGTATATGAAATCAAGTTTTCTTAATGCATAGAAAAGGAGCATGAATGATGCAAGTGAAATTTACTAGTTTGAAAACATGCTTCGTCTTTTAAAAATTTTGGCAGCACCTCATTTGTATATTTTGATCCAAAATCATAAATACATAATAAGAATAATGGCATCCCCAAGCGGAAGCTAGCTCTTCGCCAACCGGCGGATCACAACCACGCAAGATAATAAAATAAGTATACGACGCCCAACGGCGAAGTTCAACACAAAAGAATAAAAGGAAAGCAAGACATATAAATCACAAGTAGCGGAAAACCCCTCGCTCTAAGTCTCGCAACCACAATCCCACTAAGTCTCATTATTTATACAAATTCTAATTTTGATTGATTGATGGAGTTAACTAGATACAATATGAAATATAATAAAAGAGTGGGTACGATACAAATGTCCCACCTACCAATGCAAAACACCCGAATGAAGCTGTGTGCCAGCGAATCCGCTACTGATCCAAGCGGTCAACCTGCAAGAACTGTGGCACAACGGGGGTGAGTTGCCAACTTGTGAATAGAAATATATCTACAAGTAGAAATCGAATAAACAACGACTCCTAGGTCAACTATATCATAAGGTAATACTATGATATATAGGGTGACCGGGTCGTATATGTGTCAACAAGGATGTCAATATCTGTATGCATGTGGATAACATCCAACTGTAATAATCAATGCATGTATATGGGTCTCGTCCAACCATAATCAAGATATGTATGCATGTGGATCTCGTCCACCCATGTAATCAATATCTGTATGCACGTAAATATCATAAAGGAGTGTGCATGAAAGTATGAGGATATATATATCAACGGTGTCTCTCCCGACACATCAAAATCATGGAACCTGAGTGCCTAGCATCGACCCTCGAAAACATCATGAAAACCGTGCCCAGCATCGGCACGTAAATCCTCATATATCGGGCATCCGTCAGTCCGGGTCAGCCCACGGGCTCGGGCTCCGTCTGCGGTATCGTCCCTCGGCCCCGGCAGTACGAGTCGTCCCGTATCCATCTATCGACTCTGGTCAGTATCCTCCGGATAACCGCCAGGTCCAACTAATCACCGGTAGGTAGTAGTCCCTCTGCCAGGCTTACCGTCTACTACACAGCGATCCGTTCTCGCCCCGAGATACCATACGGGGCCCCCCATGTATCCCCAATCGGCCTCATCCGCCTCCTCGAATCGGGTTTCACATGTCGCTCTCAGAACCGAGAAAACATATGGTGGACGCACTGAAATATCATATCAAGAAAAACCGGGTTTTTAAAACAACACATAATCTCTTTTGAAATATCCACGGTTCTCAAATCCAGAAATCTCATGAAAACAGCATATCTCAATGCGTAAAGTAATAGAGAATGATGTATGCGACATGTAAAAAGAAATGCGAGCATATCCGTGTATCATGCAATATGGAATAGTGATATGACATATTAAGGGGAAAACCACTCTTTTAAAATAATTCCAGTTTTTAAAGAATAGCATGCGGTTCCCAAATTTCAAATAAAACCAGCTATCTATGTAGGTACAATATGTATATGCGCAAGTATAGATGTACCATGTATGTGTATACAATATGAATATACAATGTGTATGTGCCTAAGTATGGGTGTATCAATGTATATGTCATGATGCAGCAACTGTTGGAGATAGTGCCCTCAGAGTCAATTATTAGGTCACAGGTACGTGATTGTAATGATTGAGGGAGGACCTATCCCAGTAGGACAGTCTTGCTCGAGATGATAGTATGCTATCTGGTTTACCTTTATCATCGTGTACTGCTTTAGGTGACATGACACGTCGCTATTACACGTTGATAGAGCCCCTAGGATTCTTGCTTGACCACCAGCAGTATGAGGGCGATCATATAAGTGGGAGCTGGGGGTCTATAAGCTTATCCTTAAAAGGTCCCTAGTCGTGGGAGTTTCGAGACTGGGCATCGATACTCCATTAGTAGACTAGTGTATACAGTCGAGACCCCGACGAGGGGCGGTGGCCGGTCTCACAAGCCACTGGTGTCAGTTGGATCACCTAAGATGTATACAGGTGCTCATTGGGTTATGAGTACACCGGACAGGACTCGCCGGGAACATGCTAGTTGGTCATATACCAGACGTCAGATGGCAGTTCCCTGGTGACATGTGTGCAGGTTAGTTCATCGACCTGGGGATCGTCATTTGTCTCGTGTGAGTTCCCACTGTACTTTGATTACTACCCTACCATGGCTCAAAGGAGTCGTGCAAACAGGTTTTAGTTGGGTACAGTCCCGAGCCACATGGAGGCAGTGAGCGTATCTTCAGGGGTTCGTCTCTCCCGGTATTGGGGGTGAGGTCGTGCTGTGTCTAGGAGAGCCATTACACAAAGTCCTTGGCCAAGGCAAGGAGATTTACTGGTAGGTATTCCAGTAGTATCTCAGGGTGTTCTGGGCTACACTCCGACACGACTTGTACCGCTTTTGGGGGTCTGACTTTTACCAACCCCCTAGGCCCGCCATGCGATGCTCATAGACGAACGGACCGGACTGCACGGATATTGTCACTGACAGGCTCAGTTGGGTGTCGGGGTGAGCTTCCTCATCGACGTCCCATTTGGTCAGTACCTGGTAGCCCGTCACGTATTGGCTTATACCTCTGACGTGCTAGTGGTTAAATCCACAACCAAGGTATTGACGAGTCTTTAGAGTCCCCCACATTCAGTTACTCAGCTTTCGGGCGAAAGGTTGTAGAGGCCGTATGGAGATATGGCAAGGTCGGATCAGATACGTGCGGTATTGCACGGATCAGGATCGGACAGTCTGTACTATAGGCCGTATGGTTATATGGCAGGGTTCGATCAGATACGTGCGGTATTGCACGGATCAGGATCGAACAGATATTACTATCCGGTTTTGGTATAAGCCGGATTCTAGTATAGTACAGTGTAGATTTTGTCTCATTGCATTTGTATTTCGGTCGAAATACAGATGCGGGTGTGTATGCACAGTATCGGGGTTTTCCTGTGATTTATTACGGGACCAGTTTTCTGGAGTTGCCAGTTTGCTTTTCGTTTCGGCCAATTTCCATTGTTCCGTTCATTGGCCGAAGATTGGTGGAGGAGGGCTTATTTGCATTGTTGCAAATAGGCATTTGTGGAGGGGGTTTTTGCATCTTGATGCATCATGATGGCTTTCATGATGTGCACCATCATTGACCTTGACTTCTTCTTGTCATGATGGCATGACTTTGGAAGCCATCATGCATGTTGATGATGGTTGAGTTGAGTGTTGGTTTTGCCTTGTCATCATTGGTTCTCATGATTTCCTTTTGCATGATAGCCTTCTCTCTCTCTCCCTTGTATTATGGAGATGGTCTTTCATTTTTCATTGGCCTCTCCCATTTTCATTCTCTCCATTCCTCTCTAGTGGTGGCCGGCCAAGTCCTATAGGGGCTGTCCAAAATTGGGTGTGGGTATTTTTGGTTCATATCATGCTCCAAAATACCCACTAGCTCCTCCACATTGTTCTTGTTTCATCCCTCCACCATATGGCACCTCCATGAACCCCAAAAGAGACAATAGCTCACTACACATTCTACAGCGAATCTTGGGCACGTCGAGTAGCCGGCTTCGTGCCCGAGTTGCCTCGGTATTGAGGTGGGAGCCCGTAAAAGTACCCGGCTTCGTGGTGCCCTTTCCGACGAGGAGGAGACGGACGGAGATCCCGCGAGGAGATCGGAGTGGAGATGAAGACCGGAGGACTTGGATCGTCGGTATATCTCTTATTCCCATTCTTGTAGATAGCTTAGACTAGTTAATGGTAACGATCCGGGGTTATAGTGCGCGGTGGTGCCGGTTTGCAAAGTCCGCAAAATTTAAGTTATTCACCGCTTCCGCATTCCGGCGTCGGATTGACGGCCGGGGCGCCGCCGTGCACTTACAGTGGTATCAGAGCCGCGCCATTAACTTCGTCTAGCTTTCGTTTGATGTGTTTTGCGGTTCCGATCGACCAAAATTCCAAAAACTCATTTTTACCTCACATCAGTTTTCTGTTGAGAATTTTTGGTGTCTAAAAATTTTTTAGGTGGTCTCAGAATGATGTGCAGGAGATTCTAAGAACTCTGGGAAAATTCGACACTCTGATCTCTCACACAGAGCGCGGATCCGCGGCCCCACCCTTCTATTGGGCCGCGGTTCCGCCGCAGTCTTGAGAGTTCAGTGGGCCATCTTTTTCCAGTGGGCTTCAGGGGTGTAATTAGGGGTTTTGGAATATTAAAATTGGGCCCAGGTTTTCTGTGAGTGCTACAGTTTTGATTGGGGGCCCACTTGTTAATTTTTGGTCAATCGGAAAATCTTAAACACATTTTTCACAGTATTTACATTATATCTGCGACCGTGAATGTCACTCGATCGGTAAATCCGGTCTAACTGCTATAGCCCGGTTAGACGGATTTACGAACGTGACTTTCACATTGATGTTCTATGTATTTGCTGTGATGTTGCGGATCGGTCGTGGGGGATAGCCTGGATGCAATGCTAGTACAGTTTTGTTGTATGATGTACATTTGATATTGCGGGGCGAGCGTCCGACATGTGGACTGCCGTCACTGCCTGATTGTATTATTATTTTGGGGCACGACCTGGTTGCGGTCGATGTACCCGTTGTATGTATATTTTACTTTCTGTACTAGGATACCCCGCGGAGGGGTGCACGGATAGCCGGGTTCTAGAGGGCAACAAGCCCGCATCTCATGGCATTGAGACGGAGGGGGCTTCACTCTAGGATTGGCGGGCTATCCGCCGCACTCGTAGGGGGTACAGGTTGACCCAGGAGGGGTGCCCAAGTTACCGGATTCCGTGAAGTGCTGGGTGGTCCATTCACGGCACTGAAGGGGGCTGCCTCGCTTCAGGTTTTGGCGGGTAACTTGCCGCGCCCGTAGGGGTCTAGGATTTCATTGCACAGGCTATCCACACGACCAGGGGAACGTCGGGTTTCAGCGGCTCTGTGAAACCCGGGGATCCCAGATATCTGTATTGTTTCTGTGATGCTGTACATTTCTGTGATGTTGCATTTTATTCACGCCTTGAGCGAATATAATATATTGGTATATATATTAGTAGATGTTGTATATGTTTTGCATCCGCGCTAGTCCAGTCCCCGCTCTGTCGTTAGTTAGCTAACCTAACGGGTAATGACGGGACCCAGTGGCGAATGCGGATGGCATATACGTACATCAGTATATTTTCGTTCTTTTTGGTGTGATCAATTGATGGGACTGCATTGATTCGGATCAATGCAAGTTTAAAAACAAACCTAATCTGATGTTGTTGGAACACTTTTCAAAAAGCTGTTATTGCAAGGACGTTTACTTTTGTTTTGCATCGTGGTATTCATTGGAATATCCTGCTCCTCAGTCGACGAGGCAAGGGCCGAGATCCCTTCACCGGGAGTGACCCCTTGGACAGAAATTTGCGTCAGGGCATTGACTTCACTATAGCCGATTACTTTTGCTTTGCACCGTGGTATTCAGTTGGAATATCCTGCACCCCATTCTACGGGGAAAGAGCCGAGATCCCTTCACCGGGAGTGACCTCTTTAGCAACGGTTTTCGTCACTATATTTTCAAAAAGCTATCCGTTCCTTCAACGATATCAAGTTCATTACGTTAAAGGTTTTCGCCAGAAACCATTCGTAGCCCTCCATCATTTCAGTTAAATATTCGGTAGTATTCAAGCTATGTATTTTGACCTCACGCCAAGGCATAGTGTTTGGTAGCTGCCGGGTATTTATCTGTTGCATAGATAGATGCGTTGGTTTGGGACAGTCGTACTACTATTTTGGCCTACGTCAAGGGTATGTACGGGTGGATTCAAATTAACCTGGATAATGATGGGCAGAACTTGACATGTGACTTATGATATTTTGACCTCACGCCAAGGTCATAAGAGCATGGGGCAGAAATCACATCGGGAGTTTCAAAAGTACTGAAACTTGCCAGATATGCGCATACCTTCTGGAGTGTGATACCGTGAGCGGATTCCGTCACGTTATCATGCGATGAGAGTTGGATCCCGATTCCCACTGATGAGTTAGTATACTCCTCGGGTGACCCCGACTAATTCTTCTTTCAGGTTTGGAGGAGAATTTGAGGTACAGTGGGAGGATTCCAGATTAGATAAATTGGTGACCATTCTGATCTAGGTTAGAGTGCACGCTGAGTGTTTCTTTTCTCTCTCTCTTTGGCAGCGACCATTGACCCGACCCTAAGACTTTGACTCAGTGACCAAGTTGACCGAACCTTCTAAACACTGGCTTTTGGATTGTCAGAGTTGCAGACCTCATTGCCACTCCTACTTTTACCCTTTTCTCCAGGACACCCCGTATTACTACGAACGTCCACTTCCATTGGACAAAACCATCGTATGGTTAGATACGAACTCGAAAGAATTTATTCGAGGATGGTTTCCGGTTCTGGAGAAAACGGATAGGATTATTCAGTTGTCTTTTCCTTTTACCCTCTCTCAGGTTACGAGTACTCCTTAGTTTAGGGGTAGTACACCTATTACGCAAATTGGATTGTCTTCTTCCAAACCTTAGGCTGGTGCCGAACGGTAGGGAATGAAGAAAACCAATTAGCATAACGATGGTGTGCAGAAGGTATTAAGTTCAGACAAAGCAAGGGATTAGTAAGAGGGCAAAGTAAATTGCAACAGATATTCACGACCAAACCAAATATTTCGTTACCACTCCCACATCACCTTTGTATTTCTCCAGGACACTCCGTATCACTACGAAGATCCACAGTTTAATTGGATATTCCATCGTATGGTTATATACGAACTCGAATGGAACTTGTTCCAGTTCGGGGATGGATTCTGGTCCAGGAGAAATAGGAATAAAGTACATTCAGGTGTCTTTTATCTTCACCTTCTCTCGCGTTGCGAGTGCTCCTAGGATTAGGACAGTACACCCTTTATGCTTTTTGGATAGTCTTCTTCCAAACCATAGGCTGGTTCCGAACGGTAGGGAAGGAAGAAAACCATTTGGCCTAAAGGGGTGTACAGAAGGTAAAGACTAAAGACATATGAAGGGATTTGGAGAGGTGGCAAAGAACTATACGGTTACAGTCGTGAATCTGGAAGAGGCATTACTAGGAATACCAGGATACCCTATCGGAACATTTCAATGTTTCAGTTTCACTGTGTAATGTTAAAGGAAAACTGATTTCCCGATTAGATACTTACTCCAGGGTATGTATTTACCAGGTACGATTCTCACATCTGTATGGTTTTACAGATGATGAGTGGGAGTAAGTTGTTGGGAATTGGGTGATTATCCTCATTATATCGGGATTCGTTGTAATCGGTGATATTTGAGGAAATCACCTGGGCTGTTTGCTGGTCGACAAATATTTGGTTTTGAATATCCACTGTTATGCACCAATTTCAAATTGATATATCTGTACGTCTATTTTCATAGAGTGAGATATACCTTTCTGAAATTATGTCTACGACATTTACCTATATCAGTGGATGGTTAGGTAAGGAGCATTAAACAGCGGTGTAATTCTTCTTAACCATAAGTACAGTTTTCAACCTACGACACACAGTGAATGAGTTATCAGACTCAAGGGACTTATACAGAGTATTGTATGTTGTCCAGTGTCCATTAGGACAGAGGGGTTGGTCCTCGTACTATATTCAGTTTACTTATGACTTCTCTAGTTTTTAGACAAGTGTTTCGTGGAAACACAGGGTCCGAATTTTGAGAAGTTATAGGTATTTGAATAGAGTAGAGAACCAGGTGTAGCAAGTATCGGGATTCTTCAAAGAGATCGAAGATGTAGATACTTGTGTATGGTATTCAGTTGATAGTAATGATAAAGAGATCTTGCTTCTCTTTCAGGTTACTCATAATTGGAAGTATTCCTAAGATTGAGTAACGCTGATCGGCCTCCTTCCATTTAGTTGACATGCGCTGGGGACAGCTGCATGATTTGAATCTGGTTCAATTAAATCAGTGCCTCTGTTTCTATATTGGATATAGAACAGTTCATATCTTAACGATGTTAAGGTACGGGGAGTTGTCCGGTTTATGATTAAAACCAGACACTGGACAACTCAAGGCACGTTTCTGTAATGGCTGTTTGTGGGTTGACCCGGGCTATGACGCGGGTTGATTTTCTACCATCTGGAAGATCAATAGCAATATTGTTCTTGACTCGCCACAGTTTTAAATTAAAAATGGATTTTTTCAGGAAAACAGTAGTGGGAGTATGGTAGAACTGGAAGTGATTCCAGAACCACAAACGATTACTGAAGATTTGATAAGGAACCTTAAGATTCAATCTGAATTGACATTCCATTGGCCACTCCGCAGATAAGGTGGGTAACTTCAGGCACCCGAGAGGTACTACGGTAGCCTCAAGGACGGTGACAGGGAAGTTCTTGTTTACCCACAATTACCATTGCTGTTGTTCCAGGCTGCGAGACCCGGCGGGAGGATGAGTATAGCGTCATTCTAAACTAGTTTTAGAAGTGCACGTCTATATGACTCTGCCAGAGGGTTGTCGTAATCAGTGGGAGCAGCGGAAGCATTGGTGGACAGGTAGCTTATGTCTATTTACAGACTGAAGCACCAGTAGCGGAGATAGATCATCTATTTCTGACGTGACAGTCATGGGTTTGACTTCATCAGAATAGGGGATGGATCTGTTGAGAAGGTAGTAGGGTGTGATATCCTGGTATTTGGATGACATACACAAAGTAGGAAAGGAAACTCCTATACTACGATCGGTTATACTTTGGTCGTCACACAGTGGTTTCTCCACAAAGGAAATGGATTTTATATCAGACATACTGGTTACTAGATCTATGGTCTTAGATCTAGATTTGGGTGGTTTCCCAATCAGGGTACTTGACAGCGTTCTAAGAGTATTTAGGATGGACGACTCCTGGCACGGTAGTGTACCTGCAGGTAATGGAGTCACCCTCTCCAAAGGTGTCTTACAGACTAAAGGGGAGAGGGACGGGCATGATTGGCAGATCACTTGCTCAGGCAATTGAGTCAATCGTGAGATGTCAAGTACCACACCAGATGTTGTTCTTGCACTAGATGCAATAAGTTGACATTAATCCAATCCTGGAGAAACAGTCGGAAGCAGTTTTAGAACATAAGTGGATGTTCTAGGGAGATGATAACGACAGCCTCATTCAGGAGACAGTTATCATTCCAGGCTTCCAAGGTGACATGGACGACAAGAAGGTTGTCAGAGTTATAGTTTTCCTTCTGATGAGGGGCAGTATTTTGGACAGGTGGTCCAAGGCAATACTGAGGGAGGCATGGCGCGCAGGATACTGATTAAGTTCAGTTGACGATACAGTCTAAGAAGTTTGGATTTGGAGTTCATTTATGAGCTAGGTCCCATCAAACATCCAGACATATTCTGAGACAGGTATTGCTCTTTTCGGGAGATGGCTTTCTCCGCGAACTTGAGATATACAGAGACATAGAAAGAAACAACTAAGCGGATCCACTCACTGAGGCTATTCCTCGAACGCAATAGTTCCGCAAACGAGCTTTGTGAGACTGACTAGTAGAGGAGTTGGATGTTCGGTATCACACGGGCTGTGAGTATGCGACATCGCAATAATTAGCCTTGAGTGCAAGTGGGAGATTGTTGGAGATAGTGCCCTCAGAGTCAATTATTAGGTCACAGGTACGTGATTGTAATGATTGAGGGAGGACCTATCCCAGTAGGACAGTCTTGCTCGAGATGATAGTATGCTATCTGGTTTACCTTTATCATCGTGTACTGCTTTAGGTGACATGACACGTCGCTATTACACGTTGATAGAGCCCCTAGGATTCTTGCTTGACCACCAGCAGTATGAGGGCGATCATATAAGTGGGAGCTGGGGGTCTATAAGCTTATCCTTAAAAGGTCCCTAGTCGTGGGAGTTTCGAGACTGGGCATCGATACTCCATTAGTAGACTAGTGTATACAGTCGAGACCCCGACGAGGGGCGGTGGCCGGTCTCACAAGCCACTGGTGTCAGTTGGATCACCTAAGATGTATACAGGTGCTCATTGGGTTATGAGTACACCGGACAGGACTCGCCGGGAACATGCTAGTTGGTCATATACCAGACGTCAGATGGCAGTTCCCTGGTGACATGTGTGCAGGTTAGTTCATCGACCTGGGGATCGTCATTTGTCTCGTGTGAGTTCCCACTGTACTTTGATTACTACCCTACCATGGCTCAAAGGAGTCGTGCAAACAGGTTTTAGTTGGGTACAGTCCCGAGCCACATGGAGGCAGTGAGCGTATCTTCAGGGGTTCGTCTCTCCCGGTATTGGGGGTGAGGTCGTGCTGTGTCTAGGAGAGCCATTACACAAAGTCCTTGGCCAAGGCAAGGAGATTTACTGGTAGGTATTCCAGTAGTATCTCAGGGTGTTCTGGGCTACACTCCGACACGACTTGTACCGCTTTTGGGGGTCTGACTTTTACCAACCCCCTAGGCCCGCCATGCGATGCTCATAGACGAACGGACCGGACTGCACGGATATTGTCACTGACAGGCTCAGTTGGGTGTCGGGGTGAGCTTCCTCATCGACGTCCCATTTGGTCAGTACCTGGTAGCCCGTCACGTATTGGCTTATACCTCTGACGTGCTAGTGGTTAAATCCACAACCAAGGTATTGACGAGTCTTTAGAGTCCCCCACATTCAGTTACTCAGCTTTCGGGCGAAAGGTTGTAGAGGCCGTATGGAGATATGGCAAGGTCGGATCAGATACGTGCGGTATTGCACGGATCAGGATCGGACAGTCTGTACTATAGGCCGTATGGTTATATGGCAGGGTTCGATCAGATACGTGCGGTATTGCACGGATCAGGATCGAACAGATATTACTATCCGGTTTTGGTATAAGCCGGATTCTAGTATAGTACAGTGTAGATTTTGTCTCATTGCATTTGTATTTCGGTCGAAATACAGATGCGGGTGTGTATGCACAGTATCGGGGTTTTCCTGTGATTTATTACGGGACCAGTTTTCTGGAGTTGCCAGTTTGCTTTTCGTTTCGGCCAATTTCCATTGTTCCGTTCATTGGCCGAAGATTGGTGGAGGAGGGCTTATTTGCATTGTTGCAAATAGGCATTTGTGGAGGGGGTTTTTGCATCTTGATGCATCATGATGGCTTTCATGATGTGCACCATCATTGACCTTGACTTCTTCTTGTCATGATGGCATGACTTTGGAAGCCATCATGCATGTTGATGATGGTTGAGTTGAGTGTTGGTTTTGCCTTGTCATCATTGGTTCTCATGATTTCCTTTTGCATGATAGCCTTCTCTCTCTCTCCCTTGTATTATGGAGATGGTCTTTCATTTTTCATTGGCCTCTCCCATTTTCATTCTCTCCATTCCTCTCTAGTGGTGGCCGGCCAAGTCCTATAGGGGCTGTCCAAAATTGGGTGTGGGTATTTTTGGTTCATATCATGCTCCAAAATACCCACTAGCTCCTCCACATTGTTCTTGTTTCATCCCTCCACCATATGGCACCTCCATGAACCCCAAAAGAGACAATAGCTCACTACACATTCTACAGCGAATCTTGGGCACGTCGAGTAGCCGGCTTCGTGCCCGAGTTGCCTCGGTATTGAGGAGGGAGCCCGTAAAAGTACCCGGCTTCGTGGTGCCCTTTCCGACGAGGAGGAGACGGACGGAGATCCCGCGAGGAGATCGGAGTGGAGATGAAGACCGGAGGACTTGGATCGTCGGTATATCTCTTATTCCCATTCTTGTAGATAGCTTAGACTAGTTAATGGTAACGATCCGGGGTTATAGTGCGCGGTGGTGCCGGTTTGCAAAGTCCGCAAAATTTAAGTTATTCACCGCTTCCGCATTCCGGCGTCGGATTGACGGCCGGGGCGCCGCCGTGCACTTACAGCAACCTTACTGTATAGTGACATGGCAATTATCGATGATGAAGTGTGTGAGCCGGCAAATATGTGTACGTGTAACATACGCATCATCGATAATGGTGCAGGTGTACTATCACAGGTATATGCGATGCAATAATAATATCATTAATGCAGCAAGTAAATCATCAGCTAACAGCCATAAGGTATGCATAACTATCATATGTCCGAGCCGGTGAATCTATCAATCGGCATCTAGCCCAATAACACCGCGTACGGTATAATCCATCGTACGGAAACCTCTAGTCAAGGGTAAGGATCAATCATCAAATCAAACTCATCACGCACGGAATATCATCGTGCGGCGGCATTATACTAAAAGGGATCCTATCATCCTATACGACAAATGAGGGTACGGCCTAATATCACATACGGCCTATCATCCATGATTCACAACATTCGGTATATATATATATATAACCCTATATACCTATGTCCCAGGTCGCATTTGCAATAATCTCATATCAGGGGACCGACAGGGTATAAATCATTTCGATTGACTTGCATCTGTATACCATCATATCATATCATCATCTCATCATATCATCAAATTCGTCTTGTATTCTTTCATCGCATTTATGTCTCATATCATGTCGAGTTTACATAAACATGCTATCTCTACTAAGTATAAGTATCTAATCTAACAAACACACCCGAACCATACAATCAGATTTTTAAAGTAGTGAATCGTAGTCTTGAAAACAGGGGTTACGGTGTTTTTAAGAAAAAGATATCATTTGAAAATCCGTAACATCCCTCAAGATATACATTTAAAAGATACATACGATTCTTTGGTTTAGAAAAAGGTATGGTTCGGATGACGCATCTACATCGACTATCTAGTCCTACAGAACCCTAAGCGGTAATATCGCTAAACATCATCCTAGGGTAGTAGTAGTAGCAAATCACACTTAACAATCCTCTAGTTTCTTATATGACTACAAAGCTATCTATATTCTAACCCTAGTTTCCAAATCTAGGTTTCCTAACCGTACTCTATAAATCGGTTTTCCATCAGAAGTTTGCGGGGGTGCTATACGCCATCCACCCGACTTTCTCGGTATATATAGATCTACTCACCTGGTCTTCACTCGCCGGAATCGATGACGCCACGCTTCCTCACCTCGGAATCCATGCGAGGGTACCTACAATAATAACCAATCGCAATACGTATTAAAATCGAGTCGGAAAACCGATACAGCGCACAGTGTGCTCATAGGTGGAAACCTATGGCCTAAACGTGCAAATCAATCAAACAATCCCTGTTGTCGATGTATGAACACCCGACAACCAAATACAAATCCAAATATCAAGAAAGTGCATTTTAAAATACGGAAAACATAGCCTAAAACACACCAAAATGCTTCCAGATTTTCCCCAAGTGACAATTAGCCAAAACTGCATATAGGAGGGGTCTAATTTAGTGCAAAATGAGTCCCGGGATAAAAATGAACCCATTCCTTTCTACTATGGCCGCAAATTGCGGCCAGAATGATTAAATCTGCGGCCTGGGGTTTGAATTAGGGGCTCGGGTCTCAGTGGTAGCTTCCTAGGTTCCTGCACGACTCCCAGTAATTCCAAAATCAATTCTAGTGTCCCCGGGTTGCTCCAGATTCCAAATTACCTTCACAGATCACACATTTATCCGATGTCGGGTTTCTAAATCCGTGTTTTTGGGTTTCTAAGGTCTGGTCTAGGTCACTAAACAACACCTAAGTTTAGTTAACAGCTACTAGGCATCACCCAATTCAAACAAACACTCAAACATTCACTAGTGTTTCCCAATGTCCACTAATCTTCACAAAACGATATCTAAACATGATATCTCACAAAACTAATTGATTAGTCGAAAATAATGTATTTTTAACACGGCAATTTCCCTATCATTTGCACTCATCTAGAAGTGTTCGGCATTCATATAGCACATATTAGCAAATCAGTCGTTAAATATCAGATTGCATGTGTTAGACTCTAAAACCGACATTTCAGAGGAAATTGTGTGTTTATCATGGCATCGCATCATCCCTGTATTGCGCAACACTTGTGTCGAGATTTGTGCAGGAAATTGCAGGAGCAAAGCCAAAAGAGCTGATCAAAAATACGCCAACTCAATGATTTCAGATCTGGTAGCAATTCAAAAGGAAATATAAAAATCAACATATCAAAGAAAGGCCCACAAGTTAGCACAAATCAGCACCAGAGTTTTCAAGCCCTAAAGCCCCCAAAGTGCCGCGGAACCGCGGCGGGAGCCGGCTTGAGCCGCGGTTCCGCGGCGGTATTGACACGTCAGCACGCCATTTTCTGTGCAAAATTCTCATCTCTGGGCCCACATCCTTTTATATACTTCAATCTCCAGAAAACCCTCGAAGCTTCTGCCAGATCAACAAAAGATGATTAATTAAGCTAATCCTAATTAAGCTCCTAACAAACTATTTCTAGAAGCTCCCTCCTAACTAATCACATCTAGAAGCTTCTCCTCTAACTAACTTTTGGAGGGAAATTCAAATTTCCTCAACATACTTTTGGAGGGAAATTCAAATTGCCTCAACATACTTTTGGAGGGAAAACTTAAAATTCAAATCCTAGATCTAGGGTTTTAATGTCTGTAAATAGGAACCTAGATCTAAGGGTTGAGGTTAATCTTCCATATTCCTAAATCTCTTTCTTCATCTTCTTCCACAAGTCTAGTGACAAGACTTGTGCGAAACCCTAACCCTAATTCCACTCCAAATTCAAGATTCCGAGTACCAAATCAAGTGAGAAGCCTTCAACCTTTTATGAGCCGAGCCGATCTTCAATCGGGCAAGTGATCCAAGCCGATCCGTGACTCACGGAGACGAGCGAAGCCAAATCGACGATCGAGTTCTTCCTCTTGTAGTTCTTGAGCGATTGTAATGAAATTGTTGATATAAATAAAAGGTGAGATTCTTTAATCTTGCTTTCTTTAAATTCATGCATCATGATTCGATCTCAATTTGTAATTATAGTTCTTGTTGTGATGTTTGAGTAAAACTCCGCTCGTCAATGAGTCGAGACGATCAATAGAATGATGATGTAACAAATCTTAAAATGATTCTTAAGCCCTACGAGCTTTGTAAACCCTAGCAAGTTCAAGAATCGATGACCTAGTTTCGTTGCGATACTTTCTTGATTGTGATCGCTCGAAATTAGGGATCTACGATCGTTTCTTGAATTTACTAGAGGCTAGAATGTGAATGATATCGACGAAAGAACAAGGGATAAGATGAAACCCTAGTTTCATAAGAAATTCCTAATTCTCGATCGATCATCATCGATCTAGTATCAATTCATCGAAAGATAAGAATACGTAATTATAGGATTACATCACATCTATAGATCCGATCGATTCCTACGAGCTTCATTTCGATTCTTGATATTTGGTTGGAAAAATCATCAAACTCTCAATTCTTGATTCTATCTTCTTCTTCTTATTAGATCTAGATTTTTTAATTCTTGAACTTCAAATACAAATCTTGAATTGTTTTGTTTTCTTGCCTTTAAAGTTTCAACTCATCTAAATCGAAACACGAACAATTACACTTTCCCTGTGGACGATCCGCACTTACTAACGCGCTACAATCGACACCGTTA
The DNA here is from genome assembly GCA_030015575.1 of Agapanthus africanus. Taxonomy (NCBI): domain Eukaryota; kingdom Viridiplantae; phylum Streptophyta; class Magnoliopsida; order Asparagales; family Amaryllidaceae; genus Agapanthus; species Agapanthus africanus. The sequence continues at coordinate 350,923,956 of CM057350.1, read as the reverse complement.
TTGATTGCGGTCAAATATTTTTGGTTGTGATTTCTATATACAATTTTCTATAAACGACACATCCTAAAAATCATAAAATCAAATGGTGCCGTTGCCGGAGATAGTGCGCTAATTGTTTGTATTTTGAAATTTGAAGTTGAAAAGTTTATTCCATCTATATTGTTCGATCTAAACTTGCACAAACCCTAATACGTGTATTGTGATTTGATTGCGAGGAAATCTGGAATCATTGGAGCTTGGATAAAATTTTTGTGAAAGTTTCAGAGAGCTGATAGAGCCAACATAAGCTCTCTGTGAAAATTTAAAGCAGAGAACTGATCAACTTGCGGCGATTCCGCGGTCTAAGTGCCCATATGCGGCGGAACCGCGGCACTATAGAGGGATCTCTCTGAAAATTTTCCTCAGTAAGCTCTATCTTTCTTATCTCCTTCTCAAATCTGCTCCAAATAACATTTTGTGCAGGTTTCTTTGCAAATAATCGCAGCGCCGCGCAAAAACCAAAATTAAATTGTGCTTGTTTTGATTTTTATGGTTGTTTGCGTATTAATACGGACATTAAGAGGCAAAGACCAAATCCAGATTAGGTGGAGAGTTCATTACCCTTCCTAAGCCCCGAAAATCGCAAAATTTGCATCCGCATTTACCCTAATTAACTAAAAAATATCTAGAGATGACTCTAAGGACCGTCGCGCTCACTTAGGACAGAAGAAGGCCGTGGGTAATTCATTGCTTATCCGCGTTTCTTTTGTGGTGTCTAAGGCAAGTGTGTCGAAGGCTACTCGTTACTTAATTAGGCCCACTACTTACGTAATGGAAAACCTCCCACTTACCTGGCACTTACCTGGCCACAGGAGAGACAAAGAGGCAGTGGAGGATTGATCCTGCGACTTGTCTTTTGGCAGTTAGGAGTGGTCTAGAGCCAGACCTAGGTGACCACTAGATTTACGGTTTTGTGTGTTGCATTTGTTGTGTTGCATCAATTTTTCAAAAATCCGTCCGCTTTCCAAAACAAACACCGCATTCATTCATTCATTCCCCTAATTATAAATTCACGCTGCCACTTGTACTAACCCTTTTTAGTGCAAGATAGGCTGGACACGGGTTTCTAGTGCCCGTTAAGTCCGCGTTTCCTTTTATCGACCCAAAAGTCGGTAATTCTACATTTACCCTTTCTTTTACCCACCACCACACCCACATCGATGGATCCACCTCCATCGAACTTCTTTTCCACTACTCTGCCGCCTTCCGTTGGTGCGCAGAATCCACCTCGCATCTCTCTCCAAGAGAGGTGCTATCCTACACGAGGTCCACTTTCCACTTGTCTTTCCATTCCACCAGCCAACGGGGAAAATTTTCAAATAAAACCCCAATACATCAACCTTCTACCAAAATTTCACGGTCTCGAGTCTGAAGACGCATACGTGTTTATCACGAAATTTGAAAATGTATGCGCAATGATGGATACCTCACAGTTGTCTGTGGATGCTTTGCGTCTTCGTCTTCTCCTATTTACCTTGTGCGATTTAGCCGAGAAGTGGCTATATAACACTACCGCACATTCCATTTCAAATTGGGATGAATTCGTCAAAGCATTCCTGAAGAAATTTTACCCACATCAAAAAACGGCTCGAGTCCGTAGCGAAATCTATCAATTCACCCAGCTTCCAAATGAAACATTTTCAAAATGTCTTGAACGTTTCAATGATCTGTTAGTCCAATGTCCACATCACGGCATCCCGAGATGGGAATTATGCCGAATCATTTATGAGGGCATTACTCCTTACACAAGACAGACCCTTGAATCCATGTGTCAAGGCAACTTTATGACTAAGAATGATGGGGAAACCTGGGAATTCCTAGAAGATTTAGCTGAAAAATATTTACAGTGGGAGGGTATGAGTCAATCGTCTAGGGATGGCAATGATATTTCCATAGGAGTTAGAGCTGACATTGCAGCTATACACAAGAAACTCGAGACTATGGAAAACAAATTTTTAGCCGCCACCCTAAGTCAAATATCACTCTCCAAAACTGTATGTGGCTGCTGTTCTGATCCGTCTCACTTGACGGAAGAATGTCCGTTTCAAGGTCATGAGCATACCAATGCCGCATTTCAAGGACCTAGGAACGATCCTTATTCTTCCACATATAATCAGGGTTGGAGGAATCACCCTAATTTTGCTTGGAACCAATCACAATATCAAAACACGTTCCAACCCAACACAATTTCCAAAGGGTCCCTCCACTACAACAGCAGCCACCACTTCAATTAAGTCAGCACCCCTTTCAATCACAAAACTTCCAAAATCCGGCCAACACTTTTGCACTGTCTAGTCCTTTGCAATTGACCGGTACAGATAATACCTCTGCACTAGCACAAACCTTGGATACTTTCATGAAACAATCCATCCAAGGGACGGCATATTTGCAATCTTCCGTCGAGAATGTGATGAAGATCATTATCTCTCAAAATGAGAACATCAAATCGATGGAAGAACAAATTGCACAACTAAAGGCCGAAATGAGTGCAAGAGAGAAAGGGAAACTACCAGCTCAACCTTTACCCAATCCTGGCTATTCACATCATGTGAATGCAACCACGTTGAGATCTGGAAGAGTACTTGACAATCATGTTGGGGAAGAGTTTGATGATACTGATAAATCAATCAATAACACCCCGGCCGAGACCTTTCCTCACACACACACTTCTAATTCTGACCCCAGTTCTTCTACCCCACCACCTTCTTGTGAGCCTATTCTTCGTTTCCCACACGGCTCGCCACCTCAGCCCATCTCTTCTAGTTCTCCACAGACGATCCCCACTCCTCTTTTGGGATCATGTCTACCCCCACTTCCTTCTCCTATGATGGACCCAGCGCTTATTGCTAAAGCACCTTATCCTAATCGGTTAAGGGCTAACATATCGAGTCCACAGATGGAGAAGATTATGAACATTTTTAAGCAAGTTAACATCAACATCCCTCTCCTAGATGCTATCCAACAAGTTCCGTCCTATGCGAAAACTCTTAAGAACTTGTGCACTAGGAAGAGGAAGACTCAATTGTCGAAGAAGATATTCATGGCAAAAATAGTAGACACGGCCTTCCCCCAACAATTACCGAGGAAACGTAAGGATCCTGGATATCCTACTATTTCCATTTCTATTGGGGAAAAACACATCAATCGTGCTCTACTAGACCTTGGCGCTAGTGTTAACTTGCTTCCTTTCTCAGTGTATGAGCAACTAGGGATCGGAGAGTTGAAGCCAACCCATTGCACTCTCCAGATGGCTGACCGATCAATCACCAAACCTAGGGGTGAACTGGAGGATGTGTTAATAAAAATCGGAGAATTTATATTCCCGGTAGATTTTATTGTAATTGATACACAGCCTGTAGTGAACCTACGGAATCAAATTCCGGTGATTTCAGGTCACCCCTTTTTGGCCACTTCCAATGCAATAATCAACTGTCGTAATGGTTCTATGACCCTATCCTTCCGGAATAGGTCAATTGAACTGAACATTTACAAGTTGGGAAGTGTACCCTCTGAACCTACTGCTCAGGTCTGTTCTGTCGACTTAATGGATGTCGACAGCAGCGAAATTGATGATCCTCATGATACCGATCTTGACTCTTTTCATATGTTATTTGACCCAACAATGTATCATATACATACGGACTCTTCCACCGAGATGTCCGGGTCAACAATTAACACTGATTATGAACTGCTTTTAGAGTGTCAAGATCACCCCGCACTTTGTGATGACATTATTCTTCGGGGTACAGATGAAACTTTTGAGGAGAACTTCGTTGATGAACTCGCATTTCTGAAAAGCACGGGTGTTGTGATGAATCATGTCCAAATCAATGAAATTAAACCTCCACCCCTTCATATGAATTGTAAAAAGAATACGAGCAATCCATCACATTCACTGCATCGTCTCTCCAAAATGAGACGCACACACACTCTCTTCCACCACTTAACCTTTCCCCACTTCTTCTTCCACCAACCAGAGCACTGCATTGATAAAATTTTTGAATGGTTGGTGTTAACGTTCGGTCTTTGCAAAGCTTGGCATCGACCATTGATTTTTGACCCCCTCATGTAATTTTCAAAGATTAACATTGCATAACTCAAGTTTGGGGGGGCATTTTTTCTGGCTCTTGAAAAGGAAATTTTTACAAAATTTGAGCCAAAAATAAGTTTGGGGGAGGATCTTCACTTAAATATTTTGCCCCCACTAATAAATTCCTCCCAAGCTTACAGGTTTTTCGAGATTTAGCAGATGGCAACAGTGAGGACACTGTTGAAAACAAGTTTGGGGGAGGTTTGTGCTTATTTTCGCATCATTGGCATATCATTGGCATAAGCACAAAACATTTTTTGAAAACCTATAAAAATTTGAAAATTTTCAAAAGAAAAATATATTTTTTGTACATAAATAAGATAATAAATGTTTAGATAGTGAAAAATTACATCCATGAGATTAGAAAAATTTAAGAAAACTAAGAAAATTAGAAGTTTTCTTATACGAACTAGTAATAAGTAGTTATTAGCCGTTGTCCCAAGGGTTAGTAAGATGAAGGAAGTCACTAATCTGAGGATAAAAATAAGTCTGAAAAATAGTTTCTATTCTGGAAAGCCAAACATTTTGAACGTAGATACCCTGCTATTCGCACTTACACACGTCTTGAAGCCTGGGATAGTTGAGGATACCTTGAAATACTCTTGTCTAAAAGCCGATGTATGAAGGAAATAAAAAAAAATGATGAAGAAAATATAAAATGGTGAGAAAAATAGACACTGGTTTTGTTATCACCGAGGGCAATAAAAAATATATAGCGAGGGTGCCTCTTCACCTAGTGCCCTAAGGCCAACTGGTCTGGGAGTCACTGCTATACCTAAGGTGGTGCAAGACGAGGAAAATACACCAAATAAGCAAGCACATGAGTAATCGGTCGGTTAGTACCTCAAGAAGTATTAACGGTCGCATGAAAGTGTGTGAGCAAATTCAGCTAAATATTCATTAATTAAAAAGTACTGAAGCTGATGGGCAAGAGTATGATAGCTTGAATTGAATTCTCCGGGTGTAGGGATGTCCTTTACACACACGCAAGATGATATGATCGATGTTTGGAAGAAAGATAGGAATGAAGAATAAGACGATGTTTTATTGAGGGAGGACGTGATTTCTGACATCTTTTCATGACCATTAAGATATGGCTCATGACAACCGAAAAGCTAGCTTAGTTGGAAACCCTAATTTTCAAGGCTTTTCTTTTACAATTCTTGTCTTTAAATGTAATATTCATGATCTTTCTTTTATTATTAGATTTTGTGGGTGCAATCCGCTGAAAACCCTCAGGAGACAACACTCCTCCTACTAGGGACACCTAGAGGTTTAAAGGCTTGTTGCACGTGCTCAGTGCAATCATGTTGCCTACGAAAGTGTGCTAGTTAGTTTTTCTCTTTCTTTATTTTCTCCTTCTTTTTAATAAACAGTTCGCTCAAGACGATCGAAATTAAGTTTGGGGGAATTTGATCAGTCGAAAATAATGTATTTTTAACACGGCAATTTCCCTATCATTTGCACTCATCTAGAAGTGTTCGGCATTCATATAGCACATATTACCAAATCAGTCGTTAAATATCAGATTGCATGTGTTAGACTCTAAAACCGACATTTCTGAGGAAATTGTGTGTTTATCATGGCATCGCATCATCCCTGTATTGCGCAACACTTATGTCGAGATTTGTACAGGAAATTGCAGGAGCAAAGCTAAAAGAGCTGATCAAAAATACGTCAACTCAATGATTTCAGATCTGGTAGCAATTCAAAAGGAAATATAAAAATCAACATATCAAAGAAAGGCCCACAAGTTAGCCCAAATCAGCACCAGAGTTTTCAAGCCCTAAAGCCCCCAAAGTGCCGCGGAACCGCGGCTGGAGCCGGCTTGAGCCGTGGTTCTGCGGCGGTATTGACACATCAGCGCGCCATTTTCTGTGCAAAATTCTCATCTCTGGGCCCACATTCCTTTTATATACTTCAATCTCTAGAAAACCCTCGAAGCTTCTGCCAGATCAGCAAAAGATGATTAATTAAGCTAATCCTAATTAAGCTCCTAACAAACTATTTCTAGAAGCTCCCTCCTAACTAATCACATCTAGAAGCTTCTCCTCTAACTAACTTTTGGAGGGAAATTCAAATTTCCTCAACAAACTTTTGGAGGGAAAACTTAAAATTCAAATCCTAGATCAACGGTTTTAATGTCTATAAATAGGAACCTAGATCTAAGGGTTGAGGTTAATCTTCCATATTCCTAAATCTCTTTCTTCATCTTCTTCCACAAGTCTAGTGACAAGACTTGTGCGAAACCCTAACCCTAATTCCACTCCAAATTCAAGATCCCGAGTACCAAATCAAGTGAGAAGCCTTCAACCTTTTATGAGCCGAGCCGATCTTCAATCGGGCAAGTCATCCAAACCGATCCGCGACTCACGGAGACGAGCGAAGCCAAATCGACGATCGAGTTCTTCCTCTTGTAGTTCTTGAGCGATTGTAATGAAATTGTTGATATAAATAAAAGGTGAAATTCTTTAATCTTGCTTTCTTTAAATTCTTGCATCATGATTCGATCTCAATTTGTAATTGTAGTTCTTGTTGTGATGTTTGAGTAAAACTCCGCTCGTCAAGGAGTCGATACGATCAATAGAATGATGATGTAACAAATCTTAAAACGATTCTTAAGCCCTACGAGCTTTGTAAACCCTAGCAAGTTCAAGAATCGATGACCTAGTTTCGTTGCGATGCTTTCTTGATTGTGATCGCTCGAAATTAGGGATCTACGATCGTTTCTTGAATTTACTAGAGGCTAGAATGTGAATGATATCGACGAAAGAACAAGGGATAAGATGAAACCCTAGTTTCATAAGAAATCCCTAATTCTCGATCGATCATCATCGATCTAGTATCAATTCATCGAAGGATAAGAATACGTAATTGTAAGATTACATCACATCTATAGATCCGATCGATTCCTACGAGCCTCATTTCGTTTCTTGATATTTGGTTGGAAAAATCATCAAACTCTCAATTCTTGATTCTATCTTCTTCTTGTTATTAGATCTAGATTTTCTAATTCTTGAACTTCAAATACAAATCTTGAATTGTTTTGTTTTCTTTCCTTTAAAGTTTCAACTCATCTAAATCGAAACACGAACGATTACACTTTCCCTGTGGACGATCCGCACTTACTAACGCGCTACAATCGACACCGTTATTGATTGCGGTCAAATATTTTTGGTTGTGATTTCTATATACAATTTTCTATAAACGAAACATCCTAAAAATAATAAAATCACTAATCTAAAGGGAAGAAATTATACCCCATCTAGTCCACTCTAGGCAGCACTAACTTCCCAACGTCGTCAAAATCCCATTTTACTCGGTCCATCGTGTAGAGGAGGAGATGGTGATAAAGTTTAGTGAAGGGAGTGTAGAGTTTTGGGGCATGGTTGGAGATGGATCTAGGGATTTTTGTGGAGGGTTCTGGAGTTGTGGAGATGAAGGAGAGAAGAAGAAAAAAGATAGGGGAATGAATGGGCAGCAGCCCCCCCTCCCTCTCTCTCACTAATTCACACTCTCTTTCTCTCTTCAAAGCTCACCTAACCTAATCATTATATCTCCCTTGACTTTTTCCTTTTTCGTTTTCTTTTCTCTCCACCAAAAACATCAATATATATACTAAATGAAATGAAAAAAGTAACAAAATAAAACATGTCATGGTGCACTAACCATGGAAACTGTAAAAACGCGGATTTGGCTTAATCGCGATTAGCAGTGCACTAATCGGGTTTTTATCAAAACTGCACAAAATAAATTTTAAAAATGCCAAATCCTTTAATAATATTAATAAATGAATAAATCAATTTAATTTCTATTTATTTCACAATTATTGGTATATATTTATACTTTTTTTCGAAAACCCCAATTTCGCAAATCGGCAGTTTTCGGGAAATATATTATTTTAATATTAAATTCCCCAAAATAATATTTTATATTTTCCGAAATGTTACAATCTTCCCCCCTTAAATAAATTCGGTCCCCGAATTTAAATTTAAATGTCACGACCCAAAAGTACGGAACATGACCGGCACTTAAACTACGAACGTCTCGAGGCGTACGTAATCTAAGTAAACCGAAAACCCAGAAATCCAAACCAAGAAAAGATGTAGAGTGCAAGAAAAACCAACTTAAAGCAAGTAGTTTCAAAAGCATAAGCCGAATTATGCGGTTTTTAAAAACATCAAAAATTTCCTGAAATTTTCGGCAGAGTCTCCTTTGTAAATACTGGCCCCCAAACGGGATACAACATGAGTAGTATACGAAATCAATAAAAAGGCATCCCCAAGCGGGAGCTAGCTCTTCGTCAATCGACGGCCACAACCACACAAGCAATATAATTTACAAAGCCAACGGCGAGGATCAAAACTCAAAAGGAAACTCAAAACCACAAGAAATCCCCAGAAATATAACGCGCGACTCTAAGGTCGAAAGAATAACATCACTGGTCTCTATCTCAAAAATAAATATATGTTTGGTTGATAGAACTTCTAGATACAACAGAATAATGATTTACAGGATATATAATGGGGGTACGATACAAGTAAACCCACCTACTAGCAAGTCACCCGGAAATGGGAAGCAGTGCCAGCAAAGCCGTAATGAAACCTGTACGGCAAAACCTGCAAAAACTGGGGCACAACGGGGGTGAGTTGCCAACTCGTGAATAGAAAAACATCTACGGAAAGAAATCGCATAAATAACGCAACCTAGGTCAATGATCATAATATATCCTTAATTATATGTATAACATGCAGCCTATACAATGGCTAGGGTAATATCTAACCGAGTGTAATCTCATGGGCCCGTGTCAGTGCCTCAGGTAGCAATATATCATATGGATGATGTATGAATGCATGAAACAGAATGCATGTACTGAAGAAAACTGCTTTCATAAATTAGTGAGATTTCTGTATTTTTAAAATGAGGTATCATAATTAAATCAGCATAAAACAGTGCCTAGCATCGGCACAAAACATAATACCAATATCTCGATATCTCTTTATCACAGTCTCTGTACCTCAATATCTCGAAATCTCAATATCTCAATCACAATATCTAGGGCGCCGTCAGTCCAAACCGGCCCCTACTATCCATCTCAAGACCACGACGGTATCCTCCGGATATCCGACGCGTCGGGTAATAACACCGGTCGGTAGTGCTCCCCTGCCTGGCTCAACGTCAACAACACGGCCTTCTCGCCCCGGGGTACCGCACCGGGCCTACCATGTACCCGAAATGGTTCATCCAACTTCTCGAATCGGGTCTCGAAATCCATCAGCAAACTCATGGTGGACGACTCATACATCATGGGAAAACCGCATTTTTTATTTAAAAAGAGAGAAAGCAGTATATATATGTTTTGCGGTTTTCCTCCAAATCCAGAAAATATCATGGAAATCCGAATCATCAATAGCATGTAAAACCATGAATATAAGCATGAGAATGAATAACAGTATGCACGAAGCGACAAGTAATAACTACAATATCTAAGCTGGCATATAAAGTATGTACACTAATATTATGTCAAACTACTGACTATCAAGCTAAGTTAAGCAATAATATTTTCTAAGGTGTACGTGACATGGCAATTACCGATGAAGATGTGTGTGAGCCGGCAAGTAAGTGTATGTGGTACATACGCATCATCGGTAATGGTGCTGGTGTTAGTTATATGTATGCCCTAGAGGCCATTACTGTACATAGGATGTATATTGTAGTGGATGCTGGGACATATATAGGGAGGACTTTCTTGCTCGACATGATAGTATGCTATCTGGTTGATCTTTACCTTAACGTGTATACTGTTTGTCTCTCTGTTACATGTTGGTAAAGCCCTTAGGATGTGTACTTGACTACCTGGACTATGATGCGGATCATACTAGTGGGGACATGGTAGTCCATAAGTACATCCTTCAAAGTCCCTAGTCGTGGGTGTATCGAGACGGGGCATCGATATACCAGAGTAGACTAGCGTATACCTTCTCGACCCATACAGATGGGCGATGGATGATCCCATATCCATTGGTGTTTGACATCAGAGATGATATACGGGTGCTCAGTAGAGACTGGGTACACTGGACGGACTCGCCGAGAACTCCCAGATGGTATTATACCTCACGCCAGATGGCAGTTCTCTGGTGACACTGGTACAGAGTAGTCTGTTGATCCGAGATCGTCATAGAGTCTTGTGTGGTTCCCACTGTGCTTTGATTTCCATCTTACCACGTCCAAGAGGGCGTGCAAAACGGTGGTTTTTGGGTACAGTCCCGAGTCACATGGAGGCAATGAGCGATAGGAGGGGATTCGTCTCTCCCGGTATAGGGAGTTGATGTTGCGCTGTGTTCGATTGGCTATAACAGGAAATCCCTGGCCAGGGTTGCTGAGATTTACTGGTAAGTGTTACCAGTAGTTTCTCGAATTGTTATAGACCTCATATCGACACGACTTATCGAGCTATTGGGGTCTGACGTTTACCACCCCTAGGCGAGATATGCGACATATCAGACGATCAGACCGGACTGTACGGAAGTGTTACTGGTCGGATTCACTGGAGTGTGAGCGGGCTTGCTCGTCGATCTTCAGATCGCTCAATACCCGGGTGGCCGTTACGTTTAGCAGACCGCTTGCGGCTTGTGGGTGTTTGATATGATCATCACCTGCTGCCGGCGTATTGACGAGTCTTTAGAGTCCTACACAGAGGTTTCCTGGCTCAAGTGAAACGAAATAGGAGCGCATATGAGATATGTGCGGGACCGAGAATAATACCAGTATGTGATACTGTATTCGATTCTCGCGATGTGACATTGATCGGTTATATGTGATATAGCCGGGTTATCGGATCAAGTGTTGATTCGATAAGTTGTTACTAATGATACCAGTCGGTTATGTGCGACATGACCGGATCATTGAATCAAGTGTCGATTTAATGATTTAATGCATAATTATATATTTGATATATTACTTTGCATTAACTAGTATCGGTTCACTTTAAACGGATTTTCTCGCTCGGATGTGCACATTGTATATTTGATATAGTTTTGTGCAAATGATTGTATCATGTTTGATGATACATGTTAACTTGGATTTGTGTGAAGATTATACCATGGTTGTGAGAGTGGTTAGGGTTTTTTTTTTATTCTCCCATTATTTATTTATTCATTTATTTGTTTATTCTTTTGGAAAATAAATGGAAAGGAGATAAGAATGGTGGCTTATTTTGGAGTTTAGTTAAAGCTTCATGAAACTTTAATCAAGTCAACCATTCTTATCTCATCCTTAACCCTAACCATTCCCACTAACCATGATTCATTCTCTACACTTGACTAGAGTTAATATTATGATAAGTATTGTTATTCTTTTCTTTTTGAATTAACTTATCATAATTAGCTTCTTCTTCTTCTTCATTTCTTCACATGAAGAAAGCTTGCTCCATTAATGGCAAGTGATGAAAAAGAGTGAGAAATCCAAAACTAAAGTCTACCCACTTCCTATTTCTTCATCCTCTACCTCTTGCCAAGTAGTAGAGTGTGTTTCCTTCACAAGTTTTCTAGACTTGGTGAAGGTGGAGCTCGATCTAGTGATGCTTCGACGTAGATCATCTTCGGCACGTCGTCGACGACCTAGCCCGTCCATTCTCCGATGAAGCCGACGCTAGAGCCCGGATTTGATTTGGACAGCGGAGAGGACCTCATCTCGGAGCTGTGGAGGTGGAGGACCGGATCTACAAAGGTTGTATTTCCGTATCTCTTAGTTAATTGTTAACTAGTTAGCTTGTTCGCCTAGATTTCTAGCCAACGATCCGTAGTCGGGTCTCTCGGCACCTAGAATTTTTTTAAATTGGCATGTTCGATGCCTTGTGAGACCTCATTAGGGTGCCTAGGAACCCTACAGTGGTATCAGAGCCTAGCTAGAGCCTTAGGCGATCGGTAGACGAAGTTAGAGATCCGATCGAACCGCGAAACCCCAAGCAAAATCGCTCTCTGTACATTTTTCAAAACTATTGTATTTTGTGAATTAAAAATATGCAGAAAAATAAGCAGGAAAAACTAAGAATTACTGTGAAGTTTGGTCGACTAATTCAATAATTGGAGAGCGGATCCGCGGCCAAAACAGGGGTTTGGCGGCTCTTCCGCGGCCCAAATTTCGACTTAGTCCCTCAAATTTCATATATTTATTCTTAGGTCCTTTCTTGGCAATTTTTGATGTGAATTTTTTAATTCCACTCAGGTGTTGAGTTTTCTAGGGTTTTATTGGGGATTCGTTAATTTGATCGGATAATTTAACTTTGTTTATGTTTTTCCGGATATTTTAGAAACTGTTAAAATGTTCGACCGGATATAAATACCCAATTTTTCCCCTGTCGGGAAATTTCCAAGTGTTGGATTTTTCCGTAGTTTAAAGACGTTCTAAGTAGTGCAAGTAACTCGATGGACCCTCTAGAAGACAACAAACCTTAACTCGATTATGTGACCGTCTTGAACTGCCCTTTGAACCTTCGGGTTTGGGGCAGTACGGCGTGCCACATGTGAGGCGTTGGCTTGACCCTTCTACGGCTGGACCGTTGGTACTGAGGCACGAACTGAATGTTTTTAGACTTGTTTCATGTGTTGAGCTGTATCGGGAAAACTTGGGTGTTTGACTGTTCGATCGAAAAGTTTAACATTTTCTGTTTATCTGGAATGGGATACAATAATTGGAATTCACAATAGTTATGAGATAACTAAATGAATGTTATAAACATAGCAGTTTAGTCTCACTTGATCGGTTGCCACGGAATTTTGATGTGATCAAAAGTCCGTCGCAATCACGTAGCGTACGCGGATACTCGCCGGGTAAACTTAATAGACAGCCTCACTCCATAGCCCCGACCAAGTGACTGTAGGAGAACCCCATCGCCGAAAGCATCCGTTCGGGTGCTCGCGGCAGCGGTGTTCCGCCTTGGTGCACTTCGTCGACGGTATCGGGGGTGCGGCCGTCTACTGAAGTTTGTGACGAGCATTCGATCAGGCTGTCGGGAATCTTGTTGAATTGCCCGACTTGATATTGAAAAGTGTTTTCGATGATGGGACTAAAATGCGGGGTTTATAATTGTTAGGCATGCGATGTCTAAGGAGTTCATTTGATTAGGCATGCGATGTCTATAAAGATTGCGGATTCCAACTGTTGTAGTTTTACACTTTCTTTTCTGTGACCGTAAGTGTAATATGTGATATCGCCGGTTTCGTTGCTATAAGTCAACGACAATTGGGATGCGCATATTTACTTACGTTGATGACATGTGATGTTATGTGTTGCTGGATATGTTATATTGGATCGTCGTGTTTGAATAGCCGGGGGTTTTTATGTGAGATGAGTGTTTTTCATTTTCATTCATGTAAAAACTTGTATGTAATATTCTTTTATTGGGGCGCTTCCAGGTTGCGGAAGATGTCACCGTTTGTATATTATTTACTTTTCCGCACTAGGATAGACCCAAGGAGGGGAGCACAAGTAACCGGGTTCTGGGGTCCAGTGGGAGACCAACTCGAGGAGTCGAGTCCGGGTCTCCTAACTCCAGAATGGGTAGGGTTGCTTGCCGCTCTCGTAGGGGTCTAGGGGTGTGGGTTTGGCTATTCATCGCGACCGTGGAATCCGTGTTTTATACTGGCTCGTATTGAAAACACGGACGTCCTACTATATCCAATATTTCATATGTTCTTCTGCTGCGATATCTGTGATGTGATCATGAGATGTTCTGTGATAGATACAGTATATAGTATATATGATATATTATATAGACATTACTTATGTTTTACACCCGTGCTAGCCCTGCCCCGCTCTGCCGTTAGTTAGCTAACCTAACGGTGCACGAGGGGACATCGAGGCGAATGCGGATGGCATAAGTGTACGTCGTATTTATCTGTAATGTTTAGGTATTTAAATGATGGGACTTCATTAATGTGATTAATGAAATAAAAAGAAACCTAAGATGTTGTAGAATCGAATTTCAAAATAAAACAGGTAGCTACAATTCTTGCTTTGCACAGCGGTATATATGATATATCCTGCACCTTATTCGATAAGGAAAGGACCGAGATCCCTTCACCGGGAGTGACTCCTTTAGCAATAACTGGCAGATGCTACACACTCGGTTTGTCTTTTGATTGCTTTTAAGAGTTCTGCTTTGCACAGCGATATATATGATATATCCCGCACCTCATTCGACGAGGAAAGGACCGACGATCCCTTCACCGGGAGTGACTCCTTTAGCAAAACTAGAAAAGCCTCAAAAACACTCCATTTCAAAATTCATTCGATCCTACAACGATATCAAGTTCATTACGCAATAGGTTTTCAGAAAAACCTGTCGTAGCCCTCCGTCATTTCAGATAAGTAGTAGTTAGTATTCGTGCTGCGTTTGTTGGCCTTTGTCAAGGCGCAGTGTGCGGTAGCTAACTGGTGCTTATCTGCTTATGCATATGATGCAGATTGAGTTAGGGTAGTCGTGCGACCTTGTTGGCCTTTGTCAAGGGCCGTGCGGGTGGGTTTAATTCAATCAGGAAATGACGGGTTGAACTTGACTAGCATCCTATGGTTTGTTGGCCTTTGTCAAGGTCATAGGAGGTTAGGGGCAAAATATTATCGGGAATTTCAAGTGTTGAAATTTGCAATGAGATTGCAAACTTTCTATGAGATAGTTGGATCCCGATACCCGCTGCGAGTAAGAGTTACTCCTGGGAGAGTTTTACGCATTACAATTAGCCGATCAAGTAGGTGTCTAGAAAGGTGTTAACGAGGTTACGCCTCTGGGAAAACGAGGTTTACATTAATTAGGTTCGTGCGAAAGCACGGGGGACCTCCCTCAAAGTACCGACACTGGCCTGGCTGAAAGATTGGCGAACTTGTAGTGTGTAATTAATCCCGGCTAGTCTTTCCTTTTAGGGTTTGAAGGAAGATTTGATAAAAAGCAGTGGGAGCCATCCTGATTAGATAAAATAATAACCAATCTATTCTTGCAAGAGCGCACGCTGAGTGTTTTCTTCTCTCTCTCTCCTGGTAGCGACCATATCACGCCTTAATCAAGATAATAATACGGATTTTTGACCGAACCCGCTTGTTATACTGAGCTAGGGAACGTTGGTCCCGCTCCAACTTATAATTGTTATAAGACAGAGCAGGAAATTGGGGATTACCAGAATTCCCGTGCCGCCCAAACGAAGAGAGTGCATGCCGATGCATCATCTTCGGGTGTGTTCGTTACAAAGAACTGTTTCTCTGTATCCTCTACGTCCTGGGTATGTGATACCAGATCAGGATCCCAGATATGTAATCTGTTACATAGGGCTACAGAAAGGTAGAGAACTGAGAACGGGTGATAAGTTTCATGAGGCAGAAAACGGGGCAAGTGTTGCAGCCAAGTCTGTTGGTCACTGTCACCCTGTATTACCAATACATTAATTCTGAACGAATGTTGTTAGATACCGAACCTGATATACAAAATCATATCCATCTCTTTATTAGTAAAGAAATGATAAAATTTTGTATAGATGGATAATGTTTTGAACATTTCCTATATCAAAAGTTGATCGGTTCAGGCACGTTATCTAAAAGCGTTGATGTTCTAAATCAAACTACAGTTCTTAGTATACGGAACACACACAAGAGGAAGAGTTCAGAAATGAACGAATCCTTCTTGAGGCATTGTAGACTAGGTCATATCAATGCGACCCGACTGGCTAGAGTTACATTTAGATGCATATTTAAATTAGTTTGAATTTACATCTTGTGAAACTCGCCAGTCATGTCACAAAGATAAGATGACCACGGCTCTGTTTATTGGAAACAGAGAAAGAGTTAGTAAACTCTTGGGATGATACATGTTGATATATGTAAAGGTCCCCTGTCTACACATGCCAGGACTGGTTCTTTGTACTTCATTACATTCTCTGATAATCTCTCAAGATTCAGACATATGTTCCTGTTGAAACATGAGTCCGAGCCTTTTGAGATATTCACAGAATATAAGCGAGAAGTAGAGAATCAAAATACGGGTATAAGTATTATGTCCTTTGATGTGATCAAGGAGGATATTACTTGAGCACGGAATTCCTGGATTATTCTAAAGGAGAATGAGATTCTCTCTCAGCATTACTCCTCCGTATACACCATAGCACGATGGTATATCGGGACGGAGCAACCACACCCTATATGATAAGGTGTGCTCTATGATGAGTACTACTGTGTTACCTGTTTCCTTTTTGGGAGTTATGCACTTGAGTAGCTGCATACCTATTGAATAGGGTTCGAATCAAATCGTTGCCTACCGCTCCATATAAGATATGGTATGGGAAGAGCCCATGTCTTAAGACAGTTAAGATTTGGGGTTGTCCGGCCTATGTCTAAAATCAAAATCTGGACAAGCTCGAGGCAAAGTCTGTTATGTAGAACTGGAAAGGTTCCAGCTATACAAAATACAGCAGATGATTTGGTACAACCAAAGGATTCAGTAGATACCAACGAACCTCAGCCTCTCCGCCGATCTAGTAGGGTTCCTCACCCACCTGAGAGATACTTTGTTTTCTCTATGACAGTGGGAGCGAGGATTGCATCATGAGATGATGACCCAACTAGCTTCGAGCTGGCCATCAGGAGTAAGACTCTGTAAGAATGGCTGGATGCTTAGCGATCTGAGATGGAATCCTTATACACCAACAAAGTATGGACTTTGGTTGCTATATCTGAAGGGTTAAATCCCCATCAGGAGCAAGTAAATCTTGAGAATATTACTTGGTGTAGATGGAAAAGTTGAGACTTTCAAAGCTAGACTTGTTAAAGATTTTCGTCATTGACCAGGCATGGATAATGATGAAACCTTTTCAAGTATCTATGCTTAAGTCTATCCAGATCCTACTTACCACGGCTACATACCATGACTACGATCTCTGGTGGTTGGGTGTCTTGACTGCTTTTCTAAATGATGATTTGGAAGAGAGCGTCTATAAGTACACAGCCAGAGGGCTTCGTAGACAGTGGGAGCAGCGGAAACGTGTGCAAGATGCTTTATAGGATAAAGCAGGCATCGCGGAGTTGGAACATCTGTTTTGATGGATTAGTCAAAGAGTTTGATATCATCAAAATGGTAGATGAACCTTGTATAAACAAAAAGGTAGTAGGGAGTATGGTGGCGATCCTCGTAGAGTACGTGGATGACATACTCTTGATAAGAAAGGAGTTTCCTATGCTACGCTCGATCAATCTCCGCTTATCACAATGATTCTCCATATAGGATCAAAGTGATACCTCCTAAATCCTGGGTTTTGGATCTATGAGATAGATCTAGTTGGATGTTAGGACTCTCACTAGTTGTAGTGAGACGGTATCAACCGATCCTGGGGAGAATCACTGGAAGGGTTCCAGGGTGATAATGACGACTGAGTGTCAGTCCCAGGCATTGTCTTTACCCTCAGTAAAGGGACGGTATGTTGGACCAGTTCCAAGCTAGATACCGTGACATACTAGACGATAAAGGCAGGATACATCGCTACTTAAGATGCTACCAAAGAGGCAGTCTGGGTGTATATTGGTTCATGAGATGAACTACGTTCCAACCATTGTGAGACAATGGAGTTGTGGCTTATGCCAAGGAACGTCCGTCCCATCAGTGATCCAGACATATTCTAAGGCAGTATCACTTGATCATGGAGATGGTTGATCTCCAGGGTGATCGAGGTTAGGAAGGTAGACTCAGAGGACAACACAGCGGATCCACTCACAAAGGCCTGTTCCCAGAGAGAGACTTTTATGGGATGGTTGAGTATGAGATACTGCAACCACTGCTACAGATGGCCCTAGTGCAAGTGGGAGATTGTTAGTTATATGTATGCCCTAGAGGCCATTACTGTACATAGGATGTATATTGTAGTGGATGCTGGGACATATATAGGGAGGACTTTCTTGCTCGACATGATAGTATGCTATCTGGTTGATCTTTACCTTAACGTGTATGCTGATTGTCTCTCTGTTACATGTTGGTAAAGCCCTTAGGATGTGTACTTGACTACCTGGACTATGATGCGGATCATACTAGTGGGGACATGGTAGTCCATAAGTACATCCTTCAAAGTCCCTAGTCGTGGGTGTATCGAGACGGGGCATCGATATACCAGAGTAGACTAGCGTATACCTTCTCGACCCATACAGATGGGCGATGGATGATCCCATATCCATTGGTGTTTGACATCAGAGATGATATACGGGTGCTCAGTAGAGACTGGGTACACTGGACGGACTCGCCGAGAACTCCCAGATGGTATTATACCTCACGTCAGATGGCAGTTCTCTGGTGACACTGGTACAGAGTAGTCTATTGACCCGAGATCGTCATAGAGTCTTGTGTGGTTCCCACTGTGCTTTGATTTCCATCTTACCACGTCCAAGTGGGCGTGAAAAACGGTGGTTTTTGGATACAGTCCCGAGTCACATGGAGGCAATGAGCGATAGGAGGGGATTCGTCTCTCCCGGTATAGGGAGTTGATGTTGCGCTGTGTTCGATTGGCTATAACAGGAAATCCCTGGCCAGGGTTGCTGAGATTTACTGGTAAGTGTTACCAGTAGTTTCTCGAATTGTTATAGACCTCATATCGACACGACTTATCGAGCTATTGGGGTCTGACGTTTACCACCCCTAGGCGAGATATGCGACATATCAGACGATCAGACCGGACTGTACGGAAGTGTTACTGGTCGGATTCACTGGAGTGTGAGCGGGCTTGCTCGTCGATCATCAGATCGCTCAATACACGGGTGGCCGTTACGTTTAGCAGACCGCTTGCGGCTTGTGGGTGTTTGATATGATCATCACCTGCTGCCGGCGTATTGACGAGTCTTTAGAGTCCTACACAGAGGTTTCCTGGCTCAAGCGAAACGAAATAGGAACGCATATGAGATATGTGCGGGACCGAGAATAATACCAGTATGTGATACTGTATTCGATTCTCGTGATGTGACATTGATCGGTTATATGTGATATAGCCGGGTTATCGGATCAAGTGTTGATTCGATAAGTTGTTACTAATGATACCAGTCGGTTATGTGCGACATGACCGGATCATTGAATCAAGTGTTGATTTAATGATTTAATGCATAATTATATATTTGATATATTACTTTGCATTAACTAGTATCGGTTCACTTTAAACGGATTTTCTCGCTCGGATGTGCACATTGTATATTTGATATAGTTTTGTGCACATGATTGTATCATGTTTGATGATACATGTTAACTTGGATTTGTGTGAAGATTAAACCATGGTTGTGAGAGTGGTTAGGGTTTTTTTTTTCTTCTCCCATTATTTATTTATTCATTTATTTGTTTATTCTTTTGGAAAATAAATGGAAAGGAGATAAGAATGGTGGCTTATTTTGGAGTTTAGTTGAAGCTTCATGAAACTTTAATCAAGTCAACCATTCTTATCTCATCCTTAACCCTAACCATTCCCACTAACCATGATTCATTCTCTACACTTGACTAGAGTTAATATTATGATAAGTATTGTTATTCTTTTCTTTTTGAATTAACTTATCATAATTAGCTTCTTCTTCTTCTTCATTTCTTCACATGAAGAAAGCTTGCTCCATTAATGGCAAGTGATGAAAAAGAGTGAGAAATCCAAAACTAAAGTCTACCCACTTCCTATTTCTTCATCCTCTACCTCTTGCCAAGTAGTAGAGTGTGTTTCCTTCACAAGTTTTCTAGACTTGGTGAAGGTGGAGCTCGATCTAGTGATGCTTCGACGTAGATCATCTTCGGCACGTCGTCGACGACCTAGCCCGTCCATTCTCCGATGAAGCCGACGCTAGAGACCGGATTTGATTTGGACAGCGGAGAGGACCTCATCTCGGAGCTGTGGAGGTGGAGGACCGGATCTACAAAGGTTGTATTTCCGTATCTCTTAGTTAATTGTTAACTAGTTAGCTTGTTCGCCTAGATTTCTAGCCAACGATCCGTAGTCGGGTCTCTCGGCACCTAGAATTTTTTTAAATTGGCATGTTCGATGCCTTGTGAGACCTCATTAGGGTTCCTAGGAACCCTACAGCTGGTGTCCTAACAGCATAATGTCAACAATGCAATATGAAATAACAATGTAAATATGCGATGCGGAGCGAGCAACCAAAATGAGCGGGAGCTAAATATTAAACAATGGTGCCATTTGAAATAACACGAATCGCGGGGTTTTGAAAATAGGGGCTACGGTGGTTTTTAAGAAAGGATACGTCTTTTGAAATATCCGTAGATCCCTTGACCTGTCTTTTAAAATACCCACGATCCGCTAGTTTTGAAATAGGTAGGAGTCTAATCTAATCTAACAACTACACTAAACTATACGGCTGAACTAACAAGCTGAACTACAGGTAAGGAAACCGCCTATCATCTGAGTCGATACATATACCTATCTGTAAATATACAGTCGGTGATCCCGCCTCAATAATATCATATCCGATACCATATCTATAAGCAGGCATCCCAAGTCAAGAGTGCGGATCAATCATCAATATAGCTCGTACGTAAATCCGTTGTACGGCATCTCAAATCTGGGTACGGGTCAATATCACATTCATCATACTATTCACCTGGTATCCTCTTTATCAAATATTATGATCGGGGTACTGATCTACGTCTAGTACAATACTGATACCGCCTAAGTATGCATGCACGTGTGTGAAACACTACGTCAAGACCCGTTACAACGTCATGTCGTATCTCAAATACGAACCCTGCTATATCACCGATCTCACGGCCACAAATCAAATCTCATCGACTCATCTTAAATCCCAAGTACATCCTCATTATCCATGCATGTGTATATGAATGTACATATGCATAGTCCCATACCCACGCATATATACATATATACATATCCCAATCGGCGCACAAGAAAGTAATGTATGCAAGTCTGTGTGTGCGTATGTGGGTATAACAACTACTCTAGGGTTTCGCAACTAACCCAAAGCTAATCCATGAACACATAATCATAACATGAATAAACATTCTAGTATCATAAAACACCTATATAAATATATATATATGAGCTACACTACGGACTGCGGGGGTGCTATACGCCATCCACCCGACTTCTCCCCGTAGATATAAATCTACTCACCTGGTCCTCGCTAGCCGGTGCTGACGTCGCCATGCGCTTGCTTGTCGTCTCGAAGTCCACATGGGGTACCTACATATTATAATGCACCGTGTCGTAATAAAATCCGACTCATGACCCAAAACGACACGTGAATCCCACATAGGTTAAAACCTATGGTTGCTTTCACAAATCAACCCAAAAACCCTCGACGTCGGCGTACAAACGCCAAACCATCGAGAAAAACTCAAACGTATCAATCGTGGTTTCACAACACCTTAAATATATATATATAAAAAAAGTTAAAATCACCAAAACTTCAAATTCGCTTTAAAGCTATTTTTCCGAAAACCTAATAAGCAAAATTATCCGCTTTAATACAAAATCTTGATGTTTAAATGAATCTAGCTGCCACAATTTTCACTAAATATCATAACAAAGTCATATATACCATTCCTATAATTTATTCTCATCAATTTCCATAAATTCCAAAATTCTAGTTTACAATATACCCAAATTTAACAATTTTATAGCAAAAATGCACAAACAATAATTTACCTTGGATTTTCATGAACTAAAGTATTAAACTATATTTTATAATGTTAATGAAGTCATGAAAAACCTAATCACATTTTTAAACCCAATATTTAAACTATTTTTTAAAACCTAGTTAGCAATTTAGCAAAATTATCACCATTCTAATTTAACAAATTAGCAAGTAGCAACCAACTTAGATTTTGCATACAATTACATGTTAATCTCCTCATTACAACCATAAACTAATGATAAAAACCCTAATTAAATTCAAACCCTAGTCTTGAATTTCCTAAAGTTGCAATAAAACCCAATTAAACATCAAATTAAGCTAACTTAAAGCAATTAACAACAATTTAACAAAAAGGTTAGAATTATACCCAAATAAATTTGAAGATCCCCCATGCACACTTAGCCTCCCAAATTGAAATCTAAATCCCTAGATCCATGCCATGATAGCCAAGGGAAAATGGGTAGGAGGTGGATTTTGATTTTGATTTTTGGCGGATTTTCAAGCATTTTTTATGAACTTTTTTAAAGAGAAAGAGATGAAGAATGAAGGGGCTGAAATGGAGGGGGGCTCGGCCATTGTAGGTGGGGGAGAGGAGTGAGGGAGTGTGGTGTGAGGTATAGGTAAAGGAAAAGTCCAAGTCAACATTCAGCTAACACTTTTATCCATTCTCATTTCTTTTCTTTGTTTTCTTTTCTTTGAAATTCAAGTGGGGAAAATGGGTGGGGGCTGCTGAATTCAGCCAAGGAAAGAAATAAATGGGGGTGTGTGAGTGTGGGTATGGGTGTGGGGTGATGGAAAATGATAAATACAATACCCCAAACATCCATTTACACTAAAAAAAACCCTTTTTCTTCGATATTTTCTAAACCGTTTTGGCAAACGATTTCATTTCAAAAACCACATGATAAAATTTTATTTAATGTTTTATGGTGCACAAAATTTGTTTCAGCTCATTCCGATTTGTAATTTTCCCTAATTAAATGTATTAGTGACGGCTTAAAATAATATTAAAATAATTAATTTCGGAAAAAATTTCAGAAAATTTGAAATTTCACCAGTGGCTCAAAAAACACCAAGTACTAGCAATTACATAGCTAGAATATGTATATTTAATTTTATAATAAAGATATTTGCATTTTGATTTTTTATAGAAAACCCCCTTATTTTACCGTTTTTTCGAAATTTCACCGAAACGATTTTCAAAACGTTACAATCTTCCCCCCTTAAAGAAATTCGGTCCCAGAATTTAAATTAAACCCCTCCCCCAAATACTAAAATATTTCAGCCAAAACCATCAAATCGCCGGGGCTCCGAAATCATAAATACATAAACACATCATAGCGCAATGCATGCGCATGAGTAATGAGTTGATAACTCGAAATCAAAACTTCTTCAAGCATCCCGCAATCATCGGAGTCAAGGTGAAGACACGAA
Organism: Agapanthus africanus; assembly: GCA_030015575.1. NCBI lineage: Eukaryota > Viridiplantae > Streptophyta > Magnoliopsida > Asparagales > Amaryllidaceae > Agapanthus > Agapanthus africanus. The sequence continues at coordinate 350,900,732 of CM057350.1, read as the reverse complement.
TGCCAAATCTCAAGCAAGACCGATATGCTATAAATCGGAATTATACATGCAAATATCAGGAGGAAATGCATGCCAAATCCTTTAAGTTACTGTGCAATGCACATAACACTGCACAGTGGCGGACGTCTATCATAAGTAAATAACTATATACATATATACCTTTGTTTGAAATGTACGTTCCGCCGTTTTAGGAAACAATTTAGAAGGGTTTTCCTTGTTTTAAACGTTTCGCGTCATATCAGACACGCAGGTAAATACTGAGACTATAGCTCGCTTTTTGGAATTCCCTTCAATAGCTATCAATGCATGCAAAATACATTCAGGTACTGTCCTCTGACTAGTCCTGCTTGGTACGAAAACACATCGCGATTATCATAAAAAAATGTACTGCTCTATAAGAAATCAATCCCAAAATACGCGTATGAATACTACGTGCGTCTGGTGCGCACGACAATCAAAATCCATATACGTGCCATATAAGTGCGCAGAAACAAGATCTAAGTGCATCGGATGTGCACAAAGCATCTGTCATAGGCAACGTGTGTGCCTGACAGCAAAATCAGGTGCATCTGACATGCACGAAAAAATCTCGATTTAGTGCATCTGGTGTGCACCAAAATCGCATCTCAAGACATGCGCTCAACATGCGCGAAAACCCAAAACCAGGGGCATCCATCATACACGAAATCATGAAATCCAATATCAAGCGCCGAACATGCGCAAAATCAAATCAGGTGCACAAGGTGAACAAAACAAATATCGAGTATCACAATCGAAATCGAAGTCCAGTGCATCTAAGTGCACAAAAGGCGTATCACTGCACTGCAAGCATATATAAACTATACAGAGTGCAGGAACCAAATCGTGTGCGTGCATACGCACAAAATCAACTCAAATGTCTAAAACCATAAAATCACAAACATGTGAAACCAAAGCACGAAAACGATATCAAGTGCAACACTGTGCAAAGATCGTAAATCCTCAATCATCAAAATCAAATAATGCGAATAAATCACCCAAAACATCGAAATCAATAATGGCGGAATAGTACCGCTCAAGTGCATCCTTTAAGAATCTCGGGCCAACTGTCGCGGTCACTAGTGGGACGTCTCGTCGATGATTATGAACTCTGGCCTGCTGGTGTGTGTAACAATGACCACTCCCGGGTCAAGGTCTTCACTGTGAATTACCAATCTCTCGGTCCATCGGCTTATCGGCCCTGTCAGGTGTGCTAACGGGAATGATCCCGTTCTGGCACTTCTCTGGTCATCTCTCGGTCAATCATCGCGACCACTTGTAAGACAGCATATCACTGGCGTCGGCCTCTGGCTCTCTAAATGTACGTGACACATCTGATCCTGGGTGCAAGTATCATTGCAGCAGTGTCCTGGAAGGAATCCTGCTCACGGTCTCTTCCATGTCTCGTCTCTGCCAACTATCCGAAAGTCATCGTCCTTTCCTATATCTGCATCTTGCTCTGGAACGACTGCATACTCATCGCGACTCCTTCTGGATGGTAAATCCAAGTACCATGCCTCGGCATGCGCAACGCATCTCTGTTGTCGGCGGAGTGGAACGTCATCTCATCTAGATCTGGTACGAACCTCTTACTTCACTTTTCTCTAATGTCGTCTGCTTTGGACTCGTCTCGTCGTGGCTGCATGGACTGAGCTCCAACGGCTATCCTCATATCGGGAGTCTCCCAAGAAATGCATCTCACCACCTAGCATCCGAATTAAGTCGAGTCATCCGATCGAGTCGTCAAAACCACATAATCCCCCAAGAGCTCAACATCTTGGGCACAGTTTAATAGTATCGAGTGCATACCACAACATCGGTGGTCCAGCCGTAGAAGGGCAAACCCAAGCCTCACTAATGGCGCCGTAGAACTGCCGCAAACCCGAAGGTTCAAAGGCTTTCATACGGTCATTAAGTCGAGTTAGGGTTTCATTCTTCTAGAGGGTCCATAGAATTGCCTGCATGCCCTTCCGAATACTTTAAACTTGGAATAATAGGTTTCTGACATTCGATCGTCTCTGTCGACTCCCAACGTCTCCGCGTGAAGTCGTCTCTAGCTGGAATCAATCTATCTGATGACCTCTCATCGGGTAGGCGAACGAACCACATGTCCTAGCCATTCATCCTCGGATGACTAGCGACCTTCTATCATCGCTTAGTACAACCTGTACTGCAATAGCTCCAACATATGGGGCGATATCTCGTCGCTCGCAGCAACAACTGGCTCACTCGTCTGCACGCTGAACAGTGCCTCAATCATCATGAGTAAGCAATACACCAACGGTCATCAAAATCTGGCTGGCCTCTATCATTGGCTCAATCCTCTAGTGTCGATCAGCACATCCGAGTAACCTCATAAAGGCGATCCGCCAAACGCTCGTGGCGCGGAAATACAGTAAAAAGACACATCTCCGCAATTGTGTGTCGCCGGAATTCCGCCCTGGTCAGTCCTCGTTCGTGACGAGCTCGTGCTGACCGCAACTCTAGCTGTAGCTCTCCCTGCCTGTAATCGTGGCAGCAAAACCATAATTGGTACTGATGAGGCTAGATCGGAATGAATATAATACTGAGCAAAGAAATGTGCATCCTAAGGCTTCTTAAGTGGAGTAGCATATCGTAAATAAGCCGCGGAACATACCTACGGTACGTCACTCTACTTTAGTCATCTATTCCATCAACCAAGGGTCATCCTACGCTCCGAAGGTAAAACTTAACGCTTTGATACCAACTTTGTCACGACCCGAAAGTACGGAACATGATCGGCACTTAAACTACGAACATCTCGAGGCGTACGTAATCTAAGTAAACCGAAAACCCAGAAATCCAAACCAAGAAAAGATGTAGAGTGCAGGAAAAACCAACTTAAAGTAAGTAGTTTCAAAAGCATAAGCCGAATTACACAGTTTTTAAAAACATCAAAAATTTCCTGAAAATTTCGGCAGAGTCTCCTTTGTAAATACTGGCCCCCAAACGGGATACAACATGAATAGTATACGAAATCAATAAAAAGGCATCCCCAAGCGGGAGCTAGCTCTTCGTCAATCGACGGCCACAACCACACAAGCAATATAATATACAACGCCAAAGGCGAGGATCAAAACTCAAAAGGAAACTCAAAACCTCAAGAAATCCACAGAAATATAACGCGCGACTCTAAGGTCGAAAGAATAAAATCACTGGTCTCTATCTCAAAAATAAATACATGTTTGGTTGATGGAACTTCTAGATACAACAGAATAAGGATATACAAGATATATAATGGGGGTACGATACAAGTAAACCCACCTACTAGCAAGTCACCCGGAAATGGGAAGCAGTGCCAGCAAAGCTGTAATTAAACCTGTACGGCAAAACCTGCAAGAAACTGGGGTACAACGGGGGTGAGTTGCCAACTCGTGAATAGAAAAACATCTACGGAAAGAAATCGCTTAAATAACGCAACCTAGGTCAATGATCATAATATATCCTCAATTATATGTATAACATGCAGCCTATACAATGGCTAGGGTAATATCTAACCGAGTGTAATCTCATGGGCCCGTGTCAGTGCCTCAGGTAGCAATATATCATATGGATGATGTATGAATGCATGAAACAGAATGCATGTACTGAAGAAAATTGCTTTCATAAATTAGTGAGATTTCTGTATTTTTAAAATGAGGTATCATAATGAAATCAGCATAAAACAGTGCCTAGCATCTGCACAAAACGTAATACCAATATCTCGATATCTCTGTATCACAGTCTCTGTACCTTAATATCTCGAAATCACAATGTCTCAATCACAATATCTAGGGCGCCGTCAGTCCAGACCGGCCCCTACCATCCATCTCAAGACCACGACGGTATCCTCCGGATATCCGACGCGTCGGGTAATATCACCGGTCGGTAGTGCTCCCCTGCCAGGCTCAACGTCAACAACACGGCCTTCTCGCCCCGGGGTACCGCACCGGGCCCACCATGTACCCGAAACGGTTCATCCAACTCCTTGAATCGGGTCTCGAAATCTATCGGCAAACTCATGGTGGACGACTCACACATCATGGGAAAACCGCATTTTTTATTTAAAAAGAGAGAAAGCAGTTTATATATGTTTTGCGGTTTTCCTCCAAATCCAGAAAATATCATGGAAATCCGAATCATCAATAGCATGTAAAACCATGAATATAAGCATGAGAATGAATAACACTATGCATGAAGCGACAAGTAATAACTACAATATCTAAGCTGGCATATAAGGTATGTACACTAATATTATGTCAAACTACTGACTATCAAGCTAAGTTAAGCAATAATATTTTGTAAGGTGTACGTGACATGGCAATTACCGAGGAAGATGTGTGTGAGCCGGCAAGTAAGTGTATGTGGTACATACGCATCATCGGTAATGGTGCTGGTGTCCTAACAGCATAATGTCAACAATGCAATATGAAATAACAATGTAAATATGCGATGCGGAGCGAGCAACCAAAATGAGCGGGAGCTAAATATTAAACAATGGTGCCATTTGAAATAACACGAATCGCGGGGTTTTGAAAATAGGGGCTACGGTAGTTTTTAAGAAAGGATACGTCTTTTGAAATATCCGTAGATCTCTTGAGCTGTCTTTTAAAATACCCACGATCCGCTAGTTTTTAAATATGTAGGAGTCTAATCTAATCTAACAACTACACTAAACTATACGACTGAACTACAGGTAAGGAAACCGCCTATCATCAGAGTCGATACATATACCTATCTGTATATATACAGTCGGTGATCCCGCCTCAATAATATCATATCCGATACCATATCTATAAGCAGGCATCCCAAGTCAAGAGTGCGGATCAATCATCAATATAGCTCGTACGTAAATCCGTCGTATGGCATCCCAAATCTGGGTACGGGTCAATATCACATTCATCATACTATTCACCTGGTAACGTCTTTATCAAATATCATGATCGGGGTACTGATTTACGTCTAGTACAATACTGATACCGCCTAAGTATGCATGCACGTGTGTGAAACACTACGTCAAGACCCGTTACAACGTCATGTCGTATCTCAAATGCGAACCCTGCTATATCACCGATCTCACGGCCTCAAATCAAATCTCATCGACTCATCTTAAATTCCAAGTACATCCTCATTATCCATGCATGTGTATATGAATATACATATGCATAATCCCATACCCACGCATATATACATATATACACATCCCAATCGGCGCACAAGAAAGTAATGTATGCAAGTCTGTGTGTGCGTATGTGGGTATAATAACTACTCTAGGGTTTCGCAACTAACCCAAAGCTAATCCTTGAACACATAATCATAATATGAATAAACATTCTCGTATCATAAAACACCTATATAAACATATATATATGAGCTACAATATGGACTGCGGGGGTGCTATACGCCATCCACCCGACTTCTCCCCGTAGATATAAATCTACTCACCTGGTCCTCGCTAGCCGGTGCCGACGTCGCCACGCGCTTGCTTGTCGTCTCGAAGTCCACATGGGGTACCTACAAATTATAATGCACCGTGTCGTATTAAAATCCGACTCATGACTCAAAACGACACGTGAATCCCACATAGGTTAAAACCTATGGTTGCTTTCACAAATCAACCCAAAAACCCTCGACGTCGGCGTACAAACGCCAAACCATCGAGAAAAACTCAAACGTATCAATCGTGGTTTCACAACACCTTAAATATATATATATAAAAAAAGTTAAAATCACCAAAACTTCAAATTTGCTTTAAAGCTATTTTTCCGAAAACCTAATAAGCAAAATTATCCGCTTTAATACAACATCTTGATATTTAAACGAATCTAGCGGCCACAATATTCACTAAATATCATAACAAAGTCATATATACCATTCCTATAATTTATTCTCATCAATTTCCATAAATTCCAAAATTCTAGTTTACAATATACCCAAATTTAACAATTTTATAGCAAAAATGCACAAACAACAATTTACCTTGGATTTTCATGAACTAAAGTATTAAACTATATTTTATAATGTTAATGAAGTCATGAAAAACCTATTCACATTTTAAAACCCAGTATTTAAACAATTTTTTAAAACCTAGTTAGCAATTTAGCAAAATTATCACCATTTTAATTTAACAAATTAGCAAGTAGCAACCAACTTAGATTTTGCATACAATTACATGTTAGTCTCCTCATTACAACCATAAATAATGATAAAAACCCTAATTAAATTCAAACTCTAGTCTTGAATTTCCTAAAGTTTCAATAAAACCCAATTAAACATCAAATTAAGCTAACTTAAAGCAATTAACAACAATTTAACAAAAAGGTTAGAATTATACCCAAATAAATTTGAAGATCCCCCAAGCACACTTAGCCTCCCAAATTGAAATCTAAATCCCTAGATCCATGCTATGGTAGCCAAGGAAAAATGGATAGGAGGTGGATTTTGATTTGGATTTTTGCTTGATTTTTTGTGGATTTTTCAAGCATTTTTGATGAACTTTTTTAAAGAGAAAGAGATGAAGAATGAAGGGGCTGAAATGGAGGGGGGGCTCGGCCATTGCAGGTGGCGGAGAGGAGAGAGGGAGTGTGGTGTGAGGTATGGGTAAAGGAAAAGTCCAAGTCAACATTCAACTAACGCTTTTATCCATTCTCATTTCTTTTCTTTTCTTTTCTTTCTTTTCTTTTCTTTGAAATTCAAGTGGGGAAAATGGGTGGGGGCTGCTGAATTCAGCCAAGGGAAGAAATAAATGTGGGTGTGTGAGTGTGGGTATGGGTGTGGGGTGATGGAAAATGATAAATACAATACCCCAAACGTCCATTTACACTAAAGAAAGCCTTTTTCTTCGATATTTTCTAAACCGTTTTGGCAAACGATTTCATTTCAAAAACCACATGATAAAATTTTATTTAATGTTTTATGATGCACAAAATTTGTTTCAACTCATTCCAATATGTAATTTTCCCTAATTAAATATATTAGTGACGGCTTAAAATAATATTAAAATAATTAATTTCGGAAAAATTTTCAGAAAATTTGAAATTTCACCAGTGGCTCAATAAACACAAAATACTAGCAATTACATAGCTAGAATATGTATATTTAATTTTATAATAAAGATATTTGCATTTTGACTTTTTATAGAAAACCCCCTTATTTTACCGTTTTTTCGAAATTTCACCGAAACGATTTTCAAAACGTTACATTAAACCCCCAAAATCTAAAACATTTCAATAATCGGCTCAAAACAACGGGGCTCCAAAATCATGGAAAACGTAGAAATAACACTGCGCGTCAAGCGCGCATGAAACGAGTACAAAACTCAAAACCAAACTCCGTCAAGCGTCACGAAAATCATCGGATTTGCACGCATATCCTCGGAGTTACAATAGAGATACAGATCTTGAAATCCACTACTGAAATCCAATATACACTAGTCAAATACTATAATACGTGTATAGTACGCATCTTTGAAAAACTCAAAAATCTGAATGAAATACATGCAAAATCTTTTCTAAATCGCCGTGTGGATGCGTAACTCACGGCATAACTGACGGACGCTCATTTTAAAATAATAATATATGTCCATATATGTTTTCTTAAATACACGTTCCGTCGTTTTCAAAACATTCCAAAAGGTTTTCCTTTATACACGTTCGTGTCGCTCACGTACACGTAGGAAATAGCGAGACTATAGCTCCTCTTTTTCGAAAACCTCTTGGTAAACTTTTAATGCATGCAAAGTACTCAGGTACTGTCCTCAGATCAGTCCCGTTTGGCTACTACACAATATAGTGCCCAACATGAAAACAAAGTGCTCAAAAGCAAAATCATCCTCAAAAGGCGTATCCAATAATCACATGCATCTGGTGCGCATGAAAATCAAATCCAAATACAGGTGCCACAATAAGCATAAAAACCCAAAACTACGTGCAACGGGTGTGTATGAAAGCATCTGTCCACTGCAACGGGTGTGCATGACAACAATATCTGGTGCATTTGATATGCGCAAAAATCCAATCAGGTGCGCAAGGAGCACAAAACAATATCGATTATCAAAATCGAATCGACGGTATACAACACATATCAATCCAAATCCAACTCAGGTACACCGAGGCATATAATCGCACAACCATGTGCATCAACGTGCACAAAAGCAAATCACATATTAAAAGTGCATGAAAACTATGCCGAAAGCATAAATCAAATCATATGCATGCCCTAGGCATGAAATGGCAGTGAATATCTCGAATGTCATCAAAATGAAGTCAGGTGCAACTGTGGTGCACAAATACGTATCAATACACTACAAGCACATATAAGCTATACCGAGTGCAAAAATCAAATCATCCGTATGAAATCCATGAAATCATAAACATGTGCGGCTAAGGCACAAAATCGACATCAAACGCAATAGGCACAAATCGCAAATCAACACAACGGTGTATAAAATATATATCTCAAGTGCAATAACCATGTACAAAATGTAAATACCCAGTAGGTGCAACCATGGTGCACGAAATCAATATCAGGAAATTCGTCATCAAAACTCAAATCCAGGCGATATAAGCATGATACTCGAATCACAATGCAAATCACAATAAAGGACATCGACGTACACCTCCTCCAATGTCGAAAAATAAATCGGTGCATCTAGAAACTGGCAGAACAGAACATCATCTTGCCTCCTGCTCACGGTCTGGCATCCTCGGTCCCTGGGTCCTTATCATTCTCTGCGGATTACCAATCTCGCAGTCTATCGGCTCATCGGCCCTGTCAGGTGTGCTAACGGGGACGATTCCGCTCTAGCACTTCTCTGGTCATCTCTCGGTCAATCATCATGAGCACTCATAAAGCAGCACGTTGTCGGCGTCGGCCTCTGGTCCTCCGACTTTACGTGACACATATGATCCTGGGTGCAAATCCCATTACAGCAGTGTCCTGGAAGGAATCCTGCTCAAGGTCTCTTCCGATCTTGCCTATGCCGAACTGTACGGAGGCTGGTATTCTTACATAATCTTTCCTTGTTTTCTGGACCTCTGCGTGTGCCTCACATATTTCCTTGGAAACTGGTCGTATCCCAACATCTCTGTAGCATATCAGGCCTCTGATCTCGACGGGGAATAACAATAGCTCGAAAGCGTCTCGCACGAACCTCTGGTTCCATTCGCCTGTATCATCGTCCACCATGACGTAACGTCATGCTATCTGCGCACTGCAACTTTTCTCGGCCCCTGTCAATCCGAAGTCTCTCGCACGGACTTGAAGTCACGAACTCGGTATCTTCATCACTCTGTAGAAGATGTCTGGCCGAACACGTCTTCGGAAACTCGTCCCAACCATCAGAGGTATACTCCATATTCGTCCATTCCTGATCAATTCACAACGCATCTGGGTGAGGTCCTCTATCCGAACCTGGTCAACTATCTCGTCGACGATGCCGAACCCTGGCCTACTGGGTGTGCGCAATAATACCACTCCTGGTCCAGGTCTTCTCGTATGGTATTCTAGAAAGGTCCTGTCGAGGTCTCTGTCAAATCTCGTTTCTGCAGAATTGCCCGGAAGTTATTATCTTTTCTATATCTGTTTCTTGTTCCGGAACGGTTGCATACTCCTTGCGACTCCTTCTGGAAGGTATATCTATATACAACGCCTCTGCATGCGTATCGCATCTCTGATATCAGCGGAGTGGAACGTCACCTCGTCGAATTCTCGTGCGAACTCTTCACTTCACTCGGCTCCAATGTCGACTGATTCGGACTCGTCTTCTCGTGGCTGCATGGACTGCGCTCCAATGGCTATGCTCGTATCTGGTGTCTCCCAAGCAATGTATCCCATCACAAGATATCCGAATGATGTCGAACCATCCGATCGATATGTCAAAACCTCATAATCCCTCAAGAGATCAACATCTTGGGTACAGTTTAATAGTATCGAGTACATGCCACAGCATTAGTGATCCAGTCGCAGAAGGGCAAACCCAAGCCTCACTAATGGCGCCGTGAAATTGCCGCAAACCCTAAGGTTTAAAGGCTTTCACATTGTCATTATGTCGAGTTAGGGTTTCATTCTTCTAGAGGGTCCATAGAATTGCTTGCACGTCTTTCCGAATACTTTAAACTTAGAGTATGGTTTCCTGACATTCGATCGTCTCAATCGACTCTCAACGAATCTGCGTGAAGTCATCTCTAGCTGGAATCAATCATCTGATGACCTCGCATCGGGTAGCGAACGAACCACATGTCCTAGTCCTTCACCCTTGGGTGGCTAGCGACCTACCATCATATCTCTAGTATATACTTATGCTGCAGTAGCTCCAACCTCTGGGCGATACCTCATCATTTGCAGCAACAACTGGCTCATTCGTCTGTACACTGAACAGTGCCTCAATCCTCCAGGAAAGGCGATACATTGGCGGTCATCTATAAATCGGTCTGCTCTAGATCTGAGTAAGACTCTCCACACTAGAAATCTTTAACTCAACTGGGCCTGCTCCGGCTCATAAATCGGACGAATCACCTTCATCTCTCAAATCGGGGTAGACAAGCTATAATCTATCGCATTTCTTCCTGGTAGCTCCGGCGGTCTTAGCCTGTAAGCTCTGGAAGCGACATCTCATCATCTAAGCAACAGCTGGGTCATCTGTCTGCTCGGTAGGCGACATCAAAATCTCTGAGGTATGCTGTACATCTACAGTCCTCTCGTAACTGGCAGCTCTAACAATAACCCGATCGTCCGGTATAAAACTAAGCACTCGCCTCCATAAGAGGTCACAATAATCAATACTAACTCAAGACGTTCCCATGTCACCAGAAAACACAATGGTCAGCCCTCGTACCAGACGAGCTCGCCCTGACCGCAACACTAGCAGCAGCTCAAACTGCGCTCAAACAATGGTGACAGGAACCTCAATCGAGTATCAAAGTGAGCAGATCAACGGCATGAGAGGAAACGACAAATCCAGTATGGATACATGATCATAAGAAGGAACAACATCAATGAAAGTATGATCATGGAAACAAATAGAATCGAGGATCTCCAATGGATGTATAAAAGGGAATCACCCGTCTCAAAAATATGTACATCCTAATGTTTCTTAAGTGGAGTATCGTATCGTAAATATGCTGCAGAACATACGTACGGTACGTCACCCTACTCAAGCTACCTACTCCATCAATCAGGGTCAGCCTATGAAACGAAAGTTCGGGTCTAATACCCCCTCGTTCATGTCTAAGTTCCGTAAGGTCAAGCTTAGGTTCCGAAATACATAACCTCCCTAGACTCCGCATAGTCAAACATAGACTCGAACAAAGGTTAAACCTAGCGCTCTGATACCAACTTTGTCATGACCCAAAATATTAGCTCGTGACCAGCACTTGAATCACGCAACGTCTAAAGGCGTAACGGAATTCAAGTAAGCTGAACCCCAGAAATCTAAACCTTTTAAAAAAAATAAAGGTGGTGGTGTTTTTGAAATAAAGGTATATGAAATCAAGTTTTCTTAATGCATAGAAAAGGAGCATGAATGATGCAAGTGAAATTTACTAGTTTGAAAACATGTTTCGTCTTTTAAAAATTTTGGCAGCACCTCCTTTGTATATTTTGATCCAAAACTATAAATACATAATAAGAATAATGGCATCCCCAACCGGGCGCTAGCTCTTCGCCAACCGGCAGATCATAACCACGCAAGATAATAAAATAAGTATACGACGCCCAACTGCGAAGTTCACCACAAAAGAATAAAAGGAAAGCAAGACATATAAATCACAAGTAGCGGAAAACCCCTCGCTCTAAGTCTCGCAACCACAATCCCACTAAATCTCATTATTTATACAAATTCTAATTTTGATTGATTGATGGAGTTAACTAGATACAATATGAAATATAATACAAGAGTGGGTACGATACAAATTTCCCACCTACCAATGCAAAACACCCAAATGAAGCTGTGTGCCAGCGAATCCGCTACTGATCCAAGCGGTCAACCTGCAAGAACTGTGGCACAACGGGGGTGAGTTGCCAACTCGTGAATAGAAATATATCTGCAAGTAGAAATCGAATAAAAAATGACTCCTAGATCAACTATATCATAAGGTAATACTATGATATCTAGGGTGACCGGGTCGTATATGTGCCAACAAGGTAGTCAATATCTATATGCATGTGGATAACATCCAACTGTAATAATCATTGCATGTATATGGGTCTCGTCCAACCATAATCAAGATATTTATGCATGTGGATCTCGTCCACCCATGTAATCAATATCTGTATGCACGTAAATATCATAAAGGAGTGTGCATGAAAGTATGAGGATATATATATCAACGGTGTCCCTCCCGACACATCAAAATCATGGAACCTGAGTGCCTAGTATCGGCACTCAAAAACATCATGAAAACCGTGCCTAGCATCGGCACGTAAATCCTCATATGTCGGGCATCCGTCAGTGCGGGTCAGCCCACGGGCTCCGTCTGCGGTATCGGCCCTTGACCCCGGCAGTATGAGTCGTCCCGTATCCATCTATCGACTCTGGTCAGTATCCTCCGGATAACCGCCAGGTCCAACCAATCACCGGTTGGTAGTAGTCCCTCTGCTAGGCTCACCGTCTACTACACAGCAATCCGTTCTCGCCCCGGGTACCATACCGGGCCCACCATGTACCCGCAATCGGCCTCATCCGCCTCCTCGAATCGGGTTTCACATGTCGCTCTCAGAACCGAGAAAACACATGGTGGACGCACTGAAATATCATATCAAGAGAAACCGGGTTTTTAAAACAACACATAATCTCTTTTGAAATATCCACGGTTCTCAAATCCAGAAATCTCATGAAAACAGCATATCTCAATGCGTAAAGTAATAGAGCATGATGTATGCGACATGTAAAAAGAAATGCGAGCATATCCATGTATCATGCAATATGGAATAGTGATATGACATATTAAGGGGAAAACGGCTCTTTTAAAATAATTCCAGTTTTTAAAGTATAGCATGCGGTTCCCAAATTTCCAATAAAACCAGCTATCTATGTAGGTACAATATGTATATGCGTAAGTATAGATGTACCATGTATGTGTGCACAATATGAATATACAATGTGTATGTGCACAAGTATGGGTGTATCAATGTATATGTCATGATGCAGCAACCCTACTGTGTAGTGACATGGCAGTTATCGATGATGAAGTGTGTGAGTCGGCAAATATGTGTACGTGTAACATACGCATCATCGATAATGGTGCAGGTGTACTATCACAGGTATATGCGATGCAATAATAATATCATGAATGCAGCAAGTAAATCATCAGCTAACAGCCATAAGGTATACATAACTATCATATATCCGAGTCGGTGAATCTATCAATCGGCATCTAGCGCAATAACACCGCGTACTGTATAATCCATCGTACGGAAACCTCTAGTCAAGGGTAAGGATCAATCATCACGCACGGAATATCATCGTGCGACGGCATTATACTAAAAGGGATCCTATCATCCTATACGACAAATGAGGGTGCGGCCTAATATCACATACGGCCTATCATCCATGATTCACCACATTCGGTATATATATATATATATATATATATATATATATATATATATATATATATATATATAACGCTATATACCTATGTCCCAGGTCGCATCTACAATAATCTCATATCAGGGGACCGACAGGGTATAAATCATTTCGATCGACTCGCGTCCGTATACCATCATATCATATCATCATCTCATCATATCATCAAATTCGTCTTGTATTCTTTCATCGCATTTATGTCTCATATCATGTCGAGTTTACATAAACATACCATCTCTACTAAGTATAAGTATCTAATCTAACAAACACACCCGAACCATACAATCAGATTTTTAAAGAAGTTAATCGTAGTCTTGAAAACAGGGGTTACGGTGATTTTAAGAAAAAGATATCATTTGAAAATCCATAGCATCCCTCAAGATATACATTTAAAAGATACATACGATTCTTTGGTTTAGAAAAAGGTATGGTTCGGATGATGCATCTACATCGACTATCTAGTCCTACAGAACCCTAAGCGGTAATATCGCTAAACGTCATCCTAGGGTAGTAGTAGCAGCATATCACACTTAACAATCCTCTAGTTTCTAATATGACTACAAAGCTATCTATATTCTAACCCTAGTTTCCTAATCTAGGTTTCCTAATCATACTCTATAAATCGGTTTTCCATCAGAAGTTTGCGGGGGTGCTATACGCCATCCACCCGACTTCCCCGGTAGATATAGATCTACTCACCTGGTCTTCGCTCGCCGAAATCGATGACGCCACGCTTCCTCACCTCAGAATCCATGCGAGGGTACCTACAATAATAACCAATCGCAATACGAATTGAAATCGAGGCGGAAAACCGATACAGCGCACAGTGTGCTCATAGGTTGAAACCTATGGCCTAAACGTGCAAATCAATCAATCAATCCCTGTTGTCGATGTACGAACACCCGACAACCAAATACAAATCCAAATATCAATAAAGTGCATTTTAAAATACGGAAAACATAGCCTAAAACACACCAAAATGCTTCCAGATTTTCCCCAGGTGACAATTTGCCAAAACTGCATATAGGAGGGGTCTAATTTAGTGCAAAATGAGTCCCGGGACAAAAATGAACCCATTCCCTTCTACTCTGGCCGCAAATTGCGGCCAGAATGATTAAATCTGCGGCCTGGGGTTTGAATTAGGGGCTCGGGTCTCAGTGGTAGCTTCCTAGGTGCCTGCACGACTCCCAGTAATTCCAAAATCAATTCTAGTGTCCCCGGGTTGCTCCAGATTCCAAATTACCTTCACAGATCACACATTTATCCGATGTCGGGTTTCTAAATCCGTGTTTTGGGGTTTCCAAGGTCTGGTCTAGGTTACTAAACAGCACCTAAGTTTAGTTAACAGCTACTAGGCATCACCCAATTCAAACAAACACTCAAACATTCACTAGTGTTTCCCAATGTCCACTAATATTCACAAAACGGCATCTAAACATGATATCTCACAAAACTAATCTAAAGGGAAGAAATTATATCTCATCTAGTCCACTCTAGGCAGCACTAACTTTCCAACGTCGTCTAAATCCCATTTTGCTCGGTCCATCGTGTAGAGGAGGAGATGGTGATAAAGTTTTGTGAAGGGAGTGTAGAGTTTTGGGGCATGGTTGGAGATGGATCTAGGGATTTTTGTGGAGGGTTGTGGAGTTATGGAGATGAAGGAAAGAAGAAGAAAAAAGATAGAGGAATGAATGGGCAGCTGCCCCCCTCCCTCTCTCTCACTAATTCACACTCTCTTTCTCTCTCCAAAGCTCACCTAACCTAATCATTATGTCCCCCTTGACTTTTTCCTTTTTCTTTTTCTTTTCTCTCCACTAAAAACAATAATATATATACCAAATGAAATAAAACGTGTAACAAAATAAAACATGTCATGGTGCACTAACCATGGAAACTGTAAAAACGCGGATTTGGCTTAATCGCGATTAGCAGTGCACTAATCGGGTTTTTATCAAAACTGCACAAAATAAATTTTAAAAATGCCAAATCCTTTAATTATATTATTAAATGAATAAATTAATTTAATTTCTATTTATTTCATAATTATTGGTATATATTTATACCTTTTTTCGAAAACCCCAATTTCGCAAATTGGCTGTTTTCGGGAAATATATTATTTTAATATCAAATTCCCAAAAATAATATTTTATATTTTCTGAAATGTTGCAGGGACCGGGGTTCCTTGGCCAAATCCACAGCTCCATTGTTATCACAATACACAGGTATTGGAAGCTCAATTGATGGAACCACACCATGTTCAGCAACGAACTTCTTCATCCAGACAGACTTTTGGGCAGCATCGTTGGCAGCGATTTATTCAGCCTCCATCGTCGAGTCTGATACGGTATCTTGCTTGGAACTCTTCCAACATACCACCCCTCAATTGAGGATGAAGACAAAACCCGAGACCGACTTACTGTCGTCCTTATCACTCTGGAAGCTCAAATCGGTAAAGAACTCCACTTGGAGTTTTCCGTTACTATACACCAAGAACATTTCTTTAGTCCTTTTCAAGTACTTAAGAATGTTCTTCATAGCTATCCATTGTTTCTCCCCAGGATCTTATTGATACCTACTCACTACACCTGGTGAGTAAGCTACATCCAGTCTGGTACATAACATCGCATACATGATTTACCCGACTGCCGAAATATAGGGTATCCCTTCCATGCGAGCCCTCTCCAATTCAGTCTTGGGAGACATCTCTTTGGAGAGAGTGATTCTTGAACAAGCAGGTAAATTACCACGCTTAGAATCTTCCATACCAAACCTCTTTAGTATGGTGTCAATGTACCTAGATTAGGACAATCCCAACATTCGCATAGATCTATCTCTATAGATCTTTATCCCCCAGATGTAAGAGGCCTCACCTAGATCTTTCATGGAGAGCTTGTGTGATAAGAAGAGCTTGACCGAGTGTAGCATAGGAACATCGTTTCCTATCAAGAGTATGTCATCCACCTACAATACGAGGAAGACAACCTTACTCTCTACAACCTTCTTCTATATACAAGGTTCGTCTACATTTTTGATGAAGTCAAACTCTTTGATAGCTTCATCGAAATAGATATTCCAGCTCCGCGATACCTGTTTTAATCCGTAGATTGATTTAAGCAGCTTGCACACGCTTGTACATGTTTTTTTCTAAATCACCATTTAGAAAAGCGGTCTTGACGTCCATCTGTCAGATTTCGTAGTCATGGTATGCAGCAATGGCAAGTAGGATCCTGATGGACTTAAGCATAGCGATAGGAGAAAAGGTTTCATCATAGTCGACACCTGGTCATTGACGAAAACATTTTGATACAAGTCTAGCTTTGAAGGTCTCAACCTTTCCATCCACACCAATTTTTTTCTTAAAGATCCACTTGCTCCCGATGGGTTTTACCCCTTCAGGAGCAACTTCCAAACTCCATATTTTGTTGGTGTACATGGATTCCATCTCAGATCGCATAGCATTCATCCATTTCACAGAGTCTCCACTTATGATGGCCTGCTCGAAACTAGTTAGGTCATCATCTTCCATGATGCAATCCTCGCTCCCGCCGTCTATGAGAAAACCGTAGTATCTCTCAGGTGGATGAGGAACCCTACTAGATCTGCGGAGTGGCTGAGGTACGTCGGATACTATTAGATCCTCCGGCTCTATCAAATCGTCAGTTGTACTTTATGCAGCTGGAACTTCTTCCAGTTCTACCTCATCACCACTACATTCTTTCAGAAGAAATTCCTTTTCTAAAAAGGTGGCATGTTCAGCAAGAAACTCTTTTTGTTCCTCACTATGGTAGAAAAGTTATCCATGCCAATTCTTTGGATACTCCACAAACTTGCAAACAACTGACCTTGCCTCGAGCTTGTCCGGATTTTGCCTTTTGACATAGGCCGGATAACCCCATATCTTAACTCGTTTAAGATATGGTCTCTTTCCACTCCTTATCTTATATGGTGTTTTAGGCACAAATTTTGATGGAACTTGATTCAATAGGTATGCGGCTTGAAAGGTTACGCTAGCGCCCCGACCAACTTCCGTGGCCAAATGCGGAACAAAAATTTTCAAACGATCGAAAACTTGGCGCTAGAATAACACAAAATCGGTTATACCATAAACCTAACTAGCTAAAAAGAAGCTATCTACTATGAAAAGAGTTATACCATGAAACTCGAGTCCTTCGGATCTTCACTCCTCTCCTTTAGTGTGCTCCTAGTGGCTTCCATGATGGAGCTTGATCGTCGGCTCCTTATGTCGAAGATGATCCATCCGAGAGTGTCTACTTTGGGCTCCTACCTCTAAACCGAGATAACTAGGTCACTTGGTTTGCTAATCTAAGTAACCTAGGTGATGTAGAGAGTGATGATGGGGTGCTTTGTATCAAGAACCCTAGGTTTCTCAACACATGAGACTATAAGGGCTTGAGGTAGAAGAAGAAAAGATCTTGGAGATGATGAGAGAGTTGTAGAGAGAAACCATGGAAAAACTCAAGTGAACTCAAGTGAATAATGGCTAAGATATTTATTTATTAATCAAGCAAGCATGACAAAGATAATGATAAACTAATATTTTCCATCACAAAATATCTAGATATTTTTTTGCCTCAATAGTAATCCCTAACTCACTAAGTGAGTTAACAATTAGTCATAGTTCACTTAAGAAAAGTCAACACCTCATACCTCCATCTCATTAACCATTTAACTAAATTGTTAAAACAAATAATAGGGTTTCTTCTTCTAATAGCACTCTTGTAACAAATTACATGAATACCCCTCACCGTATATACATAACCGTATCCGTATTCCGAAAAATACGAATACAAAAGAGACGAAAATAATCCATCAATATAATACTAGGATCTGGCTTAAACTAAAGCCCACTAGTATTATCCGCCCGAACATCATGCGTGCACAAGTACACGAATGTGATCGAACCCTGCTGTAAAACCATACGGCCTCTACATCGTTTCGCCCGAAGCAGGGACACCCTCTGTGTGGGACTCTAAAGACTCGACAGTGTATGAATGTCTAGCACGACAGCAAGGTTTCGGGAGGCATCGTCCATGCCATTTTATAAAATTTGCCATGCTAAACAACCCTAACCCTAGAATCTTAACTAGAGATTTAGACAATACAACATGTAAACTACTTTACATCTAAGTGAATATGGAAAACAACCTTTGTAAATCGGTCCTTCACTTCAATAGCTCCGTGTAGTAGTCCCTTCGCTCCTACTGGTGATCTTCCGGACTCTAGAATGGCTCCACAAGATGAAAGGAACAAGCTTGCACGAAGTCTTCGAGGCTGAAGATGATCTAGGTCAAGGAGACACCAACCAAAGCTACCTCTTCACTAATTAGGGGTTAGTGATGCTAACACCCTAACTTAAATGGATAATCTAGTAGAGGATGATGAAGTAGGATTTTTACTCACTTTAGAATTAATTTTCTCTCTAATTTTCTTTTCCTCTCAAAAACCTAGAGAGCTAAGCTCTTGATGAAGAAGAAGATGAAGAGATAATGTTATGGAAATCATGGGTGAGAAAATATCACATATAACTCATGTAAAGACTTTATCATGGGTTTAGATAATGGTTAGGTTAATAAATATTCAAGGTAAGACAAAACTAGTGGACTAAGTCAATGGGTCTACAGGCTTCTGCAAGCTTCACCCATGTGACTAATTTCCAACTAATTTGGATTTACTTTAATAAATAAGCCTTACATTATCATTAGCATGGTGTGAGTCTCATACACCTATGTAGCATGTGGCATCAAGCATAACATAAAAAAATACAATTAATATATATCACATATATATTAAATGCATAAGTGAGAAATGAAATGCTTAAGTTAGTTAATATTAGTTAATGTAAATTAATATATTAAATATATAATTATACAATAAATCATTAAATCAACAGTTGATTTAATAATCCGGCTATATCTCATATGACCGACTAATATTATTTGTAACAACACTTGATTCGATAACCCGGTTATATCTTATATAACCGACCGATATTGTAAATCGCGAGAATAGAATACGGTATCACATAGTCGTATTAATCTCGGTCTCGCACATATCACATATATGCTTCTACTTCGTTTTGCCTAATCGAGTAAACCTCTGTGTAGGACTATAAAGACTCGTCAATACGCCGGTAGTAGGTAATGATCATATCAAGCACCCACAAGCCGTCAGCAGTACTAGCTGGACGTAACGGCTAAAGTGAGCAAAAATCCTACTTCATCATCCTTTACTAGATTAGCTATTTAGTTTAGGGTGTTAGCTTCACTAATCCCTAATTAGTGAAGAGGTAGCTTTGGTTGGTGTCTCCTCGACGTAGATCATCTTCGGCCTCAAAGACTTCGTGCAAGCTTGTTCCTTTCATCTTGTGGAGCCATTCTAGAGTCCGGAAGATCACTACTTTAAACCAAGGGACTACTAGACGGAGCTATTGAAGTGAAGGACCAGTCTACAAAGGTTGTATTCCATATTCACTTAGATGTAAAGTAGTTTACATGTTGTATTGTCTAAATCTCTAGTTAAGATTCTAGGGTTAGGGTTGTTTAGCATGGCAAATTTAAAAAATGGCATGGACGATACTTCCCGAAACCTCGCTGTCGTGCTAGAGCCAAGCTAGAGAATTAGACGATGTTTATAGAATTACGAAACCGAAACAACTCCGAAACACTCTAAACTAAAACCTAGTTTCTGTCAAAATTTTTAAGTCGTCGAATTTTTTTAAGCAACTGCAGAATGTTATATGAGATGTAACATGAACACTGAACAAATACGAACCCACTTCTCCGGTTTTGACCCGGTGACATGGCCAAATATTATGGCCTGGCCGGCCCCCTCCTGCTTGTTTTGGTTCGTATTCGTTTGGTGTTCTGGTCTCTAGGTTTTGGTGTTTCAGGTGTTGCTTGTTTTTGCTGAAATTGCATGAGATTTTAACTTTCTTGAAAGGAAATTCGGAGTGTTTCATAGTCCTAATTATTTATTTTTTTCGAGGTATTTAGACGGCGTTAAAAAGTTTGAACGAATATCAAATACCCACTTTAAGCCTTGCTGGAAAATTTTCAAGAGTTGGATTTTTCCAAGTTAAAGAACATTCAAAAATCATGCAAGTAATGCGATGGACCCTCTAGAAGAACGAAACCCTAACTCGATTCTATGACCGTAAGAACCGCCGCTAAACCCTAGGATTTGCGGTAGTTCCGCGGCGCCATAGGTGAGGCAAGGGTTGGCCCTTCTACGGTTGGTCCATAGGTACCGTGGCATGTTCTGTGTATTTTTAAACTGTGCTCAAGTGTTGAGCTCTTTGGGAAATTTTAGGTGTTTATTGATTTGATCGGAATGTTTAACATCGTCTAACTATTTATGGAATGCGATACAATATTTGGAATTCATATTGTTAGGCATGAAATCTGAAGTATGTGATATGTCGGGTTTATGATGTCTAAGGTGATTGTGGATTCCAAATGTTGTTGTTTGATATTTTCTTTTCTGTGACCGTAAATGTAATATGTGGTGTATCGCTGGTTTCATTGCTATATGCCAACGACAATTGGGATACGCATATTTACTTACGTTGATGACATGTGATATTATGTGTTGCTGTGATATGTTATATTGGATCGTCGTATTTTGAATAACGGGTTTTTTTATGTGAGATGAGAGTTTTTCGTTTTCATTCATGTAAAAGCTTGTATGTAATATTCTTTTATTGGGGCACTTCCGGGTTGAGGATGATGTCACCATTGTTGTATATTATTTGCTTTTATGCATTAGGATAGACCCAAGGTGGGGAGCACAAGTAACCGGGTTCTAGGGTCCAGTGGGAGACCATCTCGAGGATTCGAGACCGGGTCCCCTAACTCTAGAATTGGTAGGGTTGATTGCCGCTCTCGTAGGAGTATTGGGATGTGGGTTTGGCTATTCATCGCGACCATGGAATCTGTGTTTTATACTGGCATAATTCAAAACACGGAATTCCTAGTATATCCAATATTTCATATGTTATCTTCTGCTGTTGATATTCTGTGATGTGATCACTTTATATGCGTGAGATGAATGCTTTATTATTATATATATGATATATAATAAACGTTGCTTATGTTTTGCACCCGCGCTAGTTCCTCCCCACTATGCCGTTAGTTAAGTAACCTAATGGTGCAGAATGGGACACTGTGGCGAATACGGATGGCATAAGCGTACGTTGTATTTTCGTTTCTTCTGTGATTATTAGGAAGCATAAATGATGGGACTTCATTAGTGAGATTAATGAAAAAGGAAGAAACCTAAAAGATGTTGTAGAATCAAATTTTCAAAAAGGGTAGCTCTAGTTTTTGCTTTGTATAGAGGTATTCCTTGTAGAATATCCAGCACCTCATTCGATGAGGAATGATCCGAGATCCCTTCACCGGTAGTGACCACTTTAGCGAAACTCGCAGATGCTACAACCCATTCAGTTTTTTCTTTTGATTGCTTCTTATAGTTTTTTTTTGCATAATGGTATTTGTGAAATATCCACCACTTTATTCGAGAAGGAAAAAGCCAAGATCCCTTCACCGAGACTGACCTCTTTATCAAAACTAGTAAAAAGCCTCAAAACACTCCTTTTCAAAATCACTCGATTCTAAAACGATATCAAGTTCATTGCACAAAAGGTTTTCTTAAAAACCTGATGTAGCCCTCCGTCATTCCAGATAAGTGCTACTCAGTATTCATGCTACATTTGTTGACCTCCGTCATGGCATAGTGTGCGTTAGCTGACTAGTGCTTATTCGCTGCATATGATGCGATTGGATTAGGGTAGTCGTACGACCTTGTTGAGCTCCGTCAAGGGTCGTGCGGATGGATTTAATTCAATCATAAAATGTACGGGTTGAACTTGACTAGCAGCCTATGGTTTGTTGACCTCCGTTAAGGTCATAGGACGCTAAGGGCAGAATATTGTCGGGAATTTCAAGTGTGGGAATTTGTAATGAGTTTGCATACCTTCTATGAGATAGTTGGATCCCGATACCCACCGCGGGAAAGAATTACTCCTGGGAGAGTTTTACACATCACAATTAGCCTATCAAGTAGGTGTCTAGAAAGGTGTTAACGGGGTTACGCCCCTGGGAAATGAGGTTTATTTTAATTAGGTCCGTGCGAAAGCATGGGGAATCTCCCTCAAAGTACCGACACTGTCCTGGCTGAAAGATTGGCGAACTTGTAAGGTGTAATTAATCCCGGCTAGTCTTACCTTTTATGGTTTGAAGGAAAATTTGATAAAAACAGTGTGAGCCATCCTGATTAGCTAAGATAATAACCAATCTAATCTTGCAAGAGCATACGCTAAGTGTATTCTTCTCTATCTCTCCGGGTAGCGACCATGTCAGGCCTTAATCAAGATAATAGTATGGATATATTGAATGAACCCGCTTGTTATACTGAGCAGGGGAGCATTGGTTCCGCTCCAACTAATAATTGTTATAAGACCGAGCTGGAAATAGAAGAATATCCGGATTTCCACGCCACCCAAACAAAAAATAAGCATGTTGATGTAGGGTTCCTAGGCACTCCCAAGAGGTCTCACAAGGCATCAACCATGCCAATTTCAAATTTTAACGGTGCCGAGAAACCCTAATACGGATCGTTGGCTAGATGTCTAGGCGAAAAAGAAACTAGTTTACATCTAAACTAAAAGAACGGAAATACAACCTTTGTAGATCCGGTCCTCCACCTCCACGGCTCCGTGATGAAGTCCTCTCCGCTGTCCAAATCAAAATCCGGGCTCTAGCGTCGGCTTCATCGGAGAAATGGGCGGGCAAGGTCGTCGGCTTCGTGCCGAAGATGATCTACGTCGAAGCATCACAAGATCAAGCTCCCACTTCACCAAGTCATGAAACTTGTGAAGAAAACACACTCTACTACTTGGCAAGAGGTAGAGGATGAAGAAATAGGAAGTGGGTAGACTTTAGAACTGGATTTCTCACTCATTTTCATCAATCACCATTGATGAAGTGAAGCTTTCTTCATTGAAGAAGATGAAGAAGAAGAAGAAAGAATATCATGATAAGTTAATAGAATAGAATAGAAAAATCAATACTTACCATAATTTTAACTATAGTTATGTGTAGAGAATTGACAAAGGTTAAAGGAATGGTTAGGGTTAAGGATGAGATAAGAAAGGTGGACTAGGTCAAAGCTTCATGAAGTTTCATCTAAACTACAAATAAAGCCACCATTCTTTTCTTATCATTTCTCCAAAAAGAATAAATAGACAAATAAATGAAAAAGAAAACAAAACCCTAATCATAAGTTTAACCATGGTTTAATTCTTTACACTTAACCAAGTAAACATGCATCATCAAACATGATACAATCATTTGCACAAAAAGTATATCACATATACAACTTGTACATCCAAGTGAGAAAATCCTTTAAAGTGAACCAATACTAGTTAATGCAAAGTAATATATCAAATATATAATTATGCATTAAAATCATTAAATCAACACTTGATTCAATGATCCGGTCATGTCGCACACAACCGACTAGTATACAATGTATAGATTTATCGAATCAATCCTTGATTCGATAACTAGGTTATATCGCATACAACCATTCGACACATTCATCGCGAGAATGAAATACGGTATCACATACATGCATTATTCTCGGTCCCGCACATATCTCATATGCGCTCCTATTTCATTTCGCTTGAGCCAGGAAACCTCTGTGTAGGACTCTAAAGACTCGTCAATACGCCGGCAGCAGGTGATGATCATATCAAACACCCACAAGCCGCAAGCGGTCTGCTAAACGTAACGGCCACCCGGGTATTGAGCGATCAGAAGATCGACGAGCAAGCCCGCTCACACTCCAGTGAATCCAACCAGTAACACTACCGTACAGTCCGGTCTGATCGTCCGATATGTCGCATATCTCGCCGTGGGGTGGTAAACGTCAGACCCCAATAGCTCGATAAGTCGTGTCGATATGAGGTCTATAACAATTCGAGAAACTACTGGTAACACTTACCAGTAAATCTCAGCAACCCTGGCCAGGGATTTCCTGTTATAGCCAATCGAACACAGCGCAACATCAACCCCTATACCGGGAGAGACGAATCCCCTCCTATCGCTCATTGCCTCCATGTGACTCGGGACTGTACCCAAAAACCACCGTTTTGCATGCCCTCTTGGATGTGGTAAGATGGAAATCAAAGCACAGTGGGAACCATACAAGACTCTATGACGATCTCGGGTCAACAGACTACCCTGTACCAGTGTCACCAGAGAACTGCCATCTGACGTAAGGTATAATACCATCTGGGAGTTCTCGGCGAGTCCGTCCAGTGTACCCAGTCTCCACTGAGCACCCGTATATCATCTCTGATGTCAAACACCAATGGATATAGGATCATCCATCGCCCATCTGTATGGGTCGAGAAGGTATACGCTAGTCTACTCTGGTATATCGATGCCCCGTCTCGATATACCCACGACTAGGGACTTTGAAGGATGTACTTATGGACTACCATGTCCCCACTAGTATGATCCGCATCATAGTCCAGGTAGTCAAGTACACATCCTAAGGGCTTTACCAACATGTAACAGAGAGACAATCAGTGTACACGTTAAGGTAAAGAGTAACCAGATAGCATACTATCATGTCGAGCAAGAAAGTCCTCCCTATATATGTCCCAGCATCCACTACAATATACATCCTATGTATAGTAATGGCCTCTAGGGCATACATATAACTAACAATCTCCCACTTGCACTAGGGCCATCTGATAGCAGTGGTTGTAGTATCTCATACTCAACCATCCCATAAAAATCTCTCTCTGGGAACAGGCCTTTGTGAGTGGATCCGTTGTGTTGTCCTCTGAGTCTACTCTCCTTACCTCGATCACCCTGGAGATCAACTATCTCCATGATCAGGTGATGCTGCCTTAGAATATGTCTGGATCACTGATGGGACCGGCGTTCCTTGGCATAAGCCACAACTCCATTGTCACACAATGGGAGGAACAAAGTTCATCTCATGAACCAATATACTTCCAAACAGCATCTTTGGTAGCATCTTAAGTAGCGATGTATCCTGCCTTTATCGTCTAGTATGTCACGGTATCTAGCTTGGAACTCTTCCAACATACCGTCCCTTTACTGAGGGTAAAGACAATGCCTGTGACTGACACTCAGTCGTCTTTATCACCCTGGAACCCTTCCAGTGATTCTCCCCAGGATCAACTGATACCATCTCACTACAACTAGTGAGTAGCCTAACATCCATTTAGATCTATCTCATAGATCCACAATCCAGGATTTAGTAGGTATCACTTTGATCCTATGTGGAGAGTCATTGTGATAAGCGGAGATTGATCGAGCGTAGCATAGAAAACTCTTTCCCTATCAAGAGTATGTCTTCCACGTACTCTACGAGGATCGCCACCATACTCCCTACTACCCTTTTGTTTATACAAGGTTCATCTACCATTTTGATGATGTCAAACTGTTTGACTAACACATCAAAACAGATGTTCCAACTCCGCGATACCTGCTTTAATCTTATAAAGCATCTTGTACACGTTTCCACTGCTCCCACTATCTACGAAGCCCTCTGGCTGTGTACTTATAGACGTTCTCTTCTAAAACATCATTTAGAAAAGCTGTCATGACACCCAACCGCCAGATATCGTAGTTATGGTATGTAGCCGTGGCAAGTAGGATCTGGATGGACTTAAGCATAGCCATTGGAAAAAGGTTTCATCATTATCCACGCCTGGTCGATGACGAAAACCTTTAACAAGTCTAGCTTTGAAAGTCTCAACTTTTCCATGTACACCAAGTAATCTTCTCAAGATATACTTGCTCCTAATGGGGATTTAACCCTTCAGATATAGCAACCAAAGTCCATACTTTGTTGGTGTATAAGGATTCCATCTCAGATCGCTAAACATCCAGCCATTCTTACAGAGTCCCACTCCTGATGGCCAGCTCGAAACTAGTTGGGTCATCATCTCATGATGCAATCCGCGCTCCCACTGTCATAGAGAAACCGAAGTATCTCTCAGGTGGGTGAGGAACCCTACTAGATCGGCGGAGAGGCTGAGGTTCGTTGGAATCTACTGAATCCTTTGGTTCTTTCAAATCATCAGCTGCAGTTTGTATAGCTGGAACCTTTCCAGTTCTACATTACAGACCTTGCTTCGAGCTTGTCCGGATTTTTCTTTTAGACATAGGCCGGACAACCCCAATTCTTAACTGAATTAAGAGATGGGCTCTTCCCTTATCATATCACATATGAAATGGTAGGCAACTGATTTGATTCGAACCCTATTCAATAGGTATGCAGCTTCTCAAGCGCATAACTCCCAAAAAGGAAACAGGTAACTCAGTATTACTCATCATAGAGCACACCTTATCACATAGGGTGTTATTGCTCCGCCCCAATATACCATCGTGCTATGGTGTATACGGAGGAGTAATGCTGAGAGAGAATCTCATTCTCCTTTTAGAATAGTCCAGGATTTCCGTGTTCAAGTATTCTCCTCCTTGATCTCATCAAAGGACATAATACTTATACCCGTATTGGTTCTCTACTTCTAACTTATATTCTGTGAATATCTTAAAAGGTTCGGACTCATGTTTCAACAGGAACATAGGTCTGAATCTCGAAAGATTATCAGAGAATATAATGAAGTATAAAGAACCAGGCCTGGTATGTGTAGACAGGGGACCTTCATACATCAACATGTATCATCCCAAGAGTTCACTAACTCTTTCTCTGTTTCCAATAAACAGAGCTTGTGTCATTATATCTATGTGACATGACTGGCAAGTTTCACAAGATGTAGATTCAAACTGATTTAAATGTGCATCTACATGTAACTTCAGCTAGTCGGGTCACATTGATATGACCTAGTCTACAATACCTCAAGAAGGATTCGTTCAGTTCTGAACTCTTCCTCTTGTGTGTGTTCTGTATACTAAGAACCGTTGTTTGATTTAGAACATCAATGCTTTTAGATAACGTGCTTGAACCGATCAACTTTTGATATAGGAAATGTTCAAAACATTATCCAACAATACAAAATTTTATCATTTCTTTACTAATAAAGAGACTGATATGATTTTGTACATCAGGTTCGGTATCTAATAACATTCGTTCAGAATCAATGTATTGGTAATACAGGGTGACAGTGACCAACAGACTTGGCTGCAACACTTGCCCCGTTTTCTGTCTCATGAAACTTATCACCCGTTCTCAGTTCTCTACCTTTCTGTAGCCCTATGTAACATATTACATATCTGGGATCCTGATCTGGTATCACATACCCAGGACGTAGAGGATACAGAGAAACAGTTCTTTGTAATGAACACACCCGAAGATGATGCATCAGCATGCACTCTCTTCGTTTGGGCGGTACGGGAATTCTGGCAATCCCCAATTTCCTGCTCTGTCTCATAACAATTATAAGTTGGAGCGGGACCAACGTTCCCCAGCTCAGTATAACAAGCGGGTTCGGTCAAAAATCCGTATTATTATCTTGATTAAGGCGTGACATGGTCGCTACCAGGAGAGAGAGAGAAGAAAACACTCAGCGTGCGCTCTTGCAAGAATAGATTGGTTATTATTTTATCTAATCAGGATGGTTCCAACTGCTTTTTATCAAATCTTCCTCCAAACCCTAAAAGGAAAGATTAGCCGGGATTAATTACACACTACAAGTTCGCCAATCTTTCAGCCAGGCCAGTGTCGGTACTTTGAGGGAGGTCCCCCGTGCTTTCGCACGAACCTAATTAATGTAAACCTCGTTTTCCCAGAGGCGTAACCTCGTTGACACCTTTCTAGACACCTACTTGATCGGCTAATTGTAATGTATAAAACTCTCCCAGGAGTAACTCTGACTCGCAGCGGGTATCGGGATTCAACTATCTCATAGAAGGTATGCAATCTCATTGCAAATTTCAACACTTGAAATTCCCGATAATATTTTGCCCCTAACGTGCTATGACCTTGACGAAAGCCAACAAACCATAGCCCGCTAGTCAAGTTCAACCCGTACATTTCTTGATTGAATTAAACCCACCCGCACGACCCTTGACGAAAGCCAACAAAGCCGCACGACTACCATAATCCAATCGCATCGTATGCTAGCAGATAAGCAGCATATAGCTACCGCACACTGCACCTTGACGAAAGCCAACAAATGCAGCACGAATACTATATACAACTTATCTGAAATGACGGAGGGCTACGACAGGTTTTTCTTAAAACCTATTGCGTAATGAACTTGATATCGTTGTAGAATCAAATGATTTTAAAATGGAGTGTTTTTTAGGCTTTTCTAGTTTTGCTAAAGGAGTCACTCCCGATGAAGGGATCGTCGGTCCTTTCCTCGTCGAATGAGGTGCGGGATATATCACATATATCACTGTGCAAAGCAAAAACACTTAAAAGCAATCAAAAGACAAACCGAGTGTGTAGCATCTGCCAGTTATTGCTAAAGGAGTCACTCCCGGTGAAGGGATCTCGGTCCTTTCCTCATCGAATAAGGTGCAGGATATATCATATATACCGCTGTGCAAAGCAAGAACTGTAGCTACCTGTTTTATTTTTTTGAAATTCGATTCTACAACATCTTAGGTTTTTTTTATTTTCATTAATCTCATTAATCAAGTCCCATCATTTAAGTACCTAAACATCACAGATAAATACGACGTACACTTATGCCATCCGCATTCGCCTCGATGTCCCCTCGTGCACCGTTAGGTTAGGTAACTAACGGCAGAGCGGGGTAGGGCTAGCGCGGGTGTAAAACATAAGTAACATCTATATAATATATCATATATACTATATATAGTATCTATCACAGAACATATCACATGATCACATCACAGATATCGCAGCAGAAGAAACATATGAAATATTGGATATACTAGGACGTCCGTGTTTTCAATACAAGCCAGTATAAAACACGGATTCCACGGTCGTGATGAATAGCCAAACCCACACCCCAAGACCCCTACGAGAGCGGCAAGCAACCCTACCAATTCTGGAGTTAGGAGACCCGGACTCGACTCCTCGAGTTGGTCTCCCACTGGACCCTAGAACCCGGTTACTTGTGCCCTCCTCCTTGGGTCTATCCTAGTGCGGAAAAGTAAATAATATACAAAAGGTGACAACTTCCGCAACCTGGAAGTGCCCCAATAAAAGAATATTACATACAAGTTTTTACATGAATGAAAATGAAAAACACTCATCTCAAATAAAAACCCCCGGCTATTCAAACACGACGATCCAATATAACATATCCAGCAACACATACCATCACATGTCATCAACGTAAGTAAACATGCATATCCCAATTGTCGTTGACATATAGCAACGAAACCGGCGATATCACATATTACACTTACGGTCACAGAAAAGAAAGTGTAAAACTACAACAGTTGGAATCCGCAACCTGCATAGACATCGCATGCCTAATCAAATGAATTCCTTAGACATCGCATGCCTAACAATTATAAACCCCGCATTTTAGTCTCAAAATCGAAAACTCTTTTCAATATCAAGTCGGGTAATTCAACAAGATTCCCGACATCCTGATCGAATGCTCGTCGCAAACTTCAGTAGGCGGCCGCACCCCCGACGCCGTCGACGAAGTGCACCAAGGCGGAACACCGCTGCCGGGAGCACCCGAACGGATGCTTTCGGCGACGGGGTTCTCCTACAGTCACTTGGTCGGGGCTATGGAGTGAGGCTGTCTATTAAGTTTACCCGGCGAGTATCCGCGTACGCTACGTGATTGCGACGGACTTTTGATCACATCAAAATTCCGTGGCAACCGATCAAGTGAGACTAAATTGCTAGATTTACAACATTCATTCAGTTATCTCATAACTCATTGTAAATTCCAAT
Organism: Agapanthus africanus; assembly: GCA_030015575.1. Taxonomy (NCBI): domain Eukaryota; kingdom Viridiplantae; phylum Streptophyta; class Magnoliopsida; order Asparagales; family Amaryllidaceae; genus Agapanthus; species Agapanthus africanus. The sequence goes on along the minus strand of CM057350.1, from coordinate 350,870,215 downwards.
TATTGTATCACATTCCAGATAATTAGAAAATGTTAAACTTTTCGATCGAACATTCAAACACCCAAGTTTTCCCGATACTGATCAACACATGAAACAAGTCTAAAAACATTCAGTTCGTGCCTCAGTACCAACGGTCCAGCCGTAGAAGGGTCAAGCCAACGCCTCACATGTGGCACGCCGTACTGCCCCAAACCCGAAGGTTCAAAGGGCAGTTCAAGACGGTCACATAATCGAGTTAAGGTTTGTTGTCTTCTAGAGGGTCCATCGCGTTAGTTGCACTACTAAGAACGTCGTTAAACCACGGAAAAATCCAACACTTGGAAATTTCCCGACAGGGGAAAAATTGGGTATTTATATCTGGTCGAACTTTTTTAACATATTCAAAAATTATCCGGAAAGCCACATAGACAAAATCTGATACTCCGATCGAAACACCGAATCCCCAAAATAACCCCAAAACACTCATCTCTATAATAAATATTAAAATATCCCAGAAAATACAGCACAACCAAGGAGGAATTACTGTGAAACTTTTACTGTGAGACTCGACCGTACGGCCGCGGAACCGCCGCATGAGCCATGCTCAAGCCGCGGAACCGCGGCGGTTTAGATGAATTAGGTCCACGAAATTTACAGTAATTCCTATAAAACCCTGCTTAATTTTCTGCATATTTTTAATTTCGAAAAATCCAGATTTTTAAAAATTGGACAGAGAGCAATTTGGAAATGGGTTTTCGGGTTCGTTCAGACTTCAAACTCCGTCTAGTCTTCGCTTAAGGCTCTAGCTAGGCTCTGATACCACTGTAGGGTTCCTAGGCACTCCCAAGAGGTCTCACAAGGCATCAACCATGCCAATTTCAAATTTTAACGGTGCCGAAAAACCCTAATACGGATCGTTGGCTAGATGTCTAGGCGAAAAAGAAACTAGTTTACATCTAAACTAAAAGAACGGAAATAAAACCTTTGTAGATCCGGTCCTCCACCTCCACGGCTCCGTGATGAAGTCCTCTCCGCTGTCCAAATCAAAATCCGAGCTCTAGCGTCGGCTTCATCGGAGAAATGGGCGGGCAAGGTCGTCGGTTTCGTGCCGAAGATGATCTACGTCGAAGTATCACAAGATCAAGCTCCCACTTCACCAAGTCATGAAACTTGTGAAGAAAACACACTCTACTACTTGGCAAGAGGTAGAGGATGAAGAAATAGAAAGTGGGTAGACTTTAAAATTGGATTTCTCACTCATTTTCATCAATCACCATTGATGAAGTGAAGCTTTCTTCATTGAAGAAGATGAAGAAGAAGAAGAAAGAATATCATGATAAGTTAATAGAATAGAATAGAAAAAACAATACTTATCATAATTTTAACTATAGTTATGTGTAGAGAATTGACCAAGGTTAAAGGAATGGTTAGGGTTAAGGATGAGATAAGAATGGTGGACTAGGTCAAAGCTTCATGAAGTTTCATCTAAACTACAAATAAAGCCACCATTCTTTTCTTATCATTTCTCTAAAAAGAATAAATAGACAAATAAATGAAAAAGAAAACAAAACCCTAATCATAAGTTTAACCATGGTTTAATTCTTTACACTTAACCAAGTAAACATGCATCATCAAACATGATACAATCATTTGCACAAAAAGTATATCACATATACAACTTGTACATCCAAGTGAGAAAATCCTTTAAACTGAACCAATACTAGTTAATGCAAAGTAATATATCAAATATATAATTATGCATTAAAATCATTAAATCAACACTTGATTCAATGATCCGGTCATGTCGCACACAACCGACTAGTATACAATGTATCGATTTATCGAATCAATCCTTGATTCGATAACTAGGTTATATCGCATACAACCATTCGACACATTCATCGCGAGAATGAAATATGGTATCACATACACGCATTATTCTCGGTCCCGCACATATCTCATATGCGCTCCTATTTCGTTTCGCTTGAGCCAGGAAACCTCTGTGTAGGACTCTAAAGACTCGTCAATACGCCGGCAGCAGGTGATGATCATATCAAACACCCACAAGCCGCAAGCGGTCTGCTAAACGTAACGGCCACCCGGGTATTGAGCGATCAGATGATCGACGAGCAAGCCCGCTCACACTCCAGTGAATCCAACCAGTAACACTACCGTACAGTCCGGTTTGATCGTCTGATATGTCGCATATCTCGCTTAGGGGTGGTAAACGTCAGACCCCAATAGCTCGATAAGTCGTGTCGATATGAGGTCTATAACAATTCGAGAAACTACTGGTAACACTTACCAGTAAATCTCAGCAACCCTGGCCAGGGATTTCCTGTTATAGCCAATCGAACACAGCGCAACATCAACCCCCTATACCGGGAGAGACGAATCCCCTCCTATCGCTCATTGCCTCCATGTGACTCGGGACTGTACCCAAAAACCACCGTTTTGCATGCCCTTTTGGACGTGGTAAGATGGAAATCAAAGCACAGTGGGAACCACACAAGACTCTATGATGATCTCGGGTCAACAGACTACCCTGTACCAGTGTCACCAGAGAACTGCCATCTGACGTAAGGTATAATACCATCTGGGAGTTCTCGGCGAGTCCGTCCAGTATACCCAGTCTCCACTGAGCACCCGTATATTATCTCTGATGTCAAACACCAATGGATATGGGATCATCCATCGCCCATCTGTATGGGTCGAGAAGGTATACGCTAGTCTACTCTGGTATATCGATGCCCCGTCTCGATATACCCACGACTAGGGACTTTGAAGGATGTACTTATGGACTACCATGTCCCCACTAGTATGATCCGCATCATAGTCCAGGTAGTCAAGTACACATCCTAAGGGCTTTACCAACATGTAACAGAGAGACAATCAGTGTACACGTTAAGGTAAAGAGTAACCAGATAGCATACTATCATGTCGAGCAAGAAAGTCCTCCCTATATATGTCCCAGCATCCACTACAATATACATCCTATGTATAGTAATGGCCTCTAGGGCATACATATAACTAACAGTTGATGCATCTTCTTCGGGTGTGTTAGTAACCGTGAACTGTTTCTTAGTACACTCTACGTCCTGGGTATTAGATACCGGATCGGGATTCCACATATGTAATATGTTACTTGGGCTAAGGAAAGATAGAGAACGGGGAATAGGTGATCATTCTCTAAAAGTCTGGAATGCTGCAAGTGTTGCAGCCAAAGAAGTTGGTGAATATCACCTTGTATTAACAAATAGGAATACCTTGATCTTGAACGAATGTTATTACGTGCCCTCTATGATATGAAATTTAATATCAATTTTTTTATTAGATAAAGATGGATATAACTTTGTAGTAGAGAATAATGTTATAAACATTTTCCTAAATCAAGTGTTGATTGGGTTTGGTGCGTTATGTAACGGGTTATACGTTCTGAATCAAAACACAGTTCTTAATGTACAGAACACACACAAGAGGAATAGTTCAGAAATGAACGAATCCTTCTTGTGGTATTGTAGACTAGGTCATATCAGTGCGATACGACTAGCTAAGTTATATAAGGATGGATATTTGAATCTGTTCGAATTATCATCTTATGAAACTTGCCGTTCATGTCTCAAAGGAAAGATGACCAAAACTCCGTTTACTGGACTCGGAGAAAGAGTTACGGAACTCTTAGGACTGATACATAGTGATGTATGCGGTCCCATGTCTACACATGCCAGGAATGGTTCCTCGTACTTCCTTACATTCACCGACAATCTCTTAAGATACGGACATGTGTTCCTGTTGAATCACAAGTCTGAAACTTTTAAGAAATTCAAAGAATATAAGCACGAAGTCGAGAACCAAATGGGTAAAAGTATTAAAATCCTTTGATCTGATCGAGGAGGAGAATACTTGAGCAATGAGTTCTAGACTATCTAAAAGAGAATGAGATTCTATCTCAGCTTACTCCTCCGTATACACTACAGCACAACAGTGTATCGGAGCGGAGGAATCATACCCTATTAGATATGGTGCGCTCTATGATGAGCACTGCTGAGTTACCTATTTCCTTTTGGGGTTATGCGCTTGAGACAACAGCATACTTATTTAATAGAGTTCCAATCAAATCAGTGCCTACCACTCCATATGAGATACAGGAGGGGAAGAGACCGTGTCTTAATTTTGTTAAGATATGGGGTAGCCCGGCCTATGTTAAAAAGCAAAATCCGGACAAGCTCGAGACAAGGTCAGTTTTGTGCAAGTTTGTAGGATATCCTAAGCATTCGCGAGGACATATCTTCTACCACCCGGAGGAAGAAAAGGTGTTTGTTGCTCAGCATGCGACCATTTTAGAAAAGGAATTTCTTGCAAAGGAAATTAGTGGCGAGGAGGTAGAATTGGAAGAAGTTTCAGCCATACAAACTACGACAGAAGATTTCATAGAACCAGAGGATTCGATAGTCCCCAACGAACCTCAACCTCTCCGCCGATCTAGTAGGGTTCCTCATCTACTTGAGAGATACTACGGTTTTCTCGTTGATGGTGGGAACGAGGATTGCATCATGGAAGATGATGACCTAACTAGCTTCGTGTAGACCATCACGAGTGGGGACTCTGTGAAATGGCTGGATGCAATGCGATCTGAGATGGAATTCATGTACACCAACAAAGTATGGACTTTGGATGATGCTCCTAAAGGGTTAAAACCTATTGGAAGCAAGTGGATCTTCAAGAAAAAATTTGGTGTAGATGGAAAAGTTAAGACTTTCAAAGCTAGACTTGTTGCAAAAGGTTTTCATCAAGGACCAGGTATGGATTATGATGAAATCTTTTCTCCAGAGGCTATGCTTAAGTCCATCCGGATCCTACTTGCTATCGCTGCATACCATGACTACGAAATCTGGCAAATGGATGTTAAGACCGCCTTTCTAAATGGTGATTTAGAAGAGAGCGTGTACATGACTCAACCAGATGGCTTCGTGGACAGTGGGAGCAGCGGGAGGGTGTGCAAGCTGCTTAAATCCATCTATGGGTTAAAGCAGGTATCGCGGAGTTGGAACATCTGTTTGGATGTGGTAGTCAAAGAGTTTGACTTTATCAAAAACATAGATGAACCTTGTATATACAAGAAGGTGGCAGAGAGTAAGGTTGTCTTCCTCGTATTATACGTGGATGACATACACTTGATAGGAAATGATATTCCTATGCTACACTCGGTCAAGCCCTTCTTATCACAAAGATTCTCAATGAAAGATCTAGGTGATGCCTCCTAGATCTTGGGGATTAAGATGTATAGTGATAGATCTAAACGAATACTGGGATTGTCCCAATCCAGGTACATAGACACCATACTAAAGAGGTTTAGTTTGGAAGATTCCAAGCGTGGGAATTTACCCACAATCACAGGACTCACTCTCTGCAAAGAGATGCCTCCCAAGACTGATTTAGAGAGAGCTCGCATGCAAGTGATACCCTATGCTTCGGCAGTAGGCTCTATCATGTATGCGATGTTATGTACCAGACCCGATGTAGTATACTCCCTAAGTGTAGTGAGTAGGTATCAAGAAGATCCCGGAGAGAGTCACTGGACAGCTATGAAGAATATTCTCAAGTACTTGAGAAGAACTAAAGAGATTTTCTTGGTGCATGGTAACGGTGAACTCCAAGTGGAGTCCATTACCGATTCGAGCTTCCAGAGTGATAAGGACGACTTTAAGTCGGTCTCGTGATTTGTCTTTACCATCAATGGAAGGGCGGTTTATTGGAAGAGTTCCAAGCAAGAAACTGTGGCAGACTCGATGATGGAGGCTGAATACATTGCTGCCAACAATGCTGCCAAAGTGGCTGTCTGGATGAAGATGTTCATAACTGAACTTGGTGTGGTTCCGTCCATTCAGCATCCAATACCTTTGTATTGCGATAACAATGGAGCAGTGGCCTTGTCCAAGGAACCCAGGTCCCATCAGCGATCGGGCATATTCTGAGGTGGTATCACATGATCCGGGAGATAGTTGATCGCCGGGAGATCGAGGTCAGGAGAGTTGACATGAAAGACAACACAGCGGATCCACTCACAAAGGCCATACCCCAGATAAAATTTGAGAAACACTTTGGGATGTTGGGTATGAGATACTACAATTACTGGCCTTAGTGTAAGTGGGAGATTGTTAGTTATATGTATTCCCTAGAGGCCATTATTGTACATATGATGTATATTATAGTAGATGCTTGGATATATATAGAGAGGACTTTCTTACTCGATATGATAGTATGCTATCTGGTTGCTCTTTGTCTTAACATGTCGATTTGTAATGTGATACTGTCTTGCTCTCACATGTTGATAGAGCCTTTAGGATATGTACTTGACTACTAGGACTATGATGGAGATCATACTAGTGGGGCCAGGGTAGTCTACAAGTACTCCCTATAATTGATCTTAGTCGAGGGTGTATCGAGACAGGGCATCGATACTCCAGAGTAGACTAGCATATGCGCTTCTTGACCCTCATGATGGGCGATGGATGATCCTACATCCATTGGTATTTGACATCAAAGATGGTATACGGGTGCTCAGTGGAGACTAGGTACACTGAACGGACTCGCCGAGAACACCTAGTTGATATTATACCTATCTTCAGATAGAAGTTCTCTGGTGACACTGGTACAGGTAAGTCTGTAGACCCGAAATCGTCATAGTGTCTTGTGTGATTCCAACTGTACCTTGATTTCCACCGTACCAAGTTCAAGAGAACGTGCAAAATGGTGGCTTTTGTGTACAGTCCCAATTTATATATAGGCAATGGGCGATAGGAGGGGATTCGTCTCTCCCGGTACTGGGGTTGATGTTGCGCTGTGCTTGATTGGCTATAACAGGAAGTCCTTGGACAGGGCTGATTCGGAGATCTACTAGTAAGTGTTATCAGTAGTTTCTCGACCCGTTATGAGCCTCACATCGGCACGACTTATCGGTTACTGGGGACTGACGTTTAAGACCCCTAGACTAGATATGCGACATATCAGACGAAGAGACCGGACTGTACGGTAGTGTTACTGACAAGGCTTTACAGGAGTATGAGCAGGCTTGCTTGTTGATCTTTTGATTGCTCAATACCAGGGTAGCCGTTACGTCTAGTAACCGATAAGTCATGCCAATGTGGGGCTCATAACAGGTCAAGAAACTACGGATAACACTTACCAGTAGATCTCCGAATCAGCCCTGGCCAGGGACTTCCTGTTATAGCCAATCAAGCACAGCGCAACATCAACCCCAATATCGGGAAAGGCGAATCCTGTCCTATCGCTCATTGCCTCCATGTGATTCGGGACTGTACCAAAAATCCACCGTTTTGCATGTTCTCTTGAACATGGTAAGTTGGAAATCAAAGCACGGTGGGAATCACACAAGACGCTATGACGATCTCGGGTCTATAGACTAACCTATACTTGTGTCTGTTAGTTATATGTATGCCCTAGAGGTCATTATTTTACATGTGATGTATATTATAGTGGATGCTTGGATATATATAGAGAGGACTTTCTTTCTCGACATAATAGTATGCTATCTGGTTACCTTTAGCTTAACTTGTAGACTGGTATTTATACTTGTTAGTGTATATGCCCTAGAGGCCATTACTGTATCATACTAGTATGTTTATTACTTGATGGAAGCTTGGGATATTCACAGTTGTATAGACAATCTTGCTCGAAACAGTAGTATGTTACTTGGTCTGTCTCTGCTTTAATGTGTACATGTGTTTCTTTATTATATCACCTATACGCATTAGTAGAGCCCTTAGGATCTTTGCTTGATTACCGGCATTGTGATGGCGATCACACTCGTGGGGGCTGGGTAATCCACAAGCACATCCTTATACACGTCCCTAGTCGTGGGATTATCGAGACAAGGCATCGATACTCCGGAGTAGACTAGCGTATGCGCTTCTCATCCCAGCACGGGAGACGGTCTGTCCCACAGCCGTCAGTACGTCGTACTTGAGATAGTATGCGGGTGCTCGTTAGGTTACGAGTACACTGGACAGGACTCGTCGGGAACTGATGGTTGGTATTATACCTATCGTCGGTTATCAGTTCCTAGGTGACATGAGTACAGCTTAGTCCGCTGACTTGACACTGTCATTTCGCCTCGAGTGTGTTCCCACTGTTCTTTGATTACTACCCTACCACGGCTCTACTGAGTCGTGCAAACAGGTAGTAGTTGGGTGCAGTCCCGAAGCACTTGGAGGCAGTGACGGTTAGACAGGATTCGTCTCTTCTGGTATTGTGGGTTGACATCGCGCTGTGTCTAGGAGAGCCATTACACGAGTAGTCCCTGGCCAGGGCAAGCGAGATATACTGGTAGGTTTCCAGTGTTATCTCAGGGTGTAATGGGCTTCACTCTGACACGACTTGTACCGCTATTAGGGGACTGATGTTTACCGCCCCCTAGGCCCGCCATGCGATGTATCAGACGAACAGACCGGACTGTACGGAGATTGTCACATACAGGCTCAGTAGGAGTTCGGATCGGTTCACCTCATCGGCCTTCTTATCGACATCTACCTGGGGACCGTTACGTACAGCTAGTGCCGCTTGCGGTCTGTGGTTAAACCCACTGCCAGCGTAGTGTCGAGTCTTCAGAGTCCCACACAGAGAGTTTCCCTGCACTGAGCGAAACGTGTAGAGGCCGTATGGTTTTACGGCAGGGCTGCGATCACTTACGTATACTTGTGTGCGTGTGGTGTTCGGGCAGGCAGTACTAGTGGGCTTTGGTTTAAGCCGGATCCTAGTATTGTACGGATGGATTTGTTTTGTCTTCTGTGCATCCGCATTCTACGGAATGCGGATGCAGGTGTGTATGCACAGTTTTCCGGAGCGATGAAGGAGGAGGTGCCTCATCAGGGTTTTGGCAGTTGGTTCGACCAAAACCGTTATGTAGCAGGCTCATTATGGTTTTGACAGTTCGTTTGGTCAAAACCATTATGAGCCGCGGACATCATTTACTAATCCTTTTAGTGATAATTTTATGATGGCTTATTGCATTGACCATTTGACCCCTTTGACCTCTCTTGACTTTGTTGACCGGTTGACCGTGTTGACCATTGACTTTCAAGAGGGATCTACACTCTTCTTTTCTTTTTCTTTTTCTTTTGGATTATGATAATGGTCATTTCAATGTAGCTATCAACTTTATCTTGATAGGATTTGTAATGATGGTTTTAGTGCATTATTGGAACCATGGTTAATTTCTTTAGTTCACAATTTCTTTCTCATTCTCTCTCTTGCCTTTTCAAGTGAGAAGAAAAAAGAAATGAACCATGGTTGCTAGCTCCTCCTTCTTCTTCCTCCTCTTGATTCATCTTTTGATCTCATGTGTTGAGAGATAAAGATCCCATAAAGACAAAGCCATCCCTTTATCACTTCTACACAACCTAGGGCTTCTAGATTAGCAATCTCTTTGCCCTAGTTACCTCGGCTCGAGGTGGAGCTCGGTGTACATCTCTCGGGTGGATCGTCTTCGACTCAAGGAGGCCGTGGAGGTGACCAAAGTCCGGATCAAGCCTCGTAGCAAGCAAGGAGAAGAACAACAAGAAGAGAAGGATTTCAAGTTGAGGTATAACCCCTAACCGAGTAGATAAATCTCTAGTTAGGATGCTAGTGTATTGTTTAGTAAAGATCCGGCTTTTACGGTCCATGTTACCAAGTCCAGAAAAATTTTTGTTTTACCGTTTCCGCAACCCCGAAAGTACCGGGAGAGGTAACGTGGACCTAACAGTGGTATCAGAGCCTAACTAAACACACCCTAGCATGTTAGCAAGGTATTTAGAATATCGACCGAACGAAAAAACCGAAAAACACCCCGGAAACCCTGAGTATCTGCCGATTTTTTTTCTGCTCAAAAAATAATAAATCATGTCTTAAAAATTGGCTCAGGCTTTTCTTAGAACAGGCAAGAAAAATGATCGCACGAGTCGACCAACTCACCGCGGTTCCGCAGCCGAGTTGACTCGGCCGTGGATCATTTTTGTTGCAGTTTGTTTCTGGTGAGTTTTTGGGATATTTGGTATATGACTTTTCTGCCCAGATTTTCCAGAAAGCAAAATTTGTTTTTGGGGCTCAAAAATCCGTATTTTTGGTCGATGTTCTGTAGACTTTGGCTAATGGTTATATCTGTAATGTTATATGTGTATTGAACGTCTACTAATCGCTATACGTCGATTAGTGGGGGTTATACATATCTGTGATCTTTGATGGTTGATGGTTTGTGTATATGAACTCGTTGGATTGTCGTGGATGAATAGCCGGGTAGGATGTGAGATGAGAGTTTCTTTTTTTTCTTTCATTCATGTAATAAATTTGTAAATTAATGTAATATGATTTGTATGGTCGTACAACCGGGTCGGGGTTGTAGCCGTCATTGTATAATTCTTTTTACTGTTTTTGCTCCTAGGATAGACCTATGGAGGGGGTGCACAAACTACCGGGTATCTCGAAGTGCCGAGTGGCCTACTCACAGCGTTGAGGGAGGTTGCTTCGCTTCGGGTACTTGGCGGGTAGTTTGCCGCACCCGTAGGGGTCTTGGGTGGGGTATTGGCTATTCATCACGACCGTGTAATCCGCTTTTCGTTGCAGGCTCGAACGAATCGCAGGTTCCTAGTATATCCGAAGTGTTCATCTGTGATCTGGATTGGCTATCATTGCTATATATCTATATATAATAACTATTTAGGCGTTGCTTATGTTTTACAGCCGCGCTAGCCCAGCCCCCGCTCTGTCGTTAGTTAAGTAACCTAACGGGTGATGACGGGGCCCCGTGGCGAATGCGAATGGCATAAGCGTACGTCATATTTTGGTTGTTTTCTGCAATGGTAGGATTTAAATGATGGGACGCATTAAAAGAACTAATGCAAGAAAATAAACCTAAAAGACGTTGTTGGAACAATTTTTCAAAAAGCTGTAATTACAAGGACGTTTACTTTTGTTTTGCATCGAGGTATTCGGTTATGAATGCCCAGCACCTCAGTCGACGAGGCAAGGGCCGAGATCCCTTCATCGGGAGTGACCCCTTGGACAAAAAGTTTGCGTCAGGGTAATAACTTCACTATAGTCGATTATTCTTGCTTTGCATCGAGGTATTCAGTTTGAAATATCCTGCACTTCATTCGACGAGGAAAGAGCCGTGATCCCTTCATAGGGAGTGACCTCTTTAGCAAAAGTTTTCGCCACTATATTTTTTCAAAAGATTGCCAGGTTCCTTCAACGATATCAAGTTCATTACGTTAACGGGTTTATCGCCAAAAACCCAGCCGTAGCCCTCCGTCATTTCTTACAAGTAACACTTAGTATTCGTGCTGCGTTTGTTGACTCCGTCAAGGCGTAGTGTACGGTAGCTGAGTGCTGCTTGTTTGTATCGGTATATGGGATTGGTTAGGACAGTCGTATAACCTTGTTGACTCCGTCAAGGGTTATGCGGGTGGGTTTAATGCAATCCAGATAATGACGGGTTGAACTTGACTAGGACTCTTTGATTTGTTGACTCCGTCAAGGTCACTTGGGTCCTAGGGGCAAAAACCACATCGGGAGTTTCAAAAGTACTGAAACTTGCTAGTGTTGCATACCATTTGGAGTGTGATGATTCTGGTAGGATTCCTTCAGTTTTGTCACGCGATGAAATTTGGATCCCGATCCTACTGTGAGTATATGCTACTCCTCGGGAACTTTCTCGCTTAACGATCAATGCAATAAACCAAGTAGGTGTCTAGAAAGGTGTTAGCGGGGCTACGCCCACAGGGAAAAGAGGTTACTTAATTAAGGAACTTCGTGAAAGCGTTGGAAAACCTCCCTCGAAGTACCGACACTGGCCTGGCTGAACGGTTAAGCAAGTATTGTACGGTGAGATTGATCCCGACTAATTCTTCCTTTATGGTTTGAGGAGGGATTCGAGAGACAGTGGGAGCCATCCTGTTTAGATAAATTAAAAACCAATCTAAACTTGCAAGAGCGCACGCTAAGTGTTTCTTTTCTCTCTCTCCAGGTAGCAACCATTTCACGCCCTAATCAAGATAATAAAATGTATCGCTTGACCGATCCGAATTCTTATTCGGGGCTGGGGAACGTTGGTTCAGATCTAACTTGTGACAACAGTCATAAGTATGATCAAGGGAAAGGGGATTGTATGGATTCCCAGGATACCCAGTTGAAGAAGAAGCATGGTTTTGCATCTACTTCAGGTGTTCTTGTAATTGAGAACTGTTTTACGGTCAGCCCTACCTCCTGGGTACTTGATACTGGATCAGGATCTCATATCTGTAATTTATTGCAAGGACTGAGAAAAAGTAGGAAAGTTGCACCGGGTGATATGTCGCTCAGAGTAGCGAACGGAGCACAAGTTAATGCGGCAGCCGTCGGTGAATATCACCTAGTATTGCCAAATGGCAAGACTATGATTTTGAACGATTGCTACTATGTACCCTCCATGGTTTGCAACATCATATCAGTTTCTTTACTCGATAAAGATGGATATAACTTTGTTCTTGATAGAAATATCATGAACATTTACCTTCATAAGGTGCTGGTTGCAGAGGGTACACTGTGTAATGGTATCTACGTTCTAAATCAGAATACAATTCTCAATATACAAAACACACGCAAGAGGAAGAATTCAGATACGAATGAATCCTACTTGTGGCATTGTAGACTTGGTCATATCGGAGAGAAAAGATTGAGTAAGTTGCATAAGGATGGACTCTTGAATGCGTTCGAGTTTTCATCTTATGAAACTTGTCAGTCATGTCTCAAAGGGAAGATGACCAAATCTCCGTTCACCGGACATGGAGAAAGAGCAGCAGAGCTCTTGGGACTCATACACAGTGATGTATGTGGTCCGATGTCTACACATGCAAGGCGTGGGTTCTCGTACTTCATCACATTCACTGACGATCTCTCTAGGTTCGGATATGTGTATCTGATGAAACACAAATCTGAAGCTTTTGAGAAATTCAAGGAATTCAGAAACGAAGTAGAGAACCAGACTGGCAAAAGTATCAAGATCCTCCGGTCTGATAGAGGAGGGGGGTACTTAAGCTCGGAATTCCTGGATTACTTAAAAGAGAATGGTATTCTCTCTCAGCTTACTCCTCCTTATACACCACAGCACAACGGTGTATCGGAGCGGAGGAATCGTACCCTATTGGATATGGTTCGCTCCATGATGAGTAGTGCTGAGTTACCTCTTTCATTTTGGGGACATGCGCTTCAGACAGCGGCATACCTATTGAATTATGTTCCATCCAAATCAGTGCCTAAGACTCCATATGAAATATGGAGTGGAAGAAATCCGTATCTTAAGCGATTTAAGATATGGGGTTGTCCGGCCTATGTGAAAACACAGAAACCGGACAAGCTAGAGGCACGGTCAGTTCTGTGTAAATTTGTAGGATATCCTAAAGACTCACTAGGATATCTGTTCTACCACACTGAGGAACAGAAGGTGTTTGTATCTCGCCACGCTACCTTTTTAGAAAGGGAGTTTCTTGCAAAAGAAACTAGTGGGAGTTCGGTAGAACTGGAAGAAATTCAGCGACCACAAAATGTAACTGAAAATTTGGAGGAACCACTGAATTCAATAACCCTAAACGAACCTCAGCCACTCTGCAGATCTGGTAGGATTTCTCATCCACTCGAGAGATACTACGGTTTTCTCATAGACGGGGATCGAGAGGATTGCATCTTGGAAGAAGATGACCCTACCAGTTTCAGGCAGGCCATTATCAGTAGGGACTCTGATAAGTGGCAGGAAGCAATGCAATCCGAAATGGAGTCCATGTACGCCAATAAAGTGTGGACCTTGGATATTGCTCCACCTGGGGTAAAACCCGTTGGATGCAAATGGATCTACAAAAGGAAACTTGGTATAGATGGGCAGGTGGAAACCTATAAGGCTAGACTCGTTGCAAAAGGTTTTCGTCAAAGACTTGGTTTGGACTATGACGAAACTTTTTCTCCGGTGGCTATGCTCAAATCCATTCGGATCCTACTTGCCATTGTTGCCTTCCATGACTATGAAATCTGGCAGATGGATGTTAAAACGGCTTTCCTAAACGGTTGTTTGGAAGAGTGCGTTTACATGGATCAGCCAGAAGGTTTCGTAGACAGTGGGAGCAGCGGGAAGGTGTGCAAGTTGCTTAAATCCATTTATGGATTAAAGCAGGCATCGCGGAGCTGGAACATCTGTTTTGATGAGGCAATCAAGGAATTTGATTTCATCAAGAACGAAGATGAACCCTGTGTCTATAAGAAATTGTAGGACGAACTGTCGTATTCCTAGTTTTGTACGTGGACGACATTCTTTTGATAGGAAATGACATTCCTATGCTACAATCGGTCAAGCTATTTTTGTCACAACGGTTCTCCATGAAGGACCTGGGTGATGCCTCGTACATTCTGGGGATCAAGATCTATAGAGATAGATCCAAGAGACTACTGGGACTTTCGTAGTCCAGGTACATAGAGACCGTACTAAAGAGATTTAGTATGGAGGATTCCAAGCGCGGTAACATACCCGCATTGCACGGAATTACCCTATCCAAGAAGATGTCTCCTAAGACTGACGAGGAGAGTGTTCGCATGAGCACTATACCCTACGCTTCGGCGGTAGGATCTATAATGTATGCGATGCTATGTACAAGACCAGATGTAGCTTACGCGCTGAGCACGGTAAGCCGGTATCAGTCAGACCCAGGTGAGGACCACTGGACAGCAGTGAAGAACAATCTCAAGTACCTGAGAAGGACTAAGGAGATGTTCCTGGTTTACGGTAATGGAGACCTTAGGGTCGAGTCCTTTACCGATTCAAGCTTCCAGAGTGACAAAGATGACAGCAAGTCTGTCTCGGGTTTTGTGTTTACCCTCAACGGAGGGGCGGTATGTTGGAGGAGTTCCAAACAGGATACCGTCGCAGACTCGACGATGGAGGCTGAATACATTGCTGCAAGCAATGCCGCAAAAGAGGCGGTCTGGATGAAGAAGTTCATTAGTGAAGTTCAGGTGGTTCCGTCCATTGTTGACCCAATACCTTTGTATTGCGATAACAATGGGGCTATAGCTTTAGCGAAGGAACCAAGGTCCCATCAGAAATCCAGGCACATCTTAAGGCGGTATCACCTGATCAGGGAGATCATTGATCGCCAGGAGATCGAGGTGCGGAGAGTGGACACAAAGGACAACACAGCAGACCCATTCACGAAGGCTTTGCCCCAGACTCAGTTCGAGCGGCTGATCGAGATGATAGGTCTTCGATACGCCAGTATATGGCCTTAGTGCAAGTGAGAGATTGTTAGTTTATATGCCCTAGAGGCCATTACTGTATCATACTAGTATGTATATTACTTGATGGATGCTTGGGATATTCACAGTTGTATAGACAATCTTGCTCGAAATAGTAGTATGCTACTTGGTTTGTCTCTGCTTTAATGTGTACATGTGTTTCTTTATTATATCACCTATACGCATTAGTAGAGCCCTTAGGATCATTGCTTGATTACCGGTGTTGTGATGGCGATCACACTCATGGGGGCTGGGTAATCCACAAGCACATCCTTATACACGTCCCTAGTCATGGGATTATCGAGACAGGGCATCGATACTCCGGAGTAGACTAGCGTATGCGCTTCTCATCCCAGCACGGGAGACGGTCTGTCCCACAGCCGTCAGTACGTCGTACTTGAGATAGTATGCGGGTGCTCGTTAGGTTACGAGTACACTGGACAGGACACGTCGGGAACTGATGGTTGGTATTATACCTATCGTCAGTTATCAGTTCCCAGGTGACATGAGTACAGCTTAGTCCGCTGACTTGACACTGTCATTTCGCCTCGAGTGTGTTCCCACTGTTCTTTGATTACTACCCTACCACGGCTCT
Organism: Agapanthus africanus; assembly: GCA_030015575.1. NCBI lineage: Eukaryota > Viridiplantae > Streptophyta > Magnoliopsida > Asparagales > Amaryllidaceae > Agapanthus > Agapanthus africanus. The sequence goes on along the minus strand of CM057350.1, from coordinate 350,854,329 downwards.
ACTGAGTCATGCAAACAGGTAGTAGTTGGGTGCAGTCCCGAAGTACTTGGAGGCAGTGACGGTTAGACAGGATTCGTCTCTCCCGGTATTGGGGGGTTGACATCGCACTGTGTCTAGGAGAGCCATTACACGAGTAGTCCCTGGCCAGGGCAAGCGAGATATACTGGTAGGTTTCCAGTGTTATCTCAGGGTGTAATGGGCTTCACTCCGACACGACTTGTACCGCTATTAGGGGACTGACGTTTACTGCCCCCTAGGCCCGCCATGCGATGTATCAGACGAACAGACCGGACTGTACGGAGATTGTCACATACAGGCTCAGTAGGAGTTCGGATGGGTTCACCTCATCGGCCTTCTTATCGACATCTACTTGGGGACCGTTACGTACAGCTAGTGCCGCTTGCGGTCTGTGGTTAAACCCACTGCCAGCGTAGTGTCGAGTCTTTAGAGTCCCACACAGAGAGTTTCCCTGCACTGAGCGAAACGTGTAGAGGCCGTATGGTTTTACGGCAGGGCTGCGATCACTTACGTACACTTGTGTGCGTGTGGTGTTCGGGCAGGCAGTACTAGTGGGCTTTGGTTTAAGCCGGATCCTAGTATTGCACGGATGGATTTGTTTTGTCTTCTGTGCATCCGCATTCTACGGAATGCGGATGCAGGTGTGTATGCACAGTTTTCCGGAGCGATGAAGGAGGAGGTGCCTCATCAGGGTTTTGGCAGTTGGTTCGACCAAAACCGTTATGTGGCAGGCTCATTAGGGTTTTGACAGTTCGTTTGGTCAAAACCATTATGAGCCGCGGACATCATTTGCTAATCCTTTTAGTGATAATTTTATGATGGCTTATTGCATTGACCATTTGACCCCGTTGACCTCTCTTGACTTTGTTGACCGGTTGACCGTGTTGACCATTGACTTTCAAAAGGGATCTACACTCTTCTTTTCTTTTTCTTTTTCTTTTGGATTATGATAATGGTCATTTCAATGTAGCCATCAACTTTATCTTGATAGGATTTGTAATGATGGTTTTAGTGCATTATTGGAACCATGGTTAATTTCTTTAGTTCACAATTTCTTTCTCATTCTCTCTCTTGCCTTTTCAAGTGAGAAGAAAAAAGAAATGAACCATGGTTGCTAGCTCCTCCTTCTTCTTCCTCCTCTTGATTCATCTTTTGATCTCATGTGTTGAGAGATAAACAGCCCACAAAGACAAAACCTTCCCTTTATCACTTCTACACAACCTAGGGCTTCTAGATTAGCAATCTCTTTGCCCTAGTTACCTCGGCTCGAGGTGGAACTCGGTGTACATCTCTCGGGTGGATCGTCTTCGACTCAAGGAGGCCATGGAAGTGACCAAAGTCCGGATCAAGCCTCGTAGCAAGCAAGGAGAAGAACAAAAAGAAGAGAAGGATTTCAAGTAGAGGTATAACCCCTAACCGAGTAGATAAATCTCTAGTTAGGATGCTAGTGTATTGTTTAGTAAAGATCCGGCTTTTACGGTCCATGTTACCAAGTCCAGAAAAATTTTGGTTTTACCGTTTCCGCAACCCCGAAAGTACCGGGAGAGGTAACGTGGACCTAACAATACTTTCTTGCTCTCACATCTTGATAAAGCTCTTAGGATATGTACTTGACTACCAGGAATATAATGTAGATCATACTAGTAGGGCCAGGGCAGTTCACAAGTATATCCTTTAATTGTTCCTAGTCGAGAGAATATCGAGACAGGGCATCGATATTCCAGAGTAGACTAGCGCATACGCTTCTTGACCCATATGATGGGCGATGGACGATCCCACATCCATTGGTGTTTGACATCAAAGATGGTATACTGGTGCTTTGTGGAGACTGGGTACACTGAACGGGACTCGCCGAGGACTCCTATATGGTAGTGTAGCTATTGTCAGATAGCAGTCCTCTGGTGACACTGGTACAGGTTAGTCTGTAGACCCAAGATCGTCATAGAGTCTTGTGCGGCTCCCACTGTGCTTTGATTTCCTCCCTACCACACTCAAAGGAGACGTGCAAACAGGTGGATTTTGGGTACCGTCTTGAGTCGTATAGAGGCAATGAGTGATAGGAGGGGTTTTGTCTCTCCCGGTATTGGGGGTTGATGTTGCGCTATACTCGATTGGCTATAACTGGAAGTCCCTGGCAAGGGCTGCTGCTGAGATATACTGATAAGTGTTATCAGCAGTTTCTTATACCGTTATAGGCCAGACATCAGCATGACTTATCATGTTACTGGGGTCTGACGATTTCCACCCCTAGACATGATATGCGACATATCAGACGAAGAGACCGGACTGTACGGTAGTGTTACTGATAGGATTCATGGAGAGTATGGACGAGCTTTCTTGTTGATCTTCATATCGCTCAATACCCGGGTAGCCGTTCCGTCCAGCTAGTACCGCTGACGGCTTGTTGGTGACTAATGTGATCATCACCTGCTGCCGGCGTATTGACGAGTCTTTAGAGTCCCACACAGAAGTTTCCTGGTTTGAGCGAAACGAAGTAGGGCATATATGTGATATGTGCGTGGGCTTGATTAAATACGTGTATGTGATACCGTATTGAAATCTGGCAGTTACCTGGTATCAGTTAGGTCATATGTGATATGACCAGATTATCGAATCAAGTGTTGATTTGATAATGTGATATTCAGATAAATGATATTAGTCGGTTATATTTGATATAACCGGATTATTAGATCAAGTGTTGATTTAATAATGTGATATATATTATATGTGATATAATTATATCTTAACTAATATCATTAGCTCACTAATTACTTTATATATATATATTAATGTATATTTGATATATATAAATAAATATATATTATATGAAGCATGACATAATTTTCTATTTTTAGAAAATGAAAAAATGAGGTGTAAATTGTGGAGATATTTTGGGTATGGATGAGGCATGGGCTTATATAGTTTTATATTAGTCTTGACTCACTATTCAAGCATGGTTTCAGATTAGAATTGTAATTTATTCAATGCTTGAATTTAGTGAGGAGAGAAATGATTCATATTATTGTTTCTACACTTGCTTCATGCTTAATGCCTTAGCCATTTTCCTTGAGCTTTTTCTTCCTCTCGATATTTACAATTTCTTCATCTCACCTCCAAGCTCAAACCCTCACATGAGATGTGAATCATTGAGCTTGTGAGGTACTAAGCGAGCTTATCATATCCCCTACTTCATCATCCCACACAAAACTAGCAATTTAGTGTGGTGTGTTTCATACACTAAAGAAGTTTAGTGTAGAGTTTGCTTGATCTAGAGGAACTTCGGGTAGATCGTCTTTGGCGCGATAATCATGAAGGAGGGTCATTCAACTCGAAGAAGAGACTTGTAGAGTCGCGTGGACTTCAACCCGGAGCTTTAGAAGAGAAGGACTCGAACTACAAAGGTTGTATTCTTGCTCTGTAGATGTAAAGTTGTTTACATTTGGTATTGTCTAGATCTCTAGTTAAGGATTCTAGGTTTAGGGTTCGTTAGCACGGCAGTTTTTTGAAAACGACATGGACGATGCCTCCCGATACCTTGCTGTCGTGCTAGGGAACCTTACAGTGTCACCAGAGAACTGCTATCTGACGATAGGTATAATACCAACTAGGAGTTCTCGGCGAGTCCGTTCAGTGTTGTCACGACCTAAAGTTTGGATGTGACCGGCACTTAGATTATATAATATCTAAAGATATGCACATAGTCCAAGTAAGCCGAAAACCAAGATCAAAATCCTTTTTGCGGAATTCTATATATAGAAATTTAGTTTTAAGTAAAAATCACAGTTTACGAAGTTAAATATTAAACAAGTATAAAGTGTTAAGTTTGGTTGCATCCCTAGTTGGGATCAACAACTTCAATAGTGGTGACAAATATCCAGGAGTATAAGACAATAACAAGAATTTCCAATAAGTAAGAAAATTACTAATATATAGAACTAAACCGTCCCATCTATTAAATAATATACATATAATCATCTCTCACTCTAAGTCATATACATATCTGATGGAGATTTTCTAGATACAAAATACAATACCAAAAGAGAAGGTTACTACATATGTAACCTACCTATCAAAAGATGCGATATAAGCTGCGAAAAGTAGATCTGCCCGGCCGCTAACTGTCCCCTCTACCCCTGCAAAGAACTGTGGCACAACGGGGGGGGGGGGGGTGAGTTACCAACCCAGTGAATAAACTAACATATAATGGTTAATAATGTAAATATGACGATCATACTAACTAAAATGTGAACAAGTAAAATGTACGATGGTATGTGGAAAGCATAAATCTGTACTATAAATATCATAACCAAAATGAAATCTCATCATTTATTTCTAATATTTGATATCTTTCCGTGTCCATCATCGACACAAAACTTCCCTTTCTCTCAGGCATCATTCCTCGAATGACCCTGCAAACAAAACACGGGTCGGTATCATCAAGATATCCGCCGTGTTTCACAACTATCTCCGGTATCGAGTATCCTCGCTAGGCACGCCCACCTCAAATGCGGCTATCCTGCCCCTCGGTCTCGACCGGGTCCACCATGTATCCAACTGTATATCTCCCCCACTCAGTCTCGATAACGTAAAATCCATGACCGTATATCTCCCCCGCTCGGTCCGGAATAAAATCAAATCATAAAACATCTCATGGAGGACATAACACATCAATCATGAAATCACTGGATTTATGTAATAGTATTAAAAACTCAAAACCGTAAATCCTCAATAATACAATTACCCCTTATATCAACATAAAATACTCAAATACTATACATGATTTTAACGAAGCAATTTACTACTGTTATTGGTGTTTAAGATATGATATGAATCATTTTTAACAAGAATTTTACTAAGTGTAAAAGTGACATGGTAATATCTACGAGGTGTGTGTAACATGTAAGATGTGCACGTGGCATAACTCGTCGATACTTGTGTAGTGTCCAAGCAACTAAGCGAAGTATATGTGAATTATGAGTGCATATTATCAATTTTGCATACTAAAGTAAAGCATTTAGTTAAATAAAACTACGGGCGTAACACGCCATCTTTACAAAATTCCCCAGTTGATGTTTAGTCTACTCGTCGAAAAACGTCGTATCTACTCAGGAATCGCCAATCCTTTTCCTTTCCTCGCTGCCTCCGAAAATCCCGTATTTGAATCTAACATCACAATTTAACTTGTATAAGGAACCGGTTATTCCGACACGGTGAATATGCAAACACGCGCTCCTACGTACTAGTTATATTACATACGACTATTCCAAGTTATCATACACCTAACCTTACTGGATTTTTAACCCAAACCTGTATCGCGACAGAAAACAGTTCGCGATACGCTTTAACCGTGTCGTATTTTGTGTTTTTAGATAGCTTTTCCGATATTATCTTCCAAATTGTATCTACAGTTAAACTAACTTGTTTAAATAATACCAAAATAGCCAAAATCATACACAGAAACCTACCCAACTAGCTAAAACCACCTAGCATCCCACAAATCCGGCGACGCCGGAATTTCAATATGAGTCGCCAGTCCAATTCCGATCCCCTGGTTTCGTGTTCCTATGGTTTGCTCTAGGTTCAACATACATCATTTTAGCACTGTTTTGTTAAGTTTATTTTTATCTAAACTAAAGTAGATTCAAACAGAGACTCTTTTTTACTAAAATACGATATTATAGAACTTTTTGATTTTAAATTAAACTAGTTACAGAACCTTAATTCATACTGTGGTTAGGAATTTTACCTACACTTAACTTGTTGGAAGAACTCCCTCCAAGATGCACAAGCTCCTTGTCCTAACTTTATGATGAAATCCTTGATTTAGCTCTTCTCTTCTTTTTTCTCTAGCTCTAGTTTATTGGTTCTAGTTTTCTTTTCTTTCTTTTAAATTTTCAGGAGTTTTAACTAGCTAAATGAACTGAACATGAGTTATATATGACAAAAGAAAGGATAAGGTGAAGAAGGAGGTGTCACCAAGCAAGATGTGGGGATTTCATGCAAGGAGGAGGTGGGGGTTGTGTGTTGTGTATGAAAGTAGGAGTTGTCAGCACATTATCTCATCCAAATTGATTTAATCTGTAATTAACTTCTGAACTAAAACATTTTCTATCCATTTTCCATACACACCCTCACAAATCCAAATTTGCATAATTTCCTAAATTCATATAAAACCCCCTCACAACTCATGTTATTATAAAACACTCTTTTTATTAAAATGAAGCTAAAATTCACCTTAAAACCTTTATAACTTATTTATGTTGCATACTAAAATTTTTATTTAATTTGTTTTACATAGAACTTATGGAATTGTCTTATTTGCTTTTAATAACTTTTGGATTAATCATTTTATTATTTAATTAATTAATTTTATTTATTTCTAATTTTCAAAATGCTACAATATTCCCCCCTTAAGAAAATTCGGTCCCCGAATTTAAAAAAAATTACCAGACATACCTTCAAACAGATGTGGAAATTTCTTCCGCATCGCATCCTCGGTCTCCCAAGTAATCTCCTCGCGATTCTTTCCTTACCAAAGAACCTTTACAGATGGAAGTACCCCCGATCTTAGTTTCTTTGCCTACCTGTCAAGAATAGCGACTGGCTGCACAGTGTAGGATAAATCCGGCTCAAGCTGTAAGATCTGATGCTAGATCGCGTGTGAATGATCGTGAAGATACTTGCGGAGCATCGAAACGTGAAACACCGGATGCACGTTGGGAAAACCCGGTGGAAGTGCTAAACGATAAGTTACAGCACCCACTCTCTCTAGAATCTCGTAAGGTCCGACATACCTAGGGCTGAGCTTCCCCTTCTTCCCGAAACGCATCAGACCTTTCATCGGAGACACTCGAAGGAACACATGATCTCCCACTCCAAACTCGAGTCTACGACATCATCGATCTGCATATGATTTCTGTCTGCACTGGGCCGCCCTCATTCTATCCCGTATCAATTGAATCTTCTCTGTAGTCTCCTGTACTATTTACGGTCCCAAAATGCTACTCTCGCTCAGTTCCTTCCAGCAAACGGGTGATCGGCATTTTCTTCCATACAAAGCTTCAAAAGGTGCCATCCGGATCGTCTCCTGAAAACTGTTGTTGTACGAGAATTCTATCAAAGGTAAGTGACGATCCCAACTACCCCCGAAATCCAGGCTACAAGCCCGAAGCATATCCTCTAGTGTCTGAATGGTCTGCTCCGACTGACCATCTGTCTGTGGGTGAAAAGCCGTACTAAAGCTCAATCGTGTGCCAAGAGCTTCTTGAAGTTTCTGCCATAGCCTGCTAGTAAACTGGGTACCTGTTCAGTTGATAAAACTGAACATTTGTTATTACATTTTTTCTACTATTTCTATGTTAGAAAAGGTGTTTATTATAATATATAATACATATGAGAGTTTATCTGTAAAAGACTATTTTCATGTATTTATATATTATAATTAACATTTGGTAGGAAAATGTATGCAAAAATATCATTGACTAAATCTTAATAAAACAAACTCTACTAAATATCATTTGAGTTGTTGTGCAGAATTTTCAAGACTAAAATCAAGGAAATCAAGTTGTTAAAGCATACCTGCCTAATTATGAAAGCAAACTAAGAAATCAAGTCTGGCAGCAACTACGAGAAGATTTTCAGTTTCCTGAGATTCCAAAGATCGCCACGTGTCACACAGATGAAGCCACAGAGAAATGATCCAACGATCGCAGCATAGGGCCGCGGATCTGCGGCCAAACCCCTATATTGTCCACGGATCCGCCGCGTGACAGAGGAGAAAGGAGCTGTAAATTTTTCTGTTGGATCCTAACTACTTTCTTCCAAATTAGGAAGCGAGGGTTCTGGCTTTGGGACTATAAATAAAGACCGAGAGCCTCTTGGAAAAATCATCAAGCCGACGAGATCACGAAATCCAAGACGGCTCACGCATCCAGGCTGATCATCAACGGTTCGTCTACCTTCTTAGAAGAGAACGAGAAGCAAACTAGTATTTGTAATCATTTTCTAAGGCATCAAAGTGTAATGAATATTGTTGATTAATAAAGGAAGTTATTTTTCCTATTCTATTTCTTTGCAGTTTCATTATAATTTCTCTCTCCATCTCTTCTTCTCCTAACATGCGCGAGTAATTCTCCGCTTGTTAGGGTTCGTAGGATTAGGATAGGTTTATGGATGATGAAAATCCTTAAACTCTTTTTACGTCCTATAAAGTTTATAAACTTTATTAAAAGAATCATTAACATCCTAATCGGGCGTGCTACCAATTCATTGTTAGTCTCGACCGCGATTAGCGATTAGATTAATGATTATTTTGATAAAGGCTAGATATGAACGGAGTTCCATGTCGAGATAGGGGTTAAGAGTGGGATTCCTTTTCCCTCCAGAAACCCTAATCTACATGCATCACTGTCGTTCTAGTTTTAAATCTATTAAAGGATAAAAATGATAATCTTTAATTAATCATCCATAACTACTAAATCCTAACGAACCCTACAAACCCCTTCTTATATTAACTACATCCATAATTAATCTAGATCTATATTTTGCATTAGTGTTTAACGTAGATCTAGAACCTACAACCATTCTTATTTCTTCCTCTCTCTTTATAAACACGTCTAAAGTAAGAATAAAATATTCCACGTTTCCCTGAGGACGACCCGTACTCATCTCGGTCTAGCTACGCGCGACACTGTTATTGATTGTGGTTATTCTACAAACACTTTTTCACACCAATCAAATGGCGCCGTTGCCGGGGAAACGTGCGTAATTTTTTATTCTTACTATTTGTGTTGAATTCTTATACGATCTATATCATAATTAAAACAAAACTGCAAATTGTATATTTAACGATTATTGTGTGAATTTTACGAGGAAATCTGGAGTCACAGACTTGAGGAAACAGAAGACAGAGACATTCATTAAGATCCAGAGGAGTACAGGAAGCCACAGAGCAAACTTTCACCACCTGATCCCTCCACCCAGTGGCGGAACCACTGCAAAGGAGCTCTTTTGGCGGCGGAAGCACGGCGGGTGAGGGGAGTTAGGGGTCCTAACTTCTCTGGTATTTTTCTCAACTCTTTCTCTCTCCTCTGAAATCCAATAAAATATCTTTTCTGCAGGATTCTTTGCAAAATATCGCCGCTCAAAAATCTTTTTGCAATGTTTTGTGATTGGTTTTGTTTTGCATATTTTAATACGGACTTTAAGGGGCAAAGACAAAATCCAGATTAGGTGGGGATTTCATCACCCTTCCTAAGCCCCACAAATCACAAACCGAGCATCCGCATAAACCTATATTAATTTAAAAAATATCTAGACCAGACTCTAAGGACTGTCGCGCTCAATAAGGACAGAGGAAGGTCGTGGGTAATCTATCGCTTATCCGCGTTACTTTTGTAGTGTCTAGGCAAGTGTGTCTAAGGCGAGTGGTTGCTTAATTAGGACCACTACTTTCGTAGTGGGGAGCCTCCCACTCACATGGCACTTACCTGGCTACAAGAGTAGTAAAGAGGCGGTAGAGGATTGATCCTGCAGCTTGTCCTTTGGAAGTATAGGAGCGGTCTAGAGATTGGACCTAGGTAACCATAGTTCTAGGGTTGTTTGTGCATTTTTGTGTGATTTGTCTAAGCCCGACACATTTTTCAAAACAAACCAATTATTTTCTCCCCTTTTTACCCTTCCCCCCTCTTCTCTTCTTATAATGGGTGACCCAAACAGAAGAACACTTGCCGAGCTTTGCTGTCCACAACCAGATATTTCTTGTTTTCGTAATCCCTTCGGTATACCGTCCACCTCTTCCATGTCCTTAAGAGATCATATAGAACAAGAGGGAAGAAATAGTTGGCCACCTCAGTCTAGGTCTTATCAATAGTATCCTAATCCTACACCTATTTCAGTAGATACCCAGAGTGAGGAAGCCCCTAGACGAATGTCCATTGCTGAGCATATAGCTAGGGCTAGAGGCCAAAGTTTAAACCCGGACCAATATCAGCCATCACCTCCACTTTCCAACGAAGAGTCTGATAGGCAATTTGTGGCATGTAAGATGTCCAATAGCCAACCGACCAACCCATATCAATATTCTTCTTATCACAATGTTGACCCTACTCCCACCCAATTTTCGCAACCATTCTATTCCTATCAATCCAATCCGACATTTCCACCTTCTCTAGACAGTTCTTCTAATCAGTCGTTAGGGAGTTTTAATTATCCACAGGAATTTCAATCTTATACTGTAACCCCTTATCAACCCAAGACTAGTCTGGAGCAGACATTAGAAAAATTTCTGGAATTGTCGAACCAAATTAGTAAGGAAACAACAGAGTGGATGCAAGCAAAGAATTTCAATCCTGCCCAAAAATTTTCAGTATATGATTCGGGCATAGGACAAAATGAGAATTTGGGTAGTGAGACAGAACTGTACACCCTTCCTAATCAAACCTCCCGATTCCAAACTGAAATCCACAACTACAGTTTCATAGATTCATCAAGTACACCAAATAGAATGTCTGATAAGTTGTGTGACTTTGTAGTGTTTGATTTACCCGATTGTGAAGGGTCCATTTCAAGTGAAACCATACCCAACCCTTGTGACCTCTACATCTCCACTCTAAAACAAAAACTGATTGAAAACCATACTTTTGATGAGGTGTTTGAGAATTTTAACCTTCACTTGGATGAGGTGATTGACGTTGGGGATATATTGATTGATGAACCCGAAATTCTGGATGATTTTGTCCCACCAATTCATCAAATCCTTTCACTTCCTTGTGGTCATCATCTTGAGCCTTTAATTCTTCCCGAACCCTAAATATGTCTTGAAGTTGATGATAATGGTATACCCGAAGATCAGTCCGAAATACAGCCTCTATCTTCCACATCTGGTTCAGCAACACTCGACACACCAATTTGTTTACCCATTTCACCTTCTACTTTCTCCGGTTCTTCTTCTGTTCCTATAGTTTCAGTGAGTTTTTATGAATCACAATCCGTTAATTCAAGTTCAATAATACCAGAAATTCAACTTGATTTGGATATTTTTGAAAATAAGGTAGATGAGTTTTTCGAGTCCTCTACCTCAATGATTTTTGATGAATCAAGTAGGATAGATTCTGGCACAAAACACTTTGACAACAAAATGTTCAATCACACCATTGATAAAAGTTTTGAAGAACTATTTGCTGACAAACTTGAATTTTTAAACAATACGGATTTTGTGATTGATTAATCTCCACCTATGGTGGTTGAACCGTCACCATTCCTTCTTCCTAATCATTCACATTCATCCTCATTCTTTCTTTTCTCTAATTTCAAATTCAAACCTTTTCCAGACCACCACTTATCCCTTCCCTATTTTTTCCTAACTCGATACAACACATTCTTCCACCGACCTATACGCTATACTGATAAAATCTTTGAATGGTTGGTGTTAACTTTTGGTCTTTGTAAAGTCTTACTTTAACCAAATGACTCACCCCCTCTTAAAATGCTTCATATTGTCTAACTCATGTTTGAGGGGGGGTATATTTTTGGCTCTTGAACATAACTTTTGTCCTCAAATTTGTGAGCCAAAAATAAGTTTAGGGGAGGATTTCACTCGCATTATTTCTTGTCCCCTTTCTCCTCCCAAGTCTACAGGTTTTTGAGCTTAACGGATGACATCAGTGAGGACACTGCTGTAAACAGGTTTGGGGAAGGTTTGTGCTTATTTACGCATCAATTTGCATCATATTTTGCATAAGCACAACATTTTCAAAAGAATTTTAAATTTTTTTTTCTTTTATAACAAAAGAGTAGAAAGTGAAAAATTACATCCAAAAGATAGGAATAGTTTAAGGAAACCAACAAAATTAGAAGTTTTCTTAAAACGAACTAGTAATAAGTAGTTATGAGCTGTTGTCCCAAGGGTTTGTAAGATGAAGGAAGTCACTAATCTGAGGATAAAAATAAGTCTGAAAAATAGTTTTTATTCTGTAAGCCAAATATTTGAATGTTGATACCCTACTATATGCACTTACACACGTCTTGAAACTCGGGATAGTAGAGGATACCTTTAAATGCTCTTGTCTAAAAGCCAAAGTATGAAGGGAAAAAAAAAGAATAAAATATAAAATGGTGAAGAAAAAAAATGAACACTGGTTTTGTTATCGCCAAGGCAGCAATAAAAAAATATAGCGAAGGTGCTTCATCACCTAGTGCCTTAGACCAACTGGTCTGGAAGTCACTGCGAAGCCTTAGGTGGTGCAAGACGAGGAAAATACTATCACCTAATCAGCAAGCACATAAGTAATTGGTCGGTTAGTTCCTCAAGAAGTATTAACGGTCACATGAAAATGTGTGAGCGAATCCATATAAATATTCATCAAATTAAAAAGTACTGAGGTAGATTGACAAGAGTATGATAGCTTGAATTGAATTCTCCGATTGTAGTGATGTTCTATACACACACGTAGGGGTATATGATCGATATTTAGATGAAAGGTAGGAATGAAGAATAAAGACGATATTTTATTGAGGAATGATGTGATTTCTAACATCTTTTCAAGACTATTAAGATAGGGCTCATCACAACTGAAAAAATAGTGTAGTTGAAAACTCAAAATTTTCAAAGTATTTCTTTTATGGTTCTCATCTTTTTATGTAAATTTCACCATCTCTCTTTTATTATAGGATTTTGTAGGTATAATCCGCTGAAAACCCTCAGGAGACAACACTCCTCCTACTAGGGACATTTAGAGCTTTAACGACTTGTTGCACGTGCTCAGTGCAATCGTGTTGCCTACGAAAGTGTGCTTAGTTTTCTCCTTTCTTTTTCTTCTTCTCTTGAATAAACTATTTTGCTCGGGACGATCAAAGATAAGTTTGGGGTATTTGTTTAGTTGATAAAACTGCACATTTGTTATTACATTTTTTCTACTATTTCTATGTTAGAAAAGGTATTCATTATAATATATGATACATATGAGGGTTTATCTGTAAAAAGACTATTTTCATGTATTTATATATTATAATTAACATTTTGTAAGAAAATGTATGCAAAAATACCATTGACTAAATCTTAATAAAACAAACTCTACTAAATATCATTTGAGTTGTTGTGCAGAATTTTCAGGACTAAAATCAAGGAAATCAAGTTGTTAAAGCAAACCTGCCTAATTAAGAAAGCAAACTAAGAAATCAAGTATGGCAGCAACTACGAGAAGATTTTCAGTTTCCTGAGATTCCAAACATCGCCACGTGTCACAAAGATGAAGCCACAGAGAAATGATCCAACGATCGCAGCATAGGGCCGCGGATCCATGGCCAAACCCCCCTATTGGCCGTGGATCCGCCGCGTGACAGAGGAGATAGGAGCTGTAAATTTTTCTGTTGGATCCTAACTACTTTCTGCCAAATTTGGAAGCGAGGGTTCTGGCTTTGGGACTATAAATAAAGACCGAGAGCCTCTTGGAAAAATCATCAAGCCGACGAGATCGCGAAGTCTAAGACGGCTCATGCATCCAGGCTGATCATCAACGGTTCATCTACCTCCTTAGAAGAGATCGAGAAGCAAACTAGTATTTGTAATCATTTTCTAAGGGATCAAAGTGTAATGAATATTGTTGATTAATAAAGGTAGTTCTTTTTCCTATTCTATTTCTTTGCAGTTTGATTATGATTTCTCTCTCCATCTCTTCTTCTCCTAACATGCGCGAGTAATTCTCCGCTTGTTAGGGTTCGTAGGATTAGGGTAGGTTTATGGATGATGAAAATCCTTAAACTCTTTTTACGTCCTATAAAATTTATAAACTTTCTCAAAAGAATCATTAACATCCTAATTGGGCGCGCTACCAATTCATTGTTAGTCTCGACCGCGATTAGCGATAAGATTAATGATTGTTTTGGTAAAGGCTAGATATGAACGGAGTTCCATGTCGAGATAGGGGTTAAGAGTAGGATTCCTTTTCCCTCCAGAAACCCTAATCTACATGCATCACTGTCGTTCTATTTTTAAATCTATTAAAGGATAAAAAGGGTAATCTTTAATTAATCATCCATAACTACTAAATCCTAACGAACCCTACAAGCCCCTTCTTATATTAACTACTTCCATAATTAATCTAGATCTATATTTTGCATTAGAGTTTAACGTAGATCTAGAACCGACAACCATTCTTATTTCTTCCTCTCACTTTCTCAACACGTCTAAAGTAAGAATAAAATATTCCACCTTTCCCTGAGGACGACCCGTACTCATCTCGGTCTAGCTACGCGCGACACCGTTATTGATTGCTGTTATTCAACAAACACTTTTTCACAGCAATAAGTACCCCTATCTGAAACTATGCACGTCAGAACTCCATGCAGACGTACAATCTCATCGATATAACTCTGAGCATACTGTGCAAACCCATATGTCGTCTTCACTGGAAGAAAATGAACTGCCTTTGTCAATCTATCTACAAATACCCAAATGGAATCATACCCTCTGCTAGTCCTAGGTAGACCCACCACGAAATCCATGGAAATCTGTTCCCATTTCCACTCTGGAATGGGTAAGGGCTGCAACTCTTCGGCTGGCCTCTGGTGTTCTGCCTTGACTTGCTGAGAAGTCAAGCATCTCGAAACGAACTCCGCAAAATCTCTCTTCATTCATTCCCACAAATAAACATCCTTTAGATCATGATACATCTTGGTGGAACCAGGATGAATACTATATGCTGATCTAGAGGCCTCCTCTAAAATCTCACGCCTCAATCCGTCAGAATCTGGTACATAGAGACGAGTCCTAAAACGTAATACTCCACTATCATCAATCACAAACTCCGACTCTCTGCCCTGCCTCACCTGATCCATAATCTCTGTCATACGAGTATCTGCGGGCTGTGTCTCTCGAATACGATCCAATAACTGAGGTCGGGTGCGAACATGTGCTAACTGTCCTCCTGCCGAAGTGAACTCAAACTGTATACGGATATCACATAAAATCTGCCAGTCTGTAGAAGACTGTCTCTGCAAGATGCGTAAATGAGATAAGCTACCTCTAGGTCTCCGACTCAAAGCATCTGCTATTACATTCGCTTTGCCTGGATGATACAAGATCTCACAATCGTAATCTCTCACCAGTTCCATCCATATACACTACCTTAGGATTAGTTCCCTCTGCTGAAAAATATACTTTAAGCTTTTATGATCTGTGAAGATTTGGCACGACTCTCCATACAAGTAATGTCTCCAAATCATCAGTGCGAAAACTACAGCAGCCATCTCCAAGTCATGAGTGGGGTGGTTCTGCTCGTGTCTCTTCAACTGTCAAGAAGCATAAGCTACAACCCTGCCATGCTGCATCAACACACAGCCTAAACCCACTCTAGAGGCATCACAATACACAACAAAGCCACCTGACCCAAAAGGTAACGATAATACCGGTGCAGTCGTCAAGCGAGTCTTCAACTGCTGGAAACTCTGCTCACATGCATCTGTTCATAGAAATGGAACCTCCTTCCTAGTCAATCCGGTCAATGGTGCAGCTATCCGAGAAAAATCCTGCACAAAGCGTCGGTAATAACCTGCCAGACCTATGAAACTGCGAATCTCTGTAACTGACACAGGTCTGGACCAGTGCTGCACTGCTTCGATCTTTTTTAGGTCCATGCGTATACCCTCTCTCGTGACTACGTGACCCAAGAACTCCACACTGTCTAACCAAAAAGCACACTTGAAAAATTTTGCAAACAGCTGATGCTCCTTCATGGTCTGCAACGAGATATGCAAATGCTGCTCATGCTCCTCTCGGCTCCGGGAAAAAACGAGAATATCATCTATGAATACAATGATAAACTGATCAAGGAAAGGCCTGAAAATGCGGTTCATCATATCCATAAATGCTGCTGGGGCATTGGTAAGTCCGAACGAAATGACCAGAAATTCAAAGTGCTCATATCGGGTACGAAAAGCAGTCTTCGGAATGTCATCCTTCCGAACTCTCAACTGGTGGTACCTTGATCGCAGATCAATCTTCGAGAAGTAGCGAGCTCCCTGCAACTGATCGAACAAGTCATCGATACGAAGTAAGGGATACCTATTTCGTACAATGACGCGATTCAGCTATCGGTAGTCGATGCACAGTCTCATACTACCGTCTTTATTTACAAATAAGACAGGAGCTCCCCACGGCGATACATTGGGATGAACTAGTCCTCTATCTAACAATTCTTGCAACTGGCCTTTGAGTTCCTTCAACTCCGTCGGTGCCATGCGATAGGGTGGTATAGAAATAGGCCCCGCACCCGGAATTAAGTCGATGCAAAATTCAATATCACGATCGGGTGGCAATCCTGGTAATTCAGCAGGAAACATATCCGGAAATTCTTGTGCGATCGGAACCTGGTCCAATGGAATCTCAGCGACCCCTAAGTCCTGAAAAAAATCCAAGAACTCATGACAACCCATCTTCAAGAGCCGTCCCGCACAAAAAGCAGAAATCATATTGGCAGGAGTTATATTACAATCCCCCTGCACAACAAACATCGGTTCACCTGGAAAACAAAATCTAACCGCTTTCCCATGATAATCTACATATGCTTGACAAGCGGCCAACCAATCCATACCGAGAACTATATCAAAATCTAGCATATCCAGGAGAATCAGATCAACTAGCGAATCTCTATCACCAATACGTACAGAACATGATCTGAATACGTGCCGAGCTATCTCCCACCGGAATAATCACTACCAACGGTAAATCTAATAACGACGACTCTTTTCCCAAAGAATGTGCAAAGCGTGAAGATGCATAAGAATGTGTAGAACCGGGATCAAATAAAATATGTGCTTCTAACGAACATACTGCAAGATTACCTGTCACGACAGCATTTGATGCCTGAGCATCCTATGGAGTCAGCGCAAAAACCCGTGCCTGGCCCCTGCCAGCATCCTGTCGTCCTCTACCTCTATCTCTTCGACCTCTCTTAGAGCGTCCTAAAAAGCCTCGACCTCGAGGTGTAACTGCCTGGTGTGTAGCGCCAACTGGGGGAGGAAGTAAAGCCATCGGCGTAGAAGGTGGAAGGGGTAAAGCAGCCTGTGGAACAACGGTCCCTCCCTGGGATCTACAATCCCATGCAAAGTGTCCGGGAAGTCCACAACTAAAACATGTAGATGGGGGCCTCTGATCATCGGGATAAGAACTGAACATCTGGCCCTGGGTCCAACCTCGTCCGAAACTGTGGCATGGAGTATATCTGCCTCTACCTCTTCCAAACTGCCTAGTCATTGGCTCAACTGGTCTACTCCTCTTTGGTTCAGGAACAACCACGGCCTCACTCAACCGCTCCTCCACTCGTATCGCTGCATCCATGGCCTGCGCATACATATCAAAATGCAGGGAGCCTATACCCAGATACAACTGCGTGTCCATACTCCTTATGAACCTTTTCACCCGAAGCTCCTCCATAGGTACTAAGTATGGGGCATAGCGCGACAGCTGGGTGAATCGTAAGTCATAATCGTCCACTGACATACTTGCCGATTTCCGCAACGCTTCAAAACTGCTAGCTCTAGCATCTCTCACACTATGTGGAAGAAATCTGGCAAGAAAGACCTCGGAAAACTCAGTCTGTGACAACGGAGGAAGACCCGTAGCTTGCCCTCTCTCCATCGACTCCCACCACTCCTGTGTAAGTCCCTCAAAACGAAAGCTAGTCGGATCAATTGACCTCGCATCAGAACATCGCAATGATCTGCCAATCCTCGCTATCCTATCAAGAAAGGACTGAGGATCTTCCGCTATATCGGTCCCTGTAAATACCGGAGGTCTCAACCTCATGAACTCTACAAGTGATACCTCCATCACTCTCGTCTCTACCAGTGCGACCGTCTGCATGGGCTGTAACTCGGACTTTGCCATAGTCGGTGCCGGATCCTGCTTCAGTACTCAAGTGGCCTCAGCTAACTGTCCCACCACTCGCTGTAATCCTAACATGCCCTCCTCTATCCTAGTCATGCGATGTGGAGGAGGAGGATCAACATGCTCATGCACCGCCGGAACGTCCGGTGTACAAGTCACCGTCACAGGAGGACTCTCCCTAGCTGCATCTCTGGCTGCGGCTCGCCTATCCCGCGTAGCCATAGCAACTGGAACAAGAAACGAGAGTTGATAAGGCTTATGAATAGGAACAATCAATAACGGAGAATCAACGAAAGAATAGATCAAGATATACATCCTAAGGTTAGTTAGGCTGAGTATGGTAACGTAAATATGCCGCGGAACATACGTACGGTACTGCACTCATCCTAATTTATCTACTCCATAAAACCAAAGGTCATCCTAAATCACGGACTCACGTCAACCTATTTTAATTTCCTACTCGATTCCGTAAGGTTAATCCTACGCTCTGATACCAACTTTGTCATGAACCAAAATTTGTATGTGACCGGCACTTAGATTGTATAATATCTAAAGATATGCACACAGTCCAAGTAAGCCGAAAACCAAGATCAAAATCCTTTTTGCGGAATTCTGTATATAGAAATTTAGTTTTAAGTAAAAATCACAGTTTATGACGTTAAATATTAAACAAGTATAAAGTGTTAAGTATGGTTGCATCCCTAGTTGGGATCAACAACAACAATAGTGGGGACAAATATCCAGGAGTATAAGACATTAACAAGAATTTCCAATAAGTAAGAAAATTACTAATATATAGAACTAAACCGTCCCATCTGTCAAATAATATACATATAATCATCTCTCACTCTAAGTCATATACATGTCTGATGGAGATTTTCCAGATACAAAATACAATACGAAAAGAGAAGGTTACTACATTTGTAACCCACCTATCAAAAGATGCGATATAAGCTGCGAAACATAGATCTGCTCAGTCGCTAATTGTCCCCTCTACCCCTGCAAGGAACTGTGGCACAACGGGTGGAGGGGGGGTGAGTTTCCAACTCAGTGAATAAAGTAACATATAACGGCTAATAATGTAAATATGACGATCATACTAACTAAAATGTGAACAAGTAAAATGTATGATGGTATTTGGAAAGCATGGATCTGTACTATAAATATCATAACCAAAATGAAATCTCATCATTTATTTCCAATAATTGATATCTTTCCGTGTCCATCATCGACACAAAACTTCCCTTTCTCTCAGGCATCATTCTTCGAATGACCCTGCAATCAAAACACCGGTCGGTATTATCTAGATATCCGCCGTGTTTCACAATTATCTCCGGTATCGAGTATCCTCGCAAGGCTCACCCGCCTCAAATGCGGCTATCCTGCCCCTCGGTCTCGACCGGTCCACCATGTATCCAACTGTATATCTCCCCCACTCAGTCTGGATAACGTAAAATTCGCGACCGTATATCTCCCCTACTCGGACCGGAACAAAACCAAATCATAAAACATCTCATGGTGCACATGACACATCAATCATGAAATCACTGAATTTGTGCAATACTATTCAAAACTCAAAACCGTAAATCCTCAATAATACAATTACCCCTTATATCAACATAAAATACTCAAATACTAAACATGATGTTAACGAAGCAATTTGCTACTTTTATTGGTGTTTAAGATAAGATATGAATCATTTTTAACATGAATTTTACAAAGTGTAAAAGTGACATGGTAATATCGACGAGGTGTGTGTAACATGTAAGATGTGCACGTGGCATAACTCTTCGATACATGTGTGTGTCCTAGCAACTAAGCAAAGTATATGTGAATTATGAGTGCATATTATCAATTTTGCATACCAAAGTAAAGCATTTAGTTAAATAAAACTACGTGCGTAACACGCCATCTTTACAAAATTCCCCGGTAGATGTTTAGTCTACTCACCAGAAAACGTCGTATCTACTCAGAAATTACCAATCCTTTTCCTTTCCTCGCTGCCTCCGAAAATCCTGTATTTGAATCTAACATCACAATTTAACTTGTATAAGAAACCGGTTATTCCGACATGGTGAATATGCAAACACACGCTCCTACATACTAGTTATATTACATACGACTATTCCAAGTTATCATACACTTAACCTTACTGAATTTTTAACCCAAACCTGTATCGCGACAGAAAACAGTTCGTGATATGCTTTAACCGTGTTGTATTTTGTGTTTTTAGATAACTTTTCCGATATTAGCTTCCAAATTGTATCTACAGTTAAACTAACTTATTTAAATAATACCAAAATAGCCCAAAGCATACACAGAAACCTACCCAACAAGCCAAAACCACCTAGCTTCCTACAAATCCGGCGACGCCGGAATTTCAATATGAGTCGCCGGCCCAATTCTGATCCCCTGGTTTTGTGTTCTTATGTTTTGCTCTAGGTTCAACATACATCATTTTAGCACTGTTTGTTAAGTTTATTTTTATCTGAACTAAAGCAGATTCAAACAGAGCCTCTTTTTTTTACTAAAATACGATATTATAGAACTTGTTCATTTTAAATTAAACTAGTTACAGAAGCTTAATTCATACCGTGGTTAGGAATTTTACCTACACTTAACTTGTTGGAATAACACCCTCCAAGATGCACAAGCTCCTTGTCCTAGCTTTATGATGAATGCTTTGATTTAGCTCTTCTCTTCTTCTTTCTCTTGCTCTAGTTTGTTGGTTCTAGTTTTCTTTTTTTCTTTTAAATTTTCAGGAGTTTTAACTAGCTAAATGATCTGAACATGAGTTTTATATGACAAAAGAAAGGATAAGGTGAAGAAGGAGGTGTCACCCAGCAAGATGTGGGGATTTCATGCAAGGAGGAGGTGGGGGTTGTGTGTTGTGCATGAGAGTAGGAGTTGTCAACACATTATCTCATCCAAATTAATTTAATTTGTAATTAACTTCTGAACTAAAACATTTTCTACCCATTTTCCATACACACCCTCTCAAATCCAAATTTGCATAATTTCTTAAATTCATATAAAAACCCCTCACAACATATGTTATTATAAAACACTCATTTTATGAAAATGAATCTAAAATTCACCTTAAAACCCTTATAACTTATTTATGTTGCATACTAAAATTTTTATTTAATTTGTTTTACATAGAACTTATGGAATTGTCTTATTTACTTTTAATAAATTTTTGATTTATCATTTTATTATTTAATTAATTAATTTTATTTATTTCTAATTTTCAAAATGGTACAATATTCCCCCTGTAAGAAAATTCGGTCCCCGAATTTAAAAAAAAATTACCAGACATACCTTCGAACAGATGTGGAAATTTCTTCCACATCGCATCCTCGGTCTCCCAAGTAATCTCCTCACGATTCTTTCCTTGCCAAAGAACCTTTACAGATGGAAGTACCCTCGATCTTAGTTTCTTTGCCTGCCTGTCAAGAATAGCGACTAGCTGCACTGTGTAGGATAAATTCGGCTGAAGCTGTAAGGTCTGATGCTGGATCGCGTATGAAGGATCGTGAAGATACTTGCGAAGCATCGAAACGTGAAACACCGGATGCACGTCGGGAAAACTCGGTGGAAGTGCTAAACGATAAGCTATAGCACCCACTCTCTCCAAAATCTCGTAAGGTCCGACATACCTGGGGCTGAGCTTCCCCTTCTTCCCGGAACGCATCACACCTTTCATCGGAGACACTCGAAGGAACACATGATCTCCTACTCCAAAATCGAGTCTGTGACGTCGTCGATCTGCATATGATTTCTGTCTGCACTGGGCCGTCCTCATTCTATCCCGTATGAATTGAATCTTCTCTGTAGTCTCTTGTACTATTTCCGGTCCCAAAATGCTACTCTCGCTCAGTTCCGTCAAGCAAACGGGTGATCGACATTTTCTTCCATACAAAGCTTCAAAGCGTGCCATCTGGATTGTCTCCTGAAACTGTTATTGTACGAGAATTC
The DNA here is from genome assembly GCA_030015575.1 of Agapanthus africanus. Lineage (NCBI taxonomy): Eukaryota > Viridiplantae > Streptophyta > Magnoliopsida > Asparagales > Amaryllidaceae > Agapanthus > Agapanthus africanus. The sequence continues at coordinate 350,832,449 of CM057350.1, read as the reverse complement.
TATCAATGGTAAGTGACGATCCCAACTACCCCCGAAATCCAGGCTACAAGCCCGAAGCATATCCTCTAGTGTCTGATTGGCCCGCTCCGACTAACCATCTGTCTGTGGGTGAAAAGCCGTACTAAAGCTCAATCGTGTGCCAAGAGCTTCTTGAAGTTTCTGCCATAGCCTGCTAGTAAACTGGGTACCCCTATCTGAAGCTATGCACGTCGGAACTCCATGCAGACGTACAATCTCATCGATATAAATCTGAGCATACTGTGCAAACCCATACGTCGCCTTCATTGGAAGAAAATGAGCTGCCTTTGTCAATCTATCTACAATCACCCTAATGGTATCATACCCTCAGCTAGTTCTTGGTAGACCCACCACGAAATCCATGTAAATCTGTTCCCATTTCCACTCTGGAATGGGTAAGGGCTGCAACTCTCCGGCTGGCCTCTGGTGTTCTGCCTTGACTTGCTGACAAGTCAAGCATCTCAAAACGAACTCCGAAACATCCCACTTCATTCCTTCCCACTAATAAACATCATTCAGATCATGATACATCTTGGTGGAACCAGGATAAATACTTTATGCTGATATATGGGCCTCCTCTAAAATCTCACGCCTCAATCCGTCATAAATTGGTACACAGAGACGAGTCCTAAAACGTAATACTCTACTGTCTTCAATCACAAACTCCGACTCTCTGCCCTGCCTCACCTGATCCATAATCTCTGTCATACGAGTATATGCGGGCTATGTCTCTCGAATACGATCCAATAACTGAGGTCGAGTGAGAACATGTGCTAACTGTCCTCCTGCCGAAGTGAACTCAAACTGTATACGGCTATCACATAAAATCTGCCAGTCTGTAGAAGACTGTCTCTGCAAGATGCGTAAATGAGATAAGCTACCTCCAGGTCTCCGACTCAAAGCATCTGCTACTACATTTGCTTTGCCTGGATGATACAAGATCTCACAATCGTAATCTTTTACCTGTTCCATCCATCTACGCTGCCTTAGGTTTAGATCCCTCTGCTGAAAAATATACGTTAAGCTTTTATGATCTGTGAAGATTTGGCACGACTCTCCATACAAGTAATGTCTCCAAATTTTCAGTGCGAAAACTACAGCAGCCATCTACAAGTCATGAGTGGGGTAGTTCTGCTCGTGTCTCTTCAACTGTCGAGAAGCATAAGCTACAACTCTACCGTGCTGCAACAACACACAGCCTAAACCCATTCTAGAGGCATCACAATACACAACAAAGGCACCTGACCCAGAAGGTAACGATAATACCGGTGCAGTCGTCAAGCGAGTCTTCAACTGCTGGAAATACTGCTCACATGCATCTGTCCACAGAAATGGAACCTCCTTCCTAGTCAATCCGGTCAACGATGCAGCTATCCGAGAAAAATCCTACACAAAGCGTCGATAATAACCTGCCAGACCTAAGAAACTGCGAATCTCTGTAACTGACACAGGTCTGGGCCAGTGCTGCACAGCTTCAATCTTCTTTGGGTCCACACGTATACCTTCTCTCGTGACCACGTGGCCCAAGAAGTCCACACTGTCTAGCCAAAAAGCACACTTGGAAAATTTTGCAAACAGCTGATGCTCCTTCAAGGTCTGCAACGTGATACGCAAATGTTGCACGTGCTCCTCTCGGCTCCGTGAAAAAACGAGAATATCATCTATGAATACTATGATAAACTGATCATGGAAAGGCCTGAAAATGCGGTTCATCATATCCATAAATGCTGCTGGGGCATTGGTAATTCCGAACGACATCACCAGAAATTCATAGTGCCCATACCGGGTACAAAAAGCAGTCTTCGGAATGTCATCCTTCCGAACTCTTAACTGGTGGTACCCTGATCGCAGATCAATCTTCGAGAAGTAGCCAGCTCCCTGCAACTGATCGAACAAGTCATCGATATGAGGTAAGGGATACCTATTTCGCACAGTGACGCGATTGAGCTGTCAGTAGTCGATGCACAGTCTCATACTACCGTCCTTCTTCTTTACAAATAAGACAGGAGCTCCCCACGGCGATACACTGGGACGAACTAGTCCTCTATCTAACAATTCTTGCAACTGGCCTTTGAGTTCCTTCAACTCCGTCGATGCCATACGTTAGGGTAGTATATAAATAGGCCCCGCACCCGGAATTAAGTCGATGCAAAATTCAATATCACGATCGGGTGGCAATCCTGGTAATTCAGCAGGAAACACATCCGAAAATTCTCGTGCGATCGGAACCTGGTCCAATGGAATCTTAGCGACCCCTAAGTCCAGAACAAAAGCTAAGAACCTATGACAACCCTTCTTCAAGAGTTGTCCCGCACAAAAAGTAGAAATCATATTGGCAGGAGTCATATTACAATCCCCCTGCACAACAAACATCGGTTCACCTGGAAAACAAAATCTAACCGCTTTCCAACGACAATCTACATAGGCATGACAAGCGGCCAACCAATCCATACCGAGAAGTATATCAAAATCTAGCATATCCAGGAGAATCATATCAACTAGCGAATCTCTATCACCAATACGTACAGAACATGATCTGAATACGTGCCGAGCTATAAAAGAATCTCCCACCGGAGTAATCACTACCAACGGTAAATCTAATAACGACTCTTTTCCCAAAGAAAGTGCAAAGCGTGATGATACATAAGAATGTGTAGAACCGGGATCAAATAAAATAAGTGCCTCTAACGAACATACTGCAAGAGTACCTATCACGACTGCATTTGATGCCTGGGCATCCTGTGGAGCCAGCATAAAAACCCGAGCATGGCCCCTGCCCACATCCTATTGTCCTCTACCACCATCTCCTCGACCTCTCTGAGAGCATCCTGCAAAGCCTCGACCTCGAGGTGTAACTGCCTGGCATGTAGCGCCAACTGGGGAAGGAAGTAAAGCCATCGGCGTAGAAGGTGGAAGGGGTAAAGCAGCCTGTGGAACAACGGTCCCTCCCTGGGATCCACAATCCCACGCAAAGTGTCCGGGAAGTCCACAACAAAAACATGTAGATAGGGGCCTCTGATCATCGGGATAAGAACTGAACATCTGGCCCTGGGTCCAACCTTGTCCGAAACTGCGGCTTGGAGTATATCTGCCTCTACCTCTGCCAAACTGCCTAGTCATTGGCCCAACCGGTCTACTCCTCTTTGGTTCAGGAACAACCACGGCCTCACTCAACCGCTCCTCCACTCGTATCACTGCATCCATGGCCTGCGCATACGTATCAAAACACTGGGAGCCTATAGCCAGATACAACTGCGTGTCCAGACTCCTTATGAACCTCTTCACCCGAAGCTCCTCCGTAGGTACTAAGTATGGGGCATAGCATGACAGCTGGGTGAATCGTAAGTCATAATCGGCCACTGACATACTTGCCGATTTCCGCAACGCTTCAAAACTGCTAGCTCTAGCGTCCCTCACACTCTGTGGAAGAAATCTTACAAGAAAGACCTCGGAAAACTCGGTCCACGACATCGGGGGAAGACCCGTAGCTCGCCCTCTCTCCATCGACTCATACCACTCCTGTGCAAGTCCCTCCAAACGAAAGCTAGTTAGCTCAACCGACCTCGCATCAGAACATCGCAATGATCTGCCAATCCTCGCCATCCTATCAAGAAAGGACTGAGGATCTTCCGCTACATCGGTCCCTATAAATACCGGAGGTCTCAACCTCATGAACTCTACAAGTGATACCTCCATCACTCTCGTCTCTACCAGTGCGACCGTCTGCATGGGCTGTACCTCGGACTCTGCCATAGTCGGTGCCGGATCCTGCCTCAGTACTCGAGTGGCCTCAGCTAACTGTCCCACCACTCGCTGTAATCCCAACATGCCCTCCTCTATCCTAGTCATGCGATCTGGAGGAGGAGGATCAACATGCTCATGCACCGCCGGAACGTCCGGTGTACCAGTCACCGTCACAGGAGGACTCGCCCTAGCTGCATCTCTGGCTGCGGCTCGCCTAGCCCGCGTAGCCATAGCAACTGGAACAAGAAACGAGAGTTGATAAGGCTTATGAATAGGAACAATCAATAACGGAGAATCAACGGAAGAATAGATCAAGATATACATCCTAAGGTTAGTTAGGCTGAGTATGGTAACGTAAATATGCCGCGGAACATACGTACGGTACTGCACTCATCCTAATTTACCTACTCCATAAAACCAAAGGTCATCCTAAATCACGGACTCACGTCACCCTAGTTTAATTTCCTACTCGATTCAGTAAGGTTAATCCTACGCTCTGATACCAACTTTGTCACGACCCAAAATTTGGATGTGACCGGCACTTAGATTGTATAATATCTAAATATATGCACACAGTCTAAGTAAGCCGAAAACTAAGATCAAAATCTTTTTTGTGGAATTCTATATATAGAATTTAGTTTTAAGTAAAAATCACAGTTTGTGATGTCAAATATTAAACAAGTATAAAGTGTTAAGTTTGGTTGCATCCCTAGTTGGGATCAACAACATCAATAGTGGAGACAAATATCCAGGAGTATAAGACATTAACAAGAATTTCCAATAAGTAAGAAAATTACTAATATATAGAACTAAACCTTCCCATCTGTCAAATAATATACATATAATCATCTCTCACTCTAAGTCATATACATGTCTGATGGAGATTTTCTAAATACAAAATACAATACCAAAAGAGAAGGTTACTACATATGTAACCCACCTATCAAAAGATGCGATATAAGCTGCGAAAAGTAGATCTGCCCGGTCGCTAACTGTCCCCTCTACCCCTGCAAGGAACTGTGGCACAACGGGGGTGTGTGTTGCCAACTCAGTGAATAAAGTAACATATAACGGCTAATAATGTAAATATGACGATCAGTGAACAAGTAAAATGTATGATGGTATGTGGAAAGCATGAATCTATAGTATAAATATCATAACCAAAATGAAATCTCATCATTTATTTCCAATAATTGATATCTTTCCGTGTCCATCATCGACACAAAACTTCCCTTTCTCTCAGGCATCATTCTTCGAGTGACCCTGCAATCAAAACACCGGTCGGTATCATCTAAATATCCGCCGTGTTTCACAACTATCTCCGGTATCGAGTATCCTCGCAAGGCTCGCCCGCCTCAAATGCGGCTATCATGCCCCTCGGTCTCGACCGGGTCCACCATGTATCCAACTGTATATCTCCCCCACTCAGTCTGGATAACGTAAAATCCGCGACCGTATATCTCCTCCACTCGGACCGGAATAAAACCAAATCATAAAACATCTAATGGTGCACATGACACATCAATCATGAAATCACTGGATTTATGTAATAGTATTCAAAACTCAAAACCGTAAATCCTCAATAATACAATTACCCCTTATATCAACATAAAATACTCAAATACTAAACATGATGTTAACGAAGCAATTTACTACTGTTATTGGTGTTTAAGATATGATATGAATCATTTTTAACAAGAATTTTTCTAAGTGTAAAAGTGACATGGTAATATCGACGAGGTGTGTGTAACATGTAAGATGTGCACGTGGCATAACTCGTCGATACTTGTGTAGTGTCCTAGCAACTAAGCAAACTATATGTGAATTATGAGTGCATATTATCAATTTGGCATACCAAAGTAAAGCATTTAGTTAAATAAAACTACGGGCGTAACACGCCATCTATACAAAATTCCGTGGTAGATGTTTCGTCTACTCACCGGAAAACGTCGTATCTACTCAGGAATTGCCAATCCTTTTCATTTCCTTGCTGCCTCCGAAAATCCCGTATTTGAATCTAACATCACAATTTAACTTGTATAAGGAACCGGTTATTCCGACATGGTGAATATGCAAACACGCGCTACTACGTACTAGTTATATTACATACGACTATTCCAAGTTATCATACACTTAACCTTACTGGATTTTTAACCCAAACCTGTATCGCGACAGAATACAGTTCGCGTTACGCTTTAACCGTGTCGTATTTTGTGTTTTTAGATAACTTTTCCGATATTAGCTTCCAAATTGTATCTACAGTTAAACTAACTTGTTTAAATAATACCAAAATAGCCAAAATCATACACAGAAACCTACCCAACAAGCCAAAACCACCTAGCTTCCTACAAATCCGGCGACGCCGAAATTTCAATATGAGTCGCCGGCCCAATTCCGATACCCTGTTTTCGTGTTCCTATGGTTTGCTCTAGGTTCAACATACAACATTTTAGCACTATTTTGTTAAGTTTATTTTTATCTAAACTAAAGCAGATTCAAACAGAGCCTCTTTTTTACTAAAATACGATATTATAGAACTAGTTCATTTTAAATTAAACTAGTTACAGAACATTAATTCATACTGTGGTTAGGAATTTTACCTACACTTAACTTGGAATAACACCCTCCAAGATGCACAAGCTCCTTATCCTAGCTTTATGATGAAATCTTTGATTTAGCTCTTCTCTTCTTCTTTCTCTTGCTCTACTTTGTTGGTTCTAGTTTTCTTCTTTTCTTTTAAATTTTCAGGAGTTTTAACTTGCCAAATGATCTGAACATGAGTTATATATGACAAAAAAAAGGATAAGGTGAAGAAGGAGGTGTCACCAAGCAAGATGTGGGGATTTCATGCAAGGAGGAGGTGGGGGTTGTGTGTTGTGCATGAGAGTAGGAGTTGTCAACACATTATCTCATCCAAATTGATTTAATTTTTAATTAACTTCTGAACTAAAACATTTTCTACCCATTTTCCATACATACCCTCACAAATCCAAATTTGCATAATTTCCTAAATTCATTTAAAAACCCCTCACAACTTATGTTATTATAAAACACTCATTTTATTAAAATGAAGCTAAAATTCACCTTAAAACCCTTATAACTTATTTATGTTGCATAGTAAAAATTTTATTTAATTTGTTTTACCTAAAACTTATGGAATTGTCTTATTTGCTTTTAATAACTTTTTGATTTATCGTTTTACTTTTTAATTAATTAATTTTATTTATTTCTAATTTTCAAAATGTTACAAGTGTACCTAGTCTCCACTGAGCACCCGTATACCATCTTTGATGTCAAACACCAATGGATGTGGGATCATCCATCGCCCATCAAATGGGTCAAGATGCGTATACGCTAGTCTACTCTAGAATATCAATGCTCTGTCTCGATACACCCTCGACTAGGAACAATTAAAGGATCTACTTGTATACTACCCTGTCCCCACTAGTATGATCTCCATCATACTCCTAGTAGTCAAGTACACATCCTAAGGGCTTTATCAACATGTGAGAGCAAGAAAGTATCACAATACAAATCTATATGTTAAGACAAAGAGCAACCAGATAACATACTATCATGTCGAGCAAGAAAGTCCTCTCTATATATATCCAAGCATCCACTATAACATACATCATATGTACAATAATGGCCTCTTGAGCATACATATAACTAACAAAAAGTACACTGGCAGTGTGTTTAACCATAAGCATGTCAGCGGCACTAGCTATACATAACGGCTACCCAGGTACCTGTCGAAAAGGAAAGCCGACGAGCAAACTCATCCGGATCCCTATTGAGCTTATCCATGACAATATCCGTACTGTCCGGTCTCTTCGTCTAAGATTATCGCATACCGGATCTATGGGGTGGTTAACGTCAGACCTTAATAATCCGATAAGTCATACTGTTGTGGCTCAGGACAATCCGTGAACTTACCGATCAACCTATCAGTAAATCCCAACTGCCTTGGCCAAGGTCTTATGGTCCTGACCAATCGAACAAAGTGCGATATCGACTCCCAATACCGAGAGAGATGAATCTCTAACAATCGCTCACTGCCTTCATGTGGCTCGGGACTGTACCCAACCAAAACCTGTTTGCACGACTCAGTAGAGCTGTGGTAGGGTAGTGATCAAAGCACAGTGGGAACTCACACAAGACAAATGACGATCTCAGGTCCGAAGACTAACCAGTACACATGTCACCTGAGAACTTCCATCTGAGGATAGGTATAGTATCATCTGGAAGTTCTCCGCGAGTCTGTCTAGTGTACTCACACCCAGTGAGCACCTGTATACGATCTTAGGTGCATCTAACCAATGGCTGCGGGACCAACCATTGCCCCTCGTCGGGTGTCACAACCCGAAGTTCGGCCCATAACCGGAACTTAACCATGTAACGTCAACAGGCGTAACGCGACTAAGTAAGCCGAAACCCAGAAATCAAAACTATTAAAAGTAGTGAGTGTTGAAAACTTTGGTTTAAAAACATTTAGAAAACTCGAGTAAAATCATTAAAGTTTGTTATTTTCTTAAAAATTTTGGCAGCTCCTCCGTTGTAAAAACTGGCCCCGAAAACGGGTACAAGACATGATATAAGTAAAATGACATACAATAAGAATAAAGCATCCCCAAACGGGGGAAATCACGCCCAACGGTGGAAAACAACCACCACAAGAATAATATACGACGCCGTAGCGAAGAAATGAGCAATATAAATGAAAAACATCAGAAAAGATAAAACTGCATAAATAAAGTCGGCTCACACGAGATCGACACCAGAGTACAAAATAATATACATCGTCCTCACAACTGGTCTCTAAGTCAATACATGAAGTAGTAGATGGAGAGTACAAGATACAATAGTGTGAACATATGGAAAATAAACGGATACCGCAAAAACCTACCTATAAGCAAAGGGCTTACACGCCAACTGCAGTGGTATCCGTAACAGAAAGATACAAGGAAGTAGCCCTGCCACAACTACTCTGAGGGGAAACCTGTAAACACTGTGGCACAACGGGGGTGAGTTGCCAACTCGTGAATAGTAGATAACATATAAAGGTAATCGCGAGTATGCATGTACTGCGATACTCTAACATGTGCAACAGATAACATCTATAAGATGAGCTGGGTATGAAATAATCATGCATAACAATTGCAATCTATTAACATCTATATATGAAGAGCAGGGTATGCAATAATCATGCCAAAGTGCTCTATCAGGTACTACGACTCCAGGATGAGATGCATAACAATGAATGCTGAGCATGGGATTAAATATCATCTAAACGGAATATCAATGTGGAAAAATAACCGGTGTTCATCAAATACACCAAAATCCCAGTAAAAAATTAGGCGCCGTAACTTTAATCGGCCCTCAAATCCTGTAAATCTCATGGAATCGTGAGTGCCCAACATCGGCACTCGAAAATATCATGAAATAATCGTGTCCAGCATCGACACGCAAATCCTCATGTATCGGGCTCCGTCAGTCTGGATCGGCCCACAGGCTCCGTCTGTGGAATCGGCCCTCGGCCCCGGCAGTACGGGTCGGCCCGTATCCATCTCTCAACTCTGGTCAGTATCCTCCGGATAGCTACCAGGTCCAACCAATCACCAGTAGATAGTAGTCCCACTGCCAGGCTTATCGTCATCCACACGAAATCTCTATCTTGCCCCGGGGTACCATACCGGGTCCACCATGTACCCACAAACGGATCATCCTCCTCCTCGAATCGGGTTTCACATGTCATACGTCTCAGAACCGAGAAAACACATGGTGGACGCACCGAAATATCATATCAAGAGAAACTGGGTTTTCAAAACAGTGCACATTTTCTTAAAATAATGCCACGGTTCTCAAATCCAGAAATCAGAGGAAATCCAAAACTCAATGCGTAAATCCATGCAATGTGACGTATGTCACTAAGAGTAAAAAGGGAAAACAGCACTTTTAAATGGATCCAGTTTTTGAAAATATTCATGCGGTTCCAATTATCTAGAAATCAAAGCTAGTACGATCCATGTATGTGAAATATGTATGTATATAGGCATGGATGTGCAAGTGGATATATATGCAAATATGAATGTACCAATGTATATGTGCACAAATATGGATATACAATATGAAAGTGCGCAATATGGATATATCAATATACATGTACACCAATGTGGATATACAATGTGTATGTGCGCAATATGGATATATCAATTTATGTGTGCACCAATGTGGATATACAATGTGTATGTGCGCAATATGGATATATCAATATATGTGTGCACCAATGTGGATATACAATGTGTATGTGCGCAATATGGATATATCAATGTATGTGTGCACCAATGTGGATATACAATGTGTAAATGCGCAATATGGATATATCAATGTATGTGTATGCCAATGTGCGACAGAGTCATGTCTAATCATCAATGATGCGGTAATCAAAATGATGTATGGTTCGTAGCAATCCTATAGTGTAAGTGTCATGGCAATCACTAACAGTGTGAGTGTAACATACAAATAGTGCTCGTGCAGCTTGAACCGTTAGTGACAGTGCGGTGTTATATAACTACCATTTCTATATGCAACAAAATATGAGTGCGCTACAATAGTACATATGCACAAGCAATATATATATAAATATATACGCGACTACAGCATCCTATCAGGCCTTGACGCTTAATGACATACGGGCGATTTTCCCATAGATGTTAAATCTACTCACCTGGTCTCGTGCTAAGTGTAGCCGACTACTTGCTTCCCTTTCCTCACGGTGTCCGACGTACCCGCCTGCGAACCTAGAAATTACACAAAGAATACACATAATCTAAAATCCTGCAAAAACGCGATATTAAAACCAAACGAGAAACTCGCATCGCGAACTGAACGCGTGTGTATACGTGACGTGTGTGTGTATACGCCAAATAAACCATGCGACAGGCTGTGACATATAGCGCATCAACTCAACTCGTATCGTACGTATCGCGCAAGTCCCGCTACGGTAAATATAGGTAAACGGTCCCAGATTTAATTTGGAGCAAAAACAAGAAAATCAAATAAGACTAAACATCTTATAATACCTACAGACAGCTACATGCAAAATTCCAATACAAACCCACAAAATAGGGCCGGCCACCATAGGGGTCATATCGGCCAAAAAAGGGTGAAAAGGGTCCAGGTTTCTACACTATCTTCCTAACACAATTCATAGCCTAGCGTATATGTTTGCTTACACAAATTTCTACCCTAAATACAACAGATTCTATGTATCATAAAGTTTAGTTTAAAACCGTTTTAAAACACTTAGCTTGCAACAACAGGGTGCACAAGTGATATTAAGCGAAATTACTTGACTTAAGTGATACCGCCAGCACAAATTAGAGCTGATCTAACCCTAAAAACCCTGATTTACCCTACTCTCCAACTAAACTACCAATTTATCGTCAAAGTCCACAAAACACTAAAACTAACCCAAACTCTCCCAGATTTCTACCTGCAAACAATTAAAGAAAATAAATAATACCAAATACTATAAAACTTACACATACATCACCCTGAAAAACACCAACACCTAAAGCACAGGAGGGGGCCGGCGACGCCGGAAATACTTAGGATGTCGCCGGAATTTTAGGAAGGGTAAGGGCTCGGATTTCAACACACTAGCCTAAAATGCCTGCACACTAATCTGTATATGTTTGCTAAACTAGAAAATGACTACAGATAAAGTAGATCACTGATATCCTACAGTTTACTTCAAAACCGTATTTTAAAATTTCTAGTTTGCGACTTTAAGGTGTTTTAGCGAACTATAGTGATACCACTGGGTTTAAACAGTAATACTAACACTTGATTAGGTTCCTTAAGCTATAATAACCCTAACTTAGCTTAAACCCTACTTAAATCACAAAACTAGCTCTAAAACCACATTAATCACTAACCGAAGCTAAAATAACCACATGCAAGCAAAGAAAGGGGTTGAGTTTAAGAAATTATACCTCACTAGATCCTAGGTTCAAGAAGACGGAGAAGAAGAAGAGAAGGAGGAGATGTTTTTGCTGCTTGGTGCTGCTGCTGCTTGGTGCTGCTGCTGCTGCTGTGTGCTGCTGCTGCTGTCGCCTGTTGTTGTTGCTGCTTGGTGTTGCTGCTGCTGCTGGACTGCTGGGTGTGTGTATGTGTGTGAATGAGAGGGAGAGAGAGTAGTGAGAATGAGTGTGTGAGGAAAAATAATTGATTTCAAAAACAATGAAAAGAGAGTCAACCCCCTCTCTCTCCTCATTAAATGCAAGCATGGCTCAAGCCATCACGCACTCTCTCTCTCTCTCTCTCTCTTTCTCTCTCTCCCCCCAACCCAAGTCAACTCCCAAAACATCACAAATTAAGAAAAAACTAATACACAAATTAACTCAAATTAACTAATAAGAATGGGTTAGTCCACCATGGTTACTAAACATGGTTTAACCCTGAACTTAACCCTAATTTACATGCACATGTGTGTGCAAGCCTATATAATTTCTAATAAAATATTCATTAATTTTGACAAAATATTTGAAAATCGTTTTGGTAAATTTTTACTAAAAACCACGCAATAAAGTATAATTAGCCACTAATCACGTTGTAAGGTTTAACAATCTTCCCCGTTAAAGAAATTCGTCCGCGAATTTAAAAATATAGCTACGCGTACCTTCAAAGAGATGAGGCAATTTCTTCCGCAACTCGCCCTCGGCCTCCCAAGTGATCTCTTCACCATTTGGGCGATGCCAAAGCACTTTCACAGATGGTAAGACCATTGATCGAAGTTTCTTCACCTGCCGGTCCAATATCACTACTGGCTGTTCGGTGAACGAAAGGTCGCGCTGGAGCTGAACGGTCTGATACTGAATCATGTGAGAAGGGTCATGCAGGTATCTGCGAAGCATCGACACGTGGAATACGAGGTGAACGTCCGGAAAGTCGGGTGGAAGAGCCAAACGATATGCCACTGCGCCCACATGCTCGAGGATCTCGAAGGTGTTAGTTATACGTATGCCCTAGAGGCTATTACTATACAGGTGATGTATATTATAGTGGATGCTTGGACATATATAGGGAAGACTTTCTTGCTCGACATGATAGTATGCTATCTGGTTACCCTTTACCTTAACGTGTATACTGATTGTCTCTCTGTCACATGTTGGTAAAGCCCTTAGGATGAGTACTTGACTACCTGGACTATGATGCGGATCATACTAGTGGGGACATGGTAGTCCATAAGTACATCCTTCAAGGTCCCTAGTCGTGGGTGTATCGAGACGGGGCATCGATATACCAGAGTAGACTAGCGTATACCTTCTCGACCCATATAGATGGGCGATGGATGATCCCATATCCATTGGTGTTTGACATCAGAGATGATATATGGGTGCTCAGTGGAGACTGGGTACACTGGACAGACTCGCCGAGAACTCCCAGATGGTATTATACCTTACGTCAGATGGCAGTTCTCTGGCGACACTGGTACAGGTTAGTCTGTAGACCCGAGATCGTCATAGAGTCTTGCGTGATTCCCACTGTGCATTGATTTCCACCTTACCACGTCCAAGAGGGCGTGCAAAACGGTGGTTTTTGGGTACAGTCCCGAGTCACATGGAGGTAATGAGCGATATGAGGGGTTTCGTCTCTCCCGGTATTGGGGGTTGATGTTGCGCTATGCTCGATTAGCCATGACAGGGAAGTCCCTGGCCAGGGCTGGTTTAGAGATATACTGGTAAGTGTTACCAGTAGTTTCTCGACCCGTTATGAGCCTTATATCGGCATGACTTATCGGTTATTGGGGTCTGACGTTTACCACCCCTAGAACTGATATGCGACATGTCAGACGAGGAGACCGGACTGTACGGTAGTGTCACTGTCAGGCTTTTGCAGGAGTTGGAGCGGGCTTGCTTGCTGATCTTCTGATCACTCAATACCCGGGTAGCCGTTACGTCCAGCTAGTACCGCTGACGGCTTGTGGGTGCTTGATATGATCATCACCTACTGCCGGTGTATTGACGAGTCTTTAGAGTCCTACATAGAGGTTGTACTGGCTCAGGCAAAACGAAATAGGAGCGCATATGTGATATGTGCGGGACCGAGAATAATACGAGTATGTGATACCGTATTCTATTCTCGCGATGTTTGTATCGATCAGTTGTATGCGATATAACCTAGTTATCGAATCAAGGGTTTATTCGATAAATCGATACATTGTATGTTAGTCGGTTATATATGATATAACCGGATTATTAAGTCAAATGTTCATTTAATAATTTAGTGTATAATGGTATATGTGATATACTAATTTACATTAACTAACAATGGTTCACTTAAGCATTTGTTTTTCTCACTTGTACACAAGTTAATATATATGTGATATATATTTATTAGTGTACAAATTGTATCATGGTGTCACGTCCCGAAAGTACGGAACATGACCGGCACTTAAACTACGAAACGTCTCGAGGCGTACGTAATCAAAGTAAGCCGAAAACCCAGAAATGCAAACCAAGAAAAGTCGTTGAGCGAAGGAAAACCAATTTAAAATCAAGTAGTTTTAATAGCATAAGCCGAGTTATGCGGTTTTAAAAACATCAAGTATTTCCTGAAAATTTCGGCAGAGTCTCCTTTGTAAATACTGGCTCCCAAACGGGATACAACATGAATAGTATACGAAATCAATAAAAAGGCATCCCCAAGCGGGAGCTAGCTTTTCGTCAATCGACGGTCACAACCACACAAGCAATATAATATACAACGCCAAGGGCGATGATCAAAACTCAAAAGGAAACTCAAAACCGCAATAAACCACAGAAATATAACGCGCGACCCTAAGGTCGAAGGAATAACATCACTGGTCTCTATCTCAAAATAAATACATGTTTGGTTGATGGAACTTCTAGATACAACAGAGTAATAATATACAAGTTGTAAAGATGGGTACGATACAACTAAACCCACCTACTAGCAAGTCACCCGAAAGAAACAGTACCCGCAAGCCGTAAAGAAATCTGTACGGCGAAACCTGCAAGAAAACTGGGGCACAACGGGGGTGAGTTGCCAACTCGTGAATAGAAAAACATCTACGCACAGAAATCGCATAAATAACGCAACCTAGGTCAATGATCATAATATATCCTCAAATATATGTATAACATGCAGCCTATAACAATGGCTAAGGTAGTATCTAACCCGAGTGTAATCTCATGTGCCCGTGTCAGTGCCTCAGGTAGCAATATATCATATGAATGAGGTATGAATGCACGAAACAGAATGCATGTACTGACGAAAACTGCTTTCATAAATCAGTGAGATTTCTGTATTTTTAAAGTGAGGTACCATAAATGAAATCAGCATAAAACAGTGCCCAGCATCGACACAAAACAAGTGTCCAAATATCTCGATATCTCTGTATCACAATCTCTGTACCTCAATATCTCAAAATCAATATCTAGGGTGCCGTCAATCCAGACCGGCCCCTACCATCCATCTCAAGACCACGACGGTATCCTCCGGATATCCGACGCGTCGGGTAATATCACCGGTCGGTAGTGCTCCCCTGCCGGGCTCAACGTCAACAACACATTCCTCTTGCCCCGGGGTACCGCACCGGGCCCACCATGTACCCGAAACGGTTCCTCCACTCCTCGAATCGGGTCTCGAAATCCATCAGCAAACTCATGGTGGACGACTCATACATCATGGGAAAACCGCACTTTTTTATTTTAAAAGAGAGAAAAGGTTTATTTATGTTTTTGCGGTTTTCCTCCAAATCCAGAAAATCTCATGGAAATCCGAATCCAAAACCTCAATAACACGTAAAATAGTGAATATATGCATGAGAATCCATGAATGCGGCATAACAACGAATAACAGTATGCATGAAGTAGCAGGTAATAACTATAATGTCTAAACTATTAGCTAACAGGCTATGTCAAGCAATAATATTTTCTAAGGTGTACGTGACATGGCAATTACCGATGAAGATGTGTGTGAGCCGGTAAGTAAGTGTACGTGGTACATACGCATCATCGGTAATGGTGCTGGTGTCCTAACAGCATGATATCAATAAGGGAGTATGAAACATAATATAAGCATGCGATGCGAAGCGAACCAAAATAATGAGCGGGAGCTGAATACTAGACGCAACTATAACTAATCTGCATTAATCTAATATAAGTCCTACAAATGGTGCCTTTTGAAATAACACGAACCATGGGGTTTTGAAAATAGGGCTACGGTGTTTTTATGAAAAGATACGTCTTTTGAAATATCCGTAGGATCCCTTGGGCTGTCTTTTAAAATACCCGCGATTCGTTAGTTTTTGAAATAGGTAAGAATCGAATCTAATCTAACAACTAAACTAAACTAAAGGGCTATGCTAACAAGCTGGACTACAGGTAAGGAAACCGCCTAACATCTGAGTCGATACATATACATACCTGTATATATATTAGTCGGTGATCCCGCCTCAATAATATCATCTCCGATACCATATCTATAATCAGACATCCCAAGTCAAGAGTGCGGATCAATCATCAAAATATAGCTCGTACGTAAATCCGTCGTACGGCATCCCCAAATCTGGATACGGGTTAATATCATATTCATCACACTATTCATCTGGTATCCTCTTTATCCAAGATCACAGTCCAGGGTACTGACCTATGTCTAGTACAATACTAAAATCATCAATATAGTCATGATCTGACTACAGATCAACAGTCTCGTACAAACCGATATCATCAGCACATATCATCATCAAGGGGTATACATCGCCCGATATGGCCTAATATCAATATACTAGCATATCATGCCTCATATCACGATCACATGTCGACCATTTTATTTATAACACTATTCACCCGTATCGCCGTCCCAAGATCCGCTATAACACCAGGACGTACCTCAAGTACGAATGCTTCCATATCACCGATATCACAACCACAAAACAAATCTCATCGACTCAGCTCAATCGCAAGTATCATCCTCAAATCCGTATGTGAACACATACTCCCATACCCATGTGAACACATAACTATAAAGGATCCCAAGAGCACATATAAATAGGAATATATGCAAGTATGTATGTGTGTATGTGCAGTGCAACACTACCCTACGGTTCGCAACACTAAAATAATCCAACACACCACTATCCATCCTAAACATCGTTATTAATCCCAAATAACATATAATAACTGTTGGTGTGTATACGCATCCGTATACACCACCACGGACTGCGGGGGTGCTATACGCCATCCACCTGACTTCTGCCCGTAGATATAAATCTACTCACCTAGTCCTCGCTCGCCGGTGCCGACGTCGCCACGCGCTTGCTTGTCGTCTCGAAGTCCACATGGGGTACCTACATATCGAAACGCACCGTGTCGTATTAAAATCCGACTCATGACCCAAAAGGACATGTGAATCCCACATAGGTCAAAACCTATGGTTGCTTTCACAAATCAACCCAAAACCCTTGAAGTCGGCGTACAAACGCCAAACCATCGAGAAAAACCCAAACACACTCATTTGTACGATTACAAGCACTAATTATAATATAAAATAGCTTAAAAACTCATAAAAACCTCAAACTCGCTTAAAAAGCTATTTTTCCGAAAATCTAGCAAGCAAAATTCACCGTTTTACTTCAAAACATGATGTTTTAACCAATATAATGGTTACATTACCCACATAATATTTTAACTAAGTCACACAAACCATAATTAAATTTTAATCTAAAGCATTTAACAATTTTCCAAAAACCCTAGTTAGCAAAATAACTTAATTAGAACTATTTAAATGTAACAATTAGAAAATTGACAACTAGATTTCATTTTGCATACTCTAAGATATTATACTACACTTTCAAACCATAACCAATTTATAAAAACCCTAACTAGATTTTAAATTTCACATTTTTAATAATTTCTAAAAATCTAGTTTGCTAAAAAGGCTAAATTTGGACATTTTACATCTAACAATTTACATATTAGCAACTAGATTAGGTTTTCATTTCCTTAAGATGATAATCTACATTTTGCAACCATGATTACACAACAAAAACCCTAACTATAATTTAATCCTTCTCTTGAAAACCCAATCTTTCAATTAGAACCATAATTCATTTCCTAAATAAGTTAGATTAAAGCAATAACCAACAATTTAACAAAAATGTTAAGATTTTTATACCTCACCACCCATTGATCCAACTTGAAATCTAGCCTCCCAATTTGCCATCTTGTCCCCTAGATCCATACTAGAATGGTCAAGTAAAAATGGGTAGGGATTAGATTTTGATTTTAGCTTGATTTTTTTGTGGATTTGGAGGCATTTTAGATGGATTTTGAAGAGAAAAGAGAAGGGGAAATAGAGGGGGCTACTGTTGCAGGAAGAATGGGGCTCGGCCAGGTATGGGGGGTGAGGGAGAAGAGAGATTGAAGTGGGGAAAAGTCCAAGTCAACTAGGGAAATAAGGCACCCACCTCATTTCATTTTAAATTCCTTAATTCATTTCTTTTCCTTGCTTTAGTGAGATAAGAGGCCCGAGATGTTGGGCTGATCAAGGGGGCCGGCCACTTGGGATGGGAAAGAGAGGGTGAGGTGTGGGTGTGTGGGCTAGGAAAAAAGATAAAGGTTTTGCCCCAATTTCCAATAACACTAATTTCACCGGAAAAAAAGCCTTTTTCTTCGATATTTTCTAAACCGTTTTGGCAAACGATTTCATTTCAAAAACCACATGATAAAATTTTATTTAATGTGTCATGATGCACAAAATTTGTTTCAACTCATTCCAATTTGTAATTTTCCCTAATTAAATGTATTAGTGACGGCTTAAAATAATAATAAAATAATTTTTTTTCAGAAAATTTGAAATTTCACCTGCGGCTCAATAAACACCAAATACTAGAAATTACATAGCTAGAATATGTATATTTAATTTTTATAATAAGATATTTGCATTTTGACTTTTTACAGAAAACCCCCTTATTTTACCGATTTTCCGAAATTTCACCGAAACGATTTTCAAAACGCTGCAATCTTCCCCCCTTAAAAAAAATTCGGTCCCCGAATTTAAAGTAAAACTCTCCCCCAAATACTAAAACATCTAAACCAAAACCATCAAGTCGTCGGGGCTGCGAAATTGTAAATACATAAAACAAATCGTAGCGCAACGCATGCGCATGAAAAATGAGCATATAACTCAAATCAAAACTCCGTCAAGCATCCCGCAATGATCGGAGTCATGGGGAAGACACAAATGTCAAATCCAATACAAAACCAATATGCTATAAATCGGAACTACACACGTAAATATCAAATCTATATATGTAAATATCTGAAGGAAATGAATGCCAAATATATTCAGGTACTGTCCTCTGACTAGTCCTGCCCGGTGAGAAAACACATAGTAAATATCATAAAAACGTACTGCTCTATAGGAAAAATCAATCCCAAAATACGCATATGAGTACTACGTGCGTCTGGAGCGCACGGAAATCAAAATCCAAATATGTGCCATACATATGCACAGAAACAACATCCAAGTGCATCGGGTGTGCATGAAACATCTGTCGTAGGCAACATGTGTGCCTGACAGCAAAATCAGGTGCATCTGACATGCACGAAAAATCTCGATTTAGTGCATCTGGTGTGCACCAAAATCACATCTCAAAACATGCGCCCAACATGTCCGAAAATCCAAGGCAGTTGCATCCATCATGCACGAAATCATGAAATCCAATATCAAGCGCCGAACATGCGCAAAATCAAATCAGGTGCACAAGGTGCACAAAACAAATATCGAGTATCGCAATCAAAATCGAAGTCCAGTGCATCTAAGTGCACAAAAGGCGTATCACTGCACTGCAAGCATATATAAACTATACAGAGTGCAGGAACCAAATCGTGTGCGTGCATACGCACAAAATCAACTCAAATGTCTAAAACCGTAAAATCACAAACATGTGAAACCAAAGCACGAAAACGATATCAAGTGCAACACTGTGCAAAGATCGTAAATCCTCAATCATCAAAATCAAATCATGCGAACAAATCACCCAAAACATCGAAATCAATAATGGCGGAATAGTCCCGCTCAAGCACATACTCAAGAATCTCTGGCCAACTGTCATGGTCACTCATAGCATGTCTCGTCGGCGATCCTGAACTCTGGCCTACTGGTGTGCGTAACATGACCACTCCTGGGTCCAAGTCTTCTCCGTGGATTACCAATCTAACGATCCATCGGCTCATCGGCCCTGTCAAGGCAGCATATCACCGGCATCGGCCTCTGGCTCTCTGAATGCACGTGACACATCTGATCCTGGGTGCAAATATCATTGCATCAGTGGCCAGGAAGGATTCCTGCTCAAGGTCTCATCCAAGTCTCGTCTCTGCCTAACTGCCCGGAAGTCATCGCCCTTTACTACATTTGCTTCTTGCTCCGGAACGGCTGCATACTCATCACGACTGCTTCTGGAAGGTATATCCAAGTACAATGCCTCGGCATGTGCATCGCATCTATGATGTCGGCGGAGTGGAACGTCATCATATCCAGATCTTGTACGAACCTCTTACTCCACTTTTCTCTAATGTCGACTGCTTCGGACTCGTCTCATCGCGGCTGCATGGACTGAGCTCCAACGGCTATCCTCGTATCTGGAGTCTCCCAAGAAATGCATCTCACCACCTAGCATCCGAATTAAGTCGAGCCACCCGATCGAGTCGTCAAAACCTCATAATCCCCCAAGAGCTCAACATCTTGGTCACAGTTTAATAGTATCGAGTACATACCATAGCATCGGTAGTCCAGCCGTAGAAGGGCAAACCCAAGCCTCACTAATGGCGCCGTGGAACTGCCGTAAACCATAAGGTTCAAAGGCTTTCACACGGTCATTATGTCGTGTTAGGGTTTCATTCTTCTAGAGGGACCATAGAATTGCCTGCATGTCCTTCCGACTACTTTAAACTTGGAATAATAGGTTTCTGACATTCGATCGCCTCTGTCGACTCCCAACGTCTCCGCGTGAAGTCGTCTCTAGCTGGAATCAATCTATCTGATGACCTCTCATCGGGTAGGCGGACGAACCACATGTCTCAGTCATTCATCCGTGGGTGACTAGCGACCTTCTATCATTGGCTCAATCCTCTGGTGCTGATCTGTCCGTCCGAGTAATCTCATACAGCGGTCCATCAACGCTCGTGGTGCGAAAACACAATCAAAAGACACCTCTCTACAATCAGGTGTCGCCGGAATCACGCCCCGGTCAGTCCTCGTTCGTGGCGAGCTCCTGCTGACCGCAACTCTAGCCGTAGCTCTCCCTGCCCGAAATCGTGGCAGCAAAACCAAACTGGTACCGATGAGGCTAGATCAGGAAGGAATATAATACTGAACAAGGAAATGTACATCCTAAGGCTTCTTAAGTGGAGTGGCGTGTCGTAAATATGCCGCGGAACATACCAACGGTACGTCACTCTACTTTAGTCACCTATTCCATCAACCAAGGGTCATCCTACACTCTGAAGGTAAAACCTAACGCTCTGATACCAACTTTGTCACGTCCCGAAAGTACAGAACATGACCGGCACTTAAACTACGAAACGTCTCGAGGCGTACGTAATCCAAGTAAGACGAAAACCCAGAAATGCAAACAAAGAAAAGTAGTTGAGAGAAGGAAAACCAATTTAAAATCAAGTAGTTTTAATAGCATAAGCCGAGTTATGCGGTTTTAAAAACATCAAGTATTTCCTGAAAATTTCGGCAGAGTCTCCTTTGTAAATACTGGCTCCCAAACGGGATACAACATGAATAGTATACGAAATCAATAAAAAGGCATCCCCAAGCAGGAGCTAGCTCTTCGTCAATCGACGGTCACAACCACACAAGCAATATAATATACAACGCCAAGGGCGAGGATCAAAACTCAAAAGGAAACTCAAAACCGCAAGAAACCACAGAAATATAACGCGCGACTCTAAGGTCGAAGGAATAACATCACTGATCTCTATCTCAAAATAAATACATGTTTGGTTGATGGAACTTCTAGATACAACAGAGTAATAATATACTAGTTGTAATGATGGGTACGATACAACTAAACCCACCTACTAGCAAGTCACCCGAACAAAACAGTACCCGCAAGCCGTAAAGAAACCTGTACGGCGAAACCTGCAAGAAAACTGGGGCACAACGGGGGTGAGTTGCCAACTCGTGAATAGAAAAACATCTACGCACAGAAATCGCATAAATAACGCAACCTAGGTCAATGATCATAATATATCCTCAAATATATGTATAACATACAGCCTATAACAATGGCTAGGGTAGTATCTAACCCGAGTGTAATCTCATGTGCCCGTGTCAGTGCCTCAGGTAGCAATATATCATATGAATGAGGTATGAATGCACGGAACAGAATGCATGTACTGACGAAAACTGCTTTCATAAATCAGTGAGATTTCTGTATTTTTAAAGTGAGGTACCATAAATGAAATCAGTATAAAACAGTGCCCAGCATCGACACAAAACAAGTGTCCAAATATCTCGATATCTCTGTATCACAATCTCTGTACCTCAATATCTCAAAATCAATATCTAGGGTGCCGTCAATCCAGACGGCCCCTACCATCCATCTCAAGACCACGACGGTATCCTCCGGATATCCGACGCGTCGGGTAATATCACCGGTCGGTAGTGCTCCCCTACCGGGCTCAACGTCAACAACACATTCCTCTTGCCCCGGGGTACCGCACCGGGCCCACCATGTACCCGAAACGGTTCCTCCACTCCTCGAATCGGGTCTCGAAATCCATCAGCAAACTCATGGTGGACGACTCATACATCATGGGAAAACCGCACTTTTTTATTTTAAAAGAGAGAAAAGGTTTATTTATGTTTTTGCGGTTTTCCTCCAAATCCAGAAAATCTCATGGAAATCCGAATCCAAAACCTCAATAACACGTAAAATAGTGAATATATGCATGAGAATCCATGAATGCGGCATAACAACGAATAACAGTATGCATGAAGTAGCAGGTAATAACTACAATGTCTAAGCTATTAGCTAACAGGCTATGTCAAGCAATAATATTTTCTAAGGTGTACGTGACATGGCAATTACCGATGAAGATGTGTGTGAGCCGGCAAGTAAGTATACGTGGTACATAAGCATCATCGGTAATGGTGCTGGTGTCCTAACAACATGATATCAATAATGGAGTATGAAACATAATATAAGCATGCGATGCGAAGCGAACCACAATAATGAGCGGGAGCTGAATACTAGACGCAACTATAACTAATCTGCATTAATTTAATATAAGTCCTACAAATGGTGCCTTTTGAAATAACACGAATCATGGGGTTTTGAAAATAGGGGCTGCGGTGTTTTTATGAAAAGATACGTCTTTTGAAATATCCGTAGGATCCCTTGGGCTGTCTTTTAAAATACCCACGATTCGTTAGTTTTTGAAATAGGTAAGAATCGAATCTAATCTAACAACTAAACTAAACTAAATGGCTAAGCTAACAAGCTGGACTACAGGTAAGGAAACCGCCTAACATCTGAGTCGATACATATACATACCTGTATATATATTAGTCGGTGATCCCGCCTCAATAATATCATCTCCGATACCATATCTATAATCAGACATCCCAAGTCAAGAGTGCGGATCAATCATCAAAATATAGCTCGTACGTAAATCCGTCGTACGGCATCCCCAAATCTGGGTACGGGTTAATATCATATTCATCACACTATTCATCTGGTATTCTCTTTATCCAAGATCACAGTCCAGGGTACTGACCTATGTCTAGTATAATACAAAAATAATCAATATAGTCATGATCTGACTACTGATCAACAGTCTCGTACAAACCGATATCATCAGCACATATCATCATCTAGGGGTATACATCGCCCGATACGGCCTAATATCAATATCCTAGCATATCATGCCTCATATCACGATCACATGTCGACCATTTTATTTATAACACTATTCACCCGTATCGCCGTCCCAAGATCCGCTATAACACCAGGACGTACCTCAAGTACGAATCCTGCCATATCACCGATATCACAACCACAAAACAAATCTCATCGACTCAGCTCAATCCCAAGTATCATCCTCAAATCCGTATGTGAACACATAGTCCCATACCCATGTGAACACATAACTATAAAGGATCCCAAGAGCACATATAAATAGGAATGTATGCAAGTATGTATGTGTGTATGTGTAGTGCAACACTACCCTAGGGTTCGCAACACTAAAATAATCCAACACACCACTATCCATCCTAAACATCGTTATTAATCCCAAATAACATATAATAATTGTTGCTGTGTATACGCATCCGTATACACCACCACGGACTGCGGGGGTGCTATACGCCATCCACCCGACTTCTCCCCGTAGATATAAATCTACTCACCTGGTCCTCGCTCGTCGGTGCCAACGTCGCCACGCGCTTGCTTGTGGTCTCGAAGTCCACATGGGGTACCTACATATCAAAACGCACCGTGTCGTATTAAAATCCGACTCATGACCCAAAACGACACGTGAATCCCACATAGGTCTAAACCTATGGTTGCTTTCACAAATCAACCCAAAAGCCCTTGAAGTCGGCGTACAAACGCCAAACCATCGAGAAAAACCCAAACACACTCATTTGTACGATTACAACCACTAATTATAATATAAAATAGCTTAAAAACTCATAAAAACCTCAAACTCGCTTAAAAAGCTATTTTTCCGAAAATCTAGCAAGCAAAATTCACCGTTTTACTTCAAAACATGATGTTTTAACCAATATAATGGTTACATTACCCACATAATATTTTAACTAAGTCACACAAACCATAATTAAATTTTAATCTAAAGCATTTAACAATTTTCCAAAAACCCTAGTTAGCAAAATAACTTAATTAGAACTATTTAAATGTAACAATTAGAAAATTGACAACTAGATTTCATTTTGCATACTCTAAGATATTATACTACACTTTCAAACCATAACCAATTTATAAAAACCCTAACTAGATTTTAAATTTCACATTTTTAATAATTTCTAAAAATCTAGTTTGCTAAAAAGGCTAAATTTGGACATTTTACATCTAACAATTTACATATTAGCAACTAGATTAGGTTTTCATTTCCTTAAGATGATAATCTACATTTTGCAACCATGATTACACAACAAAAACCCTAACTATAATTTAATCCTTCTCTTGAAAACCCAATCTTTCAATTAGAACCATAATTCATTTCCTAAATAAGTTAGATTAAAGCAATAACCAACAATTTAACAAAAAGGTTAAGATTTTTATACCTCACCACCCATTGATCCAACTTGAAATCTAGCCCCCCAATTTGCCATCTTGTCCCCTAGATCCATACTAGAATGGTCAAGTAAAAATGGGTAGGGATTAGATTTTGATTTTAGCTTGATTTTTTTGTGGATTTGGAGGCATTTTAGATGGATTTTGAAGAGAAAAGAGAAGGGGAAATGGAGGGGGCTGCTGTTGCAGGAAGAATGGGGCTCGGCCAGGTATGGGGGGTGAGGGAGGAGAGAGATTGAAGTGGGGAAAAGTCCAAGTCAACTAGGGAAATAAGGCACCCACCTCATTTCATTTTAAATTCCTTAATTCATTTCTTTTCCTTGCTTTAGTGAGATAAGAGGCCCGAGATGTTGGGCTGATCAAGCGGGGCCGGCCACTTGGGATGGGAAAGAGATGGTGAGGTGTGGGTGTGTGGGCTAGGAAAAAAGATAAAGGTTTTGCCCCAATTTCCAATAACACTAATTTCACCGGAAAAAAAAAGCCTTTTTCTTCGATATTTTCTAAACCGTTTTGGCAAACGATTTCATTTCAAAAACCACATGATAAAATTTTATTTAATATGTCATGATGCACAAAATTTGTTTCAACTCATTCCAATTTGTAATTTTCCCTAATTAAATGTATTAGTGACGGCTTAAAAAAATAATAAAATAAATTTTTTTTAGAAAATTTGAAATTTCACCAGCGGCTCAATAAACACTAAATACTAGAAATTACATAGCTAGAATATGTATATTTAATTTTTATAATAAGATATTTGCATTTTGACTTTTTACAGAAAACCCCCTTATTTTACCGATTTTCCGAAATTTCACCGAAACGATTTTCAAAACGCTGCACATGGTTGTTGATACACTTGTCATGGGTGTATGAGACATACACCATTGTAATTATATTGGTGAGGTTTTAACTTACAAAGTAAATACAAAATTTGTGTTTAATTGTTTAAGTGCATGAAGCTTCATGAAGCTTGTTAATGCATTGACCAAAGTCCACTAGTTTTGTTTTACTTAGGATTTTATAAACCTAACCACTATAACTCACCATGGTTATGTCTCTACATGAGTTAAGTATATGATACTCACTCACCATGGTTAGCACTCTCTCTCTTGATGATTTCTTATTCTCATTTTGAGCTTATCTTCTTCCTCCTTCACTTTCATTCTAGGGTTTGAAAAAGAGAGAGAACCAAAGTGAGAAATGAAATTCTAAAGTGTAAAAATTACTATCTCACCATCCTCTACTAGACTAGCACTTGAGTTTAGGGTGTTTGCTTCACTAATTCTTTGGTTAGTGAAGTAAAAGCTTGATTCCGTATTCCCTCGACGTAGATCATCTTCGGCCTCGAAGATTTCAAGCAATACCGTTGCAACTTTCTCATGGAGCCGTCCGAGAGTCCGGGAGCACGTGATCGCAGCGAAGGGACTACATCAAGGAGCTTAAGAAGTGAAGGACCGATCTACAAAGGTTGTATTTCGTATTCACTTAGTGTAAAGTTGTTTACTTGTTATCTTTTTCGCCTAAACTCTAGTATACGATCTTGCTTAGGGTTGTTCGGCACCTAAATTTTTTAATCCGGCATGATCGATGCCTTGTAGAGCCTTGTTAGTGTTCCTAGTAACCCTAAAGTGGTATCAGAGCCTAGCTAGAGCATTAGGCGATGTGTTTACGAAGTTAAAACCCCGATCGAACCTGGAAACTACACTTTAAACCCCTCTCTGTACATTTTTTAAAAACTAGGTTTTTTCTGAATTAAAAATGCTTAAAAAAAATAGCAGGCAATTATAAGGAAAACTTTGCAAAACGACAAAGTTTGGCGCCCAAAGCGCCGCGGAAACGCCGCACGAGCATGGCTCGAGCGGCGGTTCCGCGGCCATAAGGTGACGTCACCCTTGTCGTTTTGCGCAGTAAAGTTCCTATTTAATTTACTGATATTTTATGGGTATTTTTATCTGACTCATGTGTTGAGTGTTCTGGGGTTTATTTTGTATTCGTAGATTCGATCGGAAAATTTAATTTTGTTGTGTTTCCCGGATATTTAAAAAGTTCGGACGGATATCAATAACTCACTTTTTCCTGACCCGGAAAATTTCCGAGTGTTGGATTTTTCCGTAGTTTGAGAACGTCTGAATCGTGCAAGTTACGCAATGGACCCTCTAGAAGACAACAAACCTTAACTCGATTATATGACCGTCTTGAACTGCCCTTTGAATCTCAGGGTTTGGGGCAGTACGGCATGCCACATGTGAGGCGTTGGCTTGACCCTTCTACGGCTGGACCATTGGTACTGTGGCATGTGGTGGATGTTTTTAAACTCCCCTCAAGTGTTGAGAACTTTTTGGGAAAACTTGGGTGTTTGTTTATTCGATCGGAAAGTTTAACATTGTCTATTTATCTGGAATGTGATACAATATTTGGAATCAACAAGTAGTTATGAGATAACTAATTTGGATGTTATAAACATAGCAGTTTAGTCTCAAATGATCGGTTGCCACGGAATTTTGATGGGATCAAAAGTCTGTCGCAATCACGTAGCGTACACGGATACT
This sequence comes from Agapanthus africanus, assembly GCA_030015575.1. NCBI lineage: Eukaryota > Viridiplantae > Streptophyta > Magnoliopsida > Asparagales > Amaryllidaceae > Agapanthus > Agapanthus africanus. Next base: position 350,804,777 of record CM057350.1, on the reverse strand, counting down.
CGCCGGGTAAGCTTAATAGACAGCCATGCCCCATAACCCCGACCAAGTGACTGTAGGAGAACCCCGTCGCCGAAAGCATCCGTTCGGGTGCTCGCGGCAGCGGTGTTCCGCCTTAGTGCACTTCGTCGACGGCATGGGGGGGGTGTGACCGTCTACTAAAGTTTGCGACGAGCATTCGATCACTTCTCGGGAATCTTGTTGAATTGCCCGACTTGATATTGAAAAGAGTTTTCGATATGGAGACTAAAATGCGAGGTTTATAATTGTTAGGCATGCGATGTCTAAGGAGGTTGCGGATTCCATCTGTTGTAGTTTTACACTTTCTTTTCTGCGACCGTAAGTGTAATATGTGATATCGCCGGTTTCGTTGCTATATGTCAACGACAATTGGGATGTGCATATTTACTTACGTTGATAACATGAGATATTATGTGTTGCTGGATATGTTTTATTGGATTGCCACGTTTTGAATAGCCGGGGGGTTTTATGTGAGATGAGAGTTTTTATTTTCATTCATGTAAAATTAAATGTATGTAATATTCTTTTATTGGGGCACTTCCGGGTTGAGGTTGATGTCACCATTTGTATATTATTTACTTTTTCGCACTAGGATAGACCCAAGGAGGGGAGCACAAGTAACTGGGTTCTAGGGTCCAGTGGGAGACCATCTCGAGGAGTCGAGTCCGGGTCTCCTAACTCCAGAATTGGCAGGATTGCTTGCCGCTCTCGTAGGGGTCAAGGGGTGTGGGTTTGGCTATTCATCGCGATCGTGGAATCCGTGTTTTATAGAGGCTCAAAATAAAACACGGACGTCTTAGTATATCCAATGTTTCATATGTTTTTTCTGCTGCGATATCTGTGATGTGATCATTTGATGTGTTGTGATAAATACTGTATATAGTATATATGATCTATTATATAGACGTTACTTATGTTTTACACCCGTGCTAGCCCTGCCCCGCTCTGCCGTTAGTTACCTAACCTAACGGTGCACGAGGAGACATCGAGGCGAATGCGGATGGCATAAGTGTACGTCGTATTTATCTGTGATGTTTAGGTGACTTAAATGATGGGAATTCATTAATATGATTAATGAAAGAAAAAGAAACCTAAAAGATGTTGTGGAATCGAATTTTCAAAAAACAGGTAGCTACAGTTCTTGCTTTGCATCGCGGTGTTCCTTGTAGAACATCCTGCACCTTATTCGATGAGGAAAGGGCCGAGAGTCCTTCACCGGGAGTGACCCCTTTAGCAATAACTGGCAGATGCTACACACTCGGTTTGTCTATTGATTGCTTCTATAGTTCTTTCTTTGCACAGTGATATATATGATATATCCTACACCTCATTCGACTAGGAAAGGGCCGACGATCCCTTCACCGGGAGTGACCCCTTTAGCAAAACTAGAAAAGCCTAAAAAACACTCCATTTTAAAATCATTTTATTCTACAACGATATCAAGTTCATTACGCAATAGGTTTTCAGAAAAACCTGTCGTAGCCCTCCGTCATTTCAGATAAATCCTACTTAGTATTCGTGCTACGTTTGTTATCCTGCGTCAAAGCGTAGTGTGCGGTAGCTAACTAGTATTTATCTGCTTATGCATATGATGCAGATTGGATTAGGGTAGTCGTGCGACTTTGTTGGCCTGCGTCAAGGGTCGTGCGGGTGGGTTTAATTCAATCAAGAAATGACGGGTTGAACTTGACTAGCACACTATGGTTTGTTGGCCTGCGTCAAGGTCATGGGACGCTAGTGGCAAAATATTATCGGGAATTTCAAGTGTTGAAATTTGCAATGAGATTGCATACCTTCTATGAGATAGTTGGATCCCGATACCCACTGCGAGTAATTGTTACTCCTGGGAGAGTTTTACACATTACAATTAGCCGATCAAGTAGGTGTCTAGAAAGGTGTTAACGAGATTACGCCTCTGGAAAAACGAGATTTACTTTAATTAGGTCCGTGCGAAAGCACGGGGAACCTCCCTCAAAGTACCTACACTGGCCTGGCTGAAAGATTGGCGAACTTATAGGGTGTAATTAATCCCGGCTAGTCTTTCGTTTTAGGTTTTGAAGGAAGATTTGATAAAAAACAGTGGGAACCATCCTGATTAGATAAAATAATAACCAATCTATTCTTGCAAGAGCGCACGCTGAGTGTTTTCTTCTCTCTCTCTCCAGGTAGCGACTATATCACGCCTTAATCAAGATAATAATACGGATGTATTGACCGAACCAGCTTGTTATACTGAGCTCGGGAACGTTGGTCCCGCTCCAACTTATAAATGTTATAAGACAGAGCAGGAATTAGGGGATTACCAGAATTCCCGTGCCGCCCAAACGAAGAGAGTGCATGTTGATGCATCATCTTCGGGTGTGTTCATTACAGAGAACTGTTTCTCAGTATGCTTTACGTCCTGGGTATGTGATACCGGATCAGGATCCCGCATATGTAATTTGTTACATGGGTTACAGATAGGTAGAGAACTGAGAACGGGTGATAAGTTTCATGAGATAGAAAACGGTGCAAGTGTTGCAGCCAGGTCTGTTTGTCACTATCACCCTGTATTACTTGAATACATTGATTCTGAACAAATGTTATTAGATACCGAACCTGATATACAACATCATATCAGTCTCTTTATTAGTAAAGAAAGGATATAAATTTGTATTGATGGATAATCTTTTGAACATTTCCTAAATCAAAAGTTGTTCAGTTCAGGCACGTTATCTAAAAGTATTGATGTTCTAAATCAAACTACAGTTCTTAGTATATAGAACACACACAAGAGGAATAGTTCAGAAATGAAGGAATCATTCTTAAGGTATTGTAGACTAGGTCATATCAATGCGACCCGACCAGCCGAAGTTACATATAGATGCATATTTAAATCAGTTTGAATTTACATCTTATGAAACTTGCCGGTCATGTCACAAAGATAAGATGACCACAGCTCTGTTTATTGGAAACAGAGAAAGAGTTAATGAACTTTTGGGATTGATACATGCTGTTGTATAAGGGTCCCCTGTCTACACATGCCAAGACCGGTTCTTTTTACTTCATTACATTCTCTGATGATCTCTCAAGATTCAGACATATGTTCCTGTTGAAACACAAGTCCGAACCTTTTGAGATATTCACATAATATAAGTTAGAAGTAGAGAACCAAAATAAGGGTATAAGTATTATATCCTTTGATGTGATCAGCGAGGAGAATACTTGAGCACGGAATTCCTGGACTATTCTAAAGAAGAATGAGATTCCCTCTCAGCATTACTCCTCCGTATACACTATAGCACGATAGTATATCGGGGCGGAGCAATAGCACCCTATATGATATGGTGTGCTCTATGATGAGTACTACTGAGTTTCCTATTTCCTTATGGGAGTTATGCACTTGTAAAGTTGCATACCTATTGAATAGGGTTCTGATCAAATCAGTAGTCTACCACTTCATATGAGATATGGTAAGGGAAGAGCCCATCTCTTAAGTCAGTTGAGATTTGGGGTTGTCCGGCCTATGTCTAAAAGCAAAATCCGGACAAGCTCGAGGCAAAGTCTGATCTGTGGAAGTTTGTTGGATATCCTAAGTATTAGCAAGGGAATATCTTCTACCAAACCGAGGAACAAAAATGTTTTGTTTCTCAATATACCACCTTTGTGAAAGGGAATTTCTTGAGAAGAAATTAGTGGTCATAAGGTAGAACTGGAAAGAGCTCCAGCTATACAAACTGCAGCTAATGATTTGGTAGAACCAAAGGATTCAATAGTAACCAACGAACCTCAGCCTCTCCGCCGATCTAGTAGGGTTCCTCACCCACCTGAGACATACTTTGGTTTCTCTATGACAGTGGGAGCGAGGATTGCATCATGAGATGATGACCCAACTAGTTTCGAGCTGGCCATCAGGAGTAAGACTCTGTAAGAATTGCTGGATGCTTAGCGATCTGAGACGGAATCCTTATACACCAACAAAGTATGGACTTTGGTTGCTTTATCTGAAGAGTTAAATCCCCATCAGAAGCAAGTATATCTTGAGAAGATTACTTGGTGTACATGGAAAAGTTGAGACTTTCAAAGCTAGACTTGTTAAAGGTTTGCATCATTGACCAGGTATGGATTATGTTGAAACCTTTTCTAAGTACCTATGCTTAAGTCCATCCAGATCCTACTTGCCACGGCTACATATCATGACTATGATATCTGGCAGTCGGGTGTCATGACTACTTTTCTAAATGATGTTTTGGAAGAGAGAGTCTATAAGTACACAGTCAGAGGACCTCGTAGACAGTGGGAGCAGCGGAAACGTATGCAAGATGTTTTATGTGATTAAGCTGGCATCGCGAAGTTGGAACGTCTGTTTTGATGAGTTAGTCAAAGAGTTTGACATCATCAAAATGGTAGATGAACCTTGTATAAACAAAAAGGTAGTAGGGAGTATGGTGGTGATCCTCGTAGAGTACGTGGATGACATACTCTTGATAGGGAAGTAGTTTCCTATGCTACGCTCGATCAATCTCCGCTTATCCCAATGATAAAGGATTAAAGTGATACCTACTAAATCCTGGGTTTTGGATCTATGAGATAGATCTAATTGGATGTTAGGATACTCACTAGATGTAGTGAGATGGTATCAATCGATCCTGGGGAGAATCACTGAAAAGGTTACAGGGTGATGAGGAAGACTGAAAGTCAGTCACAGGAATTGTCTTTACCCTCAGTAGAGGGACGGTATATTGGAAGAGTTCCAAGCTAGATACCGTGACTTACTAGACGATTAAAGGAAAGATACATCGTTACCAAAGATGCTACCAAAGAGGCAGTCTGGGTGTATATTTGTTCATGAGATGAACTTCGTTCCAACCATTGTGTGACAATGGAGTTGTGGCTTATGCCTAGGAACGCCCGTCCCATCAGTGATCCAGACATATTCTAAGGCAGTATCACCTGATCATGGAGATGGTTGATCTCCACGGGATCGAGGTTAGGAGAGTAGACTCAGAGGACAACACGGCGGATCCACTCACAAAGGCCTTTTCCCAGAGAGAGACTTTTATGGGATGGTTGAGTATGAGATACTACAACCACTGTTATCAGATGGCCCTAGTGCAAGTGGGAGATTGTTAGTTATATGTTTGCCCTAGAGGCCATTATTATACATGTGATGTATATTATAGTGGATGCATGGACATATATAGGGATGACTTTCTTGCTCGACATGATAGTATGATATCTGGTTACCCTTTACCTTAACGTGTATACTGATTGTCTCTCGGTCACCTATTGGTAAAGCCCTTAGGATGAGTACTTGACTACCTGGACTATGATGCGGATCATACTAGTGGGGACATGGTAGTCCATAAGTACATCCTTCAAGGTCCCTAGTCGTGGGTGTATCGAGACGGGGCATCGATATTCCTGAGTAGACTAGAGTAAACCTTCTCGACCCATATAGATGGGCGATGGATGATCCCATATCCATTGGTGTTTGACATCAGAGATGATATACGGGTGCTCAGTAGAGACTGGGTACACTGGACGGACTCGTCGAGAACTCCCAGATGGTATTATACCTTACGCCAGATGGCAGTTCTCTGGTGACACTGGTACAGGTTAGTCTGTAGACCCGAGATCGTCATAGAGTCTTGTGTGATTCCCACTGTGCTTTGATTTCCACCTTACCACGTCCAAGAGGGCGTGCAAAATGGTGGTTTTTGGGTACAGTCCCGAGTCACATGGAGGCAATGAGCGATAGGAGGGGTTTCGTCTCTCCCGGCATTGGGGGTTGATGTTGCGCTATGCTCGATTGGCCATGACAGGGAAGTCCCTGGCCAGGGCTGGTTTAGAGATATACTGGTAAGTGTTACCAGTAGTTTCTCGACCCGTTATAAGCCTCATATCGGCATGACTTATCGGTTATTGGGGTCTGACGTTTACCACCCCTAGAACTGATATGCGACATATCAGACGAGGAGACCGGACTTTACGGTAGTGTCACTGTCAGGCTTTTGCAGGAGTTGGAGCGGGCTTGCTTGCTGATCTTCTGATCGCTCAATACCCGGGTAGCCGTTACGTCCATCTAGTACCGCTGACGGCTTGTGGGTGCTTGATATGATCATCACCAACTGCCGGCGTATTGACGAGTCTTTAGAGTCCTACATAGAGGTTGTACTGGCTGAGGCAAAATGAAATAGGAGCGCATATGTGATATGTGCGAGACCGAGAATAATACGAGTATGTGATACCGTATTTTATTCTCGCGATGTTTGTATCGATCGGTTGTATGCGATATAACCTAGTTATCGAATCATGGGTTGATTCGATAAATCGATACATTGTATGTTAGTCGGTTATATATGATATAACCGGATTATTAAGTCAAATGTTGATTTAATAATTTAGTGTATAATGGTATATGTGATATACTAATTTACATTAACTAACATTGGTTCACTTAAGCATTTGTTTTTCTCACTTGTACACAAGTTAATATATATGTGATATATATTTATTAGTGCACAAATTGTATCATGGTTGTTGATACACTTGTCATTGGTGTATGAGACATACACCAATGTAATTATATTGGTGAGGTTTTAATTTACAAAGTAAATACAAAATTAGTGGATAATTGTTCAAGTGCATGAAGCTTCATGAAGCTTGTTAATGCACTGACCAAAATCCACTAGTTTTGTTTTACTTAGGATTTTATAAACCTAACCACTATAACTCACCATGGTTATGTCTCTACATGAGTTAAGTATACGATACTCACTCACCATGGTTAGCACTCTCTCTCTCTCTCTTGATGATTTCTTATTCTCATTTTGAGCTCATATTCTTCCTCCTTCACTTTCATTCTAGGGTTTGAAAAAGAGAGAGAACCAAAGTGAGAAATGAAATTCTAAAGTGTACCCATTTCCTATCTAACCATCCTCTACTAGACTAGCACTTTAGTTTAGGGTGTTTGCTTCACAAATTCTTTGGTTAGTGAAGTAGAAGCTTGATTCCGTATTCCCTCGACGTAGATCATCTTCGGCCTCGAAGATTTCAAGCAATACCGTTGCAACTTTCTCATGGAGCCGTCCGAGAGTCCGAGAGCACGTGATCGTAGCGAAGGAACTACATCAAGGAGCTTAAGAAGTGAAGAACCGATCTACAAAGGTTGTATTTCGTATTCACTTAGTGTAAAGTTGTTTACTTGTTATCTTTTTCGCCTAAACTCTAGTATACGATCTTGCTTAGGGTTGTTCGGCACCTAAATTTTTTAATCCGGCATGGTCGATGCCTTGTTGAGCCTTGTTAGTGTGCCTAGTAACCCTACAGAAGGGACCTATAAATCTGGGTCTAAGCTTCCCCTTCCATCCAAATCTCATCACGCTCTTCATCGGAGAGACCCTCAGAAAAACGTGATCGCCAACTAAGAACTCTAATCTGCGACGGCATTTGTCAGCAAACGATTTCTGCCTGCTCTGAGCTGTCCTCATCCTATCCCGAATCAAATGTATCTTCTCAGTCGTCTCATGTAAGATCTACGGCCTCAAAATACTGCTCTCACCGAGCTCTGTCCAACAGACGGGTGATCTACATCTCCTCGTATACAAGGTCTCCAAAGGTGCTATCTGAATAGTATCCTGGAAACTATTATTGTAGGAGACTCCACCAAGGTTAAATGATGATCCCAGCTACCACCAAAGTCTAATATGCACGATCGGAGCATGTCCTCGAGAGTCTGAATAGTCCGCTCTGACTGGCCGTCGGTCTACAGATGAAATGCTGTGCTGAAACTCAAGCGGGTGCCCAAAGCCTCCTGAAGCCTCTGTCATAGTCGGCTGGTAAACTAGGTGCCTCGGTTTGACACAATACACGTCGGGACGCCATGCAACCGTACGATCTCGTCGATGTATATCTGGGCATACTGAGCAAATCCGAAAGTCGTCTTCATTGGAAGGAAGTGAGCCGTTTTCGTCAATCGATCCACGATCACCCAAATGGAGTCATACCCTCGACTAGTTCTGGGTAGACCCACAATGAAGTCCATAGAAATCTGCTCCCATTTCCACTCCGGAATGGGTAACGCCTGTAGCTCTCCCGCGGGCCTCTGGTGCTCGGCCTTGACTTGCTGACAAGTCAGGCATGTGGACACGAAGTCTGTGACGTCCATCTTCATTCCGTCCCACCAGTAAACATCTCTCATATCATGGTACATCTTAGTGGAACTTGGATGAACACTGTACACCAATCGACGTGCCTCCTCAAGAATCTAACGCTGCAGTCCCTCAGCATGTTGTACGCACAGTCTAGTCCCAAATCGTAGTATCCCTTGATCATCGATAACGAACTCGGAAAATCTGCCATGTCCAATCTGTGCCATGATCTCCGAACAACGTTCATCACTGTACTGTGCCTCATGTATATGGTCAAGCAACTGTGGGCGTGCACGAACATGCGCAAGCTGTCCCCCGATTTGAGTGAACTCGAACTGCACTCGGCTGTCGCATAAAATATGCCAATCTGCCGACGATTGCCTCTGCACCGTGCTCAAATAAGATAGACTACCCCCGGGCCTCCTACCTAAAGCATCCGCCACTACATTTTCCTTGCCAGGGTGGTAAAGGATCTCTCAATCATAGTCCTTCACTAACTCCATCCAACGGCGCTGTCTAAGATTCAGGTCTCGCTGCTGAAATATGTAATTCAAGCTCTTGTGATCAGTTAATATCTGGCACGACTCGCCGTATAGGTAATGTCGCCAGATCTTGAGTGCAAAGACCACTTCAGCCATCGCCAAATCGTGAGTGGGGTAGTTCTGTTCGTGTTTCTTCAGCTGCCGAGAAGCATACGTGATCACCCTGTCGTGCTGCATCAATACGCACCCTAGCCCCACTCGAGAAGCGTCACAATAGACCATAAATCCACCCGATCATGAAGGCAATGATAACACCGGCGCCGTAGTCAAATGGGTCTGCAACTGTTGAAAGCTATGCTCGCACGCCTCCGTCCAGTCAAAAGGAACTCCTTTCCGGGTCAACCAGATCAACAGTGCAGCAATACGGGAGAAGTACTGCACGAATCGTCGGTAGTAGCCGGCCAGTCCTAGGAAACTGCGGACCTCCGTAACTGATGTCGGTCTGGGCCAATGCTGAACGGCCTCGATCATCTTTGGGTCAACACATATACCATCTCGCGTAATCACATGACCCAAGAAATCTACGCTGTCAAGCCAAAACGCACACTTGGAGAATTTTACGAACAGCCGGTGCTCCCTCAATGTCTGCATGTGATCCGTAGGTGTTGCTCGTGCTCCTCTCGGCTCCGGGAATACACCAAAATGTCGTCAATCAATACGATGATGAACAAATCAAGATACGGCCTGAAGACGCGGTTCATTAAATCGATAAACGCTGCTGGGGCGTTGGTGAGTTCGAACGACATCACCAAAAACTCATGTGCCCATAACGCGTGCGAAAAGCTGTCCTCGGAATATCCTCCATTCGAACCCGCAACTCATGGTAGCCTGATCGTAAGCCGATCCTCGAAAAGTATCCTGCACCCTGAAGCTGGTCGAACAAGTCGTCGATGCGTGGTAAAGGATATCTGTTCCGTACGGTAACCCTGTTCAGCTGGTGGTAATCTATACACAAGTGCAAACTGCCGTCCTTCTTCTTGACAAACAGGACTGGAGCACCCCAAGGAGACACACTGGGTCGAATGAGCCCCTTATCCAGCAAATCTTGCAACTGACCTTTCAACTATCTAAGCTCCGCCGGGGCCATCCGATAAGGCGGTATAGAAATAGGCCCCGTACCGGGAATCAAGTCAATGCAGAAAACATTATCGCGCTCAGGCGGTAGCCTAAAAAGCTCGTCAGGGAAAACATCAGGGATCTCACTAACAATCGGAACCTGGTCTAATGGAACCTCTGTAGCTCTAGTATCTCAAACATAGGCTAGAAATCCCTGACATCCCTTCCTCAAAAGCTGTCCTGCGCGAAGAGAAGAAATCAAACTGTGAGGGGCGGCACCACGGTCCCCCTGGACAACAAAAGCTGACTCGCCGGTGAAAGGTTCCTAGGCACCCTATAGAGGTCTCACAAGGCATCGAACATGCCAATATAAAAATTTATGGGTGCCGAGAGACCCTAATACGGATCTTAGACTAGAAGTTTAGGCGAAAAGATAATCTAGTTAACTACTTAACTAAAAGTTAGATGCTACAACCTTTGTAGATCCGGTTATCCACTTCCTTAGCTCCACGTGGTCATCCCCTCGCTGTCCATCTCGAATCTCGGACTCTCGCGACGGCTTCATCGGAGAAGTGAGCGGAATAGGTCGTCGGCTTCGTGCCGAAGATGATCTACGTCGAGGTTGCACAAGTTCAAGCTCCAACATCACCAAGTTGTGAAACTTGTGAAGAAAACACCCAAAACAACTTGGCAAGAGGTAGAGGGTGAAGAAATAGGAGGTGGGTTCACTTTAGAATTGGATTTCACTCATTTTTGCTCAAGTTGCCATTGATGGCATCAAGCTTTTCTCTTGAAGATGAAGATGAAGAAGCAAATAGAATATGATAAGTATTGTGAAAAAGAATAATAAAATCAAATACTTATCATGTTCTAACCTAGGTTAAGTGTAGAGAATAAACCATGGTCACTTGGATGGGCTAGGGTTAAGCATGATGACAAGAATGGTTACAAAAGTCAAAGCTTCATGAAGCTTCAACTTAAAACAAAACAGGCCACCATTCTTATCTTAATCCTTTTCAAATAAATAAATAAATGAAAATGCAAAACCCTAATCAACACTTAACCATGGTTTAATTCTTTATACTTAACAACAAGATCATGTATCATCAAACATGATACAAATATGTGCACAAAAGTATATCACATATACTTCTTGCACATCAAGTGAGAAAATCCATATAAAGTGAACCAATACTAGTTAATGTAATGTAGTATATCAAATATATAATCATACATTAAATCATTAAATCAACACTTGATTTAACGATCCGGTCATATCGCATATAACCGACTAGTATCCAATGTATCGGCTTATCGAATCAATGATTCGATAACTAGGTCATATCGAATATAACCAATCGAAACATTTATCGCGAGAATGAAATGCGGTATCACATACACGCATTATTCTCGGTCCCGCACATATCTCATATGCGCTCCTATTTCGTTTCGCTTGAGCCAGGAAACCTCTGTGTAGGACTCTAAAGACTCGTCAATACGCCGGTAGCAGATGATGATCATATCAAGCACCCACAAGCCGCAAGCGGTCTGCTAAACGTAACGGCCATCCGGGTATTAAGCGATCAGAAGATCGACGAGCTAGCCCGCTCACACTCCTGTGAATCCAACTAGTAACACTTAACCGTACAGTCCGGTCTGTTCGTCTGATACGTCGCATATCAAGTCTAGGGGTGGTAAACGTCAGACCCCAATAACCGATAAGTCATGCCGATGTGAGGCTCATAACGGGTCGAGAAACTACTGGTAACACTTACCAGCAAATCTCTGATCAGCCCTGGCCAGGGACTTCCCTGCTACGGCCAATCGAGCACAGCGCAACATCAACCCCTAATACCGGGAGAGACGAAACCCCTCCTATCGCTCATTGCCTCCATGTGACTCGGGACTGTACCCAAAGACCACCGTTTTGCACGCCCTCATGGACGTGGTAAGGTGGAGATCAAAGCACAGTGGGAATCACACAAGACTCTATGACGATCTCGGGTCTACAGACTAACCTGTACAAGTGTCACCTGAGAACTGCCATCTGACGTGAGGTATAATACCATCTGGGAGTTCTCGGCGAGTCCGTCCAGTGTACCCAGTCTCCACTGAGCACCCGTACACCATCTCTGATGTCAAACACCAATGGATATGGGATCATCCATCGCCCATCTCATGGGTCGAGAAGCGTATACGCTAGTCTACTCTGGTATATCGATGCCCCGTCTCGATACACCCACGACTAGGGACCTTGAAGGATGTACTTATAGACTACCTTGTCCCCACTAGTATGATCTGCATCATAGTCCAGGTAGTCAAGTACACATCCTAAGGGCTTTACCAACATGTAACTATAAGACAGCTTAAAGAGACTAGTGTACATGTTAAGATAAAGAGTAACCAGATAGCATACTATCATATCGAGCAAGAAAGTCATCTCTATATATGTCCAAGCATCCAATATAATATACATCATCTGTACAATACTGGCCTCTAGGGCATACATACAACTAACAATCTCCCACTTGCACTTGGGCCAGCTGCTGTAGTATCACATACCGAGCATCCTGAAGAGTCTCTCAAACTGTATCTGGGGAATGGCCTTCGTGAGTGGATCCGCCGTGTTGTTCTTCGTGTCAACCCTCCTGACCTCGATCTCCCGGCGATCAACTATCTCCCGGATCAGGTGATACCGCCTCAGAATATGCCTGGACCGCTGATGGGACCTGGGTTCCTTGGCCAAAGCCACCGCTCCATTGTTATCGCAATACAAAGGTATTGGACGCTCAATGGATGGAACCACTCCAAGTTCAGTAATGAACTTCTTGATCCAGACAGCCTCTTTGGCAGCATCGTTGGCAGCGATGTATTCAGCCTCCATCGTCGAGTCTGCCACGGTTTCCTGCTTGGAACTCTTCCAGCTAACCGCCCCTCCGTAAAGGGTAAAGACAAAGCCCGTCTGCGACTTAGAGTCGTCCTTATCACTCTGGAAGCTCGAATCGGTAAAGGACTCCACTTGGAGCTCTCCATTACCATACACCAAGAACATATCTCTAGTCCTTCGTAAGTACTTGAGAATGCTCTTCACAGCTGTCCAGTGACTCTCTCCAGGATCAGCTTGATACCTGCTCACTACACTTAGTGAGTATGCTACATCGGGTCTGGTACATAGCATCGCATACATGATAGAGCCTACTGCTGAAGCATAGGGTATCCCTTGCATGCGAACTCTCTCCAAATCAGTCTTGGGAGACATCTCTTTGGAGAGAGTGACTCCAGAGATCGTGGGCAAATTCCCAAGCTTGGACTCTTCCATACTAAACCTCTTTAGTATGGTGTCAATGTACCTGGATTGGGACAATCCCAATATCCTTTTGGATCTATCTCTATAGATCCTGATTCCCAATATTCAGGAGGCATCACCAAGATCTTTCATTGAGAATCTTTGTGATAAGAAGAGCTTGACCGATTGCAGCATAGGAATATCATTTCCTATTAAGAGTATGTCGTCTACGTACAATACGAGGAAGACAACCTTACTCTCTGCCACCTTCTTGTAGATACAAGGTTCATCTGGGTTTTTGACGAAATCAAACTCTTTGATAACGACGTCAAAGCAGATGTTCCAACTCCGCGATGCTTGCTTTAATCCATAAATGGATTTAACCAGCTTGCACACCTTTTCGCTGCTCCCACTGTCTACGAAGCCCTCTGGCTGAGTCATGTACACGCACTCTTCTAAATCACCATTTAGAAAGGCGGTCTTAACATCCATTTGCCAGATTTCGTAATCATGATAAGCAGTGATGGCAAGCATGATCCGGATGGATTTAAGCATAGCCACTGGAGAAAAGGTCTCGTCATAGTCCACACCTGGTCTTTGACGAAAACCCTTTGCTACAAGTCTAGCTTTGAAAGTCTCCACTTTCCCATCTACACCAAGTTTCTTCTTGAAGATCCACTTGCTCCCAATGGGTTTTACCCCTTCAGGAGCAACGTCCAAAGTCCATACTTTGTTGGTGTACATGGATTCCATCTCGGACCGCATAGCATCCAGCCATTTCACTGAGTCACCACTCGTGATGGCCTGCTCGAAACTAGTCGGGTCATCATCTTCCATTATGCAATCCTCGCTTCCACCATCAATGAGAAAACAATAGTATCTCTCAGGTGGACGAGAAACCCTACTAGATCGGCGGAGAGGCTGGGGTTCGTCGGGTACTATCGAATCTACTGGTTCCACTAAATCTTCAGTTATAGTTTGTGTATCTAGAATTTCTTCCAGCTCTACCACTTTGCCACTAATTTCTTTTTCAAGGAATTACTTTCCTAAAAAGGTGGCATATTGAGAAACAAACACTTTTTGTTCTTCAGCATGGTAGAAAAAATATCCTTGGGAATTCTTAGGATATTCCACAAACTTGCAAAGAACTGACCGTGCCTCGAGTTTGTCTGGATTTTGCCTTTTGACATAGGCCGGACAACCCCATATCTTAACTCGTTTAAAATATGGTCTCTTCCCACTCCATATCTCATATGGTGTGGTAGGTACAGATTTAGATGGAACTTGATTCAATAGGTATGCTGCTGTCTCCAGCGCATAACCCTAGAAGGAAATAGGTAACTCAGCCGTGCTCATCATAGAGCGCACCATATCTAATAGGGTGCGGTTCCTCCGTTCAGATACACCGTTGTGCTGTGGTGTATATGGAGGAGTCAGCTGAGAGAGAATCCCATTCTCTTTTAGGAAGTCCAGGAATTCATTGCTCAAGTATTCCCCTCCTCGATCAGATCGTAGGATTTTAATACTTTTTCCGGTTTGGTTCTCAACTTCTTGTTTATATTCCCTAAATTTCTCAAAAGCTTCTGATTTGTGTTTCATCAGGAACACATACCCGAACCTAGAGAGATCGTCAGTGAATGTAATGAAGTATGAAGAACTATCCCTGGCATGTGTAGACATGGGACCGCATACATCACTATGTATAAGTCCCAAGAGTTCGGTAACTCTTTCTCCATGTCCCGTAAACGGAGTTTTGGTCATTTTGCCTTTGAGACATGACTGGCAAGTGTCATAAGATGAAAATTCGAAAGGTTTCAAATATCCATCCTTATGCAACTTAGCCAGTCGTGTCACATTGATGTGACCCAGTCTACAATGCCACAAGAAGGATTCGTTGAGTTCAGAACTCTTCCTCTTGTGTGTGTTTGTTATGCTCAGAACTGTTGATTGATTTAGAACATAAATGCCATTGCATAACGTGCCTGATCCAACCAACTTTTGGTTACGGAAAATGTTCATAACATTGTCCTGTAATACAAAATTATATCCCTCTTTACTCAATAAAGAAACTGATATAATGTTGCATATCAGGTTCGGCATGTAATAGCATTCGTTCAGAACCAATGTATTACCAGTTGGTAATACAAGGTGATATTCCCCGACAGTCTTAGCTGCAACAATTGCACCATTTCCGACTCTTATGTCTTTATCACCTTCTCCAAGTTCTCTACCTTTTCTAAACCCATGTAACTGATTACATATATGGGATCCTGACCCGGTATCCAATACCCAGGACGTAGAGGAAATGGAGAAACAGTTCTCAGTAACGAACACACCCGAAGAAAATGCATCATCATGTACTTTCTTCATTCGGGTGGCATGGGAATCCTGGTATTCCCCTATATCCTGTTCATTCCTATAACTCTTACAAGAAAGAACGGAACCAACGTTCCCCAGCACAGTATAACATGCGGGTTCGGTCAATACATCCATATTATTATCTTCATTAGGGCATGAAATGGTCGCTACCTGGAGAGAGAGAGAAGAAAACACTTTAGCGTATGCTCGTGCAAGATCAGATTGGTTATTATCTTATCTAATCAGGATGGCTCCCACTACTTTTTATCAAATCTTCCTTCAAACCCTAAAAGGAAAGACTAGCCGGGATTAATTACACACTACAAGTTCGCCAATCTTTCAGCCAGGCCAGTGTCGGTACTTTGAGGGAGGTCCCCCGTGCTTTCGCACGAACCTATTTAATGTAAACCTCATTTTTCCAGAGGCGTAACCCCGTTGACACCTTTCTAGACACCTACTTGATCAGCTAATTGCAATGTGTAAAACTCTCCCAGGAGTAACTCTTACTCGCAGTGGGTATCGGGATCCAACTATCTCATAGAAGGTATGCAATCTCATTGCAAATTTCAACACTTGAAATTCCCGATAATATTTTGCCCCTAGCAGCTATATGACCTTAACATAGTCAACAAATCACAAGTGCTAGTCAAGTTCAACCCGTCATTTCCTGATTGAATTAAACCCACCCGCACGACCCTTAACATAGTCAACAAAGTCGCACGACTACCCTAATCCAATCTGCATCATATGCATAAGCAGATAAATACTAGTCAGCTACCGCACACTACGCCTTAACATAGTCAACAAACGTAGCACGAATACTAACTAGTACTTATCTGAGATGACGGAGGGCTACGGCAGGTTTTTCTGAAAACCTATTGCGTAATGAACTTGATATCGTTGTAGAATCAAATGAAGATTTTAAAAATGGAGTGATTTTGAGGCTTTTCTAGTTTTGCTAAAGGGGTCACTCCCGGTGAAGGGATCGTCGGCCCTTTCCTCGTCGAATGAGGTGCGGGATATATCATATATATCACTGTGCAAAGCAGAAACTATAGAAGCAATCAAAAACAAACCGAGTGTGTAGCATCTGCCAGTTATTGCTAAAGGAGTCACTCCCGGTGAAGGGATCTCGGTCCTTTTCTCATCGAATAAGGTGCGGGATATATCATATATATCGCTGTGCAAAGCAAGAACTGTAGCTACCTGTTTTATTTTGAAATTTGATTCTACAACATCTTAGGTTTCTTTCCTTTCATTAATCACATTAATGAAGTCCCATCATTTAAATACCTAAACATCACAGATAGATATGACATACACTTATGCCATCCGCATTCGCCTCGATGTCCCCTCGTGCACCGTTAGGTTAGGTAACTAACGACAGAGCAGGGCAGGGCTAGCGCGGGTGTAAAACATAAGTAACGTCTATATAATATATCATATATACAATATACTATATCCATCACAGAATCACATCACAGATATCGCAGCAGAAGAAACATATGAAATATTGGATATACTAGGACGTCCGTGTTTTCAATACGAGCCTGTATAAAACACGGATTCCACGGTCGTGATGAATAGCCAATCCCACACCCCTAGACCCCTACGAGAGCGGCAAGCAACCCTGCCAATTCTAAGGTTAGGAGACCCGGACTCGACTCCTCGAGTTGGTCTCCCACTGGACCCCAGAACCCGGTTACTTGTGCTCCCCTCCTTGGGTCTATCCTAATGCGGAAAAGTAAATAATATACAAAGGGTGACATCTTCCGCTACCTGGAAGTGCCCCAAATAAAAGAATATTACATACAAGTTTTTACATGAATGAAAATGAAAAACACTCATCTCACACAAAATCCCCCGGCTATTCGAACACGACGATCCAATATAACATATCCAGCAACTCATAACATCACATGTCATCAACGTAAGTAAATATGTCCACCCCAATTGTCGTTGACATATAGCAACAAAACCGGCGATATCACATATTACACTTACGGTCACAGAAAAGAAAGTGTAAAACTACAACAGTTGGAATCCGCAACTTCTTTAGACATCGCATGCCTAAACAAATGAAATACTTAGACATCACATGCCTAACAGTTATAAACCCCGCATTTTAGTCTCATTATCGAAAACTCTTTTCAATATCAAGTGAAACCAAACTGCTAGATTTATAACATTCATTCAGTTATCACATAACTGTTTGTGAATTCCAATTATTGTATCACATTCCAGATAAACAGAAAATGTTAAACTTTCCGATCGAACAGTCGAATACCCAAGTTTTCCCAATACAGTCCAACACATGAAATAAGTCTAGCAACATTCAGTTCGTGCCTCAGTACCAACGGTCCAGCCGTAGAAGGGTCAAGCCAACGCCTCACATGTGGCACGCCGTACTGCCCCAAACCCGAAGGTTCAAAGGGCAGTTCAAGACGGTCACATAATCGAGTTAAGGTTTGTTGTCTTCTAGAGGGTCCATCGCGTTACTTGCACTACTTAGAACGTCGTTAAACTACGGAAAAATCCAACACTTGGAAATTTCCCGAAAGGGGAAAAGTTGGGTATTTATATCCGGTCGAACTTTTTAACATATTCTATAAATTATCCGGAAAAACACAAAGACGAAATTTGATAATCCGGTCGAAACACCGAAGCTCTAAAACACCCCAGAAAATTCAACTCTTGAAAAAATATTAAAAACACCCAGAGAACTCAGCACTGTTAAATAAGAATTACTGTGCAAAAAGATAGGGATGACGTCATCAAGCCGCCGCGGAACCGCCGCCTAAGCTGGCTTAGGCCGCGGTTCCGCCGCTCAGTTCACTGTTCATTGAATAAAAATTGCACCGTAATTCTTAGAATTCCCTGCCGAATTTTTTAAGCATTTTTAATATTGAAAAATCCTAAATTTTAGAAAAAGTACAGAGAGCATGTTTGGTTTAGGGTTTCGGGTCGTTCGGGCTTCAAATTGCGTCTAGACTTCGCCTAAGGCTCTAGCCAGGCTCTGATACCAGTGAAAGGTTTCTAGGCACCCTATAGAGGTCTCACAAGGCATCGAACATGCCAATATAAAAATTTATGGGTGCCGAGAGACCCTAATACGGATCTTAGACTAGAAGTTTAGGAGAAAAGATAATCTAGTTAACTACTTAACTAAAATTTAGATGCTACAATCTTTGTAGATCCGGTTATCCACTTCCTTAGCTCCACGTGGTCATCCCCTCGCTGTCCATCTCGAATCTCGGACTCTCGCGACGGCTTCATCGGAGAAGTGAGCGGAATAGGTCGTCGGCTTCGTGCCGAAGATGATCTACGTCGAGGTTGCACAAGTTCAAGCTCCAACTTCACCAAGTTGTGAAACTTCTGAAGAAAACACCCAAAAAAAATTGGCAAGAGGTAGAGGGTGAAGAAATAGGAGGTGGGTTCACTTTAGAATTGGATTTCACTCACTTTTGCTCAAGTTGCCATTGATGGCATCAAGCTTTTCTCTTGAAGATGAAGATGAAGAAGCAAATAGAATATGATAAGTATTGTGAAAAAGAATAATAAAATCAAATACCTATCATGTTCTAACCTAGGTTAAGTGTAGAGAATAAACCATGGTCACTTGGATGGGTTAAAGTTAAGCATGATGACAAGAATGGTTACAAAAGTCAAAGCTTCATGAAGCTTCAACTTAAAACAAAAAAGGCCACCATTCTTATCTTAATCCTTTTCAAATAAATAAATAAATGAAAATGCAAAACCCTAATCAACACTTAACGATGGTTTAATTCTTTATACTTAACAACAAGATCATGTATCATCAAACATGATACAAATATGTGCACAAAAGTATATCACATATACTTCTTGCGCATCAAGTGAGAAAATCCATATAAAGTGAACCAATACTAGTTAATGTAATGTAGTATATCAAATACATAATCATACATTAAATCATTAAATCAACACTTGATTTAATGATCCGGTCATATCGCATATAACCGACTAGTATCCAATGTATCGGCTTATCGAATCAATGATTCGATAACTAGGTCATATCGAATATAACCAATCGAAACATTTATCGCGAGAATGAAATGCGGTATCACATACACGCATTATTCTCGGTCCCGCACATATCTCATATGCGCTCCTATTTCGTTTCGCTTGAGCCAGGAAACCTCTGTGTAGGACTCTAAAGACTCGTCAATACGCCGGTAGCAGATGATGATCATATCAAGCACCCACAAGCCGCAAGCGGTCTGCTAAACGTAACGGCCATCCGGGTATTGAGCGATCAGAAGATCGACGAGCTAGCCCGCTCACACTCCTGTGAATCCAACTAGTAACACTTAACCGTACAGTCCGGTCTGTTCGTCTGATACGTCGCATATCAAGTCTAGGGGTGGTAAACGTCAGACCCCAATAACCGATAAGTCGTGCCAATGTGAGGCTCATAACGGGTCGAGAAACTACTGGTAACACTTACCAGCAAATCTCTGATCATCCCTGGCCAGGGACTTCCCTGTTACGGCCAATCGAGCACAGCGCAACATCAACCCCCAATACCGGGAGAGACGAAACCCCTCCTATCGCTCATTGCCTCCATGTGACTCGGGACTGTACCCAAAGACCACCGTTTTGCACGCCCTCATGGACGTGGTAAGGTGGAGATCAAAGCACAGTGGGAATCACACAAGACTCTATGACGATCTCGGGTCTACAGACTAACCTGTACAAGTGTCACCTGAGAACTGCCATCTGACGTGAGGTATAATACCATCTAGGAGTTCTCGGCGAGTCCGTCCAGTGTACCCAGTCTCCACTGAGCACCCGTACACCATCTCTGATGTCAAACACCAATGGATATGGGATCATCCATCGCCCATCTCATGGGTCGAGAAGCGTATACGCTAGTCTACTCTGGTATATCGATGCCCCGTCTCGATACACCCACGACTAGGGACCTTGAAGGATGTACTTATAGACTACCTTGTCCCCACTAGTATGATCTGCATCATAGTCCAGGTAGTCAAGTACACATCCTAAGGGCTTTACCAACATGTAACTATAAGACAGCTTAAAGAGACTAGTGTACATGTTAAGATAAAGAGTAACCAGATAGCATACTATCATATCGAGCAAGAAAGTTATCTCTATATATGTCCAAGCATCCAATATAATATACATCATCTGTACAATACTGGCCTCTAGGGCATACATAAAACTAACAGCCGGGAAAACAAAACCTAACTGTCTTCCCGCGGCAGTCTACAAACGCATAGCACGTGGCTAACCAATCCATGCCTACAAGAACGTCGAAGTCCAACATCTCAAGAAAGATCAAGTCGACAGGCAACTCTCTCTCGCCAATACAAACAACACACGATCGGAACACGTGTCTAGCAATAAACGACTCAACCACAGGAGTGGTCACAACAAGCGGCTGATCAAGCATACCAGACTCTCTACCCAAACTCGGCACGAAGTGTGTGGAAACGTACGAGTGCATGGATCCTGGATCAAACAATACGTGTGCGTCAACAGAACATACTGAAAGGGTACCTGAGACCACTGCATTGGACGCCTGTGCGTCCTGATGCGTCAAAGCAAAACCCCATGCCTGTCCTCTACCTGCGACTGGCGGTCCCCTACTAGCAACTGGCTGTCCTCTGCCTCGGCCACCTCGTCTTCTCTGAGCAAACCCTCCGCGACCACGACCTCTCCGTGCATGAGTCTGACGCGGAGTAATAGTAGGTACAATAGGCAACGCCCTCTGGGGTGGGGAAGGTGGAAATGTAACATGTGGTACGGCTGTGTTGCCCTCACATGGCTCCGGACAATCTCGAACCTGATAATAAGTACTCCCGCACTGAAAACATCTAGACGGTGTCTGCCGACCCTGTGGATAGGTGTTGTATAACCGTCCTCGTCTTGAACCTCTATCATCATCACGTCTTGAAAGGGTCTTCCTCGGCGCCTACCCATCTGCCTCTGGGAAGACACGTCAGTGCGAACTCTCTTCGGTCCCGGAAATACCGAAGTCTCGAAAAGGTGCTCCTCTACTAATAGAGCTGCATCTACAGCTGCTACATAGGTCTCGCAATGCTGGGCGCTAATCGCAAGAAACAACGGGGTAAGCAAGACTCGAACAAATCTCTTGACTAGCATCTCCTCAGTAGCTACTAAATATGGGGCATAAACAGATAGCTCGGTGAACAGTACGTCGTACTCTGCCACTGTCATCTCCGGAGTCTGAGGTAAAGTCTCGAACCTGTGCGCTCTAGAATCTCTGACACTCTGTGGAAGGAAGCGGGCAAGGAACACCCTCACGAACTCAGTTCAGGTCATAGGAGGAAGACCTGTTGCTCTGCCCTTCTCTACTGACTCACACCATTTCTGCGCAAGACCTTCCAGGCGAAAGCTCGCGAACTCCACCCATCTCGCATCTGAGCATCTGAGTGAATGACATATCCGGGCAATCCTATCAATAAATGACTGTGGGTCCTCGGCTGCATTGGTGCCTGTGAATACCGGAGGCTTCAGCCTCATAAACTCTGATAGCGATACCGTGATAACCTCTGTAGCTGCAGGGGCAACTGCCTGTACTGTAGGTACCATCGCGGTCCCCGTAACGGGTGGAACTACCTCTGGTCGCTGCGCTCAAAACGTCTCGACTAACGACCCTATCATCTGGCGCATCTCCTGCATACCGGCCCCTAGCATGGCGATATGATCTGCCAATGGAGGAACAGTCTGCTCTGGTACAACTAGTGTACTTCCTGGGTCAGTCCTCGTCTCAGGCGAGTCAACTCTGATCTCGGCTCTCGCGGCCGCTCTCTGCGCCGTCGTAGTCTTTGGCGGCATAATGGGTGAAAAGAAAGTAGGAATCGATAAGGATAAGGAAATCGAAACACGAGAATGCATATAATTATGAAGGAATTCAATCAATAGGCCCTAAGGTCACTTAGGCGGTGTACCGTGTCGTGAGTATGCCGCGGAACATACGCACGCTACGCCACTCTGCTTCAGCTACCTACTTCATCATACCAAGGTCATCCTACACTCCGAAAGGTAAAACCTACGCTCTGATACCAACTTTATCAGGACCTGAAGTTCGGCCCGTAACCGGCACTTAACCACGTAACGTCTACAGGTGTAACGCGACTAAGTGAGCCGAAACCCAGAAATCAAAACCATTAAAAGTATTGAGTGTTGAAAACACTGGTTTAAAAACATTTAGAAAACTCGAGTAAAATCATTAAAGTTTGTTATTTTCTTAAAAATTTCGGCAGCACCTCCTTTGTAAAAACTGGCCCCGAAAACGGGTACAAGATATGATATAAGTAAAATGACAAACAATAAGAATAAAGCATCCCCAAACGGGAGCAATCATGCCCAACGGCGGAAAAAAACCACCACAAGAATAAAATACGACGCAATAGCGAAGAAATGAGCAATATTAGATAACATATAAAGGTAATCGTGAGTATGCACGTACTGCGATACTCTAACATGTGCAACAGATAACATATATATGATGAGCTGGGTACGCAATAATCATGCATAATACGTGCAATCTAATAACATCTATATTTTGAGCAAGGTATGCAATAATCATGCCAAAGTACTCTATCAGGTACTACGACTACAGGATGAGATGCATAACAATAAATGCTGAGCATAGGATAAAATATTATCTACACGGAATATCAACGTAGAAAAATAACCGGTGTCCATCAAATACACCCAAATCCCAGTAAAAACTCAGGCGCCATCACTCTAATCAGCCCTCAAATCCTATAAATCTCATGGAATCGTGAGTGCCCAACATCGGCACTGGAAAATATCATGAAATAATCGTGTCCAGCATCGACACGCAAATTATCATGTATCGGGCTCCGTCAGCCCGGATTGGCCCATGGGCCCCGTCTGCGGAATCGACCCTCGGCCCCGGTAGTACGGGTCGGCCCGTATCCATCTCTCAACCCTGCTCAGTATCCTCCGGATAACCTCCAGGTCCAACCAATCACCGGTAGGTAGTAGTCCCACTGCCAGGCTCATCATCATCCACACGAAATCTCTATCTCGCCCCGGGCTACCATACCGGGTCCACCATGTACCCGCAAACGGATCGTCCTCCTCCTCGAATCGGGTTTCACATGTCTTACGTCTCAGAATCGAGAAAACGCATGGTGGACGCACTGAAATATCATATCAAGAGAAACCGGGCTTTCAAAACAGTGCACATTTTCTTAAAATAATGCCACGGTTCTCAAATCCAGAAATCAGAGGAAATCCAAAACTCAATGCGTAAATGCATGCAATGTGACGTATGCCACTAAGGGTAAAAAGGGAAAACCGCACTTTTAAATGGATCCAGTTTTTGAAAATATCTCATGCGGTTCCCATTTTCTAGAAATCAAAGCCAGTACCATCCATGTATATGAAATATGTATGTATGTAGATATGGATGTGCAAGTGGATATATACACAAATATGAATGTACCAATGTATATGTGCACCAATATGGATATACAATATGAATGTGCACAATATGGATATATCAATGTACGTGTGCACCAATGTGGATATACAATGTCTATATGCGCAATATGGATATACCAATGTATGTGTGCACCAATGTGGATATGCAATGTGTATGTGCGAAATATGGATATATCAATGTATGTGTGCACCAATGTGGATATACAATGTGTATGTGCGCAATATGGATATATCAATGTATGTGTGCACCAATGTGGATATACAATGTGTTTGTGCGCAATATGGATATATCAATGTATGTGTTTGCTAATGTGCGACAGAGTCAAGTCTAAACATCAATGATGCGGTAATCAAAATGATGTATGGTTCGTAGCAATCCTATAGTGCGAGTGTCATGGTAATCACTAACGGTGTGAGTGTAACATACAAATAGTGTTCGTGCAGCTTGAACCATTAGTGACAGTGCGGTGTTATATAACTATCATTTCTATATGCAACAAAAGATGGGTGCGCTATAATAGTACATATGCACAAGCAATATACATATAAATATATACGCGACTACAGCATCCTATTAGGCCCTGACGCTTAACGCCTTACGGGCGAGTTCCCCGTAGATGTTAAATCTACTCACCTGGTCTCGTGCTAAGTGTAGCCGACTACTTGCTTCCCTTTCCTCGCAGCGTCCGACATACCCGCCTACGAACCTAGAAATTACACAAAGAATACACATAAGCTAAAATCCTGCAAAAACGCGATATTAGAACCAAACGAGAAACTTGCGTCGCGAACTAAACGCGTGTGTATACGTGACGTGTATGCATACGCCAAAAAAACCAACGCGACACGCTGTGACACATAGCGCACCAACTCAACTCGTATCGTACGTGCCGCGCAGGTCCCGCTATGCTAAATATAGGTAAACGGTCCCAGATTTAATCTGGAGCAAAAACAAGAAAATCAAACAAGACCAAACATCTTATAATATCTACAGACAGCTACCTGCAAAATTCCAACACAAACCCATAAAATAGGGCCGCCTACTATAGGGGTCATATCGTCCAAAAAAGGGTGAAAATGGTCCAGGTTTCTACACTATCTTCCTAGCACAATTCATAGCCTAGTGTATATGTTTGCTTACACAAATTTCTACCCTAAATACAGCAGATTCTATGTATCATAAACTTTAGTTTAAAACCATTTTAAAACACTTAGCTTGCAACAATAGGGTGTACAAGTGATATTAGGTGAAATTACTTGACTTAAGTGATACCACCAGCACAAATTAGAGCTGATCTAACCCTAAAAACCCTGATTTACCCTACTCTCCAACTAAACAATCATTTTATCGTCAAAGTCCACAAAACACTAAAACTAACCCAAACTCTCCCAGATTTCTACCTGCTGTAAGTGCACGGCGGCGCCCCGGCCGTCAATCCGACGGCCAAATGCGGAAACGGTGATAAACTTTAATTTTGCGAACTTAGCAAACCGGCACCACCGCGCATTAAACCCTGGATCGGGCCATTAAACTAGTTCTAGCTAACTACAAGATGGGAAGAGATATACCGAGTGATCCGAGTCCTCCGGTCTTCTCGTCGTCGTCCCGATCTTCTGCGGAAACTCCGGCCGTCTCCTCCTCGCCGGAAGGGCACCACATCGCCTGCATCTTTTACGGGCTCCCACCTCAATACCGAGGCAACTCGGGCGTGAAGTTGGCTGACCGACGCGTCCAAGATTTGCTGTAGAATGTGTAGTGTAGAGGCTATGTCTCATTTGGGGTTTTGTTGCCTTTGAAGATGATGGAGGAATCAAGATAAGAAAAATGGTGCCTGCATTTTTCTTAACATGAAAAGAGATCAAAATGCTACACACTCAAAAATGAAGCTCTCTTCTTCTTCTCTCAAATGTGTTCAACCCTTATCAAATGAGAAGGGTGGAGGAAAGAATACATAAGCAAGAGGGAGGTGAGTGTAGGAAAAGAGAGAGGGTGACCATATCCAAACACCATCATAACAAACTCACATCAACTACTAATCACCTCAAATCAACAAAAAGCAAGTGATGATGATAGAAAAGAATGGTATCAAAAGATGCTTTCATAATTAATACATTTGCATGAAACCCCTCCACAATGTGTTATTTGCAAACTTGCAAATAACCCCCTCCATCGAAAAAGTCCGGCCGGGAAAGAACAAAGGAAAACCGGCCGGAACGGAATGCAAACTGGCAACTCCAGAAAACTGGTCCCGTAATAAATTACAGGAAAACCCCGATACTGTGCATACACACCCGCATCTGTATTCCGTCCGGATACAAATGCAATGAGACAAAATCTGCACTGTACTATACTAGGATCCGGCTTAAACCAAAGCGGCTAGTAATATCCGTTCAATCCTGATCCGTGCAATACCGCACGTATCCGATCGAACCTTGCCATATATCTATACGGCCTATAGTACTAACCGTCCGATCCTGATCCGTGCAATACCGCACGTATCTGATCGGACCCTGCCATATCTCCATACGGCCTCTACAGCGTTTCGCCCGAAAGCTTGAGTAACTGAAAGTGTGGTGGACTCTAAAGACTCGTCAATACTATGGCTGTGGATTTAACCACTAGCACGTCAGAGGTATAAGCCAATACGTGACGGGCCACCAGCTATTGACCAAAAGGGACGTCGATGAGCGAACTCATCCTGACACCCTACTGAGCCTGTCAGTGACAATATCCGTACAGTCCGGTCCGTTCGTTTACGAGCATCGCATGGCGGGCCTAGGGGGTTGGTAAAAGTCAGACCCCCAAAAGTGGTACAAGTCGTGTCGGAGTGTAGCCCAGAACACCCTGAGATACTACTGGAATACCTACCAGTAAATCTCCTGCCTTGGCCAAGGACTTCGTGTAATGGCTCTCCTAGACACAGCGCGACCTCACCCCTAATACCGGGAGAGACGAACCCCTGAAGATCCGCTCACTGCCTCCATGTGGCTCGGGACTG
The DNA here is from genome assembly GCA_030015575.1 of Agapanthus africanus. Taxonomy (NCBI): domain Eukaryota; kingdom Viridiplantae; phylum Streptophyta; class Magnoliopsida; order Asparagales; family Amaryllidaceae; genus Agapanthus; species Agapanthus africanus. Next base: position 350,777,881 of record CM057350.1, on the reverse strand, counting down.
TACCCAACTAAAACCTGTTTGCACGACTCCTTTGAGCCGTGGTAGGGTAGTAATCAAAGCACAGTGGGAACTCACACGAGACAAATGACGATCCCCAGGTCGATGAACTAACCTGTACACATATCACCTAGGAACTGCTATCTGACGTCAGGTATAAGACCAACTAGCATGTTCCCGGCGAGTCCTGTCCGGTGTACTCATAACCCAATGAGCACCTGTATACATCTTAGGTGAACCAACTGACACCAGTGGCTTGTGAGACCGGCCACCGCCCCTCGTCGGGGTCTCGACTGTATACACTAATCTACTCTGGAGTATCGATGCCCTGTCTCGAAACTCCCACGACTAGGGACCTTTTAAGGATGTGCTTATAGACCCCAGCTCCCACTTATATGATCGCCCTCATACTGCTGGTGGTCAAGCAAGAATCCTAGGGGTTCTATCAACGTGCAATAGTGACCTGTCAGGTCACCTAAAGCAGTACACGATGATAAAGATAAACCAGATAGCATACTATCATCTCGAGTAAGACTGTCGTACCGGGATAGGTCCTCCCTCAATCATTGCAATCACGTGCCTGTGATCCAATAATTGACTCTGAGGGCATTATCTCCAACAATCTCCCACTTGCACTCAAGGCTAATTATTGCGATGTCGCATACTCACAGCCCGTGTGATACCGAACACCCAACTCCTCTACTAGTCAGTCTCACAAATCCCGTTTGTGAAACTATTGCGGTCGAGGAATAGCCTCAGCGAGTGGATCCGCCTTGATGTTTCTTTCTATGTCTCTCTATATCTCAAGTTCGCGGAGAAAGCCACCTCCCGAAATGAGCAATACCTGTCTTAGAATGTCTGGATGTCTGATGGGACTTAGCTCATAAAAGAACTCCAAATCCAAACTTCTTAGACTGTATCGTCAACTGAACTTAATCAGTATCCTGCGCCATGGCCTCCCTCAGTATTGCCTTGGATCACCTGTCCAAAATACGGCCCCTCGTCAGAAGGAAAACTATAACTCTGACAACCTCCTTGTCGTCCATGTCACCTTGGAAGCCTGGAATGATAACTGTCTCCCAAATGAGGCTGTCGTTATCATATCCCTAGAACATCCACTTATGTTCTAAAACTGCTTCCGACTGTTTCTCCAGGATTGGATCAATGTCAACTTATTGCATCTAGTGCAAGAACAACATCTGGTGTGGTACTTGACATCTCATGATTGACTCAATTGCCTAAGCAAGTGATCTGCCAATCATGCACATCCCTCTCTACTTTAGTCTATAAGACACCTTTAGAGAGGGTGACTCCATCACCTGCAGGTACACTACCGTACCAGGAGTCGTCCATTCTAAATACTCTTAGAATGCTGTCAAAGTACCCTGATTGGGAAACCATCCAATCTAAAACCATAGATCTAGTAACCAGTATGTCTGATATAATGTCCAAGTCCCATGTGGAGAAAACACTGTGTGACGACCAAAGTATAACCGATCGTAGTATAGGAATATCACTTCCTACTCTGTGTATGTCATCCAAATACCAGGATATCACACCCTACTACCTTCTCAACAGATCCATCCCCTATTCTGATGACGTCAAACCTATGACTGTCACATCAGAAATAGATGATCTATCTCCGCTATATCTGCTTTAGTCTATAAATAGACATAAGCCTGATGTCCACCAATGCTTCCGCTGCTCCCACTGACTACGACAACCCTCTGGCAGAGTCATATAGATGTGCACTTCTAAAGCTAGTTTAGAACGACGCTATACTCATCCTCCTGCCGGGTCTCGCAGCCTGGAACAACAACAATGGCAAGTGTGGGTAAACATGAACTTCCCTGTCACCGTCCTCGAGGCTACCGGAGTACCTCTCGGGTGCCTGAAGTTACCCACCGTATCTGCGGAGTGGCCAATGGAATGTCAAATCAGATTGAATCTTTAGGTTCCTTATCAAATCTTCAGTAATCGTTTGCGGTTCTGGAATCACTTCCAGTTCTACCATACTCCCACTTCTGTTTTTGAAAAAATCCATTTTTAATAAAACTGTGGCGAGTCTAGAACAATATTACTATTGATCTTTCTTATGGTAGAAAGTCAACCCTCGTCATAGCCTGGGTCAACCCACAAACAGCCATTACAGAAACGTGCCTTGAGTTATCCAGAGTCTGGTTTTAATCATAAGCCGGACAACTCCCCGTACCTTAACAATGTTAAGATATGAACTGTACTATATCCAATATAGAACTAGAGGCACTGATTTAATTAAACCAGATTCAAATCATGCAGCTATCTCCAGTGCATGTCAACTAAATGGAAGGAGGCTGATCAGCGTTACTCAACTTAGGAATGCTTCCAATTATGAGTAACCTGAAAGAGAAGCAACTTCTCTTTATCATTACTATCAACTGAATACCATACATAAGTATCTACATCTTCGATCACTTTGAAGAATCCCGATACTTGCTACACCTGGTTCTCTACTCTATTCAAATACCTATAACTCCTCAAAACCTAGACCCTGTGTTTCTACGAAACACATGTCTAAGAACTAGAGAAGTTAAAAGTAAACAGAATATAGTATGAGGACCAACCCCTCTGTCCTAATGGACACTGGACAACATACAATACTCTGTATAAGTCCGCTGAGTCTAACAACTCTTTCACTGTGTGTCGTAGGTTGAAAACTGTACTTATGGTTATGAAGAATTACACCGCTGTTTAATGCTCCTTACCTAACCATCCACTGATATAGGTAAATGTCATCGACATAATATCAAAAGGTGTATCTCACTCTATGAAAATAGACGTACAGATATATCAATTTGAAATTGGTGCACAACAGCGGATATTCAGAACCAAATATTTGCCGACCGGCAAACAGCCCAGGTGATCTCCTCAAATATCACCGATTACAACGAATCCCGATATAATGAGGATGATCACCCTATTCCCAATAACTTACTCCCACTCATCATCTGTAAAACCATACAGATATGAGAATCAAACCTGGTAAATACATACCCTGGAGCAAGTGTCCAATCGGGAAATCAGTTTTCTTTTAACAGTACACAGTTGAACTGAAACATTGAAATGTTTCGATGGAGTATCCTGGTATTCCTAGTAATGCCTCTACCATTATCTAGATTCATAACTATGACCGTATAATTCTTTGCCACCTTTCCAAATCCCTTTATTATGTCTTTAGTCATTACCTTCTGCACACCCCTTAGGCCAAATGGTTTTCTTCCTTCCCTACCATTCGGCACCAGCCTATGGTTTGGAAAAAAACTATCCAGTAAGCATAATGGGTGTACTGTCCTAGTCCTAGGAGCACTCGCAATGCGAGACAAGGTGAAAATAAAAGACAACTGAATAAACCTTATTCATATTTCTCCTAGACCAGAATCCATCCCCGAACTGGAACAAGTTCCTTTCGAGTTCGTATATAACCATACGATGGAGTATCCAATAAACTGTGGATCTTCGTAGTGATACGGAGTGTCCTGGAGAAATACAAAGGTGATTTAGGATTGGCGAAGAAATACATGGTTTGATCGTGAATATCAGTCGCAATTTACTTTGCCCTCTTACTAATCCCTTGCTTTGTCTTAATCTTAATACCTTCTGTATACCGCTTAGGCTAATTGGTTTTCTTCATTCCCTACCGGTCGGCACCAGCCTAAGGTTTGGAAGAAGACTATCCAATTTGCATAATAGGTGTACTATCTCCTAAACCAAGGAGTACTCACAACTTGAGAGAAGGTAAAAGGGAAAAGACAACTGAATAAACCTTATCCGTTTTCTCCAGAACCGGAAACCATCCTCGAATTCCTTCGAGTTCGTATCTAACCATACGATAGCTTTTTCCAATGGATGTGGACGTTTGTAGAAATATGAGGTGTCTTGGAAAAAAGGGTAAAAGTAGGAGTGGCAATAAGGTCTGCAACGCTGACAATCCAAAAGCCAGTGTAAAGAAGGTTCGGTTAATTTGGTCTCTGAGTCATAGTCTTAGGGTCGGGTCAATGGTCGCTGCCAAGAGAGAGAGAAAAGAAACACTCAGCGTGCACTCTAACCAAGATCAGAATGGTTACCAATTTATCTAATCTGGAAACCTCCCACTGTGCCTCAAATTCTCCTCCAAACCTGAAAGAAGAATTAGTCGGGGTCACCCGAGGAGTAAACCAACTCATCAGTGGGAATCGGGATCCAACTATCATCGCATGATAACGTGACGGAATCCGCTCATGGTATCACACTCCAGAAGGTATGCGCATATCTGGCAAGTTTCAGTTCTTTTGAAACTCCCGATGTGATTTTTACCCCATGCGCTTATGACCTTGACTTTGGCCAACAAATCATAAGTCACATGTCAAGTTCTGCCCGTCATTCTCCAGGTTAATTTGAGCCCACCCGTACAAGCCCTTGACTTTGGCCAACAAGGCTATACGACTGCCCCAAACCAACGCATCTATCTATGCTGCATATGAATAACCAACAGCTACCAAACACTGTGCCTTGACTTTGGCCAACAAACACAGCTTGAATACTATTGACTACCCATATGAAACGACGGAGGGCTACGAATGGTTTCTGGCGAAAACCTTTAACGTAATGAACTTGATATCGTTGAAGGAACGGATAGCTTTTTAGAAAATATAGTAACGAAAACCTTTAATAAAGAGGTCACTCCCGGTGAAGGGATCTCGGCTCTTTCCCCGTAGAATGGGGTGCAGGATATTCTAAATGAATACCACGATGCAAAGCAAAAGTAATCGGCTATAGTGAAGTTAATGCCCTGACGCAAACTTCTGTCCAAGGGGTCACTCCCGGTGAAGGGATCTCGGCCCTTGCCTCGTCGACTGAGGAGCAGGATATTCCAAATGAATACCACGATGCAAAACAAAAGTGAACGTCCTTGCAATAACAGCTTTTTGAAAAGTGTTCCAACAACATCAGAATAGGTTTGTTTTAACTTGCATTGATCCGAATCAATGCAGTCCCATCAATTGATCACACCACAAAGAACGAAAATATACTGACGTACGTATATGCCATCTGCATTCGCCACTGGGTCCCGTCATCACCCGTTAGGTTAGCTAACTAACGGCAGAGCGGGGACTGAACTAGTGCGGATGAAAAACATATACAACATCTACTAATATATATACCAATATATATAGTATTTCGCTCAAGGCGTGAATAAAATGCAACATCACAGAAATGTACAGCATCACAGAACAATACAGATATCTGGGATCCCCGGGTTTCACAGAGCCACTACTGAAACCCGACGTTCCCCTGGTCGTGTGGATAGCCTGTGCAATGAAATCCTAGACCCCTACGGGCGCGGCAAGTCACCCGCCAAAACCTGAAGCGAGGCAGCCCCCTTCAGCACCGTGAATGGACCACCCAGCACTTCACGGAATCCGGTAACTCGGGCAACCCTCTTGGGTCAACCTGTACCCCCTACGAGTGCGGCGAATAGCCCGCCAATTCTAGAGCGAAGCCCCCTCCGTCCCAATGCCATGAGATGCGGGCTTGTTGCCCTCCAGAACCCGGCTATCCGTGCACCCCTCCGCGGGGCAATCCTAGTACAGAAAGTAAAATATACATACAATGGGTACATCGACCGCAACCAGGTCGTGCCCCAAAAGAATAATACAAACAGGCAGTGACGGAAGTCCACATGTCGGACGCTCGCCCCGCAACATCAAATGTACATAATACAACAGAAACAGTACTAGCATTGCATCCAGGCTATCCCCACGACCGATCCGCAACATCACAGCAAAACACAGAACATCAACGTGAAAGTCACGTTCGCAAATCCGTCTAACCGTGCTATAGCAGTTAGACCGGATTTACCGATCGAGTGACATTCACGGTCGCAGTTATAATGTAAATACTGTGAAAAATGAGTTTAAAATATCCGATCGATCAAAAATTAACAAGTGGGCCCCCAAGCAATACTGTAGCACTCACAGAAAATCTGGGCCCAATTTTAATATTCCAAAACCCCCAAAATCATCCCAGAAGCCCACTGGAAAAAATTGATGCAGCGAGGACACCAATGTGCGGCGGAACCGCGGCCCAAGGGGGGGTTTGGCCGCGGTTCCGCGCTTCAGTGGTCGATTCACTGTATCGAATTTTTACAGAAGTCTTAGAATTTCATGTACATCAGTTTTCTACAACCTGAAAAATTTTTAGAGCCAGAAAAAATTCGACAGAAAACTGATGTGAGGAAAATGTGGTTTTTTGGAATTTTGGTCGATCGGAAATGCAAACACATCTAACAAAGCTAGACGAAGTTAATGGCGAGTCTCTGATACCACTGTAAGTGCACGGCGGCGCCCCGACCGTCAATCCGACGGCCAAATACGGAAACGGTGATAAACTTTAATTTTGCGAACTTAGCAAACCGGCACCACCGCGCACTAAACCCCGGATCGGGCCATTAAACTAGTTCTAGCTAACTACAAGATGGGAAGAGATATACCGAGTGATCCGAGTCCTCCGGTCTTCTCGTCGTCGTCCCGATCTTCTGCGGAAACTCCGGTCGTCTCCTCCTCGCCGGAGGGGCACCACATCGCCTGCATCTTTTACGGGCTCCCACCTCAATACCGAGGCAACTCGGGCGCGAAGTTGGCTGTCCGACGCGTCCAAGATTTGCTGTAGAATGTGTAGTGTAGAGGCTATGTCTCATTTGGGGTTTTGTTTCCTTTGAAGATGATGGAGGAATCAAGATAAGAAAAATGGTGCTTGCATTTTTCTTAACATGAAAAGAGATCAAAATGCTACACACTCAAAAATGAAGCTCTCTTCTTCTTCTCTCAAATGTGTTCAACCCTTATCAAATGAGAAGGGTGGAGGAAAGAATACATAAGCAAGAGGGAGGTGAGTGTAGGAAAAGAGAGAGGGTGACCATATCCAAACACCATCATAACAAACTCACATCAACTACTAATCACCTCAAATCAACAAAAAGCAAGTGATGATGATAGAAAAGAATGGTATCAAAACATGCTTTCATAATTTATACATTTGCATGAAACCCCTCCACAATGTGTTATTTGCAAACTTGCAAATAACCCCCTCCATCGGAAAAGTCCGGCCGGGAAAGAACAAAGGAAAACCGGCCGGAACGGAATGCAAACTGGCAACTCCAGAAAACTGGTCCCGTAATAAATTACAGGAAAACCCCGATACTGTGCATACACACCCGCATCTGTATTCCGTCCGGATACAAATGCAATGAGACAAAATCTACACTGTACTATACTAGGATCCGGCTTAAACCAAAGCCGGCTAGTAATATCCGTTCGATCCTGATCCGTGCAATACCGCACGTATCCGATCGAACCTTGCCATATATCTATACGGCCTATAGTACTAACCGTCCGATCCTGATCCGTGCAATACCGCACGTATCTGATCGGACCCTGCCATATCTCCATACGGCCTCTACAGCGTTTCGCCCGAAAGCTTGAGTAACTGAAAGTGTGGTGGACTCTAAAGACTCGTCAATACTATGGCTGTGGATTTAACCACTAGCACGTCAGAGGTATAAGCCAATACGTGACGGGCCACCAGCTATTGACCAAAAGGGACGTCGATGAGCGAACTCATCCTGACACCCTACTGAGCCTGTCAGTGACAATATCCGTACAGTCCGGTCCGTTCGTCTACGAGCATCGCATGGCGGGCCTAGGGGGTTGGTAAAAGTCAGACCCCCAAAAGCGGTACAAGTCGTGTCGGAGTGTAGCCCAGAGCACCCTGAGATACTACTGGAATACGTACCAGTAAATCTCCTGCCTTGGCCAAGGACTTCGTGTAATGGCTCTCCTAGACACAGCGCGACCTCACCCCCAATACCGGGAGAGACGAACCCCTGAAGATCTGCTCACTGCCTCCATGTGGCTCGGGACTGTACCCAACTAAAACCTGTTTGCACGACTCCTTTGAGCCGTGGTAGGGTAGTAATCAAAGCACAGTGGGAACTCACACAAGACAAATGACGATCCCCAGGTCGATGAACTAACCTGTACACATGTCACCTGGGAACTGCTATCTGACGTCAGGTATAAGACCAACTAGCATGTTCCCGGCGAGTCCTGTCCGGTGTACTCATAACCCAATGAGCACCTGTATACATCTTAGGTGAACCAACTGACACCAGTGGCTTGTGAGACCGGCCACCGCCCCTCGTCGGGGTCTCGACTGTATACACTAGTCTACTCTGGAGTATCGATGCCCTGTCTCGAAACTCCCACGACTAGGGACCTTTTAAGGATGTGCTTATAGACCCCAGCTCCCACTTATATGATCGCCCTCATACTGCTGGTGGTCAAGCAAGAATCCTAGGGGCTCTATCAACATGCAATAGTGACCTGTCAGGTCACCTAAAGCAGTACACGATGATAAAGATAAACCAGATAGCATACTATCATCTCGAGTAAGACTGTCGTACCGGGATAGGTCCTCCCTCAATCATTGCAATCACGTGCCTGTGATCCAATAATTGACTCTGATGGCACTATCTCAAACACCTGCAAACAATTAAAGAAAATAAAAAATACCAAATACTGTAAAACTAACACAGAGATCACCCTGAAAAACACCAACACCCAAAGCACAGGAGGGGGCCGGCGACGCCGGAAATACTGGGGATGTCACCGGAATTTTGGGAAGGGAAAGGGCTTGGATTTCAACACACTAGCCTAAAATGCCTGCACACTAATCTGTATATGTTTGCTGAACTAGAAAATGACTATAGATAAAGCAGATCACTGATATCCTACAGTTTGCTTCAAAACCGTATTTTAAAATTTCCAGTTTGTGACTTTAAGGTGTTTTAGCGAACTATAGTGATACCACTGGGTTTAAACAGCAATACTAACACTTGATTAGGTTCCTTAAGCTATAATAACCCTAACTTAGCTTAAACCCTGCTTAAATCACAAAACTAGCTCTAAAACCGCATTAATCACTTACCGAAGCTAAAATAACGACATGCAAGCAAAGAAAACGGTTGAGTTTAAGAAATTATACCTCATTAGATCCTAGGTGCAAGAAGAAGAGAAGGAGGAGCTGTTTCTGCTGCTTGGTGCTGCTGCTGCTTGCTACTACTGCTGCTGTATGCTGCTGCTGCTGTATGCTGCTGCTGCTGCCTGGTGCTGCTACTGCTGCTGCTTGTGCTGCTGCTGCTGGGCTGCTGGGTGTGTGTATGTGAATGAGAGGGAGAGAGAGTAGTGAGAATGAGTGTGTGAGGCAAAATAATTGATTTGAAAAACAATGAAAAGAGAGTCAACCCCCTCTCTCTCCTCATTAAATGCAAGCATGGCTCAAGCCATCATGCGCTCTCTCTCTCTCCAATCCAAGTCAACTCCCAAAACATCACAAATTAAGAAAAAAACTAATACACTAATTAACTCAAATTAACTAATAAGAATGGGTTAGTCCACCATGGTTACTAAACATGGTTTAACCCTATTTTACATGCACGTGTGTGCAAGTCTAAATAATTTCTAATAAAATATTCATTAATTTTGATAAAATATTTGAAAATCGTTTTAGTAAACTTTTTACTAAAAACCACACAATAAAGTATAATTAGCCACTAATCACGTTCTAAGGTGTTATATCGGGGTTATAAATGAATAGACTAGTCTACTCTGGAGTATCAATGCCCAGTCTCGATACTCATGCAACTAGGGACTAATTAAGGATGCACTTATAGACTACCCAGCTCCAACAAGTATGATCGCCATCATAACGCTGGTAGTCAAGCAAGATCCTACGGGCTTTATTAACATGTGGTCGACATATATAATATATGCACATGTTAAGATAAAGACAAAACATAATAGTATACTACTGTATCGAGTCTTTATCAATATGTGCAAGCTGGATAAAACATTAATAGAAATAAATACACATATCCTGACAAAGACAAGTCAAATAATATACTATATACTGAGTAAGATTGTCCTGTACATACATATCCCCAGTATCCATATGTATACATATACAATACTGGCCTCTAGGCCATACATATCCAACAATCTCCCACTTGCACTAAAGGCCATAAATTGGCATACTGGATACCCAACGTCTGCACTAAGGCCAGTTGTTGGCGTACCGCATACCTAACATATAAAAAAGTCGCTCAAACTGCGCTTGAGGGAGGGCCTTAGTAAATGGATCCGCCGTGTTCTCTTTCGTATCAACTCTCCGGACCTCGATCTCCTGGCGATCAATGATCTTCCTAATCAGGTGATACCGTCTTAAGATGTGTCTGGATTTCTGATGGGACCGTGGTTCCTTCGCTAAAGCTATAGCCCTATTGTTATCACAATACAAAGGTATCGGATCAATAATGGACGGAACCACCTGATGTTCAGCAATGAACTTCTTCATCCAGACCGCTTCTTTTGCGGCATCGCTTCCAGCAATGTATTCAGCCTCCATCGTCGAGTCTACGACGGTGTCCTGTTTGGAACTCTTCAAACACATCGCCCCTCCTTTGAGGGTAAACACAAAATCCGAGACAGACTTGCTGCCATCCTTGTCACTCTGAAAGCTGGAATCGGTAAAGGACTCAACCCTGAGGTCTCCATTACCAAAAACTAAGAACATCTCCTTAGTACTCTCAGGTACTTAAGAATGTTCTTTATTGCTGTCCAATGGTTCTCACCTGGGTTTGAATGATACCGTCTCACCATGCTTAGCGCATAACCCACATCTGGTCTTGTACATAACATCGCATACATTATAGATCCTACCGTCGAAGCGTAAGGTATAGCGCTCATGCGAACTCTCTCCTCGTCAGTCTTGGGAGACATCTCCTTGGAGAGGGTGATTCAGTGCAATGCGGGTGTGTTACTACGCTTGGAATTTTTCATACTAAATCTCTTTAGTACAGTCTCTATGTACCTGGACTGTGAAAGTCCTAACAATCTCTTGGATCTATCTTTGCAGATCTTGATCCCCAGAATGTACGTGGAATCGCCTAGGTCCTTCATGGAGAACCTTTATGATAAGAACAACATGATCGATTGTAGCATAGGAATATCATTTCCTATCAAAATAATGTCGTCCACGTACAAGACTAGGAATACGACAGTTCGTCCTACAATCTTCTTATAAATACATGGCTCATCCTCGTTTTTGATGAAGTCAAATTCTTTGACTGTTTCATCAAAATAGATGTTCCAACTCCACGATGCCTGCTTTAATCCATAAATGGATTTGAGCAACTTGCACACCTTCCTACTGCTCCCACTTTCTATAAAACCTTCTGGCTGATCCATATAAACACACTCTTCTAAACTTCCGTTTAGAAAAGCCATTCTTACGTCCATCTGCCAGATCTCATAGTCATGGAAGACAGCAATGGCAAGTAGGATTGGAATGGATTTGAGCATAGTCACTGGAGAAAAAGTTTCGTCATAGTCCAGTCCTTGTCTTTGACGAAAACCTTTTAAAACAAGTCTAGCCTTATAGGTTTCCACCTGTTCATCTACACCAATCTTTTTCTTTTAGATCCATTTGCATCCAACGGGTTTTAACCTAGGTGGAGCAACGTCCAGGGTCCACACTTTATTGGCATACATGGAATCCATTTCGGATTGCATAGCATCCAGCCATTTATCAGAGTCCCTACTGATAATGGCCTGCCTGAAACTAGTAGGATCATCTTCTTCCAAGATGCAATCCTATCGATCCCCATCTATGAGAAAACCGTAGTATCTCTCGGGCGGATGATAAATCCTAATAGATCTATGGAGTGGCTGAGGTTCGTCGGGTATTGCTTAATCTAGGGGTTCTACCAAATCCACTGTTACAGTTTGTGTTTCCTGAATTTCTTCCAGTTCTACCATACTCCTACTAATTTCTTTAGCAAGAAATTGCCACTCTAAAAAGGTTGCATGATGAGCAACAAACACCTTCTGTTCCTTGGTGTGGTAGACCAGATACCCCCGTGAATGCTTAGGGTATCCCACAAACTTACACAATACAGACCTTGCCTCTAGTTTATCTGGGTTCTAATTTTTAACAAAAGCAGGACACCCCCATATCTTAATGTAATCAAGACATGGTCTCTTCCCACTCTATATTTCATATGGTGTGGTAGGCACTGATTTGGACGGTGCTCTATTCAATATGAATGCAGCTGATTCAAGAGCAAACCCCGAGAAAGAAAGAGGCAACTCTGCATTACTCATCATGGAGCGAACCATGTCTAATAGGTACGGTTCCTCCGCTCCGATATATCGTTGTGCTGTGGTGTATACGGAGGAGTAAGCTGAGAGTGAATACCGCTATCTTTTAGAAAGTCCCGGAATTCCGTACTCAAATACTCCCCTCCTCTATCAGATCGGAGGATCTTGATACTTTTGCCGATCTGGTTCTCTAATTCGTTCTTATATTCATTGAATTTCTCAAAAGTTTCAGATTTGTGTTTCATAAGATACACATATCCGAATCTAGTAAGATCGTCAGTAAATGTGATGAAGTACGAGAACCCACCCCTTGCAAGTATAGACATCGGACTACATACATCACTGTGTATGAGTCCCAAGAGCTCTGCTGCTCTTTCTCCGTGTCCGGTGAACAGAGATTTGATCATCTTTCCCTTGAGACAAGACTGACAAGTTTCATAAGATGAAAATTCGAACGTATTCAAAAGTCCATCTTTATGCAACTTACTTAGTGTTTTCTCTCCGATATGACCAAGTCTACAATGCCACAAGTAGGATTCGTTCGTTTCTGAACTTTTCCTCTTGCTTGTGTTTTGTACATTGAGAACCGTGTTTTGATTTAGAACATAGATACCATTACACAGTGTACCTTCTGCAACCAATACCTGATTAAGGTAAATATTCATGATATTTCTATCAAGAACAAACTTATATCCATCTTTATCAAGTAAAGAAACTGATATGATATTGCAAACTATGGAAGGTACATAGTAGCAATTGTTCAAAATCATAGTATTGCTTCTTGGCAACACAAGGTGATATTCACCGACGGCTGCAACATTAACCTGTGCTCCATTCCCTACTCCGAGGGACATATCACTAGGTCCAACCATCCTACTTTTTCTCAGTCCCTGCAACAAATTACAGATATGAGATCTTGATCCTGTAACTAGTACCCAGGAGGTAGGACTGACCGAAAAAACAATTCTCAATAACAAAAACACCTGAAGAAGACACAATAGTTTACTTCTTCTTCGTTGGGGTCATCAAGGAATTCATGCAATCCTCTTTCTCTTGCTCACACTTATGACCGCCATCATAAGATAGAGCCAAACCGACATTCCCAGCCCCGAATAAGATTTCGGATCAGTCAAGCGATACATTTTATTATCTTGATTAGGGAGTGAAATGGTTGCTACTGTTGGCTATAGTGCCCTCAAGGAAATTATCATAGTCGCAGGCAGGTGATTATGATGATTAAGGGAGGACCTATACCGGTAGAACAGTCTTACTCGAGATGATAATATACTATCTGGTTTGTCTTTATCATCATGTACAACATTAGGTGGCATTGCAGATCACTATTACATATTGATAGAGCCCATAGGATTCTTTCTTGACTACCAGCATTATGATGCGATCATATACGTGGGAGCTGGATGGTCTATAAGCACATCCTTAAATGTCCATAGTCGTGGGAGTTTCGAGACTGAGCATCGATACTCCAGAGTAGACTAGTGTATACTGATCGAGACCCCGACGAGGGGCGTTGTCCGGTCTTACAAGGCATTGGTGTCAGTTTGTTCATCTAAGATGTATACAGGTGCTCATTGGGTTAGGAGTATACCGGACGGATTCGCCGGGAACATGCTAGTTGGTATTATACCTATTGTCAGATAGCAGTTCCCAGGTCACATGTATACAGGTTAGTCTATCGAACTGTGATCGTCATTTGTCTCGTGTGAGTTTCCACTTTGCTTTGATTACTACCCTACCACGGTTTAAAGATGTCGTGCAAACAGGTTTTAGTTGGATATAGTCTCGAGCCATATGGAGGCAGTGAGCAGATCGTCATGGGATTCGTCTTTCTCGGTATTGGGGGTTGATGTCGCGTTGTGCACTGGTGGCCATCACCAAAAATCCTTGGCCAAGGTAGTCAAGAATTACTGATTCGGATCAGTAGTTTCTCAGTGGGTGATGAGTTTCATATCGACACTAGATGTTGCATTATTAGGGGTTTTACTTTATCTACTCCCTAGACTCGATATGCGATACTCATAAGCGAACGGACCGGACTGTACGGATATTGTCACTGTCAGGCTCAATAGGGGTTTCAGGATGAGTTTGCTCATCGGCCTCCCTTTCGCTCAATACCTGAGTAGCCGTTACATACAGCTAGTGCCGCTGACGTGCTTGTGGTTAAACCCACTACCAGCGTTTTGACGAGTCTTTAGAGTCCTACACAGAGCGTTTCCCTGCTTCGGGCGAAACGATGTAGAGGCTGTATGGTTTTATGGCAGGGTTCGATCATATACGTGCACTTGTGCCATTATCATGAATCAGATGGATAATACTAGTGGGCTTTGGTTTAAGACGGATCCTAGTATTATATTGTTGGATTATTTTTGTCTCATTGTAGCCGTATTCTTCGGAATACGGATGCAGGTATGTATATATGGATGAGGGGTATTTTTGTAATATCTTACAACATTATTTTTAGAAGATTACACCTCATTATGTTTTAAACCTTTTTGGATTAAAAGGTTTATGAGGTGGAGGATAAGGTGTTTATTGCATTTTATTGTGGCATGGCTTAGTAGTGACTTATGATATTTCTAAGCATGCTTAGGTTTTTTGTTTGTTGTGAGATTTTTTTTGACCTGAGATATTTTGGGTTGACTTGAGATATTTTGGAGACATGGGATATTCATTTGGATGGCTCCATTATTTCTTGTAAAAAAATCTCACAACACACAAAAACACATAGCCATTATTCATTCTCTCTCCTACAACACTTTCATCCTCATGGCTTCTTCTTCCTCCTCCACCCTAACCCTCTCATATGTTGAGAAATCTTGGGAGTTTAGAGACAAATTAATCGTTCATTAGACTCTACATCATCTTGGCTATCTAGTTTGGCAAACTAGATAGCCTAGTTACTTCGGTTATGAAGTAAGAGCTCGTTTCATAAATCCTCGGGTGGATCATCTTCGATGGAGGGAGACTAGAGATCAAGCTTGATCATGGAGGCCTCTAGGAGCATGGGAAGGTGGTTGAAGACTGAAGGACATGGATCAATTCGGTATAATCACTCTAACCCTTTAGTTTAGCTCCTATGCATGTTTTTGTTATCTAAGGCTTATGGGTCGATCTGGGTTATCGGGTTGTTCCAGCGCCGGTTTTTGAAATTTTTGTTCCGCAATGGCCACGGTTTGATGGCCGGGGTGCTTGCATAACCCAACATGGTATCATAGACACTCCATAAGCCTTAGTTAATTCATTGCGACATTAGAAATCCGCCGTTTTTGTCGTGCAAAAACAACCGACAAAAACAGTTCCAAAAATTGAAAGTTTGAGATGTTTGCACACCCCGCGGGCTCACGGTTTGAACTGAGAAGCCGCGGGGTGGTGCATAGGCACTCTAAGGAACTACCGAGGGACTGAACGGCTGGCACCACTCCCCAAGACCACCACAAGGTGGTCTTGGCAGTGGGGACCCGAAACTGCCCCACCTTGGGCAGTTTCGGGTCTGCCTCACCCCCTGGCCACCTCGTGGTGGCCTCGGAGGTAAGGTACCCCGTCTAGGACCCCAACTCAAAGTTAATTTCTTTCTCTAACTCCCCGCAAAGATTCGGGCGCGTTTCGTTTTGATTCGGACTTCCGAATTGGCTTAAAACGGTCGATTTTTGCGAACTTTAGCTCACTATTTTTTTCATGGTTTTAGAAATTAGTTTAGTTTGCTAATTGCATGCGGAATTCTAATGTCGTAGTTTTCAGTACATAAATTACTATCTGTGACCGTGAATATTATTAGAGCGGTACAACTCGTCTAACTGCTATATGGTCTTTTAGATGGGTTTGCGAACGTGACATTCACGTTGATGTTCTGTGTTGTGCTGTGGTTTTGGCGGGATCGTCGTGGTGGATAGATTGGGTGCAATGGTGGTACAGTTTGGATTTATTTGTACATTTGATATTGTGAGGCAAGCGTCCGACATGTGTACTGCCATCACTGCCAGTATGTATATTATTTGTTTGGGGCACGACCGGGTTGAGGTCGATGTCACCGTTGTACATATTCTTTTCTTTTCTGTACTAGGATTACCCCGCGGTGGAGTGCACGGTTAGCCGAGTTCTAGAGGGAAATGGGTCCGCATCTCATGGTTTTGAGACGGAGGGGGCCTTACTCAAGAATTGGCGGGCTATTCGCCGCACTCATAGGGGGTACAGGTTGACCTACGGAGGGGTGCTCAAGTTACTGGATTCCGTGAAGTGCTGGGTTACCCACTCACTTTGTTGATTGGGGTTGCCTCACTTCTGGGATTAGCGGGTATCTTGCCGCGCTCGTAGGGGTCTAGGTTTTCTTTGCACAGGTTATCCACACGACCAAGGGTACGTCGGGTTTCACTTGTGGCTCAAAGGAATCCCGGGGCTCCTAGATTATCCGTTTGTTCTGTGATGCTTATCGATGTTCTGTGATGTTGAATATATCATGCCTGGGACAATTGTTATATATATATTTATATATATACTAGTAGATGTTGTATATGTTTTGCATCCGTGCTAGTCCAGCCCCCGCTCTGTCGTTATTTAAGTAACCTAACATGTGATGACCGGGCCCAGTGGCGAATGCGGATGGCATATACATACATTATATTTTTGTTCTTTTCTGGTGTGCTTAATTGATGGGACTGCATTGATTCTGATCAATGCAAGGAAAACAAACATATATAAGATGTTGTTGGAACCAAGTTTTTTAAAAACTGACATTAGAGACGTTCTCTTTTGCTTTGCACAGTGGTATTCAGTTATGAATATCCAGCACCTCATTCGACCAGGCAACAGATCCCTTCATCGGGAGTGACCCCTTAGAAAGAAGTTTGCGTCAGCGTAATAACTTCACTATAGTCGATTATTTTTGCTTTGCGTCGTGGTATTCAGTTTGGAACATCCTGCACCTCATTCGACGAGGAAAGAGCCCAGATCCCTTCACCAGGAGTGACCTCTTCAGCAAAAGTTTTCGCCAATATATATTTGTGAAACCACATTGATTCCTTCGACGATATCAAGTTCATTACGTTAATGTTTATTCGCCAAAAACCAGCCGTAGCCCTCCGTCATTTCAGACAGGTAGCACCTAGTATTCATGCTATGTATGTTGGCCTTCGTCAAGGCATAGTGTATGTTAGTTATGTGTCACTTTTCTGTTGCATGGATAGATGCGTTGGTTTGGGACAGTCGTACTACAATTTTGGCCTTCGTCAAGGGTATGTACGGGTGGGTTCAAATTTACCTGGACAATGACGGGTAGAACTTGACATGTGACTTATGATATGTTGGCCTTCGTCAAGGTCATAAGAGCATGGGGCAATAATCCAAATCGTGAGTTTCTAAAGAAACTGAAACTTGCCAGGCATGTGCATACCTTTTGGTGTGTGATAACTTGAGTGGCTTCCATCAAATTATCATACGATGATAGTTGGATCCTGATTCCCACTGATGAGTTGGTTTACTCCTCGGATGATTTTAGATGATCCTGACTAGTTCTTCTTTTGGGTTTGGAGGAGAATTCGAGGAAACAGTGGGAGCTATCCTGATTAGATAAAGTGATTAAAAATTCTGATTTAGCTTAGAGTGCACGTTGAGTGTTTCTTTTCTCTCTCTCTTTGGCAGCGACCATGTCCCGATCCTAGACTAAAACTCATGAACCAAGTTAACAGAACCTTCTTAAATCACAACGGCTTTTGGACTGTCATAGTGGCATATATCATTGCCACTCCTACTTTTACCCTTTGCATTTCTCCGGAACATTCCGTATCACTACGAAGATCTACATTTATTAGATATGAGCATCGTATAGTTGCATACGAACTCGAAGAAACTTGTTTCAGATTAGAGGATGGTTTCCAGTTCTGGAGAATTTGAATACGATTATTCAGTTGACTTTTCCCTTTACCTTCTCTCTGGTTGCGTGGGCTCCTGGTATTAGGAGAGTACACCTATTACGGTTATCAGATAGTTTTCTTCCAAACCATAGGCTGGTGCTGAAGGGTAGGGAATGAAGAAAACCAATTAGCCTAAGTGTGGTGTACAGGAGGTAACAAGTAAAGAAAAATAAAGAGATTAGAAAGAGGGCAAAGTAAATTGCGATTGCTATCATTCAGGACGAAACAGCGTATATCATCGCCACTCCTACTTCACCTTTGCATTTCTCCGGAACAATCCGTATCACTACGAAGATCTATATTTATTGGATACGCCATCGTATAGTTCATACAAACTCGAAGGAACTTGTTCCAGTTCGAGAATGGTTTCTGGTTCAGGAGAAATAGAATAAGGATTATTCAGTTGTCTTTAACCTTTACATTCTCTCAGGTTGCGAGGGCTCCTAAGATTAGGAAGGTATACCTATTACGCTTATTGGATAGTGTTGGGAATTCACCCGTGCGTGCAATTGCGTATGTTTTTGAATGTTTATGTTTTAATGAAACGGGATGCGCACGCGAGATCGTTCACGTTTTATTATTTATAACCGCAAGTGCACGGCGCGTTGTAGCGAGCCGGCATGCACGGGTCAATCCGTAGGGAATTGTGTATTACGTATTATGATTTAAGGTTCAACAAATTAATGAATTGGGTTGGTTGTCACTGTAAGTCTACGTTAGCGCCCCAGTCGTCGATCCGAGGCCAAAATGCGGAAACGAAAACGTTTTCTAAACTTGAAATCGGCGCTATCGCAGACTTTAATCCTGGATCAATCCATTAACCTATAACTAGCAAACTAGAGAAGGGTTAGAAAAGCTATACCGGTCGATCCGTGTCCTTCGGTCTTTGGCCACTAACCCAAGCTCCTCGCGGCATCTCCGATCTCCGGTCTCCTCGTCGGAAAGGGCACCACATCTTTGAATCCTTTTACGGGCTCCCGCTTCATCCGAAGCAACTCGGACACAAAGTTTGCTAGCCGACGTGTCCAAGGTGAAGTAGAGAATGTGTGTGATTACTTTGTGTCAAGCATCCATTGATTCTCAACACATGAGAGTGTATGGATGAGGTTGAAGATGATGTCATTAATGGAGATAGTGAGCTCAAGAAAGAAGGAGGAAGAAGAAGAGCTTTCTTTTGTTTCTTGTTGCAATGATAAAATGAGAGAGTGAGATCAAAAATACAAGAGCTAGCTATCATATGGCTTCCCTTCTCTCTCTCCTTATCATTTCAACTCACAAATAAATCAAATAATGTGACACATGCACAAAGAAAGAGACCATGAGTCATCACTTGTGCATGTGTCATAATTAATGCTCCTAATCATGACTTTGAGTTCATTATTTCCATTTGTAAACATTAACCCAAATATTTACAACAATAAAAAGGTACGGCAACATCTAAAGTTAACTCGTGACGGATCACAAGGATACCCCTTGTTAGTGTTTATGCCCTAGAAGGCCATTACTGTATCATACTAGTTTGTATATTACTTAATGGAAGCTTGGGATATTCACATGTGTATAACAGTCTTGCTAAACATGGTAGTATGCTACTTGGTTTTTCTATCTTAATATGTGAGTGTACGTATTGATAGAGCTCTTAGGATCTTGCTTGTCTACCAGCGTTGTGATGGCAGTCACACTAGTGGGGGCTGGGTAGTCTACAAGCACATCCTTATTCAGGTCCCTGGTCGTTGGATTATCGAGACAGAGCATCGATACTCCGGAGTAGACTAGTGTGTACGCTTCTCATCCCAGTTGGGGAGATGGTCTGTCCCACAGCCGTCAGTACGTCGTACTGGAGATAGTATGCAGGTGCTCGTTAGGTTACGGGTACACCGGACAGGACTCACAGGGAACTGTTGGTTGGTTTTATACCAGTCGTCAGTGAACAGTTCCCAGGTGACATGAGTACAGCATAGTCCGCAGACTTGACACTGCTACTTCGCCTCGAGTGTGTCCCACTGTTCTTAGATTGCTACCCTACCACGGCTCAAAGGAGTCGTGCAAACAGGTAGCAGTTGGGTGCAGTCCCGAGCACTTGGAGGCAGTGGCGGTTAGACAGGATTCGTCTCTCCCGGTATTGGGGGATGATATCGCGCTGTGTCAGAGAGCCATTACGCAAAATCCCTGGCCAGGGCAAGCGAGATTTGCTGGTAGGTTCCAGTAGTTTCTCAGGGTGTAATGGGCTTCACTCCGACACAACTTATACCGCTATTAGGGGACTGATGCTTGCCGCCCCCCTAGGCCCGATATGCGATAGTCTAAGACGAACGGACCGGACTGTATGGAGATTGTCACAGCAGGCTCAGTAGGAGTTCGGATGGGTTTCCTCATCGGCCTTCTTATCGACAACTACCTGGGGACCGTTACGTACAGCTAGTGCCGCTTGCGGTCTGTGGTTAAACCCACTGCCAGCGTAGTAGTCGAATCTCTAGAGTCCCACACAGAGAGTTTCCTACTCCAGGCGAAACGATATAGAGGTCGTATGGTTTTACGATAAAGGGTTCGGACGCAAAATGTGTGTTTACACACTTACGTCGTTTGGACAGTTTTTACCAGTCGGCTTTGGTTTAAGCCAGTTACTGGTATCCGGTTATTGGATTTATACAGTCTAAAGTTTTTTCGTATTTTTACGGATCGGAGGGGCGTTCTCGTAATTACGCGAGAAGCTTCTAGAAGATGGTGACTAAGGAGGTTTAGGTGGCATATACATTGAATGAGATTAGTGAGTCATGAGAGTGATTCATCATGGTCATTAATGCATCATAAATGCTTAATGACTCATGACAATGAATCACCATTAGATATTTGTGAAGCATGCTTATTCATCATGTATTATTCTTTTCTTCATAAAAGAGAATGCTTCATATTTATTATGATACTCAATAATCTCATCTCATTATTATCCTCACATTCTCTCTCCTCAAGCTCTCCCTCTTCAAATCCTAATCCTCACCCCTCATGTGTTGAGATCAAGGATTAGTTAGACTAAACAATCCATAACCATCACTCTATCTCAATCTATCTTCTTTGATTAGCAATCCAAGAAGGTTAGTTGCCTCAAGTTTAGAGGCTAAGCTTGGAGTTTTGCTCTCGGGTGGATCGTCTACTACAAAGAGAAAGCCGAGGAGGACAAGGAGATCGTAAAGACGAAGGAGTTGGTTCATTAGGTATAATCCCTAAACACAGTAGTTTAGAAACACTTTGTGTTTGGTTATTTATAGTTTAGCTTCGATTCAAGCGGTTAGTCGATGTTTGTTCACTAAACAAGTTCGTTTTTGAAAATTCCGCCTCCCCACAAGTACTGGGGTGTTGTACATCGACTAACACCCCTCACCTGTATATATATACCTGCATCCGCATTTCGACTGAATGCGAATGCAACGAGACTAAAATAATCCAACAAATCTAATACTAGGATGCGGCTTAAACCAAAGCCCACTAGTATGATCCGTCCGATCATGATCCGTGCACTACTGCACGTATATGATCGAACCCGGCCATATATCATACGGCCTCTACAACGTTTCGCCCGAAACTTGAGAAACTGTCTGTGGGGGACTCTAAAGACTCGTCAATATTTTGGCTGTAGATTTAACCACTAGCACGTCAGTGGTACTAGCTGTACATAACGGTCTACCAGGTATTGACCAAAAGGAAGGTCGATGAGCGAACTCATCCTGACACCCTACTGAGCCTGTCAGTGACAATATTCGTACAGTCCGGTCTGTTCGTCTATGAGCATCGCATGTCGGGCCAAGGGTGTTGGTAAAATTCAGACCCCCAAAAGCGGTACAAGTGGTGTCGGAGTGTAGCCCAGAACACCCTGAGATACTACTGGAATACCTACCAGTAAATCTCCTGCCTTGGCCAAGGACTTCGTGTAATGGCTCTCCTATACACAGCGCGATCTCACCCCCAATACCGGGAGAGACGAAACCCCTGCCGATCCGCTCACTGCCTCTATGTGGCTCGGGACTGTACCCAACTAAAACCTGTTTGGACGACTTCTTTGAGCCATGGTAGGGTAGTAATAAAAGCACAGTGGGAAATCTCACGAGACAAATGACGATCTCAGGTCGATGAACTAACCTGTACACATGTCACCAGGGAACTGCTATCTGACGTCAGGTATAATACCAACTAGCATGTTCCCGGCGAGTCCTGTCGTTTTACTCATAACCCAATGAGCACCTGTATACAATTTAGGTGATCCAACTGACACCAAAGGCTTGTGAGACCAGCCACCGCCCATCGTCGGGGTCTCGACTGTATACACTAGTCTACTAATGGAGTATCGATGCCCGGTCTCGAAACTCCCACGACTAGGGACCACTTTAAAAATGTGCTTATAGACTACCCAACTCTCACGTTTATGATCACCATCATACTGCTGGTAGTCAAGTAAGAATCCTAAGGGCTCTATCAATGTGCAATAGTGACCTATAATGTCACCTAAAGCATGTACACGATGATAAAGATATACAAGATTGCATACTATCATCTTGAGTAAGACTGCCCTATCGGTATAGGTCCACCCTCAATCATTGCAATCACGTGGCTGCGATTCAATAATTGACTTTGAGGGCACTATATCCAACAATCTCCCACTTGCCCTCAAGGCTAATTATTGTGATGTCGCATACTCACAGCCCGTGTGATACCGAACAACGAACTCCTCTACTATTTAGTTTCACAAAGCCCATTTGCGAAACTATTGCGTTCGAGGAATAGCCTCAGTGAGTGGATCCTCTCTGATGTTTCTTTCTATGTCTCTCTCTATCTCAATTTCGCGGAGAAAGCTATCTCCCGAAATGAGCAATACCTGTCTTAGAATATGTCTGGATATCTGATGGGACCTAGTTCATAAATGAACTCCAAATCCAAACTTCTTAGACTGTATCATCAACTGAACTTAATCAGTATCCTGCGGCATGCCTCCCTCGGTATCTGCTTGGACCACCTGTCCAAAATATTGCCCCTCGTCAGAGGGAAAACTATAACTCTGACAGTCACTCTATCGTCCAGGTCACCTTGGAAGCCTAGAATGATAACCGTCCCCCGAAAGAGGCTGTTGTTATCGTATCCCTAGAACATCCACTTATGTTCTAAAACTGCTTCCGAATGTTTCTTCAGGATAGGATCAATATCAACTTATTGCATCTGCTGCAAAAACAACATCTGGTGTGGTACTTGACATCTCATGATTGACTCAATTGCCTAAGTAAGTGATCTGCCAATCATGCACATCCCTCTCCCATTTAGTCTGTAAGACACCTTTAGAGAGGGTGACTCCATCACCTGCAGGTACACTACCATGCCTGGAGTCGTCCATTATAAAGCACCTTTAGAATGCTGTCTAAGTACCCAGATTGGGAAACTCCCCAAATTTAGATCTAAATCCATAGATCTAATAACCAGAATGTCTGATATAATATCCAAGTCCTATGAGGAGAAACCACTATGTGACAACCAAAGCATAACCGATCGTAGTGTAGGAACTTCACTTCCTACTCTGTGTATGTCATCCAAATACCAGGACATCACACCCTACTACCTTCTTAACAGATCCATCCCCTATTCTGATGAAGTCAAACCTATGACCTTCACATCAGTAATAGATGATCTATCTCTGCTGTATCTGCTTTAGTCTATAAATAGACATAAGTTCCTTATCCACTATGCTTCTGTTGCTCCCACTGACTACGACAACCCTCTGGCAGAGTCATATACACGTATACTTCTAAAGCTTGTTTAGAACGACACTATACTCATCCTCCTGCCGGGTCTCACAGTCTGGAACAACAACAATGGCGAGTCTGGGTAAACAAGAACCTCCCTGTCACCGTCCTTGAGGTCACCGGAGTACCTCTCGGGTGTCTGAGGTTACCCACCATATCTGCGGAGTGGCCAATGGAATGTCAAACCAGATTGAATGATTAGGTTCTATTAAATTTTCAGTAATCGTTTGCCGTTCTGGAATCACTTCCAGTTCTACCATACCCCCATTACTGTTTTCTGAAAAAATCCATTTTTATTAAAACTGTGGAGAGTCAAGAACAATATCACTATTGATCTTCCAGATGGTAGAAAGTCAACCCTCTTCATAGCCTAGGTTAACCCACAAACTTCCATTACAGAAACGTGCCTTGAGTTATCCAGAGTCTGGTTTTAAGCATAAGCCGGACAACTCCCCGTACCTTAACATTGTTAAGATATGAACTATTCTATATCCAATATAGAAACAAAGGCACTAATTTAATTGGAACCAGATTCAAACCATGCAGCTGTCTCCAGTGCATGTCAGCTAAATAGAGAGAGGTCGATCAGCATTACTCAACTTAGGAATATATCCAGATATGAGTAACCTGAAAGAGAAGCAAGTTCTCATAATCATTACTATCAACTGAATACCATATACAAGTATCTACATCTACGATCACCTTGAAGAATCCTGATACTTGAAATACCTGGTTCTATACTTTATTCATATACCTATAACTTCTCAAAACTTGGACCTTGTATTTCTATGAAACACATGTCTGAGAACTAGAGAAGTCATAAGTAAACAGAATATAGTACGAGTACCAACCCTTCTGCCCTAGTGGACACTGGACAACATACAATACTCTGT
Source organism: Agapanthus africanus (assembly GCA_030015575.1). Taxonomy (NCBI): domain Eukaryota; kingdom Viridiplantae; phylum Streptophyta; class Magnoliopsida; order Asparagales; family Amaryllidaceae; genus Agapanthus; species Agapanthus africanus. The sequence goes on along the minus strand of CM057350.1, from coordinate 350,753,051 downwards.
ATAAGTCCCCTGAGTCTAACAACTCATTCCTTGTGTGTCGTAGGCTGAAAACTGTACTATGGTTATGAAGAATTACACCGCTGTTACATGCTCCTTACCTAACCATCAATTGATATAGGTGGACATAATTTCAAAAACTTATATCTCACTTTATAAAAATAAACGTACAGATATATCAATTTGAAATTGGTGCATAACAACGGATATTCAAAACCAAATATTTGTCGTCCGGCAAACAACCCAGGCGATTTTCTCAAATATCACCAATTACAACGAATCCCGATATAATTAGGATGACCACCCAGTTCCCAATAACTTACTCCCACTCATCATCTGTAAAACCATACAGATGTGACAATCAAACCTGGTAAATACATACCCTGGAGCAAGGGCTAATTGGGAAATCAGTTTTCTTTTAACAATACAGTGTGAAACTAAAACATATAAATGTTTCGAAGGAGTATCCAGGTATTCTTAGTAATGCCACTTCCATTATCAGATTCACAACTGTAACCGTATATTTCTTTGCCATCTCTCCAAATCCCTTTATATGTCTTTAGTCATTAGTTTCTGTACACCCCTTTAGGCTAAATGGTTTTCTTCCCTCCCTACAGTTCGACAGCAGCCTATGGTTTGGAAGAAGACTATCCAATAAGCATAATGGGTGTACTCCCCTAATCTTAGGAGTACTCGCAACGCGAGAGAAGGTAAAGATAAAAGACAATTGAATAAACCTTATTCCTATTTCTCCTGAACCAGAATCCATCACCGAACTGGAACAAGTTCCTTCGAGTTCGTATAAAACCATACGATGGAGTATCCAATAAACTGTGGATCTTTGTAGTGATACGGGGTGTTCTGGAGAAATACAAAGGTGAAGCAGGAGTGGCGATGAAATACTTGGTTTGGTCGTGAATAGCAGTCGCAATTTACTTTGCCCTATTACTAATCCCTTTATTGTCTTTACTTAATACCTTCTGTACACCTTTTAGGCTAAATGGTTTTCTTCATTCCCTACCGTTCGTCACCTGTCTATGGTTTGGATGAAGACTATCCAATTAGCGTAACAGGTGTACCGTCCTAATCCAAGGAGCACTCGCAATCTCAGAGAAGGTAAAAGGAAAAGACAACTAAATAGTCCTATTCATTTTCTCCAGAACCAGAAACCATCCATGAATCTGGAACAAGTTCCTTCGAGTTCGTATATAACCATATGATGGTTTTATCCAATGGAAGTGGGTGTTCGTGTAGGGTTCCTAGGCACACTAATGAGGTCTCACAAGGCATCAACCATGCCAATTTCAAATTTTACAAGTGCTTACAAACCCTAATACGGATCGTTAACTAGAGATTAGGCGAAAACTAGAACTAGTAAACTGCTTTACTAAAAAGTGAACGAAAATACTGTTAGTTGTATGTATGCCCTAGAGGCCAGTATTGTACAGATGATGTATATTATATTGGATGCTTGGACATATATAGAGATGACTTTCTTGCTCGATATGATAGTATGCTATCTGGTTACTCTTTATCTTAACATGTACACTTGTCTCTTTAAACTGTCTTATAGTTACATGTTGGTAAAGCCCTTAGGATGTGTACTTGACTACCTGGACTATGATGAGATCATACTAGTGGGGACATGGTAGTCTATAAGTACATCCTTCAAGGTCCCTAGTCGTGGGTGTATCGAGACAGGGCATCGATATACCAATGTAGACTAGCGTATACGCTTCTCGACCCATGAGATGGGCGATGGATGATCCCATATCCATTGGTGTTTGACATCACAGATGGTGTACTGGTGCTCAGTGGAGACTGGGTACACTGGACGGACTCGCCGAGAACTCCCAGATGGTATTATACCTCACGTCAGATGGCAGTTCTCAGGTGACACTTGTACAGATTAGTCTGTAGACCCGAGATCGTCATAGAGTCTTGTGTGATTCCCACTGTGCTTTGATCTCCACCTTACCACGTCCATGAGGGCGTGCAAAATGGTGGTCTTTGGGTACAGTCCCGAGTCACATGGAGGCAATGAGCGATAGGAGGGGTTTCGTCTCTCCCGGTATTGGGGGTTGATGTTGCGCTGTGCTCGATTGGCCGTAACAGGGAAGTCCCTGGCCAGGGCTGATCAGAGATTTGCTGGTAAGTGTTACCAGTAGTTTCTCGACCCGTTATGAGCCTCACATCGGCACGACTTATCGGTTATTGGGGTCTGACGTTTACCACCCGTAGACTTGATATGCGACGTATCAGATGAACAGACCGGACTGTACGGTAAGTGTTACTGGTTGGATTCACAGGAGTGTGAGCGGGCTAGCTCGTCGATCTTCTAATCGCTCAATACCCGGATGGCCGTTACGTTTAGCAGACCGCTTGCGGCTTGTGGGTGCTTGATATGATCATCATCTGCTACCGGCGTATTGACGAGTCTTTAGAGTCCTACACAGAGGTTTCCTGGCTCAAGCGAAACGAAATAGGAGAGCATATGAGATATGTGCGGGAGCGAGAATAATGCGTGTATGTGATACCGCATTTCATTCTCGCGATGAATGTTTCGATTGGTTATATTTGATATGACCTAGTTATCGAATCATTGATTCGATAAATCGATACATTGAATACTAGTCGGTTATGTGCGACATGACCGGATCATTGAATCAAATGTTGATTTAATGATTTAATGTATAATTATATATTTGATATATTACTTTGCATTAACTAGTATTGGTTCACTTTATATGGATTTTCTCACTTGATGTGCAAGTTGTATATGTGATATACTTTTGTGCACATATTTGTATCATGTTTGATGATACTTGATCATTTGGTTAAGTGTGAAGAATTAAACCATGGTTAAATGATAATTAGGGTTTTGCCTTATCATTTATTTATTCATTTCTTTATTTATTTTATTGGATAAATGAAAATAAAATGGTTTGTTTTTGTCATGAAGCTTGTTGAAGCTTCATGAAGCTTTGACCAAAGAGACCATTTTGTCTTCATGCTTAACCCTAACCCATCCACTTACCATGGTCTATTCTCTACACTTAACCCTAGTTAGGATATGATAAGTATGGTTTTCTTTTTCATTTTAAATTGGACTTATCATATTCTTTTCTTGTTCTTGACCTTCTTCTTCAAGAAAGAAACCTTGATGCCATCAATGGCAACTTGAGATCCAACGTGAGAAATCCAATTCTAAAGTGAACCCACCTCCTATTTCTTCACCCTCTACCTCTTGCCAAGTTGTTTTGGGTGTTTTATTCACAAGTTTCACAACTTGGTGAAGTTGGAGCTTGAACTTGTGCAACCTCGACGTAGATCATCTTCGGCACGAAGCCGACGACATTGCCCGCTCGTTTTTCCCGATGAAGCCGACGAATGAGTCTAGGATTCGAAAAGGACAGTGAGAGGACGACTACATGGAGCTAAGGAAGTGGACATCCGGATCTACAAAGGTTGTAACTTCCGATCTTTAGTTAAAGTGTTAACTAGATTCGTTTTTCGCCTAGGATTCTAGCCGACGATCCGTATTAGGGTTTCTCGGCACCATAATTTTTGTAAATTGGCATGGTCGATGCCTTGTGACACCACTATAGTGTGCCTAGGAACCTTACACTGGTATCAGAGCCTAGCTAGAGCCTTAGGCGAAGTCTAGACGGAGTTTGAAGTCCGAACGAACCCGAAACCCTAAAACCCATGAGCTCTCTGGACTTTTTCTAAAATCTGGGATTTTTCAATATTAAAAATGCTTAAAAAATTCAGCAGGGAATTCTAAGAATTACGGTGCAATTTTTATTCAATGAACAGTGAAATGCACGGCGGAACCGCGGCCTAAGCCAGCTTAGGCGGCTGTTCCGCGGCTAAAGAATGACGTCAGCCATCCTCCTCTGCACAGTAATTCATAGTTTCTGCAGCTGAGTTTTATGGGTATTTGTAATAATTATTCAAGAGTTGAATTTTCTGGGGTGTTTTAGAGCTTCGGTGTTTCGACCGGATTATCAAACTTCGTCTTTGTGTATTTCCGGATAATTTTTGAATTTGTTAAAAAGTTCGACCGGATATAAATACCTAACTTTTCCCCTGTCGGGAAATTTCCAAGTGTTGGATTTTTTCGTAGTTTAACGACGTTCTAAGTAGTGCAAGTAACGCGATGGACCCCTAGAAGACAACAAACCTTAACTCGATTATGTGACCGTCTTGAACTGCCTTTTGAACCTTCGGGTTTGGGGCAGTACGGCGTGCCACATGTGAGGCGTTGGCTTGACCCTTCTACGGCTGGACCGTTGGTACTGAGGCACGAACTGAATGTTGTTAGACTTATTTCATGTGTTGAGCTGTATCGGGAAAACTTGGGTATTCGACTGTTCGATCGGAAAGTTTAACATTTTCTGTTTATCTGGAATGTGATACAATAATTGGAATTCACAAAAAGTTATGGGATAACTGAATGAATGTTATAAATCTAGCGGTTTAGTTTCACTTGATATTGAAAAGAGTTTTCGATAATGGGACTAAAATGCGGGGTTTATAACTGTTAGGCATGTGATGTCTAAAAAGGTTGCGGATTCCAATTGTTGTAGTTTTACACTTTCTTTTCTGTGACCGTAAGTGTAATATGTGATATCGCCGGTTTCGTTGCTATATGTCAACGACAATTGGGATGGACATATTTACTTACGTTGATGACATGTGATGTTATGTGTTGCTGGATATGTTATATTAGATTGTCGTGTTTGAATAGCCGGGGGTTTTTATGTGAGATGAGTGTTTTTCATTTTCATTCATGTAAAAACTTGTATGTAATATTCTTTTATTTGGGGCACTTCCAGGTAGCGGAAGTTGTCACCTTTTATATATTATTTACTTTTCCGCATTAGGATAGACCCAAGGAGGGGAGCACAAGTAACCGGGTTCTGGGGTCCAGTGGGAGACCAACTCGAGGAGTCGAGTCCGGGTCTCCTAACCCTAGAATTGGCAGGGTTGCTTGCCGCTCTCGTAGGGGTCTAGGGGTGTGGGATTGGCTATTCATCACGACCGTGGAATCCGTGTTTTATACTGGCTCGTATTGAAAACACGGACGTCCTAGTATATCCAATGTTTCATATGTTTCTTCTGCTGCGATATCTGTGATGCGATCATGTGATGTTCTGTGATGGATACAGTATATAGTATATATGATATATTATATAGACGTTACTTATGTTTTACACCCGCGCTAGCCCTGCCCTGCTCTGTCGTTGGTTACCTAACCTAACGGTGCACGAGGGGACATCGAGGAGAATGCGGATGGCATAAGTGTACGTCGTATTTATCTGTGATGTTTAGGTACTTAAATGATGGGACTTCATTAATGAGATTAATGAAAGAAAAGAAACCTAAGATGTTGTAGAATCAAATTTTAAATAAAACAGGTAGCTACAGTTCTTGCTTTGCACAGCGGTATATGTGATATATCCTGCACCTTATTCGATGAGGAAAGGACCGAGATCCCTTCACCGGGAGTGACTCCTTTAGCAATAACTGGCAGATGCTACACACTCGGTTTGGTTATTGATTGCTTTTAAGAGTTTTTGCTTTGCACAGTGATATATATGATATATCCCGCACCTCATTCGACGAGGAAAGGACCGAGATCCCTTCACCGGGAGTGACTCCTTTAGAAAAATTAGAAAAGCCTCAAAATCACTCCATTTCAAAACTTCATTTTGATTCTACAACGATATCAAGTTCATTACGCAATAGGTTTTCAGAAAAACCTGTCGTAGCCCTCCGTCATTTCAGATGAGTAGTAGTTAGTATTCGTGCTACGTTTGTTGGCCTGCGTCAAGGCGTAGTGTGCGGTAGCTAACTAGTATTTATCTGCTTATGCATATGATGCAGATTGGATTAGGGTAGTCGTGCGACTTTGTTGGCCTGCGTCAAGGGTCGTACGGGTGGGTTTAATTCAATCAGGAAATGACGGGTTGAACTTGACTAGCGCACTATGGTTTGTTGGCCTGCGTCAAGGTCATAGGACGCTAGGGGAAAAATATTATCGGGAATTTCAAGTGTTGAAATTTGCAATGAGATTGCATACCTTCTATGAGATAGTTGGATCCCGATACCCACTGCGAGTAAGAGTTACTCCTGGGAGAGTTTTGCACATTGCAATTAGCCGATCAAGTAGGTGTCTAGAAAGGTGTCAACGAGGTTACGCCTCTGGGAAAACGAGGTTTACATTAATTAGGTTCGTGCGAAAGCACGGGGGACCTCCCTCAAAGTACCGACACTGGCCTGGCTGAAAGATTAGCGAACTTGTAGTGTGTAATTAATCCCGGCTAGTCTTTCCTTTTAGGGTTTGAAGGAAGATTTGATAAAAAGCAGTGGGAGCCATCCTGATTAGATAAGATAATAACCAATCTGATCTTGCACGAGCATACGCTAAAGTGTTTTCTTCTCTCTCTCTCCAGGTAGAGACCATTTCATGCCCTAATGAAGATAATAATATGGATGTATTGACCGAACCCGCATGTTATACTGTGCTGGGGAACGTTGGTTCCGTTCTTTCTTATAAGAGTTATAGGAATGAACAGGATATAGGGGAATACCAGGATTCCCATGCCACCCGATTGAAGAAAGTACATGTTGATGCATTTTCTTCGGGTGTGTTCGTTACTGAGAACTGTTTCTCCATTTGCTCTACGTCCTGGGTATTAGATACCGGGTCAGGATCCCATATATGTAATCAGTTACATGGGCTAAGGAAAGGTAAAGAACTTGGAGAAGGTGATAAAGACATTAGAGTTGGAAATGGTGCAATTGTTGCAGCTAAGACTGTCGGGGAATATCACCTTGTATTACCAACTGGTAATACATTGGTTCTGAACGAATGCTATTACATGCCGAACCTGATATGCAACATTATATCGGTTTCTTTATTAAGTAAAGAGGGATATAATTTTGTATTACAGGACAATGTTATGAACATTTTCCGTAACCAAAAGTTGGTTGGATCAGGCACGTTGTGCAATGGCATTTATGTTCTAAATCAATCAACAGTTCTGAACATAACAAACACACACAAAAGGAAGAGTTCTGAACTGAACGAATATTTCTTGTGGCATTGTAGACTGGGTCACATCAATGCGACACGACTAGCTAAGTTGCATAAGGATGGATATTTAAATCCGTTTGAATTTTCATCTTATGACACTTGTCAGTCATGTCTCAAAGGCAAGATGACCAAAACTCCGTTTACGGGACACGGAGAAAGAGTTACCGAACTCTTAGGACTAATATATAGTGATGTATGCGGTCCCGTGTCTACACATGCCAGGGATGGTTCTTCGTACTTCATTACATTCACTGACGATCTCTCTAGATTCGGATATGTGTTCCTGATGAAACACAAATCAGAAGCTTTTGAGAAATTTAGAGAATATAAACAAGAAGTCGAGAACCAAACCGGAAAAAGTATTAAAATCCTACGATCTGATCGAGGAGGTGAATACTTGAGCAATGAATTCCTGGACTTCCTAAAAGAGAATGGGATTCTCTCTCAGCTGACTCCTCCATATACACCACAGCACAACGGTGTATCAGAACGGAGGAACCGCACCCTATTAGATATGGTGCGCTCTAAGATGAGCACAGCTTAGTTACCTATTTCCTTCTGGGGATATGCACTGGAAACAGCTGCAGACCTATTGAATATGGTTCCCACCAAAACCATGCCGACCACTCCATATGAGATATGGAAAGGAAAGAGACCATGTCTTAATTATGTTAAGATATGGGGTTGTCCGGCCTATGTGAAAACGCAAAATCCGGACAAACTCGCGGCAAGGTCCATTCTGTGAAAGTTTATTGGATATCCCAAACATTCGCGCGGGTATATCTTCTACCACACCGAGGAACAAAAGGTGTTTGTTTCTCGACATGCCACCTTTTTAGAAAAGGAATTTCTTGAAAAAGAGATTAGTGGCAAGGAGGTAGAACTGGAAGAGGTTCCAGCAATACAGACTACAACAGAAGATTTGGTTGAACCAGAGAATTCAGTAGCTCCCGATGAACCTCAGCCTCTCCACCGATCTAGTAGGGTTCCTCGCCAACCTGAGAGATACTACGGTTTTCTCATGGATGGTGGTAGCGAGGATTGCATCATGGAGGATGATGACCCAACTAGCTTCGAGCAGGCCATCACGAGTGGGGACTCAGTGAAATGGCTGGATGCTATGCTGTCCGAGATGGAATCCATATACACCAACAAAGTATGGACTTTGGACGTTGCTCCTGAAGGGGTAAAACCTATTGGGAGCAAGTGGATCTTCAAGAAGAAACTTGGTGTAGATGGGAAAGTGGAGACTTTCAAAGCTAGACTTGTAGCAAAGGGTTTTCGTCAAAGACCAGGTGTGGACTATGACGAAACCTTTTCTCCAGTGGCTATGCTTAAATCCATCCAGATCATGCTTGCCATCGCTGCATATCATGATTACGAAATCTGGCAAATGGATGTTAAGACCGCCTTTCTAAACGGTGATTTAGAAGAGTGCGTGTACATAACTCAGCCAGAGGGCTTCGTAGACAGTGGGAGCAGCAGAAAGGTGTGCAAGCTGCTTAAATCCATTTATGGATTAAAGCAAGCATCGCGGAGTTGGAACATCTGCTTTGACGTCGTTATCAAAGAGTTTGATTTCGTCAAAAATCCAGATGAACCTTGTATCTACAAGAAGGTGGCAGAGAGTAAGGTTGTCTTCCTCGTATTGTACATGGACGACATACTCTTGATAGGAAATGATATTCCTATGCTGCAATCGGTCAAGCTCTTCTTATCACAAAGATTCTCAATGAAAGATCTTGGTGATGCCTCCTGCATATTGGGAATTAGGATCTATAGAGATAGATCCAAACGGATTTTGGGATTGTCCCAATCCAGGTACATTGACACCATACTAAAGAGGTTTAGTATGGAAGAGTCCAAGCGTGGGAACTTGCCCACGATCTCTGGAGTCACTCTCTCCAAAGAGATGTCTCCCAAGACTGATTTGGAGAGAGCTCGCATGCAAGGGATACCCTATGCTTCGGCAGTAGGCTCTATCATGTATGCGATGCTATGTACCAGACCCGATGTAGCATACTCACTAAGTGTAGTGAGCAGGTATCAAGCAGATCCTGGAGAGAGTCACTGGACAGCTGTGAAGAGCATTCTCAAGTACTTACGAAGGACTAGAGATATGTTCTTGGTGTATGGTAACGGAGAACTCTAAGTGGAGTCCTTTACCGATTCGAGCTTCCAGAGTGATAAGGACGACTCTAAGTCGCAGTCGGGCTTTGTCTTTACCCTTTTCGGAGGGGCGGTTAGCTGGAAGAGTTCCAAGCAGGAAACCGTGGCAGACTCGACGATGGAGGCTGAATACATCGCTGCCAACGATGCTGCCAAAGAGGCTGTCTGGATCAAGAAGTTCATTACTGAACTTGGAGTGGTTCCATCCATTGAGCATCCAATACCTTTGTATTGCGATAACAATGGAGCGGTGGCTTTGGCCAAGGAACCCAGGTCCCATCAGCGATCCAGGCATATTCTGAGGCGGTATCACCTGATCCGGGAGATAGTTGATCGCCGGGAGATCGAGGTCAGGAGGGTTGACACGAAGAACAACACGGCGGATCCACTCACGAAGGCCATTCCCCAGATACAGTTTGAGAGACTCTTCGGGATGCTCGGTATGCGATACTACAGCAGCTGGCCCTAGTGCAAGTGGGAGATTGTTAGTTGTATGTATGCCCTAGAGGCCAGTATTGTACAGATGATGTATATTATATTGGATGCTTGGACATATATAGAGATGACTTTCTTGCTCGATATGATAGTATGCTATCTGGTTACTCTTTATCTTAACATGTACACTTGTCTCTTTATACTGTCTTATAGTTACATGTTGGTAAAGCCCTTAGGATATGTACTTGACTACCTGGACTATGATGAGATCATACTAGTGGGGACATGGTAGTCTATAAGTACATCCTTCAAGGTCCCTAGTCGTGGGTGTATCGAGACAGGGCATCGATATACCAGTGTAGACTAGCGTATACGCTTCTCGACCCATGAGATGGGCGATGGATGATCCCATATCCATTGGTGTTTGACATCAGAGATGGTGTACGGGTGCTCAGTGGAGACTGGGTACACTGGACGGACTCGCCGAGAACTCCCAGATGGTATTATACCTCACGTCAGATGGCAGTTCTCAGGTGACACTTGTACAGGTTAGTCTGTAGACCCGAGATCGTCATAGAGTCTTGTGTGATTCCCACTGTGGTTTGATCTCCACCTTACCACGTCCATGAGGGCGTGCAAAATGGTGGTCTTTGGGTACAGTCCCGAGTCACATGGAGGCAATGAGCGATAGGAGGGGTTTCGTCTCTCCCGGTATTGGGGGTTGATGGTGCGGTGTGCTCGATTGGCCGTAACAGGGAAGTCCCTGGCCAGGGCTGATCAGAGATTTGCTGGTAAGTGTTACCAGTAGTTTCTCGACCCGTTATGAGTCTCACATCGGCACGACTTATCGGTTATTGGGGTCTGACGTTTACCACCCCTAGACTTGATATGCGACGTATCAGATGAACAGACCGGACTGTACGGTAAGTGTTTCTGGTTGGATTCACAGGAGTGTGAGCGGGCTAGCTCGTCGTTCTTCTGATCGCTCAATATCCGGATGGCCGTTACGTTTAGTAGACCGCTTGCGGCTTGTGGGTGCTTGATATGATCATCATCTGCTACCGGCGTATTGACGAGTCTTTAGAGTCCTACACAGAGGTTTCCTGGCTCAATCGAAACGAAATAGGAGCGCATATGAGATATGTGCGGGAGCGAGAATAATGCGTGTATGTGATACCGCATTTCATTCTCGCGATGAATGTTTCGATTGGTTATATTCGATATGACCTAGTTAACGAATCATTGATTCGATAAATCGATACATTGAATACTAGTCGGTTATGTGCGACATGACCGGATCATTGAATCAAATGTTGATTTAATGATTTAATGTATAATTATATATTTGATATATTACTTTGCATTAACTAGTATTGGTTCACTTTATATGGATTTTCTCACTTGATGTGCAAGTTGTATATGTGATATACTTTTGTGCACATATTTGTATCATGTTTGATGATACTTGATCATTTGGTTAAGTGTGAAGAATTAAACCATGGTTAAATGATAATTAGGGTTTTGCCTTATCATTTATTTATTCATTTCTTTATTTATTTTATTGGATAATTGAAAATAAAATGGTTTGTTTTTGTCATGAAGCTTGTTGAAGCTTCATGAAGCTTTGACCAAAGAGACCATTTTGTCTTCATGCTTAACCCTAACCCATCCACTTACCATGGTCTATTCTCTACACTTAACCCTAGTTAGGATATGATAAGTATGGTTTTCTTTTTCATTTTAAATTGGACTTATCATATTCTTTTCTTGTTCTTGACCTTCTTCTTCAAGAAAGAAACCTTGATGCCATCAATGGCAACTTGAGATCCAAAGTGAGAAATCCAATTCTAAAGTGAACCCACCTCCTATTTCTTCACCCTCTACCTCTTGCCAAGTTGTTTTGGGTGTTTTCTTCACAAGTTTCACAACTTGGTGAAGTTGGAGCTTGAACTTGTGCAACCTCGACGTAGATCATCTTCGGCACGAAGCCGACGACATTGCCCGCTCGTTTTTCCCGATGAAGCCGATGAATGAGTCTAGGATTCGAAAAGGATAGCGAGAGGACGACTACATGGAGCTAAGGAAGTGGACATCCGGATCTACAAAGGTTGTAACTTCCGATCTTTAGTTAAAGTGTTAACTAGATTCGTTTTTCGCCTAGGATTCTAGCCGACGATCCGTATTAGGGTTTCTCGGCACCATAATTTTTGTAAATTGGCATGGTCGATGCCTTGTGACACCACTATAGTGTGCCTAGGAACCTTACAAATACAACCTTTGTAGATCCGGTCCCCCACCTCCATAGCTCCGTGATGATGTCTCCTCGCTGCGATCATCGGATCCCGGGCTCTAGTGTCGGCTTCTTCGGAGAAATGGGCGGGCTAGGTCGTCGACTTCGATGCCGAAGATGATCTACGTCGAGGCAACACAAGATCAAGCTCCAACTTCACCAAGCCATGAAACTTGTGAAGAAAACACCCTATACTACTTTGCAAGTGGTAGAGGATGAAGAAATAGGAAGTGGGTTCACTTTAGAATTGGATTTCTCACTCTTTTTCTCAAGTTGACATTGAAGCTAGCAAGCTTTTTCATCTTCAAGAAGAAGAAGAAGAAGAAGAAGATGATATGATATCAATTATTGGAAAATATAAAATAATGTCATTCTTATCATATCTCAACCATGGTCAAGTGTAGAGAATAAACTAGGGTTAGGTTTAATGGTTAGGTTTAGGATGAAGACAAAGTGGTGGACTTTCAAAGATGCTTTGAAGCTTCAGGAAGCTTCAAGCAAAGAAAGAAAAAAAAAGCCACCATTTTATCTTTTCCAAAAAGAATAAATAAATTAATTAATTAATTAAAACCCTAACCATTTACTTAACCAAGGTTTAATCAAACATACACTCAAGTTAGCATGTATCATCAAATATGATACAAACTTGTGCACAAAAATATATCACATATACAATGTGCACAAACAAGTGAGAAATACATCTTAAGTGAACCAATATTAGTTAATGTAAAGTATTATATCAAATATATAATTATACATTAAATCATTAAATCAGCACTTGATTTAACGATCCGGTCATATCGCATATGACCGACTAATATCCAATGTATCGACTTATCGAATCAATCCTCGATTCGATAACTAGGTTATATCGCATACAACCAATCGATACATTCATCGCGAGAATAGAATACGGTATCACATACACGTATTATTCTCGGTCCCGCACATATCTCATATGCGTTCCTATTTCGTTTCGTTGAGCCAGGAAACCTCTGTGTAGGACTCTAAAGACTCGTCAATACGCCGGCAGTAGGTGATGATCATATCAAACACCCACAAGCCGCAAGCGGTCTGCTAAACGTAACGGCCACCCGGGTATTGAGCGATCAGAAGATCGACGAGCAAGCCCGCTCACACTCCTGTGAATCCAACCAGTAACACTTACCGTACAGTCCGGTCTCGTCGTCTGATATGTCACATATCTCGCCTAGGGGTGGTAAACATCAGGCCCTAATAGCTCGATAATGTTGGAGATAGTGCCCTCTGAGTCAATTATTGGATCACAGGCACGTGATTGCAATGATTGAGGGAGGTCCTGTCCCGGTAGGACAGTCTTACTCGAGATGTTAGTATGCTATCTGGTTTATCTTTATCATCGTGTACTGCTTTAGGTGACCTTACGAGTCGCTATTACACGTTGATAGAGCCCCTAGGATTCTTGCTTGACTACCAGCAGTATGAGGGCGATCATATACGTGAGAGCTGGAATCTATTAGCACATCCTTAAAAGGTCCCTAGTCGTGGGAGTTTCGAGACAGGGCATCGATTCTCCAGAGTAGACTAGTGTATACAGTCGAGACCCCGACGAGGGGCGGTGGCCGGTCTCACAAGCCACTGGTGTCAGTTGGTTCACCTAAGATGTATACAGGTGCTCATTGGGTTATGAGTACACCGGACAGGACTCGCCGGGAACCTGCTAGTTGGGATTATACTTGATGTCAGATAGCAGTTCCCTGGTGACATGTGTACAGGTTAGTTCATCGACCTGAGATCGTCATTTGTCTCGTGTGAGTTCCCACTGTGCTTTGATTACTACCCTACCACGGCTCAAAGGAGTCGTGCAAACAGGTTTTAGTTGGGTACAGTCCCGAGCCACATGGAGGCAGTGAGCGGATCTTCAGGGGTTCGTCTCTCCCGGTATTGGGGGTGAGGTCGCGCTGTGTCTAGGAGAGCCAGAACATGAAAAGTCCTTGGCCAAGGCAGGAGATTTGCTGGTAGGTATTCCAGTAGTATCTCAGGGTGTTCTGGGCTACACTCCGACACGACTTGTACCGCTATTGGGGGTCTGACTTTTACCAACCCCATAAGCCCGCCATGCGATGCTCATAGACGAACGGACCGGACTGTACGAATATTGTCACTGGCAGGATCAGTAGGGTGTCAGGATGAGTTCGCTCATCGACGTCCCTTTTGGTCAATACCTGGTAGCCCGTCATGTATCGGCTTATACCTCTGACGTGCTAGTGGTTAAATCCACAGCCAAAGTATTGACGAGTCTTTAGATTCCACCACACTCAGTTACTCAGGTTTCGGGCGAAACGCAGTAGAGGCCGTATGGAGATATGGCAGGGTTCGATCAGATACGTGCGGTATTGTACGGATCATGATCGGACGGTTTTTTACTAGCCGGCTTTGGCTTAAGCCGGATCCTAGTATGAGATAGTGTAGATTTTGTCTCTTTGCATTTGTGTTCAGTGGGAATACAAATGCGGGCATGTATTTGCAGTAGCGGGGTTTTTCTGCAATTTATTACGGGATCAGTTTTCTGAAGTTGCTAGTTTGCATTCCGTTCCGGCCGGTTTTCCTTTGTTCCTTCGCGGCCGGACTTTCTGTTGGAGGGGGTTATTTGCAAGAGTGCAAATAACTTATTTGTGGAGGGCTTTCTTGCATATGTGTGGCTCCATGATTGTTTAGTCATCATGAGATGCTTTTTGAGTCCATTCCTTTGCTTTTCATGCGATGTTTTTGGATGTGATGAGATTTGAAATGTGGTGACTATTTTTCTTGCATTATCTTCACACATTTCTCACTTGGTTGAAGGATTCCATTATCTCCACCATTTTCATAGAGAGGGGCCGGCCACTTTGGTGAGGGGAGAGGGATCATTTTTGTGGTGGCAAAAATCTCCATCTCATTTTATTCCATTCATCATAAAATGAGAGTTTCATTTCAAAGCTCATTCTTTTTCTCACCTCCACATCCATGGCAACTTCTAAACCCCAAAAGAGACATAGCATTCTACACTATTCTATAGCATCCCTTGGACGCGTCGGCTAGCCAACTTCGCGTCCGAGTTGCCTCGGTCCAGAGGTGGGAGCCCGTAAAAGATTCCGGCTATGTGGTGCCCTTTCCGACGAGGAGGAGATGAGCGGAGTTTCCGCGGGAGATCGGAGAGGAAATGAAGACCGAAGGACACGGATCGCTTGGTATAACTCTCTACCCGTATTTTACTTTGCTAGTTGCTAGGTTAATGGCCCGATCCGGGTGAAAAGTGCGCGGTGGTGCCGGTTCAATAGATTTTGAAAGTTTTTGTTTCCGCGTTTCCGGCGTCGGATCGACGGCCGGGGCGCCTCCGCGGGCTTACATTGGTATCAGAGCCACGCCATTAACCTTGCCTAGTTTGCTCTAGTGTGTTTAGTACACGATCGAACCAAATCCAAAAAACCGTATTTTGTATGGCACAGGTTTCTGTCGAAATTTTTTTTTAGCTCCAAAATTTTTTCTGGTTGTCTCAGAATACTGTGCATGAAAATCTAAGAATTCTGTGAAAATTTGGTTGCGAGATCGCTCCATACCGCCGCGGAACCGCGGCCAAACCCATGCTTGGGCCGCGGTTCCGCCGCGCTTTTATATGATCAGCATGCCAAATTTTTCCAGAGGGCTCTAGACTTAGAATTATGGGTTTTGGGATATTATTTTTGGGCCCAGATTTTCTGTTAGTGCTACAGTATTGCTTGGGGGCCCACTTGGTAATATTTGTTCGATCGGATATTTTAAACATGCCAGTTCACAGTATTTACATTATATCTGCGACCGTGAATGTCACTTGATCGGTAAATCCCGTCTAACTGCTATAGCCCGGTTAGACGGATTTGCGAACGTGACATTCACGTTGATGTTCTGTGTGTTGCTGTGATGTTGCGGATCGGTCGTGGGGGATAGCCTGGATGCAATATTAGTACAGTTTTGTTTTATATGTACATTTGATATTGCGGGGCGAGCGTCTGACATGTGGACTGCCGTCACTGCCTGTTTGTATTATTCTTTTGGGGCACGACCTGGTTGCGGTCGATGTACCCGTTGTATGTATATTTTACTTTCTGTACTAGGATTACCCCAAGGAGGGGTGCACGGATAGCCGGGTTCTAGAGGGCAACGAGCCCGCATCTCATGGCTTTGAGACGGAGGGGGCTTCACTCTAGAATTGGCGGGCTATTCGCCGCACTCGTAGGGGGTACAGGTTGACCCAGGATGGGTGCCCAAGTTACCGGATTCCGTGAAGTGCTGGGTGGTCCATTCACGTTGCTGAAGGGGGCTGCATCGCTTCAGGTTTTGTCGGGTAACTTGCTGCGCCCGTAGGGGTCTAGGATTTCATTGCACAGGCTATCCACACGACCAGGGGAACGTCGGGTTTCAGTAGCGGCTCTATGAAACCCGGGGATCCCAAATATCTGTATTGTTCTGTGTTGCTGTACATTTCTGTGCTGTTGCATTTTATCACGCCTTGAGCGAAAATTATATATATATTATATATATACTAGTAGATATTGTATATGTTTTGCATCCGCGCTAGTCCAGTCCCCGCTCTGCCGTTAGTTAGCTAACCTAACGGGTGATGACGGGACCCAGTGGCGAATGCGGATGGCATATACGTACATCAGTATATTTTCGTTCTTTGTGGTGTGATCAATTGATGGGACTGCGTTGATTCGGATCAATGCAAGCTAAACAAACCTATTTTGATGTTGTTGGAACACTTTTTCAAAAGCTGTTATTGCATGGACGTTCTCTTTTGTTTTGCACAGTGGTATTCAGTTGGAATATCCTGCTCCTCAGTCGACGAGGCAAGGGCCGAGATCCCTTCACCGGGAGTGACCCCTTGGACAGAAGTTTGCGTCAGGGCAATAACTTCACTATAGCCGATTATTTTTGCTTTGCATCATGGTATTCAGTTGGAATATCCTGCACCTCATTCTACGGGGAAAGAGCCGAGATCCCTTTACCGGGAGTGACCTCTTTAGCAAAGGTTTTCGTCACTATATTTTTTAAAAGCTATCAGTTCCTTCAACGATATCAAGTTCATTACGTTAAAGGTTTTCGCCAGAAACCATTCGTAGCCCTCCGTCGTTTCATATGAACGGTCAATAGTATTCATGCTGTGTATGTTGGCCAAAGTCAAGGCACGGTGTTTGGTAGCTATTGGGTATTCATATGCAGCATAGATAGATGCGTTGGTTTGGGACAGTCGTACTGCCATTTTGGCCAAAGTCAAGGGTAGGTACGGGTGGGTTCAAATTAACCAGGAAAATGACGGGTAGAACTTGACATGTGACTTATGATATGTTGGCCAAAGTCAAGGTCATAAGAGCATGGGGTAAAAATCTACATCGGGAGTTTCAAAAGAACTGAAACTTGCCAGATATGCGCATACCTTCTGGAGTGTGATAACGTGAGCGGATTCCATCACGTTATCATGCGATGAGAGTTGGGTCCCGATTCCAACTGATGAGTTGGTTTACTCCTCGGGTGATCCCGGCTAATTCTTCTTTCAGGTTTGGGGAAGAATTTGACGTTACAGTGGGAGGTTTCCAGATTAGATAAAGTGATAACCATTCTGATCTAGGTTAGAGTGCACGCTGAGTGTTTCTTTTCTCTCTCTCTTTGGCAGCGACCATTGACCCGACCCTAGACTATGACTCAGTGACCAAGTTGTCCGAACCTTCTTAACACTGGCTTTTGGATTGTCAGAGTTGCAAACCTCATTGCCACTCCTACTTTTACCCTTTTCTCCGGGACACCCCATATTACTACGAACGTCCACTTCCATTGGACAAAACCATCGTATGGTTATATACGAACTCGAAGGAATTCGAGGATGGTTTCCGGTTCTGGAGAAAACGAATAGGACTATTCAGTTGTCTTTTCCTTTCACCTTCTCTTATTGCGGGTACTCCTTGGTTTAGGAGATAGTACACCTATTACGCAAATTGGATAGTCTTCTTCCAAACCATAGGCAGGTGCCGACCGGTAGGGAATGAAGAAAGCCAATTAGCCTAAACGGTGTACAGAAGGTATTAAGTTAAGACAAAGCAAGGGATTAGTAAGAGGGCATAGTAAATTGCGACTGCTATTCACGACCAAACCAAGTATTTCTTCGCCAATCCTAAATCACCTATTTCTAAGGTTTATTCGGTTGTCTTTTATCTTCACCTTCTCTCTCATTGCGAGTGTTCCTAGAACTGGGACAGTACACCCATTACGCTTATTGGATAGTCTTCTTCCAAACCATAGGCTGGTGCCTAACGGTAGGGAAGGAAGAAAACCAATTGGCCTAAAAGGGTGTACAGAAGGTAATGACTAAAGACATATAAACGGATTTGGAGAAATGGCAAAGAATTATACGGTTATAGTTGTGAATCTGGATGATGGAAGAGGCATTACTATGAATACCAGGATACCCCATCGAAACATTTCAATGTTTCAGTTTCACTGTGTACTGTTAAAAGAAAACTGATTTCCCAATCAGACACTTGCTCCAGGGTATGTTTTTACCAGGTTGGATTCTCACATCTGTATGGTTTTACAGATGATGAGTGGGAGTAAGTTGTTGGGAATTAGGTGACCATCCTCATTATATCGGGATTCGTTGTAATTGGTGATATTTGAGGAAGTCACCTGGGTTGTTTGCCGGTCGGCAAATATTTGGTTTTGAATATCCGTTGTTATGCACCAATTTCAAATTGATATATCTGTACGTCTATTTTTCATAGAGTGGGATATACCTTTTTGAAATTATGTCTATGACATTTACCTATGTCAATAGATAGTTAGGTAAGGAGCATTGAACAGCGGTGTAATTCTTCTTAACCATAAAGTACAGTTTTCGACCTACGTCACACGGTGAATGAGCTGTAAGACTCAGCAGACTTATACAGAGTTTTGTGTATAGTCCAGTGTCCATTAGGACAGAGGGGTTGGTCCTCATACTATATTCTTTTTATTTTTAACTTCTCTAGTTCTTAGACATGTGTTTCATGGAAACACAGGGTCTAAGTTTTGAGGAGTTATAGGTATATGAATAAAGTAGAGAACCAGGTATTGCAAGTATCGGGATTCTTCAAGGTGATCGAAGATGTAGATACTTGTATAAGGTATTCAGTTGATAGTAATGGTTGAGAGAACTTGCTTCTTTTTCAGGTTACTCATAATTGGAAGCGTTCCTAAGTTGAGTAACGCTGATCGGCCTCCTTCCATTTAGTTGACATGCACTGGAGACAGCTGCATGATTTGAATCTGGTTTAATTAAATCATTGCCTCTGTTTCTTGGATATAGAACAGTTCATATCTTGACATTGTTAAGATACGGGGAGTTGTCCGGCTTATGCTTAAAACCAGACTCCGGATAACTCAAGGCACGTTTCTGTAATGGCTGTTTGTGGGTTAACCCGGGCTATGACGAGGGTTGATATTCTACCATCTGGAAGATCAATAGTGATATTGTTCTTGACTCGCCACAGTTTTAATAAAAATGGATTTTTTTTCCGAAAACAGTAGTGGGAGTATGGTAGAACTGGAAGTGATTCTAGAACCACAAACGATTACTGAAGATTTGATAAGAACCTAAAGATTCGATCTGGTTTGACATTCTATTAGCCACTCCGCAGATTTGGTGGGTAACCTCAGACACTCGAGAGGTACTTCGGTATGCTCAAGGACGGTGGCAGGGAGGTTCTTGTTTACCCAGACTTGCCATTGCTGTTGTTCCAGACTGTGAAACCCGGCAGGAGGATGAGTATAGAGTCATTCTAAACTAGCTTTAGAAGTGTACGCCTATATGACTCAGCCAGAGGGTTGTCGTAGTCAGTGGGAGCAGCAGAAGCATTGGTGGACATCAGGCTTATGTCTATTTATAGACTAAAGCAGATATAGCGGAGAGAGATCATCTATTTCTGATGTGACAGTCATAGGTTCGACTTCATCAGAATAGGGGATGGATCTGTTAAGAAGGTAGTAGGGTGTGATGTCCTGGTATTTGATGACATACACAGAGTAAGAAGTGATATTCCTATACTACGATCGGTTATACTTTGGTCGTCACACAGTGGTTTCTCCACATAGGACTTGGATATTATATCAGACATTCTGGTTACTAGATCTATGGTTTTAGATATAGATTTGGGTAGTTTCCCAATCTGGGTATTTTGACAACATTCTAAGAGTATTTAGAATGGACGACTCCTGGCACGGTGGTGTACCTGCAGGTGATGGAGTCACCCTCTCTAAAGGTGTCTTACAGACTAAAGGGGAGAGGGATGCCCATGATTGACAGATCACTTGCGTAGGCAATTGAGTCAATCATGAAATGTCAAGTACCACACCAGATGTTGTTCTTGCAGTAGGTGCAATAAGTTGATATTGATCCAATCCTGGAGAAACAGTCGGAAGCAGTTTTAGAACATAAGTGGATGTTCTAGGGATATGATAACGGCAGTCTTCTTCGGGAGACAGCTATCATTCCAGGCTTCCAAGGTGACATGGATGGCAGAGAGGCTGTCAGAGTTATAGTTTTTCCCTCTGACGAGGGGCAGTATTTTGGACAGGTGGTCCGGGTGGATACTGAGGGAAGGCATGGCGCAGGATACTGATTAAGTTCAGTTGACGATACAGTCTAAGAAGTTTGGATTTGGAGTTCATTTATGAGCTAGGTCCCATCAGACATCCAGACATTCTAAGACAGGTATTGCTCATTTCGGGAGATGGCTTTCTTCGCAAACTTGAGATATAGAGAGACATAGAAAGAAACACCACAGCGGATCCACTCACTGAGGCTATTCCTCGAACGCAATAGTTTCGCAAATGAGCTTTGTGAGACTGACTAGTAGAGGAGTTGGGTGTTCGGTATCACACGGGCTGTGAGTATGCGACATCGCAATAATTAGCATTGAGTGCAAGTGGGAGATTGTTGGAGATAGTGCCCTCTGAGTCAATTATTGGATCACAGGCACTTGATTGCAATGATTGAGGGAGGACCTGTCCCGGTAGGACAGTCTTACTCGAGATGATAGTATGCTATCTGGTTTATCTTTATCATCGTGTACTGCTTTAGGTGACCTTACGAGTCGCTATTACACGTTGATAGAGCCCCTAGAATTCTTTCTTGACTACCAGCAGTATGAGGGCGATCATATACGTGAGAGCTGGAGTCTATAAGCACATCCTTAAAAGGTCCCTAGTCGTGGGAGTTTCGAGACAGGGCATCGATTCTCCAGAGTAGACTAGTGTATACAGTCGAGACCCCGACGAGGGGCGGTGGCCGGTCTTACAAGCCACTGGTGTCAGTTGGTTCACCTAAGATGTATACAGGTGCTCATTGGGCTATGAGTACATCGGACAGGACTCGCCGGGAACCTGCTAGTTGGGATTATACTTGATGTCAGATAGCAGTTCCCTGGTGACATGTGTACATGTTAGTTCATCGACCTGAGATCGTCATTTGTCTCGTATGAGTTCCCACTGTGCTTTGATTACTACCCTACCACGGCTCAAAGGAGTCGTGCAAACAGGTTTTAGTTGGGTACAGTCCCGAGCCACATGGAGGCAGTGAGCGGATCTTCAGGGGTTCGTCTCTCCCGGTATTGGGGGTGAGGTCGCGCTGTGTCTAGGAGAGCCAGAACATGAAAAGTCCTTGGCCAAGGCAGGAGATTTGCTGGTAGGTATTCCAGTAGTATCTCAGGGTGTTCTGGGCTACACTCCGACACGACTTGTACCGCTATTGGGGGTCTGACTTTTACCAACCCCCTAGGCCCGCCATGCGATGCTCATAGACGAACGGACTGGACTGTACGGATATTGTCACTGGCAGGCTCAGTAGGGTGTCAGGATGAGTTCGCTCATCGACGTCCCTTTTGGTCAATACCTGGTAGCCCGTCACGTATTGGCTTATACCTCTGACGTGCTAGTGGTTAAATCCACAGCCAAAGTATTGACGAGTCTTTAGAGTCCACCATACTCAGTTACTCAGGTTTCGGGCGAAACGCTGTAGAGGCCATATGGAGATATGGCAGGGTTCGATCAGATACGTGCGGTATTGCACGGATCATGATCGGACGGTTTTTTACTAGCCGGATCCTAGTATGAGATAGTGTAGATTTTGTCTCTTTGCATTTGTGTTCAGTGGGAATACAAATGCGGGCATGTATTTGCAGTAGCGGGGTTTTCCTGTAATTTATTACGGGATCAGTTTTCTGAAGTTGCTAGTTTGCATTCCGTTCCGGCCGGTTTTCCTTTGTTCCTTCGCGGTCGGACTTTCTGTTGGAGGGGGTTATTTGCAAGAGTGCAAATAACTTATTTGTGGAGGGCTTTCTTGCATATGTGTGGCTCCATGATTGTTTAGTCATCATGAGATGCTTTTTGAGTCCATTCCTTTGCTTTTCATGTGATGTTTTTGGATGTGATGAGATTTGAAATGTGGTGACTATTTTTCTTGCATTATCTTCACACATTTCTCACTTGGTTGAAGGATTCCATTATCTCCACCATTTTCTTAGAGAGGGGCCGGCCACTTTGGTGAGGGGAGAGGGATCATTTTTGTGGTGGCAAAAATCTCCATCTCATTTTATTCCATTCATCATAAAATGAGAGTTTCATTTCAAAGCTCATTCTTTTTCTCACCTCCACATCCATGGCAACTTCTAAACCCCAAAAGAGACATAGCATTCTACACTATTCTATAGCATCCCTTGGACGCGTCGGCTAGCCAACTTCGCGCCCGAGTTGCCTCGGTCCAGAGGTGGGAGCCCGTAAAAGATTCCGGCTACGTGGTGCCCTTTCCGACGAGGAGGAGATGAACGGAGTTTCCGCGGGAGATCGGAGTAGAGGCGAAGACCGAAGGACACGGATTGCTTGGTATAACTCTCTACCCGTATTTTACTTTGCTAGTTGCTAGGTTAATGGCCCGATCTGGGTGAAAAGTGCGCGGTGGTGCCGGTTCAATAGATTTTGAAAGTTTTTGTTTCCGCGTTTCCGGCGTCGGATCGACGGCCGGGGCACCCCCGCGGGCTTACAGATAAGTCGTGTCGATATGAGGTCTATAACAGTTCGAGAAACTACTGGTAACACTTACCAGTAAATCTCAGCAACCCTGGCCAGGGATTTCTGGTTATAGCCAATCGAACACAGTGCAACATCAACTCCCTGTACCGGGAGAGACGAATCCCCTCCTATCGCTCATTGCCTCCATGTGATTCGGGACTGTACCCAAAAGCCACCGTTTTGCACGCCCTCTTGGACGTGGTAAGGTGGAAATCAAAGCACAGTGGGAATCACACAAGACTCTATGACGATCTCGGGTCAACAGACTACTCTGTACCAGTGTCACCAGAGAACTGCCATCTGACGTAAGGTATAATACCATCTGAGAGTTCTCGGCGAGGCCGTCCAGTGTACCCAGTCTCCACTGAGCACCCGTATATCATCTCTGATGTCAAACACCAATGGATATGGGATCATCCATCGCCCATCTTTATGAGTCGAGAAGGTACACGCTAGTCTACTCTGGTATATCGATGCCCCGTCTCGATACACCCACGACTAGGGACTTTGAAGGATGTACTTATGGACTACCATGTCCCCACTAGTATGATCCGCATCATAGTCCAGGTAGTCAAGTACACATCCTAAGGGCTTTACCAACATGTAACAGAGAGACAATCAGTGTACACGTTAAGGTAAAGAGCAACCAGATAGCATACTATCATGTCGAGCAAGAAAGTCCTCCCTATATATGTCCAAGCATCCACTAAAATATACATCCTATGTATAGTATTGGCCTCTAGGGCATACATATAACTAACAATCTCCCACTTGCACTAGGGCCATCTGATAGCAGTGGTTGTAGTATCTCATACTCAACCATCCCATAAAAGTCTCTCTCTAGGAAAAAGGCCTTTGTGAGTGGATCCGCCGTGTTATCCTCTGAGTCTGCTCTCCTAATCTCGATCTCCTTGGAGATCAACCATCTCCATGATCTGGTGATACTGCCTTAGAATATGTCTGGATCATTGATGGGACGGACGTTCCTTGGCATAAGCCACAACTCCATTGTCACACAATGGCAGGAACGAAGTTCATCTCATGAACTAATATACATTCAGACTTAATCTTTGGTAGTATCATAAGTAGCGATGTATCCAGCCTTTATCGTCTAGTATGCCACGGTATCTAGCTTGGAACTTTTCCAACATACCGTCCCTTTACTGAGGGTAAAGACAATGCCTGTGACTGACATTTGGTCGTCCTTATCACCCTGGAACACTTCCAGTGATTCTCCCCAGGATCAATTGATACCATCTCACTACATCTAGTGAGAATCCTAACATCCATTTAGATCTATCTCATAGATCCAAAACCCAGGATTTAGGAGGTATCATTAAATCCTATATGGAGAATCCTTGTGATGAGCGGAGATTTACCGAGCGTAGCATAGGAAACTCCTTTCTTATCAAGAGTATGACATCCACGTACTCTACGAGGATCACCACCATACTCCCTACTACCTTTTTGTTTATACAAGGTTCATCTACCATTTTGATGATGTCAAACTCTTTGACTAATCCATCAAAACAGATGTTCCAACTCCGCGATGCCTGCTTTATCACATAAACCATCTTGCACATGTTTCCGCTGCTCCCACTGTCTACGAAGCCCTCTGACTGTGTACTTACAGACTCTCTTTTCTGAAACATCATTTAAGAAAAGCAGTCATGACACCCGACCGCCAGATATCGCAGTCCTGGTATGAAGCCGTGGCAAGTAGGATCTGAATGGACTTAAGAATAGCTCCTTAGAAAAGGTTTCATCATGATCCATACCTGGTTAATGATGCAAACCTTTAACAAGTCTACCTTTGAAAGTCTCAACTTTTCCATGTACACCAAGTAATCTTCTCAAGATATACTTGCACCTGATGGGGATTTAACCTTTCAGATAAAGCAACTAAAGTCCATACTTTGTTGGTGTATAAGGATTCCATCTCAGATCACTAAGCATCCAGCCATTCTTACAGAGTCCCACTCCTGATGGCCAGCTCGAAACTAGTTGGGTCATCATCTCATGATGCAATCCTCGCTCCCACTGTCATAGAGAAACCGAAATATCTCTCAGGTGGGTGAGGAACCCTACTAGATCGGCGGAGAGGCTGAGGTTCGTTGGAATCTACTGAATCCTTTGGTTCTACCAAATCATCTGCTGTTGTTTGTATAGCTGGAACCTTTCCAGTTGTACATAACAGACCTTGCCTCGAGCTTGTCCAGATTATGCTTTTAGACATAGCCCGGACAACCCCAAATCTTAACCAACTTAAGATATGGGCTTTTCCCTTTCCATATCACATATGAAGCGGTAGGCAACTGATTTGATTGGAACCCAATTCAATTGGTATGCAGCTTCTCAAGTGCATAACTCCCAAAAGGAAATAGGAAATACAGTAGTACTCATCATAGAGCACACCATATCACATAGGGTGCTATTGCTCCGCCCCGATATACCATCGTGCTATGGTGTATACGGAGGAGTAATGCTGAGAGAGAATCTCATTCTCCTTTAGAATAATCCAGGATTTCCGTGCTCAAGTATTCTCCTCCTCGATCTCATCAAAGGACATAATACTTATACCCGTGTTTTGGTTTTCTACTTCTAAATCATATTCTGTGAATATCTCAAAAGGTTCGGACTTGTGTTTCAACAGGAACATATGTCTGAATCTTGAGAGATTATCAGAGAATGTAACGAAGTACAAAGAACCAGTCCTCGCATATGTAGACAGAGGACCTTACATACATCAACATGTATCATCCCAAGAGTTTACTAACTCTTTCTCTGTTTCCAGTAAACAGAGCTATGGTCATCGTATCTTTGTGACATGACTGGCAAGTTTCATAAGATGTAAATTCAAACAGATTTAAATATGCATCTAAATGTAACTTCAGCTAGTCAGGTCGCATTGATATGACCTAGTCTACAATACCTCAAGAAAAATTCGTTCATTTCTGAACTCATCCTCTTGTGTGTGTTCTGTATACTAAGAACTGTAGTTTGATTTAGAACATCAACGCTTTTAGATAACGTGCCTGATCCGATCAACTTTTGATATAGGAAATGTTCAAAACATTATCCAACAATACAAAATTTTATCATTTCTTTACTAATAAAGAGACTGATATGATTTTGTATATCAGGTTCGGTATCTAATAGTATTTGTTCAGAATCAATGTATTTGTAATATAAGGTGACAGTGACCAACAGACTTGGCTGCAACACTTGCCCCGTTTTCTGCCTCATGAAACTTATCACCCGTTCTCAGTTCTCTACCTTTCTGTAGCCCTATGTAGCAGATTACATATCTGGAATCCTGATCTGGTATCACATACCCGGACGTAAAGGATACTGAGAACAGTTCTTTGTAATAAACACACCCGAAGATGATGCATCATCATGCACTCTCTTCGTTTGGGCGGCACGGGAATTCTGGTAATCCCCAATTTCCTGCTCTGTCTTATAACAATTATAAGTTGGAGCGGGACCAACGTTCCCCAGCTCAGTATAACAAGCGGGTTCGGTCAATAATTCGTATTATTATCTTGATTAAGGCGTGATATGGTCGCTACCTGGAGAGAGAGAGAAGAAAACACTCTGCGTGCGCTCTTGCAAGAATAGATTGGTTATTATTTTATCTAATCAGGATGGCTCCCACTGTTTTTATCAAATCTTCCTTCAAACCCTAAAAGGAAAGACTAGCCGGGATTAATTACACACTACAAGTTCGCCAATCTTTCAGCCAGGCCAGTGTCGGTACTTTGAGGGAGGCCCCCGTGCTTTCGCACGAACCTAATTAATGTAAACCTCATTTTCACAGAGGTGTAACCCCGTTGACACCTTTCTAGACACCTACTTGATCGGCTAATTGTAATGTGTAAAACTCTCCGAGGAGTAACAATTACTCGCAGCGGGTATCGGGATCCAACTATCTCATAGAAGGTATGCAATCTCATTGCAAATTTCAACACTTGAAATTCCCGATAATATTTTGCCCCTAACGTGCTATGACCTTGACGAAAGCCAACAAACCATAGCCCGCTAGTCAAGTTCAACCCGTACATTTCTTGATTGAATTAAACCCACCCGCACGACCCTTGACGAAAGCCAACAAAGCTGCACGACTACCCTAATCCAATCACATCGTATGCAGCAGATAAGCAGCATATAGCTACCGCACACTACACCTTAACGAAAGCCAACAAATGTAGCACGGATACTATATACAACTTATCTGAAATGACGGAGGGCTACGACAGGTTTTTCTGAAAACCTATTGCGTAATGAACTTGATATCGTTGTAGAATCAAATGATTTTAAAATGGAGTGTTTTTGAAGCTTTTCTAGTTTTGCTAAAGGAGTCACTCCCGGTGAAGGGATCGTCGGTCCTTTGCTCGTCGAATGAGGTGCGGGATATATCATATATATCACTGTGCAAAGCAAAAACTCTTAAAAGCAATCAAAAGACAAACCGAGTGTGTAGCATCTGCCAGTTATTGCTAAAGGAGTCACTCCCGGCGAAGGGATCTCGGTCCTTTCCTTATCGAATAAGGTGCAGGATAAATCATATATACCGCTGTGCAAAGCAACAACTGTAGCTACATATTTTATTTTTGAAATTCGATTCTACAACATCTTTAGGTTTCTTTTATTTCATTAATCATATTAATGAAGTCCCATCATTTAAGTACCTAAACATCACAGATAAATACGACGTACACTTCTGCCATCCGCATTCGCCTCGATGTCCCCTCGTGCACCGTTAGGTTAGGTAACTAACAGCAGAGCGGGGCAGGGCTAGCGCGGGTGTAAAACATAAGTAACGCATATATAATATATCATATATACTATATAAAGTATCCATCACTGAACATATCACATGATCACATCACAGATATCGCAGCAGAAGAATCATATGAAATATTGGATATACTAGGACATCCGTGTTTTCAACATGAGCCAGTATAAAACACGGATTCCACGGTCGTGATGAATAGCCAAACCCACACCCCTAGACCCCTACGAGAGCGGCAAGCAACCCTACCAATTCTAGAGTTAGGAGACCCGGACTCGACTCCTCGAGTTGGTCTCCCACTGGACTCCAGAACCCGGTTACTTGTGCTCCCCTCCTTGGGTCTATCCTAGTGCGGAAAAGTAAATAATATACAAAGGGTGACATCTTCCGCAACCTGGAAGTGCCCCAATAAAAGAATATTACATACAAGTTTTTACATGAATGAAAATGAAAAATACTCATCTCACATAAAAACCCCCGGCTATTCAAACACGAAAATCCAATATAACATATCCAGCAACACATAACATCACATGTCATCAACGTAAGTAAATATGCGCATCCCAATTGTCGTTGACATATAGCAACGAAACCGGTGATATCACACATTACACTTACGGTCACAGAAAAAAAAGTGTAAAACTACAACAGTTGGAATCCGCAAACTCTTTAGACATCACATGCCTAATTAAATGAATTCCTTAGACATTGCATGCGTAACTCTTATAAACCCTGCATTTTAGTCTCATTATCGAAAACACTTTTCAATATCAAGTCGGGCAATTCAACAAGATTCCCGACATCCTGATCGAATGCTCGTCGCAAACTTTAGTAGGCGGCCGCACCCCCGACGCCGTCGACGAAGTGCACCAAGACGGAACACCGCTACCGCTAGCACCCGAACGGATGCTTTCGGCGACGGGGTTCTCCTACAGTCACTTGGTCGGGGTTAAGGGATGTAGCTGTCTAATAAGTTTATCCGGCGAGTATCCGCGTACGCTACGTGATTGCGACGGACTTTTGATCACATCAAAAATTCGTGGCAACCGATCAAGTGAGACTAAACTGCTATGTTTATAACATTCATTCAGTTATCTCATAACTTCTTGTGAATTCCAATTGTTGTATCACATTCCAGATAAACAGAAAATGTTAAACTTTCCGATCGAACAGTCGAACACCCAAGTTTTCTCGATACAGCTCAACACATGAAATAAGTCTAAAAACATTCAGTTCATGCCTCAGTACCAACGGTCCAGCCGTAGAAGGGTCAAGCCAACGCCTTACATGTGGCACGCCGTACTGCCCCAAACCCTAAGGTTTAAAGGGCAGTTCAAGACGGTCACATAATCGAGTTAAGGTTTGTTGTCTTCTAGAGGGTCCATCGCGTTACTTGCACTACTTAGAACGTTATTAAACCATGGAAAGATCCAACATTTGGAAATTTCCCGACAGGGGAAAAGTGGGTATTTATATCCGATTGAACTTTTTAACATATTCGGAAATTATCCGGAAAACACATAGACAAAGTTTGAAATTTTCGATCGAATCAATGAAGCTCCAAAACACCCTAGAATATTCAACTCTTGAATAAATATTAAAAAATCCCAGAAAATCCAGAACCAAAAAATATGAATTACTGTGCAAAAATTGAAGATTTATCTCATAATGTAGCCGCGGAACCGCCGCAGGAGCCAAGCTTCTGCCACGGTTCCGCCGCGCTTTAGAAGCATCGTTAGGAAATTTTTGCACCGTAATTCTTATAATTCCCTGCTGAATTTTTTAAGAATTTTTAATCTGGAAAAAACCCAGTTTTGAAAAAAGTCCAGAGAGCATTTTGGAATTGGGGTTTCGGTTCGATCGGACTTCAAACTCCGTCTACGCATTGCCTAAGGCTCTAGCTAGGCTCTGATACCACTGTAGGGTTCCTAAGCACACTAATGAGGTCTCACAAGGCATCAACCATGCCAATTTCAAATTTTACAAGTGCCTACAAACCCTAATACGGATCGTTAACTAGAGATTAGGCGAAAACTAGAACTAGTAAACTGCTTTACTAAAAAGTGAAAGAAAATAGAACCTTTGTAGATCCGGTCCTCCACCTCCATAGCTCCGTGATGATGTCTCCTTGCTGCGATCATCGGATCCCGGGCTCTAGTGTCGGCTTCTTCGGAGAAATGGGCGGGCTAGGTCGTCGACTTCAATGCCGAAGATGATCTACGTCGAGGCAACACAAGATCAAGCTCCAACTTCACCAAGCCATGAAACTTGCGAAGAAAACACCCTATACTACTTGGCAAGTGGTAGAGGATGAAGAAATAGGAAGTGGGTTCACTTTAGAATTGGATTTCTCACTCTTTTTCTCAAGTTGCCATTGAAGCTAGCAAGCTTTTTCATCTTCAAGAAGAAGAAGAAGAAGAAGATGATATGATATCAATTATTGGAAAATATAAAATAATGTCATTCTTATCATATCTCAACCATGGTCAAGTGTAGAGAATAAACTAGGGTTAGGTTTAATGGTTAGGTTTAGGATGAAGACAAAGTGGTGGACTTTCAAAGATGCTTTGAAGCTTCAGGAAGCTTCAAGCAAAGAAAGAAAAATAAAGCCACCATTTTATCTTTTCCAAAAAGAATAAATAAATAAATTAATTAATTAAAACCCTAACCATTTACTTAACCAAGGTTTAATCAAACATACACTCAAGTTAGCATGTATCATCAAACATGATACAAACTTGTGCACAAAAATATATCACATATACAATGTGCACAAACAAGTGAGAAATACATCTTAAGTGAACCAATATTAGTTAATGTAAAGTATTATATCAAATATATAATTATACATTAAATCATTAAATCAGCACTTGATTTAACGATCCGGTCATATCGCATATGACCGACTAATATCCAATGTATCGACTTATCGAATCAATCCTCGATTCGATAACTAGGTTATATCGCATACAACCAATCGATACATTCATCGCGAGAATAGAATACGGTATCACATACACGTATTATTCTCGGTCCCGCACATATCTCATATGTGCTCCTATTTCGTTTCGCTTGAGCCAGGAAACCTCTATGTAGGACTCTAAAGACTCGTCAATACGCCGGCAGTAGGTGATGATCATATCAAACACTCACAAGCCGCAAGCAGTCTGCTAAACGTAACGGCCACCCGGGTATTGAGCGATCAGAAGATCGACGAGCAAGCGCGCTCACACTCCTGTGAATCCAACCAGTAACACTTACCGTACAGTCCGGTCTCGTCGTCTGATATGTCGCATATCTCGCCTAGGGGTGGTAAACGTCGGGCCCCAATAACTCGATAAGTCGTGTCGATATGAGGTCTATAACAGTTCGAGAAACTACTGGTAACACTTACCAGTAAATCTCAGCAACCCTGGCCAGGGATTTCCAGTTATAGCCAATCGAACACAGTGCAACATCAACTCCCTATACCGGGAGAGACGAATCCCCTCCTATCGCTCATTGCCTCCATGTGATTCGGGACTGTACCCAAAAGCCACCGTTTTGCACGCCCTCTTGGACGTGGTAAGGTGGAAATCAAAGCACAGTGGGAATCACACAAGACTCTATGACGATCTCGGGTCAACAAACTACTCTGTACCAGTGTCACCAGAGAACTGCCATCTGACGTAAGGTATAATACCATCTGGGAGTTCTCGGCGAGTCCGTCCAGTGTACCCAGTCTCCACTGAGCACCCGTATATCATCTCTGATGTCAAACAACAATGGATATGGGATCATCCATCGCCCATCTTTATGAGTCGAGAAGGTACACGCTAGTCTACTCTGGTATATCGATGCCCCGTCTCGATACACCCACGACTAGGGACTTTGAAGGATGTACTTAGGGACTACCATGTCCCCACTAGTATGATCCTCATCATAGTCCAGGTAGTCAAGTACACATCCTAAGGGCTTTACCAACATGTAACAGAGAGACAATCAGTATACACGTTAAGGTAAAGAGCAACCAGATTGCATACTATCATGTCGAGCAAGAAAGTCCTCCCTATATATGTCCAAGCATCCACTAAAATATACATCCTATGTATAGTAATGGCCTCTAGGGCATACATATAACTAACAGTTCGTAGTAATATGGGGTGTTCTGGAGAAAAGGGTAAAAGTAGAAGTGGCAATGAGCTATGCAACTCTGACAATCCAAAAGCCAGTGTTTTAAGAAAGTTCGGTTAACTTGGTCACTGAGTCATAATCAAGGGTCGGGTCATGGTCGCTGCCAAAGAGAGAGAGAAAAGAAACACTCTGCGTGCACTCTAACCTAGATAAGAATTGTTATCAATTTATCTAATCAGGAAACCTCCCACTGTAACCACAAATTCTCCTCCAAACCTTAAAGAAGAATTAGTCGGGATCACCCAAAGAGTAAACCAACTCAACAGTGGGAATCGGGATCCAACTATCATCGCATGATAACGTGATGGAATCCACTCACGTTATTATTGTTAGTTATACGTATGCCCTAGAGGCCATTACTATACATAGGATGTATATTGTAGTGGATGCTTGGACATATATAGGGATGCCTTTCTTGCTCGATATGATAGTATGCTATCTGGTTACCCTTTACCTTAACGTGTACACTAATTTTCTCTCTGTTATATGTTGGTTAAGCCCTTAGGATGTGTACTTGACTACCTGGACTATGATGCGGATCATACTAGTGGGGACGTGGTTGTCCATAAGTACATCCTTCAAGGTCCCTAGTCGTGGGTGTATCGAGACGGGGCATCGATATACCAGAGTAGACTAGCGTATACCTTCTCGACCCATATAGATGGGCGATGGATGATCCCATATCCATTGGTGTTTGACATCAGAGATGATATACGGCTGCTCAGTGGAGACTGGGTACACTGGACGGACTCGCCGAGAACTCCCAGATGGTATTATATCTTACGTTAGATGGCAGTTCTCTGGTGACATTGGTACAGAGTAGTCTGTTGACCCGAGATCGTCATAGAGTCTTGTGTGATTCCCACTGTGCTTTGATTTCCACCTTACCACGTCCAAGAGGGCGTGCAAAACGGTGGTTTTTGGGTACAGTCCCGAATCACATGGAGGCAATGAGCGATAGGAGGGGATTCGTCTCTCCCAGTATAGGGAGTTGATGTTGCACTGTGTTCGATTGGCTATAACCGGAAATCCCTGGCCAGGGTTGCTGAGATTTACTGGTAAGTGTTACCAGTAGTTTCTCGAACTGTTATAGACCTCATATCGACACGACTTATCGAGCTATTGGGGTCTGACGTTTACCACCCCTGGAGGAGATATGCGACATATCAGACGAACAGACCGGACTGTACGGTAGTGTTACTCGTTGGATTCACTGGAGTGTGAGCGGGCTTGCTCATTGATCTTCTGATCGCTCAATACCCGGGTGGCCGTTACGTTTAGCAGACCGCTTGCGGCTTGTGGGTGTTTGATATGATCATCACCTACTGCCGGCGTATTGACGAGTCTTTAGAGTCCTACACAGGGGTTTCCTGGCTCAAGCGAAACGAAATAAGAGCGCATATGAGATATGTGCGGGACCGAGAGTAATACCAGTATGTGATACTGTATTCTATTCTCGCGATTTGTGACATTGATCGGTTATATGCGATATAGCCGGGTTATCGGATCAAGTGTTGATTCGATAAGTTGTTACTATTGATATTAGTCGGTTATATGCGATATGACCGGATCGGTAAATCAAGTGTTGATTTAATGATTTAATGTATAATTATATATTTGATATATTACTTTACATTAACTAGTATTGGTTCACTTAAGATTTGTTTTCTCAATAGTTTGTGCATAAGTGTATATATGATATATATTTGTGTACATATGTTTGTATCATGTTTGATGATACATACAAGATGTGTGTATGAGACCCATACCAAGATTAGGGTAAAGATTAGGGTTTTTGTTTCATTTTAAGATTTAACAAAGGGTTTAACTTAGTCAAAGTTATCAAGCTTGAAGAAGCTTGGAGAAGCTTTGACAAAGTCTACTCTTTTGTCATTTCTTTTGATATTCCTTAACCTAACCTTTAACCTAAAGCCTTGGTTAATTCTCTACATGAGTTAAGCATGAGGGCTTAACTCAACCATGGTGCTATTATTCATTTGGAGAAGTTTCATTTTGGATATTATTCATATGATTCTTTTCTTCTTCATCTTCATCATGCTCACAAAAGCTTGAGAGCTCCAATGGTGCCATGAGAAAAAGAGTGAGAAATCCAATTCCAAAGTGAACCCACTTCCTATTTCTTCATCCTCTACCACTTTCCATGTAGTATAGGGTGTTCTCTTCACAATGTTTTTGACTAAGTGAAGGAATATCTTGAGTTTGAGTCTCCCCGACGTAGATCATCTTCGGCCTCGAAGTCAATGACCTAGCCCGATCATTTCTCCGACGAAACCATCGCAAGAGTCCGGGATCCGATGATCGCAGCGGAGGGATGTCAACACGGAGCTAAAGAAGTGGTGGACCGAATCTACAAAGGTTGTAATCCCTTTCACTTAGTAGCAAAGTCGTTTGCTAGCTTTACTTTTCGCCTAATCTCTAGTTAACGATCTATATTAGGGTTTCTTGGCACCGTAAAATTTAAATTTGGCATGGTTGATGCCTTGTGGAACCTCTTGAGTGTGCCTAGGAACCCTACAGTGGTATCAGAGCCTAGCTAGAGCCTTAGGCGATGCGTTAACGAAGTTAAAACCCCGATCGAACCCAAATACGACGAAATACACCCCGCTCTAGTCCATTTTTAAAATATGGGATTTTTCCGAATTAAAAATGCCTAAAAAAATCAGCAGGAAATTGTAAGAATTACTGTGCAAAAACGACACTGTTTGGAGCTCAAACCGCCGCGGAACCGCGGCACGAGCATGGCTCGTGCGGCGGTTCCGCCGCCGTTTAGTGACGTCACCCTCTTAAATTTGCACAGTAATGTTTCTTTTTAATTCCCTGATATTTTATGGGTATTTTTATCTGACTCAAGTGTTGAGTATTTTGGGGTTTATTTTGTAGTCGTTGTTTCGATCGGAATTTTTAATTTCGTAATGTTTTCCGGATATTTAGAATATGTTAAAAAGTTCGACCGGATATAAATACCCAATTTTTCCCCTGCCGGAAATTTTCCAAGTGTTGGATTTTTCCGTAGTTTCATGACGTTCTAAGTAGTGCAAGTAACGCGATGGTCCCTCTAGAAGACAACAAACCTTAACTCGATTATGTGACCGTCTTGAACTGCCCTTTGAACCTTAGGGTTTGGGGCAGTACGGCGTGCCACATGTGAGGCGTTGGCTTGACCCTTCTACGGCTGGACCGTTGGTACTGTGGCATGAAGTGAATGTTCATAAACTTATTTCATGTGTTGAGATGTTTCGGGAAAACTTAGGTGTTTGACTGTTCGATCGGAAAGTTTAACATTTTCTGTTTATCTGGAATGTGATACAATATTTGGAATTCACAAGTAGTTATGAGATAACTAATATGAATGTTATAAACATAGCACTTTAGTCTCAATTGATCGGTTGCCACGGAATTTTGATGTGATCAAAAGTCTGTCGCAATCACGTAGTGTACGCGGATACTCGCCGGGTAAACTTAATAGATAGCCATGCCCCATAGCCCTGACCATGTGACTGTAGGAGAACCCCATCGCCGAAAGCATCCGTTCGGGTGCTCGCGGCAGCGGTGTTCCGCCTTAGTGCACTTCGTCGACGGCATCGGGGGTGCGGCTGCCTACTAAAGTTTGCGACGAGCATTCGATTAGTTTTTCGAGAATCCTGTTGAATTGCCCGACTTGATATTGAAAAGTGTTTTCAATAATGAGACTAAAATGTGGGGTTTATAATTGTTAGGCATGCGATGTCTAAGGAATTCATTTGATTAGGCATGCGATATCTAGAGAGTTTGTGGATTCCCACTGTTGTAGTTTTACACTTTCTTTTCTGTGACCGTAAGTGTAATATGTGATATCGCCGGTTTCGTTGCTATATGTCAACGACAATTGGGATGGGCATATTTACTTATGTTGATGACATGTGATGTTATGTGTTGCTGGATATGTTATATTGGATCGTCGTGTTTGAATAGCCGGGCGTTTTTATGTGAGATGAGTGTTTTTCATTTTCATTCATGTATAAACTTGTATGTAATATTCTTTTATTGGGGCACTTCCAGGTTGCGGAAGATGTCACCCATTGTATATTATTTACTTTTCCGCACTAGGATAGACCCAAGGAGGAGGGCACAAGTAACCGGGTTCTGGAGTCCAGTGGGAGACCAACTCGAGGAGTCGAGTCCGGGTCTCCTAACTCTAGAATTGGTAGGGTTGCTTGCCGCTCTCGTAGGGGTCTAAGGGTGTGGGTTTGGCTATTCATCGCGACCATGGAATCCGTGTTTTATACTGGCTCGTATTGAAAACACTGACGTCTTAGTATATCCAATGTTTCATATGTTTCTTCTGCTGCGATATCTGTGATGTGATCATTTGATGTTCTGTGATAAATACTGTATATAGTATATATGATATATTATATAGACGTTACTTATGTTTTACACCCGCGCTAGCCCTGTCCCACTCTGCCATTAGTTACCTAACCTAACGGTGCACGAGGGGACATCGAGGCGAATGCGGATGGCATAAGTGTACGTCGTATTTATCTGTTATGTTTAGGTGATTTAATTGATGGGACATTCATTAATGAGATTAATAAAAGAAAATATACCTAAAAGATGTTGTGGAATCGAATTTAAAAATAAAACAGGTAGCTACAGTTCTTGCTTTGCATCGCGGTGTTCCTTGTAGAACATCCTGCACCTTATTCGATAAGGAAAGGACCGAGATCCCTTCACCGGGAGTGACTCCTTTAGCAATAACTGGCAGATGCTACATCCTTCGGTTTGTCTTTTTATTGCTTCTATAGTTTCTGCTTTGCACAGGGGTATATATGATATATCCTGCACCTTATTCGATTAGGAAAGGGCCGACGATCCCTTCACCGGGAGTGATCCCTTTAGCAAAACTAGAAAAGCCTCAAAAACACTCCATTTAAAAATATTTGATTCCGCAACGAGATCAAGTTCAAAGCGTTAATGGTTTTCTTAAAAACCATCCGCAACCCTCCATCATTTTAGGAAGTAGAGTACTGAGTATGTGATACCGTATTGTAATCTGGCAGTTATCTGTTATCGGTTAGGTTATATGTGATATAACCAGATTATCGAATCAAGTGTTGATTTAATAATGTGATAAACAGATAAATGATATTAGTCGGTCATATGTGATATAACCGGATTATTAAATCAAATGTTGATTTAATAATTTGATATAATTATGTATTAACTAATATCATTAGCTTACAAATTGATTTATTAATATATATATATATATATGTTAATTTATATTGGATATATATATATATATATATATATATATATATATATATATATTGTTAGATATGTATGCCTTAGAGGCCATTATTGTATAGTACTAGTTTGTATAATACATTTTGGAAGCTTGTGATATATATACGGTTTTACGACAGTCTTGCTCGATATAGTAGTATGCTACTTGGTTTGTTTCTATCTTGATATGTGTATATGTTTCTTTTAACATATCGCTAAAACATATTGATGGAGCCCTTAGGATCTTTGCTTGACTACCGGCGTTGTGATGGCGATGACACTCGTGGGGGCTGGGTAGTCTATAAGCACATCCTTATTCTGGTCCTTAGTCGTAGGATTATTGAGATAGGGCATCGATACTCCAGAGTAGACTGGTGCATATGCTTCTCTTCCCAGCAGGGGAGATGGTCTGTCCCACAGCCATCAGTACGTCGTACTGGAGATAGTATGCAGGTGCTCGTTAGGTTACGAGTACACTGGACAGGACTCGTCGGGAACTGTTGGTTAGTATTATACCTATCGTCAGTTAACAGTTCCCAGGTGACATGAGTACAGCTTAGTCCGCTGATTTGACACTGTCACTTCGCCTCGAGTGTGTTCCCACTGTTCTTTGATTACTACCCTACCACGGCTCTACTGAGTCGTGCAAACAGGTAGTAGTTGGGAGCAGTCCCGAAGCACTTGGAGGCAGTGACGGTTAGACAGGATTCGTTTCTCCCGGTATTGGGGGTTGATATCGCGCTGTGTCTAGGAGAGCCGTTACACAAAGTTTCCAGTAATAGCGGTACAAGTCGTGCAAACAGGGCTAGCGAGATATACTGGTAGGTTTCCAGTAATATCTCAGGGTGTTCTGGGCTACACTCCGGCACGACTTGTACCGCTATTAGGGGACTGACGTTTACCACCCCCTAAGCCCACCGTGCGATATTCTCAGACGAACAGACCGGACTGTAGGGAGATTGTCACATACAGGCTCAGTAGGAGTTCGGATGGGTTCACCTCATCAGTATTCTTATCGGCATCTACCTGGGGACCGTTACGTACAGCTAGTGCCGCTTGCGATTTGTGGTTAACCCCACTGCCAGCGTAGTGTCGAGTCTTTATAGTCCCACACAGAGGGTTATTCGTCTTTGGGCAAAACAGAGTAGAGGTCGCATGTTCTTGCAACAGGGTTCGTTCACATCCGCGCACTTGTTCACGTTTGGTGTCCGGACAGTTATTACTAGCGGGCTTTGTTTTTGTTAGTTGTATGTATGCCCTAGAGGCCAGTATTGTACTGATGATGTATATTATATTGGATGCTTGGACATATATAGAGATGACTTTCTTGCTCGATATAATAGTATGCTATCTGGTTGCACTTTATCTTAACATGTATACTAGTCTCTTTAAACTGTCTTATAGTTACATGTTGGTAAAGCCCTTAGGATGTGTACTTGACTACGTGGATTATGATGCAGATCATACTAGTGGGGACATGGTAGTCCATAAGTACATCCTTCAAGGTCCCTAGTCGTAGGTGTATCGAGACGGGGCATCGATATACCAGTGTAAACTAGCGTATACGCTTCTCGACCCATGAGATGGGCGATGGATGATCCCATATCCATTGGTGTTTGACATCAGAGATGGTATACGGGTGCTCAGTGGAGACTGGGTACACTGGACGGACTCGCCGAGAACTCCCAGATGGTATTATACCTCACGTCAGATGGCAGTTCTCAGGTGACACTTGTGCAGGTTAGTCTGTAGACCCGAGATCGTCATAGAGTCTTGTGTGATTCCCACTGTGCTTTGATCTCCACCTTACCACGTCCATGAGGGCGTGCAAAATGGTGGTTTTTGGGTACAGTCCCGAATCACATGGAGGCAATGAGCGATAGGAGGGGTTTCGTCTCTCTCGGTATTGGGGGTTGATGTTGCGCTGTGCTCGATTGGCCGTAACAGGGAAGTCCCTGGCCAGGGCTGATTTAGAGATTTGCTGGTAAGTGTTACCAGTAGTTTCTCGACCCGTTATGAGCCTCACATCGGTATGACTTATCGGTTATTAGGGTCTGACGTTTACCACCCCTAGACGTGATATGCGACATATCAGACGAGGAGACCGGACTGTACGGGAAGTGTTGCCGGTTGGCTCGACTGGAGTTGTAGCAGGTTCGCTTGTTCTCTTCTGATCGCCCAATAACCGGGAGGCCGTTACGTTTAGCTGACCGCTTGCGGCTTGGGGGTGCTTGATATGATCATCACCTACTGCCGGCGTATTGACGAGTCTCAGAGTCCCACAATGGAGTTTCCTAGTCCAGGCGAAACGTTGTGGTGCGCGTATGCGATATGCGCAAGGACCCGATTAAAATGCGCGTATAGGATACCGTATATTGATCGGGCGGCTTGCTTTTGGTAGGGGTCATATGTGATATGGCCGGATTGATAAATCAAGTGTTGATTTATCATTTAACCATTAGCTTCTCACTTGGAATCCTTTCTTGAGTATGATGGATGTATGCATGCATGTATAGTTTCTTTATTGATTCATGCACATATGGATGTACATATGCACATACATACATACATACATACATACATCCTTCATGGTTGTATATACAAGAAAATGGTGGCAATATAAGACTTACACCATGGGTATTTTATTTGGAATATTATTGTAATTAAGCTAAAAACAAAAGGAAAAAGAAAAGGGTTAGTTTTGGATTGTTTCTACACTCTTCTTGACCTAACCTTTCTCACCCACCATTTAACTAAGTACAATAATGATTCAACCATGGTTTGAGATGAGAGATAAAAATATATATTGATATATTTTCTATTTACTTTTCTTAGAGTTGAACTTATCATTTTCTCATATTGCCATCATCTTCTTCTTCCTCTCTCATTTTGCTCTCTAGTTCTTTGTAGGGAGCAATATACTCATCAAGATTGGATTTTGAAGTGAGAAAGAGAACCACAACACCATTCTACACAAGTCTAGCCCACTTGTTTAGAGTGTTAGCTTGATTTCGTTCACTTGATCGAATAAAGTTGCAAGCTTGGACAAAGCAGACTCCGGGTGGATCATCGGTGACCTAGAGGAGTTCAAGCGGAGCTTTTACAAACCCCAAGTAGCCGAGGAGTCTAGCGTAGGGAGCTACAAAGGTTGTACTCTCTAAACCCTAGCTTTTCTTTCATATGATGATATGAAAATTTTTAGAAACCCTAATTTTCTATGCACGATCCGTTGTTTGTTAACTTAGCACCCTAAAGACTCTACCTTTGGTACATGTGATGCTTCCAAACCCTTCATGAGGTGCTAGGCTAACCCAACATTGGTATCAGAGCCGATCTAGAACATTAGGAGACACTTTAACGAAGTAAAAACTCCGATCGAACTAAAATACGACTTTCTCGGACGCTCTCTGGACATTTTTTAAAATCTGGTTATTTTCAGAATTAAAAATATGGAAAAAATTCAGCAGGTAAATATAAGAGTTACTGTGAAAAACGAGATCATGAACAGTAAAATTAAGCGTGGAACCGCGGCAATATCCTCCTTAGGCCGCGGTTCCACGGCCGTTCTGTTTCTTCATGGTGTCATTTTTGTACAGTAACTCATTTCACTGCTTGTATAAATTTTAGGGTATTTTTAATCTGAATTTTGTGTTGTTTGGTCTGGAGATGGTTTTGGACTCGTCGAATCGATCGGAATTTTCATTTCGTGGTTTTTCCGGATAAATTAGAATGTATTGAAGTGTTTGAACGAGTATCATTTGCTCACATTTCACGGGGTTTAAAATCTTTCGGAAATACGTGCAAGTTTGTTTGTGGTGGACCCTCTAGAAGACAACAAACCTTAACTCGATTATGTGACCGTCTTGAACTGCCTTTTGAACCTTAGGGTTTGGGGCAGTACGGCGTGCCACATGTGAGGCATTGGCTTGACCCTTCTACGGCTGGACCGCTACCACTGTGTCACACTCCGGGTTTTTGAACTCCGCTCAAGTGTTGAGCTTTAGCGAATCTTGGGTATTTGATCGTTCGTTCGAAAACTTTAATACCGTCTATTTATCTGGAATGTGATGCAATGTGTGGAATTCATATTATAAGACATGAAATACGAGGTATGTGATATTTCGCATTTATGATGTCTAAAGAGAATGTGGATTCCAGATATTGCAGTTTTACACTTTCTTTTCTGTGACCGTAAGTGTAGTATAACGATATCGCCGGTTTCGTTGCTATACATCAACGACAATTGGGGTATGCATACTTACTTACGTTGATGATATATGATATTATGTGTTGCTGAGATATGATGTGCAGGAATGTCGCAATTGAATAGCCGGGGGGTTTTATGTGAGATGAGAGTTTTATATTTTCATTCACGTAAATTTAAATGTAATGTAATATTCATTTATTTGGGGCACTTCCGAGTTGAGGTCGATGCCACCTGTGTTGTATATTATTTACTTTTCCGCATTAGGATGGACCCAAGGAGGGGAGCACAGGTGACCGGGTTTTGGGGTTCAGTGGGAGGCCATCTCGAGGAGTCGAGACCGGGTTTCCTAAACTCCAGAATTGGTAGGGTCGCTTGCCGCTCTCGTAGGGGTCCAGGGTGTGGGCTTGGCTATTCATCGCGACCATGGAATCCGTATTTTCTATTTTGGCTAAATACTAAATACGGACGTCCTAGTATATCCCACATTATATCTATGTTTCTGCTGCGATATCTGTGATGTGATCATTTGATATGTCTGATGGATACAATATATAGTATATATGATATATTATATAGGCGTTACTTATGTTTTACACCCGCACTAGCCCTGCCCTCCTCCGTCGTTAGTTACCTAACCTAACGGTGCACGAGGGGACATCGAGGCAAATGCGGATGGCATAAGTGTACGTCGTATTTATCTGTGATGTTTAGGTGACTTAAATGATGGGACTTCATTAATGTGATTAATGAAAGAAAAGAAACCTAAAAGATGTTGTAGAATCAAATTTTAAATAAAAAGGGTAGCTACAGTTTTGCTTTGCATAGTGGTATATATGATATACCCTGCACCTTATTCGACGAGGAAAGAGCCGAGATCCCTTCACCGGGAGTGACCTCTTTAGCGAAACTGGCAGATGCTACAACACTCGGTTTGCTTTTGATTGCTTTTGGAGTTTTTCTTTGCACAGTGATATATATGATATATCCCGCACCTTATTCGATGAGGAAAGAGCCGAGATCCCTTCACCGGGAGTGACCTCTTTAGCAAAACTAATAAAAGCCTCAAAATCACTCCATTTCAAAACTTCACTTGATTCTACAACGATATCAAGTTCATTACGCTCATGGTTTTCAGAAAAACCTGCGTAGCCCTCCGTCAATTCAGATCTGTAATATTTAGTATTCATGCTACGGTTGTTTGGCATGCGTCAAGGCGTAGTGTACGGTAGCTGATTATTACTTATCTGTAGCATGAGATGCGATTGGATTAAGGTATTCGTACGGCGTTGTTTGGCATGCGTCAAGGGTCGTACGGGTGGGTTTAATTCAATCACGAATTGTACGGGTTGAACTTGACTAGCGGACTATGGGTTGTTTGGCATGCGTCAAGGTCATAGCACGCTAGGGGCAAAATACTATCGGGAATTTCAAGTGTTGAAATTTGCAATGAGATTGCATACCTTCTATGAGATAGTTGGATCCCGATACCCACTGCGAGTAAGAGTTACTCCTGGGAGAGTTTTACACATTACAATTAGCCGATCAAGTAGGTGTCTAGAAAGGTGTCAACGGGGTTACGCCTCTGGGAAAACGAGGTTTACTTTAATTAGGTCCGTGCGAAGCACGGGGAACCTCCCTCAAAGTACCGACACTGGCCTGGCTGAAAGATTGGCGAAGTTGTAGGGTGTAATTAATCCCGGCTAATCTTTCCTTTTAGGGTTTGAAGGAAGATTTGATAAAAACCAGTGGGAGCCATCCTGATTAGATAAGATAATAACCAATCTGATCTTGCAAGAGCATACGCTAAAGTGTTTTCTTCTCTCTCTCTCCAGGTAGCGACCATGTCATGCCCTAATCAAGATAATAAAATGGATGTATTGACCGTACCCTTATGTTGTACTGTGCAGGGGAACGTTAGACCCGTTCTTTCTTATAAGAGTTATAAGACTGAACAGGGAATAGGAGTATATCTAGATTCTCAAGCCGCCCAAAAGAACATGCATGTTGATGCATCTTCTACAGGTGTGTTAGTTATTTAGAACTGTTTCTCAGTTCACCCTACGTCCTGGGTATTAGATACCGGATCAGGATCCCACATATGTAAAATATTACTTGGGCTACGAAAAGGTAGAGAACTGGGAAAAGGTGATCATTCCGTTCAAGTAGGGAATGAGGCAAATGTTGCAGCCAAAGCAGTTGGCGAGTATCACCTAGTATTACCAAGTGGTAATACACTGATTTTAAATGAATGCTATTATATACCAAACATGATGTGCAACATTATATCAGTTTCTTTATTAAGTAAAGAAGGATATAGTTTTGTAGTAAAGGATAATGTTATGAACATATTCCTAGATCAAAAGTTGATTGCATCAGGCTCGCTACATAATGGCATATTCATTCTAAATCAAAATACAGTCCTCAATATACAAAACACACACAAGAGGAAAAGTTCAGAAATGAACGAATCCTTCTTGTGGCATTATAGACTTGGTCACATCAATGCGACACGACTAGCTAAGTTACATAAGGATGGATATTTAAATCCGTTTGAATTTTCATCTTATGACACTTGCTAGTCATGTCTCAAAGGCAAGATGACCAAAACTCCGTTTACGGTACACGGAGAAAGAGTTACGGAACTCTTAGGGATACATAGTGATGTATGCGGTCCCATGTCTACACATGCCAAGGACGGTTCTTCGTACTTCATTACATTCACTGACGATCTCTCTAGATACGGACATGTGTTCCTGATAAAACACAAGTCCGAAGCTTTTGAGAAATTCAGAGAATATAAGCACGAAATAGAGAACCAAACGGGCAAAAGTATTAAGATCCTTCGATCTGATCGAGGAGGAGAATACTTGAGCAATGATTTTCTGGATTATCTAAAAGAGAATGGGATTCTCTCTCAGCTCACTCCTCCTTATACACCACAGCACAACGGTGTATCGGAACGGAGAAACCGCACCCTATTAGATATGGTGCGCTCAATGATGAGTACATCTGAGTTACCTATTTCGTTCTGGGGATATGCGCTTGAGACAGCCATGGACCTATTAAATAGAGTTCCTACCAAATCAGTGCCTACCACTCCATATGAGATATGGAAAGGGAAGAGACCACATCTTAATTACATTAAGATATGGGGTTGTCCAGCCTATGTCAAAAGACAAAATCCGGACAAACTCGAGGCAAGATCAGTCTTATGTAAATTTATAGGATATCCCAAAAATTCACAAGGGTATATCTTCTACCATCCCGAGGAACAAAAGGTGTTTGTTTCTCGACATGCCACTTTCTTAG
Organism: Agapanthus africanus; assembly: GCA_030015575.1. Taxonomy (NCBI): domain Eukaryota; kingdom Viridiplantae; phylum Streptophyta; class Magnoliopsida; order Asparagales; family Amaryllidaceae; genus Agapanthus; species Agapanthus africanus. The sequence continues at coordinate 350,708,191 of CM057350.1, read as the reverse complement.
AAAAAGGTTTTCTTACGAAACAGACAAGTGGCATTGAGGTAGAACTGGAAGTGGTTCCAGCGACACAAACTATAACAGAAGATATGGTAGAACCAGAGGATTCAGTAGTACCTGACGAACCCCAGCCGCTCCGCCGATCTAGCAGGGTTTCTCATCCACCTGAGAGATACTATGGTTTTCTCATTGACGGTGGAAGCGAGGATTGCATCATGGAGGATGATGACCCAACTAGCTTCGAGCAGGCCATCAGGAGTAGGGACTCAGTGAAATGGCTGGATGCAATGCGGTCCGAGATGGAATCCATGTACACCAACAAAGTGTGGACTTTGGAAGTTGCTCCTGAAGGGGTAAAACCCATTGGGAGCAAGTGGATCTTCAAGAAAAAACTTGGTGTAGATGGGAAAGTGGAGACTTTCAAAGCTAGATTTGTTGCAAAGGGTTTTCGTCAAAGACCAGGTGTGGACTATGACGAAACCTTTTCTCCAGTGGCTATGCTTAAATCCATCCGGATCATGCTTGCCATAGCTGCATATCATGATTACGAAATCTGGCAAATGGATATTAAGACCGCCTTTCTAAACGGTGATTTAGAAAAGTGCGTGTACATGACTCAGCCAGAGGGCTTCGTAGACAGTGGGAGCAGCGGGAAGGAGTGCAAGCTGCTTAAATCCATTTATGGATTAAAGCAAGCATCGCGGAGTTGGAACATCTGCTTTGACGTCGTTATCAAAGAGTTTGATTTCGTCAAAAACCCAGATGAACCTTGTATCTACAAGAAGGTGGCAGAGAGTAAGGTTTTCTTCCTCGTATTGTACGTGGACGGCATACTCTTGATAGGAATTGATATTCCTATGCTGCAATCGGTCAAGCTCTTCTTATCACAAAGATTCACAATGAAAGATCTTGGTGATGCCTCCTGCATATTGGGAATTAGGATCTACAGAGATAGATCCAAACGGATATTGGGATTGTCCCAATCCAGGTACATTGACACCATACTAAAGAGGTTTAGTATGGAAGAATCCAAGCGTGGGAACTTGCCCACGATCTCTGGAGTCACTCTCTCTAAAGAGATGTCTCCCAAGACTGATTTGGAGAGAGCTCGCATGCAAGGGATACGCTATACTTCGGCTGTAGGCTCTATCATGTACATGATGCTATGTACCAGACCCGATGTAGCATACTCACTAAGTGTGGTGAGTAGGTATCAAGCTGATCCTGGAGAGAGTCACTGGACAGCTGTGAAGAGCATTCTCAAGTACTTACGAAGGACTAAAGAGATGCTCTTGGGGTATGGTAACGGAGAACTCCAAGTGGTGTCCTTTACCGATTCGAGCTTCCAGAGTGATAAGGACGACTCTATGTCGCAGTAGGGATTTGTCTTTACCCTTTACGGAGGGGCGGTTAGCTGGAAGTGTTCCAAGCAGGAAACCGTGGTAGACTCGACGATGGAGGCTGAATACATCGCTGCCAACAATGCTGCTAAAGAGGCTGTCTGGATCAAGAAGTTCATTACTGAACTTGGAGTGGTTCCATCCATTGAGCATCCAATACCTCTGTATTGCGATAACAATGGAGAGGTGGCTTTGGCCAAGGAACCCAGGTCCCTTCAGCGATCCAGGCATATTCTGAGGCGGTATCACCTGATCCGGGAGATAGTTGATCGCCGGGAGATCGAGGTCAGGAGGGTTGATACGAAGAACAACACGACGGATCTACTCACGAAGGCCATTCCCCAGATACAGTTTGAGAGACTCTTCGGGATGCTCGGTATACGATACTACAGCAGCTGGCCCTAGTGCAAGTGGGGGATTGTTAGTTGTACGTATGCCCTAGGGGCCAGTATTGTACAGATGATGTATATTATATTGGATGCTTGGACATATATAGAGATGACTTTCTTGCTCGATATGATAGTATGCTATCTGGTTGCACTTTATCTTAACATGTATACTAGTCTCTTTAAACTGTCTTATAGTTACATGTTGGTAAAGCCCTTAGGATGTGTACTTGACTACCTGGATTATGATGCAGATCATACTAGTGGGGACATGGTAGTCCATAAGTACATCCTTCAAGGTCCCTAGTCGTAGGTGTATCGAGACGGGGCATCGATATATCAGTGTAGACTAGCGTATACGCTTCTCGACCCATGAGATGGGCGATGGATGATCCCATATCCATTGGTGTTTGACATCAGAGATGGTATACGGGTGCTCAGTGGAGACTGGGTACACTGGACGGACTCGCCGAGAACTCCCAGATGGTATTATACCTCACGTCAGATGGCAGTTCTCAGGTGACACTTGTGCAGGTTAGTCTGTAGACCCGAGATCGTCATAGAGTCTTGTGTGATTCCCACTGTGCTTTGATCTCCACCTTACCACGTCCATGAGGGCGTGCAAAACGGTGGTTTTTGGGTACAGTCCCGAATCACATGGAGGCAATGAGCGATAGGAGGGGTTTCGTCTCTCCCGGTATTGGGGGTTGATGTTGCGCTGTGCTCGATTGGCCGTAACAGGGAAGTCCCTGGCCAGGGCTGATTTATAGATTTGCTGGTAAGTGTTACCAGTAGTTTCTCGACCCGTTATGAGCCTCACATCGGCATGACTTATCGGTTATTGGGGTCTGACGTTTACCACCCCTAGACTTGATATGCGACATATCAGACGAGGAGACCGGACTGTAAGGGAAGTGTTGCCGGTTGGCTCGATGGGAGTTGTAGCAGGTTCGCTTGTTCTCTTCTGATCGCTCAATACCCGGGTGGCCGTTATATTTAGCTGACCGCTTGCGGCTTGGGGGTGCTTGATATGATCATCACCCACTGCCGGCGTATTGACGAGTCTCAGAGTCCCATAATGGAGTTTCCTAGTCCAGGCGAAACGTTGTGGTACACGTATGCGATATGCGCAAGGACCCGATTAAAATGCGCGTATAGGATACCGTATATTGATCGGGCGGCTTGCTTTTGGTAGGGGTCATATGTGATATGGCCGGATTGATAAATCAAGTGTTGATTTATCATTTAACCATTAGCTTCTCACTTGAAATCCTTTCTTGAGTATGATGGATGTATGCATGCATGTATAGTTTCTTTATTGATTCATGCACATATGGATGTACATATACACATACATACATACATACATACATACATCCTTCATGGTTGTATATACAAGAAAATGGTGGCAATATAAGACTCACACCATGGGTATTTTATTTGGAATATTATTGTAATTAAGCTAAAAACAAAAGGAAAAAGAAAAGGGTTAGTTTTGGATTGTTTCTACACTCTTCTTGACCTAACCTTTCTCACCCACCATTTAACCATGATTTACTCTTCCTTTTAGTTTTTAACTCAAGTACAATAATGATTCAACCATGGTTTGAGATGAGAGATAAAAATATATATTGATATATTTTCTATTTACTTTTCTTAGAGTTGAACTTATCATCTTCTCATATTGCCATCATCTTCTTCTTCCTCTCTCATTTTGCTCTCTAGTTCATTGTAGTGAGCAATATACTCATCAAGATTGGATTTTGAAGTGAGAAAGAGAACCACAACATCATTCTACACAAGTCTAGCCCACTTGTTTAGAGTGTTAGCTTGATTTCGTTCACTTGATCGGATAAAGTTGCAAGCTTGGACAAAGCGGACTCCGGGTGGATCATCGGTGAACTAGAGAAGTTCAAGCGGAGCTTTTACAAACCCCAAGTAGCCGAGGAGTCTAGCGTAGGGAGCTACAAAGGCTGTACTCTCTAAACCCTAGCTTTTCTTTCATATGATGATATGAAAATTTTTAGAAACCCTAATTTTCTAGGCACGATCCGTTGTTTATAAACTTAGCACCCTAAAGACTCTACCTTTGGTACATGTGATGCTTCCAAACCCTTCATGAGGTGCTAGGCTAACCCAACTGTTTTAAGCCAGATCCTAGTATTTGTTTTGGGGTTAGTTTTATCTCATTCTATTCGTGTTCCTCGGAACACGGATGTGGGTGTGTATGCACAGTTCACTGAGACAGAGGCAGAGGATTCTCATTAGGGTTATGGTACGGGTGTGTATGCACAGTTGACTGTTGTCTTTTTCCAAACCCTAATGAGAATAGGAAATATGATTAATAATATTAGTTAACAATTATTGTGCCATGGTTGAGTTGAATTCTTGACTTTTGTTGACTTGTTGATTTTGTTGACCGGTTGACCAAAGTGAAATTGTTGACCATCATCATTTGTTTTCAAAGATACTTCTTATTCTTTGCAAAAGCATGTAATGAATGAAATGATAATAGTAATTCATCAACTCACCATCACAAATTGTTAATTATTATTATTATTATCATTTTCTAAAATATGAGAGCATGGTTGTAAAATTATTCATTCTTACTTGCATCTTCTCTCTCATCCATTGCTCTCCTTCTTCCTCTAGCTCAAGGAAAATCCCTCTCATGAGTTGAGAACCATTTTCCTTTGAGATAAAACACCAAGACTACACTCTACTCTTTCTAGGGTTCTAGGTTAAGCAAACCAAGCACCTTAGTTAACTCTAGGTTGAGGTAGGAGCTCAAGTTCGAACCCTCGGGTAGATCTATCTTCGACAAAGAGGAGACGACGAGGAGAAGCCATACAAACTATTACAAGAAGCAAGCAAGGGGGAGAACAACAAGAAGAGAAGGAGTTCAAGACTAGGTATAACCCCCTAACCGAGTAGGTAAAGCTCGTAGTTGTTGCTAGTGTGTTGTTTAGCAAAGATCCGGGTTTTCTAGTCCATGTTACCAAAACCCTAAAAATTGTTTTTCACCGTTTCCGCAACCCCGAAAGAACCGGGAGAGGTAACGTGGATCTAACAAATATATATTTTAAGAAATTCATGGAATTCAGAAAAGATGTAGAGAACCAGACTGGCAAAAGTATCAAGATCCTCCGGTCTGATAGAGGAGGGGAGTACTTAAACACGGAATTCCTAGATTACTTAAAAGAGAATGTTATTCTCTGTCAGCTTACTCCTCCTTATACGCCACAACACAACGGTGTATCGGAGCGGAGGAATCGTACCCTATTGGATATGGTTCACTCCATGATGAGTAGTGTTGAGTTACCTCTTTCATTCTGGGGACATGCGCTTCAGACAGCGGCATACCTTTTGAATCAAGTTCCGTCCAAATCTGTGCCTAAAACTCCGTATGAAATATGGAGCAGTAAGAAGACATGTCTTAAATTTATTAGGCTATGGGGTTGTCCGGCCTATGTGAAAACACGGAAACCGGACAAGCTAGAGGCACGGTCAGTTCTGTGTAAATTTATGGGATATCCTAAAGGCTCACTAGGATATTTGTTCTACCACACTGAGGAACAGAAGGTGTTTGTATCTCGCCACGCTACCTTTTTAAAAAGGGAGTTTCTTGCAAAAGAAACTAGTGGGAGTTCGGTAGAACTGGAAGAAATTCAGCGACCACAAAATGAAACTGAAGATTTGACAGAACCTCAGGATTAAATAACCCCAAACGAACCTCAGCCACTCCGCAGATTTGGTAGGATTTCTCATCCGCCCGAGAGATACTGCGGTTTTCTCTTAGACGGGGATCGAGAGGATTGCATCTTGGAAGAAGATGACCATACCAGTTTCAGGCAGGCCATTATGAGTAAGGACTCTGATAAGTGGCTGGAAGCAATGAAATTCGAAATGGAGTCCATGTATGCCAATAAAGTGTGGACCTTGGATATTGCTCCACCTGGGGTAAAACCCGTTGGATGCAAATGGATCTACAAAAGGAAACTTGGTGTAGATGGGCAGGTGGAAACCTATAAGGCTAGACTCGTTGCAAAAGGTTTTCGTCAAAGACCTGGTGTGGACTATGACGAAACTTTTTCTCCGGTGGCTATGCTCAAATCCATTCGGATCCTACTTGCCATTTCTGCCTTCCATGACTATGAAATCTGGCAGATGGACGTTAGAACGGCTTTTCTAAACGGCTGTTTGGAAGAGTGCGTTTACATGGATCAGCCGGAAGGTTTCGTAGACAGTGGGAGCAGCGGGAATATATGCAAGTTGCTTAAATCCATTTATGGATTAAAGCAGGCATCGCGGAGCTGGAACATCTATTTTGATGAAGCAATCAAGGAATTTGATTTCATCAAGAACGAAGATGAACCTTGTGTCTATAAGAAGATTGTAGGACGAACTGTCGTGTTCCTAGTCTTGTACGTGGACGACATTCTTTTGATAGGAAATGACATTCCAATGCTACAATCGATCAAGCTATTTTTGTCACAACGGTTCTCCATGAAGGACCTGGGTGATGCCTCGTACATTCTGGGAATCAAGATCTACAAAGATAGATCCAAGAGACTACTGGGACTTTCACAGTCCAGGTACATAGAGACCATACTAAAGAGATTTAGTATGGAGGATTCCAAGCGCGGTAACATACCCGCATTGCACGGAATTACCCTCTCCAAGAAGATGTCTCCTAAGACTGACGAGGAGAGGGTTCGCATGAGCTCTATACCCTACGCTTCGACGGTAGGATCTATAATGTATGTGATGCTATGTACAAGACCAGATGTAGCTTACGCACTGAGCGTGGTAAGCCGGTATCAGTCAGACCCTGGTGAGGACCACTGGACGGCAGTGAAGAACATTCTCAAGTACCTGAGAAGGAATAAAGAGATTTTCCTGGTTTACGGTAATGGAGACCTCAGGGTCGAGTCCTTTACCGATTCAAGCTTCCAGAGTGACAAAGATGACAGCACGTCTGTCTCGGGTTTTGTGTTTACCCTCAACGGAGGGGCGGTATGTTGGAGGAGTTCCAAACAGGATACCGTCGCAGACTCGACGATGGAGGCTGAATACATTGCTGCAAGCGATGCCGCAAAAGAGGCGGTCTGGATGAAGAAGTTCATTGGTGAACTTCAGGTGGTTCTGTCCATTGTTGACCCGATACATTTGTATTGCGATAACAATAAGGCTATAGCTTTAGCGAAGGAACCAAGGTCCCATCAGAAATCCAGACACATCTTAAGGCGGTATCACCTGATCAGGGAGATCATTGATCGCCGGGAGATCGAGGTACGGAGAGTGGACACAAAAGACAACACGGCGGATCCATTCACAATGGCCCTCCCTCAAACACAGTTCGAGTGACTTTTTGAGCTATTGGGTATGCGGTACGCCAGCAGCTGGCCCTAGTGCAGACATTGGGTATGCGGTACACCAATTACTGGCCTTTAGTGCAAGTGGGAGATTGTTAGATATGTAAGCCTTAGAGGCTATTATTGTATAGTACTGGTTTGTATAATACATTTTGGAAGCCTGGGATATATATACGGTTTTACGAAAGTCTTGCTCGATATAGTAGTATGCTACTTGGTTTATTTCTATCTTAATATGTGTATATGTTTCTTTTAACATATCGCTAAAACATATTGATGGAGCCCTTAAGATCTTTGCTTGACTACCGGCGTTATGATGGCGATCACACTCATGGGGGCTGGGTAGTCTATAAGCACATCCTTATTCTGGTCCCTAGTCATAGGATTATCGAGACAAGGCATCGATACTCCAGAGTAGACTGGTGCATACGCTTCTCTTCCCAGCAGGGGAGATGGTCTGTCCCACAGCCATCAGTACGTCGTACTGGAGATAGTATGCAGGTGCTCGTTAGGTTATGAGTACACTGGACAGGACTCGTCGGGAACTGTTGGTTGGTATTATACCTATCGTCAGTTAACAGTTCCCAGGTGACATGAGTACAGCTTAGTCCGCTGACTTGACACTGTCAGTTCGCCTCAAGTGTGTTCCCACTGTTCTTTGATTACTACCCTACCATGGCTCTACTAAGTCGTGCAAACAGGTAGTAGTTGGGAGCAGTCCCGAAGCACTTGGAGGCAGTGACGGTTAGACAGGATTCGTCTCTCCCAATATTGGGGGTTGATATCGCGCTGTGTCTAGGAGAGCCATTACACAAAGTCCCTGGCCAGGGCTAGCGAGATATACTGGTAGGTTTCCAGTGAAATCTCTTTAAGTGCACGGCGGCGCCCCGGCCGTCAAAACCGATGGCCAAATGCGGAAACGGTGATAAACTTTAATTTTGCGAACTTCGCAAACCGGCACCACCGCGCACTAAACCCCGGATCGGGCCATTAAACTAGTTCTAGCTAACAACAAGATGGGAAGAGATATACCGAGTGATCCGAGTCCTCCGGTCTTCTCGTCGTCATCCCGATCCTCTGCGGAAACACCGGTCGTCGTCTCCTCGCCGGAAGGGCACCACATCGCCTGCATCTTTTACGGGCTCCCGCCTCTATACCGAGGCAACTCGGGCGCGAAGTAGGCTAGCCGACGCGTCCAAGATTTGCTGTAGAACAATGTAGAGTCTATGTCTCTTTAGGGTTTTGTTGCCATGGAGGATGGAGGGATCATGAATGGACTTTGGAATGAAGTGTAGAATTTTGCAAGCATGAAAATGATATGAACCAATCTTTTCTCAAAATGAATTCTCTCCTCTCTCCCACAAAAAGTGGCCGGCCCATGCTTAATGAGGAATGGTGGAGGGATCAAATACATATCATGAAGGGAGGTGAGTGTAGGAGAAGAAAAGAGGGTGACCATAAACAAACATTATCATAACAAATGAACATCCAAACCATACCCTCATCTAATCACAATAAATGCATCATGGATGAAAGATATCATAATCAATACTTTTGCAATAAAACCCTCCACAAAGTGTTATTTGCAAACTTGCAAAAAAAACCCTCCATCGGAAAAGTCCGGCCGGGAAAGAACAAAGGAAAACCGGCCGGAACGGAATGCAAACTGGCAACTCCAGAAAACTGGTCCCGTAATAAATTACAGGAAAACCCCGATACTGTGCATACACACCCGCATCTGTATTCCATCCGGATACAAATGCAAAAAGACAAAATCTACACTGTACTAAACTAGGATCCGGCTTAAACCAAAGCCGGCTAGTAATATCCGTTCGATCCTGATCCGTGCAATACCGCACGTATCTGTCCGAACCCTGCCATATATCTATACGGCCTCTAGTACAAACCGTCCGATCCTGATCCGTGCAATACCGCACGTATCTGATCGGACCCTGCCATATCTCCATACGGCCTCTACAGCGTTTCGCCCGAAAGCTTGAGTAACTGAAAGTGTGGTGGACTCTAAAGACTCGTCAATACTATGGCTGTGGATTTAACCACTAGCACGTCAGAGGTATAAGCCAATACGTAACGGGCCACCAGCTATTGACCAAAAGGGACGTCGATGAGCGAACTCATCCTGCCACCCTACTGAGCCTGTCAGTGACAATATCCGTACAGTCCGGTCCGTTCGTCTATGAGCATCGCAAGTCGGGCCTAGGGGGTGGGTAAAAGTCAGACCCCCAAAAGCGGTACAAGTCGTGTCGGAGTGTAGCCCAGAACACCCTGAGATACTACTGGAATACCTACCAGTAAATCTCCTGCCTTGGCCAAGGACTTCGTGTAATGGCTCTCCTAGACACAGCGCGACCTCACCCCCAATACCGGGAGAGACGAACCCCTGAAGATCCGCTCACTGCCTCCATGTGGCTCGGGACTGTACCCAACTAAAACCTGTTTGCACGACTCCTTTGAGCCGTGGTAGGGTAGTAATCAAAGCACAGTGGGAACTCACACGAGACAAATGACGATCCCCAGGTCGATGAACTAACCTGTACACATGTCACCTGGGAACTGCTATCTGACGTCAGGTATAAGACCAACTAGCATGTTCCCGGCGAGTCCTGTCCGGTGTACTCATAACCCAATGAGCACCTGTATATATCTTAGGTGAACCAACTGACACCAGTGGCTTGTGAGACCGGCCACCGCCTCTCGTCGGGGTCTCGACTGTATACACTAGTCTACTCTGGAGAATCGATGCCCTGTCTCGAAACTCCCACGACTAGGGACCTTTTAAGGATGTGCTTATAGACTCCAGCTCTCACTTATATGATCGCCCTCATACTACTGGCAGTCAAGCAAGAATCCTAGGGGCTCTATCAACGTGTAATAGTGACCTGTCAGGTCACCTAAAGCAGTACACGATGATAAAGGTAAACCAGATAGCATACTATCATCTCGAGTAAGACTGTCGTACCGGGATAGGTCCTCCCTCAATCATTGCAATCACGTGCCTGTGATCCAATAATTGACTCTGAGGGCACTATCTCCAACAATCTCAGGGTATTCTGGGCTACACTCCGGCACGACTTGTACCGCTATTAGGGGACTGACGTTTACCACCCCCCTAGGCCCGCCATGCGATATTCTCAGACGAACAGACCGGACTGTACGGAGATTGTCACATACAGGCTCAGTGGGAGTTCGGATGGGTTCACCTCATCAGTCTTCTTATCGGCATCTACCTGGGGACCGTTACGTACAGCTAGTGCCGCTTACGGTCTGTGGTTAACCCCACTGCCATCGTAGTGTCGAGTCTTTAGAGTCCCACACAGAGGGTTATTCGCCTTTGGGCAAAACAGAGTAGAGGTCGCATGTTTTTGCGACAGGGTTCATTCACATCCGCGCACTTATGCACGTTTGGTGTCCTGACAGTTATTACTAGCGGGCTTTGTTTTAAGCCAGATCCTAGTATACGTTTTGAGGTTAGTTTTATCTCATTGTATTCGTGTTCCTCGGAACACGGATGGGGGTGTGTATGCACAGTTGACTGAGACAGAGGCAGAGGATTCTCATTAGGATTATGGTACGGGTGTGTATGCACAGTTGACTGTTGTCTTTTTCCAAACCCTAATGAGAATAGGAAATATGATTAATAATATTAGTTAACAATTATTGTGCCATGGTTGAGTTGAATTCTTGACTTTTGTTGACTTGTTGACTTTGTTGACCGGTTGACCAAAGTGGACTTGTTGACCATCATCACTTGTTTTCAAAGATGCTTCTTATTCTTTGCAAAAGCATTTAATGAATGAAATGATAATGGTCATTCATCAACTCACCATCACAAATTGTTAATTATTATTATTATTATCATTTTCTAAAATATGAGAGCATGGTTGTAAAAATTATTCATTCTTACTTGCATCTTCTCTCTCATCCACTGCTCTCCTTCTTCCTCTAGCTCAAGGAAAATCCCTCTCATGAGTTGAGAACCATTTTCCTTTGAGATAAAACACCAAGACTACTCTCTACTCTTTCTAGGGCTCTAGGTTTAGCAATCCAAGCACTTTAGTTACCTCTAGGTTGAGGTAGGAGCTCAAGTTCGAACCCTCGGGTGGATCTATCTTCGACAAAGAGGAGACGACGAGGAGGAGCCATACAAACTATTACAAGGAGCAAGCAAGGAGGAGAACAACAAGAACAGAAGGAGTTCAAGACTAGGTATAACCCCCTAACCGAGTAGGTAAAGCTCGTAGTTGTTGCTAGTGTGTTGTTTAGCAAAGATCCGGGTTTTCTAGTCCATGTTACCAAAACCCTAAAAATTGTTTTTCACCGTTTCCGCAACCTCGAAAGAACCGGGAGAGGTAATGTGGATCTAACAAATATATATTTTATTATATGAAGCATGGCATGCTTTTCTATTTTAGAAAATAGAAAATGAGGTGTAAATTGTGGAGATATTTGTGGAATGGGCAAGACATGAGTTTTATTATTTGTATATAACTCTTGACTCACTATTCAATCATGGTTGCAATTTTTATTGCATTTTAATTCCATGCTTGAATAAGTGAGGAAAGAGAGAGCCATTTTGATTTTACTCTAATCATTTTTCATTCTTCATGCCTTAGCCATTTTTTTCATATGCTCTTGCTCTCACTTGCTCTCTACAATTTTCTTCACCTCACCTCCAAGTTCAAACCCTCACATGTGATGTGAATTATTGAACTTGTGAGAACCCTAGTGAGAAAATTAAACCCCTACTTCACCATCACACATTAGATTAGCAATTTGATGTGGAGTGTTGCCTTCACTAATGAGATTAGTAAAGGGTTAGCTTGTGCTTGTGGACTTCGGGAGGATCGTCTTTGGCCCGAAGATCACGAAGGTTGTTCTTTCATCTTGAAGAGGAGCCTAGTGGAGTCGCGTGGACCACAACCTGGAGCTTGTAATATTTCAGAAAATATAAAATATTATTTTTGTAATTTAGTATTAAAATAATATATTTCGCGAAACAAGTCGATTTGCGAAATGGGGATTTTCGTAAAATGGTATAATTATATACCAATATTTGGAAAATAATTGGAGATTAAAATAATTTATTTATTTAAAATGTATTTATCGAATTTTGGCATTTTTACAATTAATTATATGCAAGTTTAAATTGAACTTGATTAGTGAACTACTAATCGCGATTAAGCCAAATCCGAGTTTCTACATTTTCCATGGTTAGTGCACCATATCATGTTGTAATTTGGTTACATGTTGTATTAATGTGTTTGTTGATATTTGGTTTTAAAAGAGAAAAGGAATTAAAATAGAATAATTGGTATGTGTAGGGGAGAGAGAGAGAGGGGACACAATGATGGTGGCATGGCATGCCACATTGGAGAGAGAGTGAAGGTGAGAGAGAGAGAGACCCTTGACCAATTCTCACCCATTCATTTTCCTTCCTCATTTTCATTATTTCCTTCATCATCTCCTTCATCTTTATCTTCATGTCTCCTCCGCCTCCTCGACCTCCATGGCAACCACCCCAAAAGCTTGCCAAAACCCCACACTCCCTTCACAAAAAATGATCCCCACCTCATCCTCAACACTTTGGACCTTTCAAAGTTGGATTTTGAAGACTTTGAGCAACTCAAGAATTTTCTTGAGTTGCCAAATAAGGTATATTTCCTATTTTTAGATAAGTTATTATGTTTATGGTATTCTAGTTTAGTTTAGAATTTAATTGATGTTGTTTATTGATGTTTGGAAAATTCAAGAGAGGGTTTGGGTGTTTGTATGGAATCATGATGTGTAGTGGCTGTTACAAGACCTTAGTGTTAGAATTCTAGACAAAACCAGAGACTAGACACCAAGATGCGAATCTTAGAATTGCCGATATCGGATTTTTGTGGAATTTGTGATGATATATTGAGATCTGCTCTAACCCGGAGGACCTGAAAAATATTTAGCGATTACAGAGGGACGTGCAGGCACATAGGAACCTACCATAGAAACCCGAGCCCTATAGCCCATGTACATGCCGCAGATTAATTGCCTAAGGCCACAAATTGCGGCCAAGTCGTGGTGGTTTCGTGTGATTTTTGGACTATAGCTTCCTTATCTGATATCTAGAGCAACCCTATATGCAAAATTCCCTAGTTTGGCCTAGGGTGAAATCTTGGAGTGGTTTTCCTAGGTTGTTGTTTTTGTGTTTTGCGATTCTAAAACTTGGGTTTCGGTATTTGATATTGTATTTGGTCGTTGGATATTTGTACGTCAACGACGAGGGATAATTGGTTGATTTTGCATGCATAGGCTATAGGTTCTAACCTATAGGCAATTCGTGTGCTGTATTGGTTTTCCGGACTTGATTTTAATAGCATTACGACTGTGTATTTATTGTAGGTACCTTCGTGTGGATTCCGAGACGACGAAGCACATCGACTATGGCTGAACAAGGAGTTCCGCAGGAGAGTAGATTTATATTTACGGGGGAAGTCGGGTGGATGGCGTATAGAACCCCCGCAAATTTTGATGGAAACCGATATATAAAATATGGTTAAGAAAACTTATAATAGAAAACTATGGATAGGGTTAAAAAGTATATAGTTAGAGATGAAATGAAGAATCTTATATATATATATATATATATATATATATCAAGATATGAGATGAAAGCTATAAGGATATGACTCTTAGACCTGATATGGTAGAAATGATGTCTCGAATTGATAAATAAGGATATGAAAAGTGAATGTGAATCACGACATATAGGTATATAGTTATAAGAGAATAAGTAGGAGATTTATAATAGCAGGATATGAGATTAATAAGCTAGAATATATATGTAAGATGACTTAATGTGATGAAAAGAATATACGATGTGATATGATGACTTGATTGATACGTCGATATACGGATACGAGTCGATATGAGAGGATTGATACCTTCGTCGGTCCCATGATATGAGACTGATATAGATGTGACCTGGGATATAGGTATATAGATATATATAATATTGCGAATCATGAGTGATATGGCGTATGAGACGTTAGGTCCGTACCCTCATTGTCATATAAGTTGATAGGATCCCTAATGGTTTAATGCCGCCGTACGTTGGATATCGTACGTGATGAGTTTTACTTGATGATTGATCTATACCCTTGACTAGAGGATGTCATACGATAGATTATACCGTACATGATGTTGTGAGGCTGAATGCCGATTGATAGATTCACCAACTCGGATATATTGTAGATGCGTATACCTGTTAGCATTTCACACATGATGTACCTTATGTTACGTTCGTGACATTCTCATTGCATTATATATACCTGTGCTAGTACACTTACACCATTATTGACGATGAGTATGTTACACTTATACAGATTTGCTGGTTCACACACTTTCATCATAGATAATTGCTATGTCACTTACACAGTAGAATTGGTACATCATGTTATGATATATTGCTATGCTCACATCATTATGATAGGTCGCATGATATACTGATATGCTCACATCACTGTTCTATGTTGCATGAGATACTGAGATGCTCACATTTCTGTTATATGTTTGTATACATCATTCGATACGATTATATGCATTGAGATGCTCTTTTCATGAGATTCTGGATTTGAGAACCCTGGTTAAATTTCAAAAGAAAGTATGTATCGTTTTAAAAACCCAGTTTCTCTTGATATGATATTTCGAGACGTACACCATGTGTTTTCTCGGTTCTGAGATTGGCATGTGAACCCGATTCGATGAGTGGTAGGCACCGTCTGCGGGTACATGGTGGACCCGGTGAGGTACCCCGGGGCAAGAAGACTCATATAGTTAGACGGTGATCCTGGTACGGGAGCACTACCTACCGGTGATAGTATTTAGACTCGGCGGTTATCCGGAGGATACCGACCGGAGTAATGAGATGGATATGAGTGCCGACCAGAGTATGCGGCGTCTGAGGGCCGATCTGAGGATGCGGCGCCTGAGATATGCGGATTTACGTATTCATGTTGGACACGGGTTTCATGATATTTCGAGTGTCGATGTTGGATACTTGGGTTCCATGATTTTGATGTTTCGTTGATGGACACACGTTGATTGATATCCTCATATTTACATGCATATGCTTTCATGAGATTTACATGAATGATGTTGTGGTGTCATTGATGGACACGTAGATGTTATCCACATGCATATAGGCATTGAGTATAGTGTTGGCACATATGCAGATACGGTCACCCTAGATATCATAGTTGACCTAGAAAATCGTTGTTTTATTCGGTTTCTACCTGATGATGTTTTCTACTCACGAGTTGGCAACTTACCCCCGTTGTGCCACAGTTCTTGCAGGTTGACCGCATGGATCAGTAGCGGCATCGCTGGTACACAGCTTGCATTCAGGTGATTTGCTTTTGTAGGTGGTACATGTTGGATCGTGCCACTCTTGTATTATTATTCATATTGTATCTAGTCAACTCCATCAATCAGAAACTAGTAATTATATATGTAGTAAGACTTAGCAAGACTTGTAGTTGCGAGACTTAGAGCGATGGGTTATATGTTCGCTTGGTGGGTTGATGTCTCCCATTATTCATTACTCTGTAAGTGCACGGCGGCGCCCCGGTCGGCAATCCGACGGCCAAATGCGGAAACGCTGATAAACTTTAATTTTGCGAACTTTGCAAACCGGCACCACCGCGCACTAAACCCCGGATTGGGCCATTAAACTTGTCCTAGCTAACTAACAAGATAGGGAAGAGATATACCGAGTGATCCGAGTCCTCCGGTCTTCTCGTCATCGTCCCGATCTCCCGCGGAAACTCCGGTCGTCGCCTCCTCGCCGGAAGGGCACCACATCGCCTGCATCTTTTACGGGCTCCCGCCTCAATACCAAGGCAACTCGGGCATGAAGCCGGCAAGTCGACATGCCCAAGATGTGCTGTAGAAAGTGTAGTGCTTTGTCTCTTTGGGGTTTTGTTGCTTTGGAGGATGGAGGGATCATGAATGGACTTTGGAATGAAGTGTAGAATTTTGCAAGCATGAAAAATGATATGAACCAATCTTTTCTCAACATGAACTCTCTCTCCCTCTCCCACAAAATGTGGCCGGCCCCTTTTATCAAAGGAAATGGTGGAGGGAAAACTAAACCAATGAAGGGAGGTGATGGTAGGAGAAATGAAGAGGGTGACCATATCCAAAGACAAGAAAACATCAACCATACCCTTTCATGTCTTAATTAATGCAAGTGATGGATGAAAGATATCATAATCAATACTTTTGCAATAAAACCCTCCACAAAGTGTTATTTGCAAACTTGCAAATAACCCCCTCCATCGGAAAAGTCCGGCCGGGAAAGAACAAAGAAAAACCGGCCGGAACGGAATGCAAACTGGCAACTCCAGAAAACTGGTCCCGTAATAAATTACAGGAAAACCCCGATACTGTGCATACACACCTGCATCTGTATTCCGTCCGGATACAAATGCAAAGAGACAAAATCTACACTGCACTAAACTAGGATCCGGCTTAAACCAAAGCCTGCTAGTAATGTTCGTCCGATCCTGATGCGTGCAATACCGCACGTATCAGATCGAACCCTGCCCTATAACTATATGGCCACTAGTACAAACCGTCCGATCCTGACCCGTGCAATACCGCACTTATCTGATCGGACCTTGCCATATCTCCATACGGCCTCTACAGCGTTTCGCCCGAAAGCTGAGTAACTGAATGTGTGGTGGACTCTAAAGACTCGTCAATACTATGGCTGTGGATTTAACCACTAGCACGTCAGAGGTATAAGCCAATACGTGACGGGCCACCAGCTATTGACCAAAAGGGACGTCGATGAGCGAACTCATCCTGACACCCTACTGAGCCTGTCAGTGACAATATCCGTACTGTCCGGTCCGTTCGTCTATGAGCATCGCATGTCGGGCCTAGGGGGTGGGTAAAAGTCAGACCCCCAAAAGCGGTACAAGTCGTGTCGGAGTGTAGCCCAGAACACCCTGAAATACTACTGGAATACCTACCAGTAAATCTCCTGCCTTGGCCAAGGACTTCGTGTAATGGCTCTCCTAGACACAGCGCGACCTCACCCCCAATACCGGGAGAGACGAACCCCTGAAGATCCGCTCACTGCCTCCATGTGGCTCGGGACTGTACCCAACTAAAACCTGTTTGCACGACTCCTTTGAGCCGTGGTAGGGTAGTAATCAAAGCACAGTGGGAACTCACACGAGACAAATGACGATCCCTAAGTCGATGAACTAACCTGTACACATGTCACCAGGGAACTGCTATCTGACGTCAGGTATAAGACCAACTAGCATGTTCCCGGCGAGTCCTGTCCGGTGTACTCATAACCCAATGAGCATCTGTATACATCTTAGGTGATCCAACTGACACCAGTGGCTTGTGAGACCGGCCACCGCCCCTCGTCGGGGTCTTGACTGTATACACTAGTCTACTCTGGAGAATCGATGCCCTGTCTCGAAACTCCCATGACTAGGGACCTTTTAAGGATATGCTTGTAGACCCCAGCTCTCACGTATATGATCGCCCTCATACTGCCGGCAGTCAAGCAAGAATCCTAGGGGCTCTATCAACGTGCAATAGCGACCTGTCAGGTCACCTAAAGCAGTACACGATGATAAAGGTAAACCAGATAGCATACTATCATCTCGAGTAAGACTGTTGTACCGGGATAGGTCCTCCCTCAATCATTGCAATCACGTGCCTGTGATCCAATAATTGACTCTGAGGGCACTATCTCCAACAATCTCCCACTTGCACTCAAGGCTAATTATTGCGATGTCGCATACTCACAGCCCGTGTGATACCGAACACCCAACTCCTCTACTAGTCAGTCTCACAAAGCTCGTTTGCGAGACTATTGCGTTCGAGGAATAGCCTCAGCGAGTGGATCCGCTCTGAAGTTTCTTTCTATGTCTCTCTATATCTCAAGTTCGCGGAGAAAACCATCTCCCGAAATGAGCAATACCTGTCTTAGAGTGTCTGGATGTCTGATGGGACCGAGCTCATAAATGAACTCCAAATCCAAACTTCTTAGACTGTATCGTCAACTGAACTTAATCAGTATCCTGCGCCATGCCACCCTCAGTATTGCCTTGGACCACCTGTCCAAAATACTGTCCCTCGTCAGAAGGAAAAACTACAACTCTGACAACCTCCTTGTCGTCCATGTCACCTTGGAAGCCTGGAATGATAACTGTCTCCCAAATGAGGCTGTCGTTATCATATCCCTAGAACATTCACTTATGTTCTAAAACTGCTTCCGACTGTTTCTCCAGGATTGGATCAATGTCAACTTATTGCATCTAGTGCAAGAACAACATCTGGTGTGGTACTTGACATCTCATGATTGACTCAATTGCCTAAGCAAGTGATCTGCCAATCATGCACATCCCTCTCTACTTTAGTCTATAAGACACCTTTAGAGAGGGTGACTCCATCACCTGCAGGTACACTACCGTGCCAGGAGTCGTCCATTCTAAATACTCTTAGAATGCTGTCAAAGTACCCTGATTGGGAAACCACCCAAATCTAGATCTAAAACCATAGATCTAGTAACCAGTATGTCTGATATAATGTCCAAGTCCCTTGTGGAGAAACCACTGTGTGACGACCAAACTATAACCGATCGTAGTATAGGAATATCACTTCCTACTACCTTCTCAACAGATCCATCCCCTATTCTGATGACGTCAAACCTATGACTGTCACATCAGAGATAGATGATCTATCTCCGCTATATCTGCTTTAGTCTATAAATAGACATAAGCCTGATGTCCACCAATGCTTCCGCTGCTCCCACTGACTACGAAAACCCTCTGGCAGAGTCATATAGACGTGCACTTCTAAAGCTAGTTTAGAACGACGCTATACTCATCCTCCTGCCGGGTCTCGCAGCCTGGAACAACAACAATGGCATGTGTGGGTAAACAAGAACTTCCCTGTCACCGTCCTTGAGGCTACCGGAGTACCTCTCGGGTGCCTGAAGTTACCCACCTTATCTGCGGAGTGGCCAATGGAATGTCAAATCAGATTGAATCTTTAGGTTCCTTATCAAATCTTCAGTAATCGTTTGCGGTTCTGGAGTCACTTCCAGTTCTACCATACTCCCACTACTGTTTTCTAAAAAAAATCCATTTTTAATAAAACTGTGGCGAGTCTAGAACAATATCGCTATTGTTCATCCAGATGGTAGAAAATCAACCCTCGTCATAGCCTGGGTCAACCCACAAACAGCCATTACAGAAACGTTCCTTGAGTTATCCAAAGTCTGGTTTTAATCATAAGCCGGACAACTCCCCGTACCTTAACAATGTTAAGATATGAACTGTACTATATCCAATATAGAACAAGAGGCACTGATTTAATTGAACCAGATTCAAATCATGCAGCTGTCTCCAGTGCATGTCAACTAAATGGAGAGAGGCCGATCAGCGTTACTCAACTTAGGAATGCTTCCAATTATGAGTAACCTGAAAGAGAAGCAATTTCTCTTTATCATTACTATCAACTGAATATCATACACAAGTGTCTACATCTTCGATCACTTTGAAGAATCCCGATACTTGCTATACCTGGTTCTCTACTCTATTCAAATACTTATAACTCCTCAAAACTTAGACCCTGTGTTTCTACGAAACACACGTCTAAGAACTAGAGAAGTTAAAAGTAAGCAGAATATAGTATGAGGACCAACCCCTCTGTCCTAATAGACACTGGACAATATACAATACTCTGTATAAGTCCGCCGAGTCTAAAAACTCTTTCACTGTGTGTCGTAGGTTGAAAACTGTACTTATGGTTAAGAAGAATTACACCACTGTTTAATACTCCTTACCTAACCATCCAGTGATATAGGTAAATGTCATCGACATAATATCAAAAGGTATATCTCACTCTATGAAAATAGACATACAGATATATCAATTTGAAATTGGTGCACAACAGCAGATATTCAAAACCAAATATTTGCCGACCGGCAAACAGCCCAGGTGATCTCCTCAAATATCACCGATTACAACGAATCCCGATATAATGAGGATGATCACCCAATTCCCAATAACTTACTCCCACTCATCATCTCTAAAACCATACAGATATGAGAATCAAACCTGGTAAATACATACCCTGGAGCAAGTATCCAATCGAGAAATTAGTTTTCCTTTAACAGTACACAGTTGAACTGAAACATTGAAATGTTTCGATGGGGTATCCTGGTATTCCTAGTAATGCCTCTACCATTATCCAGATTCACAACTATAACCGTATAATTCTTTGCCACCTCTCCAAATCCGTTTATATGTCTTTAGTCATTACCTTCTGCATACCAATTTAGGCCAATTGGTTTTCTTCCTTCCCTGCCGTTCGGCACCAGCCTATGGCTTGGAAGAAGACTATCCAATAAGCATAATGGGTGTACTGTCCTAATCCTAGGAGCACTCGCAATGCGAGAGAAGGTGAAGATAAAAGACAACTGAATAAACCTTATTCCTATTTCTCCTGGACCAGAATCCATCCCCGAACTGGAACAAGTTCCTTTCGAGTTCGTATATAACCATACGATGGAGTATCCAATAAACTGTGGATCTTCGTAGTGATACGGAGTGTCCTGGAGAAATACAAAGGTGATTTAGGATTGGCGAAGAAATACTTAGTTTGGTCGTGAATATCAGTCGCAATTTACTTTTCCCTCTTACTAATCCCTTGCTTTGTCTTAATCTTAATACCTTCTGCACACCGTTTAGGCTAATTGGTTTTCTTCATTCCCTACCGGTCGGCACCAGCCTAAGGTTTGGAAGAAGACTATCCAATTTGCATAATAGGTGTACTATCTCCTAAACTAAGGAGTACTCACAACTTGAGAGAAGGCAAAAGGGAAAAGACAACTGAATAATCCTATCCGTTTTCTCCAAAACCGGAAACCATCCTCGAATTCCTTCAAGTTCGTATATAACCATACGATGGTTTTGTCCAATGGAAGTGGACATTCATAGTAATACGGTGTGTCCTGGAGAAAGGGTAAAAGTAGGAGTGGCAATGAGGTCTGCAACTCTGACAATCCAAAAGCCAGTGTTAAGAAGGTTCGGTCATCTTGGTCACTGAGTCATAGTCTAGGGTCGGGTCAATGGTCGCTGCCAGAGAGAGAGAGAAAAGAAACACTCAGCGTGCACTCTACCCTAGATCAGAATGGTTACCAATTTATCTAATCAGGAAACCTCCCACTGTACCTCAAAATCTCCTCCAAACCTGAAAGAAGAATTAGTCGGGGTCACCCGAGGAGTAAACCAACTCATCAGTGGGAATCGGGATCCAACTATCACCGCATGATAACGTGACGGAATCCGCTCACGTCATCACACTCCAGAAGGTATGCGCATATCTGGCAAGTTTCAGTTCTTTTGAAACTCCCGATGTGGAATTCTACCCCATGCTCTTATGACCTTGACTTTGGCCAACATATCATAAGTCACATGTCAAGTTCAACCCGTCATTCTCCAGGTTAATTTGAGCCCACCCGTACATACCCTTGACTTGGGCCAAAATGGTAGTACGACTGCCCCAAACCAACACATCTATCTATGCTGCATATGAATACCCAATAGGTACCAATCACTGTGCCTTGACTTTGGCCAACATACACAGCTTGAATACTATTGACTACCCATATGAAACGACGGAGGGCTACGAATGGTTTCTGGCGAAAACCTTTAACATAATGAACTTGATATCGTTGAAGGAACGGATAGCTTTTTAGAAAATATAGTGACGAAAACCTTTACTAAAGAGGTCACTCCCGGTGAAGGGATCTCGGCTCTTTCCCCGTAGAATGGGGTGCAGGATATTCCAAATGAACACCACGATGCAAAGCAAAAGTAATCGGCTATTGTGAAGTTAAAGCCCTGACGCAAACTTCTGTCCAAGGGGTCACTCCCGGTGAAGGGATTTCGGCCCTTGCCTCGTCGACTGAGAAGCAGGATATTCCAAATGAATACCACGATGCAAAACAAAAGTGAACGTCCTTGCAATAACAGCTTTTTGAAAAGTGTTCCAACAACATCAGAATAGGTTTGTTTAACTTGCATTGATCCGAATCAACGCAGTCCCATCAATTGATCACACCACAAAGAACGAAAATATACTGACGTACGTATATGCCATCCGCATTCGCCACTGGGTCCCGTCATCACCCGTTAGGTTAGCTAACTAACGGCAGAGCGGGGACTGGACTAGCGCGGATGAAAAACATATACAACATCTACTAATATATATACCAATATATAGTATTTCGCTCAAGGCGTGAATAAAAATGCAACATCACAGAAATGTACAACATCACAGAAATGTACAGCATCACAGAACAATACAGATATCTGGGATCCCCGGGTTTCACAGAGCCACTACTGAAACCCGACGTTCCCCTGGTCGTGTGGATAGCCTGTGCAATGAAAACCTAGACCCCTACGGGCGCGGCAAGTCACCCGCCAAAACCTGAAGCGAGGCAGCCCCCTTCAGCACCGTGAATGGACCACCCAGCACTTCACGGAATCCGGCAACTTGGGCACCCCTCCTGGGTCAACCTGTACCCCCTACGAGTGCGGCGAATAGCCCGCCAATTCTAGACTGAAGCCCCCTCCGTCTCAATGCCCTGAGATGCGGGCCCGTTGCCTTCTAGAACCCGGCTATCCGTGCACCCCTCCGCGGGGTAACCCTAGTACAGAAAGTAAAATATACATACAACGGGTACATCGACCGCAACCAGGTCGTGCCCCAAAAGAATAATACAAACAGGCAGTGACGGCAGTCCACATGTCGGACGCTCGCCCCGCAATATCAAATGTACATAATACAACAACACTGTACTAGCATTGCATCCAGGCTATCCCCACGACCGATCCACAACATCACAGCAAAAACACAGAACATCAACGTGAAAGTCACGTTCGCAAATCCGTCTAACCGGGCTATAGCAGTTAGACCAGATTTACCGATCGAGTGGCATTCACGGTCGCAGATATAATGTAAATACTGTGAAAAAATGTGTTTAAAATATCCGATCGATCAAAAATTAACAAGTGGGCCCCCAAGCAATACTGTAGCACTCACAGAAAATCTGGGCCCAATTTTAATATTCCAAAACCCCTAAAATTAACCCAGAAGCCCACTGGAAAAACCTGGCCCATTGACCCTTTCATGTTGCGGCGGAATCGCGGCCCAAAGTGGGTATTGGCCGCGGTTCCGCGCTCTCGATGAAAGATCAATGACTCGGATTTCTGCAGTAGTCTTAGGTTTTCAAGTACATCACATTTTTGCAACCTGAAAAATTTTTGGGCTTAAAAAATTTTCAACAGAAAACTGATGTTAACAAAATACGAGTTTTGGAACATTTGATCGATCGGAAATGCAAAACACATCAAACGAAGCTAGACGAAGTTAATGGCGAGGCTCTGATACCACTGTAAGTGCACGGCGGCGCCCCGGTCGTCAATCCGACGGCCAAATGCGGAAACGCTGATAAACTTTAATTTTGCGAACTTTGCAAACCGGCACCACCGCGCACTAAACCCCGGATTGGGCCATTAAACTTGTCCTAGCTAACTAACAAGATAGGGAAGAGATATACCGAGTGATCCGAGTCCTCCGGTCTTCTTGTCATCGTCCCGATCTCCCGCGGAAACTCCGGTCGTCGCCTCCTCGCCGGAAGGGCACCACATCGCCTGCATCTTTTACGGGCTCCCGCCTCAATACCGAGGTAACTCGGGCATGAAGCCGGCAAGTCGACATGCCCAAGATGTGCTGTAGAAAGTGTAGTGCTTTGTCTCTTTGGGGTTATGTTGCTTTGGAGGATGGAGGGATCATGAATGGACTTTGGAATGAAGTGTAGAATTTTGCAAGCATGAAAAATGATATGAACCAATCTTTTCTCAACATGAACTCTCTCTCCCTCTCCCACAAAATGTGGCCGACCCTTTTTATCAAAGGAAATGGTGGAGGGAAAACAAAACCAATGAAGGGAGGTGATGGTAGGAGAAATGAAGAGGGTGACCATATCCAAAGACAAGAAAACATCAACCATACCCTTTCATGTCTTAATTAATGCAAGTGATGGATGAAAGATATCATAATCAATACTTTTGCAATAAAACCCTCCACAAAGTGTTATTTGCAAAAACCCCTCCATCGGAAAAGTCCGGCCGGGAAAGAACAAAGAAAAACCGGCCGGAACGGAATGCAAACTGGCAACTCCAGAAAACTGGTCCCGTAATAAATTACAGGAAAACCCCGATACTGTGCATACACACATGCATCTGTATTCCGTCCGGATACAAAAGCAAAGAGACAAAATCTACACTGCACTAAACTAGGATCCGGCTTAAACCAAAGCCTGCTAGTAATGTTCGTCCGATCCTGATGCGTGCAATACCGCACGTATCAGATCGAACCCTGCCATATAACTATATGGACACTAGTACAAACCGTCCGATCCTGACCCGTGCAATACCGCACGTATCTGATCGGACCTTGCCATATCTCCATACGACCTCTACAGCGTTTCGCCCGAAAGCTGAGTAACTGAATGTGTGGTGGACTCTAAAGACTCGTCAATACTATGGCTGTGGATTTAACCACTAGCACGTCAAAGGTATAAGCCAATACGTGACGGGCCACCAGCTATTGACCAAAAGGGACGTCGATGAGCGAACTCATCCTGACACCCTACTGAGCCTGTCAGTGACAATATCCGTACAGTCCGGTCCGTTCGTCTATGAGCATCGCATGTTGTGCCTAGGGTGTGGGTAAAAGTCAGACCCCCAAAATTGTACAAGTCGTGTCAGAGTGTAGCCCAGAACACCCTGAGATACTACTGGAATACCTACCAGTAAATCTCCTGCCTTGGCCAAGGACTTCGTGTAATGGCTCTCCTAGACACAGCGCGACCTCACCCCCAATACCGGGAGAGACGAACCCCTGAAGATCCGCTCACTGCCTCCATGTGGCTCGGGATTGTACCCAACTAAAACCTGTTTGCACGACTCCTTTGAGCCGTGGTAGGGTAGTAATCAAAGCACAGTGGGAACTCACACGGGACAAATGACGATCCCCAAGTCGATGAACTAACCTGTACACATGTCACCAGGGAACTGCTATCTGACGTCAGGTATAAGACCAACTAGCATGTTCCCGGCGAGTCCTGTCCGGTGTACTCATAACCCAATGAGCACCTGTATACATCTTAGGTGATCCAACTGACACCAGTGGCTTGTGAGACCGGCCACCGCCCCTCGTCAGGATCTCGACTGTATACACTAGTCTACTCTGGAGAATCGATTCCCTGTCTCGAAACTCCCACGACTAGGGACCTTTTAAGGATATGCTTGTAGACCCCAGCTCTCACGTATATGATCGCCCTCATATTGCCGGCAGTCAAGCAAGAATCCTAGGGGCTCTATCAACGTGCAATAGCGACCTGTCAGGTCACCTAAAGCAGCACACGATGATAAAGGTAAACCAGATAGCATACTATCATCTCGAGTAAGACTGTCGTACCGGGATAGGTCCTCCCTCAATCATTGCAATCACGTGCCTGTGATCCAATAATTGACTCTGAGGGCACTATCTCCAACATACTCTTTGTGTTGATCTTCGCCGTTGGGCATCGTATACTTATATTCTGTCTTACGTGGTTGTGATTCCGCCGATTGGTGAAGAGCTAGCTCCCGCTTGGGGATTCCTTTTATATTATCATGTGTATATAGTTTTGGATCAAAATATACAAAGGAGGTGCTGCCCAAATTTTTAAAAGACGAAACATGTTTTTCAACCAATATAATCCACTTGCATTTTCATGTTCCTTTATCTATGTATTTAAGAAAACTTTTGATTTCATCATACTTTTATTTCAGACCTTCACCTCTTTTATTTTCTAAAAAGGGTTTAGATTTCTGGGTTTCGGCTTACTTAATTTACGTTGCGCCTTTAGATGTTGAGTGAATTAAGTGCCGGTCACGAACTAAATTTCGGGTCGTGACAAAGTTGGTATCAGGGCGCTAGGTTTAACCTTGGTTTGAATCCAGGTTTGACTGTGTGGAGTCTGGGGCGTAATTTATTTCGGAACCTAGGCTTGACCTTACGGAATTTAGACTTGAACAAGGGGTAAAAGACCCGAACTTTCGTTACGTAGGCTGACCCTGATCGTTGGAGTAGGTAGCTTGAGTAGAGTGACGTACCGTACGTATGTTCCGGAGCATATTTATGATACGATACTACGTTTAAGAAACCTTAGGATGTACATATTTTGAGATCTGTGATCCTCTTCGTACCCATGATTATACACCCATTTGAGATCCTTGATTATATTCGTTTCCATGATCATACCCACATTGATTTCGTTCCTCCTTATGATCATGTATCCATTCTAGATATGTTGATTCCTTTCATTCCTCTGAGTTATCTTCATCGATACATGTTTGAGGTTCCTGTCACCATGTTTGAGCGCAGATTGAGCTGCTGCTATTGATGCGGTCAGGGCGAGCTAGTCATGGACGAGGTCTGACCATCATGTCTTCTGGCGATATGGGAACGTCTCGATGTAGTGTTGTGTTGTGACCTCTCCTTTGAGGCGAATGTTCGGTTTTGCACCGTATGATCGGGCCACTAATAGAGGCTGCCTATTGTGCGAGGACTGTTGATGTATAGCCTATCTCAGAGATCGTGATGTCGTCTACCTTGCAGACAGATGACCCAGCTGTTGCTGAGATTGATGGGATGTCGCTTCCAGAGCATATGAGCTGAGATTGCTGGAGCTTTCAGGCAGAGATGTGGCAGATGATAGCTAGTTTATCTTGAGTTCAGAGACGAAGGTGATTCATCAGATTTGATGCGCCGACGCAGGCCTAGTCGAGTTGAAGATTTCCAGTGTGGAGAATCTTATTCAGATCTAGAGTAGATCGATCCAGAGATGGCGTTGTTCGTTGGATGATCCGATAGGAGATCAGTAAGTTGACCAGCTTTGAATAGAGGACGTCACCCAGATGCGTTGTGAATTGATCGAGAACGGATGAAAAGGTAAATTCCTCCGATGATTGGGACGAGTTTCTGAGGACGTGTTCAGCCAGATATCTTCTACAGAGTGATGAAGATACCGAGTTCATAATGTCGAGTCCATGTGAGAGACTCTGGATTGACTGTAGCAGAGGACAATTGCAGTACGCAGATAGCATGACGTGACGTCGAAGTGGACGATAATAAAGACGACTGGAACAAAAGGTTCGTGCGAGATGCTGACGAGTTGTTGTTACTCACCGTTGAGATTAGAGATTTGATATGTATACAGAGGCGTTGGGATACGGCCAGTTTCCAAGGAAATGCTGTGCTGAGAACGCAGATGTCCAGAAAACGAAAAAAGATTAGGTAAGAGTACCAGCCTCCGTATAGTTCGGCATAGGCGAGATTGGAAGAGACCTTGAGCGGGTTCCTTCCAGGACACTACTGCGATAGGATTTGCATCGAGAATCAGTTGTGTCACGTGTATTCAAAAGGCCAGAGGCCAATGCCAGTGACGTGCTGCTTTACGAGTGGTCATTGTAAATGGCCGAGAGATGACCAGAGGAGTGTCAGAGTGGAATCGTTTCCGTTAGTACACTTGACCGGGCCGACGATCTAATGGATTGCGAGATTGGTAATCTAGAAAGAAATAAGGACCCAGAGGTAGAGGACGCCAGACCATGAGCAGGAGGCAAGCGGATGTTCTTGCTCTACCAGTTTTGGGCGCACCGACATTTTTCGACATTGTAGGAGATGTACCTCAATGTCATTTGTTGCGATTGTAAGGTTAGCTTAGCACCTTAGCAAGGTTTTGGCAAGCATCAAACATGCTTCTTTAAAAATTTTGGGGTGCTAAACAAACCCTAACCAAGATCTTAACTAGAGAATTAGAATTAACTATGCATGTCAACAACTTTACATCTAAGGGAGAGGGATTACAACCTTTGTAGTCCGTTCCTTCACTTCGTAAGCTCCGAGTAGTAGTCCCTTTGCCACGATCCATGATCTTCCAGACTCAAGAGAGGCTCCACAAGTCGAATGATCCATTCTTGCTTGAAGTCTTCCTTTTCAAAGATAATCTATCTTGAAGAATCTCAAACTCAAGCTCTCACTTCTCTAATCAAGTATTAATGAAGTGAACACCCTAATCTAAATGGCTAGAATAGATAAGGATGATGAAGTAAGAATTTTGCTCTCTTTTGTTTTCATTTTCTCACTTTAAATCATCACAAGTCAAAAAGGTAGAAAGCTTTTTCAAGGAGGAAGAAGAAGAAAAAAGCTTTTGTGATGAATAATGAATTATTGTTATAGTTACAATTGCAACCCTTGGTTAAGAATGAAAGGCTTAACCATTGTAGAGAATAAACCATAGGTAAAGGGTTTGTGTTGGGTTAACAAATATCTACACAAAATATCAAGCTAAATGACAAAAGAAAGCTTCATGAAACTTCATGAAAAAGCTAACCCAAAGGGTAACCCAAATCCAAAACCTAACTTTGTTTAAACTTAACAACCATGTTGCATTTGTAACCCTAACTGGTTACAATATTATATATCACATATACAATATATTTTTGTAACAAAAGAAAATAATACAATTAACATATATCGCATATACATCAATATATTACCCAGTGAGAAAATGAATCAATAAAGCGAGCTTATATTAGTTAACGTAATGTAATATATCACATATATAATTTTACATTAAATTATCGAATCAACTCTTGATCTGACAATCTGGCTATATTGCATATAACCGACTAATATAACATGTACCAATTCATCGAATCAACACTTGATCCGATGACCCGGCCATATCAAATATACTCGGCCGATATCTCATATCGCGAGAATAGAATACAGTATCTCATATCGTATTATTCTCAATCCCGCACATATCACATATGTGCTCCTACTCCGTTTTGCCTAAGCCAGGAAACCTCTGTGTAGGATTCTAAAGAATCGTCAATACGCCAGCAGCGGGTGATAATCATATCAAACACCCACAAGCTGCAAGCGGTTAACTAAACGTAACAACCACCCGTGTATTGAGCAATCAGAAGATCAACAAGCAAGCCTGTACATTCTCCTGCAAATCCAATCAGTAACACTCCCGTACAGTCCGATCTCTTCATCTGATATGTTGCATATCTAGTCTAGAGGTGGTAAACGTCAGACCCCAGTAACCGATAAGTCGTGTCGATGCAAGGCTCATAACGGGTCGAAAAACTACTGATAACTTTTACCAGTAAATCTCCATAACAGCCCTGGCCAGGGGCTTCCAGTTATAGCCAATCGAATATAGCACAATATCAACTCCCAATACCGGAAGAGACGAAACCCCTCCTATCGCCCATTGCCTCCATGTGATTCGGGACTGTACCCAAAAGCCACCGTTTTGCACGCCCTCTTGGACGTGGTAAGATAGAAATCAAAGTACAGTGGGAATCATACAAGACTCTATGACGATCTCGGGTCTACAGACTAACCAGTACCAGTGTCACTGGAGAACTACTATCTGACGATAGGTATAATACCATCCAGGAGTTCTCGGTGAGTCCGTTCAGTGTACCTAGTCTCCACTGAGCACCCGTACACCATCTTTGATGTCCAACACCAATGAATATGGGATCATCCATCGCCCATCATATGGGTCCAGATGCGTGTACGCTAGTCTACTCTGGAGTATCGATGCCCTATCTCGATACACCCTCGACTAGGAACAGTTATAGGATGTACTCGGTGACTACCCTGGCCCCACTAGTATGATCTCATCATAGTCCTAGTAGTTAAGTACATATCCCAAGGGCTTTACCAACACGTGATCACAAAACGGTATTTGTTAACATGTTTAGATAAAGTGAAACCAGATAGCATACTATCACATCGAGCAAGAAAGTCCTCTCTATATATATCCAAGAATCCACTATAATATACATCATAAGTATAACAATGGCCTCTAGGGCCTACATATAACTAACAATCTCCCACTTGCAGTAAGGCCGGCTGTTGTAGTATCTCATACCCAACATCCCGAAGAGTCTCTCAAATTGTATCTGAGGAATGGCCTTTGTGAGTTGATCCGCAGTGTTGTCCTTCGTATCAACTCTCCTGATCTCGATCTCCCGGCGATCAACTATCTCCCGGATCGGGTGATACCGCCTCAGAATGTGTCTGGACTTCTGATGGGACCTGGGTTCCTTGGCAAAAGCCACAGATCCATTGTTATCACAATACAGAGGTATTGGATGCTCAATGGACGGAACTGTAAGTCTACAATAGCGCCCCGGCCGTCATTCAGACGCCAAACGCGGAATAAAAACTTTTCTAATTGGCTCTATCGCATACTATAACCCGGATCTTGCCATTAACGCTAAACTAACAAACTGTAAAGAGGTAGAAAGGCTATACCGATCGATCCGAGTCCTTCAGTCTTTAGCCATCATCCCACGCTCGTCGCGGCAACTGCGATCTCCTATATTCTCCTCGAGGTGGCACCACGTCAACGGATCTTTAAACGGGCTCCCGTCTCTATACCGAGGCAACTCGGTCATTAAGTCGGCTAAAAGAGATGACCAAGATGAAGTAGAGAATGAGTAGAATACTTTGTCTCAAACACCCTAGGGTTCTCATCGCATGAGAAGGTTAGGGTTGAGGTTGAAGAAGATACTAGGGTTTGGAAATAGTGAACTCAAGAAACTAGTGAGAAAAATAACCAAGCACAATTGAACTTCTCACTTATTTCCTTCTTTTTAGTGTATAGATATATAATGGTGGAGAAAAAAAAATCTTATCAAAATATCCATATAAAAATCTATACCCAATACAAATTACCATTAATTCTATCATGACTCACTTAGTGACTCATTAGCATGAGTCACTAAGGAACATGCTAGAAGAAATGATTCATCCATAATGAGTCACCATTTCCAAAAACCAAATAATCATTTAAACTAAAGTGATTAATCCAAAAGAAATGCATCTTCTAAAATATTCTCGTAACGGATTACGAAAATACCCCTCGCCTGTATATACATACCGGTATCCGTAATTCTACCGAATACGAATACGAGAGACTAAAATATTCTGACTCAATATAATACATGGATCCGGCTTAAACCAAAGCCCACCAGTATTATCTGCCCGAAATATGACACGTGCGCAAACGCACGTGCATTTTCCGAACCCTGCCATAAAACCATACGGCCTCTACAACGTTTCGCCCGAACTTGGGAAATTATCTGTGGGGGACTCTAATGACTCATCAGCACCCTGGCAGTGGGTTTAACCACAAGCACGTCAGCGGCATTAGCAGTGCGTAACGGCTGCCCATGTACTGACCTCAAGGGAAGCCGATGAGCGAACTCATCCTGGAACCCTACTGAGCCTAACAGTGACAATATACATATAGTCCGGTCCGTTCGTCTATGAGTATCGCATATCGGGCTTAGGGGCTGGTAACGTCAGACCCCCAATAGCGGTATAAGTCGTGTCGGAGAGTAGCCTTGAACACCCTGAGAAACTACTGGAATACTTACCAGTAATTCTCACCTGCCTTGGCCAAGGACTTGGTGTAATGGCTCTCCTAGACACAGCACGATCTCACCCCCAATACCGGGATAGACGAATCCCATGCCGATCCGCTCACTTGCCTCCATGTAGCTAGGGACTGTACCCAAAAAATACCTGTTTGCACGACACCTTTGAGCCGTGGTAGGGTAGAAATCAAAGCATAGTGGGAACTCACACGAGACAGATGACGACCTCAGGTCGATGAACTAACCTGTACACATATCACCAGGGAACTGCTATCTGACGCTAGGTATCATACCAACTAGCAGGTTCCCGGCGAGTCCTGTCCGGTGTACTCATAACCCAATGAGCACCTATATACATCTTAGGTGATCCAACTGACACCAGTGGCTTGAGAGACCGGCCACCGCCCCTCGTCAGGGTCTCGACTGTATACACTAGTCTACTCTGGAGTATCTATGCCCTGTGTCGAAACTCCCATGACTAGGGACCACTTTTAAGGATGTGCTTATGGACTACCCAACTCTCACGTATATGATCGCCATCATACTATTGGTAGTCAAGCAAGATCCTAAGTTCTCTATCAACGTGTAATAGTGATCAGTCACCTAAACCTATATACGACTGATAAAGGCAAACCAGATAGTATACTATCATCTCGAGTAAGACTGTCCTGCCGGTATAGGTCCTCCTCAATCATTGCAATCACGTACCTGTGATCTAATAATTGACTTTGAGGGCACTATATCCAACAATCTCCCACTTGCACTTAAGGCTAATTATTGTGATGTCGCATACTCACAGCCCGTGTGATACCGAACACCCAACTCCTCTACTAAGCAGTTTCACAAAGCTCGTTTGTAAAACTCTTGTGTTCGAGAAATAGCCTTAGTGAGTGGATCCGCCCTGATGTATCTTTCTATGTCTCTCTTAATCTCAAGTTCGCCGAGAAACCCATATCCCGAATTGAGCAATACCTGTCTTAGAATATGTCTGGATATCTGATGGGACCTAGTTCATAAATGAACTCCAAATCCAAACTTCTTAGACTGTATCGACAACTGAACCTAATCAGTATCCTGCACCATGCCTCCCACAGTATCCTCTTGGACCATCTGTCCATAAAACTGCCCCCTCCTGCAGACGGAAAAAATATAACTCTGACAATCACTCTGTCATCCATGTCACCTTTGAAGCCTAGAATGATAACCGTCTCCCGAAGGAGGCTGCCGTTATCAAATCCGTAGAACATCCACTTATTTTCTAAAACTGCTTCCGTATGTTCCCCCAGGATTGGATTAATATAAACTTATCGCATCTAGTGCAAAAACAATATCTGGTGTGGTATTTGACATCTCATGATCGACTCAATTGCCTAAGCAAGTGACCTGCCAATCATGCACATCCCTCTCCCCTTTAGTCTGTAAGACATCTTTAGAGAGGATGACTCCATCACCTGCAGGTACACCACCATGCTAGGAGTCATCTATTACAAATGCTTTTAGAATACTGTCAAAGTACCCACATTGGGAAACTACCCAAATCTAGATCTAAAACCATAGATCTAATAAGCAGAATGTCTGATAATATATCCATATCCTGTAAAGAGAAACAACTGTGTGACACCCACAGTACAACCGATCGTAGTATAGGAATTTTACTTCCTACTTTGTGTATGTCATCCAATTACCAGGACATCACACCCTACTACCTTCTTAACAGATCCATCCCCTATTCTGATGAAGTCAAACCCATGACTGTCATATCAAAATTAGATGATCTTTCTCCGCTATAACTGCTTAAGTCTATAAATAGACATAAGCTACTTGCCCACTATGCTTCCGCTACTCCCACTGACCACAACAACCCTCAGGCAGAATAATATATACACGCACTTCTAAAGCTAGTTTAGAACGACGCTATACTTAACCTCCTGCCGGGTCTCATAGCCTGGAACAACAGTAGTGTCAAGTCTGGGTAAACAGGAACCTCCCTGTCACCGTCCTTGAGGCTACCGGAGTACCTCTCGGGTGCCTGATGTTACCCACCATATCTGTGGAGTGGCTATTGGAATGTCAAACCTGATTGAATCTTTAGGTTCTATTAAATTTTCCGTAATCGTTTGCGGTTCTAGAATCACTTCCAGTTCTACCATACTCCCACTACTGTTTTCTGAAAAAATCCATTTTACTAAAACTGTGGCGAGTCAAGAACAATATCACTATTGATCTTCCAGATAGTAGAAAATCAACCCTCGTCATAGCCAGGGCCAACCCGCAAACTGCCATTATAGAAACATGCCCTGAGTTATCCAGAGTCTGGTTTTAAGCATAAACCGGACAACTCCCCGTACCTTAACATCGTTAAGATATGAACCATTCTATATCCAATATAGAAACTTTGGCTCTTATTTAATTGGAACCAGATTCAAATCATGCAGCTTTCTCCCGTGCATATCAACTTAATGGAGAGAGGCCGATCATCATTACTCAACTTAGGAATCCATCCAATTATGAGTAACCTGAAAGAGAAAAAAGTTTCTCAAAACCATCACTATCAACTGAATACCAATCACAAGTATCTACATCTTCGATCGCTTTGAAGAATCCCGATACTTGCGACACCTGGTTCTCTACTTTATACCTATACCTATAATTTCTCAAAACTTAGACATTGTATTTCTAAGAAACACTTGTCTAAAAACTAGAGAAGTCATAAGTAAACAGAACATAGTACGAAGACCAACCCCTTTTGTCCTGATGGACACTGGACAACATACAATACTTTGTATAAGTCCGCTGAGTCGAATAACTCAAAACCTGTGCATCGTAGGTTGAAAACTGTATTTATGGTTAAGAACTAATCCGCTGTTCAATGCTCCTTACCCAATCGCCAATTGATATAGGTAAATGTCACAGACATAATTTCAAAAAGTTATATCTCACTTTAAAAGTAAACGTACAGATATATCATTTTGAAATTGGTGCACAACAACGGATACTCAAAATCAAATACATGTCGTCTGGCAAAAACCCAGGCAACTTCCTCAAATATCACCAATTACAACGAATTCCGATATAATGAGGATGATCACCTTATTCCCAATAACTTACTCCCACTCATCATGTGTAAAACCATACAGATGTACGAATCATACCTGGTAAATACATACCTTGGAGTAAGTATCTAATCGGAAAATCAGTTTTCCTTTAACAACGCACAGTGAAACTGAAACATGAAAATGTTTCGTAGGGGTATCCTGGTATTCCTAGTAATGGCTCTTCCATAATCCAATTCATGACTGTAACCGTATATTTCTTTGCCATCTCTCCAAATCCCTTTATTTGTCTTTAGTCGTTACCTTCTGTACACCCTTTAGGCTAAGTGGTTTTCTTCCTTCTCTACCGTTCGGCACCAGCCTATGCTTTGGAAGAAGACTATCCAATAAGCGTAATAGGTGTACCCTCCTAAACCAAGGAGTACTCGCAACCAGAGAGAAGGTGATGATAAAAGACAATTGAATAATACCTTATTCTATTTCTCCCGAATTGGGGAAAAAGCAAAGGTGAAGTAGGAGTGGCGATGAACTACACGGTTTGGTCGTGAATGATAGCAGTCGCAATTTACGTTGCCCTCTTTCTAATCCCTTTATTTTGCCTTTACTTATTACCTTTTGTACACCCTACTTAGGCTAATTAGTTTTCTTCCTTCCCTACCGTTCGGCACCAGCCTATGGTTTGAAAGAAGACTGTCCAATAAATGTAATAGGTTTACCCTCCTAAACCAAGGAGTACTCGCAACCTGAGGGAAGGTGATGATAAAAGACAACTGAATAATACCTTATTCTATTTCTCCCTAACTGGGGAAAAAGGCAAAGGTGAAGTAGGAGTGGCGATGAAGTACGCGGTTTGGTCGTGAATGATAGCAGTCGCAATTTACTTTGCCCTCTTTCTAATCCCTTTATTTTTCCTTTACTTATTACCTTCTGTACACCCTACTTAAGCTAATTGGTTTTCTTCATTCCCTACCTTTCGACACCTGCATATGGTTTGGAAGAAGACTATCCAATAAGCGTAATAGGTGCACTCTCCTAAACCAAGGAGCCCTCGCAACCTGAGAGAAGGTGATGATAAAAGACAACTGAATAAACCAATTCAATTTCCCCTGAACCTGGATCCATCCTCGAAGAAGTCCCTTCGAGTTCGTATATTACCATACGATGAATCTATCTAATGAAAATGGATGTTCATTGTGATACGAGGTGTTCTGAGAAATTCAAAAGGTAAAAGAAGGAGCAACAATGACTTATGCAACTTGGACAATCCAAAAGCCAGTAGTTTAAGAAGGTTCGGTCAACTTGGTCACCGAGTCATAGTCTAAGGTCGGTCAAAGGTCGCTGCCAAAGAGAGAGAGAAAAGAAACACTCTGCGTGCACTCTAACCTAGATCAGAATGGTTATCACTTTATGTATTCAGGAAACCACCCACTGTAATGTCAAATTCTCCTCCAAACCTGAAAGAAGAATCAATCGGGATCTCCCGAAGAGTAAACCAACTCATCAGTGGGAATCGGGATCCAACTATCATCGCATGATAACGTGAAGGAATCCACTCATGTTATCACACTCCAGAAGGTATGCGCATACTTGGCAAGTTTCAGTTTCTTTAGAAACTCCCGATATGATTTTTGCCCCATGCTCTTATGACCTTGACGTTGGCCAAAATGCCATAAGTCGCATGCCAAGTTCTACCCATCATTATCTTGTCAATTTGAACCCATCCGCACATGCCCCTCACGTTGGCCAAATGGCAGAACGACTGTCCTAAACCAACTCATTTATCTATGCAACAGATGAATACCCAGCAGCTACCAAACACTATGCCTTGGCGTTGGTCAAAATACATAGCTTGAATACTACTGAATACCCAAAAGAAATGACGGAGGGCTACGGCTGGTTTTTGGCGAAAAACCTTTAACGTAATGAACTTGATATCGCTGAAGGAACCTGATAGCTTTTTATAAAATATAGTTGCGAAAACCTTTGCTAAAGAGGTCACTCCAAGTGAAGGGATCTCGGATCTTTCCTCGTGGAATGAGGTGCAGGATATTCCAACTGAATACTGCGATGCAAAGCAACATATAATCGACTATAGTGAAGTTATTACCTTGACGCAAACTTCTGCCCAAGGGATCACTCCCGGTGAAGGGATCTCGGCCCTTGCCTCGTCGAATGAGGTGCAGGATATTCCAACTGAATACCACTATGCAAAACAAAAGAAAACGTCTTTGTAATAACACTTTTTAAAACTGTTCCAACAACGTCCAAACAGTTTTGTTTTCCTTTGCATTGATCAGAATCAACGCAGTCCCATCAATTAATCACACCAAAAAAGAATGAAAATAAAATGTACGTATATACCATCCGCATTCGCCACTGGGTCCCGTCATTACCCGTTAGGTTACTTAACTAACGACAGAGCGGGGACTGGACTAGTGCAGATGTAAAACATATACAATATCTACAAGTATATATACCAATATACAATAATCGCTCCAGGCATGATAATATGCAACATTACAGAAAAGTAATAAGCATCACAGAACAATACAGATAATCTGGGATCCCCGGGTTTCACAGAACCGCTGCTGAAACCCGACGTTCCCCTGGTCGTGTGGATAGCCTATGCAATGAAACCTAGACCCCTACGGGTGCGGAAAGTTACCCGCCAAAACCTGAAGCGAGGCAGCCCCCACAACAAAATGAATGGACCACCCTGTACTTCACGGAATCTGGTAACTTGAGCATCCCTCCTTGGGTCAATTTGTACCCCCTACGAGTGCGGCGAATAGTCTGCCAATTCTAGAGTGATGCCCCTTTGCCTCTCAAAGCCATGAGATACGGACCCGTTGCCCTCCAGAACCCGTCTATCCGTGCACACCGTCGCGGGGTAAAACTAGTACAGAAATGAAAATAATGTACAACGGGTACATCGACCTCACCCCGGTCGTGGCCCAAAAGAATATTATACAAACAGGCAGTGACGGCAGTCCACATGTTGGACGCTCGCCCCGCAATATCAAATCTACAAATAAATCCAAACTGCACTACCATTGCACACTGCTATCCACCACGACAAATCTGCATCATCACAGCACAACACAGAACATCAACGCGAATGTCACGTTCGCAAACCCGTCTAAAATGACTATAGCAATTAGACTCAATTTACCGCTCGAATGACATTCACGGTCGGAGATATAATCTAAGTACTGTAAACTAACAAGTTTAAAATTTCGATCGACAAAACTTCCCGAAGTGGGCCCCACGTACATCTGCAGTACACAAACAAAATCTGGGGCAAAAAGAAATATTCCAGAAACCACAATTTTCTATGCAGGAGGTTACTGTAGAAAATTGGTACTGTGATGCTCTAAACCGACGGCGGAACCACGGCCAAACCATGGTTTATGCGGCGATTCCACGGCAGTACTGTGGAGTCACTGAACCAAATTTCTACAGTATCCATAAAAAAGCCTGCTCGATTTTCTGTCACGACCCGAAATTGGCACGTGACGGCCCTAATACTACGCAATGTCTACAGGCGTAACGCAGTAAAAGAAAGCCAAACCCAGAAATCTAAACCATAAAAAATAATAAGAAAGTGATAATAGTATTTTCAAAACCATTGAAATCACAACCCAAATTCTTTAAAGTCTCACTTTTATTCCTTAAAATTTTGGCAGCACCACCTTTGTAAAAACCAGCCCCAAAATGGGTACAACATAATATATAAGTAAAAGCGTCCCAAACGGGAGCAAAATCCACGCCCAGCGGCGGAAAACAATCACCACAACAGATATACGACGCCGTGGCGAAGAAAGAGACGATATAAAAAAAACTGCATAAAAACCTCCAAGTCAAAAAATAATATACAATATCGTCCTCTCATCAAGTCTCTAAGTCATACAATATAATACTGGTAGATGGAGAGTACATGGATACAACGAATATACAATACAACATCGGATAACCACAAAACCCACCTGGGCAAAACTGCACACTGTCCGGCGAAGTGGTATCCGCAGCAAAAGATGATACGATGGATGAAAATAGCCCTGCCTCGGACTATCCTGAGGAACACCTGAAAGACATTGTGGCACAACGAGGGTGAGTTGCCAATTCATGAATAGTAAATAACATATGCAGGCAATCGCGAGTATGCACATAGAACGCGAATCTAACATAAGCATTTAATAGCAATGAATGGTCATATCTAATGCATCAGTCATGAAAGGTACGCTAGCAGGTACTACTAATACATGAAGCAATAATATGACGATATGTAGGTAACAGTAATGTATGGTACTCTATCAGCTACTACAAGTACATGAAGAAATGATATGAATAATGGTATGTAAATGCAACAGTCATGGAAGGCACTCTAACAGGTACACTAATGCATGAAGCAGTGCATAAACGGTAAATATAGAGTATGGAATGAAACATGTCATTTCCACAGAATCCTGACATCGTGGTAGGATCAAAATCCATCAAGACAATCCAAATCCCAATTCCTCCAATCAGCCCCCAATTTGGCTATCATATCAAGTAATTCTCACATATCCTAAATGTACAACATCAAGTAGTTCTCACATATCCCGTATGTATAATATCAAGTATATCTCGTATACCCCGAATGTACAACATCAAGTAGATCTCACATATCCCGAGTGTACAAAATCAGCAATCTCATATATATCCTGTAATCAATATCAAATGAATTCTCAAATGTCCTAAATCCAATGTCAATGAGTCCTTTACATTCTAGGTATATTTGCATGAATAAATATGATGATGTATATAATTTAATGTCAATACACATATATTAGCGTCCCATTCCACTAATATTGGTGTAAGGGCATATATAACAGCGGCCTAATCCCATGTTATATATACGAAGGAGTAAAAAGAATATCATGAAACTAATGTGTCAAGCATCGACATAAAAATGCTGATCTATCAGGTGTTGTCACCATAACTGGCACCCTGATAGGTACGTATCATCTGCTATCCCGAAAGCTCGAGTGCCTAGCTCTGACCCTCGCCTTTCGATGTATCCATACGCACATGACTCCCGTCCGTATCCCCATGATAACCGCCGATTCATTCGTAATATCACCGGTAGGTACTTGCCCACCTTCCAGGCTCAATCGGCATGGACCGTCGATCATCTTTCCGAGGGGAACCGTACCGGGCCCCACCATGTACCCTCATACGGCACCACTCCTCGTATGGAGTATATAATCAGAACCGATAAATCTCATGGTGGATGCTGAAATATCATATTAAGGGAAACCGGGTTTTTCAAATAATGCATAATTTCATGAACTCCCACGGTCCCCAAATCCAGAAAACATCATGAAAAATCCATATCTCAATGCGAAAATCCATGAATATAATATACGCATGATAATCTGAAATGCGAGCGTATAAAGGAAAAGCCGCAATTAACTGTAACAAGTAAATGTAATATCATGCGGTTCCTAATCTCTCCAATTCTAAAATAACATCATATAAATGTAAATATGTAGCTATAACCAGATATATGTGCAACATAAAGGTATAGCAAGATATATGTATCTACCTATAAGTAATGATGTAGT
The DNA here is from genome assembly GCA_030015575.1 of Agapanthus africanus. NCBI lineage: Eukaryota > Viridiplantae > Streptophyta > Magnoliopsida > Asparagales > Amaryllidaceae > Agapanthus > Agapanthus africanus. Next base: position 350,667,757 of record CM057350.1, on the reverse strand, counting down.
ATACCCCCTGGGTATAAGTGAAGTATGTGAGCAAGGTATACCTGTAGGTATGACATAAAGTGTGTATGTACTATCACTAATGGTACAATACTCTAAAGGTATACAGGTATCTAACACGTAAGTATGTGAAGGTATATGTGTAAGCATGTGGATATATAGGTATGCTAAATGTCATATGCGATAAGAACTATGAATCGATGTCTCAATGTTCCTAACCAAGAAATATTATTTCTATATGTGGGTTGTGCGTGACATGTCAATTATTTACGGTGTGTGTGGCATACAATCAGTGCTCATGCAACATAAGCCGTCAATAATGGTGCAGTGTCCTAAGGATACTAGTCCAAGCACAATACTAACTAAGCAGTAGGGTGAATGCGCAATTCTAAATATGATATAGAATATGCGACAGAATAACATTTCTAGCCCAGACGCATAATGCCATGCGGACGATTCCCTTGTAGATGTTAAGTCTACTCACCAACACTCCTGGCTAAGTGTAGCCAACCACCTATTTTCAGTTTGTAGCTGTGTCCGTGGTCCCCGCCTGCGAACCTACAATATTAAGACAATAAAACAATTGTATATTAATAATAACCCTAAAACACGTACACATTACATTAGACCGACGCAACAACACAAAACATACTCTCAAGTGTTCGTATTGTGGCTAACGCACGTAGCGACACGACGAAAACAGCCTAAGAGTAAAATCACATAAAGTGCACGATCCGTGTCGTATAACGTATCGCGCGAACACAAAACACTACAACCTACCTAAGTGATCCCAGATTTTGTATACAGAGAAAACTAAACAAACAAACAAGACCAAAAACACTAAAACTACAGCATAGACCTACCCTCAAAAACCCACACCCCAACTCCCTCAAGGTGTCGAGGTCGCCGGAATCCTCTTCGTACGTCGCCGGCCCTGGCCGGTGGGGTGGGTCCCGTGTAACATTTCAAAATAATAAAATATTATTTTGGGAATTTTTATAATTTAATATTATTTTATTGATTATTTTAATATTAAATTTATAATTAAATACCGATAAATGGGAAAAAATTTCGAAAAATTATGGAAAATTCTAAAATAGTGTATTTTATGGAATTATGACATTTTAAAGTTTTTATGATTAATTATATGCTAATTTAGTGCTAATCGCGATAAAAAATCGCTAATCGGGTTTTTAGCAATTTTGTGTAAAACATACACATATCTTTTTCCTACACTTGTGTTACATTTTTTTACCATGGCTATTACTTTGGGTCTACTATTTGAGTAAGAAGGAAAAGAAAAGAAAAGGAAAAAGGAAATGGATTGATGATGAGAGAGAGGGGGTAGGTATAGGTTAACTTTTTCTCTTTTGTAGCCATGCTCCCATCATTTCCCCACATCCATTTTCTCTCCCCACTTTGAGCTCAGCTGCTGCTCCTGCCCTTCCTCCTTCTTCATCCTCTTAAAACCCTCCCCCCACAACACCATGAAAACAAACACAAAACCCCATTCCCACGTCACTAAACTTGTTCACAAGCTCAAGATCTATGCTTTGGACCAAGAAAGTAGATGTTTTGGTGCTGTTGAGGATTCATGAGGGTCTTATGAGGCAATTTCTTCAAAATTACAGTGTTATTTCTTGTGCTTAAGTTTCAATTCAAGTTTCATATCGATATCGTGTAATTTTGGTGTGTTTTGGACCAACTTAGAGAGGGTTAGGGGAAAGTTGAGATGTTGCTATGCAATTGGACTCTAATGGTGACCTTAGACCCCATATTGACCAAAACACTGGCCTAGCACAACCTGAAACCCAAAAATACGGAATTACGGAACTTTTCATGTCGGTTTGTGTGATCTGTGAAGGTGTTCTGGAATCTGGAGCAACCCGGGGGCACCAAAAATAAAATTGAGCTGACAGTGAGTCGTGCAGGCACCTAGAAAGCTACCACCAAGACCCGAGCCCCTAACTCAAACCTACGGCCGCAAATTTAATCATTCTGGCCGCAATTTGCGGCCAGAGTAGGAGAGAATCGGTCAATTTTTGTTCCAGGGCTCATTTTGCACTAAATTAGACCCTTCCTATATGCAGTTTTGGCTAATTGTCATCTGGGGAAAATCTGGGATCATTTTGGTGTGTTTTAGGCGATGTTTTCCGTATTTTTAAATGCACTTTCTTGATATTTGGATTTGTATTTGGTTGTCGGGTGTTCGTACATCGACAACAGGGCTTGTTTATTGGATTTGCATGTTTGGGCCATAGGTTTCAACCTATGAGCACACTGTGCGCTGTATCGGTTTTCTGCCTTGATTTTCATACGCATTGCTATGGTTGATCATTGTAGGTACCTTCACGTGGATTCCGAGGCGACGGAGCATGGCGTTATCGACACCGACACGCAGGATACAGGTGAGTAGATTTATATCTACGGGGAGAAGTCGGGTGGATGGCGTATAGCACCCCTGCGGTTCGTGGTGATGTATACGAATACGTATACACACAGATATTGATTTTATGTTGTTGAGATTATTGATGATAAAGATGGATATTTGGTATTTTTGGATTGGTTTAGTGTAGTTGCGAAACCCTAGAGTAGTGGTCACACTCACACACGCACGCACACACATACTTGCATACATTCGTTCTTTCATATGTGCGTATATGGGAATATATATATATATTTATGTGTTCACATAGGTATGGGACTATGTGTTCATATACTGAATTTGAGAATAGTATTGGAATTTGAGATGAGTCGATGAGATTGGGCTTGAGGCCGGGAGATCGGTGATGTGATTTGGTTCGTATTGATATACGACATGATGTTTTAGCGGGTCTTTTGGCGTAGTGATTCTTACACCTGCATGCATACTTAGGCGGTATCAGTATTGTACTAGACGTAGATCAGTACCCCGATCATGATATTTGATAAAGAGGATACCAGATGAATAGTACGATGAATGTGATATTGACCCGTACCCAGATTTGGGATGCCGTACGACGGATTTACGTACGAGCTATATATTGATGATTGATCCGCACTCTTGACTTGGGATGTCTGATTATAGATATGGTATCGGATATGATATTATTGAGGCGGGATCACCGACTAATATATATACAGGCATGTATATATATCGACTCAGATGTTAGGCGGTTTCCTTACCTGTAGTCCAGCTGGTTACCTTAGCCCTTTAGTTTAGTTTAGTTGTTAGATTAGATTCGATTCTTACCTATTTCAAAAACTAACGAATCGTGGGTATTTTAAAAGACAGCCCAAGGGATCCTACGGAGATTTCAAAAGACGTATCTTTTCATAAAAACACCGTAGCCCCTATTTTCAAAACCCCATGATTCGTGTTATTTCAAAAGGCACCATTTGTAGGACTTATATTAGATTAATGCAGATTAGTTATAGTTGCGTCTAGTATTCAGCTTCCGCTCATTATTGTGGTTCGCTTCGCATCGCATGTTTATATTATGTTTCGTACTACATTATTGATATCATGATGTTAGGACACTAGCACCATTACCGATGCGTATGTACCACGTACACTTACTTGCCGGCTCACACACATCTTCATCGGTAATTGCCATGACACGTACATTTTAGAAATACTATTGCATTGACATAGGTTAGCTAATAATTTAGACATGATATTAGTGTACTCGCCTTGCTAGATTAGACATTGTAGATATTACTTGATACTTCATGCATGTTAATATTCATTGTTATGCCGCATTCATGGATTTTTATGCCGATATGCACTGTTTACATGCTATTGAGGATTGGATTCGGATTTCTATGAGATTTTCTGGATTTGGGGGAAAACCGCAAAACTTATATAAACTTATTTCTCTCTTTAAAATAAAAAGTGCGGTTTTCCCATGATGTATCAGTCGTCCACCATGAGTTTGCTGATGGATTTCGAGACCCGATTCGAGGAGGCGGATGAACCGTTTCGGGTACATGGTGGACCCGGTAAGGTACCCCGGGACAAGAAGCGCGTGATGATGACGATGTGAGCCTGGCAGGGGAGCACTACCTACCGGTGATTTTACCCGACGCGTCGGATATCCGGAGGATACCGTCGTGGTCTTGAGATGGATGGTAGGGGCCGGTCTGGACTGACGGCGTCCTAGATATTGTGATTGAGACATTGAGATTTCGAGATATTGAGGTACAGAGACTGTGATACAGAGATCGAGATATTGGGATTACGTTTTGTGCCGATGCTAGGCACTGTTTTATGCTTATTTCATTATGATACCTCATTTTAAAAATACAAAGGAAATCTCACTAAATTATGAAAACAGTTCTTCATTTACATGTATTCTGTTTTCATGCATTCATACCTCATTCATATGATATATTGCTACCTGAGGCACTGACACGGGCACATGAGATTACACTCGGGTTAGATATTTACCCTAGCCTTGTTATAGGCTGCTTGTTATATATAATTGAGGATATATTATGATCATTGACCTAGGATTGCGTTATTTATGCGATTTCTATTCGTAGATGTTTTTCTATTCACGAGTTGGCAACTCACCCCCGTTGTGCCCCAGTTTCTTGCAGGTTTTGCCGTACAGGTTTCTTTACGGCTTTGCGGGCATAGTTTCGTTCGGGTGACTTACTAGTAGGTGGGTTTATTTGTATCGTACCCATCATTATACATTGTATATTATTATTCAGTTGTATCTAGAAGTTCCATCAACCAAACATGTATTTATTTCAGAGATAGAGACCAGTGTTGTTTATTCCTTCGACCTTAGAGTCGCGCGTCTTATTTCTGTGGTTTTCTTGTGGTTTGAGTTTCCTTTGAATTTTGATCCTCGCCGTTGGCGTTGTATATTATATTGCTTGTGTGGTTGTGACCGTCGATTGACGAAGAGCTAGCTCCTGCTTGGGGATGCATTTTTATTGATTTCGTATACTATTCATATTGTATCCCGTTTTGGGGCCTGTATTTACAAAGGAGACTCTGCCGAAATTTTAAAGAAATATTTGATGTTTTAAAAACGCATAATTCGGCTTATGCTATTAAAACTACTTGATTTAAATTGGTTTTCCTTCACTCTACTGTTTTTCTTGGTTTGGATTTCTGGGTTTTCGGCTTACTTAGATTACGAACGCCTCGAGACATTTCGTAGTTTAAGTGCCGGTCATGTTCCGTACTTTTCGGGTCGTGACAAAGTTGGTATCAGAGCGTTAGGTTTTACCTTCGGAGCGTAGGATGACCCTTGGTTGATGGAATAGGTGACTAAAATAGAGTGACGTACCGTGGGTATGTTCCGCGGCATATTTACGACACGCCACTCCACTTAAGAAGCCTTAGGATGTACATTTCTTGTTCAGTATCATATTCATTCCTGATCTAGCCTCATCGGTACCAGTTTTGGTTTTGCTGCCACGATTACGGGCAGGGAGAGCTACGGCTAGAGTTGCGGTCAGCACGATCTCGTCACGAACGAGGACTGACTAGGGCGTGATCCCGGCGACACGATTGTAGAGATGTGTCTTTTGATTGTGTTTTGCGCCACGAGCGTTGGATGGATCGCTGTATGAGATTACTCGGACGTGCAAATCAGCACCAGAGGATTGAGCCGCTGACAGAGGCCAGCCAGATTTTGATGACCGTTGGTGTATTGCTTGTTCATGATGATTGAGGCACGGTTCAGCGAGCAGACGAGTGAGCCAGTCATTGCTGCGAACGACGAGATATCGCCCCAGATGTTGGAGCTATTGCAGTATGAGTTGTACTAAGAGATGATAGAAGTTCGCTAGTCACTAAGGATGAATGACTAGGACATGTGGTTCGTTCGTCTATCCCGATGCGAGGTCATCAGATAGATTGATTCCAGCTAGAGACGACTTCACGCCGAGACGTTGAGAGTCAACAGAGACGATCGAATGTCAGAAACCTACTATTCCAAGTTTAAAGTATTCGGAAAGACATGAAAGCAATTCTATGGTCCCTCTAGAAGAATGAAACCCTAACTCGACTTAATGACCGTGTGAAAGCCTTTGAACCTTAGGGTTTGCGGCAGTTCTACGGCGCCATTAGTGAGGCTTGGGTTTGCCCTTCTACGGCTGGACCACCGATGCTGTGGTATGTACTCGATACTATTATACTGTACCCAAGATATTGAGCTCTTGGGGGACTATGATGATTCGGCGAATCGATCGGATGGCTCGACTTAATTTGGACGCTAGGTGGTGAGATGCATTTCTTGGGAGACTCCAGATACGAGGATAGCCGTTGGAGCTCAGTCCTTGCAGCCACGACGAGACGAGTCCGAAGCAGTCGACATTAGAGAAAAGTGGAGTAAGAGGTTCATACCAGGTCTGGACGAGATGACGTTCCACTCCGCCGACATCAGAGATGTGATACGCATGCCGAGGCATTTTACTTGGATATACCTTCCAGAAGGAGTCGCAGTGAGTATGCAGCTGTTCCGGAACAAGAAACAGATATAGTAAAGGACGATGACTTCCGGACAGTTAGGCAGAGACGAGATTTGGAAGAGACCTTGAGCAGGATTCCTTCCAGGATACTGCTGCAATGATATTTGCACCCAGGATTAGATGTGTCACGTGCATTCAGAGAGCCAGAGGCCGACGCCAGTGACATGCTGCTTGACGAGTGGTCGTGAGGATTGATCGAGAGATGACCAGAGAAGTGCCAAAACGGAATAGTCCCCGTTAGCACACCTGACAAGGCCGATGATCCGGTGGACCATGAGATTGGTAATCCACGGAGAAGGCTTGGACCCAGAAGTGGTCATGTTACGCACACCAGCAGGCCAGAGTTCAGGATCGTCGATGAGACATGCTATGAGTGACCACGACAGTTGGCCCGAGATTCTTGGAGGATGCGCTTGAGTGGTACTATTCCGCCATTATTGATTTCGATGTTTTGGGCGATCTATTCGCATGACTGATTTGATGATTGGATTCATGATATTTGTTTTCATGCACCATAGTTGTACCTATCGGATATTTGCAATTTTGCACAGTTGTTGCACTTGATATTGTTTTCGTGCCTTGATTTCCCATATATATGATTTCATGGGTTTCATACATTTGAGTTGATTTTGTGCGTATGCACGCACACGATTTGGTTTTTGCACTCTGTATAGTTTACATATGCTTGCAGTGCAGTGACCTGTATTTTGTGCACTTAGTTGCACTGGACTTCGATTTCGATTGGGATTTTCGATATTTGTTTGTGCACTTTATGTACCTGATTGGATTTTACGCGTGTTTCGGCGCTTGATATTGGATTTCATGATTTCGTGCATGATGGATGCACCGGATTTGGATTTTAGCGCATGTTGGGCGCATGTTATAAGGTACGATTTTGGTTGCACACCAGATGCACTAAATCGGGATTTTTCGGGCATGTCAGATGCACCTATTTTTGCTGTCAGGCACACATTTGGCCCATGACAGATGCTTCGTGCACACCCGATGCACTTAGATGTTTCTGTGCACATGTATGGCACATTTATGGATCTTGATTTCCGTGCGCACCAGACGCACGTAGTATTCATATGTATATTTTGGGATTGATTTCTTATGGAGCGTTACGTTTTTATGATGATTGCTATATGTTTTTATACTGAGCAGGACTAGTCAGAGGACAGTACCTGGGTATATTTTGCATGCATTGATAGTTATCGAAGGGATTTTCAAAAGCGAGCTATAGTCTCAGTATTTACCTACGCGTCTGATAAGACACGAATTGTTTAAAACAAGGAAACCCTTCTAACATGTTTTCAAAACGGCGGAACGTGCATATTAAACAAAAGGTATATACGTATATGGTTATTTTCTTATAATAGACGTCCGCCACTGTGCAGTGTTATGCGCATTGCACAACGACTTTAAAAGATTTGGCATGCATTTCCTTTAGAAACTTACATGTATAGATTTGATATTTACATGTATAGTTCTGATTTATATCATATTGGTTTTGCTTTGGATTTGGCATTCGTGTCCTTACCATAACTCCGATGATTGCGGGATGCTTGAAGGAGTTTTGTTTTTGAGTTATCTGCTCATTACTCATGCGCATGCATTGCGCTATGATGCGTTTACGTATTGATGATTTCGAAGCCCCGACGACTTGGATTTCTTATTGAAATGTTTTAGAAATTGGGGGTTTAAATTTAAATTCGGGGACCGAATTTCTTTAAGGGGGGAAGATTGTAACATTTCAAAATAATAAAATATTATTTTGGGAATTTTTATAATTTAATATTATTTTATTGATTATTTTAATATTAAATTTATAATTAAATACCGATAAATGGGAAAAAATTTCGAAAAATTATGGAAAATTCTAAAATAGTGTATTTTATGGAATTATGACATTTTTAAGTTTTTATGATTAATTATATGCTAATTTAGTGCTAATCGCGATAAAAAATCGCTAATCGGGTTTTTAGCAATTTTGTGTAAAACATACACATATCTTTTTCCTACACTTGTGTTACATTTTCTTACCATGGCTATTACTTTGGGTCTACTATTTGAGTAAGAAGGAAAAGAAAAGAAAAGGAAAAAGGAAATGGATTGATGATGAGAGAGAGGGGGTAGGTATAGGTTAACTTTTTCTCTTTTGTAGCCATGCTCCCATCATTTCCCACATCCATTTTCTCTCCCCACTTTGAGCTCAGCTGCTGCTCCAGCCCTTCCTCCTTCTTCATCCTCTTAAAACCCTCCCCCCACAACACCATGAAAACAAACACAAAACCCCATTCCCACGTCACTAAACTTGTTCACAAGCTCAAGATCTACGCTTTGGACCAAGAAAGTAGATGTTTTGGTGCTGTTGAGGATTCATGAGGGTCTTATGAGGCAATTTCTTCAAAATTACAGTGTTATTTCTTGTGCTTAAGTTTCAATTCAAGTTTCATATCGATATCGTGTAATTTTGGTGTGTTTTGGACCAACTTAGAGAGGGTTAGGGGAAAGTTGAGATGTTGCTATGCAATTGGACTCTAATGGTGACCTTAGACCCCATATTGACCAAAACACTGGCCTAGCACAACCTGAAACCCAAAAATACGGAATTACGGAACTTTTCATGTCGGTTTGTGTGATCTGTGAAGGTGTTCTGGAATCTGGAGCAACCCGGGGGCACCAAAAATAAAATTGAGCTGACAGTGAGTCGTGCAGGCACCTAGGAAGCTACCACCAAGACCCGAGCCCCTAACTCAAACCTACGGCCGCAAATTTAATCATTCTGGCCGCAATTTGCGGCCAGAGTAGGAGAGAATCGGTCAATTTTTGTTCCAGGGCTCATTTTGCACTAAATTAGACCCTTCCTATATGCAGTTTTGGCTAATTGTCATCTGGGGAAAATCTGGGATCATTTTGGTGTGTTTTAGGCGATGTTTTCCGTATTTTTAAATGCACTTTCTTGATATTTGGATTTGTATTTGGTTGTCGGGTGTTCGTACATCGACAACAGGGCTTGTTTATTGGATTTGCATGTTTGGGCCATAGGTTTCAACCTATGAGCACACTGTGCGCTGTATCGGTTTTCTGCCTTGATTTTCATACGCATTGCTATGGTTGATCATTGTAGGTACCTTCACGTGGATTCCGAGGCGACGGAGCATGGCGTTATCGACACCGACACGCAGGATACAGGTGAGTAGATTTATATCTACGGGGAGAAGTCGGGTGGATGGCGTATAGCACCCCTGCGGTTCGTGGTGATGTATACGAATACGTATACACACAGATATTGATTTTATGTTGTTGAGATTATTGATGATAAAGATGGATATTTGGTATTTTTGGATTGGTTTAGTGTAGTTGCGAAACCCTAGAGTAGTGGTCACACTCACACACGCACGCACACACATACTTGCATACATTCGTTCTTTCATATGTGCGTATATGGGAATATATATATATATTTATGTGTTCACATAGGTATGGGACTATGTGTTCATATACTGAATTTGAGAATAGTATTGGAATTTGAGATGAGTCGATGAGATTGGGCTTGAGGCCGGGAGATCGGTGATGTGATTTGGTTCGTATTGATATACGACATGATGTTTTAGCGGGTCTTTTGGCGTAGTGATTCTTACACCTGCATGCATACTTAGGCGGTATCAGTATTGTACTAGACGTAGATCAGTACCCCGATCATGATATTTGATAAAGAGGATACCAGATGAATAGTATGATGAATGTGATATTGACCCGTACCCAGATTTGGGATGCCGTACGACGGATTTACGTACGAGCTATATATTGATGATTGATCCGCACTCTTGACTTGGGATGTCTGATTATAGATATGGTATCGGATATGATATTATTGAGGCGGGATCACCGACTAATATATATACAGGCATGTATATATATCGACTCAGATGTTAGGCGGTTTCCTTACCTGTAGTCCAGCTGGTTACCTTAGCCCTTTAGTTTAGTTTAGTTGTTAGATTAGATTCGATTCTTACCTATTTCAAAAACTAACGAATCGTGGGTATTTTAAAAGACAGCCCAAGGGATCCTACGGAGATTTCAAAAGACGTATCTTTTCATAAAAACACCGTAGCCCCTATTTTCAAAACCCCATGATTCGTGTTATTTCAAAAGGCACCATTTGTAGGACTTATATTAGATTAATGCAGATTAGTTATAGTTGCGTCTAGTATTCAGCTTCCGCTCATTATTGTGGTTCGCTTCGCATCGCATGTTTATATTATGTTTCGTACTACATTATTGATATCATGATGTTAGGACACCAGCACCATTACCGATGCGTATGTACCACGTACACTTACTTGCCGGCTCACACACATCTTCATCGGTAATTGCCATGACACGTACATTTTAGAAATACTATTGCATTGACATAGGTTAGCTAATAATTTAGACATGATATTAGTGTACTCGCCTTGCTAGATTAGACATTGTAGATATTACTTGATACTTCATGCATGTTAATATTCATTGTTATGCCGCATTCATGGATTTTTATGCCGATATGCACTGTTTACATGCTATTGAGGATTGGATTCGGATTTCTATGAGATTTTCTGGATTTGGGGGAAAACCGCAAAACTTATATAAACTTATTTCTCTCTTTAAAATAAAAAGTGCGGTTTTCCCATGATGTATCAGTCGTCCACCATGAGTTTGCTGATGGATTTCGAGACCCGATTCGAGGAGGCGGATGAACCGTTTCGGGTACATGGTGGACCCGGTAAGGTACCCCGGGACAAGAAGCGCGTGATGATGACGATGTGAGCCTGGCAGGGGAGCACTACCTACCGGTGATTTTACCCGACGCGTCGGATATCCGGAGGATACCGTCGTGGTCTTGAGATGGATGGTAGGGGCCGGTCTGGACTGACGGCGCCCTAGATATTGTGATTGAGACATTGAGATTTTGAGATATTGAGGTACAGAGACTGTGATACAGAGATCGAGATATTGGGATTACGTTTTGTGCCGATGCTAGGCACTGTTTTATGCTGATTTCATTATGATACCTCTTTTTAAAAATACAAAGGAAATCTCACTAAATTATGAAAACAGTTCTTCATTTACATGTATTCTGTTTTCATGCATTCATACCTCATTCATATGATATATTGCTACCTGAGGCACTGACACGGGCACATGAGATTACACTCGGGTTAGATATTTACCCTAGCCTTGTTATAGGCTGCTTGTTATATATAATTGAGGATATATTATGATCATTGACCTAGGATTGCGTTATTTATGCGATTTCTATTCGTAGATGTTTTTCTATTCACGAGTTGGCAACTCACCCCCGTTGTGCCCCAGTTTCTTGCAGGTTTTGCCGTACAGGTTTCTTTACGGCTTTGCGGGCATAGTTTCGTTCGGGTGACTTATTAGTAGGTGGGTTTATTTGTATCGTACCCATCATTATACATTGTATATTATTATTCAGTTGTATCTAGAAGTTCCATCAACCAAACATGTATTTATTTCAGAGATAGAGACCAGTGTTGTTTATTCCTTCGACCTTAGAGTCGCGCGTCTTATTTCTGTGGTTTTCTTGTGGTTTGAGTTTCCTTTGAATTTTGATCCTCGCCGTTGGCGTTGTATATTATATTGCTTGTGTGGTTGTGACCGTCGATTGACGAAGAGCTAGCTCCTGCTTGGGGATGCCTTTTTATTGATTTCGTATACTATTCATATTGTATCCCGTTTTGGGGCCTGTATTTACAAAGGAGACTCTGCCGAAATTTTAAAGAAATATTTGATGTTTTAAAAACGCATAATTCGGCTTATGCTATTAAAACTACTTGATTTAAATTGGTTTTCCTTCACTCTACTGTTTTTCTTGGTTTGGATTTCTGGGTTTTCGGCTTACTTAGATTACGAACGCCTCGAGACATTTCGTAGTTTAAGTGCCGGTCATGTTCCGTACTTTTCGGGTCGTGACATCCCGTGTCTCAGGTGAAGGCCTATGGTCACAAGTAAAACACAACTAAAATGTTTGGTTTTCTAGTATTTTCTCGGGATCACAGCAGGTCACAGATATCGCAAATCGACACTAAAATACGATATAATGCACAAAACTTAACTTTGTACACTTAAAACTGAAAATAACTTGCTACATACCACAAAAACATTAAAAAGAAGATATAAGGATCATTACCTACCCTCAAGAACACAAAGATCCAAGCTTTCCTAGCTCCAAGATGCTAAAATCAAGACTTGGGGTATTTTTATGATTTATTTTGGAAATTTTGGGGATTTATGAGCTTTGAATTGATGCAAATGGAGAAGAATTGATCAAAGGCAGAAGAGAGAGGGAGGGCTCGGCCAAGTGAGGAAGTGGGGAGAGTTGTGTGGAGTGTTCTAGCAAAAAAAACAACAATGAATGCCATTAAATGCATTCACACACACACACACACATGCATGCACCTTTGACTTTCTTTTCTTTTTCTTTAAAACTTAATCCATATGTACAAACAAATATCTAGATAAGGTGGGAAAGGTTTTATTACACAAACTAAATTGAAGAAAAGTTCACAGGAGAAATTTCCCAAAATGTGAATACCGTATTAAAATAATATTAAAATTTAGAAAAATTCAAATTGAACCAAAACGTCCCATATACCACCAAAGCTTACGCACTAGCTTTATTTTAGCTAAATTAGGTGCTGGCAAGTCTATATGGCCGTTTGATCACAGTCGTGTTAAAACAGAAAATACAGACAATTTTACCCAAAACGGAAAAATTCACATAACGATTTTTCTAAAACGTTACAATCCCTCTTTATAAAAATTCGTCCCCGAATTTAAAATTCTCACTAAGCCTACATTCAAAGAAAAGATTACAAAGTCTCATATCTTGCTCGCAGCCTCCCAAGTGACCACCTCATTATATGACTACGTCCAAGAAAACTCTTCACAGATGGCAAGACCCTTGACCGAAGTTTCTCCACCTGCCGAGCCATTTACACCAATGGCTGCCGGTGAATGAAAAGATCGCGTCAAAGCTAAATGGTCTGGTGCTGAATCATGTGAGAAAGTCATGAAGGTAATTGCAAAGTATCAACACAAAGAAAACGGGGTGAATTGTCAAAAATCTGGGCGGAAGTGCCAAGTTAAAGGCAACGAAACTAACTCGCTTTAAGGATCTCAAAAGGACCTATGATCCTGGGAAAAACTTCCCAAAACTCAACACGTCATTCATCGGAAAGTCCATAGGAATACATGATCTCCCAATGCGAACCCAAGTCTGCGACCATCAAGGTCGGCATAAGACCTCTGTCCGCACAGGACTGTCATCATCCTGACCTGAACCAACTGGATCATCTCCGAAGTCTCTAGACTAGCTGGGTCCAAAAATCCCATTACGCAGAGTCAGAAAAATAGACTGGATAACGACACCACCTAACAAACAAAACCAAAAAGTTGCCAATTGGAGTATCTCCTGATAACAGCTATCGAAGAAGAACCCTAACAATAGCAAGTGACGATCCCAACTACCCACAACAATTAGTACGTACGCACACATATATCCTCCAGAGTCGGTATAGCCCACGCTCACAAAACCATCATCCCGCGGATGGAAAGACGAAGCTAAAGCTCGACCAGTACCCAAGCCTTCCTGAACCTCAGCCCAAGACGGCAAGCAAACAGGGTGCCTCTATTGGATACAACACATGAAGGAACTCCGTGCAAACGTACCAACTTACCAAAGGACAACTGAGCGAACCGAGTAAAACTGGACAACAAACACCCGAATGGAGTCACACCCTTACCAAACCTGGGTAGACGCCACAACGAAATTCATGGAGATCCGCTCACATTCCCACTCCGAAACTGTTAAAGGTAGCGATTCTCCAGCCGGTCTCCGATGCTCAACCAAAACACACAACAACAAGACAGACACCTCGAAACGAAATCCGAAACTCCACTCTTCATTCCTGCCCACCCGTAACTACCTCACGAGTCACGTCACACAATGGTGGAACTCGAATGAACACCGAAAGCTGACTGATGTGCCTGTTCTAGGATTTCGCATCTCTGCCTATCAGCAACAGGTACACAAACACGTCCCCAAAGGTAGCACATCTGGTCACAAATCAAGGACTCCGAATCATTAACCAGCCGAGTATGCTCAAGTATCTCTAACGAACGAGCGTCGGCGGGCAGTGCCTCGCGAAAGCGATTAAAGAAGAGTGGTCGGGCGCGGACATGAGCAAGCTGTCCCCTCAGAAGAGGCGAACCTAAGCTGTACTCCACGATCACACAAGAACTGTAAATCTGCAGAAGGCTGTCTCAACAATCAAAACCCGCTGCAGGAAGATGTACATTAAGCTCTGGTGATCCGTGAAAATCTGACACGACTCTCCGAACAAGTAGTGTCCTCAGATCTTCAACGCAAGACCACCGCGGCCATCTCCAAATCATGAGTGGGATATCCTGCTAGTACTCCCTCCAAATGTAAGGAAGCAAAAGCGATAACTCTACAGTGCCGCATCAGCGCAAAATCGAGCCCCACTCGCGAAACATCACAGTTAAACAACAAAGTCGTCCGAACCAGAAAGCAAAGAAAGAACTGATGCAGTTGTTAACCGAGTCTTCAACTGCTGAAAAACTCTACATGCATGCCTCAGTCCAAGAAGAAGAACTTCCTTTCTGGTCAGTCCAGTCAACAGTGCAGCACTACACTAGCAATCCTGCACGAAACGGTGGTAAAAACCTGCTAAGCCCAAAAATCAACGGACCTCCGTCCGTACACAAGTCTGGGCCAAAACTGTACGGTCTCGATCTCCCTCGGAACCATACGAAACCGTCTCCCTTAACTACAAGACCTAGAAGTCAACACAAATAAGCCTGAAGGAACACCCCGAGAATCTAGCAAACAGCTGGGGCTCTCCCAATATCTGCAAAACAAATCCTCAAGTGCTGCTCCTGTTCCTCAAGACACATTAGCATAGACCAGAATGTCGTCAATAACACAACAATAACTGGTCGAGGAACGGCCTAAAGAAATCTGGTTCATCATATCTACGAATGCTGCTAGGGCATTGGTGAGTCCAACGACACCACCACAACACAAACTGCCCATAGCATGCACAAACGCAGTATTCGGGATGCCATCACTTTGAACCCACAACAATGATGACCTGATCCCAAACAAACTTAGAAAATATCTCGCACTCTGGAGCTGATTCAAGAAATCGTCAATGCGAGGTAAATGATACCTAACCGCCATGTAAGCCGGTTCAACTGACGATCCATCAATACACAACCTCAAACTGCCGTCTTTCTCCTTGACGAACAGAATAGGAGCTCCTCAATGTGAAATATTCAGACGCACTAGCCCCCTAACAAACAACTCTGCAGCAGATCCTTAAGCTCCCTAAGCTTCGCCGGCGCATCTGGAACAACGTCGGAAAACTCTCGCATGAAAGGAAACCGGTCCAAAAAACCCAACGTGACTCCAGTATCTCGAATGCACGCCAAGAATCCATGACATCCTCTCCTCAAATGCCGACTAGCGAAAAAAGATGAATTCAAGCTGTGAGAGGCGGTACCACTGTCCTCCCTGCATAACAAGAACTGACTTGCCGGGGAAACAAAACCTGACTGTTTTCTCGCGGTAGTCCACAGATGCCTAGCACATAACTAATGTTAGTTATGTATATGCCCTAGAGGCCATTGTTGTACATATGATGTATATTATAATGGATGCTTGGATATATATAGAGAGGACTTTCTTGCTCGTCATGATAGTATGCTATTTGGTTTCACTTTATCTTAACATGTTGACTTATATTGGTTTACTGTCTTACTCTCACATGTTGATAAAGCCCTTAGGATATGTACTCGACTACTGGGACTATGATGAGATCATACTAGTGGGGCCACGGTAGTCGATGAGTACATCCTATAACTATTCTTAGTCGAGGGTATATCGAGACAGGGTATCGATACACCAGAGTAGACTAGCGAATACGCATCTTGTCCCATATGATGGGCGATGGATGATCCCATATCCATCGGTGTTTGACATCAAGGATGGTGTACGGGTGCTCAGTAGAGACTGGGTACACTGGACGGACTCGCCGAGAACTCGTAGATGGTGATATACCACACGTCAGATGGCAGTTCTCCGGTGACACTGGTACAGGGTAGTCTGTAGACCCGAGATCGTCATAGAGTCTTGTGTGATTCCCACTTTGCTTTGATTTCCACCTTACCACGTCTAAGAGGGCATGCAAAACGGTGGCTTTTGGGTGCAGTCCCGAATCACCTGGAGGCAATGAGCGATAGGAGGGGATTCGTCTCTCCTGGTATAGGGAGTTGATGTTGTGCTGTGTTTGATTGGCTATAACTGGAAGTCATTGGTCAGGGCCGATATAGAGATTTACTGGTAAGTTTTACCAGTAGTTTCTCGACCCGTTATGAGCCTTACATCGACATGACTTATCGGTTACTGGGGTCTGATGTATAACACCCCTAGACTTGATATGCGACATTTCAGACGAAGAGACCGGACTGTACGGGAGTGTTACTGATTGGATTCACAAGAGAACGTACAGGCTAGCTTGTTGATCTTCTGATCGCTCAATACCTAGGTGGCTGTTACGTTTAGCTGACCGCTTGCAGCTTGTGGGTGTTTGATATGATCATCACCTGCTACCGGCGTATTGACGATTCTTTAGAGTCATACACAGAAGTTTCTTGACTCAGGAAAAACGGAGTAGGGGTACATACGTGATATGTGCACGACCGAGGATAATGCGATATAAGATACCGTATTATATTCTCGCGATATTTAGATATGAGCCGGGTCATCGGATCAAGTGTTGATTCGATGAATCGGTACATGATATATTAGTCGGTTATATTCGATATAGCCGGATTGTCGGATCAAGTGTTGATTCGATAATTTAATGTATAATAATATATATGATATATTGTATTACATTATCTAATATTGGCTCGCTTTATTATTTCATTTTCTCACCGAGTAATACATTGATATATATGCGATATATATTAATTGTATTATTTTCTTTTGTTACAAATATATAATATATATGTGATATATATTATACTAACATGATATGATTACTAATGCAACTTGTTTAGTGGAGATTAAACAAGGTTAGGGTTTGATTTGGGTTAGTTCTTTCTTACACCTTCTAGAAACTTTTCTTTTGTCATGAAGAAGAAATTATTGTTGATATTTTTTTTATGACTCATTCTTTAACTCAACCCAAACCCTAGCCTTAGTTAATTCTCTACAAGAGTTATCCTTGTCATCCTTGACCATGGTTGCATTATTATTCATATATTCATTTCATTATTCATCACAAAAGGTTTAATTCATTTTTCATCTTCTTCTTCAACCTTGATCTTTGAGAAAGCTTACTAGGTTTTCATTTTGTGATGTTTATGTGCGAGAATTTGATATAAAAAGAAGGCATAAATACTACTCTATCATTCTCATCTAATTTAGCCTATTAGATTAGGGTGTTCACCTCATTAGAGTGAGAGAGCTTGAGTTATAGAAATTTCGACGTAGATCATCGGAGAAAAAGAACACTTCAAGCTAGCATGGATCGTTCGAGTCGTGGAGTGTCACGACCCGAAAGTACGGAACATGACCGGCACTTAGACTACGAACGTCTCAAGGCGTACGTATGCTAAGTAAGCCGAAACCCAGAAATCCAAACCAAGAGAAGCAATAGAGAATAGGAAGAACCATATCAAATCAACCTGTATGCAGCATAATATACAACGCCTCAAGGCGAGGATCACAACAGAAATGAAACACCAACCAGCAAGAAACCCATGGAAATATAACACGCGACTCTAAGGTCGAAAGAATAAATATCACTGGTCTCAATCTCAATAAAGTACAAGTTTTGGTTGATGGAACTTCTAGATACAACTGAAATATAATATACAAGGTATAATGATGGGTAAGATACAATAACCCACCTACTAGCAAGTCACCTGAAAGGTACAGTGCCCGCAAAGCCGTAATGAATCCGTACGGCAACACCTGCAAGAAACTGGGGCACAACGGGGGTGAGTTGCCAACTCGTGAGTAGAAAAAGATCTATGAACAGAAAATCGCATGTATGACGCAATCCTAGGTCATACGATCAATATATATATAATCCTCAAATATATAACCAGCAATCTCTAACCATGTCTAGGGTAAATATCTAACCCAAGTGTAAACCCATGTGTATATATCAGTGCATCAGGTGACAATATATCATATGAATGATGTATGAATGCATGAAACAGAATGCATGTACTGAAGAAAACTGCTTTCATAATTTTGTGAGATTTCTGTATTTTTAAAATGAGGTATCATAATGAAATCAGTATAAAACCGTGCCTAGCATCGGCACAAAACATAAATCTCAATATCTCGATATCTCTGTATCACAATCTCTGTACCTCAATATCTCAAATCTCAATATCTCGATCATAAATCCAGGGCGCCGTCAGTCCATATCGGCCCCTACCATCCATCTCATGACTACGACGGTATCCTCCGGATATCCGACGTGTCGGGTAATATCACCGGTCGGTCGTGCTCCCCTGCCAGGCTCAACGCCATCTCCTGCGATTTTCTTGCCCCGGGGTACCGCACCGGGCCCACCATGTACCCGAAACGGTTCCTCCACTCCTCGAATCGGGTCTCGAAATACATCAGCAAACTCATGGTGGACGACTCATACATCATGGAAAAACCGCATTTTTTTAATAAAAAGAGAAAGCAGTTTATATGTATGTTTTGCGGTTTTCCTCCAAATCCAGAAAACATCATGGAAACCCGAATCCAAATCATCAACAGCATGTGAAATCATGAATATGAGCATGAGAATCCATGAATGCAGCATATAATGAATAACAGTGTGCATGCAGTGGCAAGTAATAGCTACAATGCCAAGCTGGCATATGAGGCAATGCACTAATATCATGTCACTACTAGCTAACATGCTAAATCAGGCAATAATATTTTCTAAGTGTACGTGACATGGCAATTACCGATGAAGATGTGTGCGCGACAGCAAATGAGTGTACGTGGTACATACGCATCATCGGTAATGGTGCTGGTGTCCTAGCAGCAGGATATCAATAATAGAATATGAATCAAAACAGTATGCAATGCAGAGCAACAATAATAATATGCGAGAACTGGAATACTGAACACCATGATCACTAAACTGCATCTAATGTCATAATGAGTCATATTGCTATACCACTAAAAGGCTGAGCTAAAGCTAACAGTAGGTAAGGGAAACCGCCTAACCTCTGAGTCGATACATATATACATATATAGTCGGTGATCCCGCCTCGATCATATCACATCCGATACCATATCTCTATAATCGGTTATTCCCAAGTCAAGTAGGCGGATCAAACATCAAAATACAGCTCGTACGTAAATCCGTCGTACGCCATCCCCAAATCCGGGTACGGGTCAATATCACATTTATCATGTCATTCATCAAGTATTCTCTTTATCAAGATCATCATAATCTGGGTACCGACCAATTTCTAGTACAATACTAACATCCTCAACATAGTCAAGATCTGACTACTGATCGACAGTCTAGTATATATCGATACTATCCTCATATATCATCACAAGAGTATACATCGCCCAAGGCGGCCTATCATAAGTATCCTGACATATCATATCATATCCTATCGTATATCATAATCACATGTCGATCACATAATATATATGTCACTATTACTGTGGCATCATTATTCCCAAAATCCTCTAGGATATCAAGGTGTATCCTAATTATGAGTTTTATCATATCACCGATATCGTAATCTCAGATCAACTCATCGACTCATATCAATCCCATGTATCATCCTCAAATCCATGTGAACACATATCTATATAGAATCCCATAACCACATATGAACAAGGATGTATGCAAGTATGTATGTGTGTATGTATGTGTGTATACATGTGTAGTGCACCACTACTCTATGGTTTCGTAACCTTTCACCAATCCAATATACCAATATCCATTTAACATCAATAATAATAATCCCAACAACAAATAATAATGGTAGGCGTGTATACACATCCGTATACATCACCTCGGACTGCGGGGGTGCTATACGCCATCCACCCGACTTCTCTCCGTAGATATAAATCTACTCACCTTGTTATGTGTGTGCCGGTGCCGATGTCACCATTTGCATCTCCAACGCCTTGACGCCACGTGGGGTACCTACAAGGATATCACACGCTAAAACTCATGAAAACCATGTCGGAAACCAAAATGGTGCACACTACGCCCATAGGTAAAAACTTGTGGCCTTGTGTGCAAAAACAGCCAATATCCGCTGTCGTTGACGTCCAAACGCCACCCGACAGATACGAATCATCGAATATCAAAATCCATACGAAAACGAGTCGTAAATCATACGCCAACTCATGAAAATGGACCCAGATTTTACCCTGGTTGGAATCAGTCAAAACTGCACATACCCAGGGTCAAGTTTTACATGAAAAGGGGCTGTGCACGCAAAACGAGGCAGTTTTATACTGCTCTGGCCGCAAATTGCGGCCAGGAGGATTAAATTTGCGGCCGTAACTTTGAATTGGTGGCTAGGGCTTTGGGTAGTGGTTCCAGGGTGCCTGCACAGATCACTGACATGCCTACTTTTCCCTAGAAGGTCCCGGGTGAATGCAGGTCTCAGAAAGGCCTCAAAAATCGACAAAAATGCCAAAATACGCCAAGTCGAGAAACTCTGGTAAATTACTGGAAATTTGGGGTATTCTAGGGTTAACTGGTCTCAACTACACCTATTTAGGTTATACTAACGATCAAAATCACACTTGGTCAAGTCTCACTCAAGTTTTGCCTAAACTAGCACTAAAAAAATGGATATAACAGTAACTTTCAGTTTTAACTAACCATAACTTGATAAAAAGGAGTTGGGTTGCAAGATTATACCTCATGGGATCTTAAATGAAGGAGAAGGGAAGATGAAGGAAGGAGGAGGGGTGGGTTGCTGCTGCTAAGCTCCTGCTTGTGGCTGATCTCTTGTGTTGCTGCTGTTGCTGTTGGTTTCAGCTGCAGCTTGCAAATCCCTTTGTTTCTTTGCTGTTGTTAATGTTTGTGTTGCTGTTGTTACAGCAGCAGTGGCTGGAGCTGATGGATTAGGGGGGTATAAGATGGTGTGGTGTGAATGTGAGAGGGATGTGAGTGTGGCTGTAGCAGTTTTGTTGCTGTTACAGGTTTAGCTGCTGCTGATGCAGGGAGCTGAAAAGTGCTGATGTAGCTGAAGTGTTGGGGTGGTGTGTTGATGTTGAGGGCTGAAGTGTGCTGATGGGTGGATGTGGGGGCTGATGTGCTGGTATTGGTTGATGTAAAGGGGCTGCTGTTGCAGGTTTTGGTGGCTGTTATGCTGCTGTTTGGGGTTTCAGCTGTGCTGCTGTTGGTTACAAGGGGCTGCTGGGCTAATGCTGGTGTAATGGGGTGGCTGAAGTGATGATGATAATGCTTGATATGGGGCTGATTATTGTTTCAGCTGATGGGTAAAAAGGGGGCTGATGGTTGTTAATGTATAATGGGGGGTATGATGTAGTGTGTGAGAGGAAGAGGTAGTATGAAAGACACAAGGGGTAATGAAGGTTGAGAGGGACCATGCACACTCTAGCCACCTCTCTCTCTCTCTCTCTCCTACACAAGGTCAACCCATCACAAATCAAACCTCATTAACCTAACCAAAACACCAATTAACCCAATTACCCTAATCAAATGGTTCACCCACCATGGTCACCTAAGCATGGTTCAACCCTAAGCTCAACATGGGTCCAAAACATGAGACAAGTATGCAAGTGTAGGAAATGTTATGTGCACAATTTACACCAAAAAGCCAAAAATACAACTTAGCGATTTTTAATTGCGGTTAACACCAAAATAACATATAATCCATCATAAACACTGTAAAATGGCATATTTCCACAAAATCACCTATTTTAGAATTTCCAAAATTTTCTCTGGAATTTTCACCACTTATCGGTATTTAATTATACCGGCTATTAAAATATTCGTTAAAAATTAATATTAAATTATGAAAATTCCCAAAAATAATATATTTTTTTTTTTGAAATGTTACAGTCTTCCCCTCTTAAAGAAATTCGGTCCCCGAATTTAAATTTAAACCCCCAAATTCTAAACATTTCAATAACATGTCAAAGTCAACGGGGCTCCGAAATCATCAATCCATTGAACGCATCATAGCGCAATACATGCGCATGAGTAACGAGCAGATAACTCGAAATCAAAACTCCGTCAAGCATCTCGCAATCATCGTAGTCAAGGTAAAACACGAATGCCAAATCCAAGGCAAAGCCAATATGCTATAATCGGAACTATGCATGTAATTACCAAATTCTTTGAAATCGATGTGCAATGCATATAACACTGCACAGTGGCGGACGCCTCTATAAGAAAATAATCATATATGTATATCTCTTTTGTTTAATATGCACGTCCCGCCGTTTTGAAAACAATTTAGAAGAGTTTTCCTCGTTTTAAACGTTTCGTGTCATATCAGACACGTATGTAAATGATGAGACTATAGCTCGCTTTTGGAAATTCCCTTGAAAACTGTCAATGCATGCAAAATATATCCAAGCACTGTCATCTGACCAGTCCTTCTCAGTACGAAAATCAATCGCAATATCATAAAAATGTACTGCTCCATAGAAATCAATCCCCAAAATGCATATGAAAACCCTGTGCGTCCGGTGCGCACGGAAATCAAAATCCATACATGTGCCAAGCAGGTGCACAAAAACGACATCAAGGTGCAACGGTTGTGCACACAACATCGGTCATAGGCAACGTGCGTGCCTGACCGCAAAATCAGGTGCATCTGACATGCACGAAAATCCCGATTTCGTGCATCTGGTATGCACCAAATCGCATCTCCTAGCATGCGCCCAACATGCGCTAACTGTCCAAATTCGGTGCATCCACTATGCACGAAATCATGAAATCCAATATCAAGCGCCAAACACGCGCAAAAACCAATCAGGTGCGTAAAGTGCATAAACAAATGTCGAGCATCACCCTCGAAATCGAAATCCAGTGCATCCAAGTGCACAAAATACATGTCACTGCACTGCAAGCATATATAAACTATACAGAGTGCAGGAACCAAATCGTGTGCGTGCATACGCACAAAATCAACTCAAATGTCTAAACCCCATAAGTCACCAATATGTGAAACCAAGGCACGAAAACGATACCAAGTGCAACAACTGTGTAAAAATCGTAAATCCCCAATCATCAAAACCAAATCATGCGAATAAATTTCCCAACAATACTGAAACCAAGTATGGCGGAGTAGTTCCTCTCAATCACAGCCTCCAAGAATCTCCGGCCAACTGTCGTGGTTACTTGTAGTATATCCCGTCGATGATCCTGAACTCTGGCCTGCTGGTGTGCGTAACATTGACTACTCCTAGGTCCAAGTCTTCTCTGTGAATTATCGATCTCACGATCCATCCGCTCATCGGCCCTGTCAGGTGTGCTAACGGGGTCGATTCCGTTCTGGCACTTCTCTAGTCATTTCTCGGTCGATCATCGCGACCACTCTTAAGCAGCATGTCACTGGCGTCGGCCTCCGGCTCTCTGAATGTGCATGACATATCTGATCCTGGATGCAAGTATCATTGCAGCGATGTCCTGGATGGAATCCTGCTCAAGGTCTCTTCCAAGTCTCATCTCTTCCAATTGTCCGGAAGTTATCGTCCTTTACTATATCTGCTTCTGGTTCCGGAACGGCCGCATACTCATCGCGACTCCTTCTAGAAGGTATATCCAGTACAATGTCTCGGCATGCGCATCGCATCTTTGATGTCGGCGGAGTGAAACGTCATCACATCTAGATCTGGTACGAACCTCTTATGCCACTTCCCCATAATGTCGACTGCTTCGCACTCGTCTCATCGTGGCTGCATGGACTGAACTCCAACGGTTATCCTTGTATCTTGAGTCTCCCAACAAATGCATCTCGCCACCTAGCATCCGAATTAAGTCGAGCCACCCGATCGAGTCGTCAAAACCTCATAATCCCCCAAGAGCTCAACATCTTGGGTACAGTATAATAGTATCGAGTACATACCACAGCATCGGTGGTCCAGCCGTAGAAGGGCAAACCCAAGCCTCACTAATGGCGCCGCAGAACCGCCGCAAACCCGAAGGTTCAAAGGCTTTCATACGGTCATTAAGTCGAGTTAGGGTTTCATTCTTCTAGAGGGACCATAGAATTGCCTGCATGTCTTTCCGAATACTTTAAACTTGGAATAATAGGTTACTGACATTCGATCGTCTCTGTCGACTCTCAACGTCTCCGCGTGAAGTCGTCTCTAGCTGGAACCAATCTATCTGATGTCCTCGCATTGGGGTAGCGAACAATTCACAAGTCCTAGTCATTTATCCTTGGTGACTAGCGACCTTCTATCATCTCTTAATACAACTTGTATTGCAATAGCTCCAACATCTGGGGCGATATCTCGTCGTCCGCAGCAACAACTGGCTCACCCATCTGCACGCTGGACGGTGCTTCAATCATCATGAGTAAGCAATACACCAACGGTCATCAATATCCGGCTGGCCTCTGTCAGTGGCTCAATCCTCTGGTGCTAATCCGCACATCCGAGTAATCTCATACAGCGATCCATCCATGCGCTCATGGCGCGAGAACACAATCAAAAGACACATCTCTGCAATCGTGTGTCGCCAAAATCATGCCCTGGTCAGTCCTCGCTCGTGACGAGCTATGCTGACCACAACTCTAGCCGTAGCTCTCCCTGCCCGTAATCGTGGCAGCAAACCCTAACTGGTACCGATGAAGCTAGATCAGGAAGGAATGTGATACTGAACAAAGAAATGTACATCCTAAGGCTCCTTAAGTGGAGTGGCGTATCGTAAATATGCCGCGGACATACCACGGTACGTCACTCTACTTTAGTCACCTATTCCATCAACCAAGGGTCATCCTATACTCCGAAGGTAAAACCTAACGCTCTGATACCAACTTTGTCATGACCCGAAAGTACGGAACATGACCGGCACTTAGACTACGAACGTCTCAAGGCGTACGTATGCTAAGTAAGCCGAAACCCAGAAATCCAAACCAAGAGAACCAATAGAGAATAGGAAGAACCATATCAAATCAACCTGTATGCAGCATAATATACAACGCCTCAAGGCGAGGATCACAACAGAAATGAAACACCAACCAGCAAGAAACCCATGGAAATATAACACGCGACTCTAAGGTCGAAAGAATAAATATCACTGGTCTCAATCTCAATAAAGTACAAGTTTTGGTTGATGGAACTTCTAGATACAACTGAAATATAATATACAAGGTATAATGATGGGTAAGATACAATAACCCACCTACTAGCAAGTCACCTGAAAGGTACAGTGCCCGCAAAGCCGTAATGAATCCGTACGGCAACACCTGCAAGAAACTGGGGCACAACGGGGGTGAGTTGCCAACTCGTGAGTAGAAAAAGATCTACGAACAGAAAATCGCATGTATGACGCAATCCTAGGTCATACGATCAATATATATATAATCCTCAAATATATAACCAGCAATCTCTAACCATGTCTAGGGTAAATATCTAACCTAAGTGTAAACCCATGTGTACATATCAGTGCATCAGGTGACAATATATCATATGAATGATGTATGAATGCATGAAACAGAATGCATGTACTGAAGAAAACTGCTTTCATAATTTTGTGAGATTTCTGTATTTTTAAAATGAGGTATCATAATGAAATCAGTATAAAACCGTGCCTAGCATCGGCACAAAACATAAATCTCAATATCTCGATATCTCTGTATCACAATCTCTGTACCTCAATATCTCAAATCTCAATATCTCGATCATAAATCCAGGACGCCGTCAGTCCAGATCGGCCCCTACCATCCATCTCATGACTACGACGGTATCCTCCGGATATCCGACGTGTCGGGTAATATCACCGGTCGGTCGTGCTCCCCTGCCAGGCTCAACGCCATCTCCTGCGATCTTCTTGCCCCGGGGTACCGCACCGGGCCCACCATGTACCCGAAACGGTTCCTCCACTCCTCGAATCGGGTCTCGAAATACATCAGCAAACTCATGGTGGACGACTCATACATCATGGAAAAACCGCATTTTTTTAATAAAAAGAGAAAGCAGTTTATATGTATGTTTTGCGGTTTTCCTCCAAATCCAGAAAACATCATGGAAACCCGAATCCAAATCATCAACAGCATGTGAAATCATGAATATGAGCATGAGAATCCATGAATGCAGCATATAATGAATAACAGTGTGCATGCAGTGGCAAGTAATAGCTACAATGCCAAGCTGGCATATGAGGCAATGCACTAATATCATGTCACTACTAGCTAACAAGCTAAATCAGGCAATAATATTTTCTAAGTGTACGTGACATGGCAATTACCGATGAAGATGTGTGCGCGACAGCAAATGAGTGTACGTGGTACATACG
Source organism: Agapanthus africanus (assembly GCA_030015575.1). Classification (NCBI taxonomy): domain Eukaryota; kingdom Viridiplantae; phylum Streptophyta; class Magnoliopsida; order Asparagales; family Amaryllidaceae; genus Agapanthus; species Agapanthus africanus. The sequence continues at coordinate 350,640,695 of CM057350.1, read as the reverse complement.
CATCATCGGTAATGGTGCTGGTGTCCTAGCAGCAGGATATCAATAATAGAATATGAATCAAAACAGTATGCGATGCAGAGCAACAATAATAATATGCGAGAACTGGAATACTGAACACCATGATCACTAAACTGCATCTAATGTCATAATGAGTCATATTGCTATACCACTAAAAGGCTGAGCTAAAGCTAACAGTAGGTAAGGGAAACCGCCTAACCTCTGAGTCGATACATATATACATATATAGTCGGTGATCCCGCCTCGATCATATCACATCCGATACCATATCTCTATAATCGGTTATTCCCAAGTCAAGTAGGCGGATCAAACATCAAAATACAGCTCGTACGTAAATCCGTCGTACGCCATCCCCAAATCCGGGTACGGGTCAATATCACATTTATCATGTCATTCATCAAGTATTCTCTTTATCAAGATCATCATAATCTGGGTACCGACCAATTTCTAGTACAATACTAACATCCTCAACATAGTCAAGATCTGACTACTGATCGACAGTCTAGTATATATCGATACTATCCTCATATATCATCACAAGAGTATACATCGCCCAAGGCGGCCTATCATAAGTATCCTGACATATCATATCATATCCTATCGTATATCATAATCACATGTCGATCACATAATATATATGTCACTATTACTGTGGCATCATTATTCCCAAAATCCTCTAGGATATCAAGGTGTATCTTAATTATGTGTTTTATCATATCACCGATATCGTAATCTCAGATCAACTCATCGACTCATATCAATCTCATGTATCATCCTCAAATCCATTTGAACACATATCTATATAGAATCCCATAACCACATATGAACAAGGATGTATGCAAGTATGTATGTGTGTATGTATGTGTGTATACATGTGTAGTGCACCACTACTCTATGGTTTCGTAACCTTTCACCCATCCAATATACCAATATCCATTTAACATCAATAATAATAATCCCAACAACAAATAATAATGGTAGGTGTGTATACACATCCGTATACATCACCTCGGACTGCGGGGGTGCTATACGCCATCCACCCGACTTCTCCCCGTAGATATAAATCTACTCACCTTGTTATGTGTGTGCCGGTGCCGATGTCACCATTTGCATCTCCAACGCCTTGACGCCACGTGGAGTACCTACAAGGATATCACACGCTAAAACTCATGAAAACCATGTCGGAAACCAAAATGGTGCACACTACGCCCATAGGTAAAAACCTGTGGCCTTGTGTGCAAAAACAGCCAATATCCGCTGTCGTTGACGTCCAAACGCCACCCGACGGATACGAATCATCGAATATCAAAATCCATACGAAAACGAGTCGTAAATCATACGCCAACTCATGAAAATGGACCCAGATTTTACCCTGGTTGGAATCAGTCAAAACTGCACATACCCAGGGTCAAGTTTTACATGAAAAGGGGTTGTGCACGCAAAACGAGGCAGTTTTATACTACTCTGGCCGCAAATTGCGGCCAGGAGGATTAAATTTGCGGCCGTAACTTTGAATTGGTGGCTAGGGCTTTGGGTAGTGGTTCCAGGGTGCCTGCACAGATCACTGACATGCCTACTTTTCCCTAGAAGGTCCCGGGTGAAAGCAGGTCTCAGAAAGGCCTCAAAAATCGACAAAAATGCCAAAATACGCCAAGTCGAGAAACTCTGGTAAATTACTGGAAATTTGGGGTATTCTAGGGTTAACTGGTCTCAACTACACCTATTTAGGTTATACTAACGATCAAAATCACACTTGGTCAAGTCTCACTCAAGTTTTGCCTAAACTAGCACTAAAAAAATGGATATAACAGTAACTTTCAGTTTTAACTAACCATAACTTGATAAAAAGGAGTTGGGTTGCAAGATTATACCTCATGGGATCTTAAATGAAGGAGAAGGGAAGATGAAGGAAGGAGGAGGGGTGGGTTGCTGCTGCTAAGCTCCTGCTTGTGGCTGATCTCTTGTGTTGCTGCTGTTGCTGTTGGTTTCAACTGCAGCTTGCAAATCCCTTTGTTTCTTTGCTGTTGTTAATGTTTGTGTTGCTGTTGTTACAGCAGCAGTGGCTGCAGCTGATGGATTAGGGGGTATAAGATGGTGTGGTGTGAATGTGAGAGGGATGTGAGTGTGGCTGTAGCAGTTTTGTTGCTGTTGCAGGTTTAGCTGCTGCTGATGCAGGGAGCTGAAAAGTGCTGATGTAGCTGAAGTGTTGGGGTGGTGTGTTGATGTTGAGGGCTGAAGTGTGCTGATGGGTGGATGTGGGGGCTGATGTGTTGGAGATAGTGCCCTCAGAGTCAATTATTGGATCACAGGCACGTGATTGCAATGATTGAGGGAGGACCTATCCCAGTACGACAGTCTTACTCGAGATGATAGTTTGCTATCTGGTTTTCCTTTATCATCGTGTGCTGCTTTAGGTGACCTGACAGGTCGCTATTGCACGTTGATAGAGCCCCTAGGATTCTTGCTTGACTGCCGGCAGTATGAGGGCGATCATATACGTGAGAGCTGGGGTCTACAAGCATATCCTTAAAAGTCCCTAGTCGTGGGAGTTTCGAGACAGGGCATCGATTCTCCAGAGTAGACTAGTGTATACAGTCGAGACCCCGACGAGGGGCGGTGGCCGGTCTCACAAGCCACTGGTGTCAGTTGGATCACCTAAGATGTAATCAGGTACTCATTGGGTTATGAGTACACCGGACAGGACTCGCCGGGAACATGCTAGTTGGTCTTATACCTGACGTCAGATAGCAGTTCCCAGGTGACATGTGTACAGGTTAGTTCATCGACCTGGGGATCGTCATTTGTCTCGTGTGAGTTCCCACTGTGCTTTGATTACTACCCTACCACGGCTCAAAGGAGTCGTGCAAACAGGTTTTAGTTGGGTACAGTCCCGAGCCACATGGAGGCAGTGAGCGGATCTTCAGGGGTTCGTCTCTCCCGGTATTGGGGGTGAGGTCGCGCTGTGTCTAGGAGAGCCATTACACGAAGTCCTTGGCCAAGGCAGGAGATTTACTGGTAGGCATTCCAGTAGTATCTCAGGGTGTTCTGGGCTACACTCCGACACGACTTGTACCGCTTTTGGGGGTCTGACTTTTACCAACCCCCTAGGCCCGACATGCGATGCTCATAGACGAACGGACCGGACTGTACGGATATTGTCACTGACAGGCTCAGTAGGGTGTCAGGATGAGTTCGCTCATCGACGTCCCTTTTGGTCAAGAGCTGGTGGCCCGTTACGTATTGGCTTATACCTCTGACGTGCTAGCGGTTAAATCCACAGCCATAGTATTGATGAGTCTTTAGAGTCCACCACACTTTCAGTTACTCAGCTTTCGGGCGAAACGCTGTAGAGGCCGTATGGAGATATGGCAGGGTCCGATCAGATACGTGCGGTATTGCACGGATCAGGATCGGACGGTTTGTACTAGAGGCCGTGTAGATATATGGCAGGGTTCGATCAGATACGTGCGGTATTGCACGGATCAGGATCGGACGGATATTACTAGCCGGCTTTGGTTTAAGCCGGATCCTAGTATAGTACAGTGTAGATTTTGTCTCTTTGCATTTGCATCCGGACGGAATACAGATGCGGGTGTGTATGCACAGTATCGGGGTTTTCCTGTAATTTATTACGGGACCAGTTTTCTGGAGTTGCCAGTTTGCATTCCGTTCCGGCCGGTTTTCCTTTGTTCTTTCCCGGCCGGACTTTTCCGATGGAGGGGGTTATTTGCATTTGTGCAAATAACATTTGTGGAGGGGGTTTCTTGCAATTTTATAGATTATGATAGCATCTTTGATTCCCTCCATCTTTTGCATTAATGAGATTTGATAGGATATGGGTGTGATGGAAATTGGAAATGGGCCGGCCACTGTTGGAATGATGGAGATGAGGGATTAATTTAATATTGATTGCATTGAGCCCATTTTGTGTGTGCTGGAGTTTAAAAGGGAGGTTGATGCATTAATTAATTAAGAGGCTACATTGTGCAAAAGAGAGTGCAGGAGGTGTTTTTTTTTTTTTTTTTTAAAAAAAAGGGGGAGCTTGCTTCATTCTTTTCCAGTAAGCACACACAGCATCTGGCCGAGCTCATTTTTGAGGGCATGCTCATTTTCTCTTAGCATCCACCAATGAAAATCATTGTGCACAAATTCCTCCATCATGGCAACTGTCCTAAACCCCAAAGAGACAATTATACTACACATTCTACAGCAAATCTTGGGCGCGTCGGCTAGCCAACTTCGCGCCCGAGTTGCCTCGGCATTGAGGTGGGAGCCCGTAAAAGACGCAGGCGATGTGGTGCCCTTCCGGCGACAAGGAGGAGACCGGACATTCCGCGGGAGATCGGGACGACGACGAGAAGACCGGAGGACTCGGATCACTCGGTATATCTCTTCCCTATCTTGTTACTTTGCTAGAACTAGTTTAATGGCCCGATCCGGGTGTTTAGTGCGCGGTGGTGCCGGTTTGCTAAGTTCGCAAAAATTAAAGTTTATCACCGCTTCCGTATTTGGCCGTCGGATTGACGGCCGGGGCGCCGCCGTGCACTTACAGTGGTATCAGAGCCTCGCCATTAACTTCGTCTAGCTTTGTTTGATGTGTTTACATTTCCGATCGACCAAAATTCCAAAAACTCGTGTTTTTCCTGACATCAGTTTTCTGTCAAATTTTTTTGATGTCCAAAAATTTTTCGGGTTGTCTCAGAATGATGTGCAGGGAGTTCTAAGACTGCTGTAAAAATTCGACGCAGTGACTCGATCACTGAAGCACGGAACCGCGGCCAAACCCCCCCTTGGGCCGCGGTTCCGCCGCACTTTGGTGTCGTCACTGCATCAATTTTTTCCAGTGGGCTTTTGGGCTAATTTTAGGGGTTTTAGAATATTAAAATTGGGCCCAGAATTTCTGTGAGTGCTACAGTATTGCTTGGGGGCCCACTTGTTAATTTTTGACCGATCGGATATTTTAGACACATTATTTCACAGTATTTACATTATATCTGCGACCGTGAATGTCACTCGATCGGTAAATCCGGTCTAACTGCTATAGCCCGGTTAGACGGATTTGCGAACGTGAATTTCACGTTGATGTTCTGTGTTTTGCTGTGATGTTGCGGATCGGTCGTGGGGGATAGCCTGGATGCAATGCTAGTACAGTTTCTGTTGTATTATGTACATTTGATGTTGCGGGGCGAGCGTCCGACATGTGGACTGCCGTCACTGCCTGTTTGTATTATTCTTTTGGGGCACGACCTGGTTGCGGTCGATGTACCCGTTGTATGTATATTTTACTTTCTGTACTAGGATTGCCCCGCGGAGGGGTGCACGGATAGCCGGGTTCAAGAGGGCAACAAGCCCGCATCTCATGGCATTGAGATGGAGGGGGCTTTACTCTAGGATTGGCGGGCTATTCGCCGCACTCGTAGGGGGTACAGGTTGACCCAGGAGGGGTGCCCAAGTTACCGGATTCCGTGAAGTGCTGGGTGGTCCATTCATGGTGATGAAGGGGGCTGCCTCGCTTCAGGTTTTGACGGGTGACTTGCCGCGCCCGTAGGGGTCTAGGTTTTCATTGCACAGGCTATCCACACGACCAAGGGAACGTCGGGTTTTCAGTAGTGGCTCTGTGAAACCCGGGGATCCCAGATATCTGTATTATTATGTGATGCTGTACATTATCTGTGATGTTGCATTTTTTTCACGCCTTGAGCGAAATATAATATATTGGTATATATATTAGTAGATGTTGTGTATGTTTTTCATCCGCGCTAGTCCAGTCCCCGCTCTGCCGTTAGTTAGCTAACCTAACGGGTGATGACGGGACCCAGTGGCGAATGCGGATGGAATATACGTACGTCAGTATATTTTCGTTCTTTGTGGTGTGATCAATTGATGGGACTGCATTGATTCGGATCAATGCAAGTTAAACAAACCTATTCTGATGTTGTTGGAACACTTTTCAAAAAGCTGTTATTGCAAGGACGTTCACTTTTGTTTTGCATCGTGGTATTCATTTGGAATATCCTGCTCCTCAGTCGATGAGGCAAGGGCCGAGATCCCTTCACCGGGAGTGACCCCTTGGACAGAAGTTTGCGTCAGGGCATTAACTTCACTATAGCCGATTACTTTTGCTTTGCATCATGGTATTCATTTGGAATATCCTGCACCCCATTCTACGGGGAAAGAGCCGAGATCCCTTCACCGGGAGTGACCTCTTTAGTAAAGGTTTTCGTCACTATATTTTCTAAAAAGCTATCCGTTCCTTCAACGATATCAAGTTCATTACGTTAAACGTTTTCGCCAGAAACCATTCGTAGCCCTCCGTCGTTTCAGACGGGTAGCACGTAGTATTCATGCTATGTTTGTTGGCCTTCGTCAAGGCATAGTGTATGGTAGCTGCTTGTTGCCTTTCTGCAGCATAGATAGATGCGTTGGTTTGGGACAGTCGTATAGCCTTGTTGGCCTTCGTCAAAGGCTTGTGCGGGTGGGTTCAAATCAACCTGGAGAATGACGGGTAGAACTTGACATGTGACTTATGATTTGTTGGCCTTCGTCAAGGTCATAAGAGCATGGGGCAGAAATCACATCGGGAGTTTCAAAAGAACTGAAACTTGCCAGATTTGCGCATACCTTCTGGAGTGTGATACCGTGAGCGGATTCCGTCACGTTATCATGCGATGAGAGTTGGATCCCGATTCCCACTGATGAGTTAGTTTACTCCTCGGGTGACCCCGACTAATTTTTCTTTCAGGTTTGGAGGAGAATTTGAGGTACAGTGGGAGGTTTCCAGATTAGATAAAGTGATAACCATTCTGATCTAGGTTAGAGTGCACGCTGAGTGTTTCTTTTCTCTCTCTCTCTGGCAGCGACCATTGACCCGACCCTTGACTATGACTCAGTAACCAAGATGACCGAACCTTCTTAACACTGGCTTTTGGATTGTCAGAGTTGCAGACCTCATTGCCACTCCTACTTTTACCCTTTTCTCCAGGACACCCCGTATTACTACGAACGTCCACTTCCATTGGACAAAACCATCGTATGGTTAGATACAAACTCGAAAGAATTCGAGGATGGTTTCCGGTTCTGGAGAAAACGAATGGGATTATTCAGCTGTCTTTTCCCTTTTACCTTCTCTCAAGTTGTGAGTACTCCTTGGTTTAGGAGATAGTACACCTATTATGCAAATTGGATAGTCTTCTTCCAAACCTTAGGCTGGTGCCGACCGGTAGGGAATGAAGAAAACCAATTAGCCTAAACGGTGTGCAGAAGGTATTAAGATTAAGACAAAGCAAGGGATTAGTAAGAGGGCAAAGTAAATTGCGACTGATATTCATGACCAAACCAAGTTTTTCTTCGCCAATCCTAAATCACCTTTGTATTTCTCCAGGACACTCCGTATTACTACGAAGATCCACAGTTTATTGGATACTCCATCGTATGGTTATATACGAACTCGAAAGGAACTTGTTTCCAGTTCGGGGATGGATTCTGGTCCAGGAGAAATAGGAATAAGGTTTATTCGGTTGTCTTTTATCTTCACCTTCTCTCGCATTGCGAGTGCTCCTAGGACTAGGACAATACACCCATTATGCTTATTGGATAGTCTTCTTCCAAACCATAGGCTGGTGCCGAACGGTAGGGAAGGAAGAAAACCAATTGGCCTAAAGGGGTGTGCAGAAGGTAATGACTAAAGACATATAAAGGGATTTGGAGAGGTGGCAAAGAATTATACGGTTATAGTTGTGAATCTGGATGATGGTGGAGGCATTACTAGGAATACCAGGATACCCCATCGAAACATTTCAATGTTTCAGTTCAACTGTGTACTGTTAAAAGAAAACTGATTTCCCGATTAGACACTTGCTCCAGGGTATGTATTTACCAGGCTTGATTCTCACATCTGTATGGTTTTACAGATGATGAGTGGGAGTAAGTTATTGGGAATTGGGTGATCATCCTCATTATATCGGGATTCGTTGTAATCGGTGATATTTGAGGAGATCACCTGGGATGTTTGCCGGTCGGCGAATATTTGGTTTTAAATATCCGCTGTTGTGCACCAATTTCAAATTGATATATCTGTACGTCTATTTTCATAGAGTGAGATATACCTTTTGATATTATGTCGATGACATTTACCTATATCAGTGGATGGTTAGATAAGGAGCATTAAACAACGGTGTAATTCTTCTTAACCATAAGTACATTTTTCAACCTACGACACACAGTGAAAGAGTTGTTAGACTCAGCGGACTTATACAGAGTATTGTATGTTGTCCAGTGTCCATTAGGACAGAGGGGTTGGTCCTCATACTATATTCTGTTTACTTTTAACTTCTCTAGTTCTTAGACATGTGTTTCGTAGAAACACAGGGTCTAAGTTTTGAGGAGTTATAGGTATTTGAATAGAGTAGAGAACCAGGTATAGCAAGTATCGGGATTCTTCAAAGTGATCGAAGATGTAGATACTTGTGTATGGTATTCAGTTGATAGTAATGATAAAGAGAAATTGCTTCTCTTTCAGGTTACTCATAATTGGAAGCATTCCTAAGTTGAGTAACGCTGATCGGCCTCTCTCCATTTAGTTGACATGCACTGGAGACAGCTGCATGATTTGAATCTGGTTCAATTAAATCAGTGCCTCTGGTTCTATATTGGATATAGTACAGTTCATATCTTAACATTGTTAAGGTACGGGGAGTTGTCCGGCTTATGATTAAAACCAGACTCTGGATAACTCAAGGCACGTTTCTGTAATGGCTGTTTGTGGGTTGACCCAGGCTATGACGAGGGTTGATTTTCTACCATCTGGATGAACAATAGCGATATTGTTCTAGACTCGCCACAGTTTTATTAAAAATGGATCTTTTCAGAAAACAGTAGTGGGAGTATGGTAGAACTGGAAGTGATTCCAGAACCGCAAACGATTACTGAAGATTTGATAAGGAACCTAAAGATTCAATCTGATTTAACATTCCATTGGCCACTCCGCAGATAAGGTGGATAACTTCAGGCACCCGAGAGGTACTCCGGTAGCCTCAAGGACGGTGACAGGGAAGTTCTTGTTTACCCACACTTGCGATTGTTGTTGTTCCAGGCTGTGAGACCCGGCAGGAGGATGAGTATAGCGTCGTTCTAAACTAGCTTTAGAAGTGCACGTCTATATGACTCTGCCAGAGGGTTGTCGTAGTCAGTGGGAGCAGCGGAAGCATTGGTGGACATCAGGCTTATGTCTATTTATAGACTAAAGCAGATATAGCGGAGAAAGATCATCCATTTCTGATGTGACAGTCATAGGTTTGACGTCATCAGAATAGGGGATGGATCTGTTGAGTAGGTAGTAGGGTGTGATATCCTGGTATTTGGATGACATACACAGAGTAGGAAGTGATATTCCTATACTACGATCGGTTACACTTTAGTCGATACACAGTGGTTTCTCCACAAAGGAAATGGATTTTATATCAGACATATTGGTTACTAGATCTATGGTTTTAGATCTAGATTTGGGTGGTTTCCCAATCAGGGTACTTTGACAGCATTCTAAGGGTATTTAGAATGGATGACTCCTGGCACGGTAGTGTACCTGCAAGTGATGGAGTCACCCTCTCTAAAGGTGTCTTACAGACTAAAGTAGAGAGGGATGTGCATGATTGACAGATCACTTGCTCAGGCAATTGAGTCAATCATGAGATGTCAAGTACCACACCAGATGTTGTTCTTGCACTAGATGCAATAAGTTGACATTAATCCAATCCTGGAGAAACAGTCGGAAGCAGTTTTAGAACATAAGTAGATGTTCTAGGGATATGATAACGACAGCCTCATTCGGGAAACAGTTATCATTCCAGGCTTCCAAGGTGACATGGACGACAAGGAGGTTGTCAGAGCTATAGTTTTCTTCTGATGAGGGGCAGTATTTTGGACAGGTGGTCCAAGGCAATACTGAGGGTGGCATGGCGTAGGATACTGATTAAGTTCAGTTGACGATACAGTCTAAGAAGTTTGGATTTGGAGTTCATTTATGAGCTATGTCCCATCAGACATCCAGACACATTCTAAGACAGGTATTGCTCATTTCGGGAGATGGGTTTCTCCGCGAACTTGAGATGTAGAGAGACATAGAAAGGAATAACTAAGCGGATCCACTCACTAAGGCTATTCCTCGAACGCAATAGTCTCGCAAACGAGCTTTGTGAGACTGACTAGTAGAGGAGTTGGGTGTTCGGTATCACACGGGCTGTGAGTATGCGACATCGCAATAATTAGCCTTGAGTGCAAGTGGGAGATTGTTGGAGATAGTGCCCTCAGAGTCAATTATTGGATCACAGGCACGTGATTGCAATGATTGAGGGAGGACCTATCCCGGTACGACAGTCTTACTCGAGATGATAGTTTGCTATCTGGTTTACCTTTATCATCGTGTGCTGCTTTAGGTGACCTGACAGGTCGCTATTGCACGTTGATAGAGCCCCTAGGATTCTTGCTTGACTGCCGGCAGTATGAGGGCGATTATATACGTGAGAGCTGGGGTCTACAAGCATATCCTTAAAAGTCCCTAGTCGTGGGAGTTTCGAGACAGGGCATCGATTCTCCAGAGTAGACTAGTGTATACAGTCGAGACCCCGACGAGGGGCGGTGGCCGGTCTCACAAGCCACAGGTGTCAGTTGGATCACCTAAGATGTATACAGGTACTCATTGGGTTATGAGTACACCGGACAGGACTCGCCGGGAACATGCTAGTTGGTCTTATACCTGACGTCAGATAGCAGTTCCCAGGTGACATGTGTACAGGTTAGTTCATCGACCTGGGGATCGTCATTTGTCTCGTGTGAGTTCCCACTGTGCTTTGATTACTACCCTACCACGGCTCAAAGGAGTCGTGCAAACAGGTTTCAGTTGGGTACAGTCCCGAGCCACATGGAGGCAGTGAGCGGATCTTCAGGGGTTCGTCTCTCCCGGTATTGGGGGTGAGGTCGCGCTGTGTCTAGGAGAGCCATTACACGAAGTCCTTGGCCAAGGCAGGAGATTTACTGGTAGGTATTCCAGTAGTATCTCAGGGTGTTCTGGGCTACACTCCGACACGACTTGTACAGCTTTTGGGGGTCTGACTTTTACCAACCCCCTAGGCCCGACATGCGATGCTCATAGACGAACGGACCGAACTGTACGGATATTGTCACTGACAGGCTCAGTAGGGTGTCAGGATGAGTTCGCTCATCGACGTCCCTTTTGGTCAATAGCTGGTGGCCCGTTACGTATTGGCTTATACCTCTGACGTGCTAGCGGTTAAATCCACAGCCATAGTATTGACGAGTCTTTAGAGTCCACCACACTTTCAGTTACTCAGCTTTCGGGCGAAACGCTGTAGAGGCCGTATGGAGATATGGCAGGGTCCGATCAGATACGTGCGGTATTGCACGGATCAGGATCGGACGGTTTGTACTAGAGGCCGTGTAGATATATGGCAGGGTTCGATCAGATACGTGCGGTATTGCACGGATCAGGATCGGACGGATATTACTAGCCGGCTTTGGTTTAAGCCGGATCCTAGTATAGTACAGTGTAGATTTTGTCTCTTTGCATTTGTATCCGGACGGAATACAGATGCGGGTGTGTATGCACAGTATCGGGGTTTTCCTGTAATTTATTACGGGACCAGTTTTCTGGAGTTGCCAGTTTGCATTCCGTTCCGGCCGGTTTTCCTTTGTTCTTTCCCGGCCGGACTTTTCCGATGGAGGGGGTTATTTGCATTTGTGCAAATAACATTTGTGGAGGGGGTTTCTTGCAATTTTATAGATTATGATAGCATCTTTGATTCCCTCCATCTTTTGCATTAATGAGATTTGATAGGATATGGGTGTGATGGAAATTGGAAATGGGCCGGCCACTGTTGGAATGATGGAGATGAGGGATTAATTTAATATTGATTGCATTGAGCCCATTTTGTGTGTGCTGGAGTTTAAAAGGGAGGTTGATGCATTAATTAATTAAGAGGCTACATTGTGCAAAAGAGAGTGCAGGAGGTGTTTTTTTTTTTTTTTTTTTAAAAAAAAGGGGGAGCTTGCTTCATTCTTTTCCAGTAAGCACACACAGCATCTGGCCGAGCTCATTTTTGAGGGCATGCTCATTTTCTCTTAGCATCCACCAATGAAAATCATTGTGCACAAATTCCTCCATCATGGCAACTGTCCTAAACCCCAAAGAGACAATTATACTACACATTCTACAGCAAATCTTGGGCGCGTCGGCTAGCCAACTTCGCGCCCGAGTTGCCTCGGCATTGAGGTGGGAGCCCGTAAAAGACGCAGGCGATGTGGTGCCCTTCCGGCGACAAGGAGGAGACCGGACATTCCGCGGGAGATCGGGACGACGACGAGAAGACCGGAGGACTCGGATCACTCGGTATATCTCTTCCCTATCTTGTTACTTTGCTAGAACTAGTTTAATGGCCCGATCCGGGTGTTTAGTGCGCGGTGGTGCCGGTTTGCTAAGTTCGCAAAAATTAAAGTTTATCACCGCTTCCGCATTTGGCCGTCGGATTGACGGCCGGGGCGCCGCCGTGCACTTACATGATGTGCTGGTATTGGCTGATGTAAAGGGGCTGCTGTTGCAGGTTTTGGTGGCTGTTATGCTGCTGTTTGGGGTTTCAGCTGTGCTGCTGTTGGTTACAAGGTGCTGCTGGGCTAATGCTGGTGTAATGGGGTGGCTGAAGTGATGATGATAATGCTTGATATGGGGCTGATTATTGTTTCAGCTGATGGGTAAAAAGAGGGCTGATGGTTGTTGATGTATAATGGGGGGTATGATGTAGTGTGTGAGAGGGAGAGGTAGTATGAAAGACACAAGGGGTAATGAAGGTTGAGAGGGACCATGCACACTCTAGCCACCTCTCTCTCTCTCTCTCTCCTACACAAGGTCAACCCATCACAAATCAAACCTCATTAACCTAACCAAAACACCAATTAACCCAATTACCCTAATCAAATGGTTCACCCACCATGGTCACCTAAGCATGGTTCAACCCTAAGCTCAACATAGGTCCAAAACATGAGACAAGTATGCAAGTGTAGGAAATGTTATGTGCACAATTTACACCAGAAAGCCAAAAATACAACTTAGCGATTTTTAATTGCGGTTAACACCAAAATAACATATAATCCATCATAAACACTGTAAAATGGCATATTTCCACAAAATCACCTATTTTAGAATTTCCAAAATTTTCTCTGGAATTTTCACCACTTATCGGTATTTAATTATACCGGCTATTAAAATATTCGTTAAAAATTAATATTAAATTATGAAAATTCCCAAAAATAATATTTTATTTTTTTTTGAAATGTTACATGGAGCCTCTCTTGAGTCCGGGAGATCGTGGATCGCGGCGAAGGGACTTCTACTCGGAGCTTATGAAGCGAAGGAGCGGACTAAAAAAGTTGTAATCCCTCACACTTAGTTGTAAAGATATTTACTTGCATGTTAAACCCTAATAATCTAGCAAAGATCCCTGTTTTGGGTTGTTCGGCACGTCTAAAATTTTATTCGGGCATAGTTGATGCCTTATGAACCCTTGTAAGAGTGCCTAGGAACCCTACAGTGGTATCAGAGCCTAGCTTGAGCATTAGGCAATGTGTATACGAAGTTAAAACTCCGATCGAACCCCGAAACGACGATTTGAACCCCTCTCTGGACAATTTTTAAAAATGTGATTTTTTCTGAATTAAAAATACTTTAAAATACCAGCAGGGAAATATATGCATCACTGTGAAAAACGAAGCAGTAAGCCGTACAAACCGCCGCGGAACCACGGCAATACCTTGCCACTGCAGCGGATCCGCGGCCGTATAGAAGACTTATTGACTCGTTTTGCCACAGTTATATCCGTAGCTGATTGAGTATTTTTCTGGGTATTTTTAATCTGACTCAAGCGTTGAGTGTTCTGGGGATTATTTTGTATTCGTTGATTCGATCGGAAAATTTAATTTCGTTATGTTTTTCGGATATTTAGAAACTGTTAAAATCTTCGAACGGATATCATTAACTCACTTTTTCCCGGCACGAAAAACTTCCAAGTGTTCAATTTTTTTGGGTTTAAATCTTTCGGAAAAACGTGCAAGTAACACGGCGGTCCCTCTAGAAGAACACAAACCTTAACTCGATTATGTGACCGTCCGAACCGCTTCTAAACCTCAGGGTTTGGGGCAGTACGGCGTGCCACATGTGAGGCGTTGGCTTGACCCTTTTACGGCTGGACCATCGGTACTGTGACATATTCTGGGATTATTTAAACTCCGCTCAAGTGTTGAGCTATTTAGAAAATCTTGAGTATTTGATTATCCGATCGGAAAGTTTAATACTATCTGTTTATCTGGAATGTGATACAATATGTGGAATTCATATAGTTAGGCATGAAATGCGAAGTATGTGATATTTCGGATTTACGATGTCTAAAGTGATTGGATTCCAAATATTGTAGTTTTACAATTTCTTTTCTGTGACCGTAAGTGTAGTATGTAGTTGTATTGCCGGTTTTCGTTGCTATATATCAACGACGATCGGTGTATGCATACATACTTACGTTGATGATATGCGATATTATGTGTTGCTGTGATATGTTATAGTGGATCGTCGTGCTCTGAATAGCCGGGGGTTTTATATGAGATGAGGATTTTTATTTTCATTCATGTAAAATTCATTTGTATGTAATATTCTTTTATTGGGGCACTTCCGGGATGAGGTTGATGTCACCAGTGTATATTATTTACTTTTCCGCATTAGGTAGACCCAAGGAGGGTAGCACAAGTAACCGGGTTCTAGGGTCCAGTGGGAGGCCATCTCGAGGAGTCGAGACCGGGTCTCCTAACCCTAGAATTGGCAGTGTTACTTGCCGCTCTCGTAGGGGTCTAGGGATGTGAGTTTGGCTATTCATCGCGACCGTGGAATCCGTGTTTTATACCGGCTCGTATTAAAAACACGGACATCCTAGTATATCCAATATTTCATATATGTTCTTTTGCTGCAATGTTTTGTGATGAGATCATATTACTGCCTGAGACGAATGCTTATACTATATATATATATATATGCTGATATATAAATATTACTGCTTTCGTTTCTTCTGTGACGCTTAGGAAGCATAAGCTGATGGGATTTATTAATGAGATTAATAAAAAGAAAAGAAACCTAAAAGATGTCATAGAATCAAAACATTATAAAAAGGGTAGCTACAGTTTTGCTTTGCATAGCGGTATATATGATATACCCCGCACCTTATTCGATGAGAAAAGAGCCGAGATCCCTTCACCGGGAGTGACCTCTTTAGCGAAACTGGCAGATGCTACAAACTCACGGTTTAGTTTTTGACAGCTCATATAGTTCTTGCTTTGCATAGCGGTTTATGCAATATATCCTGCACCTTATTCGATGGGGAAAGAGCCGAGATCCCTTCACCGGGAGTGACCTCTTTAGCGAAACTAGAAAAGCCTCAAAAACACTCCTTTTTCAAAAACTACTAGATTCTACGACGATATCAAGTTCATTATGCTCATGGTTTTCTGAAAAACGTGCGTAGCACTCCGACATTTCAGATAGATATTACTTAGTATTCGTGCTACGGTAGTTTGGCATTCGTCAAGGCGTAGTGTACGGTAGCTATTTACTATTTATCTGTAGCATATGATGCGATTCGATTAGGGTATTTGTACGGCGTTGTTTGGCTTTCGTCAAGGGTCGTGCGGGTAGGTTTAATTCAATCAAGAAATGTACGGGTTGAACTTGACTAGCGCACAATGGGTTGTTTGGCATTCGTCAAGGTCATAGCACGTTAGGGGCAAAAGCATTTCGGGAATTTCAAGTGTTAAAATTTGCAATGAGATTTCATACCTCCTATGAGATAGTTGGATCCCGATACCCACTGCGAGTAAGAGTTACTCCTGGGAGAGTTTTACACAGGACAATTTGCCGATAAAGTAGGTGTCTAGAAAAGTGTTAATGGGGTTATGCCTCTGGGAAAATGAGGTTTACTTTAATTAGGTCCGTGCGAAAGCACGGGGAACCTCCCTCAAGTACCGACATTGATCTGGCTGAAAGATTGACGAAATTGTAGTGTGTGATTAAACCCGGCTAATCTTACCTTTTAGGGTTTGAAGGAAGATTTGATAAAAACAGTGGGAGACATCCTGATTAGATAAGATAATAACCAATCTAATCTTCCAAGAGCATACGCTAAAGTCTTTTCTTCTCTCTCTCTCTCCAGGTAGCGACCATGTCAGGCCATATTGAAGATAATAATATGGATGTATTGACTGAACCCGATTATTATACTGAGCAGGGGAACGTTGGTCCCGTTCTTTCTTATAAGAGTTATAAGACTGAACAGAGAATAGGAGAATATCTGGATTCTCACGCCGCCCAAACGGAGAACATGCATGTTATGCACCTTCTTCGGGTGTGTTAGTTATTGAGAACTGTTTCTCAGTTCACCCTACGTCCTGGGTATTAGATACCGGATCAGGATCCCACATATGTAAATTGTTACATGGGCTACGTAATGGTAGAGAACTAGGAAAAGGTGATCATTCCGTTCAAGTAGGGAATGGTGCAAGTATTGTAGCCAAAGCAGTTGGCGAATATCACCTAGTATTACCAAGTTGTAATACACTGATTCTGAATGAGTGTTATTATATACCGATCATGATGTGCAACATTATATCAGTTTCTTTATTGAGTAAAAAAGGATATAATTTTGTAGTACAGCATAATGTTATGAACATCTTCCTAGATCAAAAGTTGATTGTATCAGGGTCGTTACATAATGGCATATTCATTCTCAATCAAAATACAGTCCTCAATATACAAAACACACACAAGAGGAAGAGTTCAGAAATGAACGAATCCTTCTTGTGGCATTGTAGACTTGGTCATATCAATGCGACACGACTAGCTAAGTTACATAAGGATGGATATTTGAATCCATTCAAATTATCATCTTATGATACTTGCCATTCATGTCTCAAAGGAAAAATGACCAAAGCTCCGTTTAGTGGACACGGAGAAAGAGTTACGGAACTCTTAGGACTGGTACATAGTGATGTAAGCGGTCCTATGTCTACACATGCCAGGAACGGTTCTTCCTACTTCATTACATTCACTGACGATCTCTCTAGATACGGACATGTGTTCCTGATAAAACACAAGTCTGAAGCTTTTGAGAAATTCAGAGAATATAAGCACGAAGTAGAGAACCAAACGGGCAAAAGTATTAAGATCCTTCGATCTGATCGAGGAGGAGAATACTTGAGCAATAATTTTCTGGATTATCTAAAAGAGAATGAGATTCTCTCTCAGCTTACTCCTTCTTATACACCACAGCACAACGGTGTATCGGAACGGAGGAATCGCACGCTATTAGATATGGTGCACTCTATGATGAGCACTGCTGAGTTACCTATTTCCTTCTGGGGGTATGCGCTTGAAACAGCCATACACCTATTGAATATGGTTCCTACCAAATCAGTCCCTACCACTCAATATGAGATATGGAAAGGGAAGAGACCATCTCTTAAGTATGTTAAGATATGGGGTTGTCCGGCCTATGTCAAAAGATAAAATTCGGACAAACTCGAGGCAAGATCTGTCTTATGTAAGTTTGTAGGATATTCCAAAAATTCACAAGGGTATATCTTCTACCACCCCGAGGAACAAAAGGTGTTTGTTTCTCGACATGCCACTTTCTTAGAAAAAGGTTTTCTTATGAATCAGATTAGTGGCATTGAGGTAGAACTGGAAGAGGTTCCAGTGACACAAACTATAAGAGAAGACTTGGTAGAACCAGAGGATTCAGTAGTACCAGACGAACCCCAGCCTCTCCGCCGATCTAGCAGGGTTTCTCACCCACCTGAGAGATACTACGGTTTTCTCATTGATGGTGGGAGCGAGGATTGCATCATGGAAGATGATGACCTAACTAGTTTCGAGCAGGCCATCACGAGTGGTGACTCTGTGAAATGGCTGGATGCAATGCGATCTGAGATGGAATCTATGTACACCAACAAAGTATGAACTTTGGAAAATGCTCCTGAAGGGGTAAAACCCATTGGGAGCAAGTGGATCTTTAAAAAGAAATTTGGTGTAGATGGAAAAGTTGAGACTTTCAAAACTAGACTTGTTGCAAAGGGTTTTCGTCAACGACCAGGTGTGGACTATGACGAAACCTTTTCTCCAGTGGCTATGCTTAAGTCCATCCGGATCTTACTTGCCATTGCTTCATACCATGACTACGAAATCTGGCAAATTGATGTTAAGACCGCCTTTCTAAACGGTGATTTAGAAGAGTGCGTGTACATGACTCAGCCAGAGGGCTTCGTAGATAGTGGGAGCAGTGGAAAGGTGTGCAAGCTGCTTAAATCCATTTATGGGTTAAAGCAGGCATCGCGGAGTTGGAACATCTATTTTGATGTTGTAGTCAAAGAGTTTGACTTCATCAAAAATATAGATGAACCTTGTATCTATAAGAAGGTAGCAGAGAGTAAGGTTGTCTTCCTCGTATTGCACGTGGATAACATACTCTTGATAGGAAATGATATTCCTATGCTACAATCAGTCAAGATCTTCTTATCACAAAGATTCTCAATGAAAGATCTAGGTGATGCCTCCTGCATATTGGGAATCATGATCTATAGAGATAGATCTAAACGGATACTGGGATTGTCCCAATCCAGGTACATCGACACCATACTAAAGAGGTTTAGTATGGAAGAATTCAAGCGTAGGAACCAACCCACGATCTCTGGACTAACTCTCTCCAAAGAGATGTCTCCCAAGACTGATTTGGAGACAACTCGCATGCAAGGGATACCCTATGCTTCGGCAGTGGGCTCTATCATGTATGCGATTCTATGTACCAGACCCGATGTAGCATACTCACTAAGCGTAGTGAGTCGGTATCATGCAGATCCTGGAGAGAGTCACTGGACAGCTGTGAAGAACATTTTCAAGTACTTGCGAAGGACTAGAGAGATGTTCTTGGTGTATGGCAATGGAGAACTCCAGGTGGAGTCCTTTACCGATTTCAGCTTCCAAAGTGATAAGGATGACTCTAAGTCGCACTCGGAATTTGTCTTTACGCTCAATGGAGGGGCGGTATGTTGGAAGAGTTCCAAACAGGATACCGTTGCAGACTCGACGATGGAGACTGAATACATCGCTGCCAACGATTCTGCCAAAGAAGCTGTCTGGATAAAGAAGTTCATTAGTGAACTTGGTGTGGTTCCATCCATTGAGCATCCAATAGCTCTGTATTGTGATAACAATGGAGTTGTGGTTTTGGCCAAGGAACCCAGGTCCCATCAAAAGTCTAGACATATTCTGAGGCGGTATCACCTGATCAGGAAGATAGTTGATCGACGGGAGATCGAGGTCAGGAGAGTAGATATGAAGGACAACACTGCGGATCCACTCACGAAGGCCATTCTCCAGATACAGTTTGAGAGATTATTCGGAATGCTAGGTATGAGATACTCCAGCAGCTGGCCTTAGGACAAGTGGGAGATTGTTAGTTATGTATATGCCCTAGAGGCCATTGTTGTACATATGATGTATATTATAATGGATGCTTCGATATATATAGAGAGGACTTTCTTGCTCGTCATGAAAGTATGCTCTTTGGTTTCACTTTATCTTAACATGTTGACTTATATTGGTTTACTGTCTTACTCTCACATGTTGATAAAGCCCTTAGGATCTGTACTCGACTACTGGGACTATGATGAGATCATACTAGTGGGGCCACGGTAGTCGATGAGTACATCCTATAACTGTTCCTAGTCGAGGGTATATCGAGACAGGGTATCGATACACCAGAGTAGACTAACGTATACGCATCTTGTCCCATATGATGGGCGATGGATGATCCCATATCCATCGGTGTTTGACATCAAGGATGGTGTACGGGTGCTCAGTGGAGACTAGGTACACTGGACGGACTCGCCGAGAACTTGCAGATGGTGATATACCACACGTCAGATGGCAGTTCTCCGGTGACACTACTATAGGATAGTCTGTAGACCCGAGATCGTCATAGAGTCTTGTGTGATTCCCACTGTGCTTTGACTTCTACCTTACCACGTCTAAGAGGGCGTGCAAAACGGTGGGTTTTGGGTGCATTCCCGAATCATATGTAGGTAATGAGCAATAGGAGGGGATTCGTATCTCCCGGTATATGGAGTTGATGTTGTGCTGTGTTCGATTGGCTATAACTGGAAGTCCCTGGCCAGGGTTGATATAGAGATTTATTGGTAAGTATTACCAGTAGTTACTCGACCTGTTATGAGCCTCACATCGACACGACTTATCGGTTACTGGGGTCTGACGTATACCACCCCTAGACTTGATATGCGACATATCAGACGAAGAGACCGGACTGTACGGGAGTGTTACTGATTGGATTCACAGGAGAACGTACACGCTAGCTTGTTGATCTTCTGATCGCTCAATCCCTGGGTGGCTGTTATGTTTAGCTGACCGCTTGCAGCTTGTGGGTGTTTGATATGATCATCACCTGCTACCGGCGTATTGACGATTCATTATAGTCCTACACAGAGGTTTCTTGACTCAGGCAAAACGAAGTAGGGGCACATATGTGATATGTGCACGACCGAGGATAATGCGATATGAGATACCGTATTATATTCTCGCGATATTTAGATATGAGCCGGGTCATCGAATCAAGTGTTGATTCGATGAATCGGTACATGATATATTAGTCGGTTATATTCGATATAGCCGGATTGTCGAATCAAGTGTTGATTTGATAATTTAATGTATAATAATATATATGATATATTGTATTACATTATCTAATATTGGCTTGCTTTATTATTTCATTTTCTCACCGGGTAATACATTGATATATATGCGATATATATTAATTGTATTTTTTTCTTTTGTTACAATTATATAATATATATGTGATATATATTATAGTAACATGATATGATTACTAATGCAACTTGTTTAGTGGAGATTAAACAAGGTTAGGGTTTGATTTGGGTCAGTTCTTTCTTGCACCTTCTAGAAGCTTTTCTTTTGTCATGAATAAGATATTATTGTTGATATTTTCTTATGACTCATTCTTTAACTCAACCCAAAACCTAGCCTTAGTTAATTCTCTACAAGAGTTATCCTTGTCATCCTTGACCATGTTTGCATTATTATTCATATATTCATTTCATTATTCATCACAAAAGGTTTAATTCATTTTTCATCTTCTTCTTCAACCTTGAGCTTTGAGAAAGCTTACTAGGTTTTCATTTTGTGATGTTTAAGTGTGAGAATTTGATATAAAAAGAAAGCATAAATACTACTCCATCATCCTCATCTAATCTAGCCAATTAGATTAGGGTGTTCACCTCATTAGAGTGAGAGAGCTTGAGTTATAGAAAATTCGACGTAGATCATCGGGGAAAAGGAACACTACAAGCTAGTATGGATCGTTCGAGCCGTGGAGCCTCTCTTGAGTCTGGGAGATCATGAATCGCGGCGAAGGGACTTCTACTCGGAGCTTATGAAGCGAAGGAGCGGACTACAAAGGTTGTAATCCGTCACACTTAGTTGTAAAGATGTTTACTTGCTTGTTAAACCCTAATAATCTGGCAAAGATCCCGGCTTTGGGTTGTTCGGCACGTTAAAAATTTAATTCGGGCATGGTTGATGCCTTATGAACCCTTGTAAGAGTGCCTAGGAACCCTACAACTAACCAGTACGTGCCCAGGAGAACGTCCAATCCAGCATCTCTAGACGGATCAAGTGACGAAAGAATCTCCTAACCGATTGGTACACGACTGAAATACGTGTAGCGCAACAAAAGAATCACTGACAGAAATTAACACAACAAACGGCTGATCTAGGAAACATGACTCTCGACCCAACCACGGCACGAAGTGTACAAAACAACAATTACATCAAGGAACAAGTGAATTTACCGTACCTGCAAACTCAGCATTGGACGCTGGCGCGTCCCGATGAGTAGAAGCATACTCTCGTGTCTGCCCTCTACCCGCAACTGACTGACATCCTCCCCTGCTAACCCGTTCCCTCTGAGCGAACCCTTCGCGACTACGAGCTCTCCGAGTACGCATCTGACACGGTGCTAAGGAACAATTCCTGATGAGGTGATGAAAGCTTCCGCACCAGAAACATCCATGCGGTGATTGCTGACCCTCCTGGGGATGAGAGCTGGACGACTGTCCTCGTCCAAAGCCTCTGCTACTCCCACGACGGTCACAAAATCTGTCACGACGACTGAACCTCTGTCTATGGGCTGGCACACCTGCATGAGCCCTCCTCTAATCCGAAACTCCTAAAGTCTCCGGAAGACGTGTCTCGTCAACTGGGGCTGCATCCACTGGTGCTATGTAGGTGACGGAATGCTGTATACTGACCGCAAGGAACAACTGGGTAACAGGGGTGATAACTTCCTGTCGCTGCGCTCGAATAGCCTCAACCAATGAACTCATCGTCTGACGCAAGTCCTGCATCTCTGCCACAAGCCTAGTGATACTATCTGTCGAAGGCGAATCC
The DNA here is from genome assembly GCA_030015575.1 of Agapanthus africanus. Lineage (NCBI taxonomy): Eukaryota > Viridiplantae > Streptophyta > Magnoliopsida > Asparagales > Amaryllidaceae > Agapanthus > Agapanthus africanus. Next base: position 350,618,101 of record CM057350.1, on the reverse strand, counting down.
ATCTGCACCTGTGCAACGAGCGTGCCATCCTGGTCAGTGCTCGTCTCACCCGAGTCAACTCTGACCTCGGCCCTCGCTGCACCTTTCTGAGTCCCCATAGTCGTCGGCGGTAAAGGCTATAAATAGAATATAAGATTCGATAAGAACACAGAAATCGAATCACAAGAATATGTATCATCAAGGAAGGAATTTCAAGCAAATTGTACTTAGGTCACTTTAGGTGGAGTACTGCATCGTGAGTATGCTGCAGACATACACACACTACGTTACTGTGCTTAAGTTACCTACTCGATCATACAAAGGTCATCTTACACTCCGAAAGGTAAAACCTAGCGCTCTAATACCAACTTTGTCACGACCCGAAATTGGCACGTGACGGCCCTAATACTACACAACGTCTACAGGCGTAATGCAGTAAAAGAAAGCCAAACCCAGAAATCTAAACCATCAAAAATAATAAGAAAGTGATAATAGTATTTCCAAAACCTTTGAAATCACAACCCAAATTCTTTAAAGTCTCACTTTTATTCCTTAAAATTTTGGCAGCACCTCCTTTATAAAAACCGGCCCCAAAATGGGTACAACATAATTTATAAGTAAAAGCGTCCAAAACGAGAGCAAAATCCATGCCCAGCGGCGGAAAACAATCACCACGACAGATATACGACACCATAGTGAAGAAAGAGACGATATAAATAAAACTGCTTAAAAACCTCCAAGTCACAAAATAATATACAATATCGTCCTCTCATTAAGTCTCTAAGTCATACAATATAATACTGGTAGATGGAGAGTACATGGATACAACGAATATACAATACAACATCGGATAACCACAAAACCCACCTGGGCAAAACTGCACACTGTCAGGCGAAGTGGTATCCGCAGCAAAAGATGATACAATGGATGAAAATAGCCCGGCGTCTGACTATCCTGAGGAACACCTGCAAGACACTGTGGCACAACGGGGTGAGTTGTCAACTCGTGAATAGTAAATAACATACGCAGGTAATCGCGAGTATGCACATACAATGCGAATCTAACATAAGCATTTAATAGCAATGAATGGTCATATCTAATGCATCAGTCATGAAAGGTACGCTAGCAGGTACTACTAATACATGAAGCAATAATATGACGATATGTAGGTAACAGTCATGTAAGGTACTCTATCAGGTACTATAAGTACAAGAAGAAATGATATGAATAAAGGTATGTAAATGCAACAGTCATGGAAGGTACTCTAACAGGTACACTAATGCATGAAGCGGTACATAAACGGTAAATGTAGAGTATGGAATGAAACATGTCATTTCCAAGGAATCCTGACATCGTGGTAGGATCAAAATCCATCAACATAATCCAAATCTCAATTCCTCCAATCTGCCACCAATTTGGCTATCATATCAAGTAAGTCTCACATATCCTAAATGTACAACATCAAGTAGATCTCATAATATCAAGTATATCTCGTATACGCCGAATGTACAACATCAAGTAGATCTCACATATCCCGAGTGTACAAAATCAGCAATCTCATATATATCTTGTAATCAATATCAAATGAATTCTCAAATGTCCTAAATACAATGTCAATGAGTCCTTTACATTCTAGGTATATTTGCATGAATAAATATGATGATGTATATAATTTAATGTCAATACACATATATTAGCGTCCCATTCCACTAATATTGGTGTAAGGGCATATATAACAGCGGCCTAATCCCCTGTTATATATACATAGGAGTAAAAAGAATATCATGAAACCAATGTGTCAAGCATCGACATAGAAATGCTGATCTATCAGGTGCTGTTACCATGACTGGCACCTGATAGGTATGTATCATACGCTATCCCGAAAGCTCAGATGCCTAGCTCTGACCCTCGCCTTTCGACGTATCCATACGCACATGACTCCCGTCGGTATCCCCATGATAACCACCGAGTCATTGGTAATGTCACCGGTAGGTACTTGCCCACCTTCCAGGCTCAATCGGCATAGACCGTCGATCATCTTGCCGAGGGGAACCATCCAGGCCCCACCATATACCCTCATACGGCACCACTCCTCGTATGGAGTATATAATCAGAACCGATAAATCTCATGGTGGATGCTGAAATATCATATCAAGGGAAACCGGGTTTTTCAAATAATGCATAATTTCATGAACTCCCATGGTCTCCAAATCCAGAAAACATAATGAAAAATCCATATCTCAATGCGAAAATCCATGAATATAATATACGCGTCATAATCTGAAATGCGAGCGTATAAAGGAAAAGCCGCAATTAACTGTAACAAGTAAATATAATATCATGCGGTTCCTAATCACTCCAATTCTAAAATAACATCAAGTAAAGGTAAAAATGTAGCTATAACCAGATATATGTGCAACATAAAGGTATAGCAAGATATATGTATCTACCTATAAGTAATGATGTAGTATACCCCCTGGGTATAAGTGAAGTATGTGAGCAAGGTATACCTGTAGGTATGACATAAAGTGTGTATGTACCTATCACTAATGGTATAATACTCTAAAGGTATACAGGTATCTAACACGTAAATATGTGAAGGCATATATGTAAGCATGTGGATATACAGGTATGCTAAATGTCATATGCGCTAAGAACTATGAATCGATGTCTCAATGTTCCTAACCAAGCAATATCATTTCTATATGTGGGTTGTGCGTAACATGTCAATTATTAACGGTGTGTGTGGCATACAATCAGTGCTCGTGCAACATAAGCCGTCAATAATGGTGCAGTATCCTAAGGATACTAGTCCAAGCACAACACTAACTAAGCAGTAGGGTGAATGCGCAATTCTAAATATGACATAGAATATGCGACAGAATAACATTTCTAGCCCAGACGCATAACGCCATGTGGACGATTCCCCTGTAGATGTTAAGTCTACTCACTACTCCTGGCTAAGTGTAGCCAACCACCTGTTTTCCCTTTGTAGCTGTGTCCGTAGTCCCCGCCTGCGAACCTACAATATTAAGACAATAAAACAAGTGTATATTAATAATAACCCTAAAACACGTACACACTACATTAGACCGACGCAACAACACAAAACATACTCTCAAGTGTTCGTATTGTAGCTAACGCGCATAGCGACACGACGAAAACAACCTAAGAGTAAAACCACACAAAGTGCACGATCCGTGTCGTATAACGTATCGCGCGAACACAAAACACTACAACCTACCTAAGTGATCCTAGATTTTGCATACAGAGAAAACTAAACAAACAAACAAGACCAAAAACACCAAAACCAAAGCATAGACCTACCCTCAAAAACCCACACCCCAACTCCTTCAAGGGGCCGAGGTCGCCGAAATCCCCTTTGTACGTCGCCGGTCCTGGCCGGTGGGGTGGGTCCCGTGTCTCAGGTGAAAGCCTATGGTCACAGGTACTACACAGCTAAAATGTTTGGTTTTCTAGTATTTTCTCGGGATCACAGCAGATCACAGATATCGCAAATCGACACTAAAATACGATATAATGAACAAAACATAACTTTAAACACTTAAAACTGAAACTAACTAGCAACATACCACAAAAACTATAAAAAGAACATATAAAGATCATTACCTATCCTCAAGAATACAAAGATCCAAGCTTTCCTAACTCCAAGATGCTAAAATCAAGACTTGGGGTATTTTTATGATTTATTTTGGAAATTTTGGGGATTTATGAGCTTTGAATTGATGCAAATGGAGAAGAATTGATCAAAGGCAGAAGGGAGAGGGAGGGCTCGGCCAAGTGAGGAAGTGGGGAGAGTTGTGTGGTGTGTTCTAACCAAAAAAACAACAATGAATACCATTAAATGCATTCACACACACACATACACACATGCATGCACCTTTGACTTTCTTTTCTTTTTTCTTTAAAACATAATCCATATGCACAAACAAATATCTAGATAACGTGGGAAAGGTTTTATTACACAAACTAAATGAAGAAAAGTTCACAGGAGAAATTTCCCAAAATGTGAATACCGCATTAAAATAATATTAAAATTGGGAAAAATTCAAATTGAACCAAAACGTCCCATATACCCCCAAAGCATGCGCACTAGCTTTATTTTAGCTAAATTAGGTGCTGGCAAGTTTATATGGCCGTTTGATCACAGTCGGGTTAAAACAGAAAATATCGACAATTTTACCCAAAAACTGAAAAATTCACATAACGATTTTTCTAAAACGTTGCACTTTTTAAGATGCTCAAAATGATTTTTAAACTTGTTTAAAAATTCGACAGAAACTTTAGCCTGAAAATCGCTGTTTCGGAAATTTCGTTCGATCGATGTTTTAAACGCGTTAGAACAAGTTAGTAAAGGTTAATGGCGTGGCTCTGATACCATGTAAGTCTACGGTAGCACCCCGGCCGTCATTCAAACGCCAAACGCGGAATAAAAACTTTTATATATGGCGCTATCGCATACTATAACCCGGATCATGCCATTAACGCTAAACTAACAAACTGTAAAGAGGTAGAAAGGCTATACCGATCGATCCGAGTCCTTCGGTCTTTAGCCATCATCCCACGCTCGTCGCGGCAACTCCGATCTCTTATCTTCTCTTCGAGGTGGCACCACGTCAACGGATCTTTAAATGAGCTCCCGCCACTATACCGAGGCAACTCGGTCATCAAGTCTGCTAAAAATGATGACCAAGATGAAATAGAGAATGAGTATAATACTTTGTCTCAAACACCCTAGGGTTCTTATCGCATTAGAGGGTTAGGGTGGAGGTTGAAGAAGATGCTAGGGTTAGGAAATGGTGAACTCAAGAAAATATTGAGCAAAATAACTAAGCACAAATGAACTTCTCACTTATTTCCTTCTCTTTTGTGTATAGATATATAATGGTGGAGAAAGAAAAATATTTTATCAAAATATCCATACAAGTATCTATACCCAAAACAAATTACCATTAATTCTATCATGACTCACTTAGTGACTCATTAGCAAGTGTCACTAAGGAACATGCTAGAAGAAATGATTCATCCATAATGAGTCACCATTTCCAAAAACCAAATAATCATTTAAACCAAAATGATTAATCCAAAAGAAATGCATCTTCTAAAATATTCTCGTAACGGATTACGAAAATACCCCTCGCCTGTATATACATACCTGTATCCGTATTCCGACCGAATACGAATACGAGAGACTAAAATATTCCGACTCAATATAATACATGGATCCGGCTTAAACCAAAGCCCACCAGTATTATCTGCCCGAAATATGACACGTGCGCAAACGCACGTGCATTTTCTGAACCCTGCCATAAAACTATACGGCCTCTACAACATTTCGCCCAAACTTGGGATACTATCTGTGGCGGACTCTAATGACTCATTAGTACCCTGGCAGTGGGTTTAACCATAAGCACGTCAGCGGCACTAGCAGTGCGTAACGGCTGCCCATGTACTGACCTCAAAGGAAGCCGATAAGTGAACTCGTCCTGGAACCCTACTGAGCCTAACAGTGACAATATACATGCAGTCCGGTCCGTTCATCTATGAGTATCGCATATCGGGCCTAGGGGGCTGATAACGTCGGACCCCCAATAGCGGTATAAGTCGTGTCGGAGAGTAGCCCTGAACACCCTGAGAAACTACTGGAATACTTACCAGTAATTCTCACCTGCCTTGGCCAAGGACTTGGTGTAATGGCTCTCCTAGACACAGCACGATCTCACCCCCAATACCGGGAGAGACGAATCCCCTGCCAGTCCGCTCACTTGCCCCATGTGGCTCGGGACTGTACCCAAAAAAGACCTGTTTGCACGACTCCTTTGAGCCGTGATAGGGTAGAAATCAAAGCACAGTAGGAACTCACACGAGACAAATGACGACCTCAGGTCGATGAACTAATCTGTACACATGTCACCAGGGAACTGCTTGTTGGCTATAGTGCCCTCAAGGCAATTATCATAGTCGCAGACAGGTGATCATGATGATTGAAAGGGGACCTATACCGATAAAACATTCTTACTCGAGATGATAGTATGCTATCTGGTTTGTCTTTATCATCATGTATATGTTGATAAAGCCCTTAGGATCTTGCTTGACTGCCAGCATTGTAATGGAGATCACATACGTGGGAGCTGGGGATCTATAAGCACATCCTTAAATGTCCCTAGTCGTAGGAGTATCGAGACTGGGCATCGATACTCCAGTATAGACTGGTGTATACTTATCTAGACCCTGACGAGGGGCAGTGGCCGGTCTCACAAGCCATTGGTGTTAGTTGTTCACCTAAGATAGTATGCAGGTGCTTATTGGGTTATGAGTACATTGGACAGACTCGCCGGGAACATGCTAGTTGGTATTATACCTATGGTCAGATAGCAGTTCCCTGGTGACATGTGTACAGGTTAGTCTGTCGACCTGAGATCGTCATTTGTCTCGTGTGAGTTCCCACCGTGCTTTGATTACTACCCTACCACGGCACAAAAGAGTCGTGCAAACTTGTTTAAGTTGGGTACAGTCCCGAGCCACATGGAGGCAGTGAGCGGATCGTTGGGGATTCATCTCTCCCGGTATTGGGTGTTGATGTCGCGCAGTGCACGGATGGCCATCACTAGAAATCCTCGGCCGGGGTATGTGAGAATTACCGATCCAGGATCGATAGTTTCTCGGGTAGTGATGGGTTTCATACCGACACAAATTATCGCGTTATTAGGGGTCTGACATTATCCCCCCCTAGACTAGATATACGATACTCTTAGACGAACAAACTGGACTGTGCAGATATTGTCACTGACAAGGTCAGTAGGGGTTTGGATGAGTTTGCTCGTCGGCCTTTCTTTCGCTTAATACCTGTGTAGCCGTTATGTACAGCTAGTGCCGCTGACGTGCTTATGGTTAAACCCACTGCCAGCGTATTGACGAGTCTTTAGAGTCCCACACAGAGGGTTTTCTCGGTTCAAGCGATATAGTGTAGGTGACGTATGTTGATACATACAGGTGTCCGATTAAATATGTGCACGGACTGCACAGACTTTAATCGGACGGTTGATAATACTAGCGGCTTAGGATTAAGCCAGATTGTTAAATCAAGTTTTGATTTAATAATTTACGTATGTATTTATATATATGTATTCTAGTATTATTGCTCACTATTTATTTTCTCTCTTTGGCTATTCGTTTTTTTCGTACGAATACGCGTATGTGTATTTCGATACATGTACCGGGAAGTATTCCGTATTTATGCGGAATGACTTCTAGAAGATGCCACCTCATTATTGATTTTATTTATAAAATCACATGTTTAAATGAGGTGGATATGATGACTTGGAAAGGCATGGACATTTGGGTCAAAGCATGGGTTGGACATGTTGTAATTGGTATGGGTTGATTTCTTTATTGTAATTTGGTAAGTGTTTTGTGTGCATTATTTTTGGGGTGAGGAAAGAGAGGGCCGGCCACTTTGGATGATGGGCTTTGCTCATTTTTGTATAGCTCACTCTCATTTTACTCATACACCCAAAACACTTAGCCAATTTCTAAGCTCATGTCATTCCATGCCTTTATGATCTCCACATCTTCCATGGTTGTTCTATGGGCATAAATGGTCGAGAGAAAGTTTTAGTGAGACTATCATACACCCCCATCCTCCACTACTAGCGATCTTGGAGGGTCGGTTGGTTCGCTTGGCGAACCTGAAGCTTGCGTCGTTTCCCTCGGGTGGATCATCGGAGATGAAGGAAGACCGGAGACCAAAGTCGATCCGCATCACGAGGAGCTTGGAGATGGTTGAAGACCCGAAATACTTGGATCATTAGGTATAACCATTCCTATCTCTTTTCTTAGATTGCTAGTTTTAGGGTTAATGGTTTCGATCTTGCAAATCGGATAATGGTAGCGCCGGGTTTTAAGATATTTTTATGCCGCATTTGGCCACGGTACGTTGGCCGGGGCGCTCCCACTACCCAACAATGGTATCAAAGCCACCCATTAACCCCTACTAGCTAGTTTGCACAAGCTTAAAATCTCAATCGATCAAAATTTGGAAAACAATTTTTCGTATTGTCAAGTTTCTGTCGATTTCTGAAAGTGCTCAAAAAATTATTTCGAGAGGCCTAAAAATCTGTGTAGGCGATTCTATGAATGCAGAAAAAATTTGGTCTCCTGAAGCCTCTAAAGCGCCGCGGAACCGCCGCACTAACCCCTTATTGGTGGCGGTTCCGCGTCCGTTTAGTAGCGAAGGGCCATGAAATTTTTCCTGTAGCTCAGAACATTGAATTGTGATTTTTTGTGATGTTTAGTTTTGGCCCAGAATTTTTAGAGTACTGGATTTGCTTTTGGGGCCTTTGCGGATACATTTAGTCGATCGAAAGTTTAACTGTGTAATTTTTCAGTACTTTACATTTCTATCTGTGACCGTGAATGTCAGTTAATCGGTAAACCTTGTCTAGTCGCTATAGTCCTTTTAGACGGGTTTGCGAACGTGACATTCACGTTGATGTTCTGTGTTGTGCTGTGATGTTGCGGATTGTCGTGGTGGATAGCTTATGTGCAATGGTAGTGCAGTTCGGATTTATTTGTACATTTGATATTGCCGGGCGAGCGTCCGACATGTGGACTGTCGTCACTGCCTGTTTGTATATTATCCTTTTGGGGCACGACCGGGCTAAGGTCGATGTCACCCTTGTATATTATTTTCTTTTCTGTACTAGGATTACCCTAAGGTGGGGTGTACGGATAGCCGGGTTCTAGAGGGCAACGGGCCCGCATCTCATGGCGTTGAGACGGAGGGGGCTTCAGTCTAGAATTGGCGGGCTATTCGCCGCACTCGTAGGGGGTACAGGTTGACCCAAGGAGGGGTGCTCAAGGTGCCGGATTCCGTGAAGTGCTGGGTGGTCCATTCACTTTGCTGAAGGGGGCTGCCTCACTTCAGGTTTTGGCGGGTAACTTGCCGCGCTCGTAGGGGTCTAGGAGTTCATTGCACATGCTATCCACACGACCAGGGGAACGTCGGGTTTTCAATTGTGGCTCGAAGGAAACCCGGGGCTCCCAGATTATCTGTATGTTCTGTGATGCTTTTTACTTTTCTATGATGTTGCATTTATCATGCCTGAGACGATTGTTATATATATTTATATATAGTAGTAGATGTTGTATATGTTTTACACCCGCGCTAGCCCAGTCCCCGCTCTGTCATTAGTTAAGTAACCTAACGGATGATGACGGGACCCAGTGGCGAATGCAAGTGGCATATACGTACATTTTATTTTCATTCTTTTCTGGTGTGATTAATTGATGGGACTGTGTTTATTCTTATCAATGCAAGGAAAAACAAACCAATAAAAAAATGATGTTGTTGGAACCAAGTTTTTTTAAAAACTGACATTACAGACGTACGCTTTTGCTTTGCATAGTGGTATTCGGTTATGAATATCCAGCACCTCATTCGACGAGGCAAGGGCCGAGATCCCTTCATCGGGAGTGACCCCTTGGGCAGAAGTTTGTGTCAACGTAATAACTTCACTATAGTCGATTACTTTTTGCTTTGCATCATGGTATTCAGTTTGGAATATCCTGCACCTCATTCGATGGGGAAAGAGCCGAGATCCCTTTACCAGGAGTGACCTCTTTAGCAAAAGTTTTTGCCACTATATATTTGTAAAAACCACTTAGATTCCTTCAACGATATCAAGTTCATTACGTTAAAGGTTTTTCGCCAAAAACCAGCCGTAGCCCTCCTTCATTTCAGAAAAGCAGCGCCTAGTATTCGTGCTATGTTTGTTGGCTTCCGTCAAGGCATAGTGTGCGTAGCTATATGTTACTTTTCTGTAGCATGGATATGCATTAATCTAGGACAGTCGTGCAGCCTTGTTGGCATCCGTCAAGGGCGAGTACGGGTGGGTCTAGATTAATCAGGACAATGACGGGTAGAACTTGACTTGCAACTTATGATTTGTTGGCATCCGTCAAGGTCATAAGCTGCTTGGGGTAAAAATAATATCGGGAGTTTCAAACATACAGGAAACTTGCCAGGCATGCGCATACCTTCTGGAGTGTGGTGACTTGAGTGGCTTCCATCAAGTTATCATACGATGATAGTTGGATCCCGATTCCCACTGATGAGTAGGATTACTCCTCGGGTGATTCCGACTAATTCACCATTTAGGTTTGGTGGAGAATTCGAGGAAACCGTGGGAGCCATCCAGATTAGATAAAATGATTATCCATTCTGATCTAGGTTTAGAGTGCACGCTAAGTGTTTCTTCTTTCTCTCCCTTTGACTGCGACCATGACCCGACCCTAGACTATAACTCAGTGACCAAATTAACCGAACCTTCTTAAAACACTGGCTTTTAGATTGTCCAAGTTGCATACATCATTGCCACTCCTTCTTTTAACCTTTGCTTTTCTCCAGAGCACCCCGTATCTGTACGTGTATCCACATCCATTGGTTAAAACCATCGTATGATTATATACGAACTCGAAGGAACTTTTTCGAGGATGGATTCCGGTTCTGGAGAAAATGAATAGGACTATTCAATTGTCTTTTCCTTTTACCTTCTCTCAGGTTGTGTGGGATCCTAGGATTAAGAGACAGTACACTTATTACTCTTACTGGATAGTCTTCTTCCAAAACATAGGCAGGTGCCGAAAGGTAGGGAATGAAGAAAACCAATTAGCCTAAGTATGGTGTGCAGAAGGTAATAAGTAAAGACAAATAAAGAGATTAGAAAGAGGGCAAAGTAAAATACGACTGCTATGATTCACGACCAAACCACGTTTTTCATCGCCACTCCTACTTCACTTTTGTATTTCTCCAGAACACCCTGTATCACTACGAACATCCAATTCCAATGGATAAATCCATCGTATGTGAAAGGTCCCGGCAGCGCCCCGGTCGTCGAAACGCGGCCAAAATGCAGAACAAAAATTTATTAAACCGGCGCTACCATTACCCGATTTCCGGACCGACCTTAAACCCTATACTAGCGAGCTAACTAATAATTAGGAAGGTTATACCGAGATTATCCAAGTACTTCGATTTTCAATCCAAGCTCCTAGCGATCCTTTGATGATGTTTGGTTGCCGATCTTCCTCCATCTCCGATGATCCACCCGAAGGAAACGGCGCAAGCTCCAAACTCGACAAACTAGGTAACCGACACTCCAAAGTCGCTAGCTATGGAGAGTGGGGTTGTATGAAAGTGTCACTACCATTTTCTCTCTTTTCTTGTGCTCAATGGAGCAACCATAGAAGAAGAATGAGGTGACAAAGTCTTGGCATGAACAAAAGAAATTGGCTGAGTCTTTTCTTATGTGAATGAGAGAGTGGGGAGTTCTAAGTGTAATGTGCTAAATGAAATTAACCCCCATCCAAATATGGTCGGCCCCCCCTTCTCACCTCCACACAAAAAAAATAGTCATTTCTAATTAATCAAATAAAATAATCCAAACCATACTTTGCACCAAGCTTTGACTCATGCCCATGCCTAGTCACCTTTTCCACCTCATTTCCTAATTGATTTTCTAAAGGAAAATCAATAATGAGGTGGCATCTTCTTCTAGAAGCTATTCCGTACAAAATACGGAATACTTCCCGGTACATTTACCGAAATACATATACGCGTATTCGTACCAAAATACGAATAGCCGAGAGAGAAAACGAATAGTGAACAATAATACTAGAATACGTATATACAAATACATATATAAATTATTAAATCAAAACTTGATTTAATAAACTGGCTTAATCCTAAGCCGCTAGTATTATCAACCGTCCAATTAAAGTCTGCGCAGCAAGTGCACATATTTAATCGGACATCTGTATGTATCAACATACATCATGTACACCATATCGCCTGAACCATGAAAACCCTCTATGTGGGATTCTAAAGACTCGTCAATATGCTGGCAGTGGGTTTAACCACAAGCACGTCAGCGGCACTAGCTGTACGTAACGGCTATCCAGGTATTGAGCGAAAGGGAGGCCGACGAGCAAACTCATCCTGAACCCCTACTGAGCCTGTCAGTGACAATATCCGTACAGTCCGGTCTATTCTACTAAGAATATCGCATATCGAGTCTAGGGGGTGGATAAAGTCAGACCCCGAACAACGCGATATTTAGTGTCGGTATGAAACCCATCACCACCTGAGAAACTATCAATCCTGGATCGATAATTCTTGTCCACCGTGGCCATGGATTTATGGTGATAGCCATCCGTACACAACGCAATATCAACCCCCAATACCAGGAGAGACGAATCCCCGACGATCCGATCACTGCCTCCATGTGGCTCGGGACTGTACCCAACTAAAACTTGTTTGCACGACTCCTTTGAGCCATGGTAGGGTAGTAATCAAAGCACAGTGGGAACTCACACATGACAAATGACGACCTCAGGTTGACAGACTAACCTGTACACATGTCACCTGGGAACTGCTATCTGACAATAGGTATAATACCAACTAGCAGGTTCCCGGCGAGTCCGTCCAGTGTACTCATAACCCAATGAGCACCTGTATACTATCTTAGGTGAAGAAACAAACACCAATGGCTTGTGAGACCTGGCCACCGCCCCTCATCGGGGTCTCGATCAGTATACACTAGTCTACTCTGGAGTATCGATGCCCGGTCTTGATACTCCCACGACTAGGGACATTTAAGGATGTGCTTATGGACCCCATCTCCCACATATATGATAGCCATCATAATGCTGGCAGTTAAGCGAGAATCCTATGGGCTCTATCAACACGTACATGACGATAAAGACAAAGCAGATAACATACTAACATCTTGAGTTAGACCATTTTATCGGTACAGGTCCTCACTCAATCGTCATAATCACAAGTCCGCGACTATGATAATTGTCTTGAGGGCACTATAGCCAACAATCTCCCACTTATACTTAACGCTAATTATTGCGATGCCGCATACTCCCAGCCCGTGTGATACCGAACACCCAACTTCTCTACTAATCATTTTTGCAAAGCCCGTTTGCGAAAATGATTGCGTTCGAGAAATAGCCTCAGTGAGTGGATCCGCTCTAATGTTTCTTTCTGTATCTCTCTTAATCTCAACTTCGCGGAGAAAGCCATCTCCCGAAATGAGCAATACCTGTCTTAGAATTTGTCTGGATATCTAATGGGACCCAGTTCATAAATGAACACCAAATCCAGTAAACTTCTTTGACTGTATCGTCCACTGAATTTAATCAGTATCCTGCGCCATGCCTTTTCTCAGTATTCGCTTGGACCACCCGTCCAACATACTGTCCCTCAAAAGAGGGAAAACCATAACTCTGACAGTCACTCTGTCATCCAGGTCACCTTGGAAGCCTGAAATGATAACAGTCTCCCGAAGGAGGCTGCCGTAATCATTTCCCAAGAACATTCACTTATGTTCAATAACTGCTTCCCAATGTTTCTACAGGATTGGATTAATATATCTGCTTATTGCATCTAGTGCAAAAGCAATATCTGGTGTGGTACTTGACATTTCATGATTAACTCAATTGCCTAAGCAAATGATATGTTAATCATGTAGATCCTTCTCCACTTTAGTCTATAAGACACCTTTAGAGAGGTTGACTCCATCACCTGCAGGTTCACCACAATGGCAGGAGTCGTCCATTTAATGTCAAAGTACCCAGATTGGGATACTTCCCAAATCTATATCTAAAACCATAGATCTAGTAACCAGAAAACCTGATATTATATCCACATCCTCTGCGGAGAAACAACTTTGTGACAACCATATTATAACCGATCATAGTATAGGAATATCTCTTCCTATCAAGTGCATGTCATCCAAAATATCTGGACATCACTCTCTACTACCTTCTTACCAGATCCATCTCCAATTCTGATAAGGTCAAATTCTATGACTTGTCACAACAAAAATAGATGATCTATTTCTGCTATACCTGCTTTTGTCTATAAATAGACATAAGCTACTTGCCTTCTATGCTTCTGCTGCTCCCACTGACTACAACAACCCTCTAACAGAGTCATATACACGTGCACTTCTAAAGCTAATTTAGAACGACGCTATACTCATCCTCCTGCCGGGTCTTATAGTCTAGAACAGCAGCAATTGCATGTCTGGGTAAACAAGAACCTCCCTATCACCGTCTCTGAGTAGACCGAAATACCTCTCGGGTGCCTGAGGTTACCCACCAAAATCTGTGGAGTGGCTAATGGAACGCTGAAAACAATTTGAAACCTCAGGTTCTATTAAATCTTCAGTAATCGTTTGTGGTTCTGGAATCACTTCCAGTTCTACCATACTCCCACTTATGTTTTTCTGAAAAAATCCATTTTATTAAAACTGTGGCGAGTCAAGAACAATATAAATACGGATCTTCCTGATGGTAGAAAGTAACCCTCGTCAAAGCCCGGGATAACCCACAAACTGCCATTACTAAAACGTGCCTTGAGTTTATCCGGATTCTGGTTTTAAGCATCAGCCGGACAACTCCCTATACCTTAACATCGTTAAGATATAAATTGATTCTATATATATACAATATAGAAACAAAAGTCTAAATTTAATTTGGAACCAGATTCAAAATCTTGCAGCTGTCTCCAGTGCATATCAACCAAATGGAAATAGGACAATCAACATTACTCATCTATGAGTGCATCCAGATATGAGTAACCTGAAAAAGAAGCAAGTTCCCAAAACCATTACTATTAACTGAATACCAAATACAAGTATCTACATTTCGACTTCATCGAAGAATCCTGATACTTCCAACAAATGGTTCTCTACTTTAATCTTATACCTATAACTTCTCTATATCTGGACTTTGCATTTCAATGAAATACTTGTCCAGAACTGGAGAAGTCATAAGTAAACAGAATATAGTATGAGTACCAACCCCATTGTCCTAACGGACACTGGACAACATACAATACTTTGTATAAGTCCCCTGTTTTCAATAACTCAAACTCTGTGCGTCGTAGGTTGAAAAACTGTAGTATGGTTATAAGAATTACACCGCTGTTGAATGTACCTTAGCTAATCACCAACTGATATAGGTAAATGTCATAGACAAAATATCAAAAAGTTATATCTCAATTTATAAAATAAATGTACAGATATATCAGATTGAAATTGGTGCATAACAACGGATATTCAAAATCAAATATTTGCCATCCGGCAAAATCCAGACGATTTCCTCAAATATCACCAATTACAACGAATTCCGATAATAATGAGGATCTAATCACCCAATTCCCAATATCTTACTCCCACTCACCATCTGTAATAACATACAGATGTGAGAAACTGATCTGGTAAATATATACCCTGGAGTTAGATTCCAATTGGGAAAACAGTTTTCAATTAACATCGCACGGTGAAACTGAAACATGAAAATGTTCTAAAAGCGGTAACTGGTATTCTCAGTTACGCCTCTTCCATTATCCTAATTCACGACAGTAACCATATATTTATCTGCCCTCACTACAATCCCTCAGTACACCTCCTTTATGCTAATTGGTCTTCTTCATTCCCTACCCTTCGGCACCAGCCTAAGGTTTGGAAGAAGACTATCCAATAAGCGCAATAGGTGTACTCTCCTAATCCTGGGAGCCCTCGCAACCTGAGAGAAGATAACGGGAAAAGACATATGAATAATCCTATTCTATTTCTCCTGAACCAGAATCCATTCTCGAAAAAGTTCCTTCGGGTTCGTATGTAACTATACGATGGATTTATCCAATAGAAGTGGATATCCGGAGTGTTCTAGAGAAAATCAAAGTGGATGTAGGAGTTGCAGGGGTATACACGGTCTTTTTCGTGAATGATGGTGATCGTAATTTCTTTTGCCATTATTCTAATCCCTTTATACGTCTTTAATTATTACCTTCTGTACACCACAGTTAAGCTTGTTGGTTTTCTTCCTTCCTTACCGTTCGGCACCTGCCTATGGTCTGGAGGAAGACTATCCAATAAGCTCAATAGGTGTACCCTCTCCTAATCCTAGGAGCCCTCACAACCTGAGAGAAGGTAAAGAGAAAAAACAACCGAATAATCCTATTCAATCTCTCCAGAACCAGAATCCATCCTCGAATCAGATCCTTCGAGTTCGTATATAACCATACGTTGGATTTATCCAATGGAAGTTGATGTTCGTAATAATATGGGGTGTTCTGAAGAAATGCAAAAGGTGATATAGAAATGGCAATGATGTATGCGACACCGTGACATTCCAAAAGCCAAAGTGTTTTAAGAAGGTTCGGTCAATTTGGTTTCAAGAGTTTTAGTCAAAGGTCGGGTCATTGTCGCAGCCAGAGAGAGAGAGAGAAGAAACAGTGAGCGTGCACTCTAACCTATATCGGAATGGTTAATCATTTTATCTAATCTGGATGGCTCCCACTGTATCCTCGAATGCTCCTCCAAACCCAAAAGGAGAATTAGTCGGAATCACCCGAGGAGTAATCCTACTCATCAGTGGGAATCGGGATCCAGCTATCATCGCATAATAACTTGATGGAAGCCACTTGTGACGACCCGCAGGGTACGGAACGTGACCGGCACATAAGTTACGAAACGTCTCAAGGCGTCCATAAAATAAGTAAGCCGAAGCCCAGAAATCAAAACCTAATTTTGAAATAGAGTGAAGGAAGAACCAATTTATTTAATGTAGTTGTTCCATTAAATCACATCAAGTCTTTTTAAAAGCAACATCCCTTTTTCCAAAAATTCCGGCAGAATCTCCTTTGTAAAACAATCCCCCAACGGGTACAAAACAGGAATAGAAATGAATAACATGAATATGGAATCCCCAAGCGGGAGCTAGCTCTTCGCCTCAAGGCGGTCACAATCCCACGCAATGTAAAATAACAATGTGCATAAATAAGCATGGAAAGCACAAGTAAAATAACATGTTGACTCAAGTGAGCTCGACCCCAAATAACATAAAATCCACAAGTCTAACAGCCTCGTCTCTAGGTCAATATACAATAATCCAAGTAACCGGTACAACTGAAATAGTAGATGGAGTACTTTAGATACAATAAATATATAAGGTGGTACAAAAAGATAATATAACCCACCTATGAGCAAAAGTCTCGGGTCCAAGCAAAATGGGCAAAAGAAGCTAATGTGTTCGCCGCTACTGTACTGACGGAGAGGACCTGCAGAAAAGCTGTGGCACAACGGGGGTGAGTTGCCAGCTCGTGAGTAATAAATAACATCTACAAAGGCAATCACATGCATGCACACAAGTATCCTAGCATCTCTAAAACAGATATGGCAGGGTATACTAGCAGGTATGTATGCAGCATGAATATACTAGCATGTATGTATGCACCATAAATCAACTGTGATCTCAATATGTATATATAAGAATCAATCTATCTCTTATTTTTGAAACTCTTTTTAAATATCAGCATAATATCCATAAAATCAACAAAATCCGTGTCTAGCAACGACACCTCAAAACTGTCTCAAATCTCATATATCCATGTCATAGTATCTCTGGCCTCAGCCATCCGTCTAACCCATCTCAAATATCAATATCTCATCATCTCGTGGCCCCGGTCGGTATCCTCTGGATATCCGCCGCGCCAAATGAAGTCACCGGTAGGTAATCCATCCCCTGCCAGGCCCAACGCCATCATCTGCGATCCTCTTGCCCTGGGGTACCTTATCGGGCCCACCATATACCCGAGACGGTTCATCCACCTCCTCGAAACGGGTCTCGAAAACCATAGCAAACTCATGGTGGACGACACTTTATATAACTAGAAAACCGCAACTTTTCATATATTAAAAGATAATAAGTTTTTAAATCTTGCGGCTTTCCCCCGAAATCCAGAAATATCATAAAATCTCAAGAAAACATCATGGGTGCATATGTCAATGATAATGGATGCCTATGGTATCAATGTTCCAGTTGAAATGTATGATTAATAACTAAGCATGAACCATGATATAATGATGTATATGCACATGAATAGCAATTCTACGATTTCATTTTAAAGATTTATTGCAATAGCACAGGTCTAAGCATCAATTATTAACATGTTTCAGATTTTAAGTTATCTAGTGTCGTGACATGGCAATTACCAGGGCGTGTGTATACACATGAATAGTTCTCGTGCTGCATATAAAAAAAATCCTGATAATGGTGCATGTGTCCTACAGAATGAGTTCGCACATGTATGACAGTATAGAGCATGAATGTAGCAGATAACATACAAGTGTTCTATTTCTAATTACTGACATTGCTAGGTATCTTTTTAAGTTACTAAATCTATCGGGCGACTTGCGCCATCCAAGCGATGGTCCCCCGTAGATGTTACATCTACTCACATGTAATCCCGCGCTAGGAGTGTCCGACCACCTGCTTGTTGGAGATAGTGCCCTCAGAGACAATTATTGGATCACAGGCACGTGATTGCAATGATTGAGAGAGGACCTATACCGTTAGAACAGTCTTGCTCAAGATGATAGTATGTTATCTGGTTTATCTTTATCATCGTGTACTGCTTTAGGTGACCTTACAAGTCACTATTGCATGCTGACAGAGCCCCTATGATTCTTGCTTGACTGCCAGCAGTATAAGGGCGATCATATACGTGGGAGATGGGGTCTATAAGCACATCCTTAAATGGTCCCTAGTCGTGGGAGTTTTCGAGACAGGGCATCGATACACCAGAGTAGACAAGTGTATACAGTCAAGACCCCGACGAGGGGCGGTGGCCAGTCTCACAAGCCACTGGTGTCAGTTGGTTCACCTAAGATGTATACAGGTTCTCATTGGGTTATGAGTACACCGGACAGGACTCGCCGGGAACATGCTAGTTGGTCTTATACCTGACGTCAGATAGCAGTTCCCTGGTGACATGTGTACAGGTTAGTTCATCGACCTGAAATCGTCATTTGTCTCATGTGAGTTCCCACTGTACTTTGATCACTACCCTACCACGCTCAAATGAGTCGTGCAAACAGGTTTTAGTTGGGTACTGTCCCGAGCCACATGGAGGCAGTGAGCGGATCTTCAGGGGTTCGTCTCTCCCGGTATTGGGGGTGAGGTCGCGCTGTGTCTAGGAGTGCCATTACACGAAGTCCTTAGCCAAGGCAGGAGATTTACTGGTAGGTATTCCAGTAGTATCTCAGGGTGTTCTGGGCAACACGCCGACACGACTTGTACCACTTTTGGGGGGGTCTGACTTTTACCAACCCCCTAGGCCCGCCATGCGATGCTCATAGACGAACGGACCGGACTATACGAATATTATCACTGACAGGCTCAGTAGGGTGTCAGGATGAGTTCGCTCATCGACGTCCCTTTTGGTCAATACCGGGTAGCCCGTTACGTATGGCTCATACCTCTGACGTGCTAGTGGTTAAATCCACAACCAAATTATTGACGAGTCTTTAGAGTCCCCCACAGACCGTTTCTCAAGTTTCGGGCGAAACGCTGTACAGGCCGTATGGAGATATGGCAGGGTTCGATCAGATACGTGCAGTATTGCACGGATCATGATCGGACGGATAATACTAGCGGGCTCTGGTTTTAGCCGGATCCTAGTATTGTACAGTGTAGATTTTGTCTCTTTGCATTTGTATTCAGTCGGAATACAAATGCGGGTATGTATATACAGTCGCGGGGTTTTCCTGTAATTTATTACGGGATCAGTTTTCTGAAGTTGCCAGTTTGCATTCCGTTTTGGCCAGTTTTCCTTTGTTCCTTCACGGCCGAAATTTTGTGATGAGAGGGGATAATTTGCATATTTGCAAATTTGCAATTGTGGAAGGGGGTTTCTTGTAATTGGAGAGATTATGATGCTTCTAGCATCTTTGATTCCTTTCTTGTTCTCATGATGGCTAGCATTAATGGTGATGGATTATGAAAGGATTGGATAAGAAATTGATGTGATCTTTTTTCCTCTCTATCACACAATTTCTTCTCTTGCTTTATTCCATTGTTTTTTCCCTCTCTCCTCATTCTTGAGCTTGGCCGGCCACTTTGGTGGAGGGGGTATTATTTTGGTGTGGGAATTTTTCTTCATCTCATATTCTTCCTTGCTTGCTACAAAAAATTCCTAACACATCTCCAAAGTTTATTTCTCCACCACATCTATTATGGCAACTTCAAACCCCAAGAGACAAATCATCCTACACTTCATCTACAGCATCCTTGGGCATATCGGCTCGCCAACTTCGTGCCCGAGTTGCCTCGGTCCAGAGGTGGGAGCCCGTAAAAGAACCCGGCGATGCGGTGCCCGTTCCGACGAGGAGATGAAGACCGGGGATTCCGCGAGGAGATCGGAGTGGAGGCCGAAGACCGAAGGACACGGATCGCTTGGTATAGCTTCCTACCCATTCTCTAATTTGCTAGGTTTAGGTTAATGGCCCGATCCGGGTTTTATAGTGCACAGTAGTGCCGGTTTACAAGTTTCGAAAAAGTTTCGTTTCCGCATTTTGTCCTCGGAATGACGGCGGGGGCGCTGCCGTGCACTTACACTCATATCAGAGCCACGCCATTAACCTAGTCTAGCTTGCTCTAACGTGTTTAGAATTTCGATCGAACGGATTTTCCAAAAACCGTATTTTCAAGTCCAATTTCTGTCGAATTTTTCCTGTGCTCTAAAATTTATTTGGTATATTGTAAAATTACGAGCAGGGTTTTTTAAGCAGTCTGTGAAAATTTGGTCACGTGACGTCACTGTTCCACCGCGGAATCGCGGCCAAACGCACACATTGGCCGCGGTTCCGCCGCCACTTTGACTGTTCATTACATCAAATTTTTACAGTGGGCTTCTGAGTTGAATATGGGGTTTTTGGAATATTCTTTTTGGGCCCAGATTTTCTTTGAGTGCTACAGTTGTGCTTGGGGCCCACTTCGGTAAATTTAGTCGATCGAAAATTTTAAACATGTTAGTTCACAGTATTTACATTATATCTACGACCGTGAATGTCATTTGATCGGTAAATCCTGTCTAACTGCTATAGCTCTTTTAGACGAATTTGCGAACGTGACATTCATGTTGATGTTATGTGTTATGCTGTGATGTTGCAGATTGGTCGTGGGGGATAGCCTGGATGCAATGGTAGTACAATTTGGTTTATTATGTACATTTGATATTGCGGGGAGAGCGTCCGACATGTAGACTGCCGTTACTGCCTGTTTGTATATTATTCTTTTGGGGCACGACGGGGCTGAGGTCGATGTACCCGTTGTATGTATATTTTACTTTCTGTACTAGGATTACCCCGCAGAGGGTGCACGGATAGCCGGGTTCTAGAGGGCAACGGGCCCGCATCTCATGGCTTTGAGATGGAGGGGGCTTTACTCTAGAATTGGTGGGCTATTCGCCGCACTCGTAGGGGTATAGGTTGACCCAGGAGGGGTGCCCAAGTTACCGGATTCCGTGAAGTGCTGGGTGGTCCATTCACGTTGTTGAAGGGGGCTGCCTCGTTTTAGGTTTTGGCAGGTAACTTCCCGCGCCCGTAGGGGTCTAGGATTTCATTGCACAGGCTATCCACACGACTAGGGGAACGTCGGGTTTCAGTAGCGGCTCTATGAAACCCGGGGATCCCAGATATCTGTATTGGTCTGTGATGCTTATTACATTTCTGTGATGTTGCATTTTTATCACGCCTTGAGCGAATATTATATATTGATATATATACTAGTAGATGTTGTATATGTTTTGCATCCGCGCTAGTCTAGTCCCTGCTCTGTCGTTAGTTAAGTAACCTAACGGGTGATGACGGGACCCGGTAGCGAATGTGGATGGCATATACGTACATCTTTATTTTCGTTCTTTTGTGGTGTGATCAATTGATGGGACTGCGTTGATTTGGATCAATGCAAGCTAAACAAACCTATTCTGATGTTGTTGGAACATTTTTTTCAAAAACCTGTTATTGCAAGGGCGTTCTCTTTTGTCTTGCACAGTGGTATTCGGTTATGAATATCCAGCACCTCAGTCGACGAGGCAAGGGCCGAGATCCCTTCACCGGGAGTGACCCCTTGGACAGAAGTTTGCGTCAGGGCAATAACTTCACTATAGTCGATTACTTTTGCTTTGCATCGTGGTATTCAGTTGGAATATCCTGCACCTCATTCTACGGGGAAAGAGCCGAGATCCCTTTACCGGGAGTGACCTCTTTAGCAAAGGTTTTCGCTACTATATTTTTATAAAAGCTATCCAGTTCCTTCAACGATATCAAGTTCATTACGATAAAGGTTTTTCGCCAGAAACCATTCGTAGCCCTCCGTCATTTCAGACGGGTAGCACGTAGTATTCATGCTATGTTTGTTGACCTTCGTCAAGGCATAGTGTATGGTTGCTGCTTGTTACCTTTCTGCTGCATAGATAGATGCGTTGGTTTGGGACAGTCGTATAGCCTTGTTGACCTTCGTCAAGGACTTGTACGGGTGGGTTCAAATTAACCTGGACAATGACGGGTAGAACTTGACATGTGACTTATGATTTGTTGACCTTTGTCAAGGTCATAAAAGCATGGGGCAAAAATCACATCGGGAGTTTCTAAAGAAACTGAAACTTGCCAGATATGCGCATACCTTCTGGAGTGTGATAACGTGAGCGGATTCCGTCACGTTATCATATGATGATAGTTGGATCCCAATTCCCACTGATGAGTTGGTTTACTCCTCGGGTGATCCCGACTAATTCTTCTTTCAGGTTTGGGGAAGAATTTGACGTTAAAGTGGGAGGTTTCCTGATTAGATAAAGTGATAACCATTCTGATCTAGGTTAGAGTGCACGCTGAGTGTTTCTTTTCTCTCTCTCTTTGGCAGCAACCATGACCCGACCCTAGACTATGACTCAGTAACCAAGTTGACCGAACCTTCTTAAACACTGGCTTTTGGATTATCAGAATTGCAAACCTCATTGCCACTCCTAATTTTACCCTTTTCTCCAGGACACCCCGTATTACTATGAACGTCCACTTCCATTGGATAAAACCATCGTATGGTTATATACGAACTCGAAGGAATTTATTCGAGGATGGTTTCTGGTTCTGGAGAAAACGAATAAGACTATTCAGTTGTCTTTTCCTTTTACCTTCTTTCAGGTTGCGAGTACTCCTTGGATTAGGGGATAGTACACCCGTTACGCCTATTGGATAGTCTTCTTCCAAACCTTAGGCTGGTGCCGAACGGTAGGGAATGAAGAAAACCAATTAGCCTAAACGGTGTACATAATTTATTAAGTAAAGACAAATAAAGGGATTAGTAAGAAGGCAAAGTAAATTGCGACTGCTATTCACGACCAAACCAAGTATTTCTTCGCCAGTCCTAAATCACCTTTGTATTTCTCCAGGACACTCCGTATCACTACGAAGATCCACAGTTTATTGGATACTCCATCTTATGGTTATATACGAACTCGAAAGGAACTTGTTCCAGTTCGGGGATGGATTCTGGTTCAGGAGAAATAGGAATAAGGTTTATTCGGTTGTATTTTATCTTCACCTTCTCTCACATTGAGAGTGCTCCTAGGATTAGGACAGTACACCCATTATGATTATTGGATAGTCTTCTTCCAAACCATAGGCTGGTGCCGAACGGTAGGGAAGGAAGAAAACCATTTGGCCTAAAGGGGTGTGCAGAAGGTAATGACTAAAGTCATATAAAGGGATTTGGAGAAATGGCAAAGAAATTGTAAGTGCACGGCGGCGCCCCGGCCGTCAATCCGACGCCGGAATGCGGAAACGGTGAATAACTTAAATTTTGCGGACTTAGCAAACCGGCACCACCGCGCACTATAACCGGGATCGAACCACTAACTAGTCTAAGCTACTAACAAGATAGGAAAGAGATATACCGACGATCCAAGTCCTCCGGTCTTCTCGTCATCGTCCCGATCTCCTGCGGAAAAGTCCCGTCTCCTCCTCGTCGCCGGAAGTGCACCACATCGCCTTCTTCTTTTACGGGCTCCCACCTCAATGCCGAGGCAACTCGGGCACGAAGCCGGCTACTCGACGTGCCCAAGGTTCGTTGTAGAATATGTAGTGAGCTTGTGTCTCTTTTTGGGATTGTGGAGTTGCCTTTTGTGGAGGAAGAAGAACTTTGAGAGAGGTGAGGAAAAATGAATCATGCAAAGAATGAGAATGACATTTTTCTCACAACCAAAAGAAAAACCCCCACTCCCTCACAAGTGGCCGGCCATCCTCTCTTGGTGGTAGGTGGGAATGGAGTGAAGTCCAATGAAAGACAAAGGAGTGGGTGAGCTATCATGCAAGGAAGAATAATGAGTGATGATCAAAACAATATCATCACAAACAAAAGCAAACACTCCAAAGCAACCATGATGACTCCAAATAAAGTCAAGCCATGATGGAGAAGTCAAGTCAAAGGATGGTGCTAGTATCATGACATGATAATAATGCAAAGACCCCCTCCACAATTGCTTATTTGCAACAATGCAAATAAGCCCTCCTCCACCAATCTTCGGCCAATGAACGGAACAATGGAAATTGGCCGAAACGGAAAGCAAACTGGCAACTCCAGAAAACTGGTCCCGTAATAAATTACAGGAAAACCCCGATACTGTGCATACACACCCGCATCTGTATTTCGACCGAAATACAAATGCAATGAGACAAAGTCTACACTGTACTATACTAGGATCCGGCTTAAACCAAAGCCGGCTAGTAATATCTGTTCGATCCTGATCCGTGCAATACCGCACGTATCTGATCGAACCCTGCCATATAACCATACGGCCTATAGTACAAACTGTCTGATCCTGATCCGTGCAATACCGCACGTATCTGATCGGACCTTGCCATATCTCCATACGGCCTCTACAACCTTTCGCCCGAAAGCTGAGTAACTGAAAGTGTGGTGGACTCTAAAGACTCGTCAATACTATGGCTGTGGATTTAACCACTAGCACGTCAGAGGGATATGCCAATACGTGACGGGCCACCAGCTATTGACCAAAAGGGACGTCGATGAGGAAGCTCACCCCGACACCCAACTGAGCCTGTCAGTGACAATATCCGTGCAGTCCGGTCCGTTCGTCTATGAGCATCGCATGGCGGGCCTAGGGGGTTGGTAAAAGTCAGACCCCCAAAAGCGGTACAAGTCGTGTCGGAGTGTAGCCCAGAACACCCTGAGATACTACTGGAATACCTACCAGTAAATCTCCTTGCCTCGGCCGAGGGCTTCGTGTAATGGCTCTCCTAGACACAGCACGACCTCACCCCCAATACTGGGAGAGACGAACCCCTGAAGATACGCTCACTGCCTCTATGTGGCTCGGGACTGCACCCAACTAAAACCTGTTTGCACGACTCCTTTGAGCCGTGGTAGGGTAGTAATCAAAGTACAGTGGGAACTCACACGAGACAAATGACGATCCCCAGGTCGATGAACTAACCTGCACACATGTCACCAGGGAACTGCCATCTGACGTCTGGTATATGACCAACTAGCATGTTCCCGGCGAGTCCTGTCCGGTGTACTCATAACCCAATGAGCACCTGTATACATCTTAGGTGATCCAACTGACACCAGTGGCTTGTGAGACCGGCCACCGCCCCTCATCGGGGTCTCGACTGTATACACTAGTCTACTAATGGAGTATCGATGCCCAGTCTCGAAACTCCCACGACTAGGGACCTTTTAAGGATATGCTTGTAGACCCCCAGCTCCCACTTATATGATCGCCCTCATACTGCTGGTGGTCAAACAAGAATCCTAGGGGCTCTATCAACGTGTAATAGCGACGTGTCATGTCACCTAAAACAGTACACGATGATAAAGGTAAACCAGATAGCATACTATCATCTCGAGTAAGACTGTCCTACCGGGATAGGTCCTCCCTCAATCATTACAATCACGTACCTGTGACCTAATAATTGACTCTGAGGGTACTATCTCCAACAATCTCCCACTTGCACTCAAGGCTAATTATTGCGATGTCGCATACTCACAGCCCGTGTGATACCGAACACCCAACTCCTCTACTAGTCAGTCTCACAAAGCTCGTTTGCGAAACTATTGCGTTCGAGGAATAACCTCAGTGAGTGGATCCGCTTTGATGTTTCTTTCTATGTCTCTCTATATCTCAAGTTCGCGGAGAAGCCCATCTCCCGAAATGAGCAATACCTGTCTTAGAATGTGTCTGGATGTCTGATGGGACATAGTTCATAAATGAACACCAAATCCAAACTTCTTAGACTGTATCGTCAACTGAACTTAATCAGTATCCTGCGCCATGCCTCCCTCAGTATTGCCTTGGACCACCTGTCCAAAATACTGCCCCTCATCAGAAGGAAAAACTATAACTCTGACAACCTCCTTGTCGTCCATGTCACCATGGAAGCCTGGAATGATAACTGTCTCCTGCATGAGGCTGTCGTTATCATTTCCCTAGAACATTCACTTATGTTCTAAAACTGCTTCCAACCGTTTCTCCACGATTGGATTAATATCAACTTATTGCATCTAGTGCAAGAACAATATCTGGTGTGGTACTTGACATCTCATGATTGACTCAATTGCCTGAGCAAGTGATCTGCCAATCATGCACATCCCTCTCCCCTTTAGTCTGTAAGACACCTTTAGAGAGGGTGACTCCATTACCTGCAGGTACACTACCGTGCCAGGAGTCGTCCATTCTAAATACCCTTAGAATGCTGTCAAAGTACCCTGATTGGGAAACCACCCAAACCTAGATCTAAAGCCATAGATCTAGTAACCAATATGTCTGATAAAAAATCCATTTCCTTTGTGGAGAAACCACTGTGTGACGACCAAAGTATAACCGATTGTAGTATAGGAGTTTCCTTTCCTACTCTGTGTATGTCATCCAAATACCAGGATATCACACCCTACTACCTTCTCAACAGATCCATCCCCTATTCTGATGAAGTCAAACCTATGACTGTCACGTCAGAAATAGATGATCTATCTCCGCTACTGGTGCTTCAGTCTATAAATAGACATAAGCTACCTGTCCACCAATGCTTCCGCTGCTCCCACTGACTACGACAACCCTCTGGCAGAGTCATATACACGTACACTTCTAAAGCTAGTTTAGAACGACGCTATACTCATCCTCCCACCGGGTCTCGGAATCTGGAACAACAGCAATGGCAAGTGTGGGTAAACAAGAACTTCCCTGTCACCGTCCTTGAGGCTACCGGAGTACCTCTCGGGTGCCTGAAGTTACCCACCATATCTGCGGAGTGGCCAATGGAATGTCAATCCAGATTGAATCTTTAGGTTCCTTGTCAAATCTTCAGTAATCGTTTGTGGTTCTGGAATCACTTCCAGTTCTACCATACTCCCACTACTGTTTTCTGAAAAAAAATCCATTTTTAATAAAACTGTGGCGAGTCTAGAACAATATCGCTATTGTTCATCCAGATGGTAGAAAGTCAACCCTCGTCATAGCCTGGGTCAACCCACAAACAGCCATTACAGAAACGTGCCTTGAGTTGTCCAGTGTCTGGTTTTAATCATAAACCGGACAACTCCCCGTACCTTAAACATCGTTAAGATATGAACTGTTCTATATCCAATATAGAACCAGAGGCACTGATTTAATTGAACCAGATTCAAATCATGCAGCTGTCTCCAGTGCATGTCAACTAAATGGAAAGAGGCCGATCAGCGTTACTCAACTTAGGAATGCTTCCAATTATGAGTAACCTGAAAGAGAAGCAATTTCTCTTAATCACTACTATCAACTGAATACCATATACAAGTATCTACATCTTCGATCACTTTGAAGAATCCCGATACTTGCTACACCTGGTTCTCTACTCTATTCAAATACCTATAACTTCTCAAAATTCGGACCTGTGTTTCCACGAAACACCTGTCTAAAAACTAGAGAAGTCATAAGTAAACCGAATATAGTACGAGGACCTACCCCTCTGTCCTGATGGACCCTGGACAACATACATTACTCTGTATAAGTCCCTTGAGTCTGATAACTTATTCATTGTGTGTCGTAGGTTGAAAACTGTACTTATGGTTAAGAAGAATTACACCGCTGTTTAATGCTCCTTACCTAACCATCCACTGATATAGGTAAATGTCGTAGACATAATTTCATAAAGGTATATCTCACTCTATGAAAATAGACGTACAGATATATCAATTTGAAATTGGTGCATAACAGCGGATATTCAAAACCAAATATTTGCCGACCGGCAAACTACCCAGGTGACTTCCTCAAATATCACCGATTACAACGAATCCCGATATAATGAGGATGATCACCCAATTCCCAATAACCTACTCCCACTCATCATCTGTAAAACCATACAGATGTGAGAATCATACCTGGTAAATACATACCCTGGAGCAAGTGTCTAATCGGGAAATCAGTTTTCCTTTAACAGTACACAGTGAGACTGAAACATCGAAATGTTTCGATGGGGTATCCTGGTATTCCTAGTAATGCCTCTTCTAGATTCACGACTGTAACCGTATAATTCTTTGCCACCTCTCCAAATCCCTTCATATGTCTTTAGTCATTACCTTCTGCACACCCCTTTAGGCCAAATGGTTTTCTTCCTTCCCTACCGTTCGGCACCAGCCTATGGTTTGGAAGAAGACTATCCAATAACCATAATGGGTGTACTGTCCTAATCCTAGGAACACTCGCAATACGAGAGAAGGTGAGGATAAAAGACACCTGAATAAATCTTATTCATATTTCTCCTGAACCAGAATCCATCCCCGAACTGGAACAAGTTCCTTTCGAGTTCGTATATAACCATACGATGGAGTATCCAAATAAACTGTGGATCTTCGTAGTGATACGGAGTGTCCTGGAGAAATACAAAGGTGATTTAGGATTGGCGAAGGAATACTTGGTTTGGTCGTGAATATCTGTTGCAATTTACTTTGCCCTCTCACTAATCCCTTGCTTTGTCTTAACTTAATACCTTCTGTACACCATCGTTAGGCTAATTGGTTTTCTTCATTCCCTACCGGTCGGCACCTGCCTATGGTTTGGAAGAAGACTATCCAATTTGCTTAATAGGTGTACTATCTCCTAAACCAAGGAGTACTCGCAACCTGAGAGAAGGTAAAAGGAAAAGACAACTGAATAGTCCTATTCGTTTCCTCCAGAACCTGAAACCATCCTCGAATAAATTCCTTCGAGTTCGTATCTAACCATACGATGGTTTTGTCCAATGGAAGTGGACGTTCGTAGTAATACGGGGTGCCCTGGAGAAAAAGGGTAAAAGTAGGAGTGGCAATGAGGTTTGCAACTCTGACAATCTAAAAGCCAGTGTTTAAGAAGGTTCGGTTAACTTGGTCACTGAGTCATAGTCTTAGGGTCGGGTCAATGGTCGCTGCCGAAGAGAGAGAGAAAAGAAACACTCAGCGTGCACTCTATCCTAGATCAGAATGGTTACCAATTTATCTAATCTGGAAACCTCCCACTGTACCTCAAATTCTCCTCCAAACCTGAAAGAAGAATTAGTCGGGGTCACCCGAGGAGTAAACTAACTCATCAGTGGGAATCGGGATCCAACTCTCATCGCATGACAACGTGACGGAATCCGCTCACGGTATCACACTCCAGAAGGTATGCGCATATCTGGCAAGTTTCAGTTCTTTTGAAACTCCCGATGTGATTTCTGCCCCATGCTCTTATGACCTTGACTTTGGCCAACAAATCATAAGTCACATGTCAAGTTCTACCCGTCATTCTCCAGGTTGATTCGAATCCACCCGCACAAGCCCTTGACTTTGGCCAACAAGGCTATACGACTGTTCCAAACCAACGCATCTATCTATGCTGCATATGAATAACCAACAGCTACCAAACACTGTGCCTTGACTTTGGCCAACAAACACAGCTTGAATACTATTGACTACCCATATGAAACGACGGAGGGCTACGAATGGTTTCTGGCGAAAACCTTTAACGTAAAGAACTTGATATCGTTGAAGGAACTGATAGCTTTTAAAAATATAGTGACGAAAACCTTCGCTAAAGAGGTCACTCCCGGTGAAGGGATCTCGGCTCTTTCCCCGTAGAATGGGGTGCAGGATATTCTAACTGAATACCACGGTGCAAAGCAAAAATAATCGGCTATAGTGAAGTCATTGCACTGACGCAAACTTTTTGTCCAAGGGGTCACTCCCGGTGAAGGGATCTTGGCCCTTGCCTCGTCGATTGAGGAGCAGGATATTCCAAATGAATACCACGATGCTAAACAAAAGTGAACGTCCTTGCAATAACAGCTTTTTGAAAAAGTGTTCCAACAACATCAGATTAGGTTTGTTTTTAACTTGCATTGATCAGAATCAACGCAGTCCCATCAATTGATCACACCACAAAGAACGAAAATATACTGATGTACGTATATGCCATCCGCATTCGCCACTGGGTCCCGTCATTACCCGTTAGGTTAGCTAACTAACGACAGAGCGGGGACTGGACTAGCGCGGATGCAAAACATATACAACATCTACTAATATATATACCAATATATTATATTTCGCTCAAGGCGTGAAAGAAATGCAACATCACAGAAAATGTACAGCATCACAGAAACAATACAGATATCTGGGATCCCCGGGTTTCACAGAGCCACTACTGAAACCCGACGTTCCCCTGGTCGTGTGGATAGCCTGTGCAATGTAATCCTAGACCCCTACGGGCGCGGCAAGTCACCCGCCAAAACCTGAAGCGAGGCAGCCCCCTTCAGCACCGTGAATGGACCACCCAGCACTTCACGGAATCCGGTAACTTGGGCACCCCTCCTGGGTCAACCTGTACCCCCTACGAGTGCGGCGAATAGTCCGCCAATCCCAGAGTGAAGCCCCCTCCGTCTCAATGCCATGAGATGCGGGCTTGTTGCCCTCTAGAACCCGGCTATCCGTGCACCCCTCCGCGGGGTAATCCTAGTACAGAAAGTAAAATATACATACACCGGGTACATCGACCGCAACCTGGCCGTGCCCCAAAATAATAATACAAACAGGCAGTGACGGCAGTCCACATGTCGGACGCTCGCCCCGCAATATCAAATGTACATAATACAACAGCACACTGTACTAGCATTGCATCCAGGCTATCCCCTACGACCGATCCGCAACATCACAGCAAAAACAAAACATCAACGTGAAAGTCACGTTCGCAAATCCGTCTAACCCGGCTATAGCAGTTAGACCGGATTTACCGATCGAGTGACATTCACGGTCGCAGATATAATGTAAATACTGTGAAAAATGTGTTTAAAATTTTCCGATTGACCAAAAATTAACAAGTGGGCCCCAAACAAAAACTGTAGCAATCACAGAAAACCTGGGCCCAATTTTAATATCCCAAAACCCCTAATTATAGCCCATAAGCCCACTGCAAAAACATTTCCACACGAACAGATAAACTTGCGGCGGAAGAGCGGCCATAAGTGGGTTTTGGCCGCCCTTCCGCGGTCGAAAAGTGGAATCGTGTTACCAAATTTTTTCAGTGTTCTTACGGCTCCCTGCACATCATTCTGAGACCAACAGAAAAATTTTCGAGACCAAAAATTTTCAACAGAAACTGATGCGAAGGTAATACGGGTTTTGGAACTTTTTTGATCAATCGGAAATGCAAACACATTACACAAAGCTAGACTAAGTTAATGGCGAGGCTCTGATACCACTGTAAGTGCACGGCGGCGCCCCGGCCGTCAATCCAACGCCGGAATGCGGAAACGGTGAATAACTTAAATTTTGCGGACTTAGCAAACCGGCACCACCGCGCACTATAACCGGGATCGAACCACTAACTAGTCTAAGCTACTAACAAGATAGGAAAGAGATATACCGACGATCCAAGTCCTCCGGTCTTCTCGTCATCGTCCCGATCTCCTGCGGAAAAGTCCCGTCTCCTCCTCGTCGCCGGAAGTGCACCACATCGCCTTCTTCTTTTACGGGCTCCCACCTCAATGCCGAGGCAACTCGGGCACGAAGCCGGCTACTCGACGTGCCCAAGGTTCGTTGTAGAATATGTAGTGAGCTTGTGTCTCTTTTTGGGATTGTGGAGTTGCCTTTTGTGGAGGAAGAAGAACTTTGAGAGAGGTGAGGAAAAATGAATCATGCAAAGAATGAGAATGACATTTTTCTCACAACCAAAAGAAAAACCCCCACTCCCTCACAAGTGGCCGGCCATCCTCTCTTGGTGGTAGGTGGGAATGGAGTGAAGTCCAATGAAAGACAAAGGAGTGGGTGAGCTATCATGCAAGGAAGAATAATGAGTGATGATCAAAACAATATCATCACAAACAAAAGCAAACACTCCAAAGCAACCATGATGACTCCAAATAAAGTCAAGCCATGATGGAGAAGTCAAGTCAAAGGATGGTGCTAGTATCATGACATGATAATAATGCAAAGACCCCCTCCACAATTGCTTATTTGCAACAATGCAAATAAGCCCTCCTCCACCAATCTTCGGCCAATGAACGGAACAATGGAAATTGGCCGAAACGGAAAGCAAACTGGCAACTCCAGAAAACTGGTCCCGTAATAAATTACAGGAAAACCCCGATACTGTGCATACACACCCGCATCTGTATTTCGACCGAAATACAAATGCAATGAGACAAAGTCTACACTGTACTATACTAGGATCCGGCTTAAACCAAAGCCGGCTAGTAATATCTGTTCGATCCTGATCCGTGCAATACCGCATGTATCTGATCGAACCCTTCCATATAACCATACGGCCTATAGTACAAACTGTCTGATCCTGATCCGTGCAATACCGCACGTATCTGATCGGACCTTGCCATATCTCCATACGGCCTCTACAACCTTTCGTCCGAAAGCTGAGTAACTGAAAGTGTGGTGGACTCTAAAGACTCGTCAATACTATGGCTGTGGATTTAACCACTAGCACGTCAGAGGTATATGCCAATACGTGACGGGCCACCAGCTATTGACCAAAAGGGACGTCGATGAGGAAGCTCACCCCGACACCCAACTGAGCCTGTCAGTGACAATATCCGTGCAGTCCGGTCCGTTCGTCTATGAGCATCGCATGGCGGGCCTAGGGGGTTGGTAAAAGTCAGACCCCCAAAAGCGGTACAAGTCGTGTCGGAGTGTAGCCCAGAACACCCTGAGATACTACTGGAATACCTACCAGTAAATCTCCTTGCCTCGGCCGAGGGCTTCGTGTAATGGCTCTCCTAGACACAGCACGACCTCACCCCCAATACCGGGAGAGACGAACCCCTGAAGATACGCTCACTGCCTCCATGTGGCTCGGGACTGCACCCAACTAAAACCTGTTTGCACGACTCCTTTGAGCCGTGGTAGGGTAGTAATCAAAGTACAGTGGGAACTCACACGAGACAAATGACGATCCCTGGGTCGATGAACTAACCTGCACACATGTCACCAGGGAACTGCCATCTGACGTCTGGTATATGACCAACTAGCATGTTCCCGGCGAGTCCTGTCCGGTGTACTCATAACCCAATGAGCACCTGTATACATCTTAGGTGATCCAACTGACACCAGTGGCTTGTGAGACCGGCCACCGCCCCTCGTCGGGGTCTCGACTGTATACACTAGTCTACTAATGGAGTATCGATGCCCAGTCTCGAAACTCCCACGACTAGGGACCTTTTAAGGATATGCTTGTAGACCCCCAGCTCCCACTTATATGATCGCCCTCATACTGCTGGTGGTCAAGCAAGAATCCTAGGGGCTCTATCAACGTGTAATAGCGACGTGTCATGTCACCTAAAACAGTACACGATGATAAAGGTAAACCAGATAGCATACTATCATCTCGAGTAAGACTGTCCTACCGGGATAGGTCCTCCCTCAATCATTACAATCACGTACCTGTGACCTAATAATTGACTCTGAGGGCACTATCTCCAACAGAAATATACGGTTACAGTTGTGAATCTGGATAATGGAAGAGGCATTACTAGGAATACCCGAATACCCCATCGAAACATTTCAATGTTTCAGTTTCACTGTGTACTGTTAAACTGATTTTCTAATTAGACACTTGCTCCAAGGTATGTATTTACCAGGTATGATTCTCACATCTGTATGGTTTTACAGATGATGAGTGGGAGTAAGTTATTGGGAATTAGGTGATCATCTTCATTATATCGGAATTCGTTGTAATTGGTGATATTTGAGAAAGTCACCTGGGTTGTTTGCCGGACGGCAAATATTTGGTTTTGAATATCCCCTGTTATGCACCAATTTCAAATTGATATATCTGTACGTCTATTTTTATAGAGTGAGATATACCTTTTTGAAATTATGTCTCTGACATTTACCTATATCAGTGGATGGTTAGATAAGGAGCATTGAACAGCGGTGTAATTCTTCTTAACCATAAGTACAGTTTTCAACCTACGACACACAGGGAATGAGTTATTAAACTCAAGGGACTTATACAGAGTATTTTATGTTGTCCAGTGTCCATGGGGACAGAGGGGTTGGTACTCGCACTATATTCTGTTTACTTGTGACTTCTCTGGTTCTTAGACATGTGTTTCGTAGAGACACAAGGTCTAAGTTTTTGAGAAGTTATAGGTATATGAATAAAGTAGAGAACCAGGCGTTGCAAGTATCAGGATTCTTCAAAGTGATCGAAGATGTGGATACTTGTGTATGGTATTCAGTTGATAGTAATGATTAAGAGAACTTGCTTCTCTTTCAGGTTACTCATAATTGGATGCATTCCTAAGTTGAGTAAGGCTGATTGGCCTCTCTCCATTTAGTTGACATGCACTGAAGACAGCTGCATGATTTGAATCTGGTTCAATTAAATCAGTGCCTCTGTTTCTGTATTGGATATAGAAAAGTTCGTATCTTGACGATGTTAAAGTATGGGGAGTTGTCCGGCTTATGCTTAAAACCAGACTCTGGATAACTCAAGGCACGTTTCTGTAAAGGCTGTTTGTGGGTTGACCCGGGCTATGACGAGGGTTGACTTTCTACCATCTGGAAGATCAATAGTGATATTGTTCTTGACTCGCCACAGTTTTAACAAAATGGATTTTTTCATAAAACAGTAGTGGGAGTATGGTAGAACTGGAATTGATTCCAGAACCGCAAACGATTACTAAAAATTTGATAAGAACCTAAAGATTCAATCTGATTTGACATTCAATTGGCCACTCCGCAGACATGATGGGTAACCTCAGGCACTCGAGAGGTACTTCGGTATGCTCAAGGACGGTGACAGGGAGGTTCTTGTTTACCCAGACTTGCCATTGCTGTTGTTCCAGGCTGTGAGACCCGGCAGGAGGATGAATATAGCGTCGTTCTAAACTAGCTTTAGAAGTGTACGTCTATATGACTCTGCCAGAGGGTTGTCATAGTCAGTGGGAGCAGCGGAAGCATAGTGGACAAGTGGCTTATGTCTATTTATAGACTTAAGAAGATATAGCGGAGATAGATCATCTATTTCTGATGTGACAGTCAAAGGTTTGACTTCGTCAGAATAGGGGATGGATCTGTTAAGAAGGTAGTAGGGTGTGATGTCCTGGTATTTGGATGACAGACACAGAGTATGAAGTGATGTTCTTATACTTCGATCGGTAATACTTTGGTTGTCACACAGTTGTTTCTCCAGATAGGATATTAATCCAGTCCTGGAGAAACTTTCGGAAACAGTTTTAGAACATAAGTGGATGTTCTAGGGATATGATAACGTCAGCCTCATTCAGGTGACGGTTATCGTTCAAGGCTTCCAAGGTGACCTGGATGACAGAGTGACTGTCAGAGTTATAGTTTTCCCTCTGACGAGGGGCAGTATTTTGGACAGGTGGTCCAGGTGGATACTGAGGGAGGCATGGCGCAGGATACTGATTAAGTGCAGTTGACGATACAGTCTAAGAAGTTTGGATTTGGAGTTCATTTATGAGCTAGGTCCCATCAGATATCCAGACATATTCTAAGACATGTATTGCTCATTTCGGGAGATGGCTTTCTCCACGAACTTGAGATAAAGAGAGACATAGAAAGAAACATTAGAGCGGATCTACTCACTGAGGCTATTCCTAGAACGCATTAGTTTCACAAGTGGGTTTTATGAGACTGATTAGTAGAGGAGTTGGGTGTTCGGTATCATATGGGCTGTGAGTATGCGACATCGCAATAATTAGCCATGAGTGCAAGTGGGAGATTGTTGGAGATAGTGCCCTCAGAGTCAATTATTGGATCACAAGCACATGATTGCAATGATTGAGAGAGGACCTATACCGTTAGAACAGTCTTGCTCAAGATGATAGTATGCTATCTGGTTTATCTTTATCATCGTGTACTGCTTTGGGTGACCATACAAGTCACTATTGCATGTTGATAGAGCCCCTAGGATTCTTACTTGACTGCCAGTAGTATGAGGGCGATCATATACCTGGGAGCTGGGGTCTATAAGCACATCCTTAAAAGGTCCCTAGTCATAGGAGTTTTCGAGACAGGGCATCGATACTCCAGAGTAGACTAGTGTATACAGTCGAGACCCCGACGAGGGGCGGTGGCCGGTCTCACAAGCCACTGGTGTCAGTTGGTTCACCTAAGATGTATACAGGTGCTCATTGGGTTATGAGTACAGCGGACAGGACTCGCCGAGAACATGCTAGTTGGTCTTATACCTGACGTCAGATAGTAGTTCCCTGGTGACATGTGTACAGGTTAGTTCATCGACCTTAAATCGTCATTTGTTTCGAGTGAGTTCCCACTGTACTTTGATTACTATCCTACCACGCTCAAAGGAGTCGTGCAAACAGGTTTTAATTGGGTACAGTCCCGAGCCATATGGAGGCAGTGAGCGGATCTTCAGGGGTTTGTCTCTCCCGGTAATGGGGGTGACGTCGCGCTGTGTGTAGAAGAGCCATTACACGAAGTCCTTGGCCAAGGAAGGAGATTTACTGGTAGGTATTCCAGAAGTATCTCAGGGTGTACTGGGCTACACTCTGACACAACTTGTACCGCTTTTGGGGGTCTGACTTTTACCAACCCCCTAGGCCCGCCATGCGATGCTCATAGACGAACGGACCAGACTGTACGGATATTGTCACTGACAGGCTCAGTAGGGTGTCAGGATGAGTTCGCTCATCGACGTCCCTTTTGGTCAATACCTGGTAGCCCGTTACGTATGGATAATACCTCTGACGTGCTAGTGGTTAAATCCACAACCAAAGTATTGACGAGTCTTTAGAGTCCCCCGCAGACCGTTTCTCAAGTTTCGGGCGAAACGCTGTAGAGGCCGCATGGAGATATGGCAGGGTTCGATCAGATACGTGCGGTATTGCACGGATCATGATCGGACGGATAATACTAGCGGGCTTTGGTTTAAGCCGGATCCTAGTATTGTGCAGTGTAGATTTTGTCTCTTTGCATTTGTATTCAGTCGGAATACAAATGCGGGTATGTATATATAGTCGTGGGGTTTTCCTGTTATTTATTACGGGATCAGTTTTCTGAAGTTGCCAGTTTGCATTCCGTTTCGGCCAGTTTTCCTTTGTTCCTTCACGGCCGGACTTTTGTGATGAGAGGGGCTAATTTGCATATTTGCAAATTAGCAATTGTGGAAGGGGGTTTCTTGTAATTGGAGAGATTATGATGCTTCTAGCATCTTTGATTCCTTTCTTGTTCTCATGATGGCTAGCATTAATGGTGATGGATTATGAAAGGATCGGATGAGAAATTGATGTGATCTTTTTTCCTCTTTATCACACAATTTCCTCTCTTGCTTTATTCCATTGTTTTTTTTTCCTCTCTCCTCATTCTTGAGCTTGGCCGACCACTTTGGCGGAGGGGGTATTATTTTGGTGTGGGAATTTTTCTTCATCTCATATTCTTCCTTGCTTGCTACAAAAAATTCCTAACACATCTCCAAAGTTTATTTCTCCACCACATCTATTATGGCAACTTCAAACCCCAAGAGACAAATCATCCTACACTTCATCTACAGCATCCTTGGGCACGTCGGCTCGCCAATTTCGTGCCCGAGTTGCCTCGGTCTAGAGGTGGGAGCCCGTAAAAGAACCCGGCGATGTGGTGCCCGTTCCGACGAGGAGATGAAGACCGGAGATTCCGCGAGGAGATCGGAGTGGAGGCCGAAGACCGAAGGACACGGATCGCTTGGTATAGCTTCCTACCCATTCTCTAGTTTGCTAGGTTTAGGTTAATGGCCCGATCCGGGTTTTATAGTGCGCCGTAGTGCCGGTTTACGAGTTTCGAAAAAGTTTCGTTTCCGCATTTTGGCCTCGGAATAACGGCCGGGGGCCGTACACTTACACTGCTTCCCCTTCTCCGCGGCGCTCGAAGTCTCCGCCGGCGAACATAGAATTTACAAAAGTCACACACATGAGGCAAATCCTGCAAAAACGCGATATATCGCTAAAAAGGATAACGTGTGCGTGAAACTAAACGCACGTGCACTCGATGCGTCGCGACGTGCGTAACTTAACAGAACCCACTCCGACACACTGTGTCGCGCAGCACGCCACAGAACCACGTGGATCACGCGCGTGTCGCACAAGTTCAAAACGTCGATATATGGTTTTAGGCTCTAGATTTTGACTCTGGTCCCAACACAAGAAGTTACAGATACCAAAAACCCTAGCTACCCAGCATAAACCCACACACCAAAACCCAACAACCCAACCCCTGTTCTGGCCGCAATTTGTGTCCAGATATATTAAATCTGCGGCCATAATAGGGAGAGGGGTCCCCGTGCTTTGTGTGTGTGTGTCTGCTAAGGTTACCAGCTACAGTCTTACCAATTTTTACCTGAATGGCTCGGGTCAAAAGCAGATTCCAGAAAGGCTTAAAAAGTCGATAAAATTGCTAAATTACGCCAACTCGAACAAATCTGCTATTTCTGTGAAATCTGGGACCAATCTTTGTTTCACTAGCCTTAACAGCACTTACTAAGGTTATACTAACAATCCAAACCATCACATTGCCACTCTCACTCAAATTTACCCTAAACTAGCACTAATTCACATAATAACACTAAACTAAACTAAATAACCATAACTTAGCAAGATAGAAGTCGGGTTAAGGGGTTATACCTCTAGAGATCCTAGATGAAGAAGAAGAGAAGAAGGAGAAGTGTGTTGTTGCTGCTGAAGTGCTGCTGCTGTGCGGCTGCTACTGCTCCAAGTGCTGCTGCTGCTGCTGCTGTTCTTGGCTGATGCTGTTGCTATTTGTATGTGCTGTTGTTGCTGTTTTTTTTGGTTTGTGTTGTTCTTGCAGCAACAGCTGATGAAGGGGTTGTTGTATTTGTGGTGAAGTGTGAGAGTGATGTTATAGTAATTGATGATGGTGTGTGTGTGCGAGTGAGAGATGTGAGGGATGTAAGTGAGAAAGAGTTTGAAAGATATGAAAATGTTTTGAAATGAAAAAGGGGTGACATAACCATAGCCACCACTCTCGCTCTCTTATTAATGCTTGCATGCACCCCATCATATCCTCTCTCTCTCTCACCACAAGTCAACCATAATCCCTAATCACCCTTAAACAAAACCAAAACCCTTAATTAAAACTAATTAGCTTAACAAAAGGGGTTAGACCACCATGGTTGCCTAAACATGGTTAACCCACATGCGCATCTAACATGGCAACCCTAGACTTAACCCTAGTTAACATGCACAAGTGTGTGCGGTCGAGATAAAATTCTAATAAAATAACTATAAAACCAGATAAATTATTAGAAATCTGTTTTGGTAAACTTTTTACCAAAATCCCCACATTAACACACAATTACCACTAAACACAAACTCAGGTGTTACACCACTCAAGTCACCACACTCCAGAAGGTATGCACAAGCCTGGCAAGTTTCCTGTATGTTTGAAACTCCCGATGTGATTTTTACCCCTAGGACCCAAGTGACCTTGACGGAGTCAACAAATCAAAGAGTCCTAGTCAAGTTCAACCCGT
The DNA here is from genome assembly GCA_030015575.1 of Agapanthus africanus. Classification (NCBI taxonomy): domain Eukaryota; kingdom Viridiplantae; phylum Streptophyta; class Magnoliopsida; order Asparagales; family Amaryllidaceae; genus Agapanthus; species Agapanthus africanus. The sequence continues at coordinate 350,578,221 of CM057350.1, read as the reverse complement.
CATTATCTTGATTGCATTAAACCCACCCACACGAGCCCTTGACGGAGTCAACAAGGCCGCACGACTGTCCTAACCAAGCACATATCCATGCTACAAACATGCACCACTCAGCTACCGCAAACTACGCCTTGACGGAGTCGAATACTAAGTACTACTTGTAGGAAATGACGGAGGGCTATGGCTGGTTTTTGGCGAAAAACCTTTAACGTAATGAACTTGATCTCGTTGAAGGAATCCAAGTGGTTTTATAAATATATAGTGGCGAAAACTTTTGCTAAAGAGGTCACTCCCGGTGAAGGGATCTCGGCTCTTTCCCCGTCGAATGGGGTGCAGGATATCCCAAACTGAATACCACGATGCAAAGCAAAAGGAAACGACTATAGTGAAGTTATTACGTTGACGCAAACTTTTACTCAAGGGGTCACTCCAGATGAAGGGATCTCGGCCCTTGCCTCGTTGAATGTGGTGCAGGATATTCCAAAATGAATACCACGATGCAAAGCAAAAGAGAACGTCGGTAATGTCAGTTTTTTTAAAAAAAAACTTGGTTCCAACAACATCAAATATAGGTTTGTTTTATCCTTGCATTGATAAGAATCAATGCAATCCCATCAATTAATCACACCAGAAAAGAACGAAAATAAAATGTGTTAGTTATATGTATGCCCTAGAGGCCATTACTGTACATTGGATGTATATTGTAGTGGATGCTGGGACATATATAGGGAGGACTTTCTTGCTCGACATGATAGTATGCTATCTGGTTGATCTTTACCTTAACATGTACACTAATTGTCTCTCTGTTACATGTTGGTAAAGCCCTTAGGATGTGTACTTGACTACCTGGACTATGATGTAGATCATACTAGTGGGGACATGGTAGTCTATAAGTACATCCTTCAAAGTCCCTAGTCATGGGTGTATCGAGACAGGGCATCGATATACCAGAGTAGACTAGCGTGTACCTTCTCGACCCATACAGATGGGCGATGGATGATCCCATATCCATTGGTGTTTGACATCAGAGGAGATATACGGGTGCTCAGTAGAGACTGGGTACACTGGACGGACTCGCCGAGAACTCCCAGATGGTATTATACCTTACGTCAGATTGCAGTTCTCTGGTGACACTGGTACAGAGTAGTCTGTTGACCCGAGATCGTCATAGAGTCTTGTGTGGTTCCCACTGTACTTTGATTTCCATCTTACCACGTCCAAGAGGGCGTGCAAAACGGTGGTTTTTGGGTACAGTCCCGAGTCACATGGAAGCAATGAGCGATAGGAGGGGATTCGTCTCTCCCGGTATAGGGGGTTGATGTTGCGCTGTGTTCGATTGGCTATAACAGGAAATCCCTGGCCAGGATTGCTGAGATTTACTGGTAAGTGTTACCAGTAGTTTCTCGAATTGTTATAGACCTCATATCGACACGACTTATCGAGCTATTGGGGTCTGACGTTTACCACCCCTAGGCGAGATATGCGACATATCAGACGATCAGACCGGACTGTACGGTAGTGTTACTGGTTGGATTCACAGGAGTGTGAGCGGGCTTGCTCGTCGATCTTCTGATCGCTCAATACCCGGGTGGCCGTTACATTTAGCAGACCGCTTGCGGCTTGTGGGTGTTTGATATGATCATCACCTGCTGCCGGCGTATTGACGAGTCTTTAGAGTCCTACACAGAGGTTTCCTGGCTCAAGCGAAACGAAATAGGAGCGCATATGAGATATGTGCGGGACCGAGAATCATGCGTGTATGTGATACCGTATTTCATTCTCGCGATAAATGTATCGATTGGTTATATGCGATATAACCTAATTATCGAATCAAGTATTGATTCGATAAGCCGATACATAGGATACTAGTCGGTTATATGCGATATGACCGGATCGTTAAATCAAGTGTTGATTTAATGATTTAATGCATAATTATATATTTGATATATTACTTTGCATTAACTAGTATCGGTTCACTTAAGATGGATTTTCTCACTCGGATGTGCGCATTGTATATGCGATATACTTTTGTGCACTTGTTTGTATCATGTTTGATGATACATGTTTACTTGGTTAAGTGTAAAGAATTAAACCATGGTTAAGCAGATAATTAGGGTTTTATTTTTCCATTACTTATTTATTCATTTATTTATTTGTTTATACATTTTGGAAAATAAATGGAAAAGAGAAAAGAATGGTGGCTTTATTTGTTGTTTAGTTGAAGCTTCATGAAGCTTTGACTTTGTCCACCATTCTTATCTCATCCTTAACCCTAACCATTCCTTTAACCTTGGTCAATTCTCTACACATAACCATAGTTAGAATTATGATAAGTATTGTTTTTCTATTCTTTTTAAAAAACTGATCATTTTTTCTTTCTTCATCTTCTTCATCTTCTTCTATGAAGAAAAAGCTTTCTTCATCAATGGTGATTGATGTATTTGAGTGAGAAATCCAATTCTAAAGTGAACCCAACTCCTATTTCTTCATCCTCTACCTCTTGCCAAGTAGTAGAGTGTGTTTCCTTCACAAGTTTTCTTGACTTGGTGAAGTTGGAGCTTGATCTAGCGATGCCTCGACGTAGATCATCTTCGGCACGTCGTCGATGACCTAGCCCGCTTCTTCTCCGATGAAGCCGACGCTAGAGCCCGGGATTGCATGAGGACAGCGAGGAGACTTCATTGCGGAGCTATGGAGGTGGAGAACCGGATCTACAAAGGTTGTATTTCCGTATTCTTGTAGTTAAGTGTTAACTAGTTTTCATTTTCGCCTAGATTTCTAGCCAACGATCCGTAGTCGGGTTTCTCGGCACCTAGAATTTTTGAAATTGGCATGGTTGATGCCTTGTGAGACCTCATTAGAGTGCCTAGGAACCCTACAAAATGTACGTATATGCCATCCGCATTCGCCACTGGGTCCCGTCATCACCCGTTAGGTTACTTAACTAACGACAGAGCGAGGACTGGAGTAGCACGGGTGCAAAACATATACAACATCTATTAGTATATATAAATATATATATATATATATAACATTCGTCCTAGGCGTGATATTAGCAACATCACGGAAACATCACAGAAACATCACAGAATGGTGGATAGTCTGGGGCCCCGGGTTTCACTTGAGCCGCAAGTGAGACCCGACGTTCCCTGTCGTGTGGATAGCTTATGCAATGAACCCTAGACCCCTACGAGCGCGGAAGTTACCCGCCAAAACCAGAAGTGAGGCAGCCCCCTTCAGCAACGTGAATGGACCACCCAGCACTTCACGGAATCCGGTAACTTGAGCACCCCTCCTGAGTCACCTATACCCCCTACGAGTGCGGTGAATAGCCCGCCAATTCTAGAGTAAGGTCCCCTCCGTCCCAACGCCATGAGATGCGGACCCGTTGCCCTCTAGAATCCGGCTATTCGTGCACCGAATCGCGGGGTAATCCTAGTACAGAAAATAAAATAATATACAAGGGTGACATCGACCTCAGCCCGGTCGTGCCCCAAAAGAATAATATACAAACAGGCAGTGACGGCAGTCCACTTGTCGGACGCTCGTCCCGCAATATCAAATGTACAAATGAAACTAAACTGTACTATCATTGCACCATTGCTATCCACCACGACGATCCAACCAACATCACAGCACAACACAGAACATCAACGTGAATGTCACGTTCGCAAACCCGTCTAAAAGACATATAGCAATTAGACGAGTTTACCGATGAAGTTACATTCACGATCGCAGAAAATAATGTATGTACCGTTAAACGCCCACTTAAATTATCGATCGACTAAGTTCCAAATTGGCCCCAATAGCAAAACAACACTTCACTGAAACGTGGGCCAAAACAGAATACCACAAAAATCACAATTCCAAGTACATGAGCTACAGAAATAATTTGGTCGCCCGTTGCCACAAAACCGCCACGGAACCGCCGCCAAAAGGGGCTAAGTGCGGCGGATCCGCGGCGCTTTTGTGGAATCACGAGCCCAAATTTTTCCAGTACCCTTAAAATTACCTGCACGGATTTTTAAGATGCTGCAAATAATTTTTTTAACACTTTTGAAAATCGACAGCAACTTGAAAAATGAAATCCTGGTTTCGGTAAAATCCGTCGACCGATCTTTTAAGCACATCTAAACAAGCTAGTAAGGGGTTTAAAGGGTGGCTCTGATACCATGAAGGGTCCCGGCAGCGTCCCGTCCGTCGAAACGCGGCCAAAATGCAAAACAAAAATTTATTAAACTGGCGCTACCGTTACCCGATTTCCGGATCGACCTTAAACCCTATACTAGCGAGCTAACTATGAGTTAGGAAGGTTATACCGAGATGATCCAAGTCCTTCAGTTTTCATTCCAAGCTCCTAGCGATCCTTTGATGATGTTTGGTTGCCGATCTTCCTCCATCTCCGATGATCCACCCGAAGGAAACGGCGCAAGCTCCAAACTCGACAAACTAGGTAACCGACACTCCAAAGTCGCTAGCTATGGAGAGTGGGGTTGTATGAAAGTGTCACTACCATTTTCTCTCTTTTCTTGTGCTCAATGGAGCAACCATAGAAGAAGAATGAGGTGACAAAGTCTTGGCATGAACAAAAGAAATTGGCTGAGTCTTTTCTTATGTGAATGAGAGAGTGGGGAGTTCTAAGTGTAATGTGCTAAATGAAATTAACCCCCATCCAAATATGGTCGGCCCCCCCTCCCTTCTCACCTCCACACAAAAAAATAGTCATTTCCAATTAATCAAATAAAATAATCCAAACCATACTTTGCAACATGCTTTGACTCATGCCCATGCCAAGTCACCTTTTCCACCTCATTTCCTAATTGATTTTCTAAAGGAAAATCAATAATGAGGTGGCATCTTCTTCTAGAAGCTATTCCGTACAAAATACGGAATACTTCCCGGTATATGTACCGAAATACATATACGCGTATTCGTACCAAAATACGAATAGCCGAGAGAGAAAACGAATAGTGAACAATAATACTAGAATACGTATATACAAATACATATATAAATTATTAAATCAAAACTTGATTTAATAAACTGGCTTAATCCTAAGCCGCTAGTATTATCAACCGTCCAATTAAAGTCTGCGCAGCAAGTGCACATATTTAATCGGACATCTGTATGTATCAACATACCTCATGTACACCATATCGCCTGAACCGTGAAAACCCTCTATGTGGGACTCTAAAGACTCGTCAATACGCTGGTAGTGGGTTTAACCACAAGCACGTCAGCGGCACTAGCTGTACGTAACGGCTACCCAGGTATTGAGCGAAAGGGAGGCCAACGAGCAAACTCATCCCGAACCCCTACTGAGCCTGTCAATGACAATATCCATACAGTCCGGTCTGTTCGTCTAAGAATATCGCATATCGAGTCTAGGGGGATGGATAAAGTCAGACCCCCAACAACGCGTTATTTAGTGTCGGTATGAAACCCATCACCACCTGAGAAACTATCGATCTTGGATCGATAATTCTCGTTCACCGTGGCCACGGATTTTTGGTGATGGCCATCCGTACACAACGCAACATCAACCCCCAATACCGGGAGAGACGAATCGCCAACAATCCGATCACTCCCTCCATGTGGCTCGGGACTGTACCCAACTAAAACTTATTTGCATGTCTCCTTTGAGCCGTGGTAGGGTAGTAATCAAAGCACAGTGGGAACTCACATGAGATAAATGAAGACCTCAGGTCGATAGACTAACCTGTACACATATCACCTGGGAACTGTTATATGACAATAGGTATAATACCAACTAGCAGGTTCCCGGCGAGTCCGTCCAGTGTACTCATAACCCAATGAGCATCTGTATACTATCTTAGGTGAACAAACTAACACCAATGGCTTGTGAGACCTGGCCACCGCCCCTCGTCGGGGTCTCAATCAGTATACACTAGTCTACACTAGAGTATCGATGCCCGGTCTCGATACTCCCACGACAAGGGACATTTAAGGATGTGCTTATAGACCCCAGCTACCACATATATGATAGCCATCATAATGCTGGCAGTCAAGCGAGAATCCTATGGACTCTATCAACACGTACATGATGATAAAGACAAACCAGATAGCATACTATCATCTTGAGTAAGACTGTTTTATCGGCACAGGTCCTCACTCAATTGTCAAAATCACAAGTCAGCGACTATGATAATTGCCTTGAGGGCACTATAGCGAACAGTATGGTTATATACGAACTCGAAGGAACTTTTTCGAGGATGGATTCTGGTTCAGGAGAAATAGAATAAGGATTATTCAGTTGTCTTTTAACCTCACCTTCTCTCAGGTTGCGAGTACTCCTAAGATTAGGAGAGTACACCTATTATGCTTATTGGATAGTCTTCTTCCAAACCATTGGCTGGTGCCGAACGGTAGGGAAGGAAGAAAACCACTTAGCCTAACGATAGCGTACATAAGGTAATGAGTAAAGACAAATAAAGGGAATTGGAGAGATGGTAAGGAAATATACGGTTACAATCATGAATCTGATAATGGAAGAGGCATTACTAGGAATACCCGGATACCACTTCGAAACATATTCATGTTTCAGTTTCACTATGTATTGTTAATAGAAAATTGATTTCATAATTTGACCCTTACTCCAGGGTATGTATTTACCAGGTATGATACTCACATCTGTATGGTTTTACAGATGATGTGTGGGAGTAAGTTATTGGGAATTATGTGATCATCCTCATTATATCGGAATTCGTTGTAATTGGTGATATTTGAGGAAATCACCCGGGTACAGTTTTCAACCTACGACGCACAGGGTTTGAAAGATTAAACTCAGGGAACTTATACAAAGTATTGTATGTTGTCCAGTGTCCATTAGGACAAAGGGGTTTGTCCTCGTACTATATTCTGTTTACTTGTGACTTCTCAAGTTTTGGACAACTGTTTCGTAGAAATACAAGGTCCAAGTTTGAGAAGTTATAGGTACAAGAATAAAGTAGAGAACCAGGTGTCGCAAGTATCAGGATTCTTCAAGGTGATCGAAAATGTAGATACTTGTATGAGATAGTAATGGATTTGAGAAACTTGTTTCTCTTTCAGGTTACTCATAATTGGACGCACTCCTAAGTTGAGTAATGCTGATTGGCCTCTCTCCATTTAGTTGACATGCACTGGAGATAGCTGCATGATTTGAATCTGGTTCCAATTAAATTAGTGCTTTTGTTTCTATATTAGATATATATAGAATCAATTTATATCTTAACGATGTTAAGGTATAGGGAGTCATCCAGCTGATGCTTAAATCCAGAATCCGGATAAACTCAGGGCACGTTTCAGTAATGGCTGTTTGTGGGTTATCCCGGACTTTGACGAGGGTTAACTTTCTACCATCTGGAAGATCAATAGTGATATTGTTCTTGACTCGCCACAGTTTTAGTAAAATGGATTTTTTCAGAAAACAATAGTGGAAGTATGGTAGAACAGGAAGTGATTCCAGAACCACAAACGATTACGGAAAATTTAATAGGACCTGAAGATTCAATCAGGATTGACATTCCATTAGCCACTCCGCAGATATGGAGGGTAACCTCAGCCACCCGAGAGGTAGTCAGGTAGCCTCAAGGACGGTGACAGGGAGGTTCTTGTTTACCCGGACTTGACACTACTGTCTTTCCAGACTATGAGACCCGGCAGAAGGATGAGTATGTAGGGTTCCTAGGCACACTAATGAGGTCTCACAAGGCATCAACCATGCCAATTTCAAATTTTATAAGTGCCGAGAAACCCTAATACGGATCGTTAACTAGATTTTAGGCGACAAATGAAACTAGTTAACAACTTAACTACAAGAACGGAAATACAACCTTTGTAGATCCGGTCCTCCACCTCCATAGCTCCGCAATGAAGTCTCCTCGCTGTCCAAATCGAATCCCGGGCTCTAGCGTCGGTTTCATCGGAGAAATGGGCGGGCTAGGTCATCGACTACGATGCCGAAGATGATCTACGTCGAGGCATCACAAGATCAAGCTCCCACTTCACCAAGTCATGAAACTTGTGAAGAAAACACCCTATACTACTTGGCAAGTGGTAGAGGATGAAGAAATAGGAAGTGGGTTCACTTTAGAATTGGATTTCTCACTCATTTTCTCAAGTTGCCATGGATGGAGGCAAGCTTCTTCTTGAAGAAGAAGAAGATGATGATGAAAATAGTTATGATCATTCTTTTTCAAAAAGAAAATAAAATGTATACTTATCATAATCGAACCATGGTCAAGTGTAGAGAATAAACTAGGGTTAGGTCAATGGTTAGGGTTAAGCATGAAGACAAAAATGGTGACTTAGTCAAAGCTTCATGAAGCTTCAACATGCATCCAAAGAAAGCCACCATTTTTCTTTTCTTTTGCCAAAAAGAAATAAATAAATAAATGAATAAATAGATATGAAAAACAAAACCCCAACCATTTAAATAACCATGGCTTAATCTTTACACAAACTCAAGTAAGCATGTATCATCAAACATGATACAATCAAGTGCACAAAAGTATATCATATACAACTTGTGAACTTCAAGTGAGAAAATCCATTTAAAGTGAACCAATACTAGTTAATGCAAAGTAATATATCAAATATATAATTATGCATTAAATCATTAAATCAACACTTGATTCAATGATCCGATCATGTCGCACACAACCGACTAGTATACAATGTATCGTTTTATCGAATCAATCCTTGATTCGATAACTAGGTTATATCGCATACAACCATTCGACACATTCATCGCGAGAATGAAATACGGTATCACATACACGCATTATTCTCGGTCCCGCACATATCTCATATGCACTCCTATTTCGTTTCGCTTGAGCCAGGAAACCTCTGTGTAGGACTCTAAAGACTCGTCAATACGCCGGTAGCAGGTGATGATCATATCAAACACCCACAAGCCGCAAGCGGTCTGCTAAACGTAACGGCCACCCGGGTATTGAGCGATCAGAAGATCGACGAGCAAGCCCGCTCACACTCCTGTGAATCCAACCAGTAACACTTACCGTACAGTCCGGTTTTGTCGTCTGATATGTCGCATATCTCGCCTAGGGGTGGTAAACGTCAGACCCCAATAGCTTGATAAGTCGTGTCGATATGAGGTCTATAACAGTTCGAGAAACTACTGGTAACACTTACCAGCAAATCTCAGCAACCCTGGCCAGGGATTTCCGGTTATAGCCAATCGAACACAGCGCAACATCAACTCCCTATACCGGGAGAGACGAATCCCCTCCTATCGCTCATTGCCTCCGTGTGATTCGGGACTGTACCCAAAAACCACCGTTTTGCACGCCCTCTTGGACGTGGTAAGGTGGAAATCAAAGCACAGTGGGAATCACACAAGACTCTATGACGATCTCGGGTCAACAGACTACTCTGTACCAGTGTCACCAGAGAACTGCCATCTGACGTAAGGTATAATACCATCTGGGAGTTCTCGGCGAGTCCGTCCAGTGTGCCCAGTCTCCACTGAGCACCCGTATATCATCTCTGATGTCAAACACCAATGGATATGGGATCATCCATCGCCCATCTGTATGGGTCGAGAAGGTATACGCTAGTCTACTCTGGTATATCGATGCCCTGTCTCGATACACCCATGACTAGGGACCTTGAAGGATGTACTTATGGACTATCCTGTCCCCACTAGTATGATCCGCATCATAGTCCAGGTAGTCAAGTGCGCATCCTAAGGGCTTTACCAACATGTAACTGAGAGACAATCAGTGTACACGTTAAGGTAAAGAGCAACCAGATAGCATACTATCATGTCGAGCAAGAAAGTCCTCCCTATATATGTCCAAGCATCCACTACAATATACATCCTATGTATAGTAATGGCCTCTAGGGCACACATATAACTAACAATCTCCCACTTGCACTAGGGCCATCTGTAGCAGTGGTTGTACTATCTCATACTCAACCATCCCATAAAAGTCTCTCTCTGGGAATAGGCCTTCGTGAGTGGATCCGCCGTGTTATCCTCTGAGTCTGCCCTCCTAACCTCGATCACCCTGGAGATCAACTATCTCCATGATCAGGTGATACTGCCTTAGAATATGTCTGGATCACTGATGGGACGGGCGTTCCTAGGCATAAGCCACAACTCCATTGTCTCACAATGGTCGGAACGAAGTTCATCTCATGAACTAATATACACCCAGACAGCCTCTTTGGTAGCATCATAAGTAGCGATGTATCCAGCCTTTATCGTCTAGTATGCCACGGTATCTATCTTGGAACTCTTCCAACATACCATCCCTCCTCTGAGGGTAAAGACAATGCCTGTGACTGAGATTCAGTCATCTTTATCACCCTGGAACACTTTCAGCGATTCTCCCCAGGACCAATTGATACTATCTCACTACAACTAGTAAGAATCCTAACATCCAATTAGATCTATCTCATAGATCCAAAACCCAGGATTTAGGAGATATCACTTTGATCCTTTATGGAGAATCATTGTGATAAGTGGAGATTGATCGAGCGTAGCATAGGAAACTCCTTCCCTATCAAGAGTATGTCATCCACGTACTCTACGATGATCATCACCATACTCCCTACTACCTTTTTGTATATACAAGGTTCATCTACCATTTTTATGATGTCAAACTCTTTGACTACTTCATCAATACAGACGTTCCAACTCCGCGATGCCTGCTTTATCCTATAAAGCATCTTGTACACGTTTCCGCTGCTCCCACTGTTTACGAAGCCCTCTGGCTGTGTACTTATAGACGTTCTCTTCCAAAACATCATTTAGAAAAGCAGTCATGACACCCAACCACCAGATATCGTAGTCATGGTATGTAGCCGTGGCAAGTAGGATCTGGATGGACTTAAGCATAGCCACTTGAAAAGGTTTCATCATTATCCACGCCTGGTCGATGACGAAAAGCTTTAACAAGTCTAGCTTTGAAAGTCTCAACTTTTCCATCTACACCAAGTAATCTTCTCAAGATATACTTGCTACTGATGGGGATTTAACCCTTCAGATTTAGCAACCAAAGTCCATACTTTGTTTGTGTACATGGATTCCATCTCAGATCACCAAGCATCCAGCCATTCTTACAGAGTCTTACTCCTGATGGCCAGCTCGAAACTAGTTGGGTCATCATCTTATGATGCAATCCTCGCTCCCACTGTCATAGAGAAACCGAAGTAACTCTCAGGTGGGTGAGAAACCCTACTAGATCGGCGGAGAGGCTGAGGTTCGTTGGTAACTATTGAATCCTTTGGTTCTTTCAAATCATCAGCTTCAGTTTGTATAGCTGGAACATTTCCAGTTCTACATAACAGACCTTGCCTCGAGCTTGTCCGGATTTTGTTTTTAGACATAGGCCGGACAACCCCAAATCTTAACCATCTTAAGATATGGGCTCTTCCCTTTCCATATCACATATGAAGTGGTAGGCAACTAATTTGATTTGAACCCTATTCAATAGGTATGCAGCTTCTCAAGTGCATAACTCCCAAAAAGGAAATAGGTAACTCAGTAGTACTCATCATAGAGCACACCTTATCATATAGGGTGTGATTGCTCCGCCCCGATATACCATCTGTATGGTGTATCCGGAGGAGTAGTCCTGAGAGAGAATCTCATTCTCCTTTAGAATAGTCCAGGATTTCCATGCTCAAGTATTCTCCTCCTTGATCACATCAAAGGACATAATACTTATACCCGTATTGGTTCTCTACTTCTAACTTATATTCTGTGAATATCTCAAAAGGTTCGGACTTGTGTTTCAACAGGAACATAGGTCTGAATCTTGAAAGATCATCAGAGAATGTAATGAAGTATAAAGAACCGGTCTTGGCAAGTGTAGACAGGGGACCTACATACATCAACATGTATCATCCCAAGAGTTCACTAACTCTTTCTCTGTTTCCAGTAAACGGAGCTATGGTCATCTTATCTCTGTGACATGACTGGCAAGTTTCATAAGATGTAAATTCAAACTGATTTAAATATGCATCTAAAATGTAACTTCAGCCAGTCGGATCGCATTGATATGACCTAGTCTACAATGCCTCAAGAAGGATTTGTTCATTTCTGAACTCTTCCTTTTCTGTGTGTTCCGTATACTAAAGAACTGTAGTTTGATTTAGAACATCAATGCTTTTAGATAACGTGCCTGAACCGATCAACTTTTGATATAGGAAATGTTCAAAACATTATCCATTAATGCAAAATTTTATCATTTCTTTATTATTAAAGAGAGTGATATGATTTTGTATATCAGGTTCGGTATCTAATAACATTCGTTCAGAATCAATGTATTTGGAATACAGGGTGACAGTGACCAACAGACTTGGCTGCAACACTTGCCCCGTTTTCTGCCTCATGAAACTTATCACCCGTTCTCAGTTTTTCTACCCTTTTGTAGCCCTATGTAACAGATTACATATCTGGGATCTTGATCCGGTATCAAATACCCAGGATGCAGAGGATACTGAGAAACAGTTCTTTGTAATGAACACACCCGAAGATGATGCATCAGCATGCACTCTCTTCGTTTGGGCGGCACGGGAATTCTGGTAATCCCCAATTTCCTGCTCTGTCTTATAACAATTATAAGTTGGAGCGGAACCAACGTTCCCCAGCTCAGTATAACAAGCGGGTTCGGTCAATATCCGTATTATTATCTTGATTAAGGCGTGATATGGTTGCTACCTGGAGAGAGAGAGAAGAAAACACTCAGCGTGCGCTCTTGCAAGAATAGATTGGTTATTATTTTATCTAATCAGGATGGCTCCCACTGCTTTTTATCAAATCTTGCTTCAAACCCTAAAAGGAAAGACTAGCCGGGATTAATTACACACTACAAGTTCGCCAATCTTTCAGCCAGGCCGGTGTCGGTACTTTGAGGGAGGTCCCCCGTGCGTTCGCACGAACCTAATTACAGTAAACCTCCTTTTTCCAGAGGCGTAACCCCGTTGACACCTTTCTAGACACCTACTTGATCGGCTAATTGTAACGTGTAAAACTCTCCCAGGAGTAATAATTACTCACAGCGGGTATCGGGATCCAACTATCTCATAGAAGGTATGCAATCTCATTGCAAATTTCAACACTTGAAATTCCCGATAATATTTTGCCCCTAGCGTCCTATGACCTTGACGGAGGTCAACAAACCATAAGCTACTAGTCAAGTTCAACCCGTCATTTCTTGATCGAATTAAACCCACCCGCACGACCCTTGACGGAGGTCAACAAGGCCGCACGACTACCCTAATCCAATCTGCATCATATGCATAAGCAGATAAATACTAGTTAGCTACCACACACTACGCCTTGACGGAGGTCAACAAACGTAGCACGAATACTAAGTAGGACTTATCTGAAATGACGGAGGGCTACGACAGGTTTTTCTGAAAACCTATTGCGTAATGAACTTGATATCGTTGTAGAATCAAATGATTTTAAAATGGAGTGTTTTTGAGGCTTTTCTAGTTTTGCTAAAGGAGTCACTCCCGGTGAAGAGATCGTCGGTCCTTTCCTCGTCGAATGAGGTGCGGGATATATCATATATATCACTGTGCAAAGCAAAAACTCTTAAAAGCAATCAAAAGACAAACCGAGTGTGTAGCATCTGCCAGTTATTGCTAAAGGAGTCACTCCCGGTGAAGGGATCTCGGTCCTTTCCTTATCGAATAAGGTGCAGGATATATCATATATACCGCTGTACAAAGCAAGAACTGTAGCTACCTGTTTTATTTTGAAATTCGATTCTACAACATCTTTAGGTTTCTTTTACCTTCATTAATCACATTAATGAAGTCCCATCATTTAAGTACCTAAACATCACAGATAAATACGACGTACACTTATGCCATCCGCATTCGCCTCGATGTCCCCTCGTGCACCGTTAGGTTAGGTAACTAACGGCAGAGCGGGGCAGGGCTAGCGCGGGTGTAAAACATAAGTAACGTCTATATAATATATCAAATATACTATATAAAGTATCTATCACAGAACATCACATGATCACATCACATATATCGCAGCAGAAGAAACATATGAAATATTGGATATACTAGGACGTCCGTGTTTTCAATACGAGCCAGTATAAAACACGGATTCCACGGTCGCGATGAATAGCCAAACCTACACCCCTAGACCCCTACGAGAGCGGCAAGCAACCCTACCAATTCTAGAGTTAGGAGACCCGGACTCGACTCCTCGAGTTGGTCTCCCACTGGACTCCAGAACCCGGTTACTTGTGCTCCCCTCCTTGGGTCCATCCTAGTGCGGAAAAGTAAATAATATACAGAGGGTGACATCTTCCGCAACCTGGAAGTGCCCCAATAAAAGAATATTACATACAGATTTTACATGAATGAAAATGAAAAAACACTCATCTCACATTAAAAAAACCCGGCTATTCAAACACGACGATCCAATATAACATATCCAGCAACACATAACATCACATGTCATCAACGTAAGTAAATATGCGCATCCCAATTATCGTTGACATATAGCAACGAAACCGACGATATCACATATTACACTTACGGTCATAGAAAAGAAAGTGTAAAACTACAACAGTTGGAATCCGCAACCTCCTCAGACATCGCATGCCTGACCAAATGAATTCCTTAGACATCGCATGCCTAACAATTATAAACCCCGCATTTTAGTCTCATTATCGAAAACTCTTTTCAATATCAAGTCGGGCAATTCAACAAGATTCCCGACATCCTGATCGAATGCTCGTCGCAAACTTTAGTAGACGGCCGCACCCCCGATACCGTCGATGAAGTGCACCAAGGCGGAACACCGCTGCCGCGAGCACCCGAACGGATGCTTTCGGCGACGGGGTTCTCCTACAGTCACTTGGTCGGGGCTATGGAGCGAGGCTGTCTATTAAGTTTACCCGGCGAGTATCCGCGTACGCTACGTGATTGCGACGGACTTTTGATCACATCAAAATTCCGTGGCAACCGATCAAGTGAGACTAAACTGCTATGTTTATAACATTCATTCAGTTATCTCATAACTTCTTGTGAATTCCAATTATTGTATCCCATTCCAGATAAAATAGAAAATGTTAAACTTTCCGATCGAACATTCAAACACCCAAATTTTCCCGAAACAGCTCAACTCATGAAATAAGTTCAAAGACATTCACTTCGTGCCTCAGTACCAACGGTCCAGCCGTAGAAGGGTCAAGCCAACGCCTCACATGTGGCACGCCGTACTGCCCCAAACCCGAAGGTTCAAAGGGCAGTTCAAGACGGTCGCATAATCGAGTTAAGGTTTGTTGTCTTCTAGAGGGACCATCGCGCTACTTGCACTACTTAGAGCGTCTTTAAACCACGGAAAAATCCAACACTTGGAAATTTTCCGGCAGGGGAAAAATTGGGTATTTCTATCCGGTCGAACTTTTGAACATATTCAAAAATTATCCGGAATCCACATAGACAAAATCTGACAATCCGATCGAAACACCGAGTCCTCAATACAACCCAGAAATTTCAACTCTTGAATAAATATTAAAAATTCCCATAAAACTCAGCATTTAAATAAAGAAGTTACTGTGCAAAAATGGTTGACTGAAGAGACTAAATGAGCGCGGAACCGCCGCAATAGGCGGCTAATGCCGCGGTTCCGCCGCGCTTTAGACAGATCATTAGGTAATTTTTGCACCGTAATTCTTAGAATTTCCTGCTGAATTTTTTAAGCATTTTTAATTTGGAAAAAACCACTTTTTCAGAAAAAGTCCAGAGAGGGTTAAAAGTTAGGGTTTCGGGGTTCGATCAGGTTTCTAACATCGTCTACGCATCGCCTAAGGCTCTAGCTAGGCTCTGATACCACTGTAGGGTTCCTAGGCACACTAATGAGGTCTCACAAGGCATCAACCATGCCAATTTCAAATTTTACAAGTGCCGAGAAACTCTAATACGGATCGTTAACTAGATTTTAGGCGACAAATGAAACTAGTTAACAACTTAACTACAAGAACGGAAATACAACCTTTGTAGATCCGGTCCTCCACCTCCATAGCTCCGCAATGAAGTCTCCTCACTGTCCAAATCGAATCCCGGACTCTAGCGTCGGCTTCAACGGAGAAATGGGCGGGCTAGGTCATCGACTACGATGCCGAAGATGATCTACGTCGAGGCATCACAAGATCAAGCTCCCACTTCACCAAGTCATGAAACTTGTGAAGAAAACACCCTATACTACTTGGCAAGTGGTAGAGGATGAAGAAATAGGAAGTGGGTTCACTTTAGAATTGGATTTCTCACTCATTTTCTCAAGTTGCCATGGATGGAGGCAAGCTTCTTCTTGAAGAAGAAGAAGAAGATGAAAAATGTTATGATCATTCTTTTTCAAAAAGAAAATAAAATGTATACTTATCATAATCCAACCATGGTCAAGTGTAGAGAATAAACTAGGGTTAGGTCAATGGTTAGGGTTAAGCATGAAGACAAAAATGGTGACTTAGTCAAAGCTTCATGAAGCTTCAACATGCATCCAAAGAAAGCCACGATTTTTCTTTTCTTTTGCCAAAAAGAAATAAATGAATAAATAGATATGAAAAACAAAACCCCAACCATTTAAATAACCATGGTTTAATCTTTACACAAACTCAAGTAAGCATGTATCATCAAACATGATACAATCAAGTGCACAAAAGTATATCATATACAACTTGTGAACTTCAAGTGAGAAAATCCATTTAAAGTGAACCAATACTAGTTAATGCAAAGTAATATATCAAATATATAATTATGCATTAAATCATTAAATCAACACTTGATTCAATGATCCGGTCATGTCGCACACAACCGACTAGTATACAATGTATCGTTTTATCGAATAATCCTTGATTCGATAACTAGGTTATATCGCATACAACCATTCGACACATTCATCGCGAGAATGAAATACGGTATCACATACACGCATTATTCTCGGTCCCGCACATATCTCATATGCGCTCCTATTTCGTTTCGCTTGAGCCAGGAAACCTCTGTGTAGGACTCTAAAGACTCGTCAATACGCCGGTAGCAGATGATGATCATATCAAACACCCACAAGCCGCAAGCGGTCTGCTAAACGTAACGGCCACCCGGGTATTGAGCGATCAGAAGATCGACGAGCAAGCCCGCTCACACTCCTGTGAATCCAACCAGTAACACTTACCGTACAGTCCGGTCTCGTCGTCTGATATGTCGCATATCTCGCCTAGGGGTGGTAAACGTCAGACCCCAATAGCTTGATAAGTCGTGTCGATATGAGGTCTATAACAGTTCGAGAAACTACTGGTAACACTTACCAGCAAATCTCAGCAACCCTGGCCAGGGATTTCCGGTTATAGCCAATCGAACACAGCGCAACATCAACTCCCTATACCGGGAGAGACGAATCCCCTCCTATCGCTCATTGCCTCCATGTGATTCGGGACTGTACCCAAAAACCACCGTTTTGCACGCCCTCTTGGACGTGGTAAGGTGGAAATCAAAGCATAGTGGGAATCACACAAGACTCTATGACGATCTCGGGTCAACAGACTACTCTGTACCAGTGTCACCAGAGAACTGCCATCTGACGTAAGGTATAATACCATCTGGGAGTTCTCGGCGAGTCCGTCCAGTGTACCCAATCTCCACTGAGCACCCGTATATTATCTCTGATGTCAAACACCAATGGATATGGGATCATCCATTGCCCATCTGTACGGGTCGAGAAGGTATACGCTAGTCTACTCTGGTATATCGATGCCCTGTCTCGATACACCCACGACTAGGGACCTTGAAGGATGTACTTATGGACTACCCTGTCCCCACTAGTATGATCCGCATCATAGTCCAGGTAGTCAAGTGCGCATCCTAAGGGCTTTACCAACATGTAACTGAGAGACAATCAGTGTACACGTTAAGGTAAAGAGCAACCAGATAGCATACTATCATGTCGATCAAGAAAGTCCTCCCTATATATGTCCAAGCATCCACTACAATATACATCCTATGTATAGTAATGGCCTCTAGGGCACACATATAACTAACAGAGTATAGCGTCATTCTAAACTAGCTTTGGAAGTGCACGTGTATATGACTCTGCCAGAGGATTGTCATAGTCAGTGGGAGCAGTGGAAGCGTAGTGGACAAGTAGCATGTCTATTTATAGACTAAAGCGGATATGGCGGAGATAGATCATCTATTTTGATGTGACAGTCTTAGGTTTTTGACTTCATCAGAATAAGAAATGGATCTGTTAAGAATAGTAGGGTGTGTGTCCTGGTATTGAGGATGACATACACACAGTAGGAAGTGAAATTCCTATACTACGATAGGTTATACTTTGGTTGTCACACAGTGTTTTCTCCACATAGGTTATGGATATAATATCAGGCATTCTGGTTACTAGTTCTATAGTTTTAGATCTAGATTTGGGTAGTTTCCCAATCCGGGTACTTAGACAGTATTCTAAAGATATTTAGAATGGACGACTTCTGGCATGGTGGTGTACCTACAGGAGATGGAGTCACCATCTCTAAAGGTGTCATACAGACTAATGGGGAGAGGGGTGTGCATGATTGGCATATCACTTGCTTAAGCAATTGAGTCAATCATAAGATGCCAAGTACCACACCAGATGTTGTTTTTGCACTAGAAGCATTAAGTTATTGTTAGTTATATGTATGCCCTAGAGGCCATTACTGTACATACGATGTATATTGTAATGGATGTTTGGACATATATAGCGAGGACTTTCTTGCTCGACATGATAGTATGCTATCTGGTTGTACTTTATCTTAACATGAACTCTGATTGTCTCTATGTTACTTATTGATAAAGCCCTTAGGATATGTACACGTCTACTGGGACTATGATGAGATCATACTAGTGGGGCTACAGTAGTCGACGAGTACATCCTATAACTGTTCCTAGTCGAGGGTGTATCGAGACAGAGGCATCGATACACCAGAGTAGACTAGCGTATACGCATCTTGACCCATATGATGGGTGATGGATGACCCCGTATCCATCGGTGTTTGACATCAAGGATGGTGTACGGGTGCTCAGTAGAGACTGGGTACACCGGACGGACTCGCCGAGAACTCCCAGATGGTATTATACCTCACGTCAGATGGCAGTTCTCCGGTGACACTGGTACAGAGTAGTCTGTTGACCCGAGATCGTCATAGAGTCTTGTTTGATTCCCACTGTGCTTTGATTTCCATCATACCACATACAAGAGGGCGTGCAAAAAGGCGGATTTTGGGTACAGTCCCGAATCACATGGAGGCAATGAGCGATAGGAGGGGATTCGTCTCTCCCAGTATAGGGAGTTGATGTTGCGCTGTGTTCGATTGGCTATAACTGGAAATCCCTGGCCAGGATTGCTGAGATTTACTGGTAAGTGTTATCAGTAGTTTCTCGAATTGTTATAGACCTCATATCGACAGGACTTATCAAGCTACTGGGGTCTGACGTTTACCACCCCTAGGCGAGATATGCGACATATCAGACGACGAGACCGGACTGTACGGGAGTGTTACTGATTGGATTCACAGGAGAATATACAGGCTTGCTTGTTGATCTTCTGAGCGCTCAATACCTGGGTGGCTGTTACGTTTAGCTGACCGCTTGCAGCTTGTTGGTGTTTGATATGATCATCACCTACTGCCGTCGTATTGACGATTCTTTAGAGTCCTACACAGAGGTTTCTTGACTCAGGCAAAACGGACTAGGAGCACATATGTGATATGTGCGGGACCGAGGATAATGCGATATGAGATACCGTATTCTATTCTCGCGATATTTGATATCAGCCGGGTCATCGGATCAAGTGTTGATTCGATGAATCAGTAAATGAGATATTTGTCGGTTATATGAGATATAGCCGGATTGTCGGATCAAGTGTTAATTTGATAATTTAATGTATGATAATATATATGATATATTAAATAACATTAACTAATATTAGCTCACTAAAAGATTCTTTTTCTCACTCGGCTAATACATTGATATATATGCGATATATGTTAAATGTATTATTTTATTTTGTTACAATAAATATTATATATGTGATATATAATATTGTAACATGATATGATTACTAATGCAACATGTTTAGTGAAGATTAAGCAAGGTTAGGGTTTGATTTAGGTTAGTTCATTCATGAACCTTCTAGAAGGTTTTCTTTTTTGTTTTGTGTAAGATGTTTTCAAGTGACTCATACTTAACCCAACCCAAACCCTAGCCCTAGTTAAATCTCTACAAAGGTTTGGTTGACCATGGTTGCATAATTAATCATTATCTTCTTTTCATTATTCATCATAAAAGGATTCTAATTATTATTCATCTTCTTCTTGCTTGAGTTCTTCATGAAAAGCTTTCTTGCTTCGATTTTATGATGAAAAATGAGTGAGAATAAGAAAACAAATGAGAGCAAAAAATCCTACTTCATCATCCTCATCTACCCTTACCATTTAGATGAGAGTGTTCACTTCATTTAGTAAGTGAGAGCTCGTGTTAATGAAACTTCAAGATAGATCATCTTTGTTATCGAAGATCGGAAGCAAGCTTGCATCTTTCTCTTCGTGGAGTCTCTCGAGAGTCCGGAACATGATGATCGCAGGGAAGGGACCTCAACACGGACCTTATGAAGTGAAGGACCGGATCTACAAAGGTTGTAATCCCTTTCACTTAGTGTTAAAGTGTTTAACATGCTTGTTTTCGCCTAAATTCTTGTATAAAGATCTTGTTTAGGGTTGTTCGGCACGGCTAAATTTTGAATCGGGCATGGTTGATGCCTTGTATACCCTTGTTCATGTGCCTAGTAATGCTACAGTGGTATCAGAGCCAAGCTAGAGCTTTAGGCGAAGTCTAGGCGATGTTTAAAGTTCGATCGAACCCGGAAACCCCGATATATACCCTTCTCTGGATATTTTTGAAAAATGTTATTTTTTCTGGATTAAAAATACTCAGAAAATTAAGCAGGAAAATCTAAGAATTACTGTGAAGTACGGCCTATTAATGCGCACACATGACCGAGGAGCCGCAGCGAAACCAAGGGTTTGGCGGCGGTTCCGTGGCCAAAATTTTGACTTGTTCCCTAGTACTTCAGGTAATTATTCTTAGGTCCTTTTTAATTATTCTGGGAATTTTTAATTCCATTCAAGTGTTGAGTTTTTTGGGTTATATTGTGGACTCGTTGATTCGATCGGATAATTTAACTTCTTTTAAGTTTTTCCGGATAATTTTTAGAAGCTGTTAAAAAGTTCGAACGGATATCAATAACTCACTTTTTCTCCTGTCGGAAATTTTTTCAAAAGTTGGATTTTTTCTCCAGTTTGAAACTTCCGGAAAATCATGCAAGTAACGCGGTGGACCCTCTAGAAGACAACAAACCTTAACTCGATTATGTGACCATCTTGAACTGCCTCTAAACCTTAGGGTTTGGGGCAGTACAGCGTTGCCACATGTGAGGCGTTGGCTTGACCCTTCTACGGCTGGACCATTGGTACTGTTGCATGTGATGGATTTTTTTTGAACTCCGCTCAAGTGTTGAGCTATTTGGGAAATCTTTGGTTTTTGTTTATTCGATCGGAAAGTTTAACATTGTCTATTTATCTGGAATGTGATACAATATTTGGAATCCACAAGTAGTTATGAGATAACTAATTTGAATGTTATAAATCTAGCAGTTCAGTCTCAAATTGATCGGTTGCCACGGAATTTTGATGTGATCAAAAGTCCGTCGCAATCACGTATAGTACGCGGATACTCGCCAGGAAAATTAATAGACGGCCATGCCCCATAGCCCCTACCAAGTGACTGTAGGAGAACCCCATCGCCAAAAGCATCCGTTCGGGTGCTCGCGGCAGCGGTGTTCCGCCTTAGTGCACTTCGTCGACGGTATCAGTGGTGCGGCCGTCTACTAAAGTTTGCGATGAGCATTCGATCTGGATGTCGCGAATCTTGTTGAATTGTCCGACTTAATATTGAAAAGAGTTTTCGATAATGAGACTAAAATGCGGGGTTTATAATTGTTAGGCATGCGATGTCTAAGGAATTCATTTTGTTAGGCATGCGATGTCTAAGGTGGTTGCGGATTCAAACTGTTGTAGTTTTACACTTTCTTTTCTGTGACTGTAAGCATAGTATATGGTGTATCGCCGGCTTCGTTGCTATACATCAGCGGCGATCGGGATACGCATACTTACTTACGTTGATGATATGAGATATTATGTGTTGTTGTGATATGTTATATTGTATCGTCGTGTTCTGAATAGCCGGGGGATTTTATGTGAGATGAGTGTTTTTCTTTTTCATTCATGTAAAATTCATTTGTATGTAATATTCTTTTATTGGGGCACTTCCGGGCTGAGGATGATGTCACCATTGTATATTATTTACTTTTCCTCATTAGGTAGACCCAATGCGGGGAGTACAAGTAACCGGGTTGTAGGGTCCAGTGGGAGACCATCACGAGGAGTCGAGACCGGGTCTCCTAACCCTAGAATTGGCAGTGTTGCTTGCCGTTCTCGCAGGGGTCTAGGGATGTGGGTTTGGCTATTCATCGTGACCGTGGAATCCGTGTTTTATACAGGCTCGTATTGAAAATACGGACCTCCTAGTATATCCAATATTTCATAAATGTTCTTCTGCTGCAATGTTCTGTGATGAGATCATATTACTGCCTGAGATGAATGTTTATATTATATATATGAGGTATATGTTATATTGCAGATTTCGTTTCAAATGTGATGCTTGTGAAGCATAATAAAATGGGACTTCATTAATGAGATTAATGAAAATAAAAGAAACCTAAGATGTTGTAGAAACTTGTTTAAAAACTGGAAGCTCTAGTTCATGCTTTGCATAGCGGTGTTCCTTGTAGAACATCCTGCACCTTATTCGATAAGGAAAGAGCCGAGATCCCTTCATCGGGAGTGACCTCTTTAGCGAAACTAGCAGATGATGCATACTCGGTTTGTCTTTTGATTGCTTCTATAGTTTTGCTTTGCATAGTGATATTTGTGAAATATCCTGCACCTTATTCGATGAGGAAAAAGCCGACGATCCCTTCATCGGGAGTGACCTCTTTAGCAAAACTAGAAAAGCCTCAAAAACACTCCATTTAAAATCACTCGATTCTACAACGATATCAAGTTCATTACGCAAAGGGTTTTCTTAAAAACCCATCGTAGCCCCCGTCATTTCAGATAAGTACTTCCTAGTATTCGTGCTACGTTTGTTGGCCTGCGTCAAGGCGTACTGTTCGGTAGCTATTTATACTTATCTGTAAAAGCATATGATGCGATTGAGTTAAGATAGTCGTGTGACTTTGTTGGCCCGCGTCAAGGGTCGTGCGGGTGGGTTTAATTCAATCGGGAAATATGGGTTGAACTTGAATAGCGGACTATGGTTTGTTGGCCTGCGTCAAGGTCATAGGACTCTAGGGGTAAAATATTATTAGGAATTTCAAGTGTTAAAATTTGCAATGAGATTGCATACCTTCTATGAGATAGTTGGATCCCGATACCCGCTGTGAGTAAGAGTTACTCCTGGGAGAATTTTACACATTACAATTAGCCGATCAAGTAGGTGTCTAGAAAGGTTTTAACGGGGTTACGCCTCTGGGAAAACGAGGTTTACTTTAATTAGGTCCGTGCGAAAGTGCGGGGAACCTCCCTTAATGTACTGGCACTGGCCTGGCTAAAAGATTGGCGAACTTGTAGAGTATAATTAATCCTGGCTAGTCTTTCCCTTTAGGGTTTGAAGGAAGATTTGACTAAAACAGTGGGAGACATCCTGATTAAATATATTAGATAACCAATCTAATATTGTAAAAGCGCACGCTGAGTGTATTCTTCTCTCTTTCTCCTGGTTACGACTATGTCACGCCTTAGTCAAGATAATAATACGGATGTATTGACCGAACCCGCTTGTTATACTGCGCTAAGGAACGTTGGTCCCGCTCCAACTTATAATTGTTATAAGACAGAGCAGGAAATTGGGGATTACCAGAATTCCCGTGCTGCCCAAATGAAGAAAGTGCATGTTGATGCATCATCTTCGGGTGTGTTCATTATAGAGAACGGTTTCTCAGTATCCTTTACGTCCTGGGTATGAGATACCGGATCAGGATCCCGCAAATGTAATTTGTTACATAGGCTACAGATAGGTAGAGAACTGAGAACGGGTGATAAGTTTCATTAGATAGAAACGGTCCAAGTGTTGCAACCAAGTCTGTTGGTCACTATCACCCTGTATTACCAGAATACATTGATTCTGAACGAATGTTATTAGATAACGAACCTGATATACAACATCATATCAGTCTCTTTATTAGTAAAGAGATGATATAATTTTGTATTGTTGGATAATGTTTTGAACATTTCCTATATCAAGAGTTGATCGGTTCAGGCACGTTATCTAAAAGTATTGACGTTCTAAATCAAACTACAGTTCTTCGTATACGGAACACACACAAGAGGAAGAGTTCAGAAATGAACGAATCTTTCTTGAGGCATTGTAGACTAGGTCATATCAATGCGACCCGACTAGCTAAGTTACATTTAGATGCATATTTAAATTAGTTTGAATTTATATCTTGTGAAACTTGCCGGTCATGTCACAAAGATAAGATGACCACAGCTCTGTTTATTGGAAACAGAGAAAGAGTTAGTGAACTCTTGGGATTGATACATGCTGATGTATGAAGGTCCTCTGTCTACACATGCCAAGATCGGTTCTTTGTACTTCATTACATTCTCTGATGATCTCTCAAGATTCAGACATATGTTCCTGTTGAAACATAAGTCCGAAGCTTTTGAGATATTCACAGAATATATGTTAGAAGTAGAGAACCATAAACGGGTATAAGTATTATTTTCTTTGATGAGATCAGGGAGGAGAATACTTGAGCACGGAATTCCTGGACTATTCTAAAGGAGAATCAGATTCTCTCTCAGCGTTACTCCTCCATATACACCATAGCACGATGGTATATCGGGGCAGAGTAATAGCACTCTATGTGATATGGTGCGCTCTATGATAAGTACTACTGAATTTCCTATTTTCCTTTTGGGAGTTATGCACTTAAGAAGCTGCATACCTATTGAATAGGGTTCCAATCAAATCTGTTGCCTACCACTTCATATGTGATATGGAAAGGGTAGAGCCCATATCTTAAGTTTATTAAGATTTGGGGTTGTCCGGCCCATGTCTAAAAAGCAAAATCCGGACAAGCTCGAGGCAAAGTCAGATCTGTAAAACTGGAAGTAGTTCCAGCTATACAAACAGCTACAGATGATTTGGTAGACCCGGAGGATTCAATAGTTTCCAACAAACCTCAGCATCTCCGCCGATCTGGTAGGGTTCCTCATCCACCTGAGAGATACTTCGGTTTCTCTATGACAGTGGGAGCGAGGATTGCATCATGAGATGATGACCCAACTAGTTTCGAGTAGGCCATCAGGAGTGAGAATCTGTAAGAATGGCTGGATGCTTAGTGATCTGAGATGGAATCTTTATACAACAACAAAGTATGGACTTTGGTTGCTTTATCTGAAGGGTTAAATCCCCATCAGGAGCAAGTATATCTTGAGAAGATTACTTGGTGTACATGGAAAAGTTGAGACTTTCAAAGCTATGCTTAAGTCCATCCAAATCCCACTTACCACGGCTACATACCATGACTATAATATCTGGTGGTTGGGTGTCATGACTGCTTTTATAAATAATGTTTTAGAAGAGAGCGTTTATAAGTGCACAACCAGAGGGCTTCGTAGACAGTGGGAGCAGTGGAAACGTGTGCAAGATGTTTTATGTGATAAAGCAGGCATCGCGGAGTTGGAACGTCTGTTTTGATGTGGTAGTCAAAGAGTTTGACTTCATCAAAATGGTAGATGAAACTTGTATATACAAAAAGGTAGTAGCGAGTATGGTAATGATTCTCATAGAGTACGTGGATGACATACTCTTATTAGGGAAGGAGTTTCCTATGCTACACTCGGTCAAACTCCGCTTATCACAAGGATTCTCCATATAGGATCAAAATGATACCTCCTAAAATCCTGGGTTTTGGATCTATGAGATAGATCTAATTGGATGTTAGGATACTCACTAGCTGTAGTGAGATGGTATCAAACGATCCCGGGGAGAATCACTGGAAAGGTTCCAGGGTGATAAGGACGACTGAATGTCAGTCGCAGGCATTGTCTTTATCCTCAGTGGAGGGACGGTGTGTTGGAAGAGTTCCAAGCTAGATACCGTGACTTACTAGACGATTAAAGGAAAGATACATCGTTAGCAAGGATGCTACCAAAGAGGCAGTCTGGATATATTAGTTCATGAGATGAACTTCGTTCCTACCATTGTGTGACAATGGAGTTGTGGCTTTTGCCAAGGAACCCTCCGTCCCATCAGAAATCCTGATATAATTCTTAGGCAGTATGACCTGATCATGGAGATGGTTGATCTCCAGAGAGATCGAGGTTAGGAGAGTAGACACAGAGGACAACAGCGCGGATCCACTAACAAAGGCCTTTTTCCTAGCAGAGACTTTTATGGGATGGTTGAGTATGAGATATTTCAACCACAGCTAATTGTTAGGTATGCGACACCACAACAGATGGCCCTAGTGCAAGTGGGAGATTGTTAGTTATATGTATGCCCTAGAGGCCATTACTGTACATACGATGTATATTGTAATGGATGCTTGGACATATATAGGGAGGACTTTCTTGCTCGACAAGATAGTAAGCTATCTGGTTGTACTTTATCTTAACATGTACTCTGATTGTCTTTATGTTACATGTTGATAAAGACCTTAGGATATGTACTCGACTACTGGGACTATGATGAGATCATACTAGTAGGGCAACGGTAGTCGACGAGTACATCCTATAACTGTTGCTATTCGAGAGTGTATCGAGATAGGGGCATCGATACACCAGAGTATACTAGCGTATACGCATCTTGACCCATTTGATGGGCGATGGATGATCCCATATCCATCAGTGTTTGACATCAAGGATGGTGTACGGGTACTCATTAGAGACTGGGTACACTGGACGGACTCGCCGAGAACTACCAGATGGTATTATACCTCACGTCAGATGGCAGTTCTCCGGTGACACTGGTACAGAGTAGTCTGTTGACCCGAGATCGTCATAGAGTCTTGTGTGATTCCCACTGTGCTTTGATTTCCATCATACCACGTCCAAGAGAGCGTGCAAAAAGGAGGGGATTCGTCTCTCCCGGTATAGGGAGTTGATGTTGCGCTGTGTTCGATTGGTTATAACTGGAAATCCCTGGCCAGGGTTGCTGAGATTTACTGGTAAGTGTTATCAGTAGTTTCTCGAACTGTTATAGACCTCATATCGACACGACTTATCAAGCAACTGGGGTCTGACGTTTACTACCCTTAGGCGAGATATGCGACATATCATACGACGAGACCGGACTGTACGGGATTGTTACTGATTGGATTCACAGGAGAATGTACAGGCTTGCTTGTTGATCTTCTGAGCGCTCAATACCTGGGTAGCTGTTACGTTTAGCTGACCGCTTGCAGCTTGTGGGTGTTTGATATGATCATCACATACTGCCGGCGTATTGACGATTCTTTAGAGTCCTACACAGAGCTTTCTTGACTCAGGCAAAAAGGAGTAGGATAATGCGATATGAGATACCGTATTCTATTCTCACGATATTTGATATCAGCCGGGTCATCGGATCAAGTGTTGATTCGATGAATCGGTAAATGAGATATTAGTTGGTTATATGCGATATAGCCGGATTGTCGGATCAAGTGTTGATTCGATAATTTAATGTATGATAATATATATGATATATTAAATAACATTAACTAATATTAGCTCACTAAAAGATTCTTTTTCTCACTCGGGTAATACATTGATATATATGCGATATATGTTAGATGTATTATTTTATTTTGTTACAATAAATATTATATATGTGATATATAATATTGTAACATGATATGATTACTAATGCAACATTTTTAGTGGAGATTAAACAAGGTAAGCGTTTGATTTGGGTTAGTTCATTCATGAACCATCTAGAAGGTTTTCTTTTTTCTTTGGTGTAAGATATTTTCAAGTGACTCATACTTAACCCAACCCAAACCCTAGCCCTAGTTAAATCTCTACAAAGGTTTGGTTGACTATGGTTGCATAATTAATCATTATCTTCTTTTCATTATTCATCACAAAAGGATTCTAATTATTATTCATCTTCTTCTTGCTTGAGTTCTTCATGAAAAACATTCTTGCTTCGATTTTGTGATGAAAAATGAGTGAGAATAAGAAAACAAATGAGAGCAAAAAATCCTACTTAATCATCCTCATCTACCCTTGCCCTTTAGATGAGAGTGTTCCCTTCATTTAATGAGTGAGAGCTCGTGTTAATGAAACTTCAAGGTAGATCATCTTTGTTATCGAAGATCGGAAGCAAGCTTGCATCTTTCTCTTCGTGGAGCCTCTCGAGAGTCCTGAACATGATGATCGCAGCGAAGGGACCTCAACACGGAGCTTATGAAGTGAAGGAACAGATCTACAAAGGTTGTAATCCCTCTCACTTAGTGTTAAAGTGTTTAACATGCTTGTTTTCGCCTAAACTCTAGTATAAAGATCTTGTTTAGGGTTGTTCGGCACGGCTAAATTTTAAATCGGGCATGGTTGATGCCTCGTAGTCCCTTGTGCGTGTGTCTAGTAACCCTACAGTTATGATATTAATCCAATCCTGGAGAAACGTTAGGAAGCAGTTTTAGAACATAAGTAGATGTTCGAAGGTTTTGATAACGGCAGTGTCTTTCGGGAGACGGTTATCATTTCAGGCTTCCAAGGTGACCTGGATGACAGAGTGACTATCAGAGTTATTGTTTTCCCTCTGACGAGTGCAGTATTTTGGACAGGTGGTCCAAGCGGATACTGAGGAAGGCATGGCGCAGCATACTGATTAAGTTCAATAGACGATACAGTCCAAGAAGTTTGCTGGATTTGGAGTTCATTTGTGAACTGGGTCCCATCAGATATCCAGAAATATTCTAAGACGGGTATTACTCATTTCGGGAGATAGTTTTCTCCGCGAAGTTGAGCTAAAGAGAGACATAGAAAGTAACACTGGAGCGGATCCACTCACTGAGGCTATTTCTCGAACCCAATAGTTTTTCAAACGAGGTTTATAAAACTGATTAGTAGAGGAGTTGGGTGTTCGGTATCACACGGGCTCTGAGTATACGACATCGCAAAAATTAGCCTTAAGTGCAAGTGGAAGATTGTTGGCTATAGTGCCCTCAAGGCAATTATCATAGTCGCAGACAGGTGATCATGATGATTGAAAGGGGACCTATACCGATAAAACAGTCTTACTTGAGATGATAGTATGCTATCTTGTTTGTCTTTATCATCATGTATATGTTGATAAAGCCCTTAGGATCTTGCTTGACTGCCAGTATTATGATGGTGATCACATACGTGGGAGCTGGGGATCTATAAGCACATCCTTAAATGTCCCTAGTCGTAGAAGTATCGAGACTGGGCATCGATACTCCAGTGTAGACTGGTGTATAGTTATCTAGACCCTGACGACGGGCAGTGGCCCGTCTCACAAGCCATTGGTGTTAGCTGTTCACCTAAGATAGTATGTAGGTGCTCTTTGGGTTATGAGTACACTGGACGGACTCGCTGGGAACATGCTAGTTGGTATTATACCTATAGTCAGATAGCAGTTCCCTGGTGACATGTGTACATGTTAGTTTGTCAACCTGAGATCGTCATTTGTCTCGTGTGAGTTCCCACTGTGCTTTGATTACTACCCTACCACGGCTCAAAGGAGTCGTGCAAACAGGTTTTAGTTGGGTACAGTCCCGATCCATATGGAGGCAGTGAGCGGATCGTCGGGGATTCATCTCTCCCGGTATTGGGGGTTGATGTCGCGCAGTGCACGGGTGGCCATCACTAGAAATCCTCGGCCGGGGTATGTGAGAATTACCGATCCAGGATCGATAGTTTCTCGGGTAGTGATAGGTTTCATACCGACACGAATTATCGTGTTATTAGGTGTCTGACTTTATCCCCCCTAAACTCGATATGCGATAATCTTAAACGAACAGGCCGAACTGTGCGGATATTGTCACTGACAGCCTTAGTAGGGGTTTGGATGAGTTTGCTCGTCGGCCTTCCTGTCATTCAATACCTGTGTAGCCATTACGTACAGCTAGTGCCGCTGACATGCTTGTGGTTAAACCCACTGCCAGCGTATTGATGAGTCTTTAGAGTCCCACAAAGAGGGTTTTCTCGGTTCAAGTGATATGGTGTAGGTGACGTATGTTGATACATACAGGTGTCCGATTAAATATGTGCACGGACTGCACAGACTTTAATCGGTCGGTTGATAATACTAGCGGCCTAGGATTAAGCCAGATTGTTAAATCAAGTTTTGATTTAATAATTTACGTATGTATTTATATATATGTATTCTAGTATTATTGCTCACTATTTATTTTCTCTCTTTGGCTATTCGTATTTTTCGTACGAATACGCGTATGTGTATTTCGATACTTGTTCCGGGAAGTATTCCGTATTTGTGCGGAATGACTTCTAGAAGATGCCACCTCATTATTGATTTTATTTATAAAAGCACATGTTTAAATGAGGTGGATATGATGATATGGAAAGGCATGGACATTTGGGTCAAGGCATGGGTTGGACATGTTGTGATTGGTATGGGTTGATTTCTTTATTGTAATTTGGTAAATGTTTTGTGTGCATTATTTTTGGGGTGAGGAAAGAGAGGGCCGGCCACTTTGGATGAGGGGCTTTGCTCATTTTTGTATAGCTCACTATCGTTTTACTCATACACCCAAAACACTTAGCCAATTTCTAAGCTCATGTCATTCCATGCCTTCATGATCTCCACATCTTCCATGGTTGTTCTATGAGCATAAAAGGTCGAGAGAAAGTTTTAGTGAGACTATCATACACCCACACCCTCCATTACTAGCGATCTTGGAGGGTCGGTTGGTTTGCTTAGCGAACCTGAAGCTTGCGTCGTTTCCCTCAGGTGGATCATCGGAGACGAACAAAGACCGGCGACCAAAGTCGATCCGCATCACTAGGTGCTTGGAGATGGTTGAAGACCCGAAGTACTTGGTCCATTAGGTATAACCATTCCTATCTCTTTTCTTAGATTACTAGTTTTAGGTTTAATAGTTTCGATCTTGCAAATCGGGTAATGGTAGCGACGGGTTTAAGAAATTTTTGTTCCGCATTTGGCCACGGTACGTTGGTTGGGACGCTCCCACTACCCAACACTGCTATCTGACACTAGGTATCATACCAACTAGCAGGTTCCCGATGAGTCCTGTCCGGTGTACTCATAACCCAATAAGCACCTGTATACATCTTAGGTGATCCAACTGACACCAGTGGCTTGTGAGACCGGACACCGTCCCTCGTCGGGGTCTCGACTGTAAACACTAGTCTACTCTGGAGTATCGATGTCCTGTCTCGAAACTCCCACGACTAGAAACCACTTTTAAGGATGTGCTTATGGACGACCCAACTCTCACGTATATGATCGCCATCGTACTGTTGGTATTCAAGCAAGATCCTAAGGGCTCTATCAACGTGTAATAGTGATCAGTCACCTGAACCTGTACACGACTGATAAAGGCAAACCAGATGGCATACTATCATCTCGAGTAAGATTGTGCTACCGGCATAGGTCCTCCTCAATCATTGCAATCACATACCTGTGATCCAATAATTGACTTTGAGGACACTATATCCAACAGGAACCAGACCAAGTTTAGTGATGAACTTCTTTATCCAAATAGCCTCTTTGGCAGCATCGTTGGCAGCGATGTATTCAGCCT
The DNA here is from genome assembly GCA_030015575.1 of Agapanthus africanus. Lineage (NCBI taxonomy): Eukaryota > Viridiplantae > Streptophyta > Magnoliopsida > Asparagales > Amaryllidaceae > Agapanthus > Agapanthus africanus. The sequence continues at coordinate 350,546,333 of CM057350.1, read as the reverse complement.
CCATCGTCGAGTCTGCCACAGTTTCCTGTTTGGAACTCTTCGATCAAACCGCCCCTCCATTTACGGTAAAGACAAATCCCGAGTGCGACTTAGAGTCGTCCTTATCACTTTGGACGCTCAAATCGGTAAAGGACTCCACCTGGAGTTCTCCGTTACTATACACCAAGAACATCTCTTTAGTCCTTCTCAAGTACTTGAGAATGTTCTTCACAGCTGTCCAGTGATTCTCTCCAGGATCTGCTTGATACCTACTCACTATACTTAGTGAGTATGCTACATCGGGTCTGGTACATAGCATCGCGTACATGATAGAGCCTACTGCCGAAGCATAGGGTATCTCTTGCATGCGAGTGCTCTCCAAATCAGTCTTGGGAGACATCTCTTTGGAGAGAGTGAGTCCAGAGATCGTAGGTTGGTTCCTACACTTGGATTCTTCCAAACTAAACCTCTTTAGTATGGTGTCAATGTACCTGGATTGGGACAATCCCAGTATCCGTCTAGATCTATCTCTATAGATCTTAATTCCAAAAATGCAGGAGGCATCACCTAGATCTTTCAATGAGAATCTATGTGATAAGAAGAGCTTGACCGAGTGTAGCATAGGAATATCATTTCCTATCAAGAGTATGTCATCTATGTACAATACGAGGAAGACAACCTTACTCTCTGCCACCTTCTTGTATATACAAGGTTCATCTTTGTTTTTGATGAAGTCAAACTCTTTGACTACAACATCAAAACATATGTTCCAACTCCGCAATGCCTACTTTAACCCATAGATGGATTTAAGCAGCTTGCACACCTTTCTGCTGCTCCCACTGTCTACGAAGCCCTCTGGCTAAGTCATGTACACGAACTCTTCTAAATCACCATTTAGAATAGCGGTCTTAACATCCATTTGCCAGATTTCGTAGTCATGGAATGCAGCAATGGCAAGTAGGATCCGGATGGACTTAAGAATAGCCACTGGAGAAAAGGTTTCCTCATAATCCACACCTGGTCGTTGACGAAAACCCTTTGCAACAAGTCTAGCTTCGAAAGTCTCAACTTTTCTATCTACACCAAATTTCTTCTTAAAGATCCATTTGCTTCAAATGGGTTTTACCCCTTCAGGAGCAACTTCCAAAGTCCATACTTTGTTGGTGTACATGGATTCCATCTCAGATCGCATTTCATCCAGCCAATTCACAGAGTCACCACTCGTGATGGCCTGCTCGAAAATAGTCGGGTCATCATCTTCCATGATGCATTCCTCGCTCCCGCCATCGATGAGAAAACCGTAGTATCTCTCAGGTGGATGAGGAATCCTACTAGATCGGCGGAGAGGCGGGGGTTCATCAAGAACTACTGAATCCTCTGGTTCCATCAAATTTTATGTCGTAGTTTGTGTCGCTAGAACCTCTTCCAATTCTACCTCATTGCCACTAATTTGTTTCATAAGAAAACCCTTTTCTAAGAAAATGGCATGTCGTGAAAAAAACACTTTTTGTTCCTCGGGGTGGTAGAAGATATACCCTTGTGAATTTTTGGGATATCCTACAAACTTGCGTAAGACAGACCTTGCCTCGAGTTTGTCCGGATTGTGCCTTTTTACATAGGCTGGACAACCCCATATCTTAACATACTTAAGAGATGGTCTCTTCCTTTTCCATATCTCATATGGAGTGGTAGGCACTGATTTGGTAGGAACCATATTCAATAGATGTATGGTTGTCTTAAGCGCATACTCCCAAAAGGAAATAGGCAACTCAGCAGTGCTCATCATAGAGCGCACCATATTTAATAGGGTGCGATTCCTCCGCTCCGATACACCGTTGTGCTATGGTGTATAAGGAGGAGTAAGCTGAGAGAGAATCCCATTCTCTTTTAGATAATCCAGGAACTCATTGCTCAAGTATTCCCATCCTCGATCAGATCGAAGGACCTTACTAGAATTACCCGTTTGGTTCTCGACTTCGTGTTTATATTCTTTGAATTTCTCAAAAGCTTCAGACTTGTGTTTCAACAGGAACACATGTCCGTATCTTGAGAGATCGTCAGTGAATGTAATGAAGTATGAGGAACCATTCCTGGCATGTGTCGACATAGGACATACATCACTATGTATCAGTCCCAAGAGTTCCGTAACTCTTTCTCCGTGACTACTAAACGGAGTTTTGGTCATTTTGCCTTTGAGACATGAATGGAAAGTTTCATAAGATGATAATTCGAACGCATTTAAATAACCATCTTTATGTAACTTAGCTAGTCATGTCGAATTGATATGACCAAGTCTATAATGCCACAAGAAGGATTCGTTCATTTCTGAACTTTTCCTCTTGTGTGTGTTCTGTATTTTAAGAACTGTGTTTTGATTTAGAACGTATATGCCATTATTTAACGAGCCTGATCCAATCAACTTTTGATTTAGGAAGATATTCAAAACATTATCCTGTATTACAAAATTATATCCATCTTTACTTAATAAAGAAACTGATATAATGTTGCATATCATGTTCGGTATATAATAGCATTCGTTCAGAATCAATGTATTACCACTTGGAAATACAATGTGATATTCGCCAACTTCTTTGGCTGCAACATTTGCACCATTCCCTACTCTTACGGATTGATCACCCATTCCTAGTTCTCTACCTTTCTTTAGCCCATGCAATATATTGCATATGTGGGATCCTGATCCGGTATCTAATGCCCAAGACGTAGAGTGAACTGAGAAACAGTTCTCGGTAACTAATACATCCGAAGAAGATACATCAACATGTTTATTCTTCGTTTAGGCGGCGTGTGAATTCTGGTATTCCCCTATTTCCTGTACAGTCTTATAACAATTATAAGAAAGAACGGAACCGACGTTCCCCTGCTCAGTATAACAAGCGGGTTCGGTCAATACATCTATATTATTATCTTGATTAAGCCTTGACATGGTCGCTACTTGGAGAGAGAGAGAAGAAAAACACTTTACCGTGCGCTTTTGCAAGAATAGATTGGTTATTTTCTTATCTAATCAGGATGGCTCCCACTGTTTTAATCAAATCTTCCTTGAAAGCCTAAAAGGTAAGATTAGCCGAGATTAATTGCACCCTACAAGTTCGCCAATCTTTCAGCCTGATCAGTGTTGGTACTTTGAAGGAGGTTCCCCGTGCTTTCGCATGGACCTAATTAAAATAAAACTCGTTTTCCCATAAGCATAACCCCGTTAACACCTTTCTAGACACCTACTTGATTGGCTAATTGTCATGTGTAAAACTCTCCCAGGAGTAACTCTTATTCATAGTGGGTATCGGGATCCAACTATCTCATAGCAGGTATCCAATCTCATTGCAAATTTCAACATTTGAAATTCCCGATAATGCTTTTACCCCTAACGTGCTATGACCTTAACGAATACCAAACAACCTATTGTCCGCTAGTCAAGTTCAACACGTACATTTCTTGATTGAATAAAACCCACCCGCATGACCCTTGACGAATGCCAAACAACACTGTACGAATACTTTAATCCAATCGCATCATATGCTGCAGAAAAGTAGTAAATAGCTACCGTACACTACGTCTTGACGAATGCTAAACTACCGTAACACGAATACTAATTAATACTTACTTGAAATGACGGAGGGCTACGCAAGTTTTTTAGAAAACCACGAGCGTAATGAACTTAATATCGTTGTAGAAACAAGTGATTTTGAAAAGGAGTGTTTTTGAGGCTTTTCTAATTTTGCTAAAGAGGTCACTCCCGGTGAAGGGATCTCGGCTCTTTCCTCATCGAATAAGGTGCAGGATATTTCATAAATACCGCTGTGCAAAGCAAGAACTATAGAAGCAATCAAAAACTAAACCGTGAGTTTGTAGCATCTGTCAGTTTTGCTAAAAGGTCACTCCCGGTGAAGAGATCTCGGCTCTTTCCTTATCGAATAAGGTGCTGGATATTCTACAAGGAATACCGCTATGCAAAGCAAAAACTGTAGCTACCCTTTTTGAAAATTTGATTCTATAACATCTTTTAGGTTTCTTTTCTTTTATTAATCTCATTAATAAAACCCATCATTTAAGCTTCCTAAGCATCACAGAAAAAACGAAAGCAGCAATATTTATATATCAACATAAAGTATAAGCATTTGTCTCAGGCAGTAATATGATCTCATTACAGAACATTACAACAGAAGTCAACATATGAAATATTGGTTATATTAGGACATCCGTGTTTTATTTTTAGCCTATATAAAACACGGATTCGACAGTCGCGATGAATATCCAAACCCACATCCCTAGACCCCTACGAGAGCGGCAACTAACCCTGCCAATTCTAGGGTTAGGAGACCCGGTCTCGACTCCTTGAGATGGCCTTCCACTGGACCCTAGAACCCGGTTACTTGTGCTCTCCGTCTTGGGTCTATCATAATGCGGAAAAGTAAATAATATACAATGGTGACAACATCCTCAACCCGGAAGTGCTCCAATAAAAGAATATTACATACAAATGAATTTTACATGAATGAAAAAGAAAACTCTCATCTCACATAAAACCCCCGGCTATTCAATACACAACTATCCAATATAACATATCACGGCAACACATAAACATCACAGATAACTAAGCGAAGTTAGATAATTCGACAGACACAACGAATTCCCAAAATAACCCAGTGAGCTCAACACTTGAGCAGAAAATAAAAATTCCCAGTAGCATGCTCCAGTACCTATGGCCCGTCGCTGAAGTGCCCGTCCAAAGCCTCCACAGTGGCGCTGAGGAACCGCCGCTAAAACCAGGTTTTGGCCGCGTTTACACGGTCCCTGTAGCGAGTTAGGGACACTTTCTTCAGGTGGGTCCATAAAATTCCCTGCATGATTTTCTGAGTATTTTTAATATGAAAAATTTTAACTTTTGAAAAAATTTCCAGCAAGGGGTCAATTCTCGGTGTTTCGGGGTTCGATCAGACTTCTAACTTCATCTAGACAACGCCTAATGCTCTAGCTTTGCTCTGATACCACTGTAGGGTTAGCTTAGCTCCTTAGCAAGGTTTTGGCAAGCATCAAACTTACTTCTTTAAAAATTTTGGGGTACTAAACAAACCCTAACCAAGATCTTAACTAGAGAATTAGGGTTAACTATGTTGGAGATAGTGCCCTCAAAGTCAATTATTGGATCACAGGCACGTGATTGCAATGATTGAGGGAGGACCTATCCCAATAGGACAGTCTTACTCGAGATGATAGTATGCTATCTGGTTTATCTTTATCATCGTGTACTGCTTTAGGTGACCCAACAGGTCGCTATTACACGTTGATAGAGCCCCTAGAATTTATGCTTGACTGCCAGCAGTATGAGGGCGATCATATACGTGGGAGATGGTAGTCTATAAGCACATCCTTAAAAGGTCCCTATTCGTGGGAGTTTCAAGACAGGGCATCGATACTCCAGAGTAGACTAGTGTATACAGTCGAGACCCTGACGAGGGGCGGTGGCCGGTCTCACAAGCCACTGGTGTCAGTTGGTTCACCTAAGATGTATACAGGTGCTCATTGGGTTATGAGTACATCGGACAGGACTCGCCGGGAACATGCTAGTTGGTCTTATACCTGACGTCAGATAGCAGTTCCCTGGTGACATGTGTACAGGTTAGTTCATCGATCGGGGGATCGTCATTTGTCTCGTGTGAGTTCCCACTGTACTTTGATTACTACCCTACCACGCTCAAAGGAGACGTGCAAACAGGTTTTAGTTGGGTACAGTCCCGAGCCACATGGAGGCAGTGAGCGGATCTTCAGGGGTTCGTCTATCCCGGTATTGGGGGTGAGGTCACGCTGTGTCTAGGAGAGCCCTTACACGAAGTCCTTGGCCAAGGCAGGAGATTTACTGATAGGTATTCCAGTAGTATCTCAGGTGTTCTGGGCTACACTCCGACACGACTTGTACCGCTTTTGGGGGTCTGACTTTTACCAACTCCCTAGGCCCGCCATGCGATGCTCATAGACGAACGGACCGGACTGTACGGATATTGTCACTGACAGGCTCAGTAGGGTGTCAGGATGAGTTCGCTCATCGACGTCCCTTTTGGTCAATAGCTGGTAGCCCGTCACGTATGGCTAATACCTCTGACGTGCTAGTGGTTAAATCCACAGCGATAGTATTGACGAGTCTTTAGAGTACCCCGCATTCAGTTGCTCAATTTTTCGGGCGAAACGCTGTAGAGGCCGTATGGAGATATGGTAGGGTTCGATCAGATACGTGCGGTATTGCACGGATCAGGATCGGACAGTTAATACTAGTGGGCTTTGGTTTAAGCCGGATCCTAGTATAGTACAGTGTAGATTTTGTCTCTTTGAATTTGTATTTCGGTCGGAATACAAATGCGGGTATGTATATACAGTAGCGGGGTTTTCCTGTAATTTATTACGGGGTCAGTTTTTGGAGTTTTCAGTTTGCTTTCCGTTTCGGCCATATTTCTTTGTATCTTTCATTGGCTGAAGATTGGTGGAGGAGGGCTTATTTGCATCTGTGCAAATAAGCATTTGTGGAGGTGGTCTTTTGCATATTGTTGTGTCATGATCGCTTGACTTTCTTTAGTCATCATGGCTAGTCTTGTAGTATCATGATGGCATGACTTTTTGGAAGTGATGATTGTTGTTTGAGTGTTGGACTTTCCTAGTGATCATTTCTTTGCATGATAGCCTTTTCTCTCTCTCCCTTGGATTATTGGTTTGCTCACTCATTCTTTTGATTCACACACTCACCACTCTCTCATTTCCTTATGGACATGGCCGGCCAAGCACTTGGGGGCTGTCCAAAATTGTGGGTATGGGATTTTTGCTCTTTTGGCTTTGCTAAAAATCCCCAAAGTTCCATCTCCATTAGGTTATATCATTTCCTCCACCATATGGCAACTCCCTCAACCCCTAGAGACACATATAGCACTACACCATTCTACAACAACCCTTGGGCACGTCGACTCGCCAACTTCGTGCCCGAGTTGCCTCGGTCCAGAGGTAGGAGCCCGTAAAAGAAGCCGGCGATGTTGTGCCCTTCCGGCAAGGAGGCGACGACCGGAGATTCCGCGGGAGATCGGGACGACGACGAGAAGACCGGAGGACAAGGATCACTCGGTATATCTCTCTACCCCTTCTTGCTAGTTAGGACTAGTTTAATGGCACGATCCAGGTTTATAGTGCGCGGTGGTGCCGGTTAAATTTTTTATTGTAAATCACCGCTTCCGCATTCCGGCGTCGGATTGACGGCCGGGGCGCCGCCGTGCACTTACAGTGGTATCAGAGCCTCGCCATTAACATAGTCTAGCTTTGTCTAATGTGTTTTACATTTCCGATCGAACAAATATCCTAAAACCGCGTTTTCATGTACAATCAGTTTCTGTCGAAATTTTTGTCTCCAAAAATTTTTCAGGGTGTTGTAGAATGATGTGCAGAGAATCCTAACAACACTGTAAAATTTTGGTGACATGATCTCTCCATATGACCGCGGAACCGCGGCCGTAACCCCTCTTTGGACGCGGTTCCGCCGCAGTAATTTAGCTTCACTTCACCAATTTTTTGCAGTGGGCTTTTGGGCTGAAAATAGGTGTTTTGGTATACTTTTTTTGGGCCCAGAATTTCTGTGAGTGCTACAGTATTGCTTGGGGGGCCCACTTGGTAAAATTTAATCGATCGGATATTTTAAACACATTTGTTCACAGTATTTACATTATATCTGCGACCGTGAATGTCACTTGATCTGTAAATCCTGTCTAACTGCTATAGCCCGGTTAGACGGATTTGCGAACGTGACCTTCACGTAGATGTTCTGTGTATTGCTGTGATGTTGCGGATTGGTCGTGGGGGATAGCCTGGTTGCAGTGGTAGTACAGTTTGGTTGTATTATGTACATTTGATATTGCGGGTCGAGCGTCCTACATGTGGACTGCCGTCACTGCCTGTTTGTATTATTATTTTGGGGCACGACCAGGTTGCGGTCGATGTACCCGTTGTATGTATATTTTACTTTCTGTACTAGGATTACCCGCGGAGGGGTGCACGGATAGCCGGGTTCTAGAGGGCAACGAGCCCGCATCTCATGGCATTGAGACGGAGAGGGCTTCACTCTAGAATTGGCGGGCTATTCGCCATGCTCGTAGGGGGTACAGGTTGACCCAGGAGGGGTGCCCAAGTTACCGGATTCCGTGAAGTGCTGGGTGGTCCATTCACGTTGCTGAAGGGGGCTGCCTCGCTTCAGGTTTTGACGGGTAACTTGCCGCGCCTGTAGGGGTCTAGGATTTCATTGCACAGGCTATCCACACGACCAGGGGAACGTCGGGTTTCAGCGGTTCTGTGAAACCCGGGGATTCCAGATATCTGTATTGTTCTGTGATGCTGTACATTTCTGTGATGTTGCATTTTATCACGCCTTGAGCGAAATATTATATATTGATATATATATTAGTAGATGTTGTATATGTTTTGCATCCGCGCTAGTCCAGTCCCTGCTCTGTCGTTAGTTAGCTAACCTAACCGGTAATCACGGGACCCAGTGGCGAATGCGGATGGCATATACGTACGTGGACTGTGAGAGTCCTAAAATCCTCTTGGATCTGTCACGGTAGATCCGGATCCCCAGAATTTATGAGGCATCACCCAGGTCTTTCATGGAGAACCTGTGTGACAAGAACCCCTTGACAGATTGTAGCATAGGAATGTCATTTCCTATTAAAAGAATGTCATTCACGTATAAAACGAGGAATACTACAGTTCTCGCTACAAATCTACAATAGATGCATGGTTCATCTGGATTTTTGATAAAGCCAAATTCCTTTACCGTCTCATCAAAACAGATGTTCTAACTCAGCGATGCCTACTTTAGTCCATAAATGGACTTAAGCAACTTGCATACCTTTCCGCTGCTCCCACTCTGAATGAAACCCTCTGGCTGGTCTATATAGACACACTCCTCTAAATGTCCATTCAGAAAAGCAGTCTTTACGTCCATCTGTCGAATTTCATAATCGTGGAAGGCAGCAATGGCAAGAAGGATCCGAATGGATTTCAGCATAGCTACTGGAGAAAAGGTTTCGTCATAGTCCAAACCAGGTCGCTGACGAAAACCCTTTGCAACCAGTCTAGCTTTATAGGTCTCAACCTGTCCATCTACACCAATCTTCCTTTTGATGATCCACTTGCATCCTACGGGTTTTACCCCATCTGGAGAAATGTCCAACGTCCATACTTTGTTGGTGTACATGGACTCCATTTCGGTCCGCATTGCATCCACCCATTTTACCGAGTCGACGCTCTGAATGGCTTGCTGGAAGCTAGTAGGCTCATCACAATCTATGATGCAATCCTCTCTATCCCCGTCAATGAGAAAACCGTAGTATCTCTCGGGCGGATGAGACTGCCTACTACTCCTGCGGAGTGGCGTGGGAATGTCCTGATCTTTCGAACCCTCTGGTTCTACTAAGCTTTCAGTAATAGCTTGCGGTTCTGGAATTTCTTCCAGTTCTATAGCGCTCCCACTTATTTCCTTTTCTAAGAACTGATGTTCCAGAAAATGGGCATTACGAGAAACAAGGACTTTTTGTTCCTTTGTGTAATAGAAAAGATACCCCCTGGAGTTCTTTGGGTATCCCACAAACTTGCACAGTACTGAGCGTGCCTCTAGTTTGTCCGCATGCTGCTTTTTGACATAAGCTGGACATCCCCAAATCTTCAGGTATTGAAGATAGGGTTTCTTCCCACTCCATAACTCATATGGTGTGGTAGGCACAGTCTTAGTGGGAACTCGGTTCAAAAGGTATGCAGCTAATTCTAGCGCATATCCCCAGAATGATCACGGTAACTCAGCGTTACTCATCATGGACCGTACCATATCCAATAGGGTTCGGTTCCGTCTCTCCGCTACACCGTTATGTTGCGGAGTGTATGGAGGAGTAAGCTGAGAGAGAATTCCATTCTCTTTTAAGTAACCCAGGAACTCGGCACTCAAGTATTCACCACCTCGATCAGATCTTAGTGTCTTGATACTTTTTCCTGTTTGTTTTTCTACTTCATTCTTGTATTCCTGGAATTTTTCAAAAGCTTCAGATTTATGCTTCATTAAGAAGACATGTCCGAACCTTGAAAAATCATCCGTAAAAGTAATGAAGTAAGAATAACCGCTTCGTGCATGTGTAGACATTGGACCGCACACGTCGCTGTGTACGAGTCCCAAGAGCTCGCTCGCTCTTACTCCATGTCCAGTGAACGGAGTCTTTGTTATCTTTCCTTTGAGTCAGGATTGACAAGTTGCATACGATTGATATTCGAACGGATCCAAATATCCTTCTGTATGTAACTTCGTCAACCTTCTCTCATTAATGTGACCGAGTCTACAATGCCATAAGAAAGCCTGATTGATTTCAGGAGACTTTCTTTTGTGTGTATTCTGGACATCGAAAATCTGTGGTTGGTTTAAAACGTATATACCGTTGTTTAATGTATCTGACCCAATCAAAACTTAATTAAGGTGAATGTTCACTATATTACTTACAAATGCAAATTCATAACCTTCTTTAGATAATAAAGATACAGAAATGATATTACAGGTTGCATTTGGTACAAAATAACAACTACGCAAAACCAAAAAGTGTCCATCTGACAATCCCAGGTGATAGTCCCCCACGGCCTCAGCATCCATGCTAGCTCCGTTTGCAACTCTTAGGGTCATATCACCTGCCTTCAAAACTCTACGCTTTCTCAACGCCTACAAAGAATTACAGATATGAGATCCTGATCCGGTATCCAATACCCAGGATGTAGAGTTTATTGATAGTCAGTTTTCAATAACATACACACCTGAAGCTGAAGCCGCAACTCGCTTCAGATCCTGGGTTCTGGCCTTCCAAGCCTTGCAATCCTGTTTCCAGTGTCCACTTTTGTGACAGTAGAAGCATTCTTCCTTCCTCACCAGCTTTCCCGCTACCTTTGTAGCCTTTCCTTTTCCCTTCGTATCCACTTTACTGACACCGCCCCTTGGTTTGGCGGGGGCTTTCTTCTTCTTTCCCTTGGCTTTCGCCCTGGACCTAGAAGAGGAAGATCCTCCTACAAACAAAGTGGATGTCTCCCTACCTTTCTGTAGGGTGCCCTCAGCACTCCTCAACATGTTCAGAAGTTCGGAAAGTTCAACCTCCTTTCCTTGCATGTTGAAGTTAAGGATAAACTGGGCGTAAGTGGAAGGAAGGGACTGGAGAATCAAATCAGTGTAGAGTTCATTCTCCAACGTGGTCTCAAGATCCGCGAGCTCCTCTATGTAGCCAATCATCTTAAGCACGTGTTCCGCTACTGATGATCCGACGGCCAACCTTGCCGAAAACAACTTCTTCGACACTTCGTATCTGGCGATACGAGACTGCTCTCCATACAGTTCTTTTGTATGAAGAAATATGGACTCTAGGACCATATTCTCGTGCCTCCTCTGATGTTCGTTGTCCATCGAGACAAGCATGAGGCATTTCGCCTTCACGCAATCTATTTCCCAGGTCGTATAGATTTCCCTATCTACGACACTGGTTTTGGGACCTGGGACAGGGGGAGCTTTGGTGGTAAGGAGATACCCCAACTTGTCGTAAGTGATTGCCATCTTGACATTCCTGAGCCAATCTTTGTAGTTTGGCCCTGTCAGTATGTTTTTATCTAGTAATAACTTACGTCCGGTCATGTTGAATGGTCGCTGCAATTAGGAGAGAGAAAAGAAACACTTTAGCATGATGCTCTTGCAAGTTTGGAGTGGTTTTTAGTTTGTCTAAACAGGATGGCTCCCACTTTCTCTCGAATCCCTCCTCAAACCATAAAGGAAGAATTAGTCAGGATCAATCTTACCGTACAATACTTGCTTAACCGTTCAGCCAGGCCAGTGTCGGTACTTCGAGGGAGGTTTTCCAACGCTTTGGCGAAGTTTCTTAATTAAGTAACCTCTTTTCCCTGTGGGCGTAGCCCCGCTAACACCTTTCTAGACACCTACAAGGTTTATAGCATTGATCGTTAAGTGAGAGATTTCCCGAGGAGTAGCATATACTCACAGTAGGATCGGGATCCAAATATCATCATGTGATAAAACCGAAGGAATCCTACCAGAATCATCATACTCCAAATGGTATGCAGCGCTAGCAAGTTTCAGTACTTATGAAACTCCCGATGTGGATTTTTGCCCCATGCTCTTATGACCTTGGCGTGAGGTCAAAATGTCATAAGTCACATGTCAAGTTCTTCCCATCATTATCCAGGTTAATTTGAACCCATCCGTACCTACCCTTGACGTAGGCCAAAATGGCAGTACGACTGTCTCAAACCAACGCATTCTATCTATGCAACAGATAAATATCCGGCAGCTACCAATCACTATGCCTTGGCGTGATGTCAAAATACATAGCTTGAATACTACCGAATATTTAACTGAAATGATGGAGGGCTACGAATGGTTTTGGCGAAATCGTGAACGTAGTGAACTTGATATAATCGATGGAAAGAGATAGCTTTTAAAAGGAGTGGTTCAAGCTCCGCATTTAAAAGTTTGGTTTTGAAAAGAACCGAGTGGTTTTCAAAGTGTTCCAATCGACTTTTACTTGGTTTATTTTCTTGCATTAGTTCTTTTAATGCGTCCCATCATTTAATCCTACCATTGCAGAAAACAACCAAAATATGGTGTACGCTTATGCCATCCGCATTCGCCACGGAGCCCCGTCATCACTCGTTAGGTTACTTAACTAACGTCAGAGCAGGGGCTGGACTAGCGCGGATGCAAAACATAAGCAACACCTAAATAGTTATCATATAAAAATATATAGCAATGATAGACATTACAGATCACAGATGAATACATTGGATATACTAGGAACCCGCAATCAGTTCGAGCCTGCAACGAAAAACAGATTACACGGTCGCAGTGAATAGCCAATACCCCACCCAAGACCCCTACGGGTGCGGCAAACTACCCGCCAAGTACCCGAAGCGAAGCAACCTCCCTCAACTCCGTGAGTAGGCCACTCGGCACTTCGAGATACCCGGTAGTTTGTCCACCCCCTCCATGGGTCTATCCTAGGAGAAAAAACAGTAAAAAGAATTATACAATGACGGCTACAACCCAGACCCGGTTGTGTGGCCATACAAATAATATTACATCAATTTACATGTTACATGAATGAAAGAAAAGAAAACTCTCGTCTCACAAAACCCCCCGGCTATTCATCCGCGACAATCCAACGCATTCATATATACATACCATCAACAAATACAGATCACAGATATGTATAACCCCCACTAATCGACGTATAGCGATTAGCAGACGTTCAATACATATAAACATCACAGATATAACCCATTAGTCAAAGTGTAGTGAAGTTCGATCAAAAAATACGGAATTATAGGTACCCCAAATACAAATTTCTTTTCTGGAAAATCTGGGCAGAAATAAACCATCTTAAAAATCCCAAAACCTTAACAGAGGAATACTGCACGAAACTCGGTCCAGAACGGAGTCAAAACGGCCGCGGTTTCGCGGCAATAGGCATGCTTTTGCCGTGGAACCGCCGCTCTTTGAACTGTTCACTGGACCGTTTTTGGTGTGCTTCTTGAAAAAACCCTGAGCCGATTTTTGAAGTATGATTTATTATTTTTAGAGAAGAAAAAACAACAACAGAAACTTAGGGTTTTGATGTTTTAGTTTTGCGGTTTTTCCGATCGAACTTCCATACACTTTACTAACTAGCTAGTTTATGTTTAGTTTGGCTCTGATACCACTGTAAGTCCACGTTGCCCACCCCGGTGCTTGCGGGGAGGCGGAAAACGGAATAAAAATCGGATTTTATCGAACTAGGCAACATGGACTAACAAAAGGAGGATCTTTGCTAAACAAAAACTAACTAAAAGCTAACTAGATTTAGCTAAATGGATGAAAGGTTATACCTTGGGCTTTATGTCCTTCTCTCCTTGCTCCTTGGAGTGGAAGAAAGAGATCACCTTGTCTCCTTCTCTAGTCGAAGAAGGATCCACCCGAGAGCCTCAACCTTTGGCTTCAACTTCAAGCTAGAAGTAACTAAGGTGCTAGAAGTGCAAATCCTAGAACCTTAGATGAGAGTAGAGATTACTTTGGAGAGGTTTATCTCAAGCTCAAGTGTTTCTCAACACATGAGAGGGGAGAGGTTGAGAGAGAGGCAGAGGAGGAGAGAGAATCTATATGATAGAATGAGAGAATAATAGAACCATTCTCACATATATGTGTGAATTATGTAAAAAGATAATTAGCAAGATAATTATCATGGTTTAATCAAGACTTGACCATTATCATTTCACATTAAATGAAAATTGTAAGGATCAAAGAGCATCTTTCATATGGAATGATGATGGTCAACATGCCAACCAAGGTCAACAAGTCAAGTATGGTCAAAATGTCAACAACCCTAACCATGCACAATTATATATAACTAATATCAATTAATCATAATACACACATAAGCATTAGGGTTAACAAAATGATAATGGTCATTAACCCTAATCAAAGTCCTCTGCCTCTGTCTCAGTCAACTGTGCATACGCACCCGTATTCGTGATCCGAGGAACACGAATACAATGAGATAAAACCAATCCCAAATCATATACTAGGATCTGGCTTAAACCAAAGCCCGCTAGTATAAGCTGTCCGGACAGCAAACGTGCACAAGTGCGCGGATGTGAACGAACTGTAAGTGCACGGCTGCGCCCCGGCCGTCAAACCGATGGCCAAATGCGGAAGCGGTGATAAACTTTAATTTTTGCAAACTAGCAAACTGGCACCACCGCGCATTAAACACCCGGATCGAACCATTAATTAGCCTTAGCTAACTACGAGATAGGGAATAGAGATATACCGACTGATCCGAGTCCTCCGGTCTTCTCGTCGTCGTCCCGATCTCCCGCGGAATGTCCTGTCTCCACCTCGTCGCCGGAAGTGCACCACATCGCCTACATCTTTTACGGGCTCCCACCTCAATGCCGAGGCAACTCGGGCACGAAGCTGGCTAGTCGACGTGCCCAAGATTTGCTGTAGAATATAGTGTAGAGGCTTGTGTCTCATTTGGGGTTTATGGAGTTGCCTTTTTGGTGGAGGAAATGATATGAACTTTTGGAGATGGTGTTGTGTGATTTTTCCAAAGCCAAAAGAGAACAAATCCCACTCTTACAAATTTGGACAGCCCCCCTTCATAGCTTGGCCGGCCATCTTGGTGAGGGGAGAGTGAGAATGAGGGAGTGACCAAAAGAATGAGAGTGAATCAAAGAGAGTGATCCAATAATCCAAGGGAGAGAGAGAGAAGGCTATCATGCAAAGAATCATCATCACAACAATTCCAATACACAATCAACAACCATGATAGCTAATAAACTAACACTCCAACACCACCATCATCACCTCACAAAGTCAAGCAATCATGAACTCAAAAAAGGTCAAGGGACGGGGCTCCATCATGAAACCATCATGATAGTAATATATGCAAAGAACACCCTCCACAAATGCCTATTTACAACAATGCAAATAAGCCCTCCTCCACCAATCTTCGGCCAATGAACGATACAAAGAAATATGGCCGAAACGGAAAGCAAACTGGCAACTCCAGAAAACTGGTCCCGTAATAAATTACAGGAAAACCCCTATACTGTGCATACACACCCGCATTTGTATTCCGACCGAAATACAAATGCAATGAGACAAAGTCTACACTGTACTATACTAGGATCCGGCTTAAACCAAAGCCGGCTAGTATTATCCGTTCGATCCTGATCCGTGCAATACCGCACGTATCTGATCGAACCCTGCCATATAACCATACGGCCTGTAGTACAAACTGTCCGATCCTGATCTGTGCAATACCGCACGTATCTGATCGGACCCTGCCATATCTCCATACGGCCTCTACAACCTTTCGCCCGAAAGCTGAGTAACTGAATGTGGGGGACTCTAAAAACTCGTCAACACCTTGGTTGTGGATTTAACCACTAGCACGTCAGAGGTATAAGCCAATACGTAACGGGCTACCAGGTACTGACTAAAAGGGATGTCTGTGAGCGAACTCAGCCTGACAACCCTACTGAGCCTGTCAGTGACAATATCCGTACAGTCCGGTCCGTTCGTCTATGAGTATCGCATGGCGGGCCTAGGGAGTTGGTAAAAGTCAGACCCCCAAAAGCGGTACAAGTCGTGTCGGAGTGTAGCCCAGAACACCCTGAGATACTACTGGAATACCTACCAGTAAATCTCCTTGCCTCGGCCGAGGGCTTCGTGTAATGGCTCTCCTAGACACAGCGCGACCTCACCCCCAATACCGGGAGAGACGAACCCCTGAAGATGCGCTCACTGCCTCCATGTGGCTCGGGACTGTACCCAACTAAAACCTGTTTGCACGACTCCTTTGAGCCGTGGTAGGGTAGTAATCAAAGTACAGTAGGAACTCACACAAGACAAATGACGATCCCCAGGTCGATGAACTAACCTGTACACATGTCACCAAGGAACTGCCATCTGACGTCTGGTATATGACCAACTAGCATGTTCCCGGCGAGTCCTGTCCGGTGTACTCATAACCCAATGAGCACCTGTATACATCTTAGGTGATCCAACTGACACCAGTGGCTTGTGAGACCGGCCACCGCCCCTCGTCGGGGTCTTGACTGTATACACTAGTCTACTCTAGAGTATCGATGCCCTGTCTCGAAACTCTCACGACTAGGGACCATTTAAGGATATGCTTATAGACTGCCAGCTCCCACGTATATAATCGCCCTCATACTGCTGGTGGTCAAGCAAGAATCCTAGGGGCTCTACCAACGTGTAATAGCGACCTGTAAGGTCACCTAAAGCAGTACACGATAATAAAGATAAACCAGATAGCATACTATCATCTCGAGTAAGACTGTCCTACCGGGATAGGTCCTCCATCAAACATTGCAATCACGTACCTGTGACCTAATAATTGACTCTGAGGGCACTATCTCCAACAATCTCCCACTTGCACTCAAGGCTAATTAGTGCGATGTCGCATACTCACAGCCCGTGTGATACCGAACACCCAACTCCTCTACTAGTCAGTCTCACAAAGCTCGTTTGCGAAACTATTGCGTTCGAGGAATAGCCTTAGTGAGTGGATCCGCCTTGTTGTTTCTTTCTATGTCTCTCTATATCTCAAGTTCGCGGAGAAAACCATCTCCCGAAAAGAGCAATACCTGTCTTAGAATGTGTCTGGATGTCTGATGGGACATAGCTCATAAATGAACTCCAAATCCAAACTTCTTAGACTGTATCGTCAACTGAACTTAATCAGTATCCTGCGCTATGCCACCCTCAGTATTGCCTTGGACCACCTGTCCAAAATACTGCCCCTCATCAGAAGGAAAACCATAACTCTGACAACCTCCTTGTCGTCCAGGTCACCTTGGAAGCCTGGAATGATAACTGTCTCCCGCATGAGGCTATCGTTATCATATCCCTAGAACATCCACTTATGTTCTATAACTGCTTCCGACTGTTTCTCCAAGATTGGATCAATGTCAACTTATTGCATCTAGTGCAAGAACAATATCTGGTGTGGTACTTGACATCTCATGATTGACTCAATTGCCTAAGCAAGTGATCTGCCAATCATGCACATCCCTCTCCCCTTTAGTCTGTAAGACACCTTTAGAGAGGGTGACTCCATCACTTGCAGGTACACTACCGTGCCAGGAGTCGTTCATCCTAAATACTCATAGAATGCTGTCTAAGTACCCAGATTGGGAAACCACCCAAATCTAGATCTAAAACTATAGATCTAGTAACCAGTATGTCTGATATAAGTCCAAGTCCCATGTGGAGAAAACACCGTGTGACGACCAAAGTATAACCGATTGTAGTATAGGAGTTTCTTTTCCTACTCTGTGTATGTCATCCAAATACCAGGATATCACACCCTACTACCTTTTCAACAGATCCATCCCCTATTCTGATGAAGTCAAACCCATGACTGTCACGTCAGAAGTAGATGATCTATCTCCGCTACATCTGCTTTAGTCTATAAATAGAAATAAGCCACCTGTCCACCAATGCTTCCGCTGCTCCCACTGACTACGACAACCCTCTGGCAGAGTCATATAAACGTACACTTCTAAAGCAAGTTTAGAACGACGCTATACTCATCCTCCTGCCGGGTCTCACAGTCTGGAACAACAGCAATGGCAAGTGTGGGTAAACAAGAACCTCCCTGCCACCGTCCTTGAGGCTACCGGAGTACCTCTCGGGTGCCTGAGGTTACCCACCGTATCTGCGGAGTGGCCAATGGAATGTCAAACCAGATTGAATCTTTAGGTTCCTATGAAATCTTCAGTAATCGTTTGTGGTTCTGGTATTACTTCCAGTTCTACCATACTCCCACTACTGTTTTCTGAAAAAATCCATTTTTAATAAAACTGTGGCGAGTCTAGAACAATATCGCTATTGTTCATCCAGATGGTAGAAAGTCAACCCTCGTCATAGCCTGGGTCAACCCACAAACAGCAATTACAGAAACGTGCCTCGAGTTGTCCAGTGTCTGGTTTTAATCATAAACCGGACAACTCCCCGTACCTTAACATCGTTAAGATATGAACTGTTCTATATCCAATATAGAACCAGAGGCACTGATTTAATTGAACCAGATTCAAATCATGCAGCTGTCTCCAGTGCATGTCAACTAAATGGAAGGAGGCCGATCAGCGTTACTCAACTTAGGAATGCTTCCAATTATGAGTAACCTGAAAGAGAAGCAATTTCTCTTAATCGCTACTATCAACTGAATACCATATACAAGTATCTACATCTTCGATCACTTTGAAGAATCCCGATACTTGCTACACCTGGTTCTCTACTCTATTCAAATACCTATAACTTCTCCAAATTCGGACCCTGTGTTTCCACGAAACACCTGTCTAAAAACTAGAGAAGTCATAAGTAAACCGAATATAGTACGAGGACCAACCCCTCTGTCCTGATGGACCCTGGACATCATACAATACTCTGTACAAGTCCCTTGAGTCTGATAACTCATTCACTGTGTGTCGTAGGTTGAAAACTGTACTTATGGTTAAGAAGAATTACACCGCTGCTTAATACTCCTTACCTAATCATCCACTGATATAGGTAAATGTCGTAGACATAATTTCATAAAGGTATATCTCACTCTATGAAAATAGACGTACAGATATATCAATTTGAAATTGGTGCATAATAGCGGATATTTAAAACCAAATATTTGCCGACCGGCAAACTACCCAGGTGACTTTCTCAAATATCACCGATTACAACGAATCCCGATATAATGAGGATGATCACCCAATTCCCAATAACTTACTCCCACTCATCATCTGTAAAACCATACAGATATGAGAATCAAACCAGGTAAATACATACCCTGGAGTAAGTATCTAATCGGGAAATCAGTTTTCTTTTAACATTACACAGTGAAACTAAAACATTGAAATGTCTCGATGGGGTATCCTGGTATTCCTAGTAATGCATCTTCCATTATCCAGATTCACAACTGTAACCGTGTAATTCTTTGCCACCTCTCCAAATCCCTTCATATGTCTTTAGTCTTTACCTTCTGCACACCCCTTTAGGCCAAATGGTTTTCTTCCTTCCCTACCGTTCGGCACCAGCCTATGGTTTGGAAGAAGACTATCCAATAAGCATAATGGGTGTACTGTCCTAATCCTAGGAGCACTCGCAATGCGAGAGAAGGTGAAGATAAATGACACCTGAATAAACCTTATTCCTATTTCTCCTGAACCAGAATCCATCCCCGAACTGGAACAAGTTCCTTTCGAGTTCGTATATAACCATACGATGGAGTATCCAATAAACTGTAGATCTTCGTAGTGATACGGAGTGTCCTGGAGAAATACAAAGGTGAAGTGGGAGTGGTAATGAAATACCTGGTTTGGTCGTGAATAGCAGTCGCAATTTACTTTGCCTTCTTACTAATCCCTTGCTTTGTCTTAACTTAATACCTTCTGTACACCATCGTTAGGCTAATTGGTTTTCTTCATTCCCCACCGTTCGGCACCAGCCTAAGGTTTGGAAGAAGACTATCCAATTTGCGTAATAGGTGTACTATCTCCTAAACCAAGGAGTACTCACAACTCGAGAGAAGGTAAAAGGAAAAGACAACTGAATGGTCCTATCCGTTTTCTCCAGAATCGGAAACCATCCTCGAATAAATTCCTTCGAGTTCGTATATAACCATACGATGGTTTTGTCCAATGGAAGTGGACGTTCGTAGTAATACGGGGTGTCCTGGAGAAAAGGGTAAAAGTAGGAGTGGCAATGAGGTGTGCAACTTTGACAATCCAAAAGCCAGTGTTTAAGAAGGTTCGGTCAATTTTTGTCTCTGAGTCATAGTCTTAGGGTCGGGTCAATGGTTCGCTGCCAAAGAGAGAGAGAAAAGAAACACTCAGCGTGCACTCTAACCTAGATCAGAATGGTTACCAATTTATCTAATCTGGAATCCTCCCACTGTACCTCAAATTCTCCTCCAAACCTGAAAGAAGAATTAGTCGGGGTTACCCGAGGAGTAAACTAACTCATCAGTGGGAATCGGGATCCAACTATCATCGCATGACAACGTGACGGAATCCGCTCACGGTATCACACTCCAGAAGGTATGCACATATCTGGCAAGTTTCAGTTCTTTTGAAACTCCCGATGTGATTTCTGCCCCATGCTCTTATGACCTTGACGAAGGTCAACAAATCATAAGTCACATGTCAAGTTCCACCCGTCATTGTCCAGGTTAATTTGAATCCACCCGTACAAGCCCTTGACGAAGGCCAACAAGGCTATACGACTGTCCCAAACCAACGCATCTATCTATGCAGCAGAAAGGTAAAAAGCAGCTACCATACACTATGCCTTGACGAAGGTCAACAAACATAGCATGAATACTACGTGCTACCCGTCTGAAACGACGGAGGGCTACGAATGGTTTCTGGCGAAAACCTTTAACGTAATGAACTTGATATCGTTGAAGGAACGGATAGCTTTTAAAAATATAGTGACGAAAACCGTTGCTAAAGAGGTCACTCCCGGTGAAGGGATCTCGGCTCTTTCCCCGTAGAATGAGGTGCAGGATATTCCAACTGAATACCACGATGCAAAGCAAAAGTAATCGGCTATAGTGAAGTTATTGCCCTGACGCAAACTTTTGTCCAAGGGGTCACTCCCGGTGAAGGGATCTCGGCCCTTGCCTCGTCGACTGAGGAGCAGGATATTCCAACTGAATACCACGATGCAAAACAAAAGTGAACGTCCTTGCAATAACAGCTTTTTGAAAAGTGTTCCAACAACATCAGATTAGGTTTGTTTTTAACTTGCATTGTTACGAATCAATGCAGTCCCATCAATTGATCACACCAAAAGAACGAAAATATACTGATGTGCATATATGCCATCCGCATTCGCCACTGGGTCCCGTCGTTACCCGTTAGGTTAGCTAACTAACGACAGAGCGGGGACTGGACTAGCGCGGATGTAAAACATATACAACATCTACTAATATATATACCAATATATTATATTCGCTCAAGGCGTGATAAAAATGCAACATCATAGAGAATGAACAGCATCACAGAAACAATACAGATATCTGGGATCCCCGGGTTTCACAGAGCCACTACTGAAACCCGACGTTCCCCTGGTCGTGTGGATAGCCTGCGCAATGTAATCCTAGACCCCTACGGGCGCGGCAAGTTACCCGCCAAAACCTGAAGCGAGGCAGCCCCCTTCAGCACCGTGAATGGACCACCCAGCACTTCATGGAATCCGGTAACTTGGGCACCCCTCCTGGGTCAACCTGTACCCCCTACGAGTGCGGCGAATAGCCCGCCAATCCTAGAGTGAAGCCCCCTCCGTCTCAATGCCATGGGATGCGGGCTTGTTGCCCTCTAGAACCCGGCTATCCGTGCACCCCTCCGCGGGGTAATCCTAGTACAGAAAGTAAAATATACATACAATGGGTACATCGACCGCAACCTGGCCGTGTCCCAAAAAAATAATACAATCAGGCAGTGACGGCAGTCCACATGTCGGACGCTCGCCCTGTAATATCAAATGTACATAATACAACCACAACTGTACTAGCATTGCATCCAGGCTATCCCCCACGACCGATCCGCAACATCACAGCAAAAACAGAACATCAACGTGAAAGTCACGTTCGCAAATCCGTCTAACCGAGCTATAGCAGTTAGACTGGATTTACCGATCAAGTGACATTCACGGTCGCAGATATAATGTAAATACTGTGAAATAATGTGTTTAAAATATCCGATCAATCAAATTTTAACAAGTGGGCCCCCAAGCATTACTGTAGCAGATCAGGAAATTCTGGGCCCAATATTAATATTCCAAAACCCCAACTTTAACCCCAGAAAGATACTGTAGAAATTTGGTGCAGGGATCTAAACAGTGTGCGGCGGAACTGCGGCCCAAAGGGGGGTTTAGCCGCGGTTCCGCGCTTCCACGGTGGACTCACCCTGTCGAATTTCTACAGTAGCCTTTTAATCTCCAGTACATCAATTTTATACAACCTGAAAAAATTTTGGAGACCAAAAAATTTCAACAGAAAACTGTCGCTAGCAAAAATGTAGTTTTGGAATTTTGGTCGATCGGAAATGCAAAACACATTAAACCATGCTAGACTAAGTTAATGGCGAGGCTTTGATACCACTGTAAGTGCACGGCGGCGACCCGGCCGTCAAACCGATGGCCAAATGCGGAAGCGGTGATAAACTTTAATTTTTGTAAACTAGCAAACTGGCACCACCGCGCACTAAACATCCGGATCGAACCATTAATTAGTCCTAGCTAACTACGAGATAGGGAATAGAGATATACCGACTGATCCGAGTCCTCCGGTCTTCTCGTCGTCGTCCCGATCTCCCGCGGAATGTCCTGTCTCCACCTCGTCGCCGGAAGTGCACCACATCGCCTACATCTTTTACGGGCTCCCACCTCAATGCCGAGGCAACTCGGGCACGAAGCTGGCTAGTCGACGTGCCCAAGATTTGCTGTAGAATATAGTGTAAAGGCTTGTGTCTCATTTGGGGTTTATGGAGTTGCCTTTTTGGTGGAGGAAATGATATGAACTTTTGGAGATGGTGTTGTGTGATTTTTCCAAAGCCAAAAGAGAACAAATCCCACTCTTACAAATTTGGACAGCCCCCCTTCATAGCTTGGCCGGCCATCTTGGTGAGGGGAGAGTGAGAATGAGGGAGTGACCAAAAGAATGAGAGTGAATCAAAGAGAGTGATCCAATAATCCAAGGGAGAGAGAGAGAAGGCTATCATGCAAAGAATCATCATCACAACAATTCCAATACACAATCAACAACCATGATAGCTAATAAACTAACACTCCAACACCACAATCATCACCTCACAAAGTCAAGCAATCATGAACTCAAGAAAGGTCAAGGGATGGGGCTCCATCATGAAACCATCATGATAGTAATATATGCAAAGAATGTTGGAGATAGTGCCCTCATAGTCAATTATTGGATCGCAGGTACGTGATTGCAATGATTGCGGAGGACCTATACCGGTAGGACAGTCTTACTCGAGATGATAGTATCTATCTGGTTTGCCTTTATCAGTCATGTACATGTTCAGGTGACTGATTGCATGTTACACTTTGATAGAGCCCTTAGGATCTTGCTTTACTACCAACAGTATGATGGCGATCATATACGTGAGAGTTGGGTAGTTTATATGCATATCCTTAATTGTGGTCCCTAGTCGTGGGAGTTTTGAGACAGGGCATCGATACTCCGGAGTAGACTAGTGTATACAGTCGAGACCCCGACGAGGGACGGTGGCCGGTCTCACAAGCCACTGGTGTCAGTTGGATCACCTAAGATGTATACAGGTGCTCATTGGGTTATGAGTACACCGGACAGGACTCGCCGGGAATCTGCTAGTTAGTACTATACCTATCGTCAGATAGCAGTTCCCTGGTGACATGTGTACAGGTTAGTTCATCGACCTGAGGTCGTCATTTGTCTCGTGTGAGTTCCCACTGTGCTTTGATTTCTACCCTACCACGGCTCAAAGGAGTCGTGCAAACAGGTAGCTTTTGGGTACAGTCCCGAGCCATATGGAGGCACGTGAGCGGATCGGCAGGGGATTCGTCTCTCCCGGTATTGGGGGCGAGGTCGTGCTGTGTCTAGGAGAGCCATTACACATAATCCATGGCCATGGAAGGAGATTTACTGGTAGGTACTCCAGTAGTATCTCAGGGTGTTATTGGGCTACACTGCGACACAACTTATACTGCTATTGGGGGTCTGACGTTACTAGCCCCCTAGGCGGATATGCGATACTCATAGACGAACGGACCGGACTGTATATACATTGTCACTGTTAGGCTCAGTAGGGTTTCCGGATGAGTTCGCTCATCGGCCTCCCTTGAGTTCGCTCATCGGCCTCCCTTGAGGTCAGTCCATGGGCAGCCGTTACGCATTGCTAGTGCCGCTGACGGTTTGTGGTTAAACCCACTGCCAGGGTACTGACGAGTCA
The DNA here is from genome assembly GCA_030015575.1 of Agapanthus africanus. Taxonomy (NCBI): domain Eukaryota; kingdom Viridiplantae; phylum Streptophyta; class Magnoliopsida; order Asparagales; family Amaryllidaceae; genus Agapanthus; species Agapanthus africanus. The sequence goes on along the minus strand of CM057350.1, from coordinate 350,521,766 downwards.
TTAGAGTCCCCCACAGACAGTTTCCCAAGTTCGGGCGAAACGTTGTAGAGGCCGTATGGTTTTATGGCAGGGTTCGGAAAATGCACGTGCGTTTACGCACGTGTCAGTTTTCGGGCAGATGATACTGGTCGGCTTTGGTTTAAGCCGGATCCGAGTATTATATTGAGTAGGTATAATATCTTTGTCTCAGTTGCATTTGTATTCGGTCGTAATACAAATGCGGGTATATTTATACAGTTACGGGGTTATCCTGAAAGTCGTTTCAGGATCACTTTTGGAAGTTGCCAGTTTCCAGTTTTCTATCAGCCGTCCTTTAACATTCGGTTAAAGACGGATTTATCTTTTCTTGGATGAGGGTGAGTCATGCTTCTAGAAGGTTCTAGAAGTTTCTAGAATGAGGTGACAAGGATAATGACTCATGCTTTGATTTCTAAACATTCTTGTTTTCCTTAAGATATTTTATTTTGTGTTCACACATGATATTTGCTTAAGGTTACTCTCCCCTCTCCTACACTCACCCTCCTCCTTCTCTTTATAAGGCCAGCCCCTCCCCTCTCTCATTTGGACACTTGATTCATTTGTGAAAAGATTATGATAGCATTTGGGGTGTATGGAATTTCACAGCTCATTTCATTCCATCACCCGATTCCCTCGGCAACTTCATTAACCGTCCGTCCATAGATTTGGACGGAACGAGACAAAGTCATCTACTCATTCTCTACATCATTCTTGGTCGTCTCTTTTAGCAAACTTGACGACCGAGTTGCCTCAAGTAAGAAGCGGGAGCCCGTTTAAAGAATCAGTGATGTGGTGCCACCTGGACGAGCAGATCAGAGATCGACGAGATCGGAGCAGCCGCAACGGAGCGTGGGATGATGGTTAAAGAATGAAGGACTCGGATCGTTCGGAATAATCTTTCTACACTCTTTACAGTTTGTTAGTTTAGCAATAATGGCAGATCCGGGTTAAAGTATACGATAGCGCCAGTTAAAAAGTTTTTGTTCCGCATTTGGCGTCTGTAGACGGCCGGGGCGCTAGCGTAGACTTACAGTGGTATCATAGCCTCACCATTTTGCTATACTAACTTGTGCTAACGCGTTTAAAACATCGATCGAACCAGAAATCAAAAACTGCAAAATCCAAGCTTGACAGTTTCTGTTGTTTTTAAACGGTGTCCTAAAAATATTTTACACATACCAGAAAATCAAGCAGGGTTTTTTAGGAATACTGTAGAAATTCGAGGAAGTGACTCCACTGTTCCGCCGCGGATCCGCGGTCTAAGCCAAGGTTTGCCGCGGATCCGCCGCGGAAATGTGAGATCACTCACTCAATTTTCTACAGTGCATTCCATGTTGGAATTTGGGGTTTTTGGTATATATCATTTGGGCCCAGGTTTTGTTACTGTTCTGCAGATTTGCGTGGGGCCCACTTTGTGATATTTAGTCGATCGAAATTTAAACATGTTAGTTTACAATGCTTACATTATATCTCCGACCGGGAATGTCATTTGATCGGTAAACCGTGTCTGATTGCTATAGTTCTTTTAGACGGGTTTGCGAACGTGACATTCGCGTTGATGTTCTGTGTTGTGCTGTGATGTTGCGGATTTGTCGTGGTGGATAGCAGTGTGCAATGGTAGTACAGTTTGAGTTTATTTGTACATTTGATATTGCGGGGCGAGCGTCCAACTTGTGGACTGCCGTCACTGCCTGTTGTATAATATTCATTTGGGGCACGACCAGGTTGCGGTCGATGTACCTATTGTACTATTTTTCATTACTGTACTAGGTTTTACCCCGCGACGGAGTGCACGGATAGCCGGGTTCTGGGGGGCAACGGGTCCGCATCTCATGGCTTTGAGAGACAGAGGGGCCTCACTCTAGAATTGGCAGACAATTCGCCGCACTAGTAGGGGGTACAGGTTGACCCAAGGAGGGGTGCTCAATTTACCGGATTCCGTGAAGTGCCGGGTGTTCCATTCACTATGCTATAGGGGACTACCTCGCTTCAGGTTTTGGCGGGTAACTTGCCGCACCCGTAGGGGTCTAGGTTTCATTGCACAGGCTATCCACACGACAGGGGAACGTCGGGTTTCAGCAGCGGCTCTGTGAAACTCGGGGATCCCAGATTATCTGTATTGTTCTGTGATGCTTATTACTTTTCTATAATGTTGCATATTATCACGCCTGGAGCGATTATTGTATATTGGTTTATATACTATTAGATGTTGTATATGTTTTACACCCGCGCTAGTCCAGTCCCCGCTCTGTCGTTAGTTAAGTAACCTAACGGGTGATGACGGGACCCAGTGACGAATGCGGATGGCATATACGTACATTTTATTTTCGTTCTTTTCTGGTGTGATTCATTAATGGGACTGCGTTGATTCTGATCAATGCAAAAAGTTAAACAAACATGTTTTCAGTTGTTGGAACAAATTTAAAAAGTGTTATTGCAAAGACGTTTCCTTTTGTTTTGCATAGCGGTATTCAGTGGAATATCCTGCACCTCATTCGACGGGGCAAGGGCCGATATCCCTTCACCGGGACTGACCCCTTAGGCAGAAGTTTGCGTCAGGGTAATAACTTCACTATAGTCGATTACAAGTTGCTTTGCATAGCGGTATTCAGTGGAATATCCTGCACCTCATTCCACGAGGAAAGAGCCGAGATCCCTTTACCGGGAGTGACCTCTTTAGCAAAAGGTTTTCGCCGCTATATTTTAAAAAGCTATCAGGTTCCTTCAGCGATATCAAGTTCACTACGTTAAAGGTTTTTCGCCAAAAACCAGCCGTAGCCCTCCGTCACTTCTTTTGGGTATTCAGTAGTATTCAAGCTATGTATTTTGACCAACGCCAAGGCATAGTGTTTGGTAGCTGCTGGGTATTCAATTGTTGCATAGATAGATGAGTTGGTTTGGGACAGTCGTTCTGCCATTTTGGCCAACGTCAAGGGCATGTGCGGGTGGGTTCAAATTGACAAGATAGTGATGGGTAGAACTTGGCATGTGACTTATGACATTTTGACCAACGCCAAGGTTATAAGAGCATGGGGCAAAAATCGGATCGGGAGTTTCTAAAGAAACTGAAACTTGCCAAGTATGCGCATACCTTCTGGAGTATGAGTAACGTGGATGCATTCCATCACGTTATCATGCGATGAGAGTTGGATCCCGATTTCCACTGATGAGTTGGTTTACTCTTCGGGGGATCCCGATTGATTCTTCTTTCAGGTTTGGGGGAGAATTTGACAGGACAGTGGGAGGTTTCCGGATTAGATAAAGTGATGACCATTCTGATCTAAGTTAGAGTGCACGCAGAGTGTTTCTTTTCTCTCTCTCTTTGGCAGCGACCTTTGACCGACCCTAGACTATGACTCAGTGACCAGGTTGACCGAACCTTCTTAAAATATTGGCTTTTGGATTGTCTGAGTTGCATAAGTCATTGCCACTCCTTCTTTTAGCCTTTGAATTTCTCAGAACACCCGTATCACTACGGATATCCACTTCCATTGGATAGATCCATCGTATTGTTATATACGAACTCGAAGGGACTTCTTCGAGGATGGATCCTGGTTCAGGAGAAATAGAATTGGTTTATTCAGTTGTCTTTTATTATCACCTTCTCTCAGGTTGCGAGGGCTCCTTGGTTTAGGAGAGTACACCTATTACGCTTATTGGATAGTCTTATTCCAAACCATAGGCAGGTGCCGAAAGGTAGGGAATGAAGAAAAGCAATTAGCCTAAGTAGGTTGTGCAGAAGGTAATATGTAAAGACAAAATAAAAGGATTAGAAAGAGGGCAAAGTAAATTGCGACTGTTATCATTCACGACCAAAACCGCGTACTTCATCGCCACTCCTATTTCACCTTTAAAGGAATAAGGTATTATTCAGTTGTCTTTTATCGTCACCTTCTCTCAAGATACGAGTACTCCTTGGTTTAGAAGGGTACACCTATTATGCTTACTGGATAGTCTTCTTCCAAACCATAGGCTGGTGCCGAACGGTAGGGAAGGAAGAAAACCATTTAGCCTAACGATGGTGTACAGAAGGTAACGACTAAAGACAAATAAAGGGATTTGGAAAGATGGCAATAAAATATACGGTTGAAGTCATGAATTGGATTATGGAAGAGGCATTGCTATGAATACCAGGATACCCCTACGAAACATTTTCATGTTTCAGTGCATTGTTAAAGAAAAACTGTTTTCCCGATTAGACACTTACTCCAAGGATATGTATTTACCAGGTTTCATTCTCATATCTGTATGGTTTTACAGATGATGAGTGGGAGTAAGTTATTGGGAATTAGGTGATCATCCTCATTATATCGGAATTCGTTGTAATTGGTGATATTTGATGAAATCGCCAGGGTACAGTTTTCAACCTACGACGCACATATTTTGAGTTATTCAACTCAGGGGACTTATACAGAATATTGTATGTTGTCCAGTGTCCATCAGGACAAAGGGGTAGGTCCTCGTACTATGTTCTGTTTACTTATAACTTCTCTAGTATTTAGACAAGTGTTTCGTAGAAATACAAGGTCTAAGTTTTGAGAAGTTGTGGGTATAAGAATAAAGTAGAGAACCAGGTGTCACAAGTATCGGGATTCTTCAAAGAGATCGAAGATGTAGATTCTTGTGATTGGTATTCAGATGATAGTGATGGTTTTGAGAAACGTGTTTCTCTTTCAGGCTACTCATAATTGGATGGATTCCTAAGTTGAGTAATGCTGATTAGCCTCTTTCCATTAAGTTGATATGCACTGGAGACAGGTGCATGATTTGAATATGGTTCCAATTAAATAAGTGCCAAAGTTTCTATATTGGATATAGAATGGGTCGTACCTTAAAAGATGTTAAGGTACGGGGAGTTGTCCAGCTTATGCTTAAAACCAGACACTGGATAACTCAGGGCACGTTTCTGTAATGGCTGTTTGTGGGTTGACCCTGGCTGTGACGAGGGTTGATATTCTACCATTTGGAAGATCAATAGTGATATTGTTCTTGACTCGCCACAGTTTTAGTAAAATGGATTTTTTCAGAAAACAGTAGTGGGATTATGGTAGAACTGGAAGTGATTCCAGAACCGCGAACGATTACGGAAAATTTAATAGGACCTATATATTCAATCAGGTTTGACATTCCAATAGCCACTCCGCAGATATGGTGGGTAACCTCAGACACCCGAGAGGTACTTCGGTAGCCTCAAGGACGTTGACAGGGAGGTTCTTATCTACCCAGACTTGACACTACTATTGTTCCAGGATATGAGACCCGGTAGGAGGGTTGTCGTAGTCAGTGGGAGCAGCAGAAGCATGGTGGGCAAGTAGCTTATGTCTATTTATAGACTAGAGCATTTATAGCGGAGATAGATCATCTAGTTTTGATGTGACAGTCATGGGTTTGACTTCAATCAGAATAGGGGATGGATCTGTTAAGAAGGTAGTAGGGTGTGATGTCATGGTATCTTAATGACATACACAGAGTAGGAAGTAAAATTCCTATACTACGATCGGTTGTACTGTGGTCGTCACACAGTTGTTTCTCCAGACAGGATATAAATATAATATCAGACATTATGGTTTCTAGATCTATGGTTTTAGATCTGGATTTGGGTAGTTTCCCAATGTGGGTGCTTTGACAGATATTCTAATGGTTTTTAGAATAGTTGACTCCTAGCATGGTGGTGTACCTGCAGGTGATGGAGTCACCCTCTCTAAAGGTGTCGTACAGACTAAAGGGGAGAGGGATGTGCATGATTGGCAGATCACTTGCTTAGGCAATTGAGTCAATCATGAGATGTCAAGTACCGCACCAAATGTTGTTTTTGCACTAGATGCAATGAGTTTGTATTAATCCAATCCTGGAGAAACATAAGGAAGCAGTTTAGAACATAAGTACATGTTCTACGGATTTGATGACGGCAGCCTCCTTCGGGAGACGATTATCATTCCAAGCTTCAATGGTGACGTGGATGACAGAGTGATTGTCAGAGTTTTAGTTTTTCCCTCTGACGAAGAGGGACAGTATTGTGGACAGATGGTCCAAGAGGATACTGTGGGTGGCATGGTGCCGGATACTGATTAGGTTCAGTGATCGATACAGTCTAAGAAGTTTGGATTTGGAGTTCATTTATGAACAAGGTCCCATCAGAAATCCAGACATATTCTAAGACAGGTATTACTCAATTCGGGAGATGGCTTTCTCTGCAAACTTGAGATTAAGAGAGATATTGAAAAGAAACATCTAGGCGGATCCACTCACTGAGGCTATTTCTCGAACACAATAGTTTTACAAACGGGCTTTGTGAAACTGATTAGTAGAGGAGTTGGATGTTCGGTTTCACACGGGCTGTGAGTAGTCGACATCGCAATAATTAGCCTTGAGTGCAAGTGGGAGATTGTTGGAGATAGTGCCCTCATAGTCAATTATTGGATCGCAGGTACGTGATTGCAATGATTGCGGAGGACCTATACCGGTAGGACAGTCTTACTCGAGATGATAGTATGCTATCTGGTTTGCCTTTATCAGTCGTGTACATGTTCAGGTGACTGATTGCATGTTACACTTTGATAGAGCCCGTAGGATCTTGCTTTACTACCAACAGTATGATGGCGATCATATACGTGAGAGTTGGGTAGTTTATATGCATATCCTTAATTGTGGTCCCTAGTCATAGGAGTTTCGAGACAGGGCATCGATACTCCGGAGTAGACTAGTGTATACAGTTGAGACCCGACGAGGGACGGTGGCCGGTCTCACAAGCCACTGGTGTCAGTTGGATCACCTAAGATGTATACAGGTGCTCATTGGGTTATGAGTACACCGGACAGGACTCGCCGGGAATCTTCTAGTTAGTACTATACCTATCGTCAGATAGCAGTTCCCTGGTGACATGTGTACAGGTTAGTTCATCGACCTGAGGTCGTCATTTGTCTCGTGTGAGTTTCCACTGTGCTTTGATTTCTACCCTACCACGGCTCAAAGGAGTCGTGCAAACAGGTAGCTTTTGGGTACAGTCCCGAGCCATATGGAGGCACATGAGCGGATCGGCAGGGGATTCGTCTCTCCCGGTATTGGGGGCGAGGTCGTGCTGTGTCTAGGAGAGCCATTACACATAGTCCATGGCCATGGCAGGAGATTTACTGGTAGGTACTCCAGTAGTATCTCAGGGTGTTATTGGGCTACACTCCGACACGACTTATACTGCTATTGGGGGTCTGACGTTACTAGCCCCCTAGGCGGATATGCGATACTCATAGACGAACGGACCGGACTGTATATACATTGTCACTGTTAGGCTCAGTAGGGTTTCCGGATGAGTTCGCTCATCGGCCTCCCTTGAGTTCGCTCATCGGCCTCCCTTGAGGTCGGTCCATGGCAGCCGTTACGCATTGCTAGTGCCGCTGACGGTTTGTGGTTAAACCTACTGCCAGGGTACTGTCGAGTCATTAGAGTCCCCCACAGACAGTTTCCCAAGTTCGGGCGAAACGTTGTAGAGGCCGTATGGTTTAATGGCAGGGTTCGGAAAATGCACGTGCGTTTACGCACGTGTCAGTTTTCGGGCAGATGATACTAGTCGGCTTTGGTTTAAGCCGGTTCCGAGTATTATATTGAGTAGGTATAATATCTTTGTCTCAGTTGTATTAACCAGCTAGCAAGTTCCCGGCGAGTCCTGTCCGGTGTACTCATAACCCAATGAGCACCTGTATACATCTTAGGTGATCCAACTGACACCAGTGGCTTGTGAGACCGGCCACCGCCCCTCGTCGGGGTCTCGACTGTATACACTAGTCTACTCTGGAGTATCGATGCCTGTCTCGAAACTCTCACGACTAGGGACCATTTAAGGATATGCTTATAGACTGCCAGCTCCCACGTATATGATCGCCCTCATACTGCTGGTGGTCAAGCAAGAATCCTAGGGGCTCTACCAACGTGTAATAGCGACATGTAAGGTCACCTAAAGCAGTACACGATGATAAGGTAAACCAGATAGCATACTATCATCTCGAGTAAGACTGTCCTACCGGGATAGGTCCTCCATCAAACATTGCAATCACGTACCTGTGACCTAATAATTGACTCTGAGGGCACTATCTCCAACACGAACCCTGTCGCAAAACCATGCGACCTCTACTCATTTTGCCTAAAGGCGAATAACTCTCTGTGTGGGACTCTAAAGACTCGACACTACGCTGGCAGTGGGTTTAACCACAGACCGCAAGCGGCACTAGCTGTACGTAACGGTCCCCAGGTAGATGCCGATATGAAGACTGACGAGGTGACCCCATCTGATCTCCTACTGAGCCTGAAAGTGACAGTCTCCGTACAGTCCGGTCTGTACGTCTGATACATCGCATGGCGGGCCTAGGGGGCGGTAAACGTCAGTCCCCTAATAGCGATACAAGTCGTGTCGGAGTGTAGCCCAGAACACCCTGAGATAACACTGGAAACCTACAAGTATATCTCGTTTGCCCTGGCCAGGGACTACTTGTGTAATGGCTCTCCTGGACACAGTGCGATGTCAACCCCCAATACCGGGAGAGACGAATCCTGTCTAACCGTCACTGCCTCCAAGTGTTTCGGGGCTGCACCCAACTACTACCTGTTTGCACGACTCCTTTGAGCCATGGTAGGGTAGTAATCAAAGTACAGTGGGAACACACTCGAAGCGAAGTGACAGTGTCAAGTCAGCGGACTAAGCTGTACTCATGTCACCTGGGAACTGATAACTGACGATAGGTATAATACCAACCAACAGTTCCCGAAGAGTCCTGTCCAGTGTACTCGTATCCTAACGAGCACCCGCATACTATCTCAAGTACAACGTACTGACGGCTGTGGGACAGACCGTCTCCCACGCTGGGATGAGAAGCGCATACGCTAGTCTACTCCAGAGTATCGATGCCCTGTCTCGATAGTCCAATGACTAGGGACCTGTATAAGGATGTGCTTATGGATTACCCAGCCCCTACGAGTGTGAGCGCCATCACAACGCTGGTAATCAAGCAAAGATCCTAAGGGCTCTACTAATATGTATATAAGCGATATGCTAAAAGAAACACATGCACATATTAAAGCAGAGACAAACCAAGTAGCATACTACCATTTCGAGCAAGATTGTATATACAACTGTGAATATCCCAAGCTTCCATCAAGTAATATACATACTAGTATGATACAGTAATGGCCTCTAAGTCATATACACTAACACTCATCATAGTCCAAGTAGTCAAGTTCATATCCCAAGGGCTTTACCAACACGTGATCACAAAACAGTATTTGTTAACATGTTTAGATAAAGTGAAACCAGATAGCATACTATCATATCGAGCAAGAAAGTCCTCTCTATATATATCCAAGCATCCACTATAATATACATCATAAGTACAACAATGGCCTCTAGGGCATACATATAACTAACAGCGATTTGCGTTTTTGATCCGAGTATCACGCTTATATCGTTTGGATTTGAGTTTTGATGATTGAGTTTCTTGATATTGATTTCGTGCACCATGGCTGCACCTATTGGGAATTTACATTTTTATGCATAGTTATTACACTTGATATATGTTTTATACACCATTGTGTTATGATTTGTGCATATTTATTGCACTTGATGTCGATTTTGTGCCTTGGCTGTACGTGTTTATGATTTCGTGGATTTCATACGGTTGATTTGATTTTGTGCATGTGGTACGCACTCGATTTGATTTTTGCACTCGGTATAGCTCACATATTCTTGTAGTGCATTGATACGTATTTTTTGTACGCAGTTGCACATGTTTATGAATTTATACACCTTGGTACACTCGATGTTGCTTTTATATGCATTTGAGTTATTGATGAGATTTCGTGCATTGGATGCACCGGATTTTTATTTCGTGCAGTGGATGCACCCGATTTGTATTTTTTGCATTTGTTACACCAGATTCGTATTTCGTGCATTTGTTGCACTAGATTTATACTCCGTACCTGTTGGATATAGTGCCCTCAAAGTCAATTATTGGATCGCAGGCACGTGATTGCAATGATTGAGGGAGGACCTATACCGGCAGGACAGTCTTACTCGAGATGATAGTATGCTATCTGGTTTATTTTTATCATCGTGTGCTACATTAGGTGACATTATATATATCACTATTGCACGTTGATAGAGCCTATAGGATTCTTGCTTGACTACCAACAGTATGATAGCAATCATATACGTGAGAGTTGGGTAGTCTATAAGCACATCCATAAAAGTGGTCCCTAGTCGCGCGAGTTTCGAGATAGGGCATCGATACTCCGGAGTAGACTAGTGTATGCAGTCGAGACCCCAACGAAGGGCGATGGCCGGTCTCATAAGCCATTGGTATCAGTTGGTTCACCTAAGATGTATACAGGTGCTCATTAGGTTATGAGTACACCGGACAGGACTCGCCGGGAACTTGCTAGCTGGTTAATAAAACCTGTCGTCAGATAGCAATTCCCAGGTGACATGTGTACAGGTTAGCCTATCGACCTGAGATCGTCATTTGCCTCGTGTGAGTTCCAACTGTGCTTTGATTATTACCCTACCATAGCTCAAAGGAGTCGTGCAAACAGGTTTTAGTTGGGTACAGTCCCGAGCCATTAGGAGGTGGTGAGCAGATCGGCAGGGGATTCATCTCTCCCAACGTTGGGGGTGAGACCGCGCTGTGTTCAAGAGAGCCATTACACGAAGTCCATTTCCATGGCAAGCGAGATTTACTGGTAGTATTCCAGTAGTATCTCAGGGTGTTCAGGCTACACTCCGACACGACTTATACCGCTATTGGGGGTCTGACATTTACCAGATCCCTAGGCCCGATATGCGATACTCATAGACGAATGGACCGGACTGTACGGATATTATTACACATAGGCTCAGTAGGATTCCAGGATGAGTTCTCTCATCGGACTCCCTTTTACTCAGTACATAGGCAGCCGTTACGTACAGCTAGTACCACTGATGGCTTGTGGTTAAACCCACTGCCAGAGTATTGACGAGTCTTTAGAGTCCCCCATAGAAAGTTTCCTAGTTCGGGTGAAACATTGTAGAGGCCGTATGGTTTTATTGCAGGGTTCGAACATACGCGTTCACTTATGCACGTGTCGTGTTTCAGACGGATAACACTAGCGGACTTTGGTTCAAACCGGATCCTAGTATTATGCTGTGTAGATTTTGTCTCATTGCATTTGTATCCGGTCAGAATACAAATGCGAGTATGTATATACAGTTGTGGGGTTATCCTGTAATTTATTATGGGATCGCTTTTTGAAATTGCCAGTTTGTATCTTCGATTTAGCCATTTTTCCTTTCTACTGTCCATGGCTGAATTTTGCCTTCGACCAGGGGCTTTTTTGTTGTGGGAGGGCTCCAGCAGAATTCTGGGTTGTTCTTGGATTAGCTTTTCTTTCTTTTGTGCATTATTGGTTCTTTTATTGTGATTGGATTGAATGAGATGTTTTGGTGTGGTTTTTTGTAGCTATTTTTTGCATATGGTTACCAACTCTCTTGCTCTTACTCTTACCTCCCTCCTCTCCAAAAATGGATGAGCCCATCTTTGGCACCCCCCATGGTTGTTGTGAGATATATGATTCATTTCATTTGCAACAAAAATCTTATCTCATCTCCAAAGCTCACTTATCCTTCTCTACTCCAAAAGGCAACTTCGATTAACCCTCGAGACAAAGCACTCTACAGTTACTCTACTACAATCTTGGGCACGTCGGCTAGCAAACTTTGTGTCCGAGTTGCCACGGTTCAGAGGTTGGAGCCCGTAAAAAGATTCGATGATGTGGCGCATTTTTCAGCGAGGAGGAGATCGTAGATCGAGCGAGATTGGAGAGCGAGCTTCGTTGGTGCATCCGCAACAAGCTAGGGATGGTGGCTAAAGACCGAAGGACTCGGATCGATCGGTGTAGCCATTCTATCTTTTTAGTAGTTTCTAGTTTAGCGTTAATAGTTAGATTCGGGTGAAAGACTACGATAGCGCCATTTTCGTAAAAAGTTTTTGTTCCGCATTTGGCCTCTGAAAGACGGCCGGGGCGCTACCGTAGACTTACATTGGTATCAGAGCCACGCCATTAACCTTTAATAGATTGTTCTAACTTGTTTAACATATCGATCGGACGAAATTCTCCAAAACTACAATTCCAAGTTCAAAGTTTCTGTCGAAATTTTTTTGTCGTCGAAAAATTATTTTGAGTGTTTCAGAAAATCAGCCAGGCTTTTCTAAGACCACTGTAAAAATTTTGTAGCATGATCCATTTGTAGCGACGCGGAAAAGTGGTCGTACCCTCGTTTTGGCCGCGGTTCCTCCGCAGTGTTGGCGATTCAGTGCACTAAATTTTTCCTTTGGGTCTTTAACATGGAATTGTGGTTTCTGGAATTTTTAGTTTTAGCCCAGATTACTTTGAGTACTGGGATTTATACTTGAGGCCCACTTCGGGAAATTTTGTCAATCGAAAATTTTAAATATTTTAATTTACAGTGTATTACATTGTTATCTGTGACCGTGAATGTCATTCGATCGGTAAATCTTGTCTAATTGCTATAGCTCTTTCAGACGGGTTTGCGAACGTGACATTCACGTTGATATTCGGTGTTGTGCGGTGATATTGCGGATTTGTCGTTGTGGATAGCTTGCGTGCAATGGTAGTGCAGTTTGGATATATTTGTACATTTGATATTGCGGGGTGAGCTTCCGACATGTGGACTGCCGTCACTGCCTGTTTGTATATTATTCTTTTGGGGCACGACCGGGCTGAGGTCGATGTACCCGTTGTATATATTTTTCTTTTCTGTACTAGGATTACCCCTACGGTGGAGTGCACGGATAGCCGTGTTCTAGAGGGCAACGGGCCCGCATCTCATGGCTTTGAGACGGAGGGGGCTTCACTCTAGAATTGGCGGGCTATTCGCCGCACTTGTAGGGGGTATAAGTTGACCCAAGGAGGGGTGCTCAAGTTACCGAATTCCGTGAAGAGCTGGGTGGTCCATTCATGATGTTGAAGGGGCCTGCCTTGCTTCTGGTTTTGGCGGGTAATTTGCCGCACTCGCAGGGGTCTAGGTTTTCATTGCATAGGCTATCCACACGACCAGTGGAATGTCGGGTTTCAGTTGCGGCTCTATGAAACCCGGGGCTCCCAGTTTATCTGTATTGTTCTGTGATGCTTATTACTTTTCTGTGATGTTGCATTTATCACGCCTTGAATGATTACTGTATATTTTTACATATATACTAGTAGATGTTGTATATGTTTTACACCCGCGCTAGTCCAGTCCCCGCTCTGTCGTTAGTTAAGTAACCTAACGGGTGATGACGGGACCCAGTGGCGAATGCGGATGGCATATACGTACATTTTATTTTCGTTCTTTTCTGGTGTGATTAATTGATAGGACTGAGTTGATTTGTATCAATGCAAAGAAAACAGACCTATACAGATGTTGTTGGAACAATTTTTCAAAAAGCTGTTATTGCAAGGACGTTCTCTTTGGTTTTGCATAGCGGTATTCGGTTATGAATACCCAGCACCTCATTCGACGAGGCAAGGGCCGAGATCCCTTCATCGGGAGTGACCCCTTGGACAGAGGTTTGCGTCAGGGTAATAACTTCACTATAGTCGATTACTTTTTCTTTGCATTGTGGCATTCAGTTTGGAATGTCCTGCACCTCATTCTACGGGGAAAGAGCCGAGATCCCTTCAACGGGAGTGATCTCTTTAGCAAAGGTTTTCGCCACTATATTTTTGTAAAACCTATTCGGTTCCTTCAACGATATCAAGTTCATTACGTTGAAGGTTTTTCGCCAAAAACCATTCGTAGCCCTCCGTCATTTCAGACGGGTAGCACTTAGTATTCATGCTATGTATGTTGGCCTTCGTCAAGGCATAGTGTATGGTAGCTATTTGTTACTTTTCTTTTGCATAGATAGATGCGTTGGTTTGGGACAGTCGTACTACCATTTTGTCCTTCGTCAAGAGTATGTACGGGTAGGTTCAAATTAACCTGGACAATGACGGATAGAACTTGACATGTGACTTATGATATGTTGGCCTTTGTCAAGGTCATAAGAGCATGGGGTAAAAATCACATCGGGAGTTTCTAAAGAAACTGAAACTTGCCAGGCATGCGCATACCATCTGGAGTGTGTTAACGTGAGTGGATTCCGTCAAGTTATCATGCGATGATAGTTGGATCCCGATTCCCACTGATGAGTTGGTTTACTCCTCGGGTGATCCCGACTAATTCTTCTTTCAGATTTGGAGGAGAATTTGAGGATACGGTAGGAGGTTTACTGATTAGATAAAGTGGTAACCATTCTGATCTAGGTTAGAGTGAACGCAGAGTGTTTCTTTTCTCTCTCTCTTTGGCTGTGACCATGACCCGACCCTAGACTATGACTCAGTAACCAAGTTAACCGAACTTTCTTAAAATACTGGCTTTTTGGATTGTCCAAGTTGCATACATCATTGCCACTCTTTCTTAAACCCTTTGCATTTGTCCAGAACACCCTATATTACTACGAACATCCACTTCCATTGGATAAATCCATCGTATGGTTATATACAAACTTGAAGGAACTTGTTCCAGATTCGAGGATGGATTCTGGTTCTGGAGAGATTGAATGGGACTATTCAGTTGTCTTTTCCTTTTACCTTCTCTCAGGTTGTGAGGCCCTCTTAGGATTAGGAGAGGGCACACCTATTACGCTAATTGGATAGTCTTCTTTCAAACCATAGGCAAGTGCCAAAAGGTAGCGAATGAAGAAAACCAATTAGCCTAAGTGTGGTGTATAGAAGGTAATAAGTAAGACAAATAAAGGGATTGGAAATATGGCAAAGTAAATTGCGACTGCTATTCACGACCAATCCAAGTATTTCATTACCACTCCTACTATTTCTCCAGAACACCCCGTATCACTACGAAGATCCACAGTTATTTGGATAATCCATCGTATTGTTATATACGAACTCGATGGAACTCGTTCCAGTTCTGGGATGGATTCTGGTTCAGGAGAAATAGAATAAGGTTTATTTAGTTGTCTTTTATCATCACCTTCTCTCAGGTTGCGAGTACTCCTAGGATTAGGAGAGTACATCTATTATGCTTATTGGATAGTCTCCATCCAAACCATAGGCTGGTGCCGAACGGTAGGGAAAGACGAAAACCATGAAGCCTAACGATGGTGTATAGAAGGTAACGACTATAGACAAATAAAGGGATTTGGAGAGATGGCAAAGAAATATACGGTTATAGTCATGAATCTGGATAATGGAAGAGGCATTACAAGGAATACCCGGATACCCTTTCGAAACATATTCATGTTTCAGTTTCACTGTGTATTGTTAATAGAAAACCGATTTCCCAATTAGTCCTTACTCCAGGGTATGTATTTACCAGGTATGATTCTCACATCTGTATGGTTTTACAGATGATGAGTGGGAGTAAGTTATTGGAAATTAGGTGATCATCCTCATTATATCGGAATTCGTTGTAATTGGTGATATTTGAGGAAATCGCCTGGGTACAGTTTTCAACCTACAACGCACAGGGTTTGAGTTATTAAACTCAAGGGACTTGTACAAAGTATTGTATATTGTCCAGTGTCTATTAGGACAAAGGGGTAGGTCCTCGTACTATATTCTGTTTACTTATGACTTCTCTATCTTCAAACATGTGTTTCGTAGAAATACATGGTCTAAGATTTGAGAAGTTATAAGTACCAGAATAAAGTAGAGAACCAGGTGTAGCAAGTATCGGGATTCTTCAAGGTGATCGAAGATATAGATACTTGTGTATGGTATTCAGTTGATAGTAATATTTAGAGAACTTGCTTTTCTTTCAGGTTACTCATAATTGGATGCACTCCTAAGTTGAGTAATGCTGATCGGCCTCTCTCCATTTAGTTGACATGCACTAGAGACAGCTGCATGATTTGAATCTGGATCCAATTAAATCAGTGCCTTTGTTTCTATATGGTATATATAATGTATCATATCTTAACGGTGTTAAGGTATATGGAGTTGTCCGGCTTATGCTTAAAACCAGACTCTGGATAACTCAAGGCACATTTCTGTAATGGCAGTTTGTGGGTTGACCTTGGTTTTGACGAGGGTTGACTTTCTACCATCTGGGAGATCAATAGTGATATTGTTCTTGACTCGCCGCAGTTTTAGTAAAATGGATTTTTTCAAAAAACAGTAGTGGGAGTATGGTAGAACTGGAAGAGATTCCAGAACCGCAAACGATTACGAAAAATTTAATAGGACCTAAAGATTCAATCAGGTTTGACATTCCATTCGCCACTCCGCAGATATGGCGGGTAACCTCAGACACCCGAGAGGTACTCCGGTAGCCTCAAGGATGGTGACAGGCAGGTTCTTGTTTACCCAGACTTGCCATTACCGTCGTTCCAGACTATGAGACCCGGCAGGAAGATAAGTATAGCGTCGTTCTAAACTAGTTTTAGAAGTGCACGTGTATAATATTCTGCCAGAGGGTTGTCTTAGTCAGTGGGAGCAGCGGAAGCATAGTGGACAAAAAGCTTATGTCTATTTATAGACTAAAGCAGATATAGCGGAGATAGATCATCTATTTTTGATATGACAGTCATGGGCTTTGACTTCATCAGAATAGGGGATAGATCTGTTAAGAAAGTTGTAGGGTGTGATGTCCTGGTATTTGGATGACATACACAGAGTAGGAGGTAAAATTCCTATACTACGATCGGTTATACTGTGGTTGTCACACAATGTTTTCTCCACATAAGATATGGATATTATATCAGACATTCTGGTTACTAGATCTATGGTTTTAGATCTAGATTTGGGCAGCTTCCCAATCTGGGCACTTAGACTGCATTCTAAAGGTATTTAGAATGGACGACTCCTGGCATGGTGGTATACCAGCAGGTGATGGAGTCACCCACTCTAAAGGTGTCTTGCAAACTAAAGGGGAGAGGGATGTGCATGATTGGCAGATCACATTCTTAGGCAATTGAGTTGATCATGAGATGTCAAGTACCACACCAGATGTTGTTTTTGCACTAGATGCAATAAGATGATATTAATCCAATCCTGGAGAAACGTTTGGAGGCAGTTTTAGAACATATGTGAATGTTCTAGGGATTTGATAACGGTAGCCTCTTTCGGGAGACAGTTATCATTCCAGGCTTCCAAGGTGACCTGGATGACAGAGTGACTGTCAGAGTTATAGTTTTCCCTCTGACGAGGGGCAGTTGTTTGGACAGGTAGTCCAAGTGGATACTTAGGGAGGCATGGCGCAGGATACGGATTAAGTTCTGTTGACGATACAGTCTAAAGACATTTAGATTTGGAGTTCATTCGTGAACTAGGTCCCATCAGATATCCAGACATATTCTAAGACATGTATTACTCATTTTGGGAGATGGCTTTCTCCGCGAACTTGAGATTAAGAGAGACATAGAAAGAAACATTAGGGCGGATCCACTCACTGAGGCTATTTCTCGAACACAATGGTTTTACAAACGAGTTTTTTGACACTGATTAGTAGAGGAGTTGGGTATTCAGTATCACACGGGCTGTGAGTATGCGACATCGCAATAATTAGCCTTAAGTGCAAGTGGGAGATTGTTGGATATAGTGCCCTCAAAGTCAATTATTGGATCGCAGGCACGTGATTGCAATGATTGAGGGAGGACCTATACCGGAAGGACAGTCTTACTCGAGATGATAGTATGCTATTTGGTTTATCTTTATCATCGTGTGATGCTTTAGGTAACATTATATATATCACTATTGCACGTTGATAGAGCCCATAGGATTCTTGCTTGACTACCAACAGTATGATGGCAATCATATACGTGAGAGTTGGGTAGTCTATAAGCACATCCTTAAAAGTGGTCCCTAGTCACGGGACTTTCGAGATAGGGCATCGATACTCCGGAGTAGACTATTGTATACATTCGAGACCCCGATGAGGAGCGATGGCCGGTCTCACAAGCCATTGGTGTCAGTTGATTCATCTAAGATGTATACAGGTGCTCATTAGGTTATGAGTACACCGGACAGGACTCGCCGGGAACATGCTAGCTGGTTATTAAAACCTGTCGTCAGATAGCAATTCCCAGGTGACATGTGTACAGGTTAGTCTATCGACCTGAGATCGTCATTTGTCTCGTGAGAGTTCCCACTGTGCTTTGATTATAACCCTACCACGGCTCAAAGGAGTCATGCAAACAGGTTTTAGTTGGGTACAGTCCCGAGCCATATGGAAGCAGTGAGCAGATCGGCAGAGGATTCGTCTCTCCCAACGTTGGGGGTGAGATCGCGCTATGTTTAGGAGAGCCATTACACGAAGTCCATGGCCATGGCAAGCGAGATTTATTGGTAGTATTCCAGTAGTATCTCAGGGTGTGCTGGGCTACACTCCGACACGACTTATACCGCTATTAGGGGTCTGACGTTTACCAGCTCCCTAGGCCCGATATGCGATACTTATAGACAAACGGACCGGATTGTACCGATATTGTCACACATAGGCTCAGTAGGGTTCCAGGATGAGTTCTCTCATCGGACTCCCTTTCACTCAGTACATGGGCAGCCGTTACGTACAGCTAGTACCACTGACGACTTGTGGTTAAACCAACTGCCAGAGTATTGACGAGTCTTTAGAGTCCCCCACAGAAAGTTCCCCAGTTCGGGCAAAACGTTGTAGATGGCTTATGGTTTTATGGCAGGGTTCGAACATACGCGTGCATTTGTGCACGTGTCTTGTTTCGAACGGATAATACTAGCGGGCTTTGGTTTAAGCCGGATCCTAGTATTATACTGTGTAAATTTTGTCTCATTGCATTTGTATTCGGTCTGAATACAAATGCGGGCATGTATATACAGTTGCGGGGTTATCCTGTAATTTATTACGGGGTCGCTTTTTGAAGTTGGCAGTTTGTATCTTCGATTTGGCCATTTTCCTTTCTACTGTTCATGGCTGAATTTTTCCTTGGAGGGGGTTCTTTGCAAAAGTGGCTTTACTAAATGCAGGGGCTTTTTTGCGGTGGGAGGACTCCAGCAGAATTCTGGGTTGTTCTTGGATTAGCTTTGCTTTCTTTTGTGCATTATTGGTGTTTTTATTGTGATTGGATTGAATGAGATGTTTTGGTGTGGCTTTTTGTAGCTATTTTTTGCATATGGTCACCAACTCTCTTGCTCTTACTCTTACCTCCCTCCTCTCTAAAAATGGCCGAGCCCATCTTTGGCACCCCCCATGATTGTTGTGAGATATATGATTCATTTCATTTTCAACAAAAATCTTATCTCATCTCCAAAGCTCACTTTTCCTTCTCTACTCCAAAAGGCAACTTCGATTAACCCTCGAGACATAGCACTCTACACTTACTCTACCACAATCTTGGACACGTCGGCTAGCAAACTTCGTGTCTGAGTTGCCTCGGTTCAGAGGCGGAAGCCCGTAAAAAGATTCGATGATGTGGCGTAGTTTACGGCGAGGAGGAGATCGTAGATCGAGCGAGATCGGAGAGCGAGCTTCGTCGGTGCATCCGCAACAAGCTAGGGATGGTGGCTAAAGACCGAAGGACTCGGATCGATCGGTATAGCCTTTCTATCTTTTTAGTAGTTGTTAGTTTAGCGTTAATGGTTAGATCCAGGTGAAAGACTACGATAGCGCCATTTTTGTAAAATGTTTTTGTTCCGCATTTAGCCTCTGAAAGACGGCCGGGGCGCTACCGTAGACTTACATTACCTTGGTTGCGGCCGATTTATGTCTTTGAGCATTTGCTCACCAGGTTAATGTTTTGTGCGCGTTTGTACTTGATATTCGTTTTTTGTGCATGCTACTGCAGTAGATGATTTTTACGGACCTGGCGTGCTTGGGATGGATTTTTGCGCATATTAGGCGCTTGGCATTGGATTTTGTGCGCATTGGATGCACTTGATTTAGATTTTATTTGTGCATGTTGGTTGCACTTGATTTAGATTTCATTCGTGCATGACGGATGCACTTGATTCGGATTTCGCGTACGTTGGGCGCATGATATGAGATGTGATTTTATGCACACCGGATGCACTCGATTGGGATTTTCATTCGTGCATATTAGTTGCACTGGATTGAGATTTTCGTGCACAGTAGATGCACTAGAAGTTGTTGTCGTGCACACCCGTTGCACTGGATAGATGCTTTCGTGGACACCCGTTGCACTTAGTTTTGCTTTTTTGCATATCGTAGCACTTGTATAGGATTTGATTTCCGTGCGCACTAGACGTACGTGATGTTGGATACGCCTTTTGAAGCTGATTTTGCTCTTGAGCACTTTGTTTTCATGATGGGCATTATATTATGTAATAGCCGAACAGGACTTATCTGAGGACAGTACCTGATTGAAAGAATTAAAGTTAATCGCAATCAAAACGGTGTCACTTTGCATCTAGCCGCGATGAGCACGGGTCGATCCACAGGGAGACGGAGGGTTTTACGTTCTTGTCGTTACGAGTTAATGCGCGTGGGCGGAAAATTTCTTTATCTACCCTAAGTGTTATATGCAAGTATAAAGTTGTTAGGAAAAAGATACAAAAGTGTAAGCCAAGGAATCCGCACTAAATCCTTTGAGCTGAACTTAACGATTGAAGCTAGAACAATCAGCAACAACGTGGATTAGGGTGCTTAAGCACGGTATTCGTGGAATCCGGTTTATTGACCCTTGTCCGCCCGTTCTTGTCTCTTGCTTTTCCATCTGGCCAAATTGAACGCAACCGGTCGCGGTTAGGAATCACCGTTACCTTGGTAGGGTAAAGTGCCTAACGGAGCGCTTGTGTAATGTTTGGACGGAGTTCAATGGAAAATACGGGAAACGAAAATGAGCAAAAAAATCTTAACTTACAATATCGTATTTATTCCTAACAACACCATATTAACAACCATTCACAACACAAACCAAAAAGAGCAAAAGAAAAGAACGAAGAAAACAACAAAGAAAAGAAAAGAGCATTATAAGTAAGTGCAAGGAATTTAAAGAGCAAGTAAGTAAAGCATGGTAATAAATTGCATGAATGTAAAAACAAGTAAGAAAAATGCAAGAAATATAAAAGAGCAAGAATGAGAACCAAAGATTACATGACAAACCATGGGTTCAATAGCGTAATCTTAAACTTGCAAGCTCAATGAAAAGGTTGCAAGATCAAGAGAAAACTAAGAACCCAAGGGAAATGAAGGCACAAAAGAGAGAACTTTATTAATCTTCAAGAAGATACAACCCTTGAGATCAAATACCAACCCTTAAACCTTCAAGCTCAATGAAGAGGTTGAAAGATCAAGAGAAGGTAAGGATCTCAGGAGGAAGCTAAGCTATTTACAGGAGAAAGAGAAAACAAAATGAAGTGTTGAAAAAGAATGACAAAAATTGGATAAAGTGAGAGAATGAACCCTTGCCCACTTCCTGCTATATATAGGCACAAAAGAAAATAAAATAAACAATAAAAATAGGGCTACGTGGCAGTAAGGAAGGGCCCAAAGCAAACTGGAGGCCAGAGGAGGAGGTGGGGCTGGCCAGGCCGGATTTGGAAAGGTAGGGCTCGGCCAAATTTCGAGGTCTAGGTCCCTTATTTGCAGTGCGGTCTTGTGTTGTCCCCAGCATGACTCTGGTGTTGTTTGCTTACTCTGTTTTGAACTTGTGGTGCACCAGGAATTGGAGGGAAACTAGTACCTTTGCATCACATCAACACTTTATGCAATAAATGCACCATTAATGCACATCACACCATGCCACTTCACTAGCCATCATGCCATGGCTTCCCCCTAGGTCCATGGTCCAAGCTCCAAGAGTTAGTGTGTACACATGCTATGTGTTAGACCAAAATGTTGTGCACACACTTGTTTGCAAAATAACTCTTGGGATATCGGTCGGTTTCCAGTTCTGGCTGCAGTGTTGGCTCACAAATGATATATCCGTGATTCTGGATGTATTTCTAGTATTTTGTCACGGACACCTGTAATCTGTATTACTAAGTAAACACCGTTTAATAGTACCGATATATAACAAAACAGATAACGAATAAGCGGTATTGAAATGCAGTTTTCTGTGATGAATAGTACTTGAGTACCTTACATGCATTAAAAGTTTAACAAGAGGTTTTCAAAAATGAGCTATAGTCTCACTATTTCCTATGTATCCGTGAGCAACACGAACGTTTACAAAGGAAAACCTTTTGGGATGTTTCAAAAGGGAGGAATGTATATCTTAAGCAAACATATATAGATGTGTATTACTACTTTAAAAATGATCATCCGACATTTGTTCCGTGAGTTACACATCACACGGCGACTCAGAAAAGATTTTTTGCATGTGTTTTATTCAGATTTAAGAGATTTTTCCAAGGATGCATACTATATACGTATTAAAATATTCGACTAGCCTATATTGGATTTCAGTAGTGGATTTCCAGATTTGTATCTCTATTATAACTCCGATGATTGTTAGTTATATGTATGCCGTAGAGGCCATTATTGTACATATGATGTATATTATAGTGGATGCTTGGATATATATAGAGAGGACTTTCTTGCTCGATATGATAGTATGCTATCTTGTTTCACTTTATCTTAACATGTTAACGAATACTATTTTGTGATCACGTGTTGATAAAGCCCTTAGGATAAGTACTCGACTACTATGACTATAATACAGATCATACTAGTGGGGCCAGGGTAGTCTAAGAGTACATCCTATAACTGTTCCTAGTCGAGGGTGTATCGAGACAGGGCATCGATACTCCAGAGTAGACTAGCGTATACGCATCTTGACCCATATGATGGGCGATGGATGATCCCATATCCATTGGCGCTGGACATCAAAGATGGTGTACGGGTACTCAGTGAAGACTGGGTACACTGAACGGACTCGCCGAGAACTCCTGGATGGTATTTTACCTATCGTCAGATAACAGTTCTCTGGTGACACTGGTACATGTTAGTCTGTAGACCCAAGATCGTCATAGAGTCTTGTGTTATTCCCACCGTGCTTTGATTTCCACCTTACCATGTCCAAGAAGGCATGCAAAACGGTGGATTTTGGGTACAGTCCCGAATCATATGGAGGCAATGAGCGATAGGAGGGGTTTCGTCTCTCCCGGTATAGGGAGTTGATGTTGTGCTGTGTTCGATTGGCTATAACTGGAAGTCCCTGGCCAGTGCTGATATGGAGATTTACTGGTAAGTGTTATCAGTAGTTTCTCGACCCGTTATGAGCCTTACATCGACACGACTTATCGGTTACTGGGGTCTGGCGTTTTACCACCCCTAGACTAGATATGCAACATATCAGGCGAAGAGACCGGACTGTACGGTAGTGTTTACTGATTGGATTTGCAAGAGAATGTACAGGCTTTCTTGTTGATCTTCTGATTGATCAATACATGGGTGGCTGTTACGTTTAGCAGACCGCTTGCAGCTTATGGGTGTTTGATATGATCATCACCTACTGTCGGCGTATTGACGATTCTTTAGAGTCATACACAGAGGTTTCCTAGCTCAGGCAAAACAGAGTAGGAGCACATATGTGATATGTGTGGCACCGAGAATAATACGATATGAGATACCGTATTCTATTCTCGCGATATATGATATCGGCCGGTTATATGTGATATAGCCGGGTCATCGGATCAAGTGTTGATTCAATGAATCGGTATAAGTTATATTAGTCGGTTATGATATAGCCGGATTGTCGGATCAAGTGTTGATTCGATAATTTAATGTATAATTATATATGTGATATATTACATTACTTTAACTAATATAAGCTCGCTTTATTGATTCATTTTCTCACCGGACAATACATTGATATATATGCGATATATGTTAATTGTATTATTTTCTTTTGTTGCAAAATATATTATATTTGTGATATATAATATTGTAACAAGTTAGGGTTACAAATACATGTTTTGTAGAGATTAAACAAGTTAGGGTTTGATTTGGGTTAGCTTTTTCATGAAGCTTTCTTTTGTTTTTAGCTTAGATATTTTGTCTTGATATTTTGTGTAGATATTTCTTAACCCAACCCAAACCCTTTACCCTAGTTTATTCTCTAAAAGGGTTAAGCCTTCATACTTAACCCATGGTTAGATTTGTAACCAAAACTATAATTCATTATTCATCAAAAAATGATTTTCTTCATCTTCTTCATTCTCTTGAAAGAAACATTGACTAGCTTTTCATTTTTTGATGATAAATGGTGAGAAATTGAAAATAAAAGAGAGCTAAATTCCTACTTCATCATCCTCGTCTATTCTAGCCACTTAGATTAGGGTGTTCACTTCTCTAATAAGTTGTTTAGTGAAGTGTAAGCTTGGGTTAATGATTCTTCAAGTTAGATCATCTTCGAAACGGAAGACTTCAAGCAAGCATGGATCATTCGGCTTGTGGAGCCTCTCTAGAGTCCGGAAGTTCATGGATCGCGGCGAAGGGACTACTACTCGGATCTTATGAAGCGAAAGAACGGACTACAAAGGTTGTAATACCTCTTTCTTAGATGTAAAGTTGCTTACATACAAGTTAAACCTAATTCTCTAGTTAAAATCCTCGCTTTAGGTTGTTCGGCACTTGAAATTATTAGATTTGGCATGGTTGATGCCTTATAGATCCTTATGATAGTGCCTAGTAACCTAACAGTGGTATCAGACCCAGGCTAGAGTATTAGGCGTTGTCTAGACGAAGTTAGAAGTCCGACCGAACCCCGAAACTCCAAAACGACCACTTTTCTGGAAATTTTTCAAAAAAGTTGAAATTTTTCATATTAAAAATACTCAGAAAATCATGCAGGAAATTTTATAGACCCACCTGAAGAACAAGTCCCTAACTCGCTACAGTGACCGCGTAACCGCGGCCAAAACCTGGTTTTGGCGGCGGTTCCGCGGCGCCACTGTGGAGGCTTGGGACAGGCCCTTCAACGACGGTCCATAGGTGCTGGGGCATGCTACTGGGAATTTTTATTTCTGCTCAAGTGTTGAGCTCACTGGTGTATTTTGGGAATTCGTTATATCTATCGAATTATCTAACTTTGTCTAGTTATCTGTGATGATTATGTCTTGCTGTGATATGTTATATTGGATCGTTGTATATTGAATAGCCGGTGGTTTTATGTGAGATGAGAGTTTTCTTTTTCATTCATGTAAAATTCATTTGTATGTAATATTCTTTTATTGAGGCACTTCCGGGTTGAGGATGCTGTCACCGTTGTATATTATTTACTTTTCCGCATTAAGATAGACCCAAGTCGGAGTGCACAAGTAACCGGGTTCTATGGTCCAGTGGGAGGCCATCTCGAGGAGTCGAGACTGGGTCTCCTAACCCTAGAATTGGCAGGGTTACTTGCCGCTCTCATAGGGGTCTAGGAATGTGGGTTTGGCTATTCATCGCGACTGTGGAATCCGTGTTTTATACAGGCTCAAAATAAAACACGGATGTCCTAGTATATCCAATATTTCATATGTTGACTTCTGCTGCAATGTTCTATGATGAGATCATATTAATACCTGAGACGAATGCTTATACTATATGTTGATATATAAATATTGCTTCTTTCGTTTCTTCTGTGATGCTTAGGAAGCTTAAATGATGTGTTTTATTAATGAGATTAATAAAAGAAAAGAAACTTAAAGATGATGTAGAATCAAATTTTTCAAAAGGGTACCTACAGTTATTACTTTGCATAGCGGTATTCCTTATAGAATATCCAGCACCTTATTCGATAAGGAAAGAGCCGAGATCCCTTCACCGAGAGTGACCGCTTTAGCAAAACTGGCATATACTACAAACTAACGGTTTAGTTTTTGATTACTTCTATAGTTTTTGCTTTGCACAGCGGTATTTATGAAATATCATGCACCTTATTCGATGAGGAAAGAGCCGAGATCCCTTCACCGGGTGTGAGCTCTTTAGCGAAACTAGAAAAGCCTTAAAAACATTCCTTTTTCAAAATCACTTGTTTCTACAACGATATCAAGTTCATTACGCTTATGGTTTTCAGAAAAACCTACGTAGCCCTCCGTCATTACAGATAAGTCCTACTTAGTATTCGTGCTACGTTTGTTGACTTAGTCAAGGCATAGTGTACGGTAGCTAAATAGTGTTTATCTGCTAAATCATGAGATGCGATTGGATTAGGGTAGTCATACGGCCTTGTTAACTTAGTCCAGGGTCGTACGGGTGGGTTTAATTCAATCGGGAAATGTACGGGATGAACTTGACTTGCGATTTATGGTTTGTTGACTTAGTCAAGGTCATAGATCGCTAGGGGTAAAAAGTATTATCAGGAATTTCAAGAGTTGAAATTTGCAATGAAATTGCATACCTTCTATGAGATAGATGGATCCTTATACCCACTGCGAGTAAGAGTTACTCCTGGGAGAATTTTACACAGGACAATTAGCCGATCAAGTAGGTATCTAGAAAGGTGTTTATGGGGTTCTGCCTCTGGGTAAATGAGGTTTATTTTAATTAGATCCGTGCGAAAGCACGGGGAACCTCTCTCAATGTACCAACACTGATCTAGTTGAAAAATTGGCGAACTTGTAGGATGTAATTAATCCCGGCTAATCTTACCTTTTAGGGTTTGAAGAAAGATTTGATTAAAACAGTGGGAACCATCCTGATTAGATAAGATAATAACCAATCTAATCTTGCAAAGAGCGCACGCTAAAGTGTTTTCTTCTCTCTTTCTCTCCAGGCAGCGACCATGTCAGGCCTTAATCAAGATAATAATATGGATGTATTGACCAAACCCGCTTGTTATACTGAGCAGGGGAACGTTGGTTCCGTTCTTTCTTATAATTGTTATAAGACTGAACAAGAAATAGGGAAATACCAGAATTCACACGCCACCCAAACGAAGAATAAACATGTTGATGTATCTTCTTCGGATGTGTTAGTTACCGAGAACTGTTTCTCAGTTCACTCTACATCCTGTGCATTAGATACCCGATCAGGATCCCACATATGCAATATATTGCATGGGCTAAAGAAAGGTAGAGAACTAGGAATGGGTGATCATTCCGTAAGAGTAGGGAATGGTGCAAATGTTGCAGCCAAAGCAGTTGGCGAATATCACCTTGTATTACCAAGTGGTAATACATTGATTCTGAATGAATGCTATTATATACCGAACATGATATGCAACATTATATCAGTTTCTTTATTAAGTAAAGAAGGATATAATTTTGTAATACAGGATAATATTATGAACATCTTCCTAAATCAAAAGTTGATTGCATCAGGCTCGTTAAATAATGGCATATACGTTCTAAATCAAAACACAGTTCTTAATATACAGAACACACTCAAGAGGAAAAGTTCAGAAATGAACGAATCCTTCTTGTGGCATTGCAGACTTGGTCATATCAATGCGGCACGACTAGCTAAGTTACATAAAGATGGTTTTTTAAATGCGTTCGAATTATCATCTTATGAAACTTGTCATTCATGTCTCAAAGGAAAAATGATCAAAACTACGTTTAGTGGACACGGAGAAAGAGTTACAGAACTCTTGGGACTGATACATAGTGATGTATATGGTCCCATGTCTACACATGCCAGGAACGGTTCTTCCTACTTCATTACATTCACTGAAGATCTCTTAAGATACGGACATGTGTTCCTGATAAAACACAAGTCTGAAGCTTTTGAGAAATTCAGAGAATATAAGAACGAAGTAGAGAACCAAACGGGTAAAACTATTAAGATCCTTCGATCTGATCGAGGTGGAGAATACTTGAGCAATGAGTTTCTAGATTATCTAAAAGTGAATGGGATTATCTAAAAGCTTACTCCTCCTTATACACCACAGCACAACGGTGTATCGGAGCGAAGGAATAGCACACTATTAGATATGGTGCGCTCTATGATGAGCAATGCTGAGTTGCCTATTTCCTTCTAGGGGTATGCGCTTGAGACAGCCATACACTTATTGAATATGGTTCCTACCAAATCAGTGCCTACCACTTCATATGAGATATGGAAGGGGAAGAGACATCTCTTAAGTATGTTAAGATAAGGGGTTGTCCGACCTATGTCAAAAGGCACAATTCGGACAAAATCGAGGCAAGGTCTGTCCTGTGCAAGTTTGTAGGATATCCTAAGAACTCACAAGGGTATATCTTCTACCACACTGAGGAACAAAAAGTGTTTATTTCTCGACATGCCACCTTTTTAGAAAAGGAATTTCTTACTAAGGAAATTAGTGGCGAGGAGGTAGAACTGGAAGAAGTTCCAGCAACACAAACTATGACAAAAGATTTGGTGGAACCAGAGGATTCAGTAGTCCCCAACGAACCCTAGCCTCTCCACCGATCTAGCAGGGTTCCTCATCCACCTAAGAGATACTACGGTTTTCTCATTGACGGTGGAAGCGAGGATTGCATCTTGGAAGATGATGACCCGACTAGTTTCAAGCAGGCCATAACGAGTGGTGACTCTGTGAAATGGCTAGATGCAATGCAATGGAAGATGATGACCCGAACTTGGCACGTGACGGCCCTAATTCTACGCAATGTCTACAGGCGTAACGCAGTAAAAGAAAGCCAAAACCCAGAAATCTAAACCATTAAAAGACAAGAAAAGATAAGAAACATTGTTTAAACCTTTAAAAAAAATCTCAAGTATAAATTCTTTAAGTCCAATTTTCTTTCTTGAAAATTTCGGCAGCACCTCCTTTATAAAAACCAATCCCAAAAATGGGTACAACATAAATATAAAGTAAAGAATCCCCAACGGGAGCAAATCCACGGCCAAAGGCGGAAAACAACCACCACAACAAATATACGACACCGTAGCGAAGAAATAGAAGACGATAGAAAGGAAACTGTATAAAAGATAACAAGTCACAACATAATATTCAACATCGTCCTCACCAAGTCTTTAAGTCAATATGAAAATAGTAGATGGAGAGTACAAGGATACAACGAATATACAATACAACGAATAACCACAAAACCCATCTAAGCAAACTGCACACTGTGAGCTGATGCGGTATCCGTAGCAAAAGATGATAAGATGTGTGATAATAGCCTACCTCTGACTATCCTGAGGAACACCTGTAAACACTGTGGCACAACGGGGGTGAGTTGCCAACTCATGAATAGTAAATAACATATGCAGGTAATCGCGAGTATGCCCATACAGCACGAATCTAACATAAGCATCTAAGCAATGAATGGTCATATGTAATGCAATAATCATGAAAAAGTACACTAGCAGGTACAATTTATACATGAAGCAATAATAATATAACAATCTGTATGTACAATCATGTAAGGTACTATATCGGTACTACTAATACATGAAGAAATGATATGAATAAAGGTATGTAAATGCAATAGTCATGGAAGGTACTCTAACAGGTACACTAATGCATGAAGCAGTGCATAAACAGTAAATGTAGAGTATGAAATGAAACATGTCATTTCCATGGAATCCTGACATCGTGGTAGGATCAAAATCCATCAAGATAATCCAAATCCCAATTTCCTCAAATCAGCCCCTAATTTGGCTATCATATCAAGTAAGTCTCATATATCCTTAATGTACAATATCAAGTAGATCTCACATATCCCGTATGTACAATATCAAGTATATCTCGTATACCCCGAATCTACAGCATCAAGTAGATCTCACATATCCTGTATGTACAATATCAAGTATATCTCGTATACACCGAATGTACAAAATCTGCAATCTCATATATATCCTATAATCAATATCAAATGAATTCTCAAACGTCCTAAATCCAATGTTAATGAGTAATTTACATTCTAGGTATATTTGCATGAATAAATATGATGATGTATATAAATTAATGTCAATACACATATTTTAGCATCCCATTCCACTAATATTGGTGTAAGGGCATATATAACAGCGGCCCAATCCCATGTTATATATACAAAGGAGTAAAAAGAAATATCATGAAACCAATATGTTAAGCATCGACATAGAAATGCTGATCTATGAGGTGCTATCACCATGACTGGCCCCCTGATAGGTACGTATCATACGCTATCCCGAAAGCACGAGTGCCTAGCTCTGACCCTCGCCTCTCGACGTATCTATACATACATGACTCCCGTCGGTATCCACATGATAACCGCCGAGTCATTGGTAATGTCACCGGTAGGTACTTGCCCACCTTCCAGGCTCAATCGGCATGGACCGTCGATCATCTTGCCGAGGGGAACCCTACCGGGCCCACAATGTACCCTCATACGGCACAACTCCTCGTATGGAGTATATAATCATAACCGATATATCTCATGGTGGATGCTGAAATGTTATATCAAGGGAAACCTGTTTTTTCAAATAATGCATAATTTCATGAACTCCCACAGTCCCCAAATCCAGAAAACATCATGAAAAATCCATATCTCAATGCGAAAATCCATGAATATAATATACGTATCATAAATCTGAAATGCGAGCATATAAAGGAAAAGCAGCAATTAACTGTAACAATTTAATATAATATCATGCGGTTCCTAATCTCTCCAATTCTAAAATAACATCAAGTAAAGGTAAACATGTAGCTATAACCAGATATATGTGCAATATAAAGGTATAGCAAGATATATTTATCTATCTATAAGTAATGATGTAGTATACCCCTGGGTATAAGTGAAGTATGTGTGCAAAGTAAACCTGTAGCTATGACATAAAGTGTGTATGTACCTATCACTAATGGTACGATACTCTATAGGTATACAGGTATCTAACACGTAAGTATGTGAAGGCATATGTGTAAGCATGTGGATATACAGGTATGCTATATATCAAATGCGATAAGAAATATGAATCATTGTCTCAATGTTCCTAACCAACAATAGCATTTCTATATGTGGGTTGTGCGTGACATCGCAATTATTGACGGTGTGTGTAGCATACAATCAGTGCTCGTGCAACATGAATCGTCAATAATATGTGCAGTGTCCTAAGGATACTAGTCCAAGCACAACAATAACTAAGCAGTAGGGTGAATGCGCAAATCCTAAATCTCACATAGAATATGAGACAAAAGTAACATCTCTAGCCCAGACGCATAATGCCATGCGGGCGATTCCTCTGTACATGTTAAATCTACCCACCAACGCTCCTGACTAAGTGAAGCCTACTACCTGTTTTCCCTTGTCGTAGCGTCCGAAGTCCCCGCTTGCGAACCTAAAATTTCACAAACATATCACATAAGCAAATATGCTACATCGACGAAAAGACATCGAAACGCAAGAATAACGTCCTGAAAATTGTACTTCGCACTTAGCGCATCTATCGCGCACGACATCGGCCAAAAACCCTAACTGGGGTCGCTAAACTACAAAACACCAAGTCTAGACCCCGATCGTCCCAATCGCGCAACACATGACAAACAATTACGAGGAATAAAATAGATATAACCTGGCAACGACCACTCGAACCCACGTCGGAAAAACCCCAAAACCTAGTAAGCAACTTATCGCAATATTTCGCACTAGTTTCAAGCTAACGCATATCTAGCGATTACAAACACCTTATAATAGCTTAACTAAGCTATCTAAACCATTTCTAAATTTTTAACACTTGCTAATTAAATTTTAGCAAAAACCTAGTAAGCAAAATTGCATAATTAAACAAAGTATTCATTAGCAATAATTATCATTTTCTACTAGGTCAAGCTTTTCCTAATCACAAATTAACACTTCAATAAAACATTAAACACATAAATCAAGTTTTACCCTAACTAGATTATCATAAAAATCAAGTCTTTAATTTCGAACATGAAATTAAAAGCTTAAATAAACAATTAATATGCTAAAAAGAAATTTAGAAACAAAGAATAGGGTTAGGGTTTTATACCTCCACAAAAGATCAAAACCAAGAAACCAAACTCATCATCTTTTTCTCCAAAATGATGTTTTGAATGAAGATCCAAGCTAGCTTTGAGTTCAAAAAATGAAGGAAAATGAATATATTTGAGTTTGTATGAATTAATTTGGATTTTTCATGATTTATTTGATACAAAATGAGTTGAAAAGGGGTGGAAATGATGGAGGGCAGCAAGGGGAAGGGAAGGACCGGCCAAGGGAAGTGAGGGGGTATTTTTGTTAATTTTTTTGTGAAGAAATTGCTAGGAAAAAGAGTAATAAATGCTATATGCCACCATTACACCTTTTCTTTTCTTTTTAAAAATAAATTCTTTGACCAAAAAAATCTAGATATTTAAAAAGAAGGTTCTAAAAGTTTTCTAGTGACAAAAATAATTTATTCACAAGAGAAAAAATTTCCCGATTTACGTGCACAAAATACCGCTTAAAATAATATTTTATTTGGGAAAAATTCTTTCTGATCCAAAACCTCCCAAATACCCCTAAAGTTCGCGCACAAGCTTTATTTTAGCTAAAAAAGGTGCTGGTAAGTTTCTACGGAAATTTGATCGAAATCGGGTTAAAACGGAAAATACCGACTATTTTGCCCTAAAACGGAAAAATTCGCAAAACGATTTCTGAAACGTTACAATCTTCCCCCATAAAGAAATTCGGTCCCCGAATTAAAATTCATCCACGCGTACCTTCAAGAAGATGAGTACAAAACTCCCAAATCTCGCTCGCAGCTTCCCAAGTGATCACCTCACTATACGGCTACGTCCAAGAAAACTCTTCACTAATGGCAAGACCCTTGACCGAAATTTCTCCACCTGCTGAGCCACTAACACAAATGGCTGCCGGTGAACGAAAAGATCGAGTCCAAACTAAATGGTCTGGTGCTGAATCATGTGCGAAAGTCATGAAGGTAATTGCAAAGTATCAACACAAAGAAAACGGGGTGAATAGTCAATAATCTGGGCGGAAGTGCCAAGTTATAGGCAACGGAACCAACTCACTTTAAGGATCTCAAAAGGACCTATGATCCTGGGATAAGCTTCCCAAAACTCAACACGTCATTCATCGGAAAGTCCGTAGGAATACATGATCTCCTACTGCGAACCCAAATCTGCGACCACCATGGTCAGCATAAGACCTTTGTCTGCACTGGCTGTCATCATCCTAACCTGAACCAACTGGATCATCTCCGTATTCTTTAGACTGGTTAGGGTCCAAAAATCCTACTACGCAGAGTCAGAAAAACAGACTGGATAACGACACCACCTAACAAACAAAACCAATAGGTTGCCAATTGGAGTATCTCCTGATAACAGCTATCGAAAAAGAACCCCAACAATGGCGAGTGACGATCCCAACTGTCGACAACAATTAGCACGTACGCACAAGCAATCCTCTAGAGTCGGTATAGCCCGCTCTCACAAAACCATAATCCTACGGATGGAAAAACGGAGCTAAAGCTCAACCAGTACCCAAGGCTTCCTGAAGTTCCTGCCCCAGAAGGCAAGCAAACAGGGTGCCTTATTTGGATACGACCCATGAAGGAACTCCATGCAATGCACAAACTTAACAAAGAACAACTGAGCAGACTGAGAAAAAACCGGACAACAAGCATCCGAATGGAGTCACACCCTGACTAAACCTGGGTAGACACCATAACGAATTTCATGGAGATCTGCTCCCATTCCCACTTCGGAACAGTTAAAGATTGCAACTCTTCAGCCGGTCTCAGATGCTCAACCTTAGCTCACAACAACACAGACACCTTGAAACGAAACCCGAAACTGCTTTTTACACCCTTGCCCACCCGTAACTATCTCACCAGTTACATCAATTGTTGGTGGAACTTGGATGTACATAGAGAGTGGACAGATGCGCCTGCTCTAGGATTTCGCGTCTCTACACATCAACACCAGGTACACACAAACGTGTCCTTAAACGTAGCACACCCTAGTCACAAATCAAGAACTCCGAATCTTTACCCTGCCGAGTATGCTCTAATATCTCTGACGAACAAGCATCAGTGGGCAGTGCCTCGCGAAAATGATTAGGGAAAAGTGGTCGGACACGGACATGAGCATGTTGTCCCCTCAGTAGAGGCGAACCTAAGCTGTACTCTACGATCGCATAAGAACTGTAAATCTGCAGAAGACTGTCTCTGACTGCGCACAACTAGAACAAACTAACCCCGGGCCTACGACTCCAGCATTAGCTACCACAATCGCCTTACCAAGGGTAATAAAGGATCTCACAAACACAATTCTCCACACGTTCCATCCAACGGTGCTGTCTCAACAATCAAAACCCGCTGCAGGAAGATGTACATTAAGCTCTGGTGGTCCGTGAAAATCTGACACGACTCTCGAACAAGTAGTGTCTCCAAATCCCCAACGCACTACCACTGCGGCCATTTCCAGATCATGAGTGGGATATCCTGCTCGTACTTCCTCCAAATGTAGGGAAGAAAAAGCGATAACTCTATAGTGTTACCTCAGTACACAATCAAGCTCCATTCGCGAAACATCACAGTTAAAACAACAAAGTCGCCCGAACCAAAAAGCAAGAAAGAACTAGTGCAGTTGTTAACCGAATCTCCAACTGCTGAAAAACTCCGCACGCATGCCTCAGTCCAAAGAAAAAGAAACCTCCTTTCAGGTCAGTCCAGTCAATGGTGCAGCACTACACTAGCAATCCTGCATGAAATGGCGGTAAAAACCTGCTAAGCCCAAAAATCAACGGATCCCCGTCCGTACAAAAGTCTAGGCCAAAACTGTACGGTCTCGATCTATCTCGGAACCATACGACAACCGTCTCCCGTAACTACAAGACCTAGGAGTCAACACAATCAAACCTGAAGGAACACTCTGAGAATCTAGCAAACAGCCGGGGCTCTCCCAATGTCTGCAAAACAAATCCTCAAGTGCAGCTCCTGTTCCTCACGACACAAGGAAAAGACAAGAATGTTATCATGACACAACAATACTGGTCGAGGAACGGCCTGAAGAAATCTGGTTCATCATATACAGGAATGCTGCTAGGGCATTGGCGAGTCCAACGACACCACCACAACACAAACTGCCCGTAGCACGCACAAAAGCAGTATTCGGAATGCCATCACTCCGAACCCGCAACAATGATGACCTGATCCCAAACCTACTTAGAAAATGTCTCACACTCTGGAGCTGGTCGAAGAAATCGTCAATGAGAGATAAAGGATACCTATCCGCACCATAAGCCGGTTCAATTGACGATCCATCAATACACAACCTCAAACTGCCGTCTTTCTCCTTGACAAACAGAAATAGGAGCTCCTCAATGTGAAACACTCAGACGCACTAGACACCCAACAAACAACTCTGCAGCTGATCCTTAAGCTCCCTAAGCTTCGCCGGCTCATCTAGAACGACGTCGGAAAACTCTCGTACGATAGGAACCTGGTCCAACAAACCCACTGTGGCTCCGGTATCACGAATGAACGCCAAGAATCCTCGACATTCTCTCCTCAAAAGCCGACTAGCGAAACAGGCTGAATTCAAGCTGTGAGAGGCGGCACCACTGTCCCCCTGCACAACAAGAACTGACTTGCCGGGAAAACAAACCTGACTGTTTTCTCGCGGTAGTCCATAGACGCCTAGCACGTAACTAACCAGTCGGTGCCCATGAGAACGTCAAATCCAACATATCTAGAAGGATCAAGTGACGCATGAATCTCCTAACCGATTGGCACACGACTGAAATACGTGTTGCGCAACCAAAGAATCGCTGACAGAAATTAACAAAACAAACGGCGCTGATCTAGCTAACACGACTCTCCTCGTCCCAAACCTCTGCTACTCCCGCAACGATCACGAAACCTATCTCGACGACTAGGCCTCAGTCTCTGGACTGGTACACCGGTACGAGTCCTCCACTGTCCCGGAACTCCCAAAGTCTCTAGAAGGCGTGCCTCGTCAACTGGGGCTACATCCACTGGTGCCATGTAGGTGACGGAATACTGTGTACTGATCGCAAGGAACAACTGGGTAACAGGGGTGACAACCTCCTATCGCTGCGCTCGAATGGTATCAACCAAAGAACTCATCGTCTGGCGTAAGTCCTTCATCTCTGCCACAAGCCTAGCGATACTATCTGTCGAAGGCGGATCCGTCTGCACCTGTGCAACGAGCGTGCCATCCTGGTCAGTCCTCGTCCTACTCGAGTCAATTCTGACCTCGGCCCTCGCTGCACCTCTCTGAGTCCCCATAGTCGTCGGCGGCAAAGGCTACAAATAGGGATAGGATTCGATATGAACACGGAAATCGAATCACAAGGATATGAATTATCAAGGAAGGAATTTCAAGCAATTGTAATTAGGTCACTTTAGGCGGAGTACTGCATCGTGAGTATGTTGCAGACATACACACACTACGTTACTCTGCATAAACTACCTACTCCATCATACCAAGGTCATCCTACACTCCGAAAGGTAAAACCAAATGCTCTGATACCAATTTTGTCACGACCCGAAATTGGCAAGTGATGGCCCTAATACTACGCAACGTCTACAGGCATAATGCAGTAAAAGAAAGCCAAAACCCAGAAATCTAAATCATTAAAAGACAAGAAAAGATAAGAAATATTGTTTAAACCTTTAAAAAAATCTCAAGTATAAATTCTTTAAGTCCAATTTTCATTCTTGAAAATTTCGGCAGCACCTCCTTTATAAAAACCAACCCCAAAAATTGGTACAACATAAATATAAAGTAAAGCATCCCCAACGTGAGAAAATCTACGCCCAAAGGCGGAAAACAACCACCACAACAAATATACGACACCGTAGCGAAGAAATAAAAGACGATAGAAAGGAAACTGTATAAAAGACAACAAGTCACAACATAATATACAACATCGTCCTCACCAAGTCTCTAAATCAATATGAAAATAGTAGATGGAGAGTACATGGATACAATGAATATACAATACAACGAATAACCACAAAACCACCCTAAGCAAACTGCACACTGTGAGTTGATACGGTATCCGTAGCAAAAGATGATAAGATGTGTGATAATAGCCTGCCTCTGACTATCCTGAAGAGCACCTGTAAACACTGTGGCACAACGGGGGTGAGTTGCCAACTCGTGAATAGTAAATAACATATGCAGGTAATCGCGAGTATGCACGTACAGCGCGAATCTAACATAAGCATCTAAGCAATGAATGGTCATATGTAATGCAATAATCATGAAAAAGTACACTAGCAGGTACAATTTATACATGAAGCAATAATAATATGACAATCTGTATGTACAATCATGTAAGGTACTATATCGGTACTACTAATACATGAAGAAATGATATGAATAAAGGTATATAAATGCAACAGTTATGGAAGGTACTCTAACAGGTGCACTAATGCATGAAGCAGTGCATAAATAGTAAATGTAGAGTATGGAATGAAACATGTCATTTCCATGGAATCCTGACATCGTGGTAGGATCAAAATCCATCAAGACAATCCAAATCCCAATTTTCCTCAAATCAGCCCCCAATTTGGCTATCATATCAAGTAAGTCTCACATATCCTTAATGTACAACATCAAGTAGATCTCACATATCCCGTATGTACAATATCAAGTATATCTCGTATACCCCGAATGTATAACATCAAGTAGATCTCACATATCCCGTATGTACAATATCAAGTATATCTCGTATACCCCGAATGTACCAAATCAGCAATCTCATATATATCCTATAATCACTATCAAATGAATTCTCAAATGTCCTAAATCCAATGTCAAAGAGTCCTTTACATTCTAGGTATATTTGCATGAATAAATATGATGATGTATATAAATTAATGTCAATACACATATATTAGCGTCCCATTCCACTAATATTGGTGTAAGGGCATATATAACAGCGGCCCAATCCCATGTTATATATACAAAGGAGTAAAAATGTAACGTTTCCAAAATAATAAAATATTATTTTCGGGAATTTTTATAATTTAATATTATTTTAATGAATATTTTAATATTCCGGTATAATTAAATACAAATAAATGGAGAAAATTTTTGGAAAATTATGGAAAATTCTAAAAATAGAGTATTTTATGGAATTATGCCATTTTAAAGTTTTTAAGATTAGTTATCTGCTAATATAGTGCTAATCGCGATTAAAAATCGCTAATTGGATTTTTAGTTTTTTTGTGCAAAAATGTGCACATATCATTTTCCACACTTGTTACACTTGTGTTACATTTCTTTTGCCATGGTTGTTCTTTTGGGTTCACTATTGGAGTGAGAAGGAAAAGAAAAGAAAAGGAAAAAGGTAAGTGATGATGAGAGAGAGAGAGAGTGGGTTGCTTTTGACTTTTGACCCTTTCCTCCATCATTTCCCCATCTCATTTCTCTCTCCCCCTCCATGAGCTGCTGCTGCTGCTCCTGCCCTTTTCCTCTCCTCCTCCCTCTTCAAACCCTAGATCCACCATAAAACCAACCCCAAAACCCTATTCCCACTTCACAAAAAGTGTTCCCGAGCTCACTAGCTACACATTGAACCTAGCAAGATTGGATTTGGAGAACTTTGAGCAACTCAAGAATTTTCTTGAGTTGCCAAAGGAGGTAATTTCTGCACCCTCATGTAGTATTTCAATTTCCTTGTGCATCAATTCTAGTTTCATATCGATATTGTGTCGTTTTGTGGACTTTGGAGAATTCAAGTTTGGGTTTAGGGTAAAACTGAAATCAAAGATGAATTTGAGGATGGTGGTGACCTTAGAAACCCTGGTGTGATGTTAGTTTAGACCCAAACCTGAAATTGAAACCAGAATACGGAATTACGGAATCGATATCGGGGAAAACTGTAAATCTGGGAGTGTTTTGTGTAATCTGCTATCACCCCGAGACCCCAAAAATGAAACTGAGTTGACAGTGAGATGTGCAGGCACCATGGAACCACCACACCAAACCCTAGCCCACAACACCAAAGTGAGGCCGCCAATTTATTCCATCTGGCCGCAAATTGCGGCCAGAGCAGGAGGGATCTGTCTCGATTTTTGTGCATGGCCCTAATTCCTCTAGTATTGACCCTGGGTATGTCTAGTTTTGATTGATTCCATCTAGGGTAAAATCTGGGTTGATTTTCCTATGTTGGTGCATGGTTTACGACTTGTTTTAGCATGGATTTTGGTATTTGGTGTTTCGTTCCTGTCGTGTGGCGTTTGGACGTCAACGACAAGCGGATATTGAACGTGTTTACATGCGAGACGATAGGTTTTTACCTATGTGAGTAGCGTGTGCTATTTTGGTTTCCGATGTGATTTTCATGTGCTTTAGCGTTGTGATATACTTGTAGGTACCCTACGTGATGTTGAGGCAAAGAAGATGAAGATAGCGACATCAGCATTAGCACACAAGAAGCAAGGTGAGTAGATTTATATCTACGGGGAGAAGTCGGGTGGATGGCGTATAGCACCCCCGCAGTCCGTGGTGATGTATACGAATACGTATACACACATATATTTATTATGTGTTGTTGGGATTATTGATGGTAATAATGGTATTATTGGTGATAAGTATGTATTGGTTTATTATAGTGCGAAACCCTAGAGTAGGGGTTGCACACATACACATACACATATACTTGCATGCATTCTTTCATTTATCTGTGCGTATTTGGAGGTGTATATCTACACATGGGTATGGGACTATGTGTTCATATACGGGATTGAGATGAGTTGATGAGTTTGACTTGAGGTCGTGAGATTCGGCGATATGACAGAGTTCGTATTTGAGGTGCGACATGATAGTTTTAGCGGGCCTTTGGGCATGTGTTTTACCCCGCATCCATTCTCATATAGATGGTGTCGATGGTACTAGACTTAGATTTGTACCCTAGATTGTGTGATATTATGGTAGTGATACCTGATATGTGGTGAGATGAATGTGATATTGACCCGTACCCATCTATTAGGATGTCGTACGACGATTTACCGTACGAGCTTTACATTGATGTTAGATCCGCACTCATGACTCGAGGATGTTATATGACATACCGTATCATACGTGATACTATTGAGGCGAGATCACCGACTATTGTATATATATGTGTATGTCGACTAAGATGTAGGTGGTTTCATACCCCTCCTGTTTAGATTACTTAGTAGACATTAGATTGACCCGAGTCATACCTATTCCAGAACTAACGAATCGGGGGTATTTTAAAGATAGGCAAAAAGGGTTTATACGGATATTTTCAAATGACGCATCTTTTCTTAAACCA
This sequence comes from Agapanthus africanus, assembly GCA_030015575.1. Lineage (NCBI taxonomy): Eukaryota > Viridiplantae > Streptophyta > Magnoliopsida > Asparagales > Amaryllidaceae > Agapanthus > Agapanthus africanus. The sequence goes on along the minus strand of CM057350.1, from coordinate 350,481,596 downwards.
CCGTAGCCCTTATTTTACCAAAAACCCTGATTCGTCTTATTTCAAAAGGCAAGGCTGCATGATATATTTATTGAGGCAGGTTCTCTACTGTTGCGTTGATTATTCGATTCCGCATATTCATGCTGTTTGCATTGCATCGCTTATATTGTTGATATATTTCAGTCATGCTGCTAGGACACCAGCACAATTTTTGATGATGCGTATGTTCCACGTACACTGGTTGCCGGCTCACACACTTCATCATCGATAATTGCCATGTCACTACACTGTAGTACTGTTGCATTCAGTGTATGTTTCTTACATTTCTTTACATGTCGCATACGTCATGCTTTCTGATTATACGCATTGTGATATGTTATTTCCATGATATTTCTGGTTTTTGGGAACCGTGGGTGTTTCAAAAAGAGAATATGGAATTGTTTTAAAACCCGGTTACCCTTGATATGATATTTCAGTGCGTCCACCATGTATTTTCTCGGTGCTGAGAGCGACATGTGAAACCCGATTCGAGGAGGCGGATGAGGCTGATTGCGGGTACATGGTGGACCCGGTATGGTTCCCCGGGGCAAGAAATGTTTTTCGTGGAGTAGACGATGAGCCTGGCAGGGTGGCGAGTACCTACCGGTGATTGGTTGGACCTGGCGGTTATCCGGAGGATACCGACCAAAGTCGATAGATGGATATGGGCGTACTGCCGGAGTCGAGGGCCGATACCGCAGACAGAGCCCGTGGGCCGATCCGGACCGACGGAGCCCGATATATGAGGATTTACGTGCCGATGCTGGGCACAGTTTTCATGATGTTTTCGAGTGCCGATGCTGGGCACTCCGGTTCCTTGATTTTGACGTGTCGCGAGGGACATAGGTGGTTTATATCCTCATATTTTCCATGCATATGCTGATGATATTTGCATGCATGATGGTTATTGTCATTGGGTGACGAGTGGACGGGATCCACGTATATGCAGATTTGATTATATTGATCATACCTCACATTCATGATATGCTATTACCTGAGGCACTAGCACGAGCACTTGGCACTACACTCATGTATAGCGATTACATTGCCAGTTTAGCATGCTTCAGCTTTATTCATATTGAGGTTTATTTATATCTGATCGTATTGACCTAGGATGGGTCATGAATTCAATCTCTGCTTGTAGATATTTTTCTATTCACGAGTTGGCAACTCACCCCCGTTGTGCCACAGTTCTTGCAGGTTTTGCCGTACAGATTCCATAGCGGCATTTCTGGCACACTGCTTCCTTATGGGTGACTTGCTTGGGTAGGTGGGTTCTTTTGTATCAGAACCGCCATTGTTCATGTATTATTCATTGTATCTAGAATTCCATCAACCAAAACTTGTATATTGTTTCAGACCCAGAAAACAGTGTTGTATTATTTCGACCTTAGAGTAGCGCTTGTAGTATTACGGTTTTCTGGCTGTTTTGAGTTCTTCTTGGGTTTTGATCCTCGCCCTTTGGCGTTGTATATTATTATTGCTTGCGTGGTTGTGACCGTCGATTGATGAAGAGCTAGCTCCCGCTTGGGGATGCCTTTTATCATTTCACACATATTATTCTTGTTGTACCCCGTTCGGGGCCAGTTTTTACAAAGGAAACTCTGCCGAAATTTTCAGGGAAGGTTACACATTTTAAAAATACATATTCGGCTTAGTTATTTAAAAACTTGGATTTTCGAACACGATTTCTTTACTTCTTAAAACCAGTTTTCCTTATTTACTCTTTAAATGGTTTTAGATTTCTGGGCTTTTGGTTTACTTGGATCAGATGGGGTCCTATAGACTTCATATGGTTCAAGGGCCAGTCACATGCTCTTTCGGGTCGTGACAAAGTTGGTATCAGAGCGCTGGGTTGACCTTGGTTCGAGTCTAAGTTTGACTATGTGGAGCCTAGGGCGTTATCTATATACGGAACTTAGGCTTGACCTTACGGAACTTAGACTTAGTCGGGGGGGTATTAGACCCGAACTTTCACCTTGTAGGATGACCCTTGGTTGATGGAATAGGTGACTAAAGTAGAGCGAGGTACCGTGGGTATATTCCGCTGCATACTTACGACAAGCCACTCCGCTTAAGAAACCTTAGGTTGTACATTTCCTTGCACCGTATTATATTCCTTCCTATGATCTATCCTCATCGATTCTGGTTATGGTTTTGCTGCCGCGATTGCACGGGCAGAGTGAGCTACGGCTCGAGTTGCGTCAGCATGAGCTCGTCGTGGACGAGGACTGACCAGGGCGTGATTCCCGAGACATACGATTGCATATTGAGGAGTCGTCTTATTGTATTTTTGCGACATGAGCGTTGGATTGATCGCTTTTACGAGATTCCCGAATGTGCTGATCGGCACCCGAGGATTTAGCCACTGATAGAGGTGTAAGTGCACGGCGGCGCCCCGGCCGTCAATCCGACGGCCAAATGCGGAAGCGGTGATAAACTTTAAATTTTCTTGAACTGGCAAACCGCCGCGCACTAATACCCGGATCGAACCACTAACTAGTCCTAGCTATTTACAAGAAAGGGAAGAGAGATATACCGACAGATCCGAGTCCTCCGGTCTTCTCGTCGTCGTCCCAATCTCCTGCGGAATGTCCCGTCTCCTCATCGTCGCCGGAAGTGCACCACATCGCCTACTTCTTTTACGGGCTCCCACCTCAATGCCGAGGCAACTCGGGCACGAAGCTGGCTAGTCGACGTGCCCAAGATATGCTGTAGAATATCTAGAGAAGAAGTCTCACTTTGGGGTTCATGGAGATGCCATTTTGGTGGAGGGATGAACTATGGAGTTTTTAGATGGAACTTGTGGGATTTTTGCAACATCAAATGAGCCAAAAACCCACCACCAAAATTTTGGACAGCCCACTTTTGGGAGTGGCCGGCCTTGCTCAAGGAGAGGAGAGAATGAGAGAGTAGCCAAAGATAATGGGAGCCATTGCTGAAAAATACAATGGAGAGAGAGAGAAGGCTATCATGCAAAAGGAATTATCACAAAATCAAACCCACACTCAACCAACAACCATCTCTCATCATCAACAATCATGTCTACAAAAGTCATGCCATCATGACAAGAAGTCAAGTCAAAAGGTCAAGGTATGGAGCAACCATGATGAAGTCAAAAAGTCAAGTGATCATGACACGGCAATATGTAAAAGACCCCCTCCACAAATGCCTATTTGCAACAATGCAAATAAGCCCTCCTCCACCAAACTTCGGCCAATGAACGGAACAAAGGAAATCAGCCGAAACGGAAAGCAAACTGGCAACTCCAGAAAACTGGTCCCGTAATAAATTACAGGAAAACCCCGATACTGTGCATACACACCTGCATCTGTATTTCGACCGAAATACAAATGCAATGAGACAAAATCTACACTGTACTATACTAGAATCCGGCTTGAACCAAAGCCGGCTAGTAATATCCGTTCGATCCTGATCCGTGCAATACCACACGTATCTGATCGAACCCTGCCATATAACCATACGGCCTATAGTACAAACTGTCCGATCCTGATCCGTGCAATACCGCACGTATCTGATCGGACCCTGCCATATCTCCATACGGTCTCTATAACCTTTCGCCCGAAAGCTGAGTAACTGAATGTGGGGGACTCTAAAGACTCATCAACACCTTGGTTGTGGATTTAACCACTAGCACGTCAGAGGTATAAGCCAATACGTAACGGGCTACCAGGTACTGACTAAAAGGGATGTCTGTGAGCGAACTCAGCCTGACAACCCTACTGAGCCTGTCAGTGACAATATCCGTACAGTCCGGTCCGTTCGTCTATGAGCATCGCATGGCGGGCCTAGGGGGTTGGTAAAAGTCAGACCCCCAAAAGCGGTACAAGTCGTGTCGGAGTGTAGCCCAGAACACCCTGAGATACTACTGGAATACCTACCAGTAAATCTCCTTGCCTCGGCCGAGGGCTTCGTGTAATGGCTCTCCTAGACACAGCACGACCTCACCCCCAATACCGGGAGAGACGAACCCCTGAAGATACGCTCACTGCCTCCATGTGGCTCGGGACTGTACCCAACTAAAACCTGTTTGCACGACTCCTTTGAGCCGTGGTAGGGTAGTAATCAAAGTACAGTGGGAACTCACACGAGACAAATGACGATCCCCAGGTCGATGAACTAACCTGCACACATGTCACCAGGGAACTGCCATCTGACGTCTGGTATATGACCAACTAGCATGTTCCCGGCGAGTCCTGTCCGGTGTACTCATAACCCAATGAGCACCTGTATACATCTTAGGTGAACCAACTGACACCAGTGGCTTGTGAGACCGGCCACCGCCCCTCGTCAGGGTCTCGACTGTATACACTAGTCTACTATGGAGAATCGATGCCCTGTCTCGAAACTCTCACGACTAGGGACCTTTTAAGGATATGCTTATAGACCCCCGGCTCCCACTTATATGATCGCCCTCATACTACTGGTGGTCAAGCAAGAATCCTAGGGGCTCTATCAACGTGTAATAGCAACGTGTCAGGTCACTTAAAACAGTACACGATGATAAAGGTGAACTAGATAGCATACTATCATCTCGAGTAAGACTGTCCTACCGGGATAGGTCCTCCCTCAATCATTGCAATCACGTACCTGTGATCCAATAATTGACTCTGAGGGCACTATCTCCAACAATCTCCCACTTGCACTCAAGGCTAATTATTGCGATGTCGCATACTCACAGCCCGTGTGATACCAAACACCCAACTCCTGTACTAGTCAGTCTCACAAAGCTCGTTTGCGAAACTATTGCGTCCGAGGAATAGCCTTAGTGAGTGGATCCGCTTTGTTGAATCTTTCTATGTCTCTCTATATCTCATGTTCGCGGAGAAAACCCATCTCCCGAAATGAGCAATACCTGTCTTAGGATGTGTCTGGATGTCTGATGGGACATAGCTCATAAATGAACTCCAAATCCAAACTCCTTAGACTGTATCGTCAGCTGAACTTAATCAGTATCCTGCGCCATGCCACCCTCAGTATTGCCTTGGACCACCTGTCCAAAATACTGCCCCTCATCAGAAGGAAAAACTATAACTCTGACAACCTCCTTGTCGTCCATGTCACCTTGGAAGCCTGGAATGATAACTGTTTCCCGAATGAGGCGGTCGTTATCATATCGCTAGAACATCCATTTATGTTCTAAAAGTGCTTCCGACCGTTTCTCCAGGATTGGATTAATGTCAGCTTATTGCATCTAGTGCAAGAACAATGTCTGGTGTGGTACTTGACATCTCATGATTGACTCAATTGCCTGAGCAAGTGATCTGCCAATCAAGCACGTCCCTCTCCCCTTTAGTCTGTAAGACAGCTTTAGAGAGGGTGACTCCATCACCTGCAGGTACACTACCGTGCTAGGAGTCGTCCATTCTAAATACTCTTAGAATGCCGTCAAAGTACCCTGATTGGGAAACCACCCAAATCTAGATCTAAAACCATAGATCTAGTAACCAGTATGTCTGATATAAAATCCATTTCCTTTGTGGAGAAACCACTGTGTGACGACCAAAGTATAACCGATTGTAGTATAGGAGTTTCTTTTCCGGCTCTGTGTATGTCATCCAAATACCAGGATATCACACCCTACTACCTTCTCAACAGATCCATCCCTTATTCTGAGGAAGTCAAACCCATGACTGTCACGTCAGAAGTAGATGATCTATTTCCGCTACATCTGCTTTAGTCTATAAATAGACATAAGCTACCTGTCCACCAATGCTTCCGCTGCTCCCACTGACTACGACAACCCTCTGGCAGAGTCATACAGACGTACACTTCTAAAACTGGTTTAGAACGACGCTATACTCATCCTCCCGCCGGGTCTCGCAGCCTGGAACAACAGCAATGGTAAGTGTGGGTAAACAAGAACTTCCCTGTCACCGTCCTTGAGGCTACCGGAGTACCCCTCGGGTGCCTGAAGTTACCCACCGCATCTGCGGAGTGGCCAATGGAATGTCAATCCAGATTGAATCTTTAGGTTCCTTATCAAATCTTCAGTAATCGTTTGTGGTTCTGGAATCACTTCCAGTTCTACCATACTCCCACTACTGTTTTCTGAAAAAATCCATTTTTAATAAAACTGTGGCGAGTCTAGAACAATATCGCTATTGTTCATCCAGATGGTAGAAAGTCAACCCTCGTCATAGCCTGGGTCAACCCACAAACAGCCATTACAGAAACGTGCCTTGAGTTATCCAGAATCTGGTTTTAATCATAAGCCGGACAACTCCCCGTACCTTAACATCGTTAAGATACGAACTGTTCTATATCCAATATAGAAACAGAGGCACTGATTTAATTGAACCAGATTCAAATCATGCAGCTGTCCCCAGCGCATGTCAACTAAATGGAAGGAGGCCGATCAGCGTTACTCAACTTAGGAATACTTCCAATTATGAGTAACCTGAAAGAGAAGCAAGATCTCTTTATCATTACTATCAACTGAATACCATACACAAGTATCTACATCTTCGATCTCTTTGAAGAATCCCGATACTTGCTATACCTGGTTCTCTACTCTATTCAAATACATATAACTTCTCCAAATTCGGACCCTGTGTTTCCACGAAACACCTGTCTAAAAACTAGAGAAGTCATAAGTAAAACGAATATAGTACGAGGACCAACCCCTCTGTCCTGATGGACCCTGGACAACATACAATACTCTGTATAAGTCCCTTGAGTCTGATAACTCATTCACTGTGTGTCGTAGGTTGAAAACTGTACTTATGGTTAAGAAGAATTACACCGCTGTTCAATGCTCCTTACCTAACCATCCACTGATATAGGTAAATGTCGTAGACATAATTTCAGAAAGCTATATCTCACTCTATGAAAATGGACGTACAGATATATCAATTTGAAACTGGTGCATAACTGCGGATATTCAAAACCAAAAATTTGCTGACCGGCAAACAGCCCAGGTGATTTCCTCAAATATCACCGATTACAACGAATCCCGATATAATGAGGATGATCACCTAATTCCCAATAACTTACTCCCACTCATCATCTGTATACATCTTACAGATGTGAGAATCATACCTGGTAAATACATACCCTGGAGCAAGTGTCTAATCGGGAAATCAGTTTTCCTTTAACAGTACACAGTGAGACTGAAACATCGAAATGTTTCGATGGGGTATCCTGGTATTCCTAGTAATGCCTCTTCCAGATTCACGACTGTAACCGTATAGTTCTTTGCCACCTCTCCAAATCCCTTCATATGTCTTTAGTCTTTACCTTCTGCACACCCTTTTAGGCCAAATGGTTTTCTTCCTTCCCTACCGTTCGGCACCAGCCTATGGTTTGGAAGAAGACTATCCAATAAGCATAATGGGTGTACTGTCCCAATCCTAGGAACACTCGCAATGAGAGAGGGTGAAGATAAAAGACAACCGAATAAACCTTATTCCTATTTCTCCTGAACCAGAATCCATCCCCGAACTGGAGCAAGTTCCATTCGAGTTCGTATATAACCATACGATGGAGTATCCAAATAAACTGTGGATCTTCGTAGTGATACGGAGTGTCCTGGAGAAATACAAAGGTGATGTGGGAGTGGTAACGAAATATTTGGTTTGGTCGTGAATATCTGTTGCAATTTACTTTGCCCTCTTACTAATCCCTTGCTTTGTCTGAACTTAATACCTTCTGCACACCATCGTTATGCTAATTGGTTTTCTTCATTCCCTACCGGTCGGCACCAGCCTAAGGTTTGGAAGAAGACAATCCAATTTGCGTAATAGGTGTACTACCCCTAAACCAAGGAGTACTCGTAACCTGAGAGAGGGTAAAAGGAAAAGACAACTGAATAATCCTATCCGTTTTCTCCAGAACCGGAAACCATCCTCGAATAAATTCTTTCGAGTTCGTATATAACCATACGATGGATTTGTCCAATGGAAGTGGACGTTCGTAGTAAAACGGGGTGTCCTGGAGAAAAGGGTAAAAAGTAGGAGTAGCAATGAGGTTTCCAACTCTGACAATCCAAAAGCCGGTGTTTAAGAAGGTTCGGTCAACTTGGTCACTGAGTCAAAGTCTTAGGGTCGGGTCAATGGTCGCTGCCAAAGAGAGAGAGAAAAGAAACACTCAGCGTGCACTCTAACCTAGATCAGAATGGTCACCAATTTATCTAATCTGGAAACCTCCCACTGTACCTCAAATTCTCCTCCAAACCTGAAAGAAGAATTAGTCGGGGTTACCCGAGGAGTAAACTAACTCATCAGTGGGAATCGGGATCCAACTATCATTGCATGATAACGTGACGGAATCCGCTCACGCTATCACACTCCAGAAGGTATGCGCATATCTGGCAAGTTTCAGTTCTTTTGAAACTCCCGATGTGATTTCTGCCCCATGCTCTTATGACCTTGACTTTGGCCAACATATCATAAGTCACATGTCAAGTTCTGCCCGTCATTCTCCAGGTTAATTTGAATCCACCCGTACATACCCTTGACTTTGGCCAAAATGGCAGCACGACTGTCCCAAACCAACGCATCTATCTATGCTGCATATGAATAACCAACAGCTACCAAACACTGTGCCTTGACTTTGGCCAACATACACAGCTTGAATACTATTGACTACCCATATGAAACGACGGAGGGCTACGAATGGTTTCTGGCGAAAACCTTTAACGTAATGAACTTGATATCGTCGAAGGAACGGATAGCTTTTAAAAATATAGTGACGAAAACCGTTGCTAAAGAGGTCACTCCCGGTGAAGGGATCTCGGCTCTTTCCCCGTAGAATGGGGTGCAGGATATTCCAAATGAATACCGCGATGCAAAGCAAAAGTAATCGGCTATAGTGAAGTTAATGCCCTGACGCAAACTTCTGTCCAAGGGGTCACTCCCGGTGAAGGGATCTCGGCCCTTGCCTCGTCGACTGAGGAGCAGGATATTCCAACTGAATATCACGATGCAAAACAAAAGTGAACGTCCTTGCAATAACAGCTTTTTTGAAAAAGTGTTCCAACAACATCAGATTAGGTTTGTTTTTAACTTGCATTGATCCGAATCAATGCAGTCCCATCAATTGATCACACCAAAAAGAACGAAAATATACTGATGTACGTATATGCCATCCGCATTCGCCACTGGGTCCCGTCATTACCCGTTAGGTTAGCTAACTAACGACAGAGCGGGGACTGGACTAGCGCGGATGTAAAACATATACAACATCTACTAATATATATACCAATATATTATATTTCGCTCAAGGCGTGAAAGAAATGCAACATCACAGAGAATGAACAGCATCACAGAAACAATACAGATATCTGGGATCCCCGGGTTTCATAGAGCCACTGCTGAAACCCGACGTTCCCCTGGTCGTGTGGATAGCCTGTGCAATGAAATCCTAGACCCCTACGGGCGCGGCAAGTTACCCGCCAAAGCCTGAAGCGAGGCAGCCCCCTTCAGCGCCGTGAATGGACCACCCAGCACTTCACGGAATCCGGTAACTTGGGCACCCCTCCTGGGTCAACCTGTACCCCCTACGAGTGCGGCGAATAGCCCGCCAATCCCAGAGTGAAGCCCCCTCCGTCTCAATGCCATGAGATGCGGGCTTGTTGCCCTCTAGAATCCGGCTATCCGTGCACCCCTCCACGGGGCAATCCTAGTACAGAAAGTAAAATATACATACAACGGGTACATCGACCGCAACCTGGCCGTGCCCCAAAACAATAATACAATCAGGCAGTGACGGCAGTCCACATGTCGGACGCTCGCCCCGCAATATCAAATGTACATAATACAACTACAACTGTACTAGCATTGCATCCAGGCTATCCCCCACGACCGATCCGCAACATCACAGCAAAAACAGAACATCAACGTGAAAGTCACGTTCGCAAATCCATCTAACCGGGCTATAGCAGTTAGACCGGATTTACCGATCGAGTGACATTCACGGTCGCAGATATAATGTAAATACTGTGAAAAATGTGTTTAAAATATCCGATCGATCAAAAATTAACAAGTGGGCCCCCAATCAAAACTGTAGCACTCACAGAAATCCTGGGCCCAATTTTAATATTCCAAAACCTATATTTTAAGTCCAGAAGGCCTCTGTAAAAAATTGGTGAAGTGATCTCCACAGTGTGCGGCGGAAGGGCGGCGGGAAGGGGGTTTTCGCGGCGGTTCCGCGCTCCCACTGTGGAGTTACTTCGTCGAATTTTTACAGAGCTCTTAGATTTTCCAGTACATCAATATTTTACAACCTGAAAAATTTTTCGACACCAAAAATTTCCAACAGAAAACTGATGCTAACAAAAATGTAGTTTTGGAACATTCGATCGATCGAAACAGAAAAACACACTAAACCAAGCTAGACTAAGTTAATGGCGAGGCTCTGATACCACTGTAAGTGCACGGCGGCGCCCCGGCCGTCAATCCGACGGCCAAATGCGGAAGCGGTGATAAACTTTAAATTTTCTTGAACTGGCAAACCGCCGCGCACTAATACCCGGATCGAACCACTAACTAGTCCTAGCTATTTACAAGAAAGGGAAGAGAGATATACCGAGAGATCCGAGTCCTCCGGTCTTCTCGTCGTCGTCCCAATCTCCTGCGGAATGTCCCGTCTCCTCATCGTCGCCGGAAGTGCACCACATCGCCTACTTCTTTTACGGGCTCCCACCTCAATGCCGAGGCAACTCGGGCACGAAGCTGGCTAGTCGACGTGCCCAAGATATGCTGTAGAATATCTAGAGAAGAAGTCTCACTTTGGGGTTCATGGAGATGCCATTTTGGTGGAGGGATGAACTATGGAGTTTTTAGATGGAACTTGTGGGATTTTTGCAACATCAAATGAGCCAAAAACCCACCACCAAAATTTTGGACAGCCCACTTTTGGGAGTGGCCGGCCTTGCTCAAGGAGAGGAGAGAATGAGAGAGTAGCCAAAGAAAATGGGAGCCATTGCTGAAAAATACAATGGAGAGAGAGAGAAGGCTATCATGCAAAAGGAATTATCACAAAATCAAACCCACACTCAACCAACAACTATATCTCATAATCAACAATCATGTCTACAAAAGTCATGCCATCATGACAAGAAGTCAAGTCAAAAGGTCAAGGTATGGAGCAACCATGATGAAGTCAAAAAGTCAAGTGATCATGACACGGCAATATGTAAAAGACCCCCTCCACAAATGCCTATTTGCAACAATGCAAATAAGCCCTCCTCCACCAATCTTCGGCCAATGAACGGAACAAAGAAAATCAGCCGAAACGGAAAGCAAACTGGCAACTCCAGAAAACTGGGCCCGTAATAAATTACAGGAAAACCCCGATACTGTGCATACACACCCGCATCTGTATTTCGACCGAAATACAAATGCAATGAGACAAAATCTACACTGTACTATACTAGAATCCGGCTTGAACCAAAGCCGGCTAGTAATATCCGTTCGATCCTGATCCGTGCAATACCGCACGTATCTGATCGAACCCTGCCATATAACCATACGGCCTATAGTACAAACTGTCCGATCCTGATCCGTGCAATACCGCACGTATCTGATCGGACCATGCCATATCTCCATACGGTCTCTACAACCTTTCGCCCGAAAGCTGAGTAACTGAATGTGGGGGACTCTAAAGACTCATCAACACCTTGGTTGTGGATTTAACCACTAGCACGTCAGAGGTATAAGCCAATACGTAACGGGCTACCAGGTACTGACTAAAAGGGATGTCTGTGAGCGAACTCAGCCTGACAACCCTACTGAGCCTGTCAGTGACAATATCCGTACAGTCCGGTCCGTTCGTCTATGAGCATCGCATGGCGGGCCTAGGGGGTTGGTAAAAGTCAGACCCCCAAAAGCGGTACAAGTCGTGTCGGAGTGTAGCCCAGAACACCCTGAGATACTACTGGAATACCTACCAGTAAATCTCCTTGCCTCGGCCGAGGGCTTCGTGTAATGGCTCTCCTAGACACAGCACGACCTCACCCCCAATACCGGGAGAGACGAACCCCTGAAGATACGCTCACTGCCTCCATGTGGCTCGGGACTGTACCCAACTAAAACCTGTTTGCATGACTCCTTTGAGCCGTGGTAGGGTAGTAATCAAAGTACAGTGGGAACTCACACGAGACAAATGACGATCCCCAGGTCGATGAACTAACCTGCACACATGTCACCAGGGAACTGCCATCTGACGTCTGGTATATGACCAACTAGCATGTTCCCGGCGAGTCCTGTCCGGTGTACTCATAACCCAATGAGCACCTGTATACATCTTAGGTGAACCAACTGACACCAGTGGCTTGTGAGACCGGCCACCGCCCCTCGTCGGGGTCTCGACTGTATACATTAGTCTACTATGGAGAATCGATGCCCTGTCTCGAAACTCTCACGACTAGGGACCTTTTAAGGATATGCTTATAGACCCCCGGCTCCCACTTATATGATCGCCCTCATACTGCTGGTGGTCAAGCAAGAATCCTAGGGGCTCTATCAACGTGTAATAGCAACGTGTCAGGTCACTTAAAACAGTACACGATGATAAAGGTGAACTAGATAGCATACTATCATCTCGAGTAAGACTGTCCTACCGGGATAGGTCCTCCCTCAATCATTGCAATCACGTACCTGTGATCCAATAATTGACTCTGAGGGCACTATCTCCAACAAGAGGCCAGCCAGGATGTGATGACCGTTGGTATTATCGCTTATCCAGGGTGATTGAGGCATTGTTTAGCGTATAAACGAATGAGCCAGTCGTTGCTGCTAATGATGAGATATCGCCCAGATGATTGGAGCTACTGCAGCATGAGCATGTTCTTAGAGATATGATAGTGAGTCGCTAGTCACCGAGGATTAATGACTAGGACATGTGGTTCGTTCGCTTACCCCGATGCGAGGTCATCAGATAGATTGATTCCAGCTAGAGGCGACTTCACGCAGATTCGTTGGGAGTCGATTGAGACGATCGAATGTCAGGAAACCATTTTCCAAGTTTAAAGTATTCGGAAAGATATGCAAGCGATTCTATGGACCCTCTAGAAGAATGAAACCCTAACTCGACATAATGACCGTGTGAAAGCCTTTGAACCTTAGAGTTTGCGGCAGTTCCGCGGCGCCATTTGTGAGGCTTGGGTTTGCCCTTCTACGGCTGGACCACCGATGCTGTGGTATGTACTCGATACTATTAAACTGTACCCGAGATGTTGAGCTCTTGAGGGATTGTGAGGTTCTGACGAGTCGATCGGATGGTTCGACATCTTTCGGATATTGTGATGGGACACTGCTTGGGAGACTCCAGATACGAGCATAGCCGTTGGAGCACAGTCTGTGTAGCCACGGTGAGATGAGTCCGAATCAGTGGATATTGAAGCAGAGTGGAGTAAAGAGTTCGCATGAGATTTCGACGAGATAACGTTCCACTCCGCCGACATCAGAGATTTGATATGCACGCTGAGGACGTGTTCGGCTAGATATCTCCTACTGAGCGACGAAGATACCGAGTTCGTGATTTCGAGTCCGTGTGAGAGACTTCGGAGGGACCGTAGCCGAGGACATTGCAGTGCGCAGATAAAGACCCGACGTCAAATGGTCGATGATACAGACAAGCAGGACAAGAAGTTCGTGCGAGATGCAGACGAGCTGGTGCTACACCCCGTTCAGATTAAAGGTCGGATATGCATACAGAGGCACATGGATGCGACCAGCTTCCGAGGAGGTGTTGTACTAAGGGCGCAGACGTCCAGAGAGCGAGAAAAGATTATGCCAGAGTACCAGCCCTGTACAGTTTGGCCTAGGCAAAATCAGAAGAGACCTTGAGCAGGGATTCCTTCCAGTACACTGCTGCAAGAAGATTTGCACCAGGAGCAAATGCGTGATGTGCATTCAGAGGACCCGAGGTCGGCGCCAGAGATGTGCTGCTTTATGAGCGGTCGTGAGGATTGACCGAGAGATGACCTGAAAAGTGCCAGAACGGAATCGTTCCTGTCAGCACACCTGACCGGGCCGATGAGCCGATGGATTGCGAGATTGGTAATCTACAGGAAAGATCAGGAACCATAGGCAGAGGACGCCAGCCGCGAGCAAGAGGCAAGTAGATATCTTGCGCCGCTAGCATCGGATGTACCAATACCTTCTCGACCTCGAAGGACGATATACCGACGACAGTATTTATGATTTATGATTTGTGATTTTGTAATTTGATTATCACGTATCCGTCATCTTGGATTTCGGTATTTTGGGCGTTCTGTCTGCATGATTTAGTCTTGATGACTGAGTTCATGGTATTTGTTTTCTTGCACCATGGTTGCACTTACTGGGTATTCATATTTTGTGCAGAGTTATTATTCTTGAGGTATTGCTTATGATTTCATGCCTATTTTATGCTGGTGATTTGATCTACGCTTCCAGCGTAGTTTTCATGTACTTTTAGTGTTTTGATTTGAGTTGTGCACGCTGATGCACACGGTTGTGAGCTTTCCCATCGCAGTACACCTGATTTTGATTGAGCCGCATTTTATATCGTCGACTTGACCCTGATATTTATGATTTTTGTACTCCGTGCTTTCGATTGGACTTACGCATGTTCGACGTTTGCTATTGGATTTTGTGATTCCGTGCATGTTGAGTGCGCAGGGTTTAGATTTCATTCGTGCACGATGGATGCACCGATTTGGATTTTCGCGCATGTTGGGCGCATGTTTTGAGATACGATTTTGGTGCACACCCGATGCACTAAATCGAGATTCTTCGTGCATGTCAGATGCACCGGATTTTGGCTGTCAGGCACACACGTTGCCTATGACAGATGCTTCGTGCACACCCGTTGCACCTAGATGTTGTTTTGTGCACCTGTATGGCATATATATGGATTTTGATTTCCGTGCGCACCAGACGCACAGGGTGGTGTTATGTGCATTTTTGGGATTTATTCCTTTTGGAGCAGTACATTTTTATGATATTGGATATTTGTTTTCATACTGAGCAGGACTAGTCAGAGGACAGTACCTGGATATATTTTGCATGCATTGATAGTTCGAAGGGATTTCTAAAGAGCGAGCTATGGTCTCGATATATATATACCTACGTGTCCGATATGACACGAAACATTTAAAAACAAGGAAACCCTTCTAAATTGTTTTCAAAACGGCGGAACGTACCCATTAAACAAAGGATATATATATATATACGTATATAGTTTTTTTTTCTTATGAAAAAGGTCCGCCACTGTGCAGTGTTACGCGCATCGCACAGCGACTTAAAAAGATTTGGCATGTATTTACATCAGCTATTTACATGTATAGATTGAATGTCTACATGCATAGTTCTGATCTATGTCATATTGGTTTTGTATTGGATTTGACATTTGTGTCTTTACCATGACTCCGATGATTGCGGGATGTTTGATGGAGTGTTGCTCTTGAGTTATCTGCTCAGTACTCATGCGCATGCATTGCGCTAGGATACGTTTTATGTATTGCTGATTTCGGAGCCCCGATGACTTGGGATTTGTATAGAAATATTTTTGTATTTGGGGGTTTAAATTTAAATTCGGGGACCGAATTTCTTTAAGGGGGGTAGATTGTAACGTTTTCAAAATAATAAAATATTATTTTCGGGAATTTTTATAATTTAATATTATTTTAACGAATATTTTAATATTCCGGTATAATTAAATACAAATAAATGGAGAAAATTTTTGGAAAATTATGGAAAATTCTAAAAATAGGGTATTTTATGGAATTATTCCATTTTAAAGTTTTTAAGATTAGTTATATGCTAATATAGTGCTAATCGCGATTAAAAATCGCTAATTGGATTTTTAGTTTTTTGGTGCAAAAATGTGCACATATCATTTTCCACACTTGTTACACTTGTGTTACATTTCTTTTGCCATGGTTGTTCTTTTGGGTTCACTATTGGAGTGAGAAGGAAAAGAAAAGAAAAGGAAAAAGGTAAGTGATGATGAGAGAGAGAGAGAGTGGGTTGCTTTTGACTTTTGACCCTTTCCTCCATCCTTTCCCCATCTCATTTCTCTCTCCCCCTCCATGAGCTGCTGCTGCTGCTCCTGCCCTTTTCCTCTCCTCCTCCCTCTTTAAACCCTAGATCCACCATAAAACCAACCCCAAAACCCTATTCCCACTTCACAAAAAGTGTTCCCGAGCTCACTAGCTACACATTGAACCTAGCAAGATTGGATTTGGAGAACTTTGAGCAACTCAAGAATTTTCTTGAGTTGCCAAAGGAGGTAATTTCTGCACCCTCATGTAGTATTTCAATTTCCTTGTGCATCAATTCTAGTTTCATATCGATATTGTGTCGTTTTGTGGACTTTGGAGAATTCAAGTTAGGGTTTAGGGTAAAACTGAAATCAAAGATGAATTTGAGGATGGTGGTGACCTTAGAAACCCTGGTGTGATGTTAGTTTAGACCCAAACCTGAAATTGAAACCAGAATACGGAATTACGGAATCGATATCGGGGAAAACTGTAAATCTGGGAGTGTTTTGTGTAATCTGCTATCACCCCGAGACCCCAAAAATGAAACTGAGTAGACAGTGAGATGTGCAGGCACCATGGAACCACCACACCAAACCCTAGCCTACAACTCCAAAGTGAGGCCGCCAATTTATTCCATCTGGCCGCAAATTGCGGCCAGAGCAGGAAGGATCTGTCTCGATTTTTGTGCATGGCCCTAATTCCTCTAGTATTGACCCTAGGTATGTCTAGTTTTGACTGATTCCATCTAGGGTAAAATCTGGGTTGATTTTCCTATGTTGGTGCATGGTTTACGACTTGTTTTAGCATGGATTTTGGTATTTGGTGTTTCGTTCCTGTCGTGTGGCGTTTGGACGTCAACGACAAGCGGATATTGAACGTGTTTACATGCGAGACGATAGGTTTTTACCTATGTGAGTAGCGTGTGCTATTTTGGTTTCCGATGTGATTTTCATGTGCTTTAGCGTTGTGATATACTTGTAGGTATCCTACGTGATGTTGAGGCAAAGAAGATGAAGATAGCGACATCGGCATTGGCACACGAGAAGCAAGGTGAGTAGATTTATATCTACGGGGAGAAGTCGGGTGGATGGCGTATAGCACCCCCGCAGTCCGTGGTGATGTATACGAATACGTATACACACATATATTTATTATGTGTTGTTGGGATTATTGATGGTAATAATGGTATTATTGGTGATAAGTATGTATTGGTTTATTATAGTGCGAAACCCTAGAGTAGGGGTTGCACACATACACATACACATATACTTGCATGCATTCTTTCATTTATCTGTGCGTATTTGGAGGTGTATATCTACACATGGGTATGGGACTATGTGTTCATATACGGGATTGAGATGAGTTGATGAGTTTGACTTGAGGTCGTGAGATTCGGCGATATGACAGAGTTCGTATTTGAGGTGCGACAAGATAGTTTTAGCGGGCCTTTGGGCATGTGTTTTACCCCGCATCCATTCTTATATAGATGATGTCGATGGTACTAGACTTAGATTTGTACCCTAGATTGTGTGATATTATGGTAGTGATACCTGATATGTGGTGAGATGAATGTGATATTGACCCGTACCCATCTATTAGGATGTCGTACGACGATTTACCGTACGAGCTTTACATTGATGTTAGATCCGCACTCATGACTCGAGGATGTTATATGACATACCGTATCATACGTGATACTATTGAGGCGAGATCACCGACTATTGTATATATATGTGTATGTCGACTAAGATGTAGGTGGTTTCATACCCCTCCTGTTTAGATTACTTAGTAGACATTAGATTGACCCGAGTCATACCTATTCCAAAACTAACGAATCGGGGGTATTTTAAAGATAGGCAAAAAGGGTTTATACGGATATTTTCAAATGACGCATCTTTTCTTAAACCACCGTAGCCCTTATTTTACCAAAAACCCTGATTCGTCTTATTTCAAAAGGCAAGGTTGCATGATATATTTATTGAGGCAGGTTCTCTACTGTTGCGTTGATTATTCGATTCCGCATATTCATGCTGTTTGCATTGCATCGCTTATATTGTTGATATATTTCAGTCATGCTGCTAGGACACCAGCACAATTTTCGATGATGCGTATGTTCCACGTACACTGGTTGCCGGCTCACACACTTCATCATCGATAATTGCCATGTCACTACACTGTAGTACTGTTGCATTCAGTGTATGTTGCTTACATTTCTTTACATGTCGCATACGTCATGCTTTCTGATTATACGCATTGTGATATGTTATTTCCATGATATTTCTGGTTTTTGGGAACCGTGGGTGTTTCAAAAAGAGAATATGGAATTGTTTTAAAACCCGGTTACCCTTGATATGATATTTCAGTGCGTCCACCATGTGTTTTCTCGGTGCTGAGAGCGACATGTGAAACCCGATTCGAGGAGGCGGATGAGGCTGATTGCGGGTACATGGTGGACCCGGTATGGTTCCCCGGGGCAAGAAATGTTTTTCGTGGAGTAGACGATGAGCCTGGCAGGGTGGCGCGTACCTACCAGTGATTGGTTGGACCTGGCGGTTATCCAGAGGATACCGACCAGAGTCGATAGATGGATATGGGCGTACTGCCGGAGCCGAGGGCCGATACCGCAGACAGAGCCCGTGGGCCGATCCGGACTGACGGAGCCCGATATATGAAGATTTACGTGCCGATGCTGGGCACAGTTTTCATGATGTTTTAGAGTGCCTATGCTGGGCACTCCGGTTCCATGATTTTGACGTGTCGTGAGGGACACAGGTGGTTTATATCCTCATATTTTCCATGCATATGCTGATGATATTTGCATGCATGATGGTTATTGTCATTGGGTGATGAGTGGACGGGATCCACGTATATGCAGATTTGATTATATTGATCATACCTCACATTCATGATATGCTATTACCTGAGGCACTAGCATGAGCACTTGGCACTACACTCATGTATAGAGATTACATTGCTAGTTTAGCATGCTTCAGCTTTATTCATATTGAGGTTTATTTATATCTGATCGTATTGACCTAGGATTGGTCATGAATTCAATCTCTGCTTGTAGATATTTTTCTATTCACGAGTTGGCAACTCACCCCCGTTGTGCCACAGTTCTTGCAGGTTTTGCCGTACAGATTCCATAGCGGCATTTCTGGCACACTGCTTCCTTATGGGTGACTTGCTTGGGTAGGTGGGTTCTTTTGTATCAGAACCGCCATTGTTCATGTATTATTCATTGTATCTAGAATTCCATCAACCAAAACTTGTATATTGTTTCAGACCCAGAAAACAGTGTTGTATTATTTTGACCTTAGAGTCGCGCTTTTAGTATTATGGTTTTCTGGCTGTTTTGAGTTCTTCTTGGGTTTTGATCCTCGCCCTTTGGCGTTGTATATTATTATTGCTTGCGTGGTTGTGACCGTCGATTGACGAAGAGCTAGCTCCCGCTTGGGGATGCCTTTTATCATTTCACACATATTATTCTTGTTGTACCCCGTTCGGGGCCAGTTTTTACAAAGGATACTCTGCCGAAATTTTCAGGAAAGGTTACACATTTTAAAAATACATATTCGGCTTAGTTATTTAAAAACTTGGATTTTCGAACACGATTTCTTTACTTCTTAAAACCAGTTTTCCTTATTTACTCTTTAAATGGTTTTAGATTTCTGGGCTTTTGGTTTACTTGGATCAGATGGGGTTCTATAGACTTCATATGGTTCAAGGGCCAGTCACGTGCTCTTTCGGGTCATGACAAAAAAGATATATCATGAAACCAATGTATCAAGTATCGACCCAGAAATGCTGAACTATCAGGTGCTGTCACCATGACTGGCCCTCTGATAGGTACGTATCATACGCTATCCCGAAAGCACGAGTGCCTAGCTTTGACCATCGCCTCTCTACGTATCTATACGTACATGACTCCCATCGGTATCCACATGTTAACCGCCGAGTCATTGGTAATGTCACCGATAGGTACTTGCCCACCTTCCAGGCTCAATCGGCATGGACCGTCGATCATCTTGCCGAGGGAAACCGTACCGGGCCCCACCATGTACCCTCATACGGCACCACTCCTCGTATGGAGTATATAATCAGAACCGATAAATCTCATGGAGGATGCTGAAATGTCATATCAAGTGAAACCGGGTTTTTCAAATAATGCATAATTTCATGAACTCCCACGGTCCCCAAATCCAGAAAACATCATGAAAAATCCATATCTCAATGCGAAAATCCTTGAATATAATATATGCATCATAAATCTGTAACGCGAGCATATAAAGGAAAAGCAGCAATTAACTGTAACAAGTTAATATAATATCATGTGGTTCCTAATCTCTCCATTCTAAAATAATATCAAGTAAAGGTAAACATGTAGCTATAACCAGATATATGTGCAACATAAAGGTATAGCAAGATATATGTATCTACCTATAAGTAATGATGTAGTATACCCCCTGGGTATAAGTGATGTATGTGTGCAAAGTATACCTGTAGCTATGACATAAAGTGTGTATGTACCTATCACTAATGGTACGATACTCTATAGGTATACAGGTATCTAACACGTAAGTATGTGAAGGCATATGTGTAAGCATGTGGATATACAGGTATGCTAATGTCATATGCGATAAGAAATATGAATCATTGTCTCAATATTCCTAACCAACAATAGCATTTCTATATGTGGGTTGTGCGTGACATGGCAATTATTGACGGTGTGTGTAGTATACAATCAGTGCTCGTGCAACATGAATCGTCAATAATATGTGCAGTGTCCTAAGGATACTAATCCAAGCACAACAATAACTAAGCAGTAGGGTGAATGCGCAAATCCTAAATCTGACATAGAATATACGACAAAAGTAACATCTCTAGCCCAGACGCATAACGCCATGCTGGCGATTCCCCTGTACATGTTAAATCTACCCACCAACGCTCCTGTCTAAGTGAAGCCTACCACCTGTTTTCCCTTGTCGTAGCGTCCGAAGTTCCCGCTTGCGAACCAAATATTTCACAAACACATCACATAAGCAAATATCCTACATCGACAAAAAGATATCGAAACACAAGAATAACGCCCTGAAAATTGTACTGCGCACTTAGCGCATCTATCGCGCATGACATCGACCAAAAACCCTAACTGGGGTCGCTAATCAACAATACACCAAGTCTAAATCCCGATCGTCCCGATCACGCAACACAAAACAAACAGTTACGAGGAATAAAATAGATATAACCTCGAAACGACCAATCAAACCCACGTCGGAAAAACCCCGAAACCTATTAAGCAACTTATCGCAATATTTCGCACTAGTTTCAAGCTAACGCATATCTAACGATTACAAACACCTTATAATAGCTTAACTAAGCTATCTAAACCATTTCTAAATTTTTAACACTTGCTAATTAAATTTTAGCAAAAACCTAGTAAGCAAAATTGCAAAATTAAACAAAGTATTCCACTACTACAAATAAGGGTTGCCCCTACGGATTAAACCGTAGGGGCAAACTACTGCCCCTATGGATATATCTGTAGGGGCAAGAAAATAACCTGTAGGTGCAAATGCCGTAGGTGCAAGTTGAAGCCCTGAACTTGCCCCTACGGACAAAAAAGTGCTCCTACGGAGTTCTCTGTTGGTCCCATTTTCCCTACGGAGTAGGCCGTAGGGGCACAAAAATTATTTATTTACGGTTTTTTTAAATATATTACCTGTACCTACGGATGAATCCGTAGGGCCAAGTAATATCCTCTATGGATACATGCGTCGGTACGTATCCGTAGGGGCAAAATATCAGGATTTCTGATATTTTGCCCCTACGGATAACCCCTAGGGGCTTGTTTTTGCCCCTACGGATATATCCGTAGGGGGACTCCTAACCCCCTGATACTGAGATCAGGGGGGAAAATATCAGTTAATTCTGATATTTTGCCACTACGGTTTAATCCGTAGGGACAACATGTGTACCTACGGATTAATCCGTAGGTACATATTCTCTCTTTTTTTTAAAAGGGTTGCCTGTTTTTTTCTCGCCCTGTGCACAATAATATATACATCAATCAAATATAAAATTAATCATCACACAACATATATCGCAGTATTCATAATCACATCTCACGCATATAATATAGAAAAGAAACCAAAAAACTGAATATGATATAAATATAAACCAATATCAATATCGTCCAAAATGTTTCAAAATATAGTACAATATGTATCATATAAATAAATACATGTTTCAAAAAATAAGAATCAAAAAGCTACCCTAGCTCGGTCCAGCTCTACCTCTGATAAACGCTAGAATCTGGCGCGCCTGTTCCTCGGTCAATAAACCATGCAATTCGGCGCGTGCAGGAGTCTGAGCGGTCTGTGGAGCTGGCGATGTGGTCTGCGCAGCCGCCGTCGAGGTAGTGGCTTGCGGAGCCGCGGCTGCGGGAGTCTGAGCGGGCGGTGGAGCTATAGGAGCTGTCTGCGGAGCCACAGCCGATTTGGTGGCTTGCGGAGCCGCAGCCGAAGGAGATGCATGTGGAGGCTCGGCCGATGTACCCTGTCGCGTCTGGACCTAACGTGTGTAATAAGCGTGTAAGAACTGTGTATTATTTGAATTCGTATCATTATCAAGATATTTCGAAACCCCATTTGGATATCTAGTTTGGAAAACCGTAGTTTATTTTAATTAGATATGTATGTATGATTAATCAAACCTAAGTCTACAACCAAATAAGCTCAGGTTACGTACTAATTATGGATATGTTGATATCTATAATATGACATGATATTTTACTATAAAGTAGTATACATACCAGCATCTCTTTCGACTCCTGAACGGTGGCCCTCAAGCTCTCCAGTTCCTGCTGGACACGTCGCTTACTGGAGACGGAGGAAGTAACCTTTGGGGTGGAGTCCAACCTTATATGGGCCCTGCTAGGGCCCAGTCCCCGGCCTCTCTCCCAACCTCCGTGGTGCCCTCCATGTGCGGCGTCCAGGACTGGGGTCAGCAGCCTCGGATCGCTTTGTCCGGTAAAATCGATCCCCGAGGCCTCGGCCTGCTCAACCATCCGCTCCTACACCCACATTAAGCAGTAAAGTATAAGTATAAAATTTAAATTTGAACCTTCCAAAACTAAAATTTCAAATATGGGTAGAATAAATATTAACACTTACGCAATACTCCTGGGTAGCGATGTCGGGATATCGAAGCTCGCCCGTGGCGGGATCTGTCGAGGTGCCGTAGACGGCAAGATATGCGGATAGCACGCTCGGTGTACCACCTTGCGCCACGGTCTAAGCTGTCTGCAATATTAGAAAATAACTCTTAATATTAGAAATATTAGAAAATAACTCTTAATATTGCAGAATATCACAAAGGTCGGTCTATTGTAATTTACCGATAACTCCATGGGTCGAGTAATATTCCACGAGCCACCTGTGTAAGTGGGGCGACCCCTCTTCGCCGACTTCCTGTTTTCTGTATTCTGACCGGCCTGTTTCTGCACAACGCATTAACATTTAGTTTTCTAATTAAGGAACATAAATAAATAAATTATATTCTAAACAATGAATTACATTTAAAATACATACCTGCTTGCATTGGGAGTCGAAATATTCGCACAATAGAGGCCATGTCTCTACGTCGACTCTCGCAAACGCCGGAGTAGCTAGGAGGGCCGCTATCTCTGCCTCGGTGTTCGCCATCCACAGGGTGTAGCAGTCGGCCTTCAGCTTATTCCTGTTGTATCGGACCTTGGTCTGCATGTTTTTCGTCAGGCCATTGTACAGAGCATAAAGGTCGAGCACCCTCCCAGGGTGATCAGGGTCGGGTACAAGCTGAAAATCGTAATCCGACTGAAAATACAAAAAAAACATTGTTATTAGATTGCAAGTGTTAATAATAAATATATTGGATAAATCAAATGAAAATATATATTAATACGTAACCGAGCCTGATCAAAGAAGAGAGCGAATGAGCCCCGGTGCTGCTCGCCCCACTCAACGTGAAGTGGATAGTTCTTCAGGAGCCGGCTCTCGTCCCCCATATACCGGACGAACCTCTCGGCATGAGGACCGGTATAGCGATAGTCAAGGGTAAAAAAGAGGAGGAGTGCTGCCTCCCCCTAGCTCTGTCAGGCCTCAGCCTATGGGACTGATTCGGGCCTCGAGTCCCCCTCTGGGGATGTGGAGGCCCTGCGTCTGCACGAAATATCAAGACAATCAATATTAAGACAAAGTTGTATTAAGAAATCAAGCTTAAACGAAAATTGAAGTGTGATATATACCTCTGGTGACTAACGCACGAGCCTAGGCCCGGGCAGCAGCACGAGCGGGACGATAGTTCCTCCGGTGAGGAACAGCCAGGGTCCTGGATGCGGACGCATCCCTTCCAACTAAAAAATAAACATTGACGCTAAATTTCCATGAAGTTCATATTTATTCTATAGAGCATATGTAAAATGAATAAATATTTTATATTTATTCATACTAACTATAAGTGCACGGCGGCACCCCGGTCATCACTCCGACGGCCAAATGCGGAAACGGTGATAAACTTTAATTTTGCGAACTTTGCAAACCGGCACCACCGCGCACTAAACCCCGGATCGGGCCATTAAACTTGTTCTAGCTAACTAACAAGATAGGGAAGAGATATACCGAGTGATCCGAGTCCTCCGGTCTTCTCGTCATCGTCCCGATCTCCCGCGGAAACTCCGGTCGTCGCCTCCTTGCCGGAAGGGCACCACATCGCCTGCATCTTTTACGGGCTCCCACCTCAATACCGAGGCAACTCGGGCACGAAGCTGGCAAGTCGACGTGCCCAAGATGTGCTGTAGAATATAGTGTAGTGTGCATGTCTCACTTTGGGGTATTGGTTGCCTTGATGGAGGAATGAAGGTATGAAAAATGGTGCTTTCATTTTTCATTACATGAGAATGAGATGAAGGAAATATGCCACAAGCTCACAAATCAAACTCTCTCATTTTCTCCCCTCTCCCAAATTTGTGGCCGGCCATATCCTAATGAGAATGGTGGAGGAGTGAACAAAAGAACAAGAGGGAGGTGATGGTAGGATAAAGTAAGGAGGTGTCCATATACAAACATCATCATAACAATGTTACACCCAAACCATAACCCTTCAAATCTCATTAATGCAAAAGCATGGAAGAAAGAATGGTATCAAAAAGATGCTATCATAATTAATCCATATGCAAGAAAACCCCTCCACAAATGTTATTTGCAAACTTGCAAATAACCCCCTCCATCGGAAAAGTCCGGCCGGGAAAGAACAAAGGAAAACCGGCCAGAACGGAAAGCAAACTGGCAACTCCAGAAAACTGGTCCCATAATAAATTACAGGAAAACCCCCATACTGTGCATACACACCTGCATCTGTATTCCGTCCGGATACAAATGCAAAGAGACAAAATCTACACTGTACTATACTAGGATCCGGCTTAAACCAAAGCCGGCTAGTAATATCCGTCCGATCCTGATCCGTGCAATACCGCACGTATCTGATCGAACCCTGCCATATCTCCATACGGCCTCTACAGCGTTTCGCCCGAAAGCTGAGTAACTGAAAGTGTAGTGGACTCTAAAGACTCGTCAATACTATGGCTGTGGATTTAACCACTAGCACGTCAGAGGTATAAGCCAATACGTAACGGGCCACCAGCTATTGACCAAAAGGGACGTCGATGAGCGAACTCATCCTGACACCCTACTGAGCCTGTCAGTGACAATATCCGTACAGTCCGGTCCGTTCGTCTACGAGCATCGCATGGCGGGCCTAGGGGGTTGGTAAAAGTCAGACCCCCAAAAGCGGTACAAGTCGTGTCGGAGTGTAGCCCAGAACACCCTGAGATACTACTGGAATACCTACCAGTAAATCTCCTGCCTTGGCCAAGGACTTCGTGTAATGGCTCTCCTAGACACAGCGCGACCTCACCCCCAATACCGGGAGAGACGAACCCCTGAAGATCCGCTCACTGCCTCCATGTGGCTCGGGACTGTACCCAACTAAAACCTGTTTGCACGACTCCTTTGAGCCGTGGTAGGGTAGTAATCAAAGCACAGTGGGAACTCACACGAGACAAATGACGATCCCCAGGTCGATGAACTAACCTGTACACATGTCACCTGGGAACTGTTATCTGACGTCAGGTATAAGACCAACTAGCATGTTCCCGGCGAGTCCTGTCCGGTGTACTCATAACCCAATGAGCACCTGTATACATCTTAGGTGAACCAACTGACACCAGTGGCCTGTGAGACCGGCCACTGCCCCTCGTCGGGGTCTCGACTGTATACACTAGTCTACTCTGGAGAATCGATGCCCTGTCTCGAAACTCCCACGACTAGGGACCTTTTAAGGATGTGCTTATAGACTCCAGCTCTCACTTATATGATCGCCCTCATACTGCTGGCAGTCAAGCAAGAATCCTAGGGGCTCTATCAACGTGTAATAGCGACCTGTAAGGTCACCTGAAGCAGTACACGATGATAAAGGTAAACCAGATAGCATACTATCATCTCGAGTAAGACTGTCCTACCGGGATAGGTCCTCCCTCAATCATTGCAATCACGTGCCTGTGATCCAATAATTGACTCTGAGGGCACTATCTCCAACAATCTCCCACTTGCACTCGAGGCTAATTATTGCGATGTCGCATACTCACAGCCCGTGTGATACCGAACACCCAACTCCTCTACTGGTCAGTCTCACAAAGCCTGTTTGGAAGACTATTGCGTTCGAGGAATAGCCTCAGTGAGTGGATCCGCCTTGAAGTTTCTTTCTATGTCTCTCTATATCTCAAGTTCACGGAGAAAGTCATCTCCCGAAATGAGCAATACCTGTCTTAGAGTGTCTGGATGTCTGATGGGACCGAGCTCATAAATGAACTCCAAATCCAAACTTCTTAGACTGTATCGTCAACTGAACTTAATCAGTATCCTGCGCCATGCCACCCTCAGTATTTCCTTGGACCACCTGTCCAAAATACTGCCCCTCGTCAGAAGGAAAACTATAACTCTGACAACCTCCTTGTCGTCCATGTCACCTTGGAAGCCTGGAATGATAACTGTCTCCCAAATGAGGCTGTCGTTATCATATCCCTAGAACATCCACTTATGTTCTAAAACTGCTTCCGACTGTTTCTCCAGGATTGGATCAATGTCAACTTATTGCATCTAGTGCAAGAACAACATCTGGTGTGGTACTTGACATCTCATTATTGACTCAATTGCCTAAGCAAGTGATCTGCCAATCATGCACATCCCTCTCTACTTTAGTCTATAAGACACCTTTAGAGAGGGTGACTCCATTACCTGCAGGTACACTACCATGCCAGGAGTCGTCCATTCTAAATACTCTTAGAATGCTGTCAAAGTACCCTGATTGGGAAACCACCCAAATCTAGATCTAGAACCATAGATCCAGTAACCAGTATGTCTGATATAATGTCCAAGTCCCTTGTGGAGAAACCACTGTGTGACGACCAAAGTATAACCGATCGTAGTATAGGAATATCACTTCCTACTTTGTGTATGTCATCCAAATACCAGGATATCACACCCTACTACCTTCTCAACAGATCCATCCCCTATTCTGATGACGTCAAACCCATGACTGTCACATCAGAAATAGATGATCTATCTCCGCTATATCTGCTTTAGTCTATAAATAGACATAAGCCAGATGTCCACCAATGCTTCCGCTGCTCCCACTGACTACGACAACCCTCTGGCAGAGTCATATAGACGTGCACTTCTAAATCAAGTTTAGAACGACGCTATACACATCCTCCCACCGGGTCTCGCAGCCTGGAACAACAGCAATGGCAAGTGTGGGTAAACAAGAACTTCCCTGTCACCGTCCTTGAGGCTACCGGAGTACCTCTCGGGTGCCTGAAGTCACCCACCGTATTTGCGGAGTGGCCAATGGAATGTCAAAACAGATTGAATCTTTAGGTTCCTTATCAAATCTTCAGTAATCGTTTGCGGTTCTAGAATCACTTCCAGTTCTACCATACTCCCACTACTGTTTTTGAAAAAATCCATTTTTATTAAAACTGTGGCGAGTCAAGAACAATATCACTATTGATCTTTCTTGTGGTAGAAAGTCAACCCTCGTCATAGCCTGGGTCAACCCACAAACTGCCATTACAGAAACGTGCCTTGAGTTGTCCTGTGTCTGGTTTTAATCATAAGCCGGACAACTCCCCGTACCTTAACATCGTTAAGATATGAACTGTTCTATATCCAATATAGAACCAGAGGCACTGATTTAATTGAACCAGATTCAAATCATGCAGCTGTCTCCAGTGCATGTCAACTAAATGGAGAGAGGCCGATCAGCGTTACTCAACTTAGGAATGCTTCCAATTATGAGTAACCTGAAAGAGAAGCAATTTCTCTTTATCATTACTATCAACTGAATACCATACACAAGTATCTACATCTTCGATTACTTTGAAGAATCCCGATACTTGCTACACCTGGTTCTCTACTCTATTCAAATACCTATAACTCCTCAAAACTTAGACCCTGTGTTTCTACGAAATACATGTCTAAGAACTAGAGAAGTTAAAAGTAAACAGAATATAGTATGAGGACCAACCCCTTTGTCCTAATGGACACTGGACAACATACAATACTCTGTATAAGTCCGCTGAGTCTAACAACTCTTTCACTGTGTGTCGTAGGTTGAAAACTGTACTTATGGTTAAGAAGAATTACACCGCTGTTTAATGCTCCTTACCTAACCATCCACTGATATAGGTAAATGTCATCGACATAATATCAAAAGGTATATCTCACTCTATGAAAATAGACATACAGATATATCAATTTGAAATTGGTGCACAACAGCGGATATTCAAAACCAAATATTTGCCGACCGGCAAACAGCCCAGGTGATCTCCTCAAATATCACCGATTACAACGAATCCCGATATAATGAGGATGATCACCCAATTCCCAATAACTTACTCCCACTCATCATCTGTAAAACCATACAGATGTGAGAATCAAACCTGGTAAATACATACCCTGGAGCAAGTATCCAATCGAGAAATTAGTTTTCCTTTAACAGTACACAGTTGAACTGAAACATTGAAATGTTTCGATGGGGTATCCTGGTATTCCTAGTAATGCCTCTACCATTATCCAGATTCACAACTATAACCGTATAATTCTTTGCCACCTCTCCAAATCCCTTTATATGTCTTTAGTCATTACCTTCTGCATACCAATTTAGGCCAATTGGTTTTCTTCCTTCCCTGCCATTCGGCACCAGCCTATGGCTTGGAAGAAGACTATCCAATAAGCATAATGGGTGTACTGTCCTAATCCTAGGAGCACTCGCAATGCGAGAGAAGGTGAAGATAAAAGACAACTGAATAAACCTTATTCCTATTTCTCCTGGACCAGAATCCATCCCCGAACTGGAACAAGTTCCTTTCGAGTTCGTATATAACCATACGATGGAGTATCCAATAAACTGTGGATCTTCGTAGTGATACGGAGTGTCCTGGAGAAATACAAAGGTGATTTAGGATTGGCGAAGAAATACTTGGTTTGGTCGTGAATATCAGTCGCAATTTACTTTGCCCTCTTACTAATCCCTTGCTTTGTCTTGATCTTAATACCTTCTGCACACCGTTTAGGCTAATTGGTTTTCTTCATTCCCTACCGGTCGGCACCAGCCTAAGATTTGGAAGAAGATTATCCAATTTGCGTAATAGGTGTACTATCTCCTAAACCAAGGAGTACTCACTACTTGAGAGAAGGTAAAAGGGAAAAGACAACTAAATAATCCTATCCGTTTTCTCCAAAACCGGAAACCATCCTCGAATAAATTCCTTCGAGTTTGTATATAACCATACGATGGTTTTGTCCAATGGAAGTGGACGTTCGTAGTAATACGGGGTGTCCTGGAGAAAAGGGTAAAAGTAGGAGTGGCAATGAGGTCTGCAACTCTGACAATCCAAAAGCCAGTGTTAAGAAGGTTCGGTCAACTTGGTCACTGAGTCATAGTCTTAGGGTCTGGTCAATGGTCGCTGCCAGAGAGAGAGAAAAGAAACACTCAGCGTGCACTCTAACCAAGATCAGAATGGTTACCAATTTATCTAATCTGGAAACCTCCCACTGTACCTCAAATTCTCCTCCAAACCTGAAAGAAGAATTAGTCGGGGTCACCCGAGGAGTAAACCAACTCATCAGTGGGAATCGGGATCCAACTATCATCGCATGATAACGTGACGGAATCCGCTCACGCTATAACACTCCAGAAGGTATGCGCATATCTGGCAAGTTTCAGTTCTTTTGAAACTCCCGATGTGGATTTTTACCCCATGCTCTTATGACCTTGACGAAGGCCAACAAATCATAAGTCACATGTCAAGTTCTACCCGTCATTCTCCAGGTTGATTTGAACCCACCCGCACAAGCCCTTGACGAAGGCCAACAAGGCTATACGACTGTCCCAAACCAACGCATCTATCTATGCTGCAGAAAGGCAACAAGCAGCTACCATACACTATGCCTTGACGAAGGCCAACAAACATAGCATGAATACTACGTGCTACCCGTCTGAAACGACGGAGGGCTACGAATGGTTTCTGGCGAAAACCTTTAACGTAACGAACTTGATATCGTTGAAGGAACGGATAGCTTTTTAGAAAATATAGTGACGAAAACCTTTACTAAAGAGGTCACTCCCGGTGAAGGGATCTCGGCTCTTTCCCCGTAGAATGGGGTGCAGGATATTCCAAATGAATACCACGATGCAAAGCAAAAGTAATCGGCTATAGTGAAGTTAATGCGCTGACGCAAACTTCTGTCCAAGGGGTCACTCCCGGTGAAGGGATCTCGGCCCTTGCCTCGTCGACTGAGGAGCAGGATATTCCAAATGAATACCACGATGCAAAACAAAAGTGAACGTCCTTGCAATAACAGCTTTTTGAAAAGTGTTCCAACAACATCAGATTAGGTTTGTTTAACTTTCATTGATCCGAATCAACACAGTCCCATCAATTGATCACACCACAAAGAACGAAAATATACTGACGTACGTATATGCCATCTGCATTCGCCACTGGGTCCCGTCATCACCCGTTAGGTTAGCTAACTAACGGCAGAGCGGGGACTGGACTAGCGCGGATGAAAAACATATACAACATCTACTAATATATATACCAATATATTATATTTCGCTCAAGGCGTGAATAAAATGCAACATCACATAAATGTACAGCATCACAGAACAATACAGATATCTGGGATCCCCGGGTTTCACAGAGCCACTGCTGAAACCCGACGTTCCCCTGGTCGTGTGGATAGCCTGTGCAATGAAAACCTAGACCCCTACGGGCGCGGCAAGTCACCCGCCAAAACCTGAAGCGAGGCAGCCCCCTTCAGCACCGTGAATGGACCACCCAGCACTTCAAGGAATCCGGTAACTTGGGCACCCCTTCTGGGTCAACCTGTACCCCCTACGAGTGCGGCGAATAGCCCGCCAATCCTGGAGTGAAGCCCCCTCCGTCCCAATGCCATGAGATGCGGGCTTGTTGCCTTCTAGAACCCGGCTATCCGTGCACCCCTCCGCGGGGTAACCCTAGTACAGAAAGTAAAATATACATACAACGGGTACATCGACCGCAACCAGGTCGTGCCCCAAAAGAATAATACAAACAGGCAGTGACGGCAGTCCACATGTCGGACGCTCGCCCCGCAATATCAAATGTACATAATACAACAGAAACTGTACTAGCATTGCATCCAGGCTATCCCCTACGACCGATCCGCAACATCACAGCAAAACACATAACATCAACGTGAAAGTCACGTTCGCAAATCCGTCTAACCGGGCTATAGCAGTTAGACCGGATTTACCGATCGAGTGACATTCACGGTCGCAGATATAATGTAAATACTGTGAAATAATGTGTTTAAAATATCCGATCGATCAAATTTTAACAAGTGGGCCCCCAAGCATTACTGTAGCACTCACAGAAAATCTGGGCCCAATTTTAATATTCCAAAACCCCTAAAATCATCCCAGAAGCCCACTGGAGAAATTGGACAAAGTGAGGACACCAATGTGCGGCGGAACCGCGGCCCAAGGGTGGGTTTGGCCGCGGATCCGCGCTTGAGTGATCGACTGACTCTGTCGAATTTTTCCAGTAGTCTTAGAACTTCTAGTACATCAATTTTCTACAACCTGAAAAATTTTTAGAGACCAAAAAATTTCAACAGAAAACTGATGTGAACAAATATGCAAGTTTTGGAATTTTGGTCGATCGGAAATGAAAAACACATCAAACGAAGCTAGACGAAGTTAATGGCGAGGCTCTGATACCACTGTAAGTGCACGGCGGCGCCCCGGTCGTCAATCCGACGGCCAAATGCGGAAACGGTGATAAACTTTAATTTTGCGAACTTTGCAAACCGGCACCACCGCGCACTAAACCCCGGATCGGGCCATTAAACTTATCCTAGCTAACTAACAAGATAGGGAAGAGATATACCGAGTGATCCGAGTCCTCCGGTCTTCTCGTCATCGTCCCGATCTCCCGCGGAAACTCCGGTCGTCGCCTCCTTGCCGGAAGGGCACCACATCGCCTGCATCTTTTACGGGCTCCCACCTCAATACCGAGGCAACTCGGGCACGAAGCTGGCAAGTCGACGTGCCCAAGATGTGCTGTAGAATATAGTGTAGAGTGCATGTCTCACTTTGGGGTATTGGTTGCCTTGATGGAGGAATGAAGGTATGAAAAATGGTGCTTTCATTTTTCATTACATGAGAATGAGATGAAGGAAATATGCCACAAGCTCACAAATCAAACTCTCTCATTTTCTCCCCTCTCCCAAATTTGTGGCCGGCCATATCCTAATGAGAATGGTGGAGGAGTGAACAAAAGAACAAGAGGGAGGTGATGGTAGGATAAAGTAAGGAGGTGTCCATATACAAACATCATCATAACAATGTTACACCCAAACCATAACCCTTCAAATCTCATTAATGCAAAAGCATGGAAGAAAGAATGGTATCAAAAAGATGCTATCATAATTAATCCATATGCAAGAAAACCCTTCCACAAATGTTATTTGCAAACTTGCAAATAACCCCCTCCATCGGAAAAGTCCGGCTGGGAAAGAACAAAGGAAAACCGGCCGGAACGGAAAGCAAACTGGCAACTCCAGAAAACTGGTCCCATAATAAATTACAGGAAAACCCCCATACTGTGCATACACACCTGCATCTGTGATTCGTCTGGATACAAATGCAAAGAGACAAAATCTACACTGTACTATACTAGGATCCGGCTTAAACCAAAGCCGGCTAGTAATATCCGTCCGATCCTGATCCGTGCAATACCGCACGTATCTGATCGAACCCTGCCATATCTCCATACGGCCTCTACAACGTTTCGCCCGAAAGCTGAGTAACTGAAAGTGTGGTGGACTCTAAAGACTCGTCAATACTATGGCTGTGGATTTAACCACTAGCACGTCAGAGGTATAAGCCAATACGTAACGGGCCACCAGCTATTGACCAAAAGGGACGTCGATGAGCGAACTCATCCTGACACCCTACTGAGCCTGTCAGTGACAATATCCGTACAGTCCGGTCCGTTCGTCTACGAGCATCGCATGGCGGGCCTAGGGGGTTGGTAAAAGTCAGACCCCCAAAAGCGGTACAAGTCGTGTCGGAGTGTAGCCCAGAACACCCTGAGATACTACTGGAATACCTACCAGTAAATCTCCTGCCTTGGCCACGGACTTCGTGTAATGGCTCTCCTAGACACAGCGTGACCTCACCCCCAATACCGGGAGAGACGAACCCCTGAAGATCCGCTCACTGCCTCCATGTGGCTCGGGACTGTACCCAACTAAAACCTATTTGCACGACTCCTTTGAGCCGTGGTAGGGTAGTAATCAAAGCACAGTGGGAACTCACACGAGACAAATGACGATCCCCAGGTCGATGAACTAACCTGTACACATGTCACCTGGGAACTGTTATCTGACGTCAGGTATAAGACCAACTAGCATATTCCCGGCGAGTCCTGTCCGGTGTACTCATAACCCAATGAGCACCTGTATACATCTTAGGTGAACCAACTGACACCAGTGGCCTGTGAGACCGGCCACTGCCCCTCGTCGGGGTCTCGACTGTATACACTAGTCTACTCTGAAGAATCGATGCCCTGTCTCGAAACTCCCACGACTAGGGACCTTTTAAGGATGTGCTTATAGACTCCAGCTCTCACTTATATGATCGCCCTCATACTGCTGGCAGTCAAGCAAGAATCCTAGGGGCTCTATCAACATGTAATAGCGACCTGTAAGGTCACCTGAAGCAGTACACGATGATAAAGGTAAACCAGATAGCATACTATCATCTCGAGTAAGACTGTCCTACCGGGATAGGTCCTCCCTCAATCATTGCAATCACGTGCCTGTGATCCAATAATTGACTCTGAGGGCACTATCTCCAACACTAACCTGCAGACGATGCGGAGGGTATGGAAGCGGCAGGAGTGGCCCCTGCGGAAGATGTGGACGCACCACCTATAATTAGACAATTAAAAATAGATTATATAAGTAATTGCAAAAAGAATGTGTAGATCAATAATAGAATGTTCTAAATCAATATGCATGCACTATAGGATATATAAATATACCCGCAGGTGCGGTGGTGTCACCACCTACAGCTAGACAATAATAAAAATTCCTGAGTAAGAGCAAAAGGAATGTGTGTATATTTATGATATAGCATTCTAAATCAATATACATGCACTATATGATATATAAACATACCTAGAGAAGCGGGAGTGGCCTCTGTCCTAGATGTGGACGCATCACCAATAACTAGACAATCAAACATTGACAATATAAGTAATTTTGATATTTATTCGCAAGAATATCTATAATATTGCATTCAAAATGGATATGCGTGCAATATACCTAGAGTGTGGCAAAATCCACACGGAAGGAGGCATCCGAAGGGGTCTCCGATCTGGGTGCAAGACCGGCCCTCTGAAGCTCCCTACGGAGCTCTCCGGGCGGCAGAACCGCTCTGCCTCTGCCTCTGCCTCTGCCGCAGCTGGAGCTCCTGCCGGCCCTCGCTGGAGCTCCTGCCGCTACCTAGAATGTGTAGATCAATAATAGAATGTTCTAAATCAATATGCATGCACTATAGGATATATAAATATACCCGCAGGTGCGATGGTGTCACCACCTACAGCTAGACAATAATAAAAATTGCTGAGTAAGAGCAAAAGGAATGTGTGTATATTTATGATATAGCATTCTAAATCAATATACATGCACTATATGATATATAAACACACCTGGAGAAGCGGGAGTGGCCTCTGTCCCAGATGTGGACGCATCACCAATAACTAGACAATCAAACATTGACAATATAAGTAATTTTGATATTTATTCGCAAGAATATCTATAATATTGCATTCAAAATGGATATGCGTGCAATATACCTAGAGTGTGGCAAAATCCACACGGAAGGAGGCATCCGAAGGGGTCTCTGATCTGGGTGCAAGACCGGCCCTCTGAAGCTCCCTACGGAGCTCTCCGGGCGGCAGAACCGCTCTGCCTCTGCCTCTGCCGCGGCTGGAGCTCCTGCCGCCCCTCGCTGCTCCCGACATCGTCATCAAATCTAGATAAACGGTTCGTGGACGCATTAGACAATCATTAAAAGTATTGACTATATATGTATAGATCGTAAAATGTGAAGTAATAATATAACATTACTGATAACCTTTTTCGTTTCATGGGCGCATTATACATATCTACTTGGATTTCATCGTCGATGTCATTTCTAACCCACGTAATTTCATGATCGGTCGAAGACAACCCGTCCTTCGAAACAGACGGTCGGAGCACTCTAAGACTTCTCTCTTCTTCCTCCTCATCGCTGTCCTCGAATTTTGGGACATCATAGACATCTCTGGGTTTCCATCGACATACAACACTCCATCCCGGATGCTTCAAACACTGTGAGTAGTATACTTAGAACGCTTGGTTCGGAAAGATAAACGGATCTTCCTGACCGTAAAATCGAAATGTGTTCACACTGGTCAATCCATATTCATCTTTCCAAGTACCAAGATTGCTTCTCCACTTGTCCGTATCAGTTCGCGTATCGTACCAAGTACACTGGAATATATAAAAGGATTCTGATCGTCCAGGATAGTGGATGCCAAGTATACAATTTAAGTACCCATAATAAATCACACCGTCCGATCCTACCGTCGTAATCGCACTATTCTGAGTGGTTCTAGATGTTACTATGTCCTTAACTTCGAATTTTTATCCAAGGACACCAAATCTTTTGTAATATGCAACCTCCATACTAGGAAATTGAGCTAAATATCTTGAATCACTCTCAAATGATGCAGATAAGTTCGGATCGCGGATCTAACAAAACAAATTTTACGAAAAATACATAACGATACAAGTTTAGATTAAAACTGATAGCAATAAAATGTTATTCGAATAACTTACATGATCTGTGACCCAATCACAAAAATTATCCTGATGATATTTTTCCAATCGTTCTTCGTTCCAATCAGGATGCCCCTCACGTACCTCGTTAAAATGAATTTTGTTTTCGACAAATAATGGTCACATTAATCTTATATCATTTCATACACACACAAACACAAATATAACAATTAATCCAAAAAAACTTACTCTCTAATTTGTTCAAGACATGCGTAATTAAGCAATATAAACCGGTATATCTTGTTGATAAACATAGTGTCTACCCTCTTATACTCGGCTTTACCATATGGCCCGTCTGGAATTCTTCGTGGCCGGTTAAGTCTTGTCTCAATGTTCTCGTCCAGATCGCGGGAACAAAATGTGGTTGCTTCATCAAGAAGATAAGCTTGCATGATAGAACCCTCTGGTCGATTTTTATTGCGTATATACTTCTTAAGAGTGTACAGGTACCTAATGAAAATATATTGAATAAATAAATACGGGCATATAGGGCAACAATAAATTTATAAATTGCGCGAAACGAAAAATTACACGTACCACTCGACGGGATACATCCATCGATATTGTACTGGTCCGGCTAACTTAGCCTCAGTTGCAAGATGAACCGTCAAGTGTATTATGATATCGAAGAATGACGGTGGGAAAATACGCTCAAACTTGCAAAGTATCAACGCAATAGAATTTTCCAGTTTATCCAGCGTCACAACCTCCAGTGTTTTAGCACACAACTCTCTGAAAAAACAACATAGGTCGTTGATTACTAGACCAACCGATTCGGGGTGAGAAGTCCTGAGGGCTAATGGAAGAAGGTGCTCCACGATAACATGGTGATCATGACTTTTCAGCCCATCGATCTTGCCCTTCACAACTTTTATTTCCTTGCTAAATGATCCTGAGAAACCTGTGGGAGCTTTCAAATCATGCAACACCTGCAGGAATCTTTTCTTCTCCCGTTGTGACATATGATAAGCAGCATTGGGAAGTACAAACTTTCCCGGTTTACCCGCTACCGGTCTAGGGTGCAATTCACTTCTTATTCCCCACTCCTGTAGATCCATCCGAGCATTCAGGTTGTCTTTCGATTTCCGATCCTTACAAAGAAGCAAGTTAAGTATGTGCTCTGATACTCCCTTCTCTATATGCATGACGTCCAGAAAATGGCGCACTAAATTTGTTGACCAGTACGGAAGCTCGAAGAAAATGCTTAACTTGTTCCAAAATGATGGTTTGACCTGTTTCGTCGGATCCATCCCGAAGGTCACATTATTGTAACCATCCCATTGAGCAGTCACGTCCTCTCCGGACAATGGGGATGGAGGTCCAAGAAGCTCCTGATGACCATCAAAGTGAACCGTGTCTAACCTATAGGGGTGGTCTGGAGGCAGGAAACGTCGATGGCCGCAATAACAAACCTTCCTGCTAAAATTCAAGAATTTCGATATTGTGTGTTCATGGCAATGAGGACATGCTTTGTGACCATGTATGGACCAACCTGATAGCATTCCATACGCAGGAAATTCATTAATTGTCCACATTAAAGCCGCACGCAGTATGAATGATGTATTTTTGTTTGCATCATATGTCTCTACACCATCAATGAACAAAGATTTCAACTCCTTGATCAGAGGTCGGAGATAGACGTCCATATTGTTCCTCGGTGAGTTTGGTCCGTCGATAAGAAGAGGCATCATAAAGTATGATTGGTCCATAGCCAACCAAGACGACAGATTATAAATTATCATTACAACTGGCCATGTGCTGTGACTTCCAGCCATATAGTTGAATGGGCAGAAGCCATCAGTAGCCAGTTCGAGCCGGACATTGCGAGGATCGCTACTAAATATTGCGTGCCTCCTATCGAAATCCTTCCATGCCGGTGAATCTCTTGTATGGCTCATTTTTCCATCTTCACTTGGAGGAGCACGGTGATGCCAAATCATTGCCTCGGCTGTTTTCTTGCACCTGAATAGCCTCTGTAGCCTCTGTGTTATGGGAAAGTATCGTGCTATCTTGACAGGTATATCAGGCTTCTTATCAGAATCTTTCGGCTTATACCCGCCCTCTCCGCATGTTGGACACTCTTTTAAATCTGAATTCTCTTTCCGGTACAACACGCAATTTTTAGGACATGCTTGAATCTTCTCGCACTTTAGACCCAAATCAGACATCATCTTCTGGGCTCCGTACCAGCTGTCGGGCACGTTATTTCCCGGGGGCATAGAATC
Source organism: Agapanthus africanus (assembly GCA_030015575.1). Taxonomy (NCBI): domain Eukaryota; kingdom Viridiplantae; phylum Streptophyta; class Magnoliopsida; order Asparagales; family Amaryllidaceae; genus Agapanthus; species Agapanthus africanus. Next base: position 350,442,825 of record CM057350.1, on the reverse strand, counting down.
TTTCAAGAACGAAAGAAGTATTGTGAATGACTTGTTGCTCCATCCATTTAGGCAGTTAATCTGGAAAAGTTGGACGAACCATGAGAGCGTGGAATACTTCGCATTCTCATAAATTGGTTTTCTGGCATCATTCATGAAATTTTCATATTTATCCGCACACGGTCCTTGACCGGAAGGAATGTCATCTTCGGTACGAATAGATTCACCTAGGGCAGCCTCTACCATATCCTCCATTTCTTCTGATGGAAATAAATTACCGTCTTCTCCTTCTGCCGCAATACCGAATTCTTCTTCTTCTCCCGCCGCATTATCGTGTTCTCCTTCTTCTTCTGCCGCATTATTACATTCTTCTCCTTCCCCGTGATATTTCCAAGTTGTATAAAGTCTAGTAAACCCATATTTTACAATATGAAGCTCTGCCAATTCTACCTTCTTCCAGTACTTATTGCCACATCTATCGCACGGACAGAGAATCTTCTCTATTATGATCTTATTATGTGCGCGTGCAAATTCAATGAAAGCAGCAACCCCTGCGACAAACTTAGGTTGCATACGTTGTTGCCAATCAACATACATCCTGTCCTTAACTCTGACGTACTCATGGGCCATGTTAGACTGTATAACATATAAATTGTAGGTTATGGTGACTATATTGAGAAATATAAGAACGGGATAGTTACTGACAAAGGAGAAAATCCGTGTATATGCTTTGTGTGTGCGTTTATCGTTGAAAAGAATAAATTATCGAACGTATGTTAACCGATAGATGGGACTAAGTGGTGCTTTTAGTTTCATATATGAGTATCGATGAGAATATGAAAGTTACATATTATCATCGAGTATCATATATTGGTTTTAGCTTGAACATCTCGAATCACTCTCTAATTATGCGTTTGCTGTGTATTCTTGTTGTATGTGTGTGTTCCGGCTGTCGGGGGTAAGTCTTCTATCCCATTAAGAATGTATAGAGCGAACACCCATCACTTGTGCTTTCAACCGTTTCGAGTAAATTTCGGCAGCACCTTCCCGCGGTTCTCAGAGTACACTGTAATAGAATAGATAATCATTTCAAAGCTGTGAAACAACGTTGAAATGAACATCTAATCTATCTTTGTACACGGATAACCAGCGGAAAGGTACCGACAAAATATCTCAAAGCGGATGAAAACACAAATGAATGAAGGTGTTTGCTTTATACATTCCTAACTTGTCCATACGGGAAAAATCTATCGTTTACCATACGATTGAATTTTCTCGTCGCGTAGACTATAAGACAGTTATTAGTATCGAGCTATACCGTCCAATATTTAACAACCTTCGTATAGTTCTATGTCACGACGAACATCGCACGTATGTTAACCGATAGACGGGGACTAAGTGGCGCTTTTAGTTTCATATATGAGTATCGATGAGAATATGAAGGTTTCATATTATCATCGAGTATCATATATTGGTTTTAACTTGAACATCTCGAATCACTCTTTAATTATGCGTTTGTTGTGTATTCTTGCTGTATGTGTGTGTTCCGGCTATCGGGGGTAAGGCTTCTATCCCATTAAGAATGTATTGAGAGAACACCCATCACTTGTGCTTTCAACCGTTTCGAGTAAATTTCGGCAGCACCTCCCCGCTGTTCTCCGAGTACAGTGTAATAGAATAGATAATCATTTCAAAGCTATGAAACAACATTTAAATGAACATCTAATCTATCTTTGTACACGGAGAACCAGCGGAAAGTTACCGACAAAATATCTCGAAACGGATGAAAACACAAGTGAATGAAGGTGTTTGCTTTATACATTCCTAACTTGTCCACACGGGACAAATCTATCGGTTACCATACGATTGAATTTTCTCATCGCGTAGACTATACAACGGTTGTTACTATCGAGCTATATCGTCCGATATTTAACAACCTTCGTATAGTTCTATGTCACGACGAACATCGCACGTATGTTAACCGATAGACAGGGACTAAGGGCGCTTTTAGTTTCATATATGAGTATCGATGAGAATATGAAGGTTTTATATTATCATCGAGTATCATATATTGGTTTTAACTTAATCACTCTCTAATTATGCGTTTGTTGTGTATTCTTGTTGTATGTGTGTGTTCCGGCTGTCGGGAGTAAGGCTTCTATCCCATTAAGAATGTATAGAGCGAACACCGATCACTTGTGCTTTCAACCGTTTCGAGTAAATTTCGGCAGCACCTCCCCGCTGTTCTCCGAGTACACTGTAATAGAATAGATAATCATTCAAAGCTGTGAAACAACGTTGAAATGAACATCTAATCTATCTTTGTACATGGAGAACCAGCGGAAAGGTACCGACGAAATATCTCGAAACGGATGAAAACACAAGTGAATGAAAGTGTTTGCTATATACATTCCTAACTTGTTCACACGGGACAAATCTATCGGTTACCATACGATTGAATTTTCTTGTCGCGTAGACTATACGACGGTTGTTAGTATCGAGCTATACCGTCCGATATTTAACAACCTTCTTATAGTTCTAAGTCACGACGAACATCACACATATGTTAACCGATAGACGGGGACTAAGTGGCGCTTTTAGTTTCATATATGAGTATCGATGAGAATATGAATGTTTCATATTATCATCGAGTATCATATATTGGTTTTAACTTGAACATCTCGAATCACTCTCTAATTATGCGTTTGTTGTGTATTCTTGTTGTATGTGTGTATTCCGGCTGTTGGGGGTAAGGCTTCTATCCCATTAAGAATGTATATAGAGCGAACACCCATCACTTGTGCTTTCAACCGTTTCGAGTAAATTTCGGCAGCACCTCCCCGCTATTCTCCAAGTACACTGTAATAGAATAGATAATCATTTCAAAGCTGTGAAACAACGTTGAAATGAACATCTAATCTATCTTTGTACACGGAGAACCAGCGGAAAGGAACCGACGAAATATCTCGAAACGGATGAAAACACAAGTGAATGAAGGTGTTTGCTTTATACATTCCTAACTTGTCCACACGGGACAAATCTATCGGTTACCATACGATTGAATTTTCTCGTCGTGTAGACTATACGACGGTTGTTAGTATCGAGCTATACCGTCCGATATTTAATAACCTTCATATAGTTCTATGTCACGACGAACATCGCACGTATGTTAACCGATAGACGGGGACTAAGTGGCGCTTTTAGTTTCATATATGAGTATCGATGAGAATATGAAGGTTTCATATTATCATCGAGTATCATATATTGGTTTTAACTTGAACATCTTGAATCACTCTCTAATTATGCGTTTGTTGTGCATTCGTGTTGTATGTGTAAAATGATTTGAAACCATTGAGATCAAGATTTGAGAAATTTTATAAGTGGCCGTTAACACGATAACAATCATCTCTTCTTATCGGTCCATATCTGAATTCTAAAGGGCAGTATATTTGCTATTAAACGATCATTTTCAACTCTAAAGCAAGGGAAAAACAGAGGAATATAGATCTATTAAAATCAAGCCATAAAGATAATCACATATTTACAACATTGCAGATACATTAACGCAAAACATAGTTATGATGCTTCAAACGAATCAATTCTCAAGGATCTGGGAGTGGAGATGAACATACAGCTTCCTGTCAATAAGATCAACAGGACAGAGATAGATAAAATATAAGATTAGAATGATGAACAAGATAATATGCTTGAAAGATGCTATATTTGTTGATTGAATATAAATGAATCCACCAATAAGATTATATACATGATAATATATGTAGAGGAATTCAGGCCATGAACACAAACCACCAACTATTTCATATGCTGGCTGAAAGAAACGGGCGAAAAGATTCATAGTTTTCCATAAACAACAAGCAGATTCTGCCATTACTAAGTACGAAACAAAATGGATTATAATTTAAAGGAGAAAGAAGAGCTTGAAGCAAAATCAGATCAAATTATATTGTCCCACATGGGTTGCTCGCCCAGACATTCGATAGCATACATGTCATAAGAAAAATAACAGAAAAACAATTTTTTAAGCTTAAATACCCTCTAAATATGCCAAACAGCTTGCTTACAGTTCTACTGATACATTATTAAATATAAAGTCCCTGCAGACGCCAAATCTGGAACAACTATCACCTTATCATCGAATGTTACGTCCACAAAAGTGAAGGTAACAGAATAAATGCACCAGTACAAATTCGACCTCGAATTAGCCTAAAGCTTTGTCGGGATGGAACTAAATCAACAAGTAAAGCATATTTACACAACAAGCTTACACCTACTGCAAGGGATAAATAGGGGACTCTACTGTTCACATCTCACAGCCCAACCGAACCCTAGCCCCAGCTCCAGACCAGCCCCAGCCCCAGCCTAACCGAGCCCTAGCCCCAGCCCCAACCCAGCCCTAACCCCAACCCCAACCAAACCCTAGCCCCATCCCCAGCCCAGCCCCAGCCCCAGCCCCAACCCCAACCCCAACCCTAACCGCCCACAACCGAACCCTAACCCTAACCTTAACCCTAACTGAAACCGATGCCGACGCCGACCCCGACGCCGATGCCCTCACCCCTAACCGAACCTGGCCTGAACCCTAGATTACAATGTCAAAATTAAAAATTATTTAAGATTTACTTACAAACCGTGCGCGCGGTGGAGGAGACGGTAGAAATTGGTGGTCGACGACGATCGGCGAAGGTGGCGACGAGGCGCGGGAAGTCGCCGAAGGTGTGGGGAAGACCGACGAAGCTGGCGACGAGGTGCAAGCGCGGTGGCGACGAAGCGCGGGAACAGCCGACGAGAGGCGCAGGAGTGAGAGAGAGAAATTTTGGGAACGATGAATATAATTTTTCTGTGCTTTTTTTTATTACAAACCTATTTAGATGCCCCTACGGACATAACCGTAGGTCCACAGCTTGCGGCTACGTAGGGCCAAACAAAAAATTAGAACGTAAAGCATCATAGGGACATCGATTTAGCCCTATGTATAAATCCGTAGGGGCAAGAAATATTTGCCCCTACGGATTTCTGAGTCCGTAGGGGCAACCCCATATTGTAGTAGTGTTCATTAGCAATAATTATCATTTTCTACTAGGTCAAGCTTTTCCTAATCACAAATTATCACTTCAATAAAACATTAAACACATAAATCAAGTTTTACCCTAACAAGATTATCATAAAAATCAATTCTTTAATTTCAAACATGAAATTAAAAGCTTAAATAAACAATTAATATTCTAGATAGAAATTTAGAAACAACCAAAAGGATTAGGGTTAGGGTTTTATATCTCCACAAAAGATCAAAACCAAGAAACCAAACTCATCATCTTTTCCTCCAAAATGATGTTTTGAATGAAAATCCAAGCTAGCTTTGAGTTCAAGAATGAAGGAAAATGAATATATTTGAGTTTGTATGAATTAATTTGGATTTTTCATGATTTATTTGATGCAAAATAAGTTGAAAATTGGTGGAAATGATGGAGGGCAGCAAGGGGAAGGGAAGGGCCGGCCAAGAGAAGTGAGGGGGTATTTTTGTGAATTTTTTGTGAAGAAATTGCTAGGAAAAAGAGTAATAAATGCTAATGAATGCTATATGCCACCATTACACCTTTTCTTTTTTTTTAAAAGTAAATCCTTTGACCAAAAAAATCTAGATATTTAAAAAGAAGGTTCTAAAAGTTTTTTAGTGACAAAAATAATTTATTCACAAGAGAAAAAATTTCCCGATTTACATGCACAAAATACCGCTTAAAATAATATTTTATTTGGGAAAAATTCTTTCTGAACCAAAACCTCCCAAATACCCCTAAAGTTCGCGCACAAGCTTTATTTTAGCTAAATAAGGTGCCGGTAAGTTTCTACGGAGGTTTGATCGAAATCGGGCTAAAACGGAAAATACCAACTATTTTGCCCTAAAACGGAAAAATTCGCAAAACGATTTCTGAAATGTTACATATGGACTTTGGAAGTTGCTCCTGAAGGGGTAAAACCCATTGGGAGCAAATGGATCTTTAAGAAGAAACTTGGTGTAGATGGAAAAGTTGAGACTTTCAAAGCTAGACTTGTTGCAAAGGGTTTTCGTCAACGACCAGGTGAGGATTATGACGAAACCTCTTCTCCAGCGGCTAAGCTTAAGTCTATCCGGATCTTACTTGCCATTGCAGCATACTATGACTAAGAAATCTGGCAAATGGATGTTAAGACCGCCTTTCTAAATGGTGATTTGGAAGAGTTCGTGTACATGACTCAGCCAGAGGGATTCATAGACAGTGGGAGCAGCGGAAAGGTGTGCAAGTTGCTTAAATCCATCTATGGGTCGAAGCAGGCATCGCGGAGTTGGAACATATGTTTTGATGTAGTAGTCAAAGAGTTTGACTTCATCAAAAACATAGATGAACCTTGTATATACAAGAAGGTGTCAGAGTGTAAGGTTGTCTTTCTCGTATTGTACATAGATGACATACTCTTGATAGGAAATTATATTCCTATGCTGCAATCGGTTAAGCTCTTCTTTGTAGGGATCCTAGGCACCCTAGTGAGGTCTCACAAGTGATCAAACACGCAAATTTCTAAAAATTACGGTGCCGAGAAAACCTAGAACGGATCGTTAACTAGATATTTAGGCGAAACGATGCAAATAAACAACTTTATCTAAAAGGAAAGGAGCTACAACCTTTGTAGATCCGGTCCACCACCTCCTAGGCTCCGTGATGAAGTCCCCTCGCTGTCCATATTGTATCATGGGCTCTAGCGTCGGCTTCATCGGAGGAAAAACGAGCTAGGTCATCGACGACGTGCCGAAGATGATCTACGTCGAGGCATCGCTAGAACAAGCTCCAACTTCACCAAGTCGGGAAAACTTGTGAAGGAAACACCCTATACTACTTGGCAAGAGGTAGAGGATGAAGAAATAGGAAGTGGGTAAACTTTAGATTTGGATTTCTCACTAGTTTTCATCACTTGCCATTGGAGTAGCAAGCTTTCTTCATTGAAGGAAGAAGATGAAGAAGAAGAAGAAGATATGATAAGTCTAATTTATTTGATAAAATAAATCAATACTTATCATACTTTCAACTCTAGTTAAGTGTAGAGAAAAGACCATGGTTAAAAGGATGGTTAGGGTTAAGCAAAAGAACAAAAGAAGAAGACTAAGTCAAAACTTCATGAATGTTCAACTAGCAAACAAAAAAGCCACCATTTCATCATTTATCTTTTCCAAAATAAAAAGATAAATAAAGAAATAGATAAATAAGTAAATGACTAAACAAAACCCTAATCATTAGTTTAAACCATGGTTTGATTCTTTACACTTAACCAAGTAAGCATGTATCATCAAACATGATACAAACATGTGCACAAAAGTATATTACATATACAACTTGCACAATTCAAGTGAGAAAATCCATTTAAAGTGAACCAATACTAGTTAATGCAAAGTAATAAATCAAATATATAATTATACATTAAATCATTAAATCAACACTTGATTTAACGATCCGGTCATATCGGATATAACCGACTAGTATCATATGTATCGGCTTATCGAATCAATCCTTGATTCGATAACTAGGTTATATCGCATATAACCATTCGACACATACATCGCGAGAATGAAATACGGTATCACATACATGAATTATTCTCGGTCCCGCACATATCTTATATGCGCTCCTATTTCGTTTCGCTTGAACTAGGAAACCTCTGTGTAGGACTCTAAAGACTCGTCAATACGCCGGCAGCAGATGATGATCATATCAAACACCCACAAGCCGCAAGCGGTCTGCTAAACGTAACGGCCACCCGGGTATTGAGCGATCAGAAGATCGACGAGCAAGCCCGCTCACACTCCTGTGAATCCAACCAGTAACACTTACCGTACAGTCCGGTCTGTTCGTCTGATATGTTGCATATCTCGCCTAGGGGTGGTAAACGTCAGACCCCAATAGCTCGATAAGTCATGCCGACGTAGGGTCCATAACATTCGTGAAACTACTGATAACTCTTACCAGTATATCACTGCAACCCTGGCCAGGGATTTCCTGTTATGGCCAGTCGAGCATACCACAACATCAACCCCCAATACCGGGAGAGACGAATCCCCTCCTATCGCTCATTGCCTCCATGTGAATTGGGACTGTACCTAAAAACCACCTGTTTGCACAACTCAGTAGAGCCGTGGTAGGGTGGAAATCAAAGCACAGTAGGAGACACACAAGACTCTATGACGATCTCGGGTCTACAGACTAAGCTGCACCAGTGTCACCAGAGAACTGCCATCTGACGTGAGGTATAATACCATCTGGGAGTTCTCGGCGAGTCCGTTCAGTGTACCCAGTCCCCACTGAGCACCCGCATACCATCTTCGATGTCAAACACCAATGGATATGGGATCATCCATCGCCCATCGCATGGGTCGAGAAGATATGCGCTAGTCTAATCTGGAATATCGATGCCCCGTCTCGATATTCCCACGACTAGGAACAATGAAGGATGTACTCATTGACTACCCAGGCCCCACTAGTATGATCTACATCATAGTCCTGGAAGTCGAGTACACATCCTAAGGGCTTTATCAACATGTAATCAGAGAGACAGAAAGTATACATGTTAAGATAAAGAGCAACCAGATAGCGTACTATCGTGTCGAGCAAGAAAGTCCTTCCTATATATGTCCCAGCATCCACTACAATATACATCCAATGTACAGTAATGGCCTCTAGGGCATACATATAACTAACAATCTCCCACTTGCATTAGGGCCATCTGTAGCAGTGGTTGCAGTATCACATACTCAACCATCCCCTAAAAGTCTCTCTTTGGGAAAAAGGCCTTCGTGAGTGGATCCGCCGTGTTGTCCTCTGAGTCTACTCTCCTAACCTCGATCATCCTGGAGATCAACTATCTCCATGATCAGGTGATGCTGCCTCAGAATCTGTCTGGGTCACTGATGGGACCAGGGTTCCAGGGCCAAAGCCACAGTTCCATTGTCTCACAATGGTAGGAACCTAGTTCATGCTATGAACTAATATACACCCAAACTGCCTCTTTGGTAGTATCTTCAATAGCGATGTTACCAGCCTTTATCGTCTAGTTTGCCACGGTATCTAGCTTGGAACTCTTCCAACATACCGTCCCTTTACTGAGGGTAAAGACAATGCCTGTGACTGACATTCAGTCGTCTTTATCACTCTGGAACCCTTCCAGTGATTCTCCCCAGGATCGATTGATACCATCTCACTACAACTAGTGAGTATCCTAACATCCAATTAAATCTATCTCATAGATCCAAAGCTTAGGATTTAGGAGGTATCATCTTTATCCTATCTGGAGAATCCTTGTGATAATAGGAGATTGACCGATCGTAGTATAGGAAACTCTTTTCCTATCAAGAGTATGTGGTCTACGTACAATACGAAGATGACCTCCTTACTCTCTACTACCCTTTTGTATATACAAGGTTCGTCTACCATTTTGATGAAGTCAAACACTTTGACTATCACATCAAAACAGACGTTCCAACTCCGCGATGCCTGCTTCGATATGTAAAGCAACTTGCACACGTTTCTGCTGCTCCCACTGTTTACGAAGACCTCTGGCTGTGTTCTTATAGACGTACTCTTCTAAATCAGTATTTAGAAAAGCAGTCATGGCACCCAACCGCCAGATATCGTAGTCATGGTATGTAGCCGTGGTAAGTAGGATCTGGACAGACTTAAGCATAGCTACTGGAAAAAGGTTTCATCATTATCCACGCCTGGTCGATGACGAAAACCTTTAACAAGTCTAGCTTTGAAAGTCTCAACTTTTCCATCTAAACCAAGTAATCTTCTCAAGATATACTTGCTCCTGATGGGGATTTAACCCTTCAGATATAGCAGCTAAAGTCCATACTTTGCTGGTGTACATGGATTCCATCTCAGATCGCTAAGCATCCAGCCATTCTTACAGAGTCCCTACTCTCGATGGCCTGCTCGAAACTAGTTGGGTCATCATCTCATGATGCAATCCTTGCTCCCACTGTCATCGAGAAACCGAGGTATCTCTCAGGTGGGTGAGGAACCCTACTAGATCGGCGGAGAGGCTGAGGTTCGTCGGAAAACTATTGAATCCTTTGGTTCTGTCAGATCATTAGCAGTTTTGTACAGCTGGAACCTTTCCAGTTCTACAGAACTGATCTTGCCTCGATCTTGTCCGGATTTTGCTTTTGACATAGGCCGGACAATCCCAAATCTTAACTTACTTAAGAGATAGGATCTTCCCATACCATATCTCATATGGAGTGGTAGGCATTGATTTGATTCAAACCTAATTCAATAGGTATGCAGCTTCTTAAGTGCATAACCCCCAAAAAGGAAATAGGTAACTCAGTAGTACTCATCATAGAGCACACCTTATCATATAGGGTGTGATTGCTCCGCCCCGCTATACCATCGTGCTATGGTTTATACGGAGGAGTAATGCTGAGAGAGAATCTCATTTTCTTTTAGAATGGTCCAGGAATGCCGTGCACAAGTATTCTCCTCCCTGATCTGATCATAGGACATAATACTTATACCCGTATTTTGGTTTTCTACTTCCAACTTATATTCTATGAATACCTCAAAAGCTACGGACTTATGTTTCAACAGGAACATATGACTGAATCTTGAGAGATTATCAAACAATATAATGAAGTATAAAGAACCAGTCCTGGCATGTGTAGACAGGAGACCTTACATACATCATTATGTATCAGTCCCAAGAGTTTGCTAACTCTTTCTCTGCTTCCAGTAAACAGAGCTAGTGTCATTATATCTTTGTGACATGACTGGCAAGTTTCACACGATGTAAATTCAAACTGATTTAAATATGCATCTAAAATGTAACTTCAGCCAGTCGGGTCGCATTGATATGACCTAGTCTACAATGCCTCAAGAACGAATCGTTCATTTCTGAACTCTTCCTCTTGTGTGTGTTCTGTATACAAGGAACTGTAGTTTGATTTAGAACGTCAATGCTTTTAGATAACGTGCCTGAACCGATCAACTTTTGATATAGGAAATGTTCAAAACATTATCCAACAATACAAAATTATATCATTTCTTTACTAATAAAGAGACTGATATGATTTTGTATATCAGGTTCGGTATCTAATAGCATTTGTTCAGAATCAATGTATTCGTAATACAGGGTGACAGTGACCAACAGACTTGGCTGCAACACTTGCCCCGGTTTCTGTCTCATGAAACTTATCACCCGTTCTCAGTTTTTCTACCTTTTTGTAGCCCTATGTAACAGATTACATATCTGGGATTCTGATCCGGTATCATATACCCTGGATGCAGAGGATACTGAGAAACAGTTCTTTGTAATGAACACACCCGAAGGAGATGCATCATATGCACTTTCTTCGTTTGGGCGGCATAGGAATCCTGGTATTCCCTATTTCCTGCTCTGTCTTATAACAATTATAAGTTGGAGCGGGACCAACATTCCCCAGCTCAGAATAACAAGCGGGTTCGGTCAATACATCCATTTTATTATCTTGATTAAGGCGTGATATGGTCGCTACCAGGAGAGAGAGAAGAAAATACTCTGCGTGCGCTCTTGCAAGATCAGATTGGTTATATATTTTATCTAATCAGGATGGCTCCCACTGTTTTTATCAAATCTTCCTTCAAACCCTAAAAGGAAAGACTAGCCGGGATTAATTACACTCTACATGTTCGCCAATCTTTCAGCCAGGCCAGTGTCGGTACTTTGAGGGAGGTTCCCCGTGCTTTCGCACGGACCTAATTACTGTAAACCTCGTTTTCCCAGAGGCGTAACCCCGTTGACACCTTTCTAGACACCTACTTGATCGGCTAATTGCAAAGTGCAAAACTCTCACAGGAGTAACAATTACTCGCAGTGGGTATCGGGATCCAACTATCACATAGAAGGTATGCAATCTCATTGCAAATTTCAACACTTGAAACTCCCGATAATGGTTTTTACCCCTAGCACCTATGACCTTGGCTAAGGTCAACAAATCATAGGTACTAGTCAAGTTCTACCCGTCATTTCTTGATTAATTAGACCCACCCACATGACCCTTGGCTAAGGTCAACAAAGCCACATGACTGTCCTAACTAATCGCATCATATGCGGTGTAGGAAGACATCACTTAGCTACCGTACACTGTGCCTTGACTATGGTCAACAAACACAGCACGAATACTAAGTACTCTACTTCCTAAAATGACGGAGGGTTGCGAATGGTTTTTGTGAAAACCTTTAACGCTTTGAACTTGATCTCGTTGCGGAATCAAATGGTTTTTAAATGGAATGTTTTCGAGGCTTTTCTAGTTTTGCTAAAGGGGTCACTCCCGGTGAAGGGATCGTCAGCCCTTTCCTCGTCGAATGAGGTGCGGGATATATCATATATATCACTGTGCAAAGCGGAAACTATAGAAGCGATCAAAGATAAACCGAGGGTTGTAGCATCTGCCAGTTATTGCTAAAGGAGTCACTCCCGGTGAAGGGATCTCGGTCCTTTCCTCATCGAATAAGGTGCAGGATGTTCTATAATGAACACCGCGATGCAAAGCAAGAACTGTAGCTACCTGTTTTTATTTTGAAATTCTATTCCACAACATCAATTAGGTTTATTTTCTTTCATTAATCTCATTAATGAATATCGCATCATTTAAGTCCACCTAACCATCACAGATAAATATAACGTACGCTTATGCTATCCGCATTCGCCTCGATGTCCCGTCTGCACCGTTAGGTTAGGTAACTAACGCCAGAGCGAGGCAGGGCTAGCGCGGGTGTAAAACATAAGCAACGTCTATATAATATATCATATATACTATATATAATACCTATCACAGAACATCACATGATCACAGATAAATCACAGCAGAAGAAACATATGAAATATTGGATATACTAGGACGTCCGTGTTTTCAATACGAGCCAGTACAAAACACGGATTCCATGGTCGTGATGAATAGCCAATCCCACACCCCTAGACCCCTACGAGAGCGGCAAGCAACCCTGCCAATTCTAGGGTTAGGAGACCCGGACTCGACTCCACGAGTTGGTCTCCCACTGGACCCCAGAACCCGGTTACTTGTGCTCCCCTCCTTGGGTCTATCCTAGTGCAGAAAAGTAAATAATATACATCAACGGTGACAACTTCCGCAACCTGGAAGTGCCCCAATAAAAGAATATTACATACAAGTTTTTTACATGAATGAAAATGAAAAAACACTCATCTCACATAAAACCCCCCCGGCTATTCAAACACGACGATCCAATATAACATATCCAGCAACACATAACATCACATGTCATCAACGTAAGTAAATATGCGCATCCCAATTGTCGTTGACATATAGCAACGAAACCGGCGATATCACATATTACACTTACGGTCACAGAAAAGAAAGTGTAAAACTACAACAGTTGGAATCCGCAACCACCTCAGACATCGCATGCCTGATCAAATGAATTCTTTAGACATCGCATGCCTAACAATTATAAACCCCGCATTTTAGTCTCATTATCGAAAACTCTTTTCAATATCAAGTCGGGCAATTCAACAGGATTCCCGACATTCTGATCGAATGCTCGTCGCAAACTTTAGCAGGCGGCCGCACCCCTGATGCCGTCGACAAAGTGCACCAAGGCGGAACACCGCTGCCGCGAGCACCCGAACGGATGCTTTCGGCGACGGGGTTCTCCTACAGTCACTTGGTCGGGGTGATGGAGTGAGGCTGTCTATTAAGTTTACCCGGCGAGTATCCGCATACGCTACGTGATTGCGACGGACTTTTGATCATATCAAAATTCCGTGGCAACCAATCAAGTGAGACTAAACTGCTATGTTTATAACATTCATTCCGTTATCTCATAACTATTTGTGAATTCCAATTATTGTATCACATTCCGGATAAACAGAAAATGCTAAACTTTTCGATCGAACAATCGAACACCCAAGTTTTCCCGATACTACTCAACACATGAAATAAGTCTAACAACATTCAGTTCGTGCCTCAGTAGCAACGGTCCAGCCGTAGAAGGGTCAAGCCAACGCCTCACATGTGGCACGCCGTACTGCCCCAAACCCGAAGGTTCAAAGGGCAGTTCAAGACGGTCACATAATCGAGTTAAGGTTTGTTGTCTTCTAGAGGGTCCATCGCGTTACTTGCACTACTTAGAACGTCGTTAAACTACGGAAAAATCCAACACTTGGAAATTTCCCGACAGGGGAAAAGTTGGGTATTTATATCCGGTCGAACTTTTTAACATATTCTAAAATTTATCCGGAAAGCCACACTGACAAAATTAGACAATCCGATCAAAACACCGAGTCCCTGATACAACCCAGAAAATAAAACTCTGGAATAAATATTAAAATATTCATAGGAAGACCAGCACTAAAAACTAGGAGTTACTGTGAAAATTAAAAAAGATGATGGGACAACTTGGCCGCGGAACCGCCGCACAAGCCATGCTTGTGCCGCGGTTCCGCCGCAATGTAGAGGAATCATGCTGCCGAATTTCACAGTGATTCTTAGGATTACCTGCTGATATTTCTGCATATTTTTAATTTCGAAAAAACCACATTTTACAGAAATGTCCAGAGAGCAATATTCGGGTCGGGGTTTTGGGTCGATCGGACTTCTAACTCCGTCGGGACTTCGTATAAGGCTCTAGCTAGGCTCTGATACCACTGTAGGGATCCTAGGCACCCTAGTGAGGTCTCACAAGTGATCAAACACGCAAATTTCTAAAAATTACGGTGCCGAGAAAACCTAGAACGGATCGTTAACTAGATATTTAGGCGAAACGATGCAAATAAACAACTTTATCTAAAAGGAAAGGAGCTACAACCTTTGTAGATCCGGTCCACCACCTCCTAGGCTCCGTGATGAAGTCCCCTCACTGTCCATATTGTATCATGGGCTCTAGCGTCGGCTTCATCGGAGGAAAAACGAGCTAGGTCATCGACGACGTGCCGAAGATGATCTACGTCGAGGCATCGCTAGAACAAGCTCCAACTTCACCAAGTCGGGAAAACTTGTGAAGGAAACACCCTATACTACTTGGCAAGAGGTAGAGGATGAAGAAATAGGAAGTGGGTAAACTTTAGATTTGGATTTCTCACTAGTTTTCATCACTTGCCATTGGAGTAGCAAGCTTTCTTCATTGAAGGAAGAAGATGAAGAAGAAGAAGAAGATAAGATAAGTCTAATTTATTTGATAAAATAAATCAATACTTATCATACTTTCAACTCTAGTTAAGTGTACAGAAAAGACCATGGTTAAAAGGATGGTTAGGGTTAAGCAAAAGAACAAAAGAAGAAGACTAAGTCAAAACTTCATGAATGTTCAACTAGCAAACAAAAAAGCCACCATTTCATCATTTATCTTTTCCAAAATAAAAAGATAAATAAAGAAATAGATAAATAAGTAAATGACTAAACAAAACCCTAATCATTAGTTTAAACCATGGTTTGATTCTTTACACTTAACCAAGTAAGCATGTATCATCAAACATGATACAAACATGTGCACAAAAGTATATCACATATACAACTTGCACAATTCAAGTGAGAAAATCCATTTAAAGTGAACCGATACTAGTTAATGCAAAGTAATATATCAAATATATAATTATACATTAAATCATTAAATCAACACTTGATTTAACGATCCGGTCATATCGGATATAACCGACTAGTATCATATGTATCGGCTTATCGAATCAATCCTTGATTCGATAACTAGGTTATATCGCATATAACCATTCGACACATACATCGCGAGAATGAAATACGGTATCACATACACGAATTATTCTCGGTCCCGCACATATCTCATATGCGCTCCTATTTCGTTTCGCTTGAACTAGGAAACCTCTGTGTAGGACTCTAAAGACTCGTCAATACGCCGGCAGCAGATGATGATCATATCAAACACCCACAAGCCGCAAGCGGTCTGCTAAACGTAACGGCCACCCGGGTATTGAGCGATCAGAAGATCGACGAGCAAGCCCGCTCACACTCCTGTGAATCCAACCAGTAACACTTACCGTACAGTCCGGTCTGTTCGTCTGATATGTTGCATATCTCGCCTAGGGGTGGTAAACGTCAGACCCCAATAGCTCGATAAGTCATGCCGACGTAGGGTCCATAACATTCGTGAAACTACTGATAACTCTTACCAGTATATCACTGCAACCCTGGCCAGGGATTTCCTGTTATGGCCAGTCGAGCATAGCACAAGATCAACCCCCAATACCGGGAGAGACGAATCCCCTCCTATCGCTCATTGCCTCCATGTGAATCGGGACTGTACCCAAAAACCACCTGTTTGCACAACTCAGTAGAGCCGTGGTAGGGTGGAAATCAAAGCACAGTGGGAGACACACAAGACTCTATGACGATCTCGGGTCTACAGACTAAGCTGCACCAGTGTCACCAGAGAACTGCCATCTGACGTGAGGTATAATACCATCTGGGAGTTCTCGGCGAGTCCGTTCAGTGTACCCAGTCCCCACTAAGCACCCGCATACCATCTTCGATGTCAAACACCAATGGATATGGGATCATCCATCGCCCATCGCATGGGTCGAGAAGATATGCGCTAGTCTAATCTGGAATATCGATGCCCCGTCTCGATATTCCCACGACTAGGAACAATGAAGGATGTACTCATTGACTACCCAGGCCCCACTAGTATGATCTACATCATAGTCCTGGAAGTCGAGTACACATCCTAAGGGCTTTATCAACATGTAATCAGAGAGACAGAAAGTATACATGTTAAGATAAAGAGCAACCAGATAGCGTACTATCGTGTCGAGCAAGAAAGTCCTTCCTATATATGTCCCAGCATCCACTACAATATACATCCAATGTACAGTAATGGCCTCTAGGGCATACATATAACTAACATTCTTATCACATAGATTCTCAATGAAAGATCTAGGTGATGCCTCCTGCATTTTGGGAATTAAGATCTATAGAGATGATCTAGACGGATACTGGGATTGTCCCAATCCAGGTACATTGACACCATACTAAAGAGATTTAGTATGGAAGAATCCAAGCGTGGGAATTTACCCACGATCTCTGGACTCACTCTCTCCAAAGAGATGTCTCCCAAGACTGATTTGGAGAGAGCTCGCATGCAAGGGATACCCTATGCTTCGGCAATAGGCTCTATCATGTAAGCGATGCTATGTACCAGACCCGATGTAGCATACTCACTAAGTGTAGTAGGTAGGTATCAAGCAGATCCTGGAGAGAATCACTAGACAGCTGTGAAGAACCTTCTCAAGTACTTGAGAAGGTCTAAAGAGATGTTCTTGGTATATGGTAACGGAGAACTCCAGGTTGAGTCCTTTACCGATTCGAGCTTCCAAAGTGATAAGGACGACTCTAAGTCGCACTCGGAATTTGTCTTTACCCTCAATGGAGGGGCGGTGTGTTAGAAGAGTTCCAAACAGGAAACCATGGCAAACTCGACGATGGAGACTGAATACATCGCTGTCAACCATGCTGCCAAAGAGGCTGTCTGGATAAAGAAGTCCATTACTGAACTTGGTGTGGTTCCGTCAATTGAGTATCCAATACCTTTGTATTTTGATAACAATGGAGCTGTGGCTTTGGCTAAGGAACCCAGGTCCCATCAGAAGTCCAGACATATTCTGAGGCGGTATCAGCTGATCCGGGAGATAATTGATCGCCGGGAGATAATTGATCGCCGGGAGATCGAGGTCAGGAGAGTTGATACGAAGGAAAACACCGCGGATCCACTCACAAAGGCTATTCCTCAGATACAATTTGAGAGAGTCTTCGGGATGTTGGGTATGAGATACTACAACAGCTGGCCTTAGTGCAAGTAGGAGATTGTTAGTTATATGTATGCCCTAGAGGCCATTGTTGTACATATAATGTATATTATAGTGGATGCTTGGATATATATAGAGAGGACTTTCTTGCTCGATATGATATTATGCTATCTGGTTTCACTTTATCTTAACATGTTAACAAATACTGTTTTGTGATCACGTGTTGATAAAGCCATTAGGATAAGTACTCGACTACTAGGACTATGATACAGATCATACTAGTGGGGCCAGGGTAGTCTACGAGTACATCCTATACCTGTTCCTAGTCGAGGGTGTATCGAGACAGGGCATCGATACTCCAGAGTAGACTAGCGTATACGCATCGTGACCCATATGATGGGCGATGGATGATCCCATATCCATTGGTGTTGGACATCAAAGATAGTGTACGGGTGCTCAGTGGAGACTGGGTACACTAAACGGACTCGCCGAGAATTCCTGGATGGTATTATACCTATCGTCAGATAGCAGTTCTCCGGTGACACTGATATAGGTTAGTCTGTAGACCCAAAATCGTCATAGAGTCTTGTGTGATTCCCACTATGCTTTGATTTCTACCTTACCACATCCAAGAGGGTGTGCAAAACGGTGGCTTTAGGGTACAGTCCCGAATCACAGGAGGCAATGAGCATAGGAGGGGTTTCGTCTCTCCCGGTATAAGGAGTTGATGTTGTGCTGTGTTCGATTGGCTATAACTGGAAGTCCCTGGCCAGGGCCGATATAGAGATTTACTGGTAAGTGTTATCAGTAGTTTCTCGACCCGTTATGAGTCTTACATCGACACGACTTATCGGTTACTGGGGTCTGACGTTTTACCACCCCTAGACTAGATATGCAACATATCAGGCGAAGAGACCGGACTGTACGGTAGTGTTTACTGATTGGATTTGCAGGAGAATGTACAGGCTTGCTTGTTGATCTTCTGATTGCTCAATACACGGGTGGCTGTTACGTTTAGCTGACCGCTTGCAGCTTGTGGGTGTTTGATATGATCATTACCTACCGCCGGCGTATTGACAATTCTTTAGAGTCCTGCACAGAGGTTTCCTGGCTCAGGCCAAATGGAGTAGGAGCACATATGTGATATGTGCTGCACCGAGAATAATATGATATGAGATACCGTATTCTATTCTCACGATATATGACATCGTCCGGGTATATGTGATATAGCCGGGTCATCGGATCAAGTGTTGATTCGATGAATCGGTACATGTTATATTAGTGGGTTATATGCGATATAGCCGGATTGTCGGATCAAGTGTTGATTCGATAATTTAATGTATAATTATAAATGTGATATATTACATAACATTAACTAATATAAGCTCGCTTTATTGATTCATTTTCTCACCGGATAATACATTGATATACATGCGATATTTGTTAATTGTATTATTTTCTTTTGTTGCAAAATATATTATATATGTGATATATAATATTCTAACAAGTTAGGGTTACAAATACAACTTGTTTTGTGGAGATTAAACAAGTTAGGGTTTGATTTGGGTTAGCATTTGGGTTAGCTTTTTCATGAAGTTTCATGAAGCTTTCTTTTGTTTTTAGCTTAGATATTTTGTCTTGATATTTTGTGTAGATATTTCTTAACCCAAGCCAAACCCTTTACCCTAGTTTATTCTCTACAAGGGTTAAGCCTTCATACATCACCCATGGTTGGATTTGTAACCAAAACTATAATTCATTATTCATCACAAAAGGATTTTCTTCTTCTTCTTCATTCTCTTGAAAGAAAACCTTAACCAGCTTTTCATTTTATGATGATAAATGGTGAGAAATTGAAAATAAAAAAGTGTTAAATTCCTACTTTATCATCCTCATCTATTCTAGCCACTTAGATTAGGGTGTTCACTTCTCTAATAAGTTGTTTAGTAAAGTGTAAGCTTGGGTTAAAGATTCTTCAAGGTAGATCATCTTCGAAAAGGAAGACTTCAAGCAAGCATGGATCATTCGGTTTGTGGAGCCTCTCTAGAGTCTGGAAGTTCATGGATCGTGGCGAAGGGACTACAACTCGGAGCTTATGAAGCGAAGGAACGAACTACAAAGGTTGTAATCCCTCTCTCTTAGATGTAAAGTTGCTTACATGCAAGTTAAACCTAATTCTCTAGTTAAAATCTTTGTTAGGGTTCGTTTAGCATCCAAAAACTTTCAATATGGCATGTGTGATGCCTTCCTAAACCTTGCTAAGGTGCTAAGCTAATCCTACAATGATTGCGTGACGCTTGACGGAGTTCGATTTTGAGTTTCATACTCGTTTTCAGGCGCACTTGACGTGCTGCGGTATTTCTGTATCTTCCGTGATTTGGGAGCCCCGTTGATTGAGCTGATTATTGAAATGTTTTAGTAATTGGGGATTTAAATTTAAATTCGGGGACCAAATTTATTTAAGGGGGGAAGATTTTAACATTTCAGAAAATATAAAATATTATTTTTGGAATTTAAAATTAAAATAATATATTTCGCGAAAACTAGTTGATTTGCGAAATGGGGATTTTCGTAAAATGGTATAATTATATACCGATATTTGGAAAATAATGGGAGATTAAAATGATTTATTTATTTAAAATGTATTTATCGGATTTTGGCATTTTTACAATTAATTATATGCAAGTTTAAATTAAACTTGATTTATGCACTACTAATTGCAATTAAGCCAAATCTGTGTTTCTACATTTTCCATGGTTAGTGCACCATGTCATGTTGCAATTTGGTTACATGTTGTATTAGTGTGTTTGTTGATATTTGGTTTTAAAAGAGAAGGAAATAAAATAGAATAATAGGTATGGGTAGGGAGAGAGAGAGAGGGGACACAATGATGGTGGCATGGCATGCCACATGTGAGAGAGAGTGAGGGTGAGAGAGAGAGACCCTTGACCAATTCTCACCGATTCATTTTCCTTCCTCATTTTCAATATTTTCTTCATCATCTCCTTCATCTTCATCTTCATGTCTCCTCCACCTCCTCTACCCCATGGCAACCACCCCAAAACCTTGCCAAAACCCCACACTCCCTTCACAAAAAATGATTCCCGCCTCATCTTCAACACTTTGTGTTAGTTGTATGTATGCCCTAGAGGCCAGTATTGTACAGATGATGTATATTATATTGGATGCTTGGACATATATAGAGATGACTTTCTTGCTCGATATGATAGTATGCTATCTGGTTACTTTTTATCTTAACATGTACACTTGTCTCTTTAAACTGTCTTATAGTTACATGTTGATAAAGCCCTTAGGATGTGTACTTGACTACCTGGACTATGATACAGATCATACTAGTGGGGACATGGTAGTCCATAAGTACATCCTTCAAGATCCCTAGTCGTGGGTGTATCGAGACAGGGCATCGATATACCAGTGTAGACTAGCGTATACGCTTCTCGCCCCATGAGATGGGCGATGGATGATCCCATATCCATTGGTGTTTGACATCAGAGATGGTATACGGATGCTCAGTGGAGACTGGGTACACTGGACGGACTCGCCGAGAACTCCCAGATGGTATTATACCTCACGTCAGATGGCGGTTCTCAGGTGACACTTGTACAGGTTAGTCTGTAGACCCGAGATCGTCATAGAGTCTTGTATGATTCCCACTGTGCTTTGATCTCCACCTTACCACGTCCATGAGGGCGTGCAAAACGGTGGTCTTTGGGTACAGTCCCGAGTCACATGGAGGCAATGAGCGATAGGAGGGGTTTCGTCTCTCCCGGTATTGGGGGTTGATGTTGCGCTGTGCTCGATTGGCCGTAGCAGGGAAGTCCCTGGCCAGGGCTGATCAGAGATTTGCTGGTAAGTGTTACCAGTAGTTTCTCGACCCGTTATGAGCCTTACGTCGGCACGACTTATCGGTTATTGGGGTCTGACGTATACCACCCCTAGACTTGATATGCGACATATCAGACGAACAGACCGGACTGTACGGTAAGTGTTACTGGTTGGATTCACAAGAGTGTGAGCGGGCTAGCTCGTCGATCTTCTGATCGCTCAATACCCGGATGGCCGTTACGTTTAGCAGACCGCTTGCGGCTTGTGGGTGCTTGATATGATCATCATCTGCTACCGGCGTATTGACGAGTCTTTAGAGTCCTACACAGAGGTTTCCTGGCTCAAGCGAAACGAAATAGGAGCGCATATGAGATATGTGCAGGACTGAGAATAATGCGTGTATGTGATACCGTATTTCATTCTCGCGATGGATGTATCGATTGGTTATATTCGATATGACCTAGTTATCGAATCATTGATTCGATAAATCGATACATTGGATACTAGTCGGTTATGTGCGACATGACCAGATCATTGAATCAAATGTTGATTTAATGATTTAATGTATAATTATATATTTGATATATTACTTTGCATTAGCTAGTATTGGTTCACTTTAAAAGGATTTTCTCACTTGATGCACATTGTATATGTGATATATTTTTTGTGCACTTGTTTGTATCATGTTTGATGATACTTGCTCACTTGGGTTTGTGTAAAGATTAAACCATGGTTACATGTATAATGGTTAGGGTTTTGATTATTTACTTAGTTATTTATTTATTTATTCTTTTTGGAAATAGTTAAGTATGGTGGCTTATTTTGTTTCATGTTGAAGCTTCAAGAAGCTTTGAAAAAGTCCACCATTCTTATCTCTTCCTTAACCTTAACCATTCCAACTAACCTTAGTTTAATATCTACACTTGACCATGGTTTACATTATGATAAGTATTCATTTTCTTTTCATTTTAAAAAAACTTATCATAATATTTCCTTCTTGATCATCTTCTTCTTCAAGAAAGAAAGCTTGATGCCATCAATGGCAACTTGAGCAAAAGTGAGTGAAATCCAATTCTAAAGTGAACCCACCTCCTATTTCTTCACCCTCTACCTCTTGCCAAGTTGTTTTGGGTGTTTTCTTCACAAGTTTCACAACTTGGTGAAGTTGGAGCTTGAACTTGCGATGCCTCAACGTAGATCATCTTCGGCACGAAGCCGACGACCTAGTCCGCCCATTTTCCCGATGAAGCCGACGATTGAGTTCGGGATTCAAGATGGACAGCGAGAGGACGCCTACGTGGAGCTAAGGAAGTGGATATCCGGATCTACAAAGGTTGTAGTTTTTGATCTTTAGTTAACTTGTTAACTAGATTCGTATTTCGTCTAGATTTCTAGTCAACGATCCGTATTAGGGTTTCTCGGCACCTATAAATTTTGAAATTGGCATGGTTGATGCCTTGTGAGACCTCTTTAGTGTGCCTAGGAACCCTTCACTTTGGACCTTTCAAAGTTGGATTTTGAAGATTTTGAGAAACTCAAGAATTTTCTTGAGTTGCCAAATGAGGAATATTTCCTATTTTTTGATAAGTTATTATGTTTAGGGTATTCTAGTTTAGTTTAGAATTTAATTGATGTTGTTTAGTGATGTTTGGAAAATTCAAGAGAGGATTTGGGTGTTTGTGTGGAATCATGATGTGTAGTGGCTGTTACAAGACCTTAGTGTTAGAATTCTGGACAAAACCAGAGACTAGACACCAAGATAAGAACCTTAGATTTGCCGATATTGGATTTTGTGGAATTAGTGATGATATATTGAGATCTGCTCTAACCCGCAAGACCTGAAAAATATTTAGCAATTACAGAGGGACGTGCATGCACATAGGAACCTACTGTAGAAACCGGAGCCCTATAGCCGATGTCCAGGCCGCAGATTAATTGCCTAGGGCCGGAAATTGCGGCCAAGTCATGGTGGTTTCATGTGATTTTTGGACCATAGCTTCCTTATCTGATATCTAGAGCAACCCTATATGCAAAATTCCCTAGTTTGGTCTAGGGTGAAATCAGGGAGTGGTTTTCCTAGGTTGTTATTTTCGTGTTTTGCGATTTTGAAACTTGGGTTTTGGTATTTGATATTGTATTTGGTCATTGGATGTTTGTACGTCAACGACGAGGGATAATTGGTTGATTTTGCATGCGTAGGCTATAGGTTCTAACCTATAGGGATTTCGTGTGCTGTATTGGTTTTCCGGACTTGGTTTTAATAGCATTGCGACTGTGTATTTATTGTAGGTACCTTCGCGTGGATTCTGAGACGACGAAGCACATTGATTAGGGCTGAACAAGGAGTTCCGCAGATGAGTAGATTTATATCTACGGGAAAGTCGGGTAGATGGCGTATAGCACCGCCGTAAATTTTGATGGAAACCGATATATAGAATATGGTTAAGGAAACCTATAATAGAAAACTATGGATAGGGTTAAAAAGGATAGTTAGATATGAAATGATGAATCTTATATATATATATATATATATATATATCGAGATATGAGATGAAAGCTATAGGGATATGACTCTTAGACCTGATATGATAGAAATGATGTCTCGAATTGATAAATAAGAATATGAAAAGTGGATGTGAATCATGACATATAGGTAAGTAGTTATAAGAGAATAAGTAGGAGATTTATTGTAGCAGGATATGAGATTAATAAGCTAGAATGTATATGTAAGATGACTTAATGTAATGAAAAGAATATACGATGTGATATGATGACATGATTGATACGTCGGTATACGGACACGAGTCGATATGAGAGGATTGATACCTTTGTCGGACCCATGATATGAGATTGATACGGATGTGACCTGGGATATAGGTATATAGATATATATAATGTTGTGAATCGTGAATGATATGCTGTACGAGACGTTACGTCCGTACCCTCATTGTCATATAGGTTGATAGGATCCCTAATGGTTTAATGTCGCCGTACGATGGATACCATACTGTAGGGTTCTTAGGCGCTCTTGTGAAGGTTCATAAGGCATCAAACATGCCCGAATAAAAATTTAGACGTGCCGAACAACCCAAAGCCGGGATCTTTGCTAGATTATTAAGGTTAAGCATGCAAGTAAACATCTTTACAACTAAAAGTGAGGGATTACAACCTTTGTAGTCCGCTCCTTCGCTTCATAAGCTCCGAGTAGAAGTCCTTTCGCCGCGATCCACGATCTCCCGGGCTCAAGAGAGGCTCCACGACTCAGACGATCCATGCTAGCTTGTAGTGTTCCGTTTCTCCGAAGATCTACGTCGAAGTTGCTATAACTCAAGCTCTCTCACTCTAATGAGGTGAACACCCTAATCTAATGGGCTAGATTAGATGAGGATAATGGAGTAGTATTTATGCTTTCTTTTTATATCATAATCTTGTTGGAGATAGTGCCCTCAGAGTCAATTATTGGATCACAGGCACGTGATTGCAATGATTGAGGGAGGACCTATCCCAGGACGACAGTCTTACTCGAGATGATAGTATGCTATCTGGTTTACCTTTATCATCGTGTACTGCTTTAGGTGACCTGACAGGTCGCTATTGCACGTTGATAGAGCCGCTAGGATTCTTGCTTGACGACCAGCAGTATGAGGGCGATCATATACGTGAGAGCTGGGGTCTACAAGCATGTCCTTAAAAGGTCCCTAGTCATGGGAGTTTCGAGACAGGGCATCGATTCTCCAGAGTAGACTAGTGTATACAGTCGAGACCCCGACGAGGGGCGGTGGCCGGTCTCACAAGCCACTGGTGTCAGTTGGTTCACCTAAGATGTATACAGGTGCTCATTGGGTTATGAGTACACCGGACAGGACTCGCCGGGAACCTGCTAGTTGGTCTTATACCTGACGTCAGATAGCAGTTCCCTGGTGACATGTGTACAGGTTAGTTCATCGACCTGGGGATCGTCATTTGTCTCGTGTGAGTTCCCACTGTACTTTGATTACTACCCTACCATGGCTCAAAGGAGTAGTGCAAACAGGTTTTAGTTGGATACAGTCCCGAGCCACATGGAGGCAGTGAGCGGATCTTCAGGGGTTCGTCTCTCCCGGTATTGGGGGTGAGGTCGCGCTGTGTCTAGGAGAGCCATTACACGAAGTCCTTGGCCAAGGCAGGAGATTTACTGGTAGGTATTCCAGTAGTATCTCAGGGTGTTCTGGGCTACACTCCGACACCACTTGTACCGCTTTTGGGGGTCTGACTTTTACCAACCCCCTAGGCCCGCCATGCGATGCTCGTAGACGAACGGACCGGACTGTACGGATATTGTCACTGACAGGCTCAGTAGGGTGTCAGGATGAGTTCGCTCATCGACGTCCCTTTTGGTCAATAGCTGGTGGCCCGTTACGTATTGGCTTATACCTCTGACGTGCTAGTGGTTAAATCCACAGCCATAGTATTGACGAGTCTTTAGAGTCCACCACACTTTCAGTTACTCAGCTTTCGGGCGAAACGCTGTAGAGGCCGTATGGAGATATGGCAGGGTCCGATCAGATACGTGCGGTATTGCACGGATCAGGATCGGACGGTTTGTACTAGAGGCCGTATAGATATATGGCAGGGTTCGATCAGATACGTGCGGTATTGCACGGATCAGGATCGGATGAACATTACTAGCCGGCTTTGGTTTAAGCCGGATCCTAGTTTAGTACAGTGTAGATTTTGTCTCTTTGCATTTGTATCCGGTCGAAATACAGATGCGGGTGTGTATGCACAGTATCGGGGTTTTCCTGTAATTTATTACGGGACCAGTTTTCTGGAGTTGCCAGTTTGCATTCCGTTCCGGCCGGTTTTCCTTTGTTCTTTCCCGGCCGGACTTTTCCGATGGAGGGGGTTATTTGCAATTGTGCAAATAACATTTGTGGAGGGGGTTTCTTGCAATTATATGGATTATGATAGCATCTTTGATTCCCTCCATCACTTATTTTTAATGAGATTAGAAAGGGTATGGGTTTGTTGTTCATATGTTATCATGATGTTTTTGGATGTGGTCACCCCTTGCTTTCTACTACACTCACCTCCCTCTTGCATTTGGTTTACACTCCACTACCATTCCTCAAGAGAGAGGGCCGGCCACATTTTGAGAGAGGGGAGAAAAAATGAGAGAGTGTTTCATTTTGAGTGTGGCAATTTTCCTTGATCTCATTTCATGCTAGAAAAATGCAAGCACCATTTTTCTTATCTTGATTCCTCCATCTATCAAATGGCAACATCCACTACCCCAAATGAGACACAACCCTACACTTTCTACAGCAAATCTTGGGCACGTCGACTTGCCAGCTTCGTGCCCGAGTTGCCTCGGTATTGAGGTGGGAGCCCGTAAAAGATGCAGACGATGTGGTGCCCTTCCGGCAAGGAGGCGACGACCGGAGTTTTCCGCGGGAGATCGGGACGATGACGAGAAGACCGGAGGACTCGGATCACTCGGTATATCTCTTCCCTATCTTGTTAGTTTGCTAGGACAAGTTTAATGGCCCGATCCGGGGTTTAGTGCGCGGTGGTGCCGGTTTGCTAAGTACGCAAAATTAAAGTTTATCACCGTTTCCGCATTTGGCCGTCGGTTTGACGGCCGGGGCGCCGCCGTGCACTTACAGTGGTATCAGAGCCTCGCCATTAACTTCGTCTAGCTTCGTTTGATGTGTTTTACATTTCCGATCGACCAAAAT
The DNA here is from genome assembly GCA_030015575.1 of Agapanthus africanus. Lineage (NCBI taxonomy): Eukaryota > Viridiplantae > Streptophyta > Magnoliopsida > Asparagales > Amaryllidaceae > Agapanthus > Agapanthus africanus. The sequence continues at coordinate 350,415,451 of CM057350.1, read as the reverse complement.
TCCAAAACTTGCATTTTTGTTCACATCAGTTTTCTGTTGAAATTTTTTAGTCTCGAAAATTTTTTCAGGTTGTAAAATATAGATGTACTGGAAATTCTAAGACTACTGGGAAAATTCGACACAGTCAGTCGACGACTGAAGCGCGGAACCGCGGCCAAACCCCCCCTTGGGCCGCGGTTCCACCGCACATTGGTGTCCTCACTGTGTCCAATTTCTCCAGTGGGCTTCTGGGCAAATTTTAGGGGTTTTGGAATATTAAAATTGGGCCCAGAATTTCTGTGAGTGCTACAGTATTGCTTGGGGGCCCACTTGTTAATTTTTGATCGATCGGATATTTTAAACACATTTTTCACAGTATTTACATTATATCTGCGACCGTGAATGTCACTCGATCGGTAAATCCGGTCTAACTGCTATAGCCCGGTTAGACGGATTTGCGAACGTGACTTTCACGTTGATGTTCTGTGTTTTGCTGTGATGTTGCGGATCGGTCGTGGGGGTAGCCTGGATGCAATGCTAGTACAGTTTTGTTGTATTATGTACATTTGATATTGCGGGGCGAGCGTCCGACATGTGGACTGCCGTCACTGCCTGTTTGTATTATTCTTTTGGGGCACGACCTGGTTGCGATCGATGTACCCGTTGTATGTATATTTTACTTTCTGTACTAGGGTTACCCCGCGGAGGGGTGCACGGATAGCCGGGTTCTAGTGGGCAACGGGCCCGCATCTCAGGGCATTGAGACGGAGGGGGCTTCAGTCTGGAATTGGCGGGCTATTCGCCGCACTCGTAGGAGGTACAGGTTGACCCAAGAGGGGTGCCCAAGTTACCGGATTCCGTGAAGTGCTGGGTGGTCCATTCACGGTGCTGAAGGGGGCTGCCTCGCTTCAGGTTTTGGCGGGTGACTTGCCGCGCCCGTAGGGGTCTAGGATTTCATTGCACAGGCTATCCACACGACCAGGGGAACGTCGGGTTTCAGTAGTGGCTCTATGAAACCCGGGGATCCCAGATATCTGTATTGTTCTGTGATGCTGTACATTTCTGTGATGTTGCATTTTATTCACGCCTTGAGCGAAATATAATATATTGGTATATATATTAGTAAATGTTGTATATGTTTTTCATCCGCGCTAGTCCAGTCCCCGCTCTGCCGTTAGTTAGCTAACCTAACGGGTGATGACGGGACCCAGTGGAGAATGCGGATGGCATATACGTACGTCAGTATATTTTCGTTCTTTGTGGTGTGATCAATTGATGGGACTGCGTTGATTCGGATCAATGCAAGTTAAAACAAACCTATTCTGATGTTGTTGGAACACTTTTCAAAAAGCTGTTATTGCAAGGACGTTCACTTTTGTTTTGCATCGTGGTATTCATTTGGAATATCCTGCTCCTCAGTCGACGAGGCAAGGGCCGAGATCCCTTCACCGGGAGTGACCCCTTGGACAGAAGTTTGCATCAGGGCACTAACTTCACTATAGCCGATTACTTTTGCTTTGCATCGCGGTGTTCATTTGGAATATCCTGCACTCCATTCTACGGGGAAAGAGCCGAGATCCCTTCACCGGGAGTGACCTCTTTAGTAAAGGTTTTCGTCACTATATTTTCTAAAAAGCTATCCGTTCCTTCAACGATATCAAGTTCATTACGTTAAAGGTTTTCGCCAGAAACCATTCGTAGCCCTCCGTCGTTTCATATGGGTAGTCAATAGTATTCAAGATGTGTTTGTTGGCCAAAGTCAAGGCACAGTGTTTGGTAGCTGTTGGTTATTCATATGCAGCATAGATAGATGCGTTGGTTTGGAACAGTCGTACTGCCTTGTTGGCCAAAGTCAAGGGTAGGTACGGGTGGATTCAAAACAACCTGGAGAATGACGGGTAGAACTTGACATGTGACTTATGATTTGTTGGCCAAAGTCAAGGTCATAAGAGCATGGGGTAAATATCCACATCGGGAGTTTCAAAAGAACTGAAACTTGCCAGATATGCGCATACCTTCTGGAGTGTGATACTGTGAGCGGATTCCGTCACGTTATCATGCAATGATAGTTGGATCCCGATTCCCACTGATGAGTTGGTTTACTCCTCGGGTGACCCCGACTAATTCTTCTTTCAGGTTTGGAGGAGAATTTGAGGTACAGTGGGAGGTTTCCAGATTAGATAAATTGGTAACCGTTCTGATCTTGGTTAGAGTGCACGCTGAGTGTTTCTTTTCTCTCTCTCTTTGGCAGCGACCATTGACCCGACCCTAGACTATGACTCAGTGACCAAGTTGACCGAACCTTCTTAACACTGGCTTTTGGATTGTCAGAGTTGCAGACCTTATTGCCACTCCTACTTTTACCCTTTTCTCCAGGACACCCCGTATTACTACGAACGTCCACTTCCATTGGACAAAACCATCGTATGGTTAGATACGAACTCGAAGGAATTCGAGGATGGTTTCCGGTTCTGGAGAAAACGGATAAGGTTTATTCAGTTGTCTTTTCCTTTTTGCCTTCTCTCAAGTTACGAGTACTCCTTGGTTTAGGAGATAGTACACCTATTACGCAAATTGGATAGTCTTCTTCCAAACCTTAGGCTGGTGCCGAACAGTGGGGAACGAAGAAAACCAATTAGCATAATGATGGTGTGCAGAAGGTATTAAGATTAAGACAAAGCAAGGGATTAGTAAGAGGGCAAAGTAAATTGCGACTGATATTCACGACCAAACCAAGTATTTCTTCGCCAATCCTAAATCACCTTTGTATTTCTCCAGGACACTCCGTATCACTACGAAGATCCACAGTTTATTGGATACTCCATCGTATGGTTATATACGAACTCGAAAGGAACTTGTTCCAGTTCGGGGATGGATTCTGGTCCAGGAAAAAAATAGGAATAAGGTTTATTCGGTTGTATTTTATCTTCACCTTCTCTCGCATTGCGAGTGCTCCTAGGATTAGGACAGTACACCCATTATGCTTATTGGATAGTCTTCTTCCAAACCATAGGCTGGTGCCGAACGGTAGGGAAGGAAGAAAACCATTTGGCCTAAGGGGTGTGCAGAAGGTAACGACTAAAGACATATAAAGGGATTTGGAGAGGTGGCAAAGAATTATACGGTTATAGTTGTGAATCTGGATAATGGTAGAAGCATTACTAGGAATACCCAGATACCCCATCGAAACATTTCAATGTTTCAGTTTCACTGTGTACTGTTAAAAGAAAACTGATTTCCCGATTAGACATTTGCTCCAGGGTATGTATTTACCAGGTTTGATTCTCACATCTGTATGGTTTTACAGATGATGAGTGGGAGTAAGTTATTGGGAATTGGGTGATCATCCTCATTATATCGGGGTTCGTTGTAATCGGTGATATTTGAGGAGATCACCTGGGATGTTTGCCGGTCGGCAAATATTTGGTTTTGAATATCCGCTGTTGTGCACCAATTTCAAATTGATATATCTGTACGTCTATTTTCATAGAGTGAGATATACCTTTTTATATTATGTCGATGACATTTACCTATATCAGTGGATGGTTAGGTAAGGAGCATTAAACAGCGGTGTAATTCTTCTTAACCATAAGTACAGTTTTCAACCTACGACACACAGTGAAAGAGTTGTCAGACTCAGTGGACTTATACAGAGTATTGTATGTTGTCCAGTGTCCATTAGGACAGAGGGGTTGGTCCTCATACTATATTCTGTTTACTTTTAACTTCTCTAGTTCTTAGACATGTGTTTCGTAGAAACACAGGGTCTAAGTTTTGAGGAGTTATAGGTATTTGAATAGAGTAGAGAACCAGGTGTAACAAGTATCGGGATTCTTCAAAGTGATCGAAGATATAGATACTTGTGTATGGTATTCAGTTGATAGTAATGACAAAGAGAAATTGCTTCTCTTTCAGGTTACTCATAATTGGAAGCATTCCTAAGTTGAGTAACGCTGATCGGGCTCTCTCCATTTAGTTGACATGCACTGGAGACAGCTGCATGATTTGAATCTGGTTCAATTAAATCAGTGCCTCTGGTTCTATATTGGATATAGTACAGTTCATATCTTAACATTGTTAAGGTACGGGGAGTTGTCCGGCTTATGATTAAAACCAGACTCTGGATAACTCAAGGCACGTTTCTGTAATGGCTGTTTGTGGGTTGACCCAGGCTATGACGAGGGTTGATTTTCTACCATCTGGGAGATCAATAGTAATATTGTTCTAGACTCGCCACAGTTTTAATAAAAATGGATTTTTCAGAAAACAGTAGTGGGAGTATGGTAGAACTGGAAGTGATTCCAGAACCGCAAACGATTACTGAAGATTTGATAAGGAACCTAAAGATTCAATCTGTTTTGACATTCCATTGGCCACTCCGCAGATAAGGTGGGTAACTTCAGGCACCCGAGAGGTACCCCGGTAGCCTCAAGGACGGTGACAGGGAAGTTCTTGTTTACCCACACTTGCCATTGTTGTTGTTCCAGGCTGCGAGACCCGGCAGGAGGATGAGTATAGCGTCGTTCTAAACTAGCTTTAGAAGTGCACATCTATATGACTCTTCCAGAGGGTTGTCGTAGTCAGTGGGAGCAGCGGAAGCATTGGTGGACATCAGGCTTATGTCTATTTATAGACTAAAGCAGATGTAGCGAAGATAGATCATCTATTTCTGATGTGACAGTCATAGGTTTGACGTCATCAGGATAGGGGATGGATCTGTTGAGAAGGTAGTAGGGTGTGATATCCTGGTATTTGGATGACATACACAAAATAGGAAGTGACATTCCTATACTACGATCGGTTATACTTTAGTCGTCACACAGTGGTTTCTCCACAAGGGACTTGGACACAATATCAGACATACTGGTTACTAGATCTATGGTTTTTAGATCTAGATTTGGGTGGTTTCCCAATCAGGGTACTTTGACAGCATTCTAAAAGTATTTAGAATGGACGACTCCTGGCACGGTAGTGTACCTGCAGGTGATGGAGTCACCCTCTCTAAAGGTGTCTTATAGACTAACGGGGAGAGGGATGCGCATGATTAGCAGATCACTTGCTTAGGCAATTGAGTCAATCATGAGATGTCAAGTGCCACACCAGATGTTGTTCTTGCACTAGATGCAATAAGTTGACATTGATCCAATCCTGGAGAAACAGTCGGAAGCAGTTTTAGAACATAAGTGGATGTTCTAGGGATATGATAACGGCTGCCTCCTTTAGGAGACGGTTATCACTCCAGGCTTCCAAGGTGACATGGACGACAGGGTGATCGTCAGAGTTATATTTTTCCTTCTGACGAGGGGCAGTATTTTGGACAGGTGATCCAAGGCAATACTAAGGGTGGCATGGCGCAGGATACTGATTAAGTTCAGTTGACGATACAGTCTAAGAAGTTTGGATTTGGAGTTCATTTATATGCTAGGTCCCATCAGGCATCCAGACACTCTAAGACAGGTATTGCTCATTTCGGGAGATGGCTTTCTCCGCGAACTTGAGATATAGAGAGACATAGAAAGAAACATCAGAGCGGATCCACTCACTGAGGCTATTCCTCGAACGCAATAGTTTCGCAAACAGGCTTTGTGCGACTGACTAGTAGAGGAGTTGGGTGTTTGGTATCACACGGGCTGTGAGTATGCGACATCGCAATAATTAGCCTTGAGTGCAAGTGGGAGATTGTTGGAGATAGTGCCCTCAGAGTCAATTATTGGATCACAGGCACGTGATTGCAATGATTGAGGGAGGACCTATCCCAGGACGACAGTCTTACTCAAAATGATAGTATGCTATCTGGTTTACCTTTATCATCGTGTACTGCTTTAGGTGACCTGACAGGTCGCTATTGCACGTTGATAGAGCCCCTAGGATTCTTGCTTGACGACCAGCAGTATGAGGGCGATCATATACGTGAGAGCTGGGGTCTACAAGCATGTCCTTAAAAGGTCCCTAGTCGTGGGAGTTTCGAGACAAGGCATCGATTCTCCAGAGTAGACTAATGTATACAGTCGAGACCCCGACGAGGGGCGGTGGCCGGTCTCACAAGCCACTGGTGTCAGTTGGTTCACCTAAGATGTATACAGGTGCTCATTGGGTTATGAGTACACCGGACAGGACTCGCCGGGAACCTGCTAGTTGGTCTTATACCTGACGTCAGATAGCAGTTCCCTGGTGACATGTGTACAGGTTAGTTCATCGACCTGGGGATCGTCATTTGTCTCGTGTGAGTTCCCACTGTACTTTGATTACTACCCTACCACGGCTCAAAGGAGTCGTGCAAACAGGTTTTAGTTGGGTACAGTCCCGAGCCACATGGAGGCAGTGAGCGGATCTTCAGGGGTTCGTCTCTCCCGGTATTGGGGGTGAGGTCGCGCTGTGTCTAGGAAAGCCATTACACGAAGTCCTTGGCCAAGGCAGGAGATTTACTGGTAGGTATTCCAGTAGTATCTCAGGGTGTTCTGGGCTACACTCCGACACGATTTGTACCGCTTTTGGGGGTCTGACTTTTACCAACCCCCTAGGCCCGCCATGCGATGCTCGTAGACAAACGGACCGGACTGTACGGATATTGTCACTGACAGGCTCAGTAGGGTGTCAGGATGAGTTCGCTCATCGACGTCCCTTTTGGTCAATAGCTGGTGGCCCGTTACGTATTGGCTTATACCTCTGACGTGCTAGTGGTTAAATCCACAGCCATAGTATTGACGAGTCTTTAGAGTCCACCACACATTCAGTTACTCAGCTTTCGGGCGAAACGCTGTAGAGGCCGTATGGAGATATGGCAGGGTCCGATCAGATACGTGCGGTATTGCTCGGATCAGGATCGGACGGTTTGTACTAGAGGCTATATAGATATATGGTAGGGTTCGATCAGATACGTGCGGTATTGCAAGGATCAGGATCGGACGAACATTACTAGCCGGCTTTGGTTTAAGCCGGATCCTAGTTTAGTACAGTGTAGATTTTGTCTCTTTGCATTTGTATCCGGTCGGAATACAGATGTGGTTGTGTATGCACAGTATCGGGGTTTTCCTGTAATTTATTACGGGACCAGTTTTCTGGAGTTGCCAGTTTGCATTCCGTTCCGGCCGGTTTTCCTTTGTTCTTTCCCGGCCGGACTTTTCCGATGGAGGGGGTTATTTGCAATTGTGCAAATAACATTTGTGGAGGGGGTTTCTTGCAATTATATGGATTATGATAGCATCTTTGATTCCCTCCATCACTTATTTTTAATGAGATTAGAAAGGGTATGGGTTTGTTGTTCATATGTTATCATGATGTTTTTGGATGTGGTCACCCCTTGCTTTCTACTACACTCACCTCCCTCTTGCATTTGGTTTACACTCCACCACCATTCCTCAAGAGAGAGGGCCGGCCACATTTTGAGAGAGGGGAGAAAAAATGAGAGAGTGTTTCATTTTGAGTGTGGCAATTTTCCTTGATCTCATTTCATGCTAGAAAAATGCAAGCACCATTTTTCTTATCTTGATTCCTCCATCTATCAAATGGCAACATCCACTACCCCAAATGAGACATAACCCTACACTTTCTACAGCAAATCTTGGGCACGTCGACTTGCCAGCTTCGTGCCCGAGTTGCCTCGGTATTGAGGTGGGAGCCCGTAAAAGATGCAGACGATGTGGTGCCCTTCCGGCAAGGAGGCGACGACCGGAGTTTTCCGCGGGAGATCGGGACGATGACGAGAAGACCGGAGGACTCGGATCACTCGGTATATCTCTTCCCTATCTTGTTAGTTTGCTAGGACAAGTTTAATGGCCCGATCCGGGGTTTAGTGCGCGGTGGTGCCGGTTTGCTAAGTACGCAAAATTAAAGTTTATCACCGTTTCCGCATTTGGCCGTCGGTTTGACGGCCGGGGCGCCGCCGTGCACTTACAAATCTCACATGAAATCATCACAAAAGGAATTTCTAGTAAGCTTTCTCAAAGCTAAAGAGAGAAGAAGAAGATGAATAATGAGATAATTCCTTTTGTCATGAATAATGAAATGTATATCTGAAACAATAATGTAACCATAGTTTAGTTATGACAAGGATAACCCTTGTAGAGAATAAACTAGAGCTAGGGTTTGGTTAGGTTAGAAATGAGTCATGGATAAATAACAACCATAATATCTTAACCAAGACAAAAGAGAAAGCTTCTAGAAGGTGCAAGAAGAAGCTAACCCTAATCATACCCTAATCTTGTTTAATCATCACTAAACATGTTTCATTATTAATCATATCATGTCACAATAATATATATCACATATATATTATATATTTGCAACAAAAGAAAATAATACAATTAACATATATCGCATATATATCAATGTACTATCCAATGAGAAAATGAAATAATAAAGCAAGCCAATATTAGATAATGTAATACAATATATCATATATATTATTTTGCATTAAATCATCGAATCAACACTTGATCCGACAATCCGGCTATATCGAATATAACCGACTAATATATCATGTACCGATTCATCGAATCAACACTTGATCCGATGTCTCGGTTCATATCTAAATATCGCGAGAATATAATACGGTATCTCATATCGCATTATCCTCGGTCCTGCGCATATCACATACGTGCCTCTACTCCGTTTTGCCTGTGTCAAGAAACCTCTGTGTAGGACTCTAAAGAATCGTCAATAGGCCGGTAGCAGGTGATGATCATATCAAACACCCACAAGCTGCAAGCGGTCAAATAAACGTAACAGCCACCCAGGTATTGAGCGATCAGAACATCAACAAGCTAGCCTGTATGTTCTCCTGTGAATCCAATCAGTAACACTCCCGTACAGTCCGGTCTCTTCGTCCGATATGTCGCATATCAAGTCTAGGGGTGGTAAACGTCAGACCCCAGTAACCGATAAGTCGTGTCGATGTGTGGCTTATAACAGGTCGAGAAACTACTGGTAACACTTACCAGTAAATCTCTATATCAGCCCTGGCCGGGGACTTCCAGTTATAGCCAATCGAACATAGCACAACATCAACTCCCTATACCGGAAGAGAAGAATCCCCTCCTATCGCTCATTGCCTCCATGTGATTCGGGACTGTACCCAAAAGCCACCGTTTTGCACGCCCTCTTGGACGTGGTAAGGTGGAAATCAAAGCACAGTGGGAATCACACAAGTCTCTATGACGATCTCGGAACTACAGACTACCCTGTAACAGTGTCACCGGAGAACTGCCATCTGACGTGTGGTATATCACCATTTGGGAGTTCTCGGCGAGTCCGTCCAGTATACCCAGTCTCTACTGAGCACCCGTACACCATCTCTGATGTCAAACACCGATGGATATGGGATCATCCATCGCCCATCATATGGGTCAAGATGCGTATACGCTAGTCTACTCTGGTGTATCGATGCCCTGTCTTGATATACCCTCGACTAGGAACAGTTATAGGATGTACTCATCGACTACCGTGGCCCCACTAGTATGATCTCATCATAGTCCCAGGTAGTCGAGTACAGATCCTAAGGGATTTATCAACATGTGAGAGAAAAACAGAAAACCAATACAAGTCAACATGTCAAGATAAAGTGAAACTAAATTGTATACTATCATTACGAGCAAGAAAGTCCTCTCTATATATATCCAAGCATCCATCATAATATACATCATATGTACAACAATGGCCTCTAGGGCATATACATAACTAAAAATCTCCCACTTGCACTAAGGCCGGCTGCTGTAGTATCTCATACCTAGCATCCCGAATAATCTCTTAAACTGTATCTGGGGAATAGCCTTCGTGAGTGGATCCGCAGTGTTTCCTTTGTATCTACTCTCCTGACCTCGATCTCCCGGCGATCAACTTTCTCCCTGATCAGGTGATACGCCTCAGAATATGTCTGGATTTCTGATGGGACCTGGGTTCCTTGGCCAAAGCCACAGCTCCGTTGTTATCGCAATACAGAGGTATTGGATGCTCAATGGATGGAACCACACCAAGTTCACTAATGAACTTCTTTATCCAGACAGCCTCTTTGGCAGCATCGTTGGCAGCGATGTATTCAGCCTCCATCGTCGAGTCTACAACGGTATCATGTTTGGAACTCATCCAACATACCGCCCCTCCATTGAGGGTAAAGACAAAACCCGAGTGCGACTTAGAGTCGTCCTTATCACTTTGGAAGCTAGAATCAGTAAAGGACTCCACCTGGAGTTCTCCGTTACCATACACCAAGAACATCTCCTTAGTCCTTCGTAAGTACTTGAGAATGTTCTTCACAGCTGTCCAGTGACTCTCTCCAAGATCTGCTTGATACCGACTCACTACACTTAGTGAGTATGCTACATCGGGTCTGGTACATAGCATCGCATACATGATAGAGCCTACTGCCGAAGCATAGGGTATCCCTTGCATGCGAGCTCTCTCCAAATCAGTCTTGGGAGACATCTCTTTGGAGAGAGTGAGTCCAGAGATCGTGGGTTGGTTCCCACGCTTGGATTCTTCCATACTAAACCTTTTTAGTATGGTGTCAATGTACCTGGATTGGGACAATCCCAGTATCCGTTTAGATCTATCTCTATAGATCATGATTCCCAATATGCAGAAGGCATCACCTAGATCTTTCATTGAGAATCTCTATGATAAGAAGAGCTTGACTGATTGCAACATAGGAATATCATTTCCTATCAAGAGTATGTCATCCACGTACAATACGAGGAAGACAACCTTACCCTCTGCTACCTTCTTATAGATACAAGGTTCATCTATATTTTTGATGAAGTCAAACTCTTTGACTACAACATCAAAACAGATGTTCCAACTCCGCGATGCTTGCTTTAACCCATAAATGGATTTAAGCAGCTTGCACACCTTTCCACTGCTCCCACTATCTACGAAGCCCTCTGGCTGAGTCATGTACACGCACTCTTCTAAATCACCGTTTAGAAAGGCGGTCTTAACATCCATTTGCCAGATTTCGTAGTCATAGTATGCAACAATGGCAAGTAAGATCCGGATGGACTTAATGTAGGGTTGCAAGGCACGCGCACAAGGGTCTACGAGGCATCAACCATGCCCGAATAAAAATTTAGCCGTGCCGAACAACCCGAATACGGAACTTTAAACTAGAGATTAGGCGAAAACTAACATGCTAAACATTTTAACACTAAGTGAGAGGGATTACAACCTTTGTAGATCCGGTCCTTCACTTCATATGCTCCGTGTTGTGGTCCCTTCGCTGCGATCATCGGGATCCGAACTCTCGAGAGGTTCCACGAAGAGAAAGACGCAACCTTTGCTTCCGATCTTCGATACTAAGATGATCTACCTTGAAGTTTCTTTAACACAAGCTAACACTCATGAAATGATGTGAACACCCTCATCTAAATGGCAAGGGAAGATGAGGATGATGAAGTAGGATTTTTGCTCTATTTATTTATCTTTTTCTCACAATTATTCATCACCTTTTGAAAAACAAGTAAGCTTTTTCATGAAAGAATTGAAGGAAGAAGATGAACAATATTAGTTATCCTTTTTGTGATGAATAGGAAATGAAATAATATGATAGATAATGCAACCATGGTCAAGCTAACTCTTGTAGAGAATTAACTAGGGTTAAAGGTTTGGTTAGGGTTTGGAAATATCTAGCATAATATCTTAACAAAGACAAAGAAAGAAAACTTCTAGAAACTTCTAGAAAGCCTTAACCCTAATCAAACCCTAACCATGTTTAATCTTTACTAAACAAGTTGCATTATTTATCATATCATGTTACAATATTATATATCACATATACAATATTTATTGCAACAAAATAATACATTTAACATATATCGCATATATATCAATGTATTACCCGAGTGAGAAAAAGAATCTTTTAGTGAGCAAATATTAGTTAATGCAATTTAATATATCATATATATATTATTATACATTAAATTATCGAATCAACACTTGATCCGACAATCCGGCTATATCGCATATAACCGACTAATATTTATCCGTACCGATTTGCCGAATCAACACTTGATCCGACGACCCGGCCAAATATCGCGAGAATATAATACGGTATCACATATCGCATTATCCTCGGTCCCGCACATATCACATATGTGCTCCTACTCCGTTTTGCCTGAGTCAAGAAACCTTTGTGTAGGACTCTAAAGAATCGTCAATACGCCGGCAGTAGGTGATGATCATATCAAACACCCACAAGCTGCAAACGGTCAGCTAAACGTAATAGCTACCTAGGTATTGAGCGCTCAGAAGATCAACAAGTAAGCCTGTAACTTCTCCTGCGAATCCAAACAGTAACACTCCCGTACAGTCCGGTCTCGTCGTCTGATATGTCGCATATCTCGCCTAGGGGTGGTAAACGTCAGACCGCAGTAGCTCGATAAGTCGTGTCGATTTGAGGTCTATAACAGTTCGAGAAACTACTGATAACACTTACCAGTAAATCTCAGCAACCCTGGCCAGGGATTTCCGGTTATAGCCAATCGAACACAGCACAACATCAACTCCCTATACCGGGAGAGACGAATCCCCTCCTATCGCTCATTGCCTCCATGTGATTCGGGACTGTACCCAAAAGCCACCTTTTTGCACGCCCTCTTGGACGTGGTATGATGGAAATCAAAGCACAGTGGGAATCACACAAGACTCTATGACGATCTCGGGTCGACAGACTACTCTGTACCAGTGTCACCGGAGAACTTCCATCTGACGTATGGTATAATACCATCTGGGAGTTCTCGGCGAGTCCGTCCAGTGTACCCAGTCTCCACTGAGCACCCGTACACCATCCTTGATGTCAAATACCGATGGATATGGGATCATCCATCGCCCATCATATGGGTCAAGATGCGTATACGCTAGTCTACTCTGGTGTATCGATGCCCTGTCTCGATACACCCTCGACTAGGAACAGTTATAGGATGTACTCGTCGACTACCGTGGCCCCACTAGTATGATCTCATCATAGTCCCAGTAGTCGAGTACATATCCTAAGGGCTTTATCAACATGTAATATAGAGACAATCAGAGTACATGTTAAGATAAAGTACAACCAGATAGCATACTATCATGTCGAGCAAGAAAGTCCTCCCTATATATGTCCTAGCATCCACTACAATATACATCGTATGTACAGTAATGGCCTCTAGGGCATACATATAACTAACAATCTCCCACTTGCACTAGGGCCATCTGTTATGGTATCGCATACCCAACAATTAGCCGCGGTTGAAGTATCTCATACTCAACCATCCCATAAAAGTCTCTACTGGGAAAAAGGCCTTCGTGAGTGGATCCGCGCTGTTGTCCTCTGTGTCTACTCTCCTAACCTCGATCTCCGTGAAGATCAACCATCTCCATGATCAGGTGATACTGCCTAAGAATTATATCTGGATTTCTGATGGGACGGAAGTTCCTTGGCTAAAGCCACAACTCCATTATCACACAATGGTAGGAACGAAGTTCATCTTATGAACTTGTAAATATCCAGACTGCCTCTTTGGTAGTATCATTGGTAACGATGTATCTTGCCTTTAATCGTCTAGTATGTCACGGTATCTAGCTTGGAACTCTTCCAACATACCGTCCCTCCACTGAGGGTAAAGACAATGCCCGCGACTGACATTCAGTCGTCCTTATCACCCTGGAACCTTTCCAGTAATTCTCCCTAGGATCGATTGATACCATCTCACTACAACTAGTGAGTATCCTAACATCCAATTAGATCTATCTCATAGATCCAAAACCCAGGATTTAGGAGGTATCACTTTTATCCTATATGGAGAATCCTTGTGATAAGCGGAGATTGACCGAGCGTAGCATAGGAAACTCCTTCCCTATCAAGAGTATGTCATCCACGTACTCTACGAGGATCACCACCATACTCTCTACTACCTTTTCATATATACAAGGTTCATCTACCATTTTGATGAAGTCAAACTCTTTGACTACCACATCAAAACAGATGTTCCAACTCCGCGATGCCTGTTTTATCATATAAAACATCTTGCACACGTTTCCGCTGCTCCCACTGTCTACGAAGCCCTCTGGCTGTGTACTTATAGACGCTCTTTTCTAAAACATCATTTAGAAAAGCAGTCATGACACCCAACCACCAGATATCGTAGTCATGGTATGTAGCCGTGGCAAGTAGGATCTGGATGGACTTAAGCATAGATCCTTAGAAAAGGTTTCAACATAATCCATACATGGTCTATGATGCAAACCTTTAACAAGTCTAACTTTGAAAGTCTCAACTTTTCCATGTACACCAAGTAGTTTTCTCAAGATATACTTGCTCCTGATGGAGATTTAACCCTTCAGATAAAGCAACCAAAGTCCATACTTTGTTGGTGTATAAGGATTCCATCTCAGATCGATAAGCATCCAGCCATTCTTACAGAGTCCCACTCCTGATGGCCAGCTCGAAAATAGTTGCGTCATCATCTCATGATGTATTCCTCGCTCCCACTGTCATAGAGAAACAGAAGTATCTCTCAGGTGGGTGAGGAACCCTACTAGATCGGCGGAGAGGCTGAGGTTCGTTGGAATCTACTGAATCCTTTGGTTCTATCAAATCATCAGCTGCAGTCTGTATAGCTGGAACATTTCCAGTTCTACATAACAGACTTTGCCTCGAGCTTGTCCGGATTTTGCTTTTAGACATAGTCCGGACAACCCCAAATCTTAACAAGCTTAAGATATGGGCACTTCCCTTTCCATATCACATATGAAGCGGTAGGCAACTGATTTGATTTGAACCCTATTCAATAGGTATGCAGCTTCTCAAGTGCATAACTCCCAAAAGGAAATAGGAAACTCAGTAGTACTCATCATAGAGCACACCATATCAAATAGGGTGCTATTGCTCCGCCCCGATATACCATCGTGCTATGGTGTATACGGAGGAATAATGCTGAGAGAGAATCTCATTCTCCTTTAGAATAAGCCATGAATTCCGTACCCAAGTATTCTCCTCCTTGATCTTATCAAAGGATATAATACTTATACCCGTATTTTTGGTTCTCTACTTCTAACTTATATTCTGTGAATATCTCAAAAGGTTCGGACTTGTGTTTCAGCAGGAACACATGTCTGAATCTTGAGAGATTATCAGAGAACGTAATGAAGTAAAAAGAACCAGTCTTGGCATGTGTAGACAGGGGACCTTCATACATCAGCATGTATCAATCCCAAGAGTTCACTAACTCTTTCTCTGTTTCCAATAAACAGAGCTGTGGTCATCTTATCTTTGTGACATGACCGGCAAGTTTCACAAGATGTAAATTCAAACTAATTTAAATATGCATCTATATGTAACTTCAGCCAGTCTGGTCGCATTGATATGACCTAGTCTACAATATCTCAAGTAGGATTCGTTCATTTCTGAACTATTCCTCTTGTGTATGTTCCTTATACTAAGAACTGTAGTTTGATTTAGAACGTCAAAGCTTTTAGATAACGTGCCTGAACCGATCAACTCTTGATATAGGAAATGTTCAAAACATTATCCAACAATACAAAATTATATGCTTTCTCTACTAATAAAGAGACTGATATGATTTTGTATATCAGGTTCGGTATCTAATAACATTTGTTCAGAATCAATGTATTCTGGTAATACAGGGTGACAGTGACCAACAGACTTGGCTGCAACACTTGCACCGTTTTCTGTCTCATGAAACTTATCACCCGTTCTCAGTTCTCTACCTATCTGTAGCCCATGTAACAGATTACATATGCGGGATCCTGATCCGGTATCACATACCCGGACGTAAAGGATACTGAGAAACAGTTCTGTGTAATGAACACACCCGAAGATGATGCATCAGCATGCACTTTCTTCGTTTGGGCGGCACGGGAAATCTGGTATTCCCCAATTTCCTGCTCTGTCCTATAACAATTATAAGTTGGAGCGGGACCAACGTTCCCCAGCTCAGTATAACAAGCGGGTTCAGTCAATATATCCGTTTTATTATCTTGATTAAGGCGTGATATGGTCGCTATCTGGAGAGAGAGAGAAGAAAACACTCAGCGTATGCTCTTGCAAGATTAGATTGGTTATCTAATATATCTAATCAGGATGTCTCCCACTGTTTTAGTCAAATCTTCCTTCAAACCCTAAAAGGAAAGACTAGCCGGGATTAATTACACACTATTCGCCAATCTTTCAGCCAGGCCAGTGTCGGTACTTTGAGGGAGGTCCCCCGTGCTTTCGCACGAACCTAATTAAAGTAACCTCGTTTTCCCAGAGGCGTAACCCCGTTAACACCTTTCTAGTCACCTACTTGATCGGCTAATTGTAATGTGTAAAACTCTCCCAGGAGTAACTCTTACTCGCAGCGGGTATCGGGATCCAACTATCTCATAGAAGGTATGCAATCTCATTGCAAATTCCAACACTTGAAATTCCCGATAATATTTTGCCCCAAGCCTCCTATGACCTTGACAAAGGCCAACAAACCATAGGCTGCTAGTCAAGTTCAACACGTCATTTCTTGATTGAAGTAAACCCAACCGCACGGCCCTTGACAAAGGCCAACAAGGTCGCACGACTACCCTAATCCAATCTGCATCATATGCATAAGCAGATAAGTACTATTCAGCTACCGCATACTACGCCTTGACAAAGGCCATCAAACGCAGCACGAATACTAAATAGTCCTTATCTGAAATGACGGAGGGCTACGACAGGTTTTTAAGAAAACCCTTTGCGTAATGAACTTGATATCGTTGTAGAATCGAGTGATTTTAAATGGAGTGTTTTTGAGACTTTTCTAATTTTGCTAAAGGGGTCACTCCCGGTGAAGGGATCGTCGGCCCTTTCCTCATCGAATAAGGTGCAGGATATATCATATATACCGCTGTGCAAAGCAAGAACTATAGAAGCAATCAAAAGACAGACCGAGTTTGTAGCAGCTGCCAGTTATTGCTAAAGGAGTCACTCCCGGTGAAGGGATCTCGGTCCTTTCCTTATCGAATAAGGTGCCGGATGTTCTACAAGGAACACCGCTATGCAAAGCAAGAACTGTAGCTACCAGTTTTTATAAACAAGTTTCTACAACATCTTAGGTTTCTTTTATTTCATTAATCTCATTAATGAAGTCCCATTTTAATTATGCTTCACAAGCATCTCTATTGAAACGAAATCTGCAATATAACATATATCTCATATATATAATATAAACATTCGTCTCAGGCAGTAATATGATCTCATCACAGAACATTGCAGCAGAAGAACATATATGAAATATTGGATATACTAGGACGTCCGTGTTTTCAATACGAGCCTGTATAAAACACGGATTCCACGGTCGCGATGAATAGCCAAACCCACATCCCTAGACCCCTACGAGAGCGGCAAGTAACACTGCCAATTCTAGGGTTAGGAGACCCGGTCTCGACTCCTCGAGATAGTCTCCCACTGGACCCTAGAACCCGGTTACTTGTGCTCCCCGCCTTGGGTCTACCTAATGCGGAAAAGTAAATAATATACAACGGTGACATCTTCCGCTATCTGGAAGTGCCCCAATAAAAGAATATTACATACAAATGAATTTTACATGAATGAAAAAGAAAAACTCTCATCTCACATAAAACCCCCGGCTATTCAAAACGCGACGATCCAATAGAACATATCACAGCAACACATAATATCTCATATCATCAACGTAAGTAAGTATGCGTATCCCGATTGTCGTTGATGTATAGCAACGAAGCCGGCGATACTCCACATACTACGCTTACGGTCACAGAAAAGAAAGTGTAAAACTACAACAGTTGGAATCCGCAACCTTCTTAGACATCACATGCCTAACCAAATGAATTCCTTAGACATCACATGCCTAACAATTATAAACCCCGCATTTTAGTCTCATTATCGAAAACTCTTTTCAATATCAAGTCGGCCAATTCAACAAGATTCCCGACGTGCTGATCGAATGCTCGTCGCAAACTTTAGTAGACGGCCGCACCCCCGATACCGTCGACGAAGTGCACCAAGGCGGAACACCGCTACCGGGAGCACCCGAACGGATGCTTTCGGCGACGGGGTTCTCCTACAGTCACTTGGTCGGGGCTATGGGGTGTAGCTGTCTATTAAGTTTACCCGGCGAGTATCCGCGTACGCTACGTGATTGCGACGGACTTTTGATCACATCAAAATTCCGTAGCAACCGATCATCTGAGACTAAACTGCTATGTTTATAATATTCAAATCAGTTATCTCATAACTTTCTGTGGATTCCAAATATTGTATCACATTCCAGATAAATAGACAAAGTTAAACTTTCCGATCGAATCATCAAACACCCAAGATTTCCCCAATATATCTCAACACTTGAAATCAGTTTAAAAACGTCCATCACATGCCACAGTACCAATGGTCCAGCCGTAGAAGGGTCAAGCCAACGCCTCACATGTGGCACGCCGTACTGCCCCAAACCCTAAGGTTCAAAAGGCAGTTCAAGACGGTCACATAATCGAGTTAAGGTTTGTTGTCTTCTAGAGGGTCCATCGAGTTACTTGCACGACTTAGAACATTCTTAAACACGAGGAAAAATCCAACTTTTGAAAAATTTTCCGACAGGGGAAAAATTGAGTTATTGATATCCGTTCGAACTTTTTAACAGTTTCTAAAATTATCCGGACAAAACTAAACAAAGTTATAATATCCGATCGAAACTTTAAGTCCCCAATACAACACAGATAATTCAACAGTTGAATAAAAAAATAAAAATTTCCAGAAAATACAACATTACAAAATAGGAGTTACTGTGAAAACCACGTGCCATGAATCAACCACGTGGCCGCGGAACCGTCGCACATGCTGGGGTGGGGCCGCGGTTCCGCGGCTCTTTGGGCGAATTACGCTCACGTGCTTCACAATAATCCTTATAATTACCTGCTGTAATTTTTGGATATTTTTAATGTGGAAAAATCCCAATTTTTAGAAAATTTCCAGAGAGCATGTTTTATCGGGGTTTCGGGTTTCGATCGGACTTTAAACTTCGTTCAGACTTCGCCTAAAGCTCTAGCTTGGCTCTGATACCACTGTAGGGTTGCAAGGCACGCGTACAAGGGTCTACGAGGCATCAACCATGCCCGAATAAAAATTTAGGCGTGCCGAACAACCCGAATACGGAACTTTAAACTAGAGATTAGGAGAAAACTAACATGCTAAACATTTTAACACTAAGTGAGAGGGATTACAACCTTTGTAGATCCGGTCCTTCACTTCATATGCTCCGTGTTGTGGTCCCTTCACTGCGATCATCGGGATCCGAACTCTCGAGAGGTTCCATGAAGAGAAAGACGCAACTTTTGCTTCCGATCTTCGATACTAAGATGATCTACCTTGAAGTTTCTTTAACACAAGCTAACACTCATGAAATGATGTGAACACCCTCATCTAAATGGCAAGGGAAGATGAGGATGATGAAGTAGGATTTTTGCTCTATTTATTTATCTTTTTCTCACAATTATTCATCACCTTTTGAAAAACAAGTAAGCTTTTTCATGAAAGAATTGAAGGAAGAAGATGAACAATATTAGTTATCCTTTTTGTGATGAATAGGAAATGAAATAATATGATAGATAATGCAACCATGGTCAAGCTAACTCTTGTAGAGAATTAACTAGGGTTAAAGGTTTGGTTAGGGTTTGGAAATATCTAGCATAATATCTTAACAAAGACAAAGAAAGAATACTTCTAGAAACTTCTAGAAAGCCTTAACCCTAATCAAACCCTAACCATGTTTAATCTCTACTAAACAAGTTGCATTATTTATCATATCATGTTACAATATTATATATCACAAATACAATATTTATTGCAACAAAATAATACATTTAACATATATCGCATATATATCAATGTATTACCCGAGTGAGAAAAAGAATCTTTTAGTGAGCAAATATTAGTTAATGCAATTTAATATATCATATATATATTATTATACATTAAATTATTGAATCAACACTTGATCCGACAATCCGGCTATATCGCATATAACCGACTATTATTTATCCGTACCGATTTGCCGAATCAACACTTGATCCGACGACCCGGCTGATATCAAATATCACGAGAATATAATACGGTATCACATATCGAATTATCCTCGGTCCCGCACATATCACATATGTGCTCCTACTCCGTTTTTCCTGAGTCAAGAAACCACTGTGTAGGACTCTAAAGAATCGTCAATACGCCGGCAGTAGGTGATGATCATATCAAACACCCACAAGCTGCAAGCGGTCAGCTAAACGTAACAGCTACCCAGGTATTGAGCGCTCAGAAGATCAACAAGCAAGCCTGTAACTTCTCCTGCGAATCCAAACAGTAACACTCCCGTACAGTCCGGTCTCGTCGTCTGATATGTCGCATATCTCGCCTAGGGGTGGTAAACGTCAGACCCCAGTAGCTCGATAAGTCGTGTCGATTTGAGGTCTATAACAGTTCGAGAAACTACTGATAACACTTACCAGTAAATCTCAGCAACCCTGGCCAGGGATTTCCGGTTATAGCCAATCGAACACAGCACAACATCAACTCCCTATACCGGGAGAGACGAATCCCCTCCTATCGCTCATTGCCTCCATGTGATTCGGGACTGTACCCAAAAGCCACCTTTTTGCACGCCCTCTTGGACGTGGTATGATGGAAATCAAAGCACAGTGGGAATCACACAAGACTCTATGACGATCTCGGGTCGACAGACTACTCTGTACCAGTGTCACCGGAGAACTGCCATCTGACGTATGGTATAATACCATCTGGGAGTTCTCGGCGAGTCCGTCCAGTGTACCCAGTCTCCACTGAGCACCCGTACACCATCCTTGATGTCAAACACCGATGGATATGGGATCATCCATCGCCCATCATATGGGTCAAGATGCGTATACGCTAGTCTACTCTGGTGTATCGATGCCCTGTCTCGATACACCCTCGACTAGGAACAGTTATAGGATGTACTCGTCGACTACCGTGGCCCCACTAGTATGATCTCATCATAGTCCCAGTAGTCGAGTACATATCCTAAGGGCTTTATCAACATGTAATATAGAGACAATCAGAGTACATGTTAAGATAAAGTACAACCAGATAGCATACTATCATGTCGAGCAAGAAAGTCATCCCTATATATGTCCTAGCATCCACTACAATATACATCGTATGTACAGTAATGGCC
This sequence comes from Agapanthus africanus, assembly GCA_030015575.1. NCBI lineage: Eukaryota > Viridiplantae > Streptophyta > Magnoliopsida > Asparagales > Amaryllidaceae > Agapanthus > Agapanthus africanus. Next base: position 350,394,293 of record CM057350.1, on the reverse strand, counting down.
TCTAGGGCATACATATAACTAACACTTAAGCATAGCCACTGGAGAATAGGTTTCGTCATAATCCACACCTGGTCGTTGACGAAAACCCTTTGCTACAAGTCTAGCTTTGAAAGTCTCAACTTTTCCATCTACACCAAAATTTTTTTTAAAGATCCACTTGCTCCCAATGGGTTTTACCCCTTCAGGAGCATTTTCCAAAGTCCATACTTTGTTGGTGTACATGAATTCCATCTCAGATCGCATTGCATCCAGTCATTTCACAGAGTCACCACTCGTCATGGCCTGCTCGAAACTAGTTGGGTCATCATCTTCCATGATGCAATCCTCGCTTCCACCATCAATGAGAAAACCGTAGTATATCTCTCAGGTGGACGAGAAAACCTACTAGATCGGCGGAGAGGCTGGGGTTCGTCGGGTACTACTGATTCCTCTGGTTCCACCAAATCTTCAGTTTCAGTTTGAGTTTGTGTAGCTGGAATTTCTTCCAGTTCTACCTCTTCGCCACTAATTTCTTTTGCAAGAAATTCCTTTTCTAAAAAGGTGGCATGTCGAGAAACAAACACTATTTGTTCCTCGCGATGGTAGAAAAGATATCCACGTGAATGTTTAGGATATCCCACAAACTTGCATAGAACTGACCGTGCCTCGAGTTTGTCTTGATTTTGCCTTTTGACATAGGCCAGACAACCCCATATCTTAACTCATTTAAGACATGGTCTCTTCCCACTCCATATCTCATATGGTGTGGTAGGTACAGATTTAGTTGGAACTTGATTCAATAGGTATGCTGCTGTCTCCAGCGCATATCCCCAGAAGGAAATAGGTAACTCAGCTGTACTCATCATCGAGCGCACCATATCTAATAGGGTGCGATTCCTTTGTTCCGATACACCGTTGTGCTGTGGTGTGTAAGGAGGCGTAAGCTGAGAGAGAATCTCATTCTCTTTTAGATAATCTAGGAACTCATTGCTCAAGTATTCTCCTCCTCGATCAGATCGAAGAATCTTAATACTTTTGCCCTTTTGATTCTCTACTTCGTGCTTATATTCTCTGAATTTCTCAAAAGCTTCAGACTTGTGTTTCATCAAGAATACATATCCGAATCTCGAGAGATCGTCAGTGAATGTAATGAAGTAGGAAGAACCGTTCCTGGCATGCGTAGACATGGGACCGCATACATCACTATGTACCAGTCCTAAGAGTTCCGTAACTCTTTCCCCGTGTCCACTAAACGGAGCTTTGGTCATTTTAGCTTTGAGACATGAATGGAAAGTATCATAAGATGATAATTCGAACGGATTCAAATATCCATCCTTATGTAACTTTGCCAGTCGTGTCGCATTGATATGACCAAGTCTACAATGCAACAAGTAGGATTCGTTCATTTCTGAACTTTTTCTCTTGTGTGTGTTTTGTATATTGAGGACTGTATTTTGATTGAGAATGAATATGCCATTATGTAATGAGCCTGATGCAATCAACTTTTGATCTAGGAATATGTTCATAACATTATCCTGTACTACAAAATTATATCCTTCTTTACTTAATAAAGAAACTGATATAATGTTGCACATCATGTTCGGTATATAATATCACTCATTCAGAATCAGTGTATTACGACTTGGTAATACTAGGTGATATTCGCCAACTGCTTTGGTTACAATACTTGCACCGTTCCCTACTTGAACGGAATGATCACCTTTTCCCAGTTCTCTACCTTTCCGTAGCCCATGTAACAATTTACATATGTGGGATCCTGATCCGGTATCTAATACCCAGGACGTAGGGTGAACTGAGAAACAGTTCTCAATAACTAACACACCCGATGAAGGTGCATCAACATGCATGTTCTTTGTTTGGGCGGCGTGAGAATCTAGATATTCTCCTGTATCCTGTCAGTCTTATAACTCTTATAAGAAAGAACGGGTCCAACGTTCCCCTGCTCAGTATAATAAGCGGGTTCAGTCAATACATCCATATTATTATCTTGATTATGGCCTGACATGGTCGCTACCTGGAGAGAGAGAGAAGAAAAACACTTTAGCGTATGCTCTTGCAAGATTAGATTGGTTATTATCTTATCTAATCAGGATGTCTCCCATTGTTTTTATCAAATCTTCCTTCTAACCCTAAAAGGTAAGATTAGCCGGGATTAATTACACCCTACAATTTCGTCAATCTTTCAGCCAGATCAGTGTCGGTACTTGAGGGAGGTTCCCTGTGCTTTCGCACGGACCTAATTAAAGTAAACCTCGTTTTTTCATAGGCGTAACCCCGTTAACACTTTTCTAGACACCTACTTGATCGGCTAATTGTCCTGTGTAAAACTCTCCTAGGAGTAACTCTTACTCGCAGTGGGTATTGGGATCCAACTATCTCATAGGAGGTATGCAATCTCATAGCAAATTTCAACACTTGAAATTCCCGATAATATTTTTCCCCTAACCCCTATGACCTTGACAAAGGCCAACAAACCATAGGAAAGTAGTCAAGTTTAACCCGTCATTTCTTGATTGAAATAAACCCACCGGCACGACCCTTGACAAAGGCCAACAAGGTCGTACGAATACCCTAATCCAATCACATCATATGTTTAAACAGATAAGTACCAGTTAGCTACCACACACTACGCCTTGACAAAGGCCAACAAACGCAGCACGAATACTAAAGTCTTTATCTGAAATGACGGAGGGCTACGCAGGTTCTTCAGAAAAACCCTGAGCGTAATGAACTTGATATCGTCGTAGAATCGAGTGTTTTTGAAAAGGAGTGTTTTTGAGGCTACTAGTTTCGCTAAAGAGGTCACTCCTGGTGAAGGGATCTCGGCTCTTTCCCCATCGAATAAGGTGCAGGATATATCATATATACCACTGTGCAAAGCAAGAACTAAATAAGCTGTCAAAAACTAAACCGCGAGTTTATAGCATCTGCCAGTTTCGCTAAAGAGGTCACTCCCGGTGAAGGGATCTAGGCTCTTTCCTCATCGAATAAGGTGTAGGGCATATCATATATACCGCTATGCAAAGCAAAACTGTAGCTACCCTTTTTATAAAGTTTTGATTCTACAACATCTTTTAGGTTTCTTTTCTTTTTATTAATCTCATTAATAAATCCCATCAGCTTATGCTTCCTAAGCATCACAGAAGAAACGAAAGCAGTAATATTTATATATCAGCATATATATATATATATAGTATAAGCATTCGTCTCAGGCAGTAATATGATCTCATCACAGAACATTGCAGCAGAAGAACATATATGAAATATTGGATATACTAGGACGTCCGTGTTTTCAATACGAGCATGTATAAAACACGGATTCCACGGTCGCGATGAATAGCGAAACCCACATCCCAAGACCCCTACGAGAGCGGCAAGTAACACTGCCAATTCTAGGGTTAGGAGACCCGGTCTCAACTCCTCGAGATGGCCTCCCACTGGACCCTAGAACCCGGTTACTTATACTCCCCTCCTTGGGTCTACCTAATGCAGAAAAGTAAATAATATACACTGGTGACATCAACCTCATCCCGAAAGTGCCCCAAATAAAAGAATATTACATAAAAATGAATTTTACATGAATGAAAATAAAAACCCTCATCTCACATAAAACCCCGGGCTATTCGGAACACGACGATCCAATATAACATATCACAGCAACACATAATATCACATATCATCAACGTAAGTAAGTATGCATACACCGATCGTCGTTGATGTATAGCGACGAAAACCAGCAATACAACTACATACTACACTTACGGTCACAGAAAAGAAATTGTAAAACTAGAATATTTGGAATCCACAATCACTTTAGACATCGTAATTCCGAAATATCACATACTTTGCATTTCATGCCTAACTGTATGAATTCCACATATTGTATCACATTCCAGATAAATAGACAGTATTAAACTTTCCGAACAGATAATCAAATACCCAAAATTCCTAAATAGCTCAACACTTGAGCGGAGTTCAAATAATCCCAGAATATGTCACAGTACCGATGATCCAGCCGTAGAAGGGTCAAGCCAACGCCTCATATGAGGCACGCCGTACTGCCCCAAACCCTAAGGTTTAGAGGCAGTTCAAGACAGTCACATAATCGAGTTAAGGTTTGTTGTCTTCTAGAGGGTCCACCGTGTTACTTGCACATTTTTCCAAAAGATTTAAACCCGATAAAAATTCAACACTTGAAACTTTTACATGCCGGGAAAAAGTGAGTTAATGATATCTGTTCGAAAATTTTAACAGTTTCTAAATATCTGGAAATCAAAACGAATTTAAATTTTCCGATCGAATCTACGATTACAAAATAAACACCAGATTACTCAATACTTGAGTCACTTCAAAAATACCCAGAAGCATCAACAAGCACCTACGGATATTACCATGAAGCCACGTGTCACAATCCCAAAGTTCGGCCGCGGAACCGCCGCGGGAAGCAGGTTCCCGCCGCGGTTCCGCGGCGACTTAGTGGAATTGTGGGCCCGTGTTTCATGGTAATTCTTATAATTCCCTGCTGATTTTTTTAGGTACTTTTAATTTAGAAAAATCCCAGTTTTTAGAAAAAGTCCATAGAGGGGTTTTATTTTGTCGGTTCGGGTTCGATCGGAGTTTTAAATTCGTAAACACGTCGCCTAATGCTCTAACCTGGCTTTGATACCACTGTAGAATTCCTAGGCACTCTTGTGAAGGTTCATAAGGCATCAAACATGCCCGAATAAAAATTTAGACATGCCGAACAACCCAAAGCCGGGATCTTTGCTAGATTATTAGGGTTAAGCATGCAAGTAAACATCTTTACAACTAAAAGTGAGGGATTACAACCTTTGTAGTCCGCTCCTTCGCTTCATAAGCTCCGAGTACAAGTCCCTTCGCCGCGATCCACGATCTCCCGGGCTCAAGAGAGGCTCCACGACTCGAACGATCCATGCTAGCTTGTAGTGTTCCGTTTCTCCGAAGATCTGCGTCGAATTTGCTATAATTCAAGCTCTCTCACTCTAATGAGGTGAACACCCTAATCTAATGGGCTAGATTAGATGAGGATGATGGAGTAGTATTTATGCTTTATTTTTATATCATAATCTCACATGAAATCATCACAAAAGGAATTTCTAGTAAGCTTTCTCAAACCTAAAGAGAGAAGAAGAAGATGAATAATGAGACAATTCCTTTTGTCATGAATAATGAAATGTATATCTGAATCAATAATGTAACCATAGTTTAGTTATGACAAGGATAACCCTTGTAGAGAATAAACTAGAGCTAGGGTTTGGTTAGGTTAGAAATGAGTCATGGATAAATATCAACCATAATATCTTAACCAAGACAAAAGAGAAAGCTTCTAGAAGGTGCAAGAAGAAGCTAACCCTAATCATACCCAAATCTTGTTTAATCATCACTAAACATGTATCATTATTAATCATATCATGTCACAATAATATATATCACATATATATTATATATTTGCAACAAAAGAAAATAATACAATTAACATATATCGCATATATATCAATGTATTATCCAGTGAGAAAATGAAATAATAAAGCGAGCCGATATTAGATAATGTAATACAATATATCATATATATTATTATACATTAAATCATCGAATCAACACTTGATCCGACAATCCGGCTATATCGAATATAACCGACTAATATATCATGTACCGATTCATCGAATCAACACTTGATCCGATGTCCCGGTTCATATCTAAATATCGCGAGAATACAATACGGTATCTCATATCGCATTATCCTCGGTCCTGCGCATATCACATACGTGCCTCTACTCCATTTTGCCTGAGTCAAGAAACCTCTGTGCAGGACTCTAAAGAATCGTCAATACGCCGGTAGCAGGTGATGATTGTTAGTGTATATGCCCTAGCGGCCATTACTGTATCATACTAGTTTGTATATTACTTAATGGAAGCTTGGGATATTCACCTTGTATAAACAATCTTGCTCAATATAGTAGTATGCTACTTGGTTTGTTTCTACTTCAATGTGTACTTGTGTTTATTTTAGTATATCACCTATACACATTAGTGGAGCCCTTAGGATCTTTGCTTGATTACCAGCGTTGTGATGGCAGTCACACTAGTGGGGGCTGGGTAATCTATAAGCACATCCTTATACAGGTCCCTAGTCGCAGGACTATCGAGACAGGGCATCGATACTCCGGAGTAGACTAGCGTATGCGCTTCTCATCCCAGTGTGGGAGATGGTCTGTCCCACAGCCATCAGTACGTCGTATTGGAGATAGTATACGGGTGCTCGTTAGGTTACGAGTACACTGGACAGGACTCGTCGGGAACTGACAGGTTGGTATTATACCTATCGTCAGTTATCAGTTCCCAGGTGACATTAGTACAGCTTAGTCCGCTGACTTGACACTGGCACTTCGCCTCGAGTGTGTTCCCACTGCACTTTGATCACTACCCTACCACGGCTCAAAGGAGTCATGCAAACAGATAGTGGTTGGGTGCAGTCCCGAAGCACTTGGAGGCAGTGACGGTTAGACAGGATTCGTCTCTCCCGGTATTGGGGGTTGACATCGCGCTGTGTCTAGGAGAGCCATTACACGAGTAGTCCCTGGCCAGGGCAAGCGAGATATACTGGTAGGCTTCCAGTATTATCTCAGGGTGTTTTGGGCTTCACTCCGACACGACTTGTACCGCTATTAGGGGACTGACGTTTTACCGCCCCCTAGGCCCGACATGCGATGTATTAGACGAACAGACCGGACTGTACGGAGACTGTCACATTCAGATTCAGTAGGAGTTCAGATGGGGTTCACCTCGTCAGCCTTCTTATCGGCATCTACCTGGGGACCGTTACGCACAGCTAGTGCCGCTTGCGGTTTGTGGTTAAACCCACTGCCAGCGTAGTGTCGAGTCTTTAGAGTCCCACACAGAGGGTATTCGCCTCTGGGCAAAATTGAGTAGAGGTCGCATGGCTTTGCGACAGGGTTCGTTCTCATTCGCGCACTTATGCACGTTTGGAGTCCGGACGGATATTACTGGTAGGCTCTGGTTTGAGTCAGATACTGGTATATGTTTTGGGGTTGATTTTATCTCTTGGTATTCATGTTCCTCGGAACAAGAATGCGGGTGTGTATGCACAGTTGATTGAGGCGGAGGAAGAGGTTTTTCATTAGGGTTTCGGAACGGGTGCGTATGCACAGTTGACAGTCGTCTTTTTCCAAACCCTAATGGAATTATGATATATCAATTAATAATATTAATAAAATGAAATTGTGTCATGGTTGGTTTTTGTTGACTTGTTGACCATGGTTGACTTGTTGACCATGGTTGAAGTTTTGACCATCATCATTACAAAAGAAAGATGCTCTTTGATTCTAGCAAAATTCATTTAATGTTTGAAATGATAATGGTCATTCATAAACCTTCCATCAACTATTCCATTTTCATTATTAATTTGATAATTCTTTTTGCTTTATGTTATGGTTGCAAAAAGAAAAAGAGCTCATTCTATCATTTAGCTTCTCTCTCCTCACTTCATCTTCTTCTTCCTCTAGCTCAAGGAGAATCCTTCTCATGTGTTGAGAATCCCTCTCCTTGAAAGATAAACACCCCTTAGACACTTTATACTCACTCTAGGATCAAAGGTTTAGCAAGCCGAAGATTCTAGTTCTCTCCAAGTTCGAGAAAGAGCCCGAAGGTTGAACCCTCAGGTGGATCCATCTTTGACGGAAGAAGGCAACGAGGAAAGCACCATCAACCTCTACAAAAGTTTGAAGAAGAAGGAGTTCAAGTTTAGGTATAACCATCTTTCCGAGTAGCTAACTCTCTTTAGGTTGTTTGCTAGTTTTAGTTTAGGAAAAGATCCCGACTTTGTTAGTTCATGTTGCCCCATGCGCTAAAAATTTGATTTTTATACCGTTTCCGCCTCCCCGTAAGAACCGGGGGTCGCAACGTGGACTTACAGTGGTATCGGAGCCTAACTAAACTTAAACTAGCTAGGTAGTGAAGTGTAACGAAGTTCGGAACCGAAAAATCCAAAAACCAAACTTTTCAAAAACCCTATTTTCTGTTAAATTTTTTTTCTGGTCAAAACAAAATTTGTTATATACCAAAAATTATCTCAGGGTTTTTTAAAGATAACCACCAAAAACGAGCCAGAGATCTGACCAAACGACCGCGTTTCCGCGGCGACAGCAAGCTATGTCGCCGCGGATCTGCGGCCGTCTTGTCTCCTCTCTGCCTCGATTTTGGTGCAGTGTATCTCTGTATTGGTTTTAGGATTTTTAAGATATATTATATGTGCCCAGATTTTCCAGAATAGAGATTTGTTTTTGGGGGCCTATAATTCCGTATTTTTTCCGGACTTCACTATACTTTGACTATGATGGTTATATCTGTGATGTTTGTATGTATTGAACGTCGGCTAATCGCTATAAGTCGATTAGTCGGGGTTATACATCTCTGTGATCTGTGTTTGATATTGGAATGTGTATATGAATGTGTTGGACTGTCGCGGGTGAATAGCCGGGGTGGATGTGAGATGAGCTTTTGTTTTTCTTTCATTCATTTGTAAATGTAAATCGATGTAATAATATTATTTGTATGGCCGCACAACCGGGTCGGGGTTGTAGCCGTCATTGTATAATTCTTTTTACTGTTTTTGCTCCTAGGATAGACCCATGGAGGGGTGCACAAACTACCGGGTTCTTGGCGGGTAGTTTACCGCACCCGTAGGGGTCTTGGGTGGGGTATTTGCTATTCACCGCGACCGTGTAATCCGTTTTTCGTTGCAGGCTCGAACGGATTGCGGATTGCTAGTATATCCAATGTATTCATCTGTGATCTGTAATGTCTATCATTGCTTTATATTTAGGCATTGCTTATGTTTTACAGCCGCGCTAGCCCAGCCCCCGCTCTGTCGTTAGTTAAGTAACCTAACGGGTGATGACGGGACCCCGTGGCGAATGCGAATGGCATAAGCGTACGTCATATTTTGGTTGTTTTCTGCAATGGTAGGATTAAATGATGGGACGCATTAAAAGAACTAATGCAAGAATATCACGCATTAAAAGAACTAATGCAAGATAATAAACCAAGTTAAAGTCGTTGGAACACTTTCGAAAAACCACTCGGTTCTTTTCAAAACTAACTTTTAAATGCGGAGCTTGAGCCACTCCTTCTAAAAGCTATCTCGTTCCATTGATTATATCAAGTTCACTACGTTCACGGTTTCGCCAAAACCATTCGTAGCCCTCCGTCGTTTCACATGAATAGTCAATAGTATTCAAGCTGTGTTTGTTGGCCAAAGTCAAGGCATAGTGATTGGTAGCTGTTGGATATTCATATGCAGCATAGATAGATGCGTTGATTTGGAACAGTCGTACTGCCTTGTTGGCCAAAGTCAAGGGTATGTACGGGTGGATTCAAATTAACCTGGAGAACGACGGGAAGAACTTGACATGTGACTTATGATTTGTTGGCCAAAGTCAAGGTCATAAGAACATGGGGCAGAAATCCACATCGGGAGTTTCATAAGTACTGAAACTTGCTAGATTTGCATACCATTTGGAGTGTGATGATTCTGGTAGGATTCCTTCAGTTTCGTCACGTGATGATATTTGGATCCCGATTCTACTGTGAGTATATGCTACTCCTCGGGAAATTTCTCACTAAACGATCAATGCTATAAACCTAGTAGGTGCCTAGAAAGGTGTTAGCGGGGCTACGCCTCCAGGGAAAAGAGGTTCTTAAATTAAGGAACTTCGCGAAAGCGTTGGAAAACCTCCCTCGAAGTACCGACACTAGCCTGGCTGAACGGTTAAGCAAGTATTGTGCGGTGGGATTGATCCCGGCTAATTCTTCCTTTGTGGTTTGAGGAGGGATTCGAGAGACAGTGGGAGCCATCCTGTTTAGACAAATTAAAAACCATTCTAAACTTGCAAGAGCATCGTGCTAAAGTGTTTCTTCTCTCTCCCCCTGCAGCGACCAAATCGAAATGACTGGACTTAAGTTACTCCTAGATAAAAACATACTGACAGGGCCAAAATACAAAGATTGGCTCAGGAATGTCAAAATGGCAATCACTTACGACAAGCTGGGGTATCTTCTTACCACCAAAGCTCCCCCCGTCCCAGGTCCCACCTCCAGCGTCGCGGATAAGGAAATCCGTAAGACTTGGGAGATTGATTGCGTGAAGGCCAGGTGCCTCGTGCTTGCCTCTATGGACAACGAACATCAGAGGAGGCATGAGAATATGGACCTCGAGTCCATATTTCTCCATACAAAAGAACTGTATGGAGAGCAGTCTCGTATCGCAAGATACGAAGTGTCGAAGAAGTTATTTTCGGCAAAGTTGGCCGTCGGATCATCGGTAGCGGACTACGTGCTTAAGATGATTGGCTACATTGAGGAGCTCGCGGAACTTGGGACCACGTTAGAAAGTGAACTCTATACAGATTTAATTCTCCAGTCCCTTCCATCCACTTACGCCCAGTTTATACTGAACTTCAACTTACAAGAAAAGGAAGTTGAACTTTCAGAACTCCTCAACATGCTGAGGAGCGCAGAGGGCACCCTACAGAAAGGTAGGGAAACACCCGCTTTGTTTGTAGGAGGATCTTCTTCCTCTAGGTCCAAGGCAAAAGCCAAGGGAAAGAGGAAGAAAGCCCCCGCCAAACCAAGAGGCGGTGTTAGTAAAGTGGGTACGAAGGGAAAGGAAAAGGAAACAAAGATTGCGGGGAAGCTTGTTGGAAAGGAAGAATGCTTCTATTGTCATAAGAGTGGACACTGGAAGAAAGATTGCAGGGCTTGGAAAGCCAGGACACAGGAACTGAAGCAGGTTGCGGCTTCAGATTCAGGTGTGTATGTTATTGAAAACTGTCTTTCTATAAACTCTACTTCCTGGGTATTGGATACCGGATCAGGATCTCATATCTGTAATTCTTTGCAGGCGTTGAGAAACCGTAGGTTTTTGAAGGCAGGTGACATGACCCTCAGAGTTGCGAACGGAGCTAGCATGGATGCTAAAGCCGTGGGGGACTATCACCTGGGAATGTCAGATGGACATGTTTTGGTTCTGCGTAATTATTTTTTTGTACCCAACGCAACTTGTAATATCATTTCTGTATCTTTGGTTTCTAAAGAAGGTTATGAATTTGCGTTTGTAAGTAATGTTGTAAACATTCACCTTAATCAAGTTCTGATTGGGTCAGGTACACTGAGCAATGGTATATACGTATTAAACCAAGCACAGATTTTCAATGTCCAGAATACACACAAAAGAAAGTCTCCAGATATCAATCAGACTTTCTTATGGCATTGTAGACTGGGTCACATCAATGAGAGAAGGTTGACTAAGTTACATACAGAAGGATATTTGGATCCGTTCGAATATCAATCATATGCCACTTGTCAATCCTGTCTCAAAGGAAAGATGACAAAGACTCCGTTCACTGGACACGGAGTAAGAGCGAGCGAGCTCTTGGGACTCGTACACAGCGACGTGTGCGGTCCAATGTCTACACATGCGCGAAGCGTTATTCTTACTTCATTACTTTTACGGATGATTTTTCAAGGTACGGTTATGTATTCTTAATGAAACATAAGTCCGAAGCTTTTGAAAAGTTCCAGGAATATAAGAATGAAGTAGAAAAACAGACCGGCAAAAGTATCAAGATTCTAAGATCGGATCGAGGTGGAGAATACTTAAGTGCCGAGTTCCTGGATTATTTAAAAGAGAACGGAATTCTCTCTCAGCTTACTCCTCCATACACTCCGCAACACAACGGTGTATCGGAGAGACGGAACCGAACCCTATTGGATATGGTACTGTCCATGATGAGTAACGCTGAGTTACCACGATCATTATGGGGGTATGCGCTAGAATCAGCTGCATACCTTTTGAACCGAGTTCCTACTAAGACTGTGCCTACTACACCATATGAGATGTGGTGTGGGAAGAGGCCCCATCTCAGTCACATTAAGACTTGGGGATGTCCAGCTTTTGTTAAAAAGCAGCATGCGGACAAGCTCGAGGCACGCTCAGTACAATGTAAGTTCGTGGGATATCCAAAGAACTCCAAGGGATATTTCTTCTACTGTGAAGAGGAACAAAAAGTTCTTGTTTCTCGTCATGCCTACTTCTTGGAAACTGAGTTTTTGGAAAACCAGATAAGTGGGAGCACAGTAGAACTGGAAGAAATTCCAGAACCACGAGCTATTACTGAAAGCTTAGTGGAACCAGAGGGTTCAAAAGAACAGGACATTCCTATGCCGCTGCGCAGAAGTAGTAGGCAGTCTCATCCGCCCGAGAGATACTACGGTTTTCTCATAGACGGGGATAGAGAGGATTGCATCATAGACTATGATGAGCCTACTAGCTTCCAGCAGGCCGTTCAGAGCGTTGACTCGGTAAAATGGCTGGATGCAATACGGACCGAAATGGAGTCCATGTACACCAACAAAGTATGGACGTTGGACATTGCTCCAGACGGGGTAAAACCCGTAGGATGCAAGTGGATCTTCAAAAGGAAGATTGGTGTAGATGGACAGGTTGAGACCTATAAAGCTAGACTTGTAGCAAAAGGTTTCCGTCAAAGACCTGGCTTGGACTATGACGAAACCTTTTCTCCAGTGGCTATGCTGAAATCCATTCGGATCCTTCTTGCCATTGCTGCCTTCCACGATTATGAGATTTGGCAGATGGACGTAAAAACCGCTTTTCTAAATGGAAATTTAGAGGAGTGTGTCTATATGGATCAGCCAGAGGGTTTCATTCAGAGTGGGAGCAGCGGAAAGGTGTGCAAGTTGCTTAAGTCCATCTATGGACTAAAGCAGGCATCGCGGAGTTGGAACATCTGTTTTGATGAGACGGTCAAGGAATTTGGCTTTATCAAAAATCCAGATGAACCATGCATCTATAGTAGATTTGTAGCGAGAACTGTAGTATTCCTCGTTTTATACGTGGATGACATTCTCTTAATAGGAAATGACATTCCTATGCTACAATCTGTCAAGGGTTTCTTGTCACACAGGTTCTCCATGAAAGACCTGGGTGATGCCTCTTACATCCTGGGGATCCGGATCCATCGTGATAGATCCAAGAGGATATTAGGACTTTCACAGTCCAGGTACATCGACACTATACTGAAGAGATTCAGTATGGAAGATTCCAAGCGCGGTAACCTACCGGCTTGTCACGGGATCACCCTCTCTAAAGAGATGTCTCCCAAGACTGATTTGGAGAGGGATCGCATGTCTATTATACCCTACGCTTCTGCGGTAGGCTCTATAATGTATGCGATGTTGTGTACCAGACCGGATGTAGCTTATGCACTGAGTGTAGTAAGCCGGTATCAGTCAAACCCTGGGGAGAAACACTGGATAGCAGTAAAGAACATTTTCAAGTACCTGAGGAGGACTAAGGAGATGTTCTTGGTGTATGGCGGAAAAGACCTCCAGATCGAGGCCTTTGCTGACTCCAGCTTCCAGAGTGACAAGGATGATTCTAAGTCCATGTCGGGTTTTGTCTTTACCCTCAATGGAGGGGCGGTGTGTTGGAAGAGTTCCAAACAGGAAACCGTTGAAGACTCGACGATGGAAGCGGAATACATCGCTGCATCTGATGCCGCAAAAGAAGCTGTCTGGATGAGGAAGTTCTTGAAAGAACTTCAGGTGGTTCCGTCCATTGTTGACCCAATACCTCTGTATTGCGACAACAACGGGGCTATAGCTTTAGCGAAGGAACCCAGGTCCCATAAGAGATCCAGGCACATCTTGAGGTGGTATCACCTGATCAGGGAGATCGTGGATCGCAAGGAGATCGAGGTTCGGAGGGTTGCTTCAGAAGAAAACACTGCAGATCCATTCACCAAGGCCCTACCCCAGACTCAGTTCGAGCGGCTGATCGAGATAATAGGTCTTCGATACGCCAGTACATGGCCTTAGTGCAAGTGGGAGATTGTTAGTGTATATGCCCTAGAGGCCATTACTGTATCATACTAGTTTGTATATTACTTAATGGAAGCTTGGGATATTCACCTTGTATAAACAATCTTGCTCAATATAGTAGTATGCTACTTGGTTTGTTTCTACTTCAATGTGTACTTGTGTTTATTTTAGTATATCACCTATACACATTAGTGGAGCCCTTAGGATCTTTGCTTGATTACCAGCGTTGTGATGGCAGTCACACTGGTGGGGGCTGGGTAATCTATAAGCACGTCCTTATACAGGTCCCTAGTCGCAGGACTATCGAGACAGGGCATCGATACTCCGGAGTAGACTAGCGTATGCGCTTCTCATCCCAGTGTGGGAGATGGTCTGTCCCACAGCCATCAGTACGTCGTACTGGAGATAGTATATGGGTGCTCGTTAGGTTACGAGTACACTGGACAGGACTCGTCGGGAACTGACAGGTTGGTATTATACCTATCGTCAGTTATCAGTTCCCAGGTGACATGAGTACAGCTTAGTCCGCTGACTTGACACTGGCACTTTGCCTCGAGTGTGTTCCCACTGCACTTTGATCACTACCCTACCACGGCTCAAAGGAGTCGTGCAAACAGGTAGTGGTTGGGTGCAGTCCCGAAGCACTTGGAGGCAGTGACGGTTAGACAGGATTCGTCTCTCCCGGTATTGGGGGTTGACATCGCGCTGTGTCTAGGAGAGCCATTACACGAGTAGTCCCTGGCCAGGGCAAGCGAGATATACTGGTAGGCTTCCAGTATTATCTCAGGGTGTTTTGGGCTTCACTCCGACACGACTTGTACCGCTATTAGGGGACTGACGTTTTACCGCCCCCTAGGCCCGACATGCGATGTATTAGACGAACAGACCGGACTGTACGGAGACTGTCACATTCAGACTCAGTAGGAGTTCAGATGGGGTTCACCTCGTCAGCCTTCTTATCGGCATCTACCTGGGGACCGTTACGCACAGCTAGTGCCGCTTGCGGTCTGTGGTTAAACCCACTGCCAGCGTAGTGTCGAGTCTTTAGAGTCCTACACAGAGGGTATTCGCCTCTGGGCAAAATTGAGTAGAGGTCGCATGGCTTTGCGACAGGGTTCGTTCTCATTCGCGCACTTGTGCACGTTTGGAGTCCGGACGGATATTACTGGTAGGCTCTGGTTTGAGTCAGATACTGGTATATGTTTTGGGGTTGATTTTATCTCTTGGTATTCATGTTCCTCGGAACAAGAATGCGGGTGTGTATGCACAGTTGATTGAGGCGGAGGAAGAGGTTTTTCATTAGGGTTTCGGAACGGGTGCGTATGCACAGTTGACAGTCGTCTTTTTCCAAACCCTAATGGAATTATGATATATCAATTAATAATATTAATAAAATGAAATTGTGTCATGGTTGGTTTTTGTTGACTTGTTGACCATGGTTGACCTGTTGACCATGGTTGAAGTTTTGACCATCATCATTACAAAAGAAAGATGCTCTTTGATTCTAGCAAAATTCATTTAATGTTTGAAATGATAATGGTCATTCATAAACCTTCCATCAACTATTCCATTTTCATTATTATTATTAATTTGATAATTCTTTTTGCTTTATGTTATGGTTGCAAAAAGAAAAAGAGCTCATTCTATCATTTAGCTTCTCTCTCCTCACTTCATCTTCTTCTTCCTCTAGCTCAAGGAGAATCCTTCTCATGTGTTGAGAATCCCTCTCCTTGAAAGATAAACACCCCTTAGACACTCTCTACTCACTCTAGGATCAAAGGTTTAGCAAGCCGAAGATTCTAGTTCTCTCCAAGTTCGAGAAAGAGCCCGAAGGTTGAACCCTCAGGTGGATCCATCTTTGACGGAAGAAGGCAACGAGGAAAGCACCATCAACCTCTACCAAAGTTTGAAGAAAAAGGAGTTCAAGTTTAGGTATAACCATCTTTCCGAGTAGCTAACTCTCTTTAGCTTGTTTGCTAGTTTTAGCTTAGGAAAAGATCCCGACTTTGTTAGTCCATGTTGCCCCATGCGCTAAAAATTTGATTTTTATACCGTTTCCGCCTCCCCGTAAGAACCGGGGGTCGCAACGTGGACTTACAATGATCATATCAAACACCCACAAGCTGCAAGCGGTCAGCTAAACATAACAGCCACCCAGGTATTGAGCGATCAGAAGATCAACAAGCTAGCATGTGCGTTCTCCTGTGAATCCAATCAGTAACACTCCCGTACAGTCCGGTCTCTTCATCTGATATGTCGCATATCAAGTCTAGGGGTGGTAAACGTCATACCACAGTAACCGATAAGTCGTGTCGATGTGTGGCTCACAAAAGGTCGAGAAACTACTGGTAACACTTACCAGTAAATCTCTATATCAGCCCTGGCCAGGGACTTCCAGTTATAGCCAATCGAACACAGCACAACATCAACTCCCTATACCGGGAGAGTCGAATCCTCTCCTATCGCTCATTACCTCCATGTGATTCGGGACTGTACCCAAAAGCCACCGTTTTGCACGCCCTCTTGGACGTGGTAAGGTGGAAATCAAAGCACAGTGGGAATCACACAAGACTCTATGACGATCTCGGAACTACAGACTACCCTGTACCAGTGTCACCGGAGAACTGCCATCTGACGTGTGGTATATCACCATCTAGGAGTTCTCGGCGAGTCCGTACAGTATACCCAGTCTCCACTGAGCACCCGTACACCATCTCTGATGTCAAACATCGATGGATATGGGATCATCCATCGCCCATCATATGGGTCAAGATGCGTATATGCTAGTCTACTCTGGTGTATCGATGCCCTGTCTCGATATACCCTCGACTAGGAACAGTTATAGGATGTACTCATCTACTACCGTGGCCCCGCTAGTATGATCTCATCATAGTCCCAGGTAGTCGAGTACAGATCCTAAGGGCTTTATCAACATGTAAGAGAAAAACAGTAAACCAATACAAGTCAACATGTTAAGATAAAGTGAAACTAAATAGCATACCATCATTACGAGCAAGAAAGTCCTCTCTATATATATCCAAGCATCCATCATAATATATATCATATGTACAACAATGGCCTCTAGGGTATATACATAACTAACACATACGTGATGAGTTTTACTTGATGATTTATCCATACCCTTTACTAGAGGATGTCACTCGAATATATTGTAGATACGTATACCTGTTAGCATTTCATGCACGATGTACCTTATGTTACGTTCATGACATTCTCATTGCATTACATATAGCTGTACTAGTACACTTACACCATTATCGATGATGCGTATGTTACACTTACACAGATTTGCCGGCTCACACACTTTCATCATCGATAACTGCTATGTCACTTAAACAGTAGAATTGCTATATCATTGTCACGACCCGAAAGTACGGAACGTGACCGACACTTAGATTACGAAACGTCTAGAGGCGCAACGTAACCTAAGTAAGCCGAAGCCCAGAAATATAAACCATATAAAAGAAGAAGAAGTAAAAGAAAACATGAAGAAAACAAGTTTAAAAGCATCAGCAAATTTTCCCAAAAATTTCGGCAGAGTCTCCTCTGTAAAAACTGGCCCCAAACGGGTACAACAAGTATAATATACATAAACAATAAAAAGCATCCCCAAACGGGAGCTAGCTCAACGCCAACAGGCGGAAACAACCACAACAAGCACAATAATATACAACGCCAAAGGGCGAGGCTCAAAACTCAAAAGAAAAAACAAATCCACCAGATCAGAATAATACATGCGAGACTCTAAGGTCGAAATAAATAAATGGTCCAGTAAACTATCAAGTAATATAAGTTTGGTTGATGGAGCTTTCTAAATACAAATGAAATAATAAAAATAAAACGGCGGTCCAGATACAAATGAACCAACCTACCGTGCAAATCACCCGGAAAGAAATCATGTGCCAGCAATCTACCAAGGAACCCTGTACATCAACCTGTAATAAAATTTAGCACAACGGGGGTGAGTTGCCAACTCGTGAGTAGAAGATATCTACGAAAAGAAATCAAATGCACGACGCTATCCTAGGTCATAATAATATACTAATATATTCCTAGTCATCAAGTAAGACAGGATAATAAGCTACGTGTAAATGCAAATACTCCATGCTCGTGTCAGTGCCTCATATAGTACTATGTCATATGAATGAGTATGCATGCACCATGAATGTAAAATAACCAATCCTGAAATCTAGGTATATCTGTATAAGAAATCCTTAGCTTTTATCATAGTAAAATGTGTATAGAAATTTGAAATATCAACAATGAAATCCATGGAAATCCGTGTCAAGAATCGACACAAAGCATGTAAATCTCAAGTCTCAATACCTTATAATCTCAATGTCTCATAGTCTCAATATCTCGGGCTCCGTCAGTCCGGATCGGCCCATATCATCAAATCTCATGACAACGGTCGGTATCCTCCGGATATCCGCCGCGCCAGACATCACCGGTAGGTAGCCTTCCCCTGCCAGGCTCATCGTCTACAACTCGATCTTCTTGCCCCGGGGTACCATACCGGGCCCACCATGTACCCGAGACGGTTCATCCACTCCTCGAATCGGGTCCCGAAATCCAACAGAAAACATGAAATCTCATGGTGGACGACACATACATCACGAGAAAACCGCATCTTATATTTTAAAAAGAGAGGAGGAGAGAGAGAGAAGTTTGTTTTATATATTTTTGCGGTTTTCCCCAAAATCCAGAAATCTCATAGAAATCCAAAATCCCAAAATCAAGAGTAAGTATATAATAAGTGTCGGCATATGCCCCATAATCCTGCATGATAACATGAAAATGCGAATGCATGAAATGTTAAGTAATAAATACCATATCTATACTAATACCAGAGAGTAATCTCAATATTATATCGATCTAGTTGCTAGCAGATTCTATCAATAAAAGATGATATGTTCTAAAGTGTACGTGACATAGCAATTACCGATAATGATGTGTGTGAGCCGGAAAATAAGCGTGCGTGGAATATGTGCAACATCGGTAATAGTGCTGGTGTCCTAACATGTAGAGCTTTATACTGATATAGAAACATATGTATGAACATGCAACATTATGATTACAGCATGAATATAAAGACGAATGTGAATAACCACTCATCTGCGTTATACAAGTATAACTACCACTATATGAATCGAACCCAAACTAGTGTCCATCTAACCTCCTAAGGAACTAAACCTAAGAAACTAATCAATAAGAAATAAGAGTCCACCTACGGTCTGAATCCATATCTCTAATAGTCGGCGATCCAGCCTCAATAGCGTCACGTACGTAGTACGGCTTCCTCGAATCTAGAGTGAGGATCAATCATCATATCTATGCCTCGTACGGTAAAATCCATCGTACGGCATCCCAATATTGGGGTACGGGTAAGTATCTCCTGGGTGTCTCATCATTCGTATAATATCATCATCAACACATGTCATGATCAAGGTGCTATACTGTAATCGCATACATCAATCATATATCATTGCCATCATAAATATACATCATTAATTTATCCTCAGAAATATCATGTCATATGTATCATATTGTGATTAAGTCACACTTATATCATATCATCATCAAGTCACACCTATATGGTGTCGTAATCACGTCATACATATATCATATCGTGATCAGTCACAAGTTACAGTCCAGATGCTATTTTAGAGTACCATGTACCTCAACATCATCACCACCCATTATAATTTATGTATACCTGTTCACTATCTCATTCTCTAATGATCCGCTAACACTTTAATACGACTGTATAGCCAAGAATCACGGCATCAAGCCCAGTTATACTGTTTCATTCCCGTGTATCATATCACATCCTTGTATCACATATACGTATTGTGTGTGTGTATATATATATATATATATATATATATACCTACACCTAGTCCTATATATATATATATATACACATACACGTATACACCACTGCGAGTCTCATTGTGTGCGTGTGTGCATAACTACCTAAAACCTACGAAATCTCCTCTAAAATATTCATCCTCGGGTAAGATCTTTCTAAATCAATCTAGTCCAACCTAGGGTCATTACTAGGGTCTTACTCAGTGAAATTCTAAGGTCACGTCAGGCTTCCTAATGACAATGAGTACTATTCCGATTCTACATTTGCGGGGGTGCTAAACGCCATCCACCTGACTTCCCCCGTAGAGATACATCTACTCACCTGGTCCTTGTCTGCCGAAGACGATGTCGCCATCCTCTTCTTCATCGTCCGCAGTTCACGTGAGGGGTACCTATATGCAAACACATATAATATCTTAAACTGAATCACAGACAAAACTAAAATGACGCACGAAACGCGCATCGGTTAAAACCTATGTCCCGCTCATGCAAAAGAGCCAAATATCGCTCGATATCGGCGTACAAACGCCAATTGATCGAGATAAACATCAACAAACAACTCATAATTTTAAAACTCATTACTTATAATGGAAAACATGATTTAATTCGTCGAAACCCTAAAATCCATCAAATCGCCCGATTTCGTAAAACACGAAAATGCCAATTTACCGTTTTTCTTCAAAACTTGACATTTAAATGAAACCAGTGGTCATAAAACTCATTAAATTGCATAACTAGACTTTACAACCCATAACTATATTTTTATTACACAAATTTGTATTAATACAAAATTCCTAGTTTGCAACTTTTATAAATTTTCAACATCTTACAAGAAAAATTTCATAATATCACAACAAAATATGATTTTACATGAATTAACTTACTAAACTATAATCCAAGATGATAATAATATAATGAAACTATAATTTAGATTTTAAACCTCATTTATTTAAGAATTTCCAAAAACTAGTTAGCAAAAATAGCAATTTTTATCACAATTTATCAATTATCAATAAAACTAGTAACTAAATTGAGTTTTTCATTCCACCAACAAGTTAATATCCTCTTAAGACCACAATCTAGTGTTACAAATATTAATTGGAATTTTTATTTCACCAAAATATACACTATATAGAAATCTAGTTTGCAAAAATGGTTTAATTTAACAAATTTTGGATAAGCAATTTACAATCTATCATCCATACAAGAATTTCCACTTCTAAAAATGTTAAACTAGTTATAATAACCCTAATTAATTAATAAAAATCATAACTTGAATTTAAAAACCGCAACCTGAATTTTAGAATTTGCAAATAGAATTAATTTAATAAATCTAATTATGCTTAAAAGAAACATCTAATAAAAATAAATCAAAAGAAAAAGATTTATACCTCCACAACATAAAATCCAAACATGAAAATGAGCCTCCAAAATAAGTGCTGTCACGTTCCGAAAGTACGGAACATGACCGGCACTTAAACTACGAGACGTCTTGAGACGTACGTAATCTAAGTAAGCCGAAAACCCAGAAATCCAAACCAAGAAAAGTAGTAGAGTGAAGGAAAACCAATTTAAAACAAGTAGTTTTAATAGCATAAGCCGAATTATGCGGTTTTAAAAAAAACATCAAATATTTCCTGAAAATTTCGGCAGAGTTTCCTTTGTAAATACTGGCTCCCAAACGGGATACAACATGAATAGTATACGAAATCAATAAAAAGGCATCCCCAAGCGGGAGCTAGCTCTTCGTCAATCGACGGTCACAACCACACAGGCAATATAATATACAACGCCAACGACGAGGATCAAAAATCAAAAGGAAACTCAAAACAACAAGAATCCACGGAAATATAACGCGCGCCTCTAAGGTCGAAAGAATAACACCACTGTCTCTAGCTCAAAAATAAATACATGTTTGGTTGATGGAACTTCTAGATACAACAGAATAATGATATACAAGATATATAATGGGGGTACGATACAAGTAAACCCACTTACTAGCAAATCACCCGAAGGAAACTATGCCCGCAAAGCCGTAATGAAACCTGTACGGCAAACCTGCAAGAAACTGGGGCACAATGGGGGTGAGTTGCCAACTCGTGAATAGAAAAACATCTACGAAAAGAAATCGCTTAAATAACGAAATCCTAGGTCAATGATCATAATATATCCTCAAATATATAACCAGCAACCCATAACAAGGGTTAGGGAAAATATCTAACCCAGTGTAATTCCATGTGCCCGTGTCAGTGCCTCAGGTAGCAATGTATCATATGGATGATGTACGAATGCATGAAACAGAATGCATGTACTGAAGAAAACTGCTTTCATAAATCAGTGAGATTTCTGTATTTTAAAAGTGAGGTACCATAAATGAAATCAGCATAAAACAGTGCCCAGCATCGACACAAAACTAGTGTCCAAATATCTCGATATCTCTGTATCACAATCTCTGTACCTCAAAATCTCAAAATCTCAATCACAATATCTAGGGCGCCGTCAATCCAGACCGGCCCCTACCATCTATCTCAAGACCACGACGGTATCCTCCGGATATCCGACGCGTCGGGTAAAATCATCGGTCGGTAGTGCTCCCCTGCCAGCCTCAACGTCAACAACACGACCTTCTCGCCCCGGGATACCGCACCGGGCCCACCATGTACCCGAAACGGTTCATCCATCTCCTCGAATCGGGTCTTGAAATCCATCAGCAAACTCATGGTGGACGACTCATACATCATGGGAAAATCGCATTTTTTAATTTAAAAAGAGAGAAAGCAGTTTATATATGTTTTGCGGTTTTCCTCCAAATCCATAAAATATCATGGAAATCCGAATCATCAAAAGCATGTAAAACCATGAATATAAGCATGAGCATCCATGAATACGGCATATAATGAATAACAGTATGCACGAAGTGACAAGTAACAACTACAATGTTTAAACTAGCATATAATGCAAGCAACTAATCATCATGTCAAAACTACTAGTTAACAAGCTACATTAGACGATAATATTTTCTAAGGTGTGCGTGACATGGCAATTACCGATGAAGATGTGTGTGAGCCGGCAAGCAAGTGTACGTGGTACATACGCATCATCGGTAATGGTGCTGGTGTCCTAACAGTATGATATCAACAATGCAATATGAAATTATAATATAAGTATGCGATGCGGAGCGAACAGTAATAATGAGCGGGAGCTAAATACTAAACACAATGATAACTAATCTGCATTACCCTAATATAAATCCTACAAATGGTGCCTTTTGAAATAACACGAATCATGGGGTTTTGAAAATAGGGGCTACGGTGTTTTTATGAAAAGATACGTCTTTTGAAATATCCGTAGGATCCCTTGGGCTGTCTTTTAAAATACCCACGATTCGTTAGTTTTTGAAATAGGTAAGAATCGAATCTAATCTAACAACTAAACTAAACTAAAGGACTAAGTTAACAAGCTGGACTGCAGGTAAGGAAACCGCCTAACATCTGAGTCGATACATATACATACCTGTATATATATATTAGTCGGTGATCCCGCCTCAATAATATCATATCTGATACCATATCTATAACCAGACATCCCAATTCAAGAGTGCGGATCAATCATCAAAATATAGCTCGTACATAAATCCGTCGTACGGCATCCCCGAATCTGGGTACGGGTCAATACCACATTCATCATACTATTCACCTGGTATCCTCTTTATCAAATATCATGATCGGGGTACTGGTCTACGTCTAGTACAATACTGATACCGCCTAAGTATGCATGGACGTGTGTGAAATACTACGTCAAGGACCTGCTACAACGTCATGTCGTATCTCAAATACGAACCCTGCTATATCACCGATCTCATGGCCTCAAATCAAATCTCATCGACTCATCTTAAATCCCAAGTACTATCCTCATTATCCATGCATGCGTATATGAATGTACATATGCATAGTCCCATACCCACGCATATATACATATATACACATCCCAATCTGAGCACAAGAAAGTAAAGTATGCAAGTCTGTGTGTGCGTATGTGGGTATAACAACTACTCTAGGGTTTCGCAACTAACCCAAAGGTACTCCATGAACACATAAACATAACATGAATGAACATTCTCGTATCATAAAACACCTATATAAACATATATATATGAGCTACACTACGGACTGCGGGGATGCTATACGCCATCCACCCGACTTCTCCCCATAGATATAAATCTACTCACCTGGTCCTCGCTCGCCGGTGCCGACGTCGCCACGCGCTTGCTTGTCGTGTCGAAGTCCACATGGGGGTACCTACATATCACAACGCATCGTATCGCATTAAAATCCGACTCATGACCAAAACGACACACGAATCCCACATAAGTCAAAACCTATGGTTGCTTTCACAAATCAACTCAAACTCCCTCGACATCGGCGTACAAACGCCGATTGATCGAGAAAATATCAAACGTACCAATCATGGTTTCAAAAATCACTAATTTTATATGAAATAGGATTTAAATCATCAAAACATTAAAATTAATCAATTCGTTTTATTTCTCAAAAACCTAGTTAGCAAAAGTTTTCGTTTTAATTCGAAACTCGATGTTTTAACAAAACTAATGCCCAATATATTTACTAAATATCTTAATTAGGTCATATAAACCACTTCTATATTTTTATGACACTAATTTGTAAAAATTCAAAAATTCTAGTTTGCAATTATCCAATTTTAACAATTTTATAGCAAAAATGCCCAAACAACAATCTAGCTTGAATTTGCATATACTAAAAATATTAAACCACAATTTATAATGTTAATAATGTGATAAAAACCCTAACCATATTTTTAATCTCACATTCTAATTCAATTTTTAAAAAAACTAGTAAGCAAGAATACTAGAAAATTGACGCATCCATCGCGGATTTGCGACAAAAAGATTACAATCTAGCATGAACAACCAATCCACACTACAAGCAATCTACCACACTCAAATAATCCTCATGCAATGCTTCAATTCCCATTCCTAAAATCAACCCCCTTCTCTTGATTTTTTTATAAACTAGCAAGAACAACAATTTCACACTTTAAATAACTAATTTAGCATATACAAGCTACAATTTAACCATTAGATAGAAATTATACCTCCAAGTTTGAAACCTTAGGTTCCTCTAGACACCAAAGACACCTCCTTTCTCCATTCTTTAAACCAATTTGGGTGTGAGGAGGGATAGAATTAGGATTTGCTTTGAATTTGTGAAGAAATTGTGCATTTTTTTTATGGATTTTGTGATGAAATTGGAGTGAAAAAGAGATGAAAAATTAGGGAAAATAAGAGGAGCAGCAGTAACAGCAGGAGGAACTCAAAAATTTGCT
Source organism: Agapanthus africanus (assembly GCA_030015575.1). NCBI lineage: Eukaryota > Viridiplantae > Streptophyta > Magnoliopsida > Asparagales > Amaryllidaceae > Agapanthus > Agapanthus africanus. The sequence goes on along the minus strand of CM057350.1, from coordinate 350,369,099 downwards.
GGAAAAACAAGTGTGTGGGTTGGTGTAGGTGTGTGTCGATGTTTCCCAAGTCAATATAACCCCCTTTTAAGTCAACAATGCCCATGCTTCCTTTTTCTTTTTAATTTCTTTTTCTTTTGTTGTGAGGAAAGAGTGGGGACTTGGGGCTGCTGTGGGGGAGGCTTGGACAGTGAGGGAGTGGGTGAGTGGTGGGTTTGGGTGAGTGAGTGAGTGAACACATAAAAGATAAACACCACACCCCAACATCAATTTACACTAATATCACTATTTAAGCATTTTTCTTCAATAATTTCTAAACCGTTTTGGCAAACGATTTCGTTTCACAAACCACATGATAAAATTTTATTTAAAGTTTTATGATGCACAAAATTTGTTTCAACTCATTCAAATTTGTAATTTTCCCTAATTAAATATATTAGTGACGGCTTAAAATAATATTAAAATAATTAATTTCGGAAAATTTTTCAGAAAATTTGAAATTTCACCAGTGGGTCAATAAACACCGAATACTAGCAATTACCTAGCTAGAATATGTATATTTAATTTTATAATAAAGATATTTGTATTTTGACTTTTTACAGAAAACCCCCTTATTTTACCGTTTTTTCGAAATTTCACCGAAACGATTTTCAAAACGTTTCAATCTTCCCCCCTTAAAGAAATTCAGTGCCCGAATTTAAATTAAAACTCCCCCCAAATACTAAAATATTTCAGCCAAAACCATCAAATCGCCGGGGCTCCGAAATCATAAATACATAAACGCATCATAGCGCAAAGCATGCGCATGAGTAATGAGTAGATAACTCAAAATCAAAATTCCGTCAAGCATCCCGCAATCATCGGAGTCAAGGTGAAGACACGAATGCCAAATCTCAAGCAAGACCGATATGCTATAAATCAGAACTATACATGTAAATATCAGGAGGAAATGCATGCCAAATCCTTTAAGTTGCTGTGCAATGCAGATAACACTGCACAGTGGCGGACGTCTATCATAAGAAAATAACTATATACATATATACCTTTGTTTGAAATGTACGTTCCGCCGTTTTGGGAAACAATTTAGAAGGGTTTTCTTTGTTTTAAACGTTTCGCGTCATATCAGACACGTAGGTAAATACTGAGACTATAGCTCGCTTTGTGGAATCCCCTTCAATAGCTATCAATGCATGCAAAATACATTCAGGTACTGTCCTCTGACTAGTCCTGCTTAGTACGAAAACACATCGCAATTATCATTAAAAAAAATGTACTGCTCTATAAGAAATCAATCCCAAAATACGCGTATGAATACTACGTGCGTCTGGTGCGCACGACAATCAAAATCCATATACGTGCCATACAAGTGCACAGAAATAAGATCTAAGTGCATCGGGTGTGCACAAAGCATCTCTCGTAGGCAAGGTGTGTGCCTGACAGCAAAATCAGGTACATCTGACATGCACGAAAAAAATCTCGATTTAGTGCATCTGGTGTGCACCAAAATCACATCTCAAGACATGCGCTCAACATGCGCGAAAACCCAAAACCAGGGGCATCCATCATGCACGAAATAATGAAATCCAATATCAAGCACCGAACATGCGCAAAATCAAATCAGGTGCACAAGGTGCACAAAACAAATATCGAGTATTACAATCGAAATCGAAGTCCAGTGCATCTAAGTGCACAAAAGGCGTATCACTGTACTGCAAGCATATATAAACTATACAGAGTGCAGGAACCAAATCGTGTGCGTGCATACGCACAAAATCAACTCAAATGTCTAAAACCGTAAAATCACAAACATGTGAAACCAAAGCACGAAAACGATATCAAGTGCAACACTGTGCAAAGATCGTAAATCCTCAATCATCAAAATCAAATCATGCGAATAAATCACCCAAAACATCGAAATCAATAATGGTGGAATAGTACCGCTCAAGCGCATCCTCTAAGAATCTTGGGCCAACTGTCGCGGTCACTAGTGGGACGTCTCGTCGATGATCATGAACTCTGGCCTGCTGGTGTGCGTAACAATGACCACTCCTGGGTCAAGGTCTTCACTGTGAATTACCAATCTCTCGGTCCATTGGCTCATCGGCCCTGTCAGGTGTGCTAACGGGGATGATCCCGTTCTGGCACGTCTCTTGTCATCTCCCGGTCAATCATCGCGACCACTCGTAAGACAGCATATCACTGGCGTCGGCCTCTGGCTCTCTGAATGTACGTGACACATCTGATCCTCGGTGCAAGTATCATTGCAGCAGTGTCCTGGAAGGAATCCTGCTCACGGTCTCTTCCATGTCTCGTCTCTGCCAACTGTCCGGAAATCATCGTTCTTTCCTATATCTGCATCTTGCTCTGGAACGGCTGCATACCCATCGCGACTCCTTCTGGAAGGTATATCCAGTACTCTGCCTCGGCATGCGCATCGCATCTCTGATGTCGGCGGAGGGGAACGTCATCATATCCAGATCTTGTACGAACCTCTTACTCCATTTTTCTCTAATGTCGACCGCTTCGGACTCGTCTCGTCGTGGCTGCATGGACTGAGCTCCAACGGCTATCCTCGTATCGGGAGTCTCCCAAGAAATGCATCTCACCACCTAGCATCCGAATTAAGTCGAACCATCCAATCGATTGTCAAAACCTCATAATCCCCCAAGGGCTCAACATCTTGGGCACAGTTTAATAGTATCGAGTACATACCACAGCATCGGTGGTCCAGCCGTAGAAGGGAAAACCCAAGCCTCACTAATGGCGCCGTGGAACTGCCGCAAACCGGAAGGTTCAAAGGCTTTCACACGGTCATTAAGTCGAGTTAGGGTTTCATTCTTCTAGAGGGTCCATAGAATTTCCTGCATGTCTTTCCGAATACTTTAAACTTGGAATAATAGGTTGCTGACATTCGATCGTCTCTGTCGACTCTCAACGTCTCCGCGTGAAGTCGTCTCTAGCTGGAATCAATCTATCTGATGACCTCGCATCGGGGTAGCGAACGAACTGCATGTACTAGTCATTCATCCTCGGTGACTAGCGACCTTCTATCATCTCTTTGTACAACCCGCACTGCAATAGCTCCAACATCTGGGGCGATATCTCATCGATCGCAGCAATAACTGGCTCACTCGTCTGCACGCTGAACAGTACCTCGATCATCATGAATAAGCAATACATCAACGGTCATCAAAATCTGGCTGGCCTCTATCAGTGGCTCAATCCTTTGGTACTGATCGGCACATCCGAGTAATCTCATACAACGATCCATCAACTCGTGGCGCGAAAACATAATAAAAAGACACATCTCTGCAATTGTGTGTCGCCGGAATTATGCTCTGGTCAGTCCTCGTTCGTAACGAGCTCGTGCTGACCGCAACTCTAGTCGTAGCTCTCCCTGCCCGTAATCGTGGCAGCAAACCGTAACTGGTACCGATGAGGCTAGATCGGAATGAATATAATACTGAGCAAAGAAATGTACATCCTAAGGCTCCTTAAGTGGAGTGGCATATCGTAAGTATGCCGCGGAACATACCTACGGTACGTCACTCTACTTTAGTCACCTATTCCATCAACCAAGGGTCATCCTACGCTCCAAAGGTAAAACCTAACGCTTTGATACCAACTTTGTCACGTCCCGAAAGTACGGAACATGACCGGCACTTAAACTACGAGACGTCTTGAGACGTACGTAATCTAAGTAAGCCGAAAACCCAGAAATCCAAACCAAGAAAAGTAGTAGAGTGAAGGAAAACCAATTTAAAACAAGTAGTTTTAATAGCATAAGCCGAATTATACGGTTTTTAAAAAAACATCAAATATTTCCTGAAAATTTCGGCAGAGTTTCCTTTATAAATACTGGCTCTCAAACGGGATACAACATGAATAGTATACGAAATCAATAAAAAGGCATCCCCAAGCGGGAGCTAGCTCTTCGTCAATCGACGGTCACAACCACACAGGCAATATAATATACAACGCCAACGGTGAGGATCAAAACTCAAAAGGAAACTCAAAACAACAAGAATCCACAGAAATATAACGCGCGCCTCTAAGGTCGAAAGAATAACATCACTGTCTCTAGCTAAAAAATAAATACATGTTTGGTTGATGGAACTTCTAGATACAACAGAATAATGATATACAAGATATATAATGGGGGTACGATACAAGTAAACCCACCTACTAGCAAATCACCCGAAGGAAACTATGCCCGCAAAGCCGTAATGAAACCTGTACGGCAAACCTGCAAGAAACTGGGGCACAACGGGGGTGAGTTGCCAACTCGTGAATAGAAAAACATATACGAAAAGAAATCGCATAAATAACGCAATCCTAGGTCAATGATCATAATATATCCTCAAATATATAACCAGCAACCCATAACAAGGGTTAGGGCAAATATCTAACCCAGTGTAATTCCATGTGCCCATGTCAGTGCCTCAGGTAGCAATGTATCATATGGATGATGTATGAATGCATGAAACAGAATGCATGTACTGAAGAAAACTGCTTTCATAAATCAGTGAGATTTCTGTATTTTAAAAGTGAGGTACCATAAATGAAATCAGCATAAAATAGTGCCCAGCATCGACACAAAACAAGTGTCCAAATATCTCGATATCTCTGTATCACAATCTCTGTACCTCAAAATCTCAATATCTCAATCACAATATCTAGGGCGCCGTCAATCCAGACCGGCCCCTACCATCTATCTCAAGACCACGACGGTATCCTCCGGATATCCGACGCGTTGGGTAAAATCACCAGTCGGTAGTGCTCCCCTGCCAGGCTCAACGTCAACAACACGACCTTCTCGCCCCGGGGTACCGCACCGGGCCCACCATGTATCCGAAACGGTTCATCCATCTCCTCGAATCGGGTCCCGAAATCCATCAGCAAACTCATGGTGGACGACTCATACATCATGGGAAAACCGCATTTTTTTTATCTAAAAAGAGAGAAAGAAGTTTATATATGTTTTGCGGTTTTCCTCCAAATCCATAAAATATCATGGAAATCCGAATCATCAAAAGCATGTAAAACCATGAATATAAGCATGAGCATCCATGAATACGGCATATAATGAATTCCAATATGCACGAAGTGACAAGTAACAACTACAATGTTTAAACTAGCATATAATGCAAGCAACTAATCATCATGTCAAAACTGCTAGTTAACAAGCTACATTAGGCGATAATATTTTCTAAGGTGTGCGTGACATGGCAATTACCGATGAAGATGTGTGTGAGCCGGCAAGCAACTGTACGTGGTACATACGCATCATCGGTAATGGTGCTGGTGTCCTAACAGTATGATATCAACAATGCAATATGAAATTATAATATAAGTATGCGATGCGGAGCGAACAGTAATAATGAGCGGGAGCTAAATACTAAACACAATGATAACTAATCTGCATTACCCTAATATAAATCCTATAAATGGTGCCTTTTGAAATAACACGAATCATGGGGTTTTGAAAATAGGGGCTACGGTGTTTTTATGAAAAGATACGTCTTTTGAAATATCCGTAGGATCCTTTCGGCTGTCTTTTAAAATACCCACGATTCGTTAGTTTTTGAAATAGGTAAGAATCTAATCTAATCTAACAACTAAACTAAACTAAAGGACTAAGTTAACAAGCTGGACTGCAGGTAAGGAAACCGCCTAACATCTGAGTCGATACATATACATACCTGTATATATATATTAGTCGGTGATCCCGCCTCAATAATATCATATCCGATACCATATCTATAACCAGACATCCCAAGTCAAGAGTGCGGATCAATCATCAAAATATAGCTCGTACGTAAATCCGTCGTACGGCATCCCCAAATCTGGGTACGGGTCAATACCACATTCATCATACTATTCACCTGGTATCCTCTTTATCAAATATCATGATCGGGGTACTGATCTACGTCTAGTACAATACTGATACCGCCTAAGTATGCATGGACGTGTGTGAAATACTACGTCAAGGACCCGCTACAACGTCGTGTCGTGTCTCAAATACGAACCCTGCTATATCACCGATCTCACGGCCTCAAATCAAATCTCATCGACTCATCTTAAATCCCAAGTACTATCCTCATTATCCATGCATGCGTATATGAATGTACATATGCATAGTCCCATACCCACGCATATATACATATATACACATCCCAATCTGCGCACAAGAAAGTAAAGTATGCAAGTCTGTGTGTGCGTATGTGGGTATAACAACTATTCTAGGGTTTCGCAACTAACCCAAAGGTACTCCATGAACACATAAATATAACATGAATGAACATTCTCGTATCATAAAACACCTATATAAACATATATATATGAGCTACACTACGGACTGCGGAGGTGCTATACGCCATCCACTCGACTTCTCCCCGTAGATATAAATCTACTCACCTGGTCCTCGCTCGCCGGTGCCGACGTCGCCACGCGCTTGCTTGTCGTGTCGAAGTCCACATGGGGGTACCTACATATCACAACGCATCGTATCGCATTAAAATCCGACTCATGACCAAAACGACACACGAATCCCACATAAGTCAAAACCTATGGTTGCTTTCACAAATCAACTCAAACTCCCTCGACATCGGCGTACAAACACCGATTGATCGAGAAAATATCAAACGTACCAATCATGGTTTCAAAAATCACTAATTATATATGAAATAGGATTTAAATCATCAAAACATTAAAATTAATCAATTCGTTTTATTTCTCAAAAACCTAGTTAGCAAAAGTTTTCGTTTTAATTCGAAACTCGATGTTTTAACAAAACTAATGCCCAATATATTCACTAAATATCTTAATTAGGTCATATAAACCACTTCTATATTTTTATGACACTAATTTGTAAAAATTCAAAAATTCTAGTTTGCAATTATCCAATTTTAACAATTTTATAGCAAAAATGCCCAAACAACAATCTAGCTTGGATTTGCATATACTAAAAATATTAAACCACAATTTATAATGTTAGATAAAAACCCTAACCATATTTTTAATCTCACATTCTAATTCAATTTTTAAAAAAACTAGTAAGCAAGAATACTAGAAAATTGATGCAACCATCGCGGATTTGCTACAAAAAGATTACAATCTAGCATGAACAACCAATCCACAATACAAGCAATCTACCACACTCAAATAATCCTCATGCAATGCTTCAATTCCCATTCCTAAAATCAACCCCCTTCTCTTGATTTTTTTATAAACTAGCAACAACAACAATTTCACACTTTAAATAACTAATTTAGCATATACAAGCTACAATTTAACCATTAGATAGAAATTATACCTCCAAGTTTGAAATCCTAGGTTGCTCTAGCCACCAAAGACACCTCCTTTCTCCATTCTTTAAACCAATTTGGGTGTGAGGAGGGATAGAATTAGGATTTGCTTTGAATTTGTGAAGAAATTGTGCATTTTTTATGGATTTTGTGATGAAATTGGAGTGAAAAAGAGATGATAAATTGGGGGAAATAAGAGGGGCAGCAGTAACAGCAGGAGGAGCTCGAAAATTTGCTGGAAAAACAAATGTGTGGGTTGGTGTAGGTGTGTGTGGATGTTTCCCAAGTCAATATAACCCCCTTTTAAGTCAACAATGCCCATGCTTTCTTTTTCTTTTTAATTTCTTTTTCTTTTGTTGTGAGGAAAGAGTGGGGACTTGGGGCTGCTGTGGGGGAGGCTTGGACAGTGAGGGAGTGGGTGAGTGGTGGGTTTGGGTGAGTGAACACATAAAAGATAAACACCACACCCCAACATCAATTTACACTAATATCACTATTTAAGCCTTTTTCTTCAATAATTTCTAAACCGTTTTGGCAAACGATTTCATTTCAAAAATCACAAGATAAAATTTTATTTAAAGTTTTATGATGCACAAAATTTGTTTCAACTCATTCCAATTTGTAATTTCCCCTAATTAAATATATTAGTGACGGCTTAAAATAATATTAAAATAATTAATTTCGGAAAAATTTTCAGAAAATTTGAAATTTCACCAGTGGGCCAATAAACACCAAATAATAGCAATTACCTAGATAGAATATTTATATTTAATTTTATAATAAAGATATTTGTATTTTGACTTTTTACAGAAAACTCCCTTATTTTACCGTTTTTTCGAAATTTCACCGAAACGATTTTCAAAACGTTACAAGTGCTTTCCATCTCAAAAAAATCCATGTAAATAAGAGCAAAGAATAAATGGTAGGAAATAAATAGGATTTTGTGGATTTTTTATTGAATTTTTGATTGATTTTTGATGATTTTGGAGGTAAATTGAATTTGGAAAATGGGGGGGCTGCCATGGGGGTGAGGCCGGCCACTTAGGAAGAGAAAGAGAGGAAGAAAAGGATTTGGAAAGGTGTAGAAAGTTCTCTCCAAGTATCACCCTCTTTATGTCTTTTCATTACTTTATTAAATTTTCTTTTATTTCTTTTCTAAAACAACTCAAGAAAACTCTAGAAACAAGGTTAAAATTTGCAACTAAATTTTGCATTATAAACACTAAATTCTAATATGCAATGGTTCATTTTTACAAATTATACCCCTTCAAATTTGAAATTAACACTAAATTTGTGCATAAATAAAGTTTATGTTAATATTTAAAATAATTAATTTAGGAAAAATATTTAATTAAACTAAAAATTTATAAGTGAATAAATAAACACCATTTACTAGTAATAACATAATTAAAATAGGTATTTTTAAATTTATAGTGAAAAATAATTACGGTTTTGTTTTACGAAAAATACGTTTTACTTTACCGAAAATCATAAAATTCACTTAAACGATTTTATTTATTTAATTATTTATTTAATTATTTTTAAAACGTTACAATCATGCTATGATATATTGCTATGTTCACATTATTATGATATGTCGCATGATATATTGATATGCTCACATCACTGTTTTATGTTGCATGAGATACTGATATGCTCACATTTCTGTTATATGTTTGTATACATCATGCTTTATGATTATATGCATTGAGATGTTGTTTTCATGAGATTCGGAATTTGAGAACCGTGGTTATATTTCAAAAGAAAGTATTTATCATTTTAAAAACCCGGTTTCTCTTGATATGATATTTCGAGACGTCTACCAAGTGTTTTCTCGGTTCTGAGATTGGCATGTGAAAGTCGATTCGAGGAGCGGTAGGCACCGTCTGCGGGTACATGGTGGACCCGGGGAAGTACCCTGGGGCAAGAAGACTCGTATAGTTAGACGGTGAGCCTGGCAGGGGAGCACTACCTACCGGTGATAGTATTTGGATTCGGCTGTTATCCGGAGGATACCGATCAGAGTCATGAGATGGATATGAGGGCTGACTAAAGTATGCGGCGCCTGAGGGCCGATCTGAGGATGCGGCGCCTGAGATATAAGGATTTACGTGTCGATGTTTGAAACGGGTTTCATGATGTTTTGAGTGTCGATGTTGGACACTCAGGTTCCATGATTTTGATGTGTTGTTGATGGACACACGTTGATTGATATCCTCATATTTACATGAATATGCTTTCATGAGATTTACATGCATGATATTGTAGTGTCATTGATGGACACGTAGATGTTATCCGCAACCATATAGGCATTGAGTATAGTGTTGGCACATATGCAGATATAGTCACCCTAGATATCATAGTATTACCTTTATAATATAGTTGACCTTGGAAATTGTTGTTTTATTCGATTTTACCTATTGATGATTTATACTCACGAGTCACCATTGTGCCACAGTTCTTGCAGGTTGACCGCATGGATCAGTAGCGGCATCGCTGGCACACAGCTTGCAATCTGATGATTTGCTTTGGTAGTGGTACATGTTGGATCGTGCCACTCTTGTATTATTATTCATATTGTATCTGTTGGAGATAGTGCCCTCAGAGTCAATTATTAGGTCACAGGTACGTGATTGCAATGATTGATGGAGGACCTATCCCGGTAGGACAGTCTTACTCGAGATGATAGTATGCTATCTGGTTTACCTCTATCATCGTGTACTGTTTTAGGTGACCTGACAAGTTGCTGTTACGCGTTGATAGAGCCCCTAGGATTCTTGCTTGACCACCAGCAGTATGAGGGCGATCATATAAGTGGGAGCTGGGGGTCTATAAGCATATCCTTAAATGGTCCCTAGTCGTGTGAGTTTCGAGACAGGGCATCGATACTCCAGAGTAGACTAGTGTATACAGTCGAGACCCCGACGAGGGGCGGTGGCCGGTCTCACAAGCCACTGGTGTCAGTTGGATCACCTAAGATGTATACAGGTGCTCATTGGGTTATGAGTACACCGGACAGGACTCGCCGAGAACATGCTAGTTGGTCATATACCAGACGTCAGATGGCAGTTCCCTGGTGACATGTGTGCAGGTTAGTTCATCGACCTGGGGATCGTCATTTATCTCGTGTGAGTTCCCACTGTACTTTGATTACTACCCTACCACGGCTCAAAGGAGTCATGCAAACAGGTTTTAGTTGGGTACAGTCCCGAGCCACATGGAGGCAGTGAGCGTATCTTCAGGGGTTCGTCTCTCCCGGTATTGGGGGTGAGGTCGTGCTGTGTCTTGGAGAGCCATTACACGAAGTCCTTGGCCAAGGCAGGAGATTTACTGGTAGGTATTCCAGTAGTATCTCAGGGTGTTCTGGGCTACACTCCGACACGACTTGTACCGCTTTTGGGGGTCTGACTTTTACCAACCCCCTAGGCCCGCCATGCGATACTCATAGACGAACGGACCGGACTGTACGGATATTGTCACTGACAGGCTCAGTAGGGTTGTCAGGCTGAGTTCGCTCACAGACGTCCCTTTTAGTCAATACCTGGTAGCCCGTTACGTATTGGCTTATACCTCTGACGTGCTAGTGGTTAAATCCACAACCAAGGTGTTGACGAGTCTTTAGAGTCCCCCACATTCAGTTACTCAGCTTTCGGGCGAAAAGTTGTAGAGGCCGTATGGAGATATGGCAGGGTCCGATCAGATACGTGCGGTATTGCACGGATCAGGATCGGACAGTTTGTACTATAGGCCGTATGGATATATGGCAGGGTTCGATCAGATACGTGCGGTATTGCACGGATCAGGATCGAACAGATATTACTAGCCGGCTTTGGTTTAAGCCGGATCCTAGTATAGTACAGTGTAGATTTTGTCTCATTGCATTTGTATTTCGGTCGGAATACAAATGCGGGTGTGTATGCACAGTATCGGGGTTTTCCTGTAATTTATTACGGGACCAGTTTTCTGGAGTTGCCAGTTTGCTTTCCGTTTCGGTCAATTTCCTTTGTATCGTTCATTGGCCGAAGATTGGTGGAGGAGGGCTTATTTGCATTGTTGCAAATAAGCATTTGTGGAGGGGGTCTTTGCATATATTTGTATCATGATAGCTTTTCCTTGACCTTGACTTCTAGCTTCATCATGCCTTGACTTTTGTAGGACATGATGGTTGATGATGTTTGTGGTTGAGTGTGGGTTTTGATTTTGTGATGATTCTTTTTGCATGATAGCCTTCTCTCTCTCTCCATTGTATTATTGGATGGCTCTCTCATTCTATCACACTACTCCCTCATTCTCACTCTCCCCCTCACCAAGATGGCCGGCCACTATGCATGGAGGCTGTCCAAATTTTGAGTGTGGTTTTTTTGGCTCATTTCATGTTGCAAAATCCCCACAAGATCAATCTCAAAAGCTCCAAGTTCAATCCCTCCACCAATGGCAACCTCCACTACCCCAAATTGAGACTTGCTCACTAGATATTCTACAGCAAATCTTGGGCACGTCGACTAGCCAGCTTCGTGCCCGAGTTGCCTCGGCATTGAGGTGGGAGCCCGTAAAAGAAGTAGGCGATGTGGTGCACTTCCGGCGACGAGGTGGAGATAGGACATTCCGCGGGAGATCGGGACGACGACGAGAAGACCGGAGGACTTGGATCAGTCGGTATATCTCTCTTCTCCATCTTGTAGTTAGCTAGGACTAATTGATGGTTCGATCCGGGTATTAGTGCGCGGCGGTTTGCCAGTTCATGTAAAATTTAAAGTTTATCACCGCTTCCGCATTTGGCCGTCGGATTGACGGCCGGGGCGCCGCCGTGCACTTACAGTGGTATCAGAGCCTCGCCATTAACTTAGTCTAGCTTTCCTTAATGTGTTTTTCAGTTCCGATCGATCAAATGTTCCAAAACCCGTATTTCCTCCACGACAGTTTTCTGTTGAAATTTTTTGGTCTCCAAAATTTTTTCAGGTTGTATAAAATTAATGTACTGGAGACTACTAGGCTACTGAAGAAATTCGACAGGGTGAATCCACAGTGGAGGCGCGGAACCGCGGCCAAAACCCCCTTTGGGCCGCGGTTCCACCGCACACTGTGGGGATCCCTGCACCAAATTTCTACAGTATCTTTCTGGGGTTAAAATTGGGGTTTTGGAATATTAAAATTGGGCCCAGAATTTCTGTGAGTGCTACAGTATTGCTTGGGGGCCCACTTGTTAATTTTTGATCGATCGGATATTTTAAACACATTATTTCACAGTATTTACATTATATCTGCGACCGTGAATGTCGCTCGATCGGTAAATCCGGTCTAACTGCTATAGCCCGGTTAGACGGATTTGCGAACGTGACTTTCACGTTGATGTTCTGTTTTTGCTGTGATGTTGCGGATCGGTCGTGGGGGATAGCCTGGATGCAATGCTAGTACAGTTGTGGTTGTATTATGTACATTTGATATTGCGGGGCGAGGGTCCGACATGTGGACTGCCGTCACTGCCTGATTGTATTATTATTTTGGGGCACGACCTGGTTGCGGTCGATGTACCCGTTGTATGTATATTTTACTTTCTGTACTAGGGTTACCCCGCGGAGGGGTGCTGGATAGCCGGGTTCTAGAGGGCAACAAGCCCGCATCTCATGGCATTGAGACGGAGGGGGCTTCACTCTAGAATTGGCGGGCTATTCGCCGCACTCGTAGGGGGTACAGGTTGACCCAGGAGGGATGCCCGAGTTACCGGATTCCGTGAAGTGCTGGGTGGTCCATTCACGGTGCTGAAGGGGGCTGCCTCGCTTCAGGTTTTGGCGGGTAACTTGCCGCGCCCGTAGGGGTCTAGGATTTCATTGCACAGGCTATCCACACGACCAGGGGAACGTCGGGTTTCAGCGGCTCTGTGAAACACGGGGATCCTAGATATCTGTATTGTTTCTGTGATGCTGTACATTTTCTGTGATGTTGCATTTTATCACGCCTTGAGCGAATATAATATATTGGTATATATATTAGTAGATGTTGTATATGTTTTGCATCCGCGCTAGTCCAGTCCCCGCTCTGTCGTTAGTTAGCTAACCTAACGGGTAATGACGGGACCCAGTGGCGAAGGCGGATGGCATATACGTACATCAGTATATTTTCGTTCTTTGTGGTGTGATCAATTGATGGGACTGCGTTGATTCGGATCAATGCAAGTTAAAAACAAACCTAATCTGATGTTGTTGGAACACTTTTTCAAAAAGCTGTTATTGCAAGGACGTTCACTTTTGTTTTGCATCGTGGTATTCATTTGGAATATCCTGCACCTCAGTCGACGAGGCAAGGGCCGAGATCCTTTCACCGGGAGTGACCCCTTGGACAAAAAGTTTGCGTCAGGGCATTAACTTCACTATAGCCGATTACTTTTGCTTTGCACCGTGGTATTCAGTTGGAATATCCTGCACCTCATTCTACGGGGAAAGAGCCGAGATCCCTTCACCGGGAGTGACCTCTTTAGCAACGGTTTTCGTCACTATATTTTTAAAAGCTATCCGTTCCTTCAACGATATCAAGTTCATTACGTTAAAGGTTTTCGCCAGAAACCATTCGTAGCCCTCCGTCGTTTCATATGGATGGTCAATAGTATTCAAGCTGTGTATGTTGGCCAAAGTCAAGGCACAGTGATTGGTAGCTATTGGGGTATTCATATGCAGCATAGATAGATGCGTTGGTTTGGGACAGTCGTACTGCCATTTTGGCCAAAGTCAAGGGTAGGTACGGGTGGATTCAAATTAACCTGGAGAATGACGGGTAGAACTTGACATGTGACTTATGATATGTTGGCCAAAGTCAAGGTCATAAGAGCATGGGGCAAAAATCACATCGGGAGTTTCAAAAGAACTGAAACTTGCCAGATATGCGCATACCTTCTGGAGTGTCATAACGTGAGCGGATTCCGTCACGTTATCATGCGATGATAGTTGGATCCCGATTCCTACTGATGAGTTAGTTTACTCCTCGGGTGACCCCGACTAATTCTTCTTTCAGGTTTGGAGGAGAATTTGAGGTACAGTGGGAGGTTTCCAGATTAGATAAATTGGTAACCATTCTGATCTAGGTTAGAGTGCACGCTGAGTGTTTCTTTTCTCTCTCTCTTCGGCAGCGACCATTGACCCGACCCTAAGACTATGACTCAGTGACCAAGTTAACCGAACCTTCTTAAACACTGGCTTTTGGATTGTCAGAGTTGCGAACCTCATTGCCACTCCTACTTTTACCCTTTTCTCCAGGACACCCCGTATTACTACGAACGTCCACTTCCATTGGACAAAACCATCGTATGGTTAGATACGAACTCGAAAGAATTTATTCGAGGATGGTTTCCGGTTCTGGAGAAAACGGATAGGACTATTCAGTTGTCTTTTCCTTTTACCTTCTCTCAGGTTGCGAGTACTCCTTGGTTTAGGAGACAGTACACCTATTACGTAAATTGGATAGTCTTCTTCAAAACCTTAGGCTGGTGCCGACCGGTAGGGAATGAAGAAAACCAATTAGCCTAACGATGGTGTACAGAAGGTATTAAGTTAAGACAAATCAAGGGATTAGTAAGAGGGCAAAGTAAATTGCAACAGATATTCACGACCAAACCAAGTATTTCTTCGCCAATCCTAAATCACCTTTGTATTTCTCCAGGACACTCCGTATCACTACGAAGATCCACAGTTTATTGGATACTCCATCGTATGGTTATATACGAACTCGAAAGGAACTTGTTCCAGTTCGGGGATGGATTCTGGTTCAGGAGAAATAGGAATAAGGTTTATTTAGGTGTCTTTTATCTTCACCTTCTCTCGCATTGCGAGTGCTCCTAGGATTAGGACAGTACACCCATTATGCTTATTGGATAGTCTTCTTCCAAACCATAGGCGGGTGCCGAACGGTAGGGAAGGAAGAAAACCATTTGGCCTAAAGGGGTGTGCAGAAGGTAATGACTAAAGACATATGAAGGGATTTGGAGAGGTGGCAAAGAATTATACGGTTACAATCGTGAATCTGGAAGAGGCATTACTAGGAATACCAGGATACCCCATCGGAACATTTCAATGTTTCAGTTTCACTGTGTAATGTTAAAAGAAAACTGATTTCTCGATTAGACACTTGCTCCAGGGTATGTATTTACCAGGTATGATTCTCACATCTGTATGGTTTTACAGATGATGAGTGGGAGTAGGTTATTGGGAATTGGGTGATCATCCTCATTATATCGGGATTCGTTGTAATCGGTGATATTTGAGGAAATCACCTGGGCTGTTTGCCAGTCGGCAAATATTTGGTTTTGAATATCCGCTTTTATGCACCAATTTCAAATTGATATATCTATACGTCTATTTTCATAGAGTGAGATATACCTTTCTGAAATTATGTCTACGACATTTACCTATATCAGTGGATGGTTAGGTAAGGAGCATTAAACATCGGTGTAATTCTTCTTAACCATAAGTACAGTTTTCAACCTACGACACACAGTGAATGAGTTTTCAGACTCAAGGGACTTATACAGAGTATTGTATGTTGTCCAGGGTCCATCAGGACAGAGGGGTTGGTCCTCGTACTATATTCGGTTTACTTATGACTTCTCTAGTTTTTAGACAGGTGTTTCGTGGAAACACAGGGTCCGAATTTGGAGAAGTTATAGGTATTTGAATAGAGTAGAGAACCAGGAGTAGTAAGTATCGGGATTCTTCAAAGTGATCGAAGATGTAGATACTTGTGTATGGTATTCATTTGATAGTAATGATTGAGAGAAATTGCTTCTCTTTCAGGTTACTCATAATTGGAAATGCTCCTAAGTTGTGTAATGCTGATCAGACTTCTTCCATTTAGTTGACATGCACTGGAGACAGCTGCATGATTTGAATCTGGTTCAATTAAATCAGTGCCTCTGGTTCTATATTGGATATAGAACAGTTCATATCTTAACGATGTTAAGGTACGGGGAGTTGTCCGGTTTATGATTAAAACCAGACACTGGACAACTCAAGGCACGTTTCTGTAATGGCTGTTTGTGGGTTGACCCAGGCTTTGACGAGGGTTGATTTTCTACCATCTGGAAGATCAATAGTGATATTGTTCTGAACTCGCCACAGTTTTAAATAAAATTGATTTTTTCAAAAACAGAAGTGGGAGTATGGTAGAACTGGAAGTGATTCCAGAACCACAAACGATTACTGAAGATTTGATAGGAACCTAAAGATTCAATCTGGTTTGACATTCCATTGGCCACTCCGCAGATACGGTGGGTAACCTCAGGCACCCGAGAGGTACTCCGGTAGCCTCAAGGACGGTGGCAGGGAGGTTCTTGTTTACCCAGACTTACCATTGCTGTTGTTCCAGACTGTGAGACCCGGCAGGAGGATGAGTATAGCGTCTTTCTAAACTAGTTTTAGAAATGTACGTATATATGACTCTGCCAGAGGGTTGTCGTAGTCAGTGGGAGCAGCAGAAGCATTGGTGGATAGGTAGCTTATGTCTATTTATAGACTGAAGCACCAGTAGCGGAGATAGATCATCTATTTCTGACGTGGCAGTCATAGGTTTGACTTCATCAGAATAGGGGATGGATCTGTTGAGAAGGTAGTAGGGTATGATATCCTGGTATTTAGATGACATACACAGAGTAGGAAAAGAAACTCCTATACTACAATCGGTTATACTTTGGTCGTCACACAGTGGTTTCTCCACAAAGGAAATGGTTTTTATATCAGACATACTGGTTACTAGATCTATGGTTTTAGATCTAGATTTGGGTAGTCTCCCAATCTGGGTACTTAGATAGCATTCTAAGGGTATTTAGAATGGATGACTCCTGGCACGGTAGTGTACCTGCAGGTAATGGAGTCATCCTCTCTAAAGGTGTCTTACAGACTAAAGGGGAGAGGGATGTGCATGATTGGCAGATCACTTGCTCAGGCAATTGAGTCAATCATGAGATGTCAAGTACCACACCAGACATTGTTCTTGCACTAGATGCAATAAGCTGACATTAATCCAATCCTGGAGAAACGGTCGGAAGCAGTTTTAGAACATAAGTGGATGTTCTAGGGATATGATAACGACAGCCTCATTCGGGAAACAGTTATCATTCCAGGCTTCCAAGGTGACATGGAAGACAAGGAGGTTGTTAGAGCTATAGTTTTCCTTCTGATGAGGGGCAGTATTTTGGACAGGTGGTCCAAGGCAATACTGAGGGTGGCATGGCGCAGGATACTGATTAAGTTCAGTTGACGACACAGTCTAAGAAGTTTGGATTTGGAGTTCATTTATGAGCTATGTCCCATCAGACATCCAGACACATTCTAAGACAGGTATTGCTCATTTCGGGAGATGGGTTTTCTCCGCGAACTTGAGATATAGAGAGACATAGAAAGAAACAACAAAGCGGATCACTCACTAAGGCTATTCCTCGAACGCAATAGTTTCGCAAACGATCTTTGTGAGACTGACTAGTAGAGGAGTTGGGTGTTCGGTATCACACGGGCTGTGAGTATGCAACATCGCAATAATTAGCCTTGAGTGCAAGTGGGAGATTGTTAGAGATAGTGCCCTCAGAGTCAATTATTAGGTCACAGGTACGTGATTGCAATGATTGATGGAGGACCTCCCGGTAGGACAGTCTTACTCGAGATGATAGTATGCTATCTGGTTTACCTTTATCATCGTGTACTGTTTTAGGTGACCTGACAAGTTGCTGTTACGCGTTGATAGAGCCCCTTGGATTCTTGCTTGACCACCAGCAGTATGAGAGCGATCATATAAGTGGGAGCTGGGGTCTATAAGCATATCCTTAAATGGTCCCTAGTCGTGTGAGTTTCGAGACAGGGCATCGATACTCCAGAGTAGACTAGTGTATACAATCGAGACCCCGACGAGGGGCGGTGGCCGGTCTCACAAGCCACTGGTGTCAGTTGGATCACCTAAGATGTATACAGGTGCTCATTGGGTTATGAGTACACCGGACAGGACTCGCCGGGAACATGCTAGTTGGTCATATACCAGACGTCAGATGGCAGTTCCCTGGTGACATGTGTGCAGGTTAGTTCATCGACCTGGGGATCGTCATTTGTCTCGTGTGAGTTCCCACTGTACTTTGATTACTACCCTACCACGGCTCAAAGGAGTCGTGCAAACAGGTTTTAGTTGGGTACAGTCCCGAGCCACATGGAGGCAGTGAGCGTATCTTCAGGGGTTCGTCTCTCCCGGTATTGGGGGTGAGGTCGTGCTGTGTCTAGGAGAGCCATTACACGAAGTCCTTGGCCAAGGCAGGAGATTTACTGGTAGGTATTCCAGTAGTATCTCAGGGTGTTCTGGGCTACACTCCGACACGACTTGTACCGCTTTTGGGGGTCTGACTTTTACCAACCCCCTAGGCCCGCCATGCGATACTCATAGACGAACGGACCGGACTGTACGGATATTGTCACTGATAGGCTCAGTAGGGTTGTCAGGCTGAGTTCGCTCACAGACGTCCCTTTTAGTCAATACCTGGTAGCCCGTTACGTATTGGCTTATACCTCTGACGTGCTAGTGGTTAAATCCACAACCAAGGTGTTGACGAGTCTTTAGAGTCCCCCACATTCAGTTACTCAGCTTTCGGGCGAAAAGTTGTAGAGGCCGTATGGAGATATGGCAGGGTCCGATCAGATACGTGCGGTATTGCACGGATCAGGATCGGACAGTTTGTACTATAGGCCGTATGGATATATGGCAGGGTTCGATCAGATACGTGCGGTATTGCACGGATCAGGATCGAACAGATATTACTAGCCGGCTTTGGTTTAAGCCGGATCCTAGTATAGTACAGTGTAGATTTTGTCTCATTGCATTTGTATTTCGGTCGGAATACAAATGCGGGTGTGTATGCACAATATCGGGGTTTTCCTGTAATTTATTACGGGACCAGTTTTCTGGAGTTGCCAGTTTGCTTTCCGTTTCGGTCAATTTCCTTTGTATCGTTCATTGGCCGAAGATTGGTGGAGGAGGGCTTATTTGCATAGTTGCAAATAAGCATTTGTGGAGGGGGTCTTTGCATATATTTGTATCATGATAGCTTTTCCTTGACCTTGACTTCTAGCTTCATCATGCCTTGACTTTTGTAGGACATGATGGTTGATGATGTTTGTGGTTGAGTATGGGTTTTGATTTTGTGATGATTCTTTTTGCATGATAGCCTTCTCTCTCTCTCCATTGTATTATTGGATGGCTCTCTCATTCTATCACACTACTCCCTCATTCTCACTCTCCCCCTCACCAAGATGGCCGGCCACTATGCATGGAGGCTGTCCAAATTTTGAGTGTGGTTTTTTTGGCTCATTTCATGTTGCAAAATTCCCACAAGATCAATCTCAAAAGCTCCAAGTTCAATCCCTCCACCAATGGCAACCTCCACTACCCCAAATTGAGACTTGCTCACTAGATATTCTACAGCAAATCTTGGGCACGTCGACTAGCCAGCTTCGTGCCCGAGTTGCCTCGGCATTGAGGTGGGAGCCCGTAAAAGAAGTAGGCGATGTGGTGCACTTCCGGCGACGAGGTGGAGATAGGACATTCCGCGGGAGATCGCGACGACGACGAGAAGACCGGAGGACTTGGATCAGTCGGTATATCTCTCTTCCCCATCTTGTAGTTAGCTAGGACTAATTGATGGTTCTATCCGGGTATTAGTGCGCGGCGGTTTGCCAGTTCATGTAAAATTTAAAGTTTATCACCACTTCCGCATTTGGCCGTCGGATTGACGGCCGGGGCGCCGCCGTGCACTTACAGTATCTAGTCAACTCCATCAATCAGAAACTAGAAATTGTATATGTAGTAAGACTTAGCAAGACTTGTAGTTGCGATACTTAGAGCGATGGGTTATATGTTCGCTTGGTGGGTTGATGTCTTGCTTTATTCATTACTCTTTGTGTTGATCTTCGCCGTTGGGCGTCGTATACTTATATTCTGTCTTGCGTGGTTGTGATTTTGCCGATTGGCGAAGAGCTAGCTCCGGCTTGGGGATGCCTTTTCACTACTAAAATAGGGGGTTTCCCCTACGGATAACGACATCCGTAGGGGTAATTTTAGTTTGACCCTACGGATTAATCCGTAGGGCCAAAAGGTTGCCCCTACGGCCCTTACATATTTATTTAAAAATTATTAAATCTTAAATTGTTGTTTGCCCCTACGGAGCCGCAAACCAAGAACCTACGGACTTATCCGTAGGGGGATCTAAATAGGGATTTAAGTTAAAAGCTCAGATCGATCCCTACGCTCATTATTCCTAATTCTCGCGCGAAGAAAAATTCCCAAACCTTCGTTCCCACCGATCGATCGTCGTTCTCGTCATCGCCAGCGCCACCGATTCTTCATAGCCACCGCCTGCTTTCGTCATCGCCAGTGCCGGCTCATCTCCGTTCTCGTCGTCGCCTCTGCACAGGTAAGGAAATTTTCAATTACTCAAATTTTTGATTGGGGCTAGGGCTGTGGGCTAGGGCTAGGGTTGTGGCTGGGGCTCGGGCTCGGGCTAGGGCTATGGTTGGGGCTCGGGCTTGGGCTGCGGCTAGGGCTGCGGTTGGAGTTGGGGCTCGGGCACGGGCTGCAGTTAGCGTTAGGGTTGGGGCTGAGGCTGAGGCTGCGGTTGGGGTTGGGGTTCGGCAGAGGGTTGCTGTTGGGGTTGGGGTTGGGGTTGGGGTTAGGATTGGGGTTGGGGTTTTGGATTTCAGGGTCTAATTTAATTTCCATTCCAATTAGCATTAAGCTCGTTAATTGAAATATTGATGATGATCATAAGAGGAAAATGTGTCTAGTTTGAGAAGGTGTTGGAAACTGGACTAATAATGTGGGTAAAGCCCAGTTTAATTAATAATTTTATTTGTCATTCTCAAATTTTCTTGGAAACGGAGACTGTTTTGTGGAACTTTTAGCCATTGGGCATGTTGGGGTTTTGTTTTTGGAGTCATGGGACCTGGCATTTGGTAGGTATCCAAAGACCTCGTGTTTGATTTTGGATATTTTTGATTGATTTAAACTGTGGGTCTGAGTAGTCCCTTAATTTGATCTGGTTGGGGTTTGAGTATGCAAAGGATTTGTAATCTGGTGGAAATTTTGAGGATGTTTTCGGTTGAATATGTTTGCTAATTGCATAAGATGCTCATAAGATTCTGGATTTTGAGGATGGGCCGTTGTAATTGGAAATGCTTAGAATTGTAGGACCATCTTTGTTTTAGCTATATATAATTGCAAAAAAATAGACATATTTCTGATTTGAAGAAAAGGAAGGGCAAGATAGGGATTTAGTTATGGATTTTACTTGGGCGTCTTCTCTTTTAATACATGTCTATCTTTACAAGAATATCATGTCACATATTCGGTTTTAGCATCTGTACGCAACTGTTTTGTTTATCATCATGTTATTAACATCTTTAACTTCTATCCTTTTTCTAATATGTTTCATAGTTAATATAATAATCCTTTGTCTATATATATTGACAGTGGCCTTTCTTTTGGATGAACATGTTTTTTGTTGCATGTTTCAGTCATGTGAATTCATATGTTGCGTATAACGCTTTATGATATCAGTATCCTACATTTGTAGTTTTAATTGTTGATTGTTATAGTTGAATGCCATTGCAATAATAGTTTTTGGTAGATGAATGCCATTGCAATGTAGGATGATCAGTTCTATCAATCTTGATCTCAATGGTTTAAAATCATGTAACACATACAACACGAATGCACAACAAACGCATCATTAGAGAGTGGTTCGAGATGTTCAAGTTAAAACCAATATATGATACTCGATGATAATATGAAACCTTTATATTCTCATCGATACTCATATATGAAACTAAAAGCGCCACTTAGTCCCCGTCTATCGGTTAACATACGTGCGATATTCGTCGTGACATAGAACTATACGAAGGTTGTTAAATATCGGACGGTATAGCTCGATACTAACAACCGTCGTATAGTCTACGCGACGAGAAAATTCAATCGTATGGTAACCCATAGATTTGTCCCGTGTGGACAAGTTAAGAATGTATAAAGCAAACGCCTTCATTCACTTGTGTTTTCATCCGTTTCGAGATATTTCGTCGGTACCTTTCTGATGTTCTCCGTGTACAAAGATAGATTAGATGTTCATTTCAACGTTGTTTCATATCTTTGAAATGATTATCTATTCTATTACAGTGTACTCGGAGAACAGCGGGGAGGTGCTGCCGAAATTTACTCGAAACGGTTGAAAACACAAGTGATGGGTGTTCGCTCTATACATTCTTAATAGGATAGAAGCCTACCCCCGACAGCCGGAACACACACATACAACAAGAATACACAACAAACGCATAATTAGAGAGTGATTCGAGATGTTCAAGTTAAAACCAATATATGATACTCGATGATAATACGAAACCTTCATATTCTCATCGATACTCATATATGAAACTAAAAGCGCCACTTAGTCCCCGTCTATCGGTTAACATACGTGCGATGTTCGTCGTGACATAGAACTATACGAAGGTTGTTAAATATCGGACGGTATAGCTAGATACTAACAACCATCGTATAGTCTACGCGACGAGAAAATTCAATCGTTTGGTAACCTATAGATTTGTCCCGTGTGGACAAGTTAAGAATGTATAAAGCAAATGCCTTCATTCACTTGTGTTTTCATCCGTTTCGAGATATCTCGTCGGTACCTTTCCGCTGGTTCTCCGTGTACAAAGATAGATTAGATGTTTATTTCAACGTTGTTTCACAACTTTGAAATGATTATCTATTCTATTACAGTGTACTCAGAGAACAACGGGGAGGTGCTGCCGAAATTTACTTGAAACGATTGAAAGCACGAATGATGGGTGTTCGCTCTATACATCCTTAATGGGATAGAAGCCTACCCCCGACAGCCGGAACACACACATACAACAAGAATACACAACAAACGCATAATTATAGAGTGATTCGAGATGTTTAAGTTAAAACCAATATATGATTCTCGATGATAATATGAAACCTTCATATTCTCATCGATACTCATATATGAAACTAAAAGCGCCACTTAGTCCTCGTCTATCGGTTAACATACGTGCGATAATTTATTCTTTTCAACGACAAACGCACACACAAAGCATATACACAGATTTTCTCCTTTGTTAGTAACTATCTCGTTCTTATATTTCTCAATATAGTCAGCATAACCTACAATTTATATGTTATACAGTCTAACATGG
This sequence comes from Agapanthus africanus, assembly GCA_030015575.1. Classification (NCBI taxonomy): domain Eukaryota; kingdom Viridiplantae; phylum Streptophyta; class Magnoliopsida; order Asparagales; family Amaryllidaceae; genus Agapanthus; species Agapanthus africanus. The sequence continues at coordinate 350,345,590 of CM057350.1, read as the reverse complement.
CCTATGAGTACGTCAGAGTTAAGGACTGGATGTATGTGGATTAGAAACAACGTATGCAACCTAAGTTTGTCGCAGGAGTTGCTGCTTTCCTTGAATTTGCACGCGCACATAGTAAGATCATAATAGAGAAGATTCTCTGTCCGTGCGATAGATGTGGCAATAAGTACTGGCAGAAGGTAGAATTGGCAGAGCTTCATATTGTAAAATATGCGTTTACTAGACTTTATACAACTTGGAAATATCACAGGGAAGGAGTAGAATGCAGTACCGCGGCAGAAGAAGAAGGAGAACACGATAATACGGCAGGAGAAGAAGAAGAATTCGGTAATGCGGCAGAAAGAGAAGACGGTAATTTATTTCCATCAGAAGAAATGGAGGATATGGTAGAGGCTGCTCTAGGTGAATCTATTCGTACCGAAGATGACATTCCTTCCGGTCAAGGACCGCGTGCGGATAAATATGAAAGTTTCATGAATGATACTAGGAAACCAATTTTTGAGAATGCGAAGTATTCCACCCTCTCATGGTTCGTCCAGCTTTTCCAGATTAAGTGCTTAAATGGATGGAGTAACAAGTCATTCACAATGCTTCTTTCGTTCTTGAAAGATTCTATGCCTCCGGGAAATAACGTGCCCGACAGCTGGTACGGAGCCCAGAAGATGATGTCTGATCTGGGTCTAAAGTGCGAGAAGATTCAAGCGTGTCCTAAAAATTGCGTGTTGTACCGGAAAGAGAATTCATATTTGAAAGAGTGTCCAACATGCGGAGAGGCCAGGTATAAGCCGAAAGATTCTGATAAGAAGCCTGATATACCTGTCAAGATAGCATGATACTTTCCCATAACACAGAGGCTACAGAGGCTATTCAGGTGCAAGAAAACAGCCGAGGCGATGATTTGGCATCACCGTGCTCCTCCAAGTAAAGATGGAAAAATGAGCCATCCAAGAGATTCACCGGCATGGAAGGATTTCGATAAGAGGCACTCAATATTCAGTAGCGATCCTCGCAATGTCCGGCTCGGACTGGCTACTGATGGCTTCTGCCCATTCAACTATATGGCTGGAAGTCACAGCACATGGCCCGTTGTAATGATAATTTATAATCTGTCGCCTTGGTTGGCTATGGACCAATCATACTTTATGATGCCTCTTCTAATCGACGGACCAAACTCACCGGGGAACAATATTGACATCTATCTCCTGTAAGTCCACGTTGCCCACCCCGGTGCTTGCGGGGAGGCGGAAACGTTATGAAAAATCGGATTTTTACAACACTAGTTAACATAGACTATGCTAAAGGAGGGATCTTTGCTAAACAAAACTAACTAACATGCTAAAAGAGTTAGCTACTCGGAAAGGGGGTTATACCTTGGTCTTCAAGTCCTTCTCTTCTTGCTCCTTGGAGTGAAAGAACGGGTTCTCCTTGTCGCCTTCTCTTGCCGAAGAAAGATCCACCCGAGGGCCTCTACCTTTGGCTACAACCTCAAACTAGAAGTAACTAAGGTGCTTGGTGTGCTAAACCTAGGACCTTAGAAAGAGTAGAGAGTATTTTTTAAGGGATTTATCTCAAGCTCAACTGGTTCTCAACTCATGAGAGGGGAGAGCAAGAGAGAGAGGAAGATGAGGAGAGAGAATGCGAATGATAGAATGAGAATAGTTTTACAACCATAACAATATATGTGAATTATCTAATTAATAATATTAATTCAAAAATGAAAAAGGTGATGGTTGGTTTGATGAGACCATTATCATATCACATTAAATGTTTTTTGCAAAGATCAAAGAGCATCTTTGGAGTGTAATGATGATGGTCAATGTTTCAACCATGGTCAACAAGTCAACCAAGATCAACAAGTCAACAACCCTAACCATGACACAATTTCATTTAATTAATATTATTAATTGATATTTCACATGTCCATTAGGGTTTGGAAAAAGACAACTGTCAACTGTGCATACACACCCCTTCCGAAACCCTAATGAAAATCCTCTTCCTCCGCCTCAATCAACTATGCATACACACCCGCATTCGTGTTCCGAGGAACATGAATACAATGAGATAAAACTAACCCTAAAACATATGCTAGGATCCGGCTCAAACCAGAGCCCGCTAGTAATGACTGTCCGGACACCAAACGTGCACAAGTGCACGGATGTGAACGAACCCTGTCGCAAAACCATGCGACCTCTACTCTGTTTTGCCCAAAGGCGAATAACCCTCTGTGTAGGACTCTAAAGACTCGACACTACGCTGGCAGTTGGTTTAACCACAGACTGCAAGCGGCACTAGCTATACGTAACGGTCCCCAGGTAGATGCCGATAAGAAGACTGACGAGGTAAACCCATCTGAACTCCTACTGAGCCTGAATATGACAGTCTCCGTACAGTCCGGTCTGTTCGTCTAAGAACATCGCATGGTGGGCCTAGGAGGCGGTAAAGGTCAGTCCCCTAATAGCGGTACAAGTCGTGCCGGAATGTAGCCCAGAACACCTGAGATAACACTGGAAACCTACCAGTCTATCTCACTTGCCCTGGCCAGGGACTTTGTGTAATGGCTCTCCTAGACACAGCGCGATATCAACCCCTAATACCGGGAGAGACGAATCCTTTCTAACTTTCACTGCCTCCAAGTGCTTCGGGACTGCACCTAAAAACTACCTGTTTGCACGACTCCTTTGAGCCGTGGTAGGGTAGTAATCAAAGAACAGTGGGAACACACTCGAGGCGAAGTGACAATGTCAAGTCAACGGACTAAGCTGTACTCATGTCACCTAGGAACTGATAACTGACGATAGGTATAATACCAACCAACATTTCCCGACTAGTCCTGTCCAGTGTACTCGTAACCTAACAAGCACCCGCATACTATCCTAAGTACGACGTACTGACGGCTGTGGGACAGGCCGTCTCCCAAGCTGGGATGAGAAGCGCATACGCTAGTCTACTCTAGAGTATCGATGCCCTATCTCGATAGTCCTACGACTAGGGACCTGCATAAGGATGTGCTTGTAGATTACCCAGCCCCCACGAGTGTGACTGCTATCACAACTCTGGTAATCAAGCAAAGATCCTAAGGGCTCCACTAATGTGTAAAGGCGATATGCTAAAAGAAACACATGCACACATTAAAGAAGAAACAAACCAAGTAGCATACTACTATTTTGAGCAAGATTGTCTATACAAGGTGAATATCCCAATCTTCCATCAAGTAATATACATACTAGTATGATACAGTAATGGCCTCTAGGGCATATACACTGACAATCTCCCACTTGCACTAAGGCCATGTACTGCCGTATCGAAGACCTATCATCTCGATCAGCCGCTCGAACTGAGTCTGGGGTAAGGCCTTCGTGAATGGATCAGCAGTGTTATCTTCTATAGCAACTCTCCGAACCTCGATCTCCTGGCGACCCACGATCTCCCTGATCAGGTGATACCGCCTCATGATGTGCCTCGACTTCTGATGGGACCTGGGTTCCTTCGCTAAAGCTATAGCCCCGTTGTTGTCGCAATACAGAGGTATTGGATCAACAATGGACGGAACCACCTGAAGTTCTGTTAGGAACTTCCTTATCCAGACGGCTTCTTTTGCGGCATCTGCAGCAGCGATATATTCCGCTTCCATCGTCGAGTCAGCAACGGTTTCCTGTTTGGAACTCTTCCAACAAACCGCCCCTCCATAGAGGGTAAAGACATACCCGACATGGACTTGGAATCATCCTTGTCACTCTGGAAGCTGGAGTCAGCAAAGGCCTTGATCTGGAGGTCTTTTCTGCCATACACCAAGAACATCTCCTTAGTCCTTCTCAGGTACTTGAGAATGTTCTTTACCGCTATCCAGTGTTTCTCCCCAGGGTGTGACTGATACTGGCTTACCACACTCAGTGCATAAGCTACATCTGTTCCGGTACACAACATCGCATACATTATAGAGCCTACCGCAGAAGCGTAGGGTATAATAGACATGTGATCCCTTTCCAAATCAGTCTTGGGAGACATCTCTTTGGAGAGGGTGATCCCGTGACAAGCCGGTAGATTACCGCGCTTGGAATCTTCCATACTAAACCTTTTTAGTATGGTGTCGATGTACCTGGACTGTGAGAGTCCTAATATCCTCTTGGATCTGTCATGATAGATCCGGATCCCCAGAATGTATGAGGCATCACCCAGGTCTTTCATAGAGAACCTGTGTGACAAGAACCCTTTGACAGATTGTAGCATAGGAATGTCATTTCCTATCAAGAGAATGTCATCCACGTATAAAATGAGGAATACTACAGTTCTCGCTACAAGTCTGTAAGTCCACGTTGCCGTCCCCGGTTCTTGCGGGGAGGCGGAAACGGTATAAAAATCAAATTTTTAGCGCAAAGGGCAACATGGACTATCAAAGTCGGGATCTTTACTAAACTAAACTAGCTATCATGCTAAAGAGAGTTAGCTACTCGGATAAAAGGTTATACCTAACTTGAACTCCTTCTTCTTGAAACCTTTGTAGGGTTTGATGGTGCTTTCCTCGTCGCCTTCTTCCGTCAAAGATGGATCCACCTGAGGGTTCAACCTTCGGGCTCTTTCTCGAACTTTGAGTGAACTAGGATCTTTGGCTTGCTAAACCTCTAACCCTAGAGTGAGTAGAGAGTGGCTATGGGGTGTTTTTATCTCAAGGAGATGGATTCTCAACACATGAGAAGGGAGCTCCTTGAATTAGAGGAGGAGGAAGAAGAAGAGATGAGAGAGAAGTGTTATGATAGAATGAATAATATCCTTCTCATTTTGCAACCATAACAAAATGAAAAGAATTATCAAATTAACAATAATAATAAAAATGAAATAGTTGATGGAAGGTTTGGAATGACCATTATCATTACATTCATTAAATGAATTTTGCTAGAATCAAAGAGCATCTTTGATATGTAATGATGATGGTCAAACTTTCAACCATGGTCAACAAGTCAACCTTGGTCAACAAGTCAACAAAACCAACCATGACACAATTTCATTTAATTAATATTATTAATTGATATAACATAAATTCATTAGGGTTTGGAAAAAGACGACTGTCAACTGTGCATACGCACTTGTTCCGAAACCCTAATGAAAAACCTCTTCCTCCGCCTCAATCAACTGTGCATACACACCCGCATTCTTGTTCCGAGGAACATGAATACAATGAGATAAAATCAACCCCAAAGCATATACCAGTATCTGGCTCATGTTAGTGTATATGCCCTAGAGGCCATTACTGTATCATACTGGTTTGTATATTACTTAATGGAAGCTTGGGATATTCACCTTGTATAAACAATCTTGCTCAATATAGTAGTATGCTACTTGGTTTGTTTCTACTTCAATGTGTACATGTGTTTATTTTAGTATATCACCTATACGCATGGAGCCCTTAGGATCTTTGGTTGATTACCAGCGTTGTGATGGCAGTCACACTGGTGGGGGCTGGGTAATCTATAAGCACATCCTTATACAGGTCCCTAGTCGCAGGACTATCGAGACAGGGCATCGATACTCCGGAGTAGACTAGCGTATGCGCTTCTCATCCCAGTGTGGGAGATGGTCTGTCCCACAGCCATCAGTACGTCGTACTGGAGATAGTATACGGGTGCTCGTTGGGTTACGAGTACACTGGACAGGACTCGTCGGGAACTGACAGGTTGGTATTATACCTATCGTCAGTTATCAGTTCCCAGGTGACATGAGTACAGCTTAGTCCGCTGACTTGACACTGGCACTTCTCCTCGAGTGTGTTCCCACTGCACTTTGATCACTACCCTACCACGGCTCAAAGGAGTCGTGCAAACAGGTAATGGTTGGGTGCAGTCCCGAAGCACTTGGAGGCAGTGACGGTTAGACAGGATTCGTCTCTCCCGGTATTGGGGGTTGACATCGCGCTGTGTCTAGGAGAGCCATTACACGAGTAGTCCATGGCCAGGGCAAGCGAGATATACTGGTAGGCTTCCAGTGTTATCTCAGGGTGTTTTTGGCTTCACTCCGACACGACTTGTACCGCTATTAGGGGACTGACGTTTACCGCCCCCTAGGCCCGCCATGCGATGTATCAGACGAACAGACCGGACTGTACGGAGAATGTCACATTCAGACTCAGTAGGAGTTCAGATGGGGTTCACCTCGTCAGTCATCTTATCGGCATCTACCTGGGGACCGTTACGCACAGCTAGTGCCGCTTGCGGTCTGTGGTTAAACCCACTGCAAGCGTAAGTGTCGAGTCTTTAGAGTCCCACACAGAGGGCTATTCGCCTCTGGGCAAAACAGAGTAGAGGTCGCATGGTTTTGCGACAGGGTTCGTTCTCATCCGCGCACTTGTGCACGTTTGGAGTCCGGACGGATATTACTGGCTGGCTCTGGTTTGAGCCAGATACTGGTATATGTTTTGGGGTTGCTTTTATCTCTCAGTATTCTTGTTCCTCGGAACGAGAATGCAGGTGTGTATGCACAGTTGTTTGAGGCGGAGGAAGAGGTCTTTCATTAGGGTTTCGGAACGGGTGCGTATGCACAGTTGACAGTCGTCTTTTTCCAAACCCTAATGGATTTATGAAATATCAATTAATAATAGTAATTAAATGAAATTGTGTCATGGTTGGTTTTGTTGACTTGTTGACCATGGTTGACTTGTTGACCATGGTTGAATGTTTGACCATCGTCATTACTTTGCAAGGATACTCCTTGATTTTAGCTTACATTCATTTAATGAAGTGATGATAGTGGTCATTCCAAATACAACCATCAACTATTTCATTTTGAATTATTATTATTAATTAGATATATCTTTTTCCTTTTGTTATTGTTGCAAGAGGAAAATGAGCTCATTCTATCATATTGATTCTCTCTCCTCATTTCATCTTCTTCTTCCTCAAGCTCAAGGAGAATCCTTCTCATGTGTTGAGAATCCCTCTCCTTGAAAAGAAAACACCCCATAGATACTCTCTACTCTCTCTAGGGTTCAAGGTTTAGCAAGCCGGAGATCCTAGTTCACTCTAAGTTCGAGAAAGAGCCCGAAGGTTGAACCCTCAGGTGGATCCATCTTTGACGGAAGAAGGCAACGAGGAAAGAACCATCAACCTCTACAAGGTTTCAAGAAGAAGGAGTTCAAGTTAGGTATAACCTTTTATCCGAGTAGCTAACTCTCCTTTGCATGTTTGCTAGTTTAGTTTAGACACGATCCCGACCTTGTTTAGTCCATGTTGCCCCATGCGCCAAATATTTGATTTTTATACCGTTTCCGCCTCCCCGTAAGAACCGGGGGTCGCAACGTGGACTTACAGTGGTATCAGAGCCTAACTAAACTTAAACTAGCTTGGTAGCAAAGTGTATGGAAGTTCGAAACGGAAAAATCGCAAAACCGGAAAATCAAAAACCCTAAGTTTCTGTTGAATTTTTTTGTGCTCTAAAAGTAAAAAGTTTTACTCCTAAAATCGGCTCAGGGTTTTGTGAGAACACCCACCAAAAACGATCCCATGAATCCTTCAAACCGCCGCGGATCCGCGGCCATAGCTATCTTGTTGCCGCGGATCCGCCGCCGTTTGGGCTCTTCATGTGATCGTGTTTTGTGCAGTGTTCTTCTGGTAGGGTTTTGGGATTTTTCAAATATGTTATTTGTGCCCAGATTTTCCAGAAAAGAAATTTACTTTTGGGGTCCTATAAATCCGTATTTTTTTCTAACTTCGCTACACTTTGGCTATATTGGTTATATCTGTGATGTTTGCATGTATTGAACGTCGGCTAATCGCTATATGTCGATTAGTCGGGGTTATACATCTCTGTGATCTGTGTTTGATATTGGAATGTGTATATGAATGTGTTGGACTGTCGCGGGTGAATAGCCGGGGTGGATGTGAGATGAGCTTTTGTTTTTCTTTCATTCATTTGTAATATGTAAATTGATGTAATATTATTATTTGTATGGCCGCACAACCGGGTCGGGGTTGTAGCCGTCATTGTATAATTCTTTTTACTGTTTTTGCTCCTAGGATAGACCCATGAAGGGGTGCACAAACTACCGGGTACTTAGCGGGTAGTTTGCCGCACCCGTAGGGGTCTTGGGTGGGGTATTTGCTATTCACCGCGACCGTGTAATCCGCTTTTCGTTGCAGGCTCGAACGGATTGCGGATTCCTAGTATATCCAATGTATTCATCTGTGATCTGTAATGTCTATCATTGCTTTATATTTAGGCGTTGCTTATGTTTTACAGCCGCGCTAGCCCAGCCCCCGCTCTGTCGTTAGTTAAGTAACATAACGGGTGATGACGGGACCCCGTGGCGAATGCGAATGGCATAAGCGTACGTCATATTTTGGTTGTTTTCTGCAATGGTAGGATTAAATGATGGGACGCATTAAAAGAACTAATGCAAGAATATCACGCATTAAAAGAACTAATGCAAGATAATAAACCAAGTTAAAGTCGTTGGAACACTTTCGAAAAACCACTCGGTTCTTTTCAAAACTAACTTTTAAATGCGGAGCTTGAGCCACTCCTTCTAAAAGCTATCTCGTTCCATCGATTATATCAAGTTCACTACGTTCACGGTTTCGCCAAAACCATTCGTAGCCCTCCGTCGTTTCGTATGAATATTCAATAGTATTCAAGCTATGTTTGTTGACCTTCGTCAAGGCATAGAGATTGGTAGCTGTTGGGTGTTCATATGTAGCATAGATAGATGCGTTGGTTTGGGACAGTCGTATTGCCTTGTTGACCTTCGTCAAGGGTATATACGGGTGGGTTCAAATTAACCTGGATAATGACGGGCAGAACTTGACATGTGACTTATGATTTGTTGACCTTCGTCAAGGTCATAAGAGCATGGGGCAAAAATCCACATCGGGAGTTTCATAAGTACTGAAACTTGCTAGAGTTGCATACCATTTGGAGTGTGATGATTCTGGTAGGATTCCATCAGTTTCGTCACGCGATGATATTTGGATCCCGATCCTACTGTGAGTATATGCTACTCCTCGGGAAATTTCTCACTAAACAATCAATGCTATAAACCTAGTAGGTGCCTAGAAAGGTGTTAGCGGGGCTACGCCCCCAGGGAAAAGAGGTTCTTAAATTAAGGAACTTCGCGAAAGCGTTGGAAAACCTCCCTCGAAGTACCGACACTGGCCTGGCTGAATGGTTAAGCAAGTATTGTGCGGTGGGATTGATCCCGACGGATTCTTCCTTTATGGTTTGAGGAGGGATTCGAGAGACAGTGGGAGCCATCCTGTTTAGACAAATTAAAAACCACTCTAAACTTGCAAGAGCATCATGCTAAAGTGTTTCTTCTCTCTCCCCCTGCAGCAACCAAATCGAAATGACTGGACTTAAGTTACTTCTAGATAAAAACATACTGACAGGGCCAAACTACAAAGATTGGCTCAGGAATGTCAAAATGGCAATCACTTACGACAAGCTGGGGTATCTTCTTACCACCAAAGCTCCCCCCGTCCCAGGTCCCACCTCCAGCGTCGCGGATAAGGAAATCCGTAAGACTTGGGAGATTGACTGCGTGAAGGCCAGGTGCCTCGTGCTTGCCTCTATGGACAACGAACATCAGAGGAGGCACGAGAATATGGACTTGGAATCCATATTTCTTCATACAAAAGAACTGTATGGAGAGCAGTCTCGTATCGCAAGATACGAAGTGTCGAAGAAGTTATTTTCGGCAAAGTTGGCCGTCGGATCATCGGTAGCGGACCACGTGCTTAAGATGATTGGCTACACTGAGGAGCTCGCGGAACTTGGGACCACGTTGGAAAGTGAACTCTATACGGATTTAATTCTCCAGTCCCTTCCATCCACTTACGCCCAGTTTATACTGAACTTCAACTTACAAGAAAAGGAAGTTGAACTTTCATAACTCCTCAACATGCTGAGGAGCGCAGAGGGCACCCTACAGAAAGGTAGGGAAACACCCGCTTTGTTTGTAGGAGGATCTTCTTCTTCTAGGTCCAAGGCGAAAGCCAAGGGAAAGAGGAAGAAAGCCCCCCCCCCCCAAACCAAGGGGCGGTGTTAGTAAAGTGGGTACGAAGGGAAAGGAAAAGGCAACAAAGATTGCGGGGAAGCTTGTGGGAAAGGAAGAATGCTTCTATTGTCATAAGAGTGGACACTGGAAGAAAGATTGCAGGGCTTGGAAGGCCAGGACACAGGAACTGAAGCAGGTTGCGGCTTCAGCTTCAGGTGTGTATGTTATTGAAAACTGTCTTTCTATAAACTGTACTTCCTGGGTATTGGATACCGGATCAGGATCTCATATCTTTAATTCTTTGCAGGCGTTGAGAAACTGTAGGTTTTTGAAGGCAGGTGACATGACCCTCAGAGTTGCGAACGGAGCTAGCATGAATGCTAAAGCCGTGGGGGACTATCACCTGGGAATGACAGATGGGCATGTTTTGGTTTTGCGTAATTGCTTTTTTGTACCCAACGCAACTTGTAATATCATTTCTGGATCTTTGGTTTCTAAAGAAGGTTATGAATTTGCGTTTGTAAGTAATGTTGTAAACATTCACCTTAATCAAGTTCTGATTGGGTCAGGTACATTGAGCAATGGTATATACGTATTAAACCAACCACAGATTTTCAATGTCCAGAATACACACAAAAGAAAGTCTCCAGATATCAATCAGGCTTTCTTATGGCATTGTAGACCGGGTCACATCAATGAGACACGGTTGACTAAATTACATAAAGAAGGATACTTGGATCCGTTCGAGTATCAGTCTTATGCCACTTGTGAATCTTGTCTCATGGGAAAGATGACAAAGACTCCGTTCACTGGACACGGAGAAAGAGCGAGCGAGCTCTTGGGACTCATACACAGTGACGTGTGTGGTCCAATGTCTACACATGCGCGAAGCGGTTATTCATACTTCATTACTTTCACAGACGATTTCTCTAGGTATGGACATGTCTTCTTAATGAAGCACAAATCCGAGGCCTTTGAGAAATTTCGGGATTACAAGAATGAAGTTGAAAAACAAACAGGCAAAAGTATTAAGATTCTAAGATCGGATCTAGGTGGTGAATACTTGAGTGCCGAGTTCCTGGACTATTTAAAAGAGAATGGAATTCTCTCTCAGCGTACTCCTTCATACACTCCGCAACATAACGGTGTATCGGAAAGGTGGAATCGAACCCTATTCGATATGGTTCGTTCCATGATGAGTAAGGCTGAGTTACCGCGATCTTTCTGGGGCTATGCACTAGAAGCAGCTGCATATCTCTTGAACAAGGCTCCCACCAAGACTGTGCCTACCACTCCATATCAGATGTGGAGTGGGAAGAAACCCTGTCTTAAGTACCTTAAGATATGGGGATGTCCAGCTTTTGTAAAAAAGCAGCATGCGGACAAGCTCGAGGCACGTTCAGTACAGTGTAAGTTTGTGGGATACCCAAAGAACTCCAGGGGGTATCTGTTCTATTCCGCTGAGGAACAAAAGGTTTTTGTTTCTCAACATGCCCGCTTCTTGGAAACTGAGTTTTTGGAAACCCAGATAAGTGGAAACGCAATAGAACTGGAAGAAATTCCAGAACCACAAGCTATTACTGAAAGCTTGGAAGAACCAGTAAGTTCAAAAGAACAGGACATTCCTACGCCGCTCCGCAGGAGTAGTAGGCAGTCTCATCCGCCCGAGAGATACTACGGTTTTCTCATAGACGGGGATAGAGAGGATTGCATCATAGATTATGATGAGCCTACTAGCTTCCAGCAGGCCGTTCAGAGCGTTGACTCGGTAAAATGGCTGGATGCAATGCGGACCGAAATGGAGTCCATGTACACCAACAAAGTATGGACGTTGGACATTGCTCCAGACGGGGTAAAACCCGTAGGATGCAAGTGGATCTTCAAAAGGAAGATTGGTGTAGATGGACAGGTTGAGACCTATAAAGCTAGACTTGTAGCAAAGGGTTTCCGTCAAAGACCTGGCTTGGACTATGACGAAACCTTTTCTCCAGTGGCTATGCTGAAATCCATTCGGATCCTTCTTGCCATTGCTGCCTTCCACGATTATGAGATTTGGCAGATGGACGTAAAAACCGCTTTTTCTAAATGGAAATTTAGAGGAGTGTGTCTATATGGACCAGCCAGAGGGTTTCATTCAGAGTGGGAGCAGCGGAAAGGTGTGCAAGTTGCTTAAGTCCATCTATGGACTAAAGCAGGCATCGCGGAGTTGGAACATCTGCTTTGATGAGACGGTCAAAGAATTTGGCTTTATCAAAAATCCAGATGAACCATGCATCTATAGTAGATTTGTAGCGAGAACTGTTGTATTCCGTGTTTTATACGTGGATGACATTCTCTTAATAGGAAATGACATTCCTATGCTACAATCTGTCAAGGGGTTCTTGTCACACAGGTTCTCCATGAAAGACCTGGGTGATGCCTCATACATCCTGGGGATCCGGATCCATCGTGATAGATCCAAGAGGATATTAGGACTTTCACAGTCCAGGTACATCGACACCGTACTGAAAAGATTCAGAATGGAAGATTCCAAGCGCGGTAATCTACCGGCTTGTCACGGGATCACCTCTCTAAAGAGATGTCCCCCAAGACTGATTTGGAGAGGGATCGCATGTCTATTATACCCTACGCTTCTGCGGTAGGCTCTATAATGTATGCGATGTTGTGTACCAGACCGGATGTAGCTTATGCACTGAGTGTGGTAAGCAGGTATCAGTCAAACCCTGGGGAGAAACACTGGATAGCGGTAAAGAACATTCTCAAGTACCTGAGAAGGACTAAGGAGATGTTCTTGGTGTATGGCGGAAAAGACCTCCAGATCGAGGCCTTTGCTGACTCCAGCTTCCAGAGTGACAAGGATGATTCCAAATCCATGTCGAGTTTTGTCTTTACCCTCAATGGAGGGGCGGTGTGTTGGAAGAGTTCCAAACAGGAAACCGTTGCAGACTCGACGATGGAAGCGGAATACATCGCTGCATCTGATGCCGCAAAAGAAGCTGTCTGGATGAGGAAGTTCTTGAAAGAACTTCAGGTGGTTCCATCCATTGTTGACCCAATACCTCTGTATTGCGACAACAACGGGGCTATAGCTTTAGCGAAGGAACCCAGGTCCCATCAGAGATCCAGGCACATCTTGAGGCGGTATCACCTGATCAGGGAGATCGTAGATCGCATGGAGATCGAGGTTCGGAGGGTTGCTTCAGAAGAAAACACTGCAGATCCATTCACCAAGGCCTTGCCCCAGACTCAGTTCGAGCGGCTGATCGAGATGATAGGTCTTCGATACGCCAGTACATGGCCTTAGTGCAAGTGGGAGATTGTTAGTGTATATGCCCTAGAGGCCATTACTGTATCATACTGGTTTGTATATTACTTAATGGAAGCTTGGGATATTCACCTTGTATAAACAATCTTGCTCAATATAGTAGTATGCTACTTGGTTTGTTTCTACTTCAATGTGTACATGTGTTTATTTTAGTATATCACCTATACGCATTAGTGGAGCCCTCAGGATCTTTGATTGATTACCAGCGTTGTGATGGCAATCACACTAGTGGGGGCTGGGTAATCTGTAAGCACATCCTTATACAGGTCCCTAGTCGCAGGACTATCGAGACAGGGCATCGATACTCCGGAGTAGACTAGCGTATGCGCTTCTCATCCCAGTGTGGGAGATGGTCTGTCCCACAGCCATCAGTACGTCGTACTGGAGATAGTATACGGGTGCTCGTTGGGTTACGAGTATACTGGACAGGACTCGTAGGGAACTGACAGGTTGGTATTATACCTATCGTCAGTTATCAGTTTCCAGGTGAGATGAGTACAGCTTAGTCCGCTGACTTGACACTGGCACTTCGCCTCGAGTGTGTTCCCACTGCACTTTGATCACTACCCTACCACGGCTCAAAGGAGTCGTGCAAACAGGTAATGGTTGGGTGCAGTCCTGAAGCACTTGGAGGCAGTGACGGTTAGACAGGATTCGTCTCTCCCGTATTGGGGGTTGACATCGCGCTGTGTCTAGGAGAGCCATTAAACGAGTAGTCCCTGGCCAGGGCAAGCGAGATATACTGGTAGGCTTCCAGTGTTATCTCAGGGTGTTTTGGGCTTCACTCCGACACGACTTGTACCGCTATTAGGGGACTAACGTTTACCGCCCCTTAGGCCCGCCATGCGATGTATCAGAAGAACAGACCGGACTGTACGGAGAATGTCACATTCAGACTCAGTAGGAGTTCAGATGGGGTTCACCTCGTCAGTCTTCTTATCGGCATCTACCTGGGGACCGTTACGCACAGCTAGTGCCGCTTGCGGTCTGTGGTTAAACCCACTGCCAGCGTAAGTATCGAGTCTTTAGAGTCCCACACAGAGGGCTATTCGCCTCTGGGCAAAACAGAGTAGAGGTCGCATGGTTTTGCGACAGGGTTCGTTCTCATCCGCGCACTTGTGCACGTTTGGAGTCCGGACGGATATTACTGGATGGCTCTGGTTTGAGTCAGATACTGGTATATGTTTTGGTGTTGCTTTTATCTCTCAGTATTCTTGTTCCTCGGAACGAGAATGCAGGTGTGTATGCACAGTTGTTTGAGGCGGAGGAAGAGGTCTTTCATTAGGGTTTCGGAACGGGTGCGTATGCACAGTTGACAGTCGTCTTTTTCCAAACCCTAATGGATTTATGAAATATCAATTAATAATAGTAATTAAATGTAATTGTGTCATGGTTGGTTTTGTTGACTTGTTGACCATGGTTGACTTGTTGACCATGGTTGAATGTTTGACCATCATCATTACTTTGCAAGGATACTCCTTGATTTTAGCTTACATTCATTTAATGAAGTGATGATAGTGGTCATTCCAAATACAACCATCAACTATTTCATTTTGAATTATTATTATTAATTAGATAAATATTTTTCCTTTTGTTATGGTTGCAAGAGGAAAATGAGCTCATTCTATCATATTGATTCTCTCTCCTCATTTCATCTTCTTCTTCCTCAAGCTCAAGGAGAATCCTTCTCATGTGTTGAGAATCCCTCTCCTTGAAAAGAAAACACCCCATAGATACTCTCTACTCTCTCTAGGGTTCAAGGTTTAGCAAGCCGGAGATCCTAGTTCACTCTAAGTTCGAGAAAGAGCCCGAAGGTTGAACCCTCAGGTGGATCCATCTTTGACGGAAGAAGGCAACGAGGAAAGAACCATCAACCTCTACAAGGTTTCAAGAAGAAGGAGTTCAAGTTAGGTATAACCTTTTATCCGAGTAGCTAACTCTCCTTTGCATGTTTGCTAGTTTAGTTTAGACACGATCCCGACCTTGTTTAGTCCATGTTGCCCCATGCGCCAAAAATTTGATTTTTATACCGTTTCCGCCTCCCCGTAAGAACCGGGGGTCGCAACGTGGACTTACAGCTCAAACCAGAGCCAGCTAGTAATATCTGTCCGGACTCCAAACGTGCACAAGATCGCGGATGAGAACGAACCCTGTCGCAAAACCATGCGACCTCTGCTCTGTTTTGCCCAGAGACGAATAGCCCTCTGTGTGGGACTCTAAAGACTCGACACTACGCTGGCAGTGGGTTTAACCACAGACCGCAAGCGGCACTAGCTGTGCGTAACGATCCCCAGGTAGATGTCGATAAGAAGACTGATGAGGTGAACCCCATCTGAACTCCCACTGAGTCTGAATGTGACAGTCTCCGTACAGTCCGGTCTGTTCGTCTGATACATCGCATGTCGGGCCTAGGGGGGCGGTAAACGTCAGTCCCCTAATAGCGGTACAAGTCGTGTCGGAGTGAAGCCCAAAACACCCTGAAATAACACTGGAAGCCTACCAGTATATCTCGCTTGCCCTGGCCAGGGACTACTCGTGTAATGGCTCTCCTAGACACAGCGCGATGTCAACCCCCAATACCGGGAGAGACGAATCCTGTCTAACCGTCACTGCCTCCAAGTGCTTCGGGACTGCACCCAACCACTACCTGTTTGCACGACTCCTTTGAGCCTTGGTAGGGTAGTGATCAAAGTGCAGTGGGAACACACTCGAGGCGAAGTGCCAGTGTCCAGTCAGCGGACTAAGCAGTACTCATGTCACCTGGGAACTGATAACTGACGATAGGTATAATACCAACTTGTCAGTTCCCGACGAGTCCTGTCCAGTGTACTCGTAACCTAACGAGCACCCGCATACTATCTCAAGTACGACGTACTGACGGCTGTGGGACAGACCGTCTCCCACACTGGGATGAGAAGCGCATGCGCCAGTCTACTCCGGAGTATCGATGCCCTGTCTCGATAGTCCTGCGACTAGGGACCTGTATAAGGATGTGCTTATAGATTACCCAGCCCCCACTAGTGTGACTACCATCACAACGCTGGTAATCAAGCAAAGATCCTAAGGGCTCCACTAATGCGTATAAGTGATATGATAAAATAAGCACATGTACACATTGAAGTAGAAACAAACCAAGTAGCATACTACTATTTTGAGCAAGATTGTATATACAAGGTGAATATCCCAAGCTTCCATTAAGTAATATACAAACCAGTATGATACAGTAATGGCCTCTAGGGCATATACACTAACAATCTCCCACTTGCACTAAGGCCATGTACTGGCGTATCGAAGACCTATCATCTCGATCAGCCGCTCGAACTGTGTCTGGGGTAGGGCCTTGGTGAATGGATCTGCAGTGTTTTCTTCTGAAGCAACCCTCCGAACCTCGATCTCCTTGCGATCCACGATCTCTCTGATCAGGTGATACCGCCTCAAGATGTGTCTGGATCTCTGATGGGACCTGGGTTCCTTCGCTAAATCTATAGCCCTGTTGTTGTCGCAATACAGAGGTATTGGGTCAACAATGGACGGAACCACCTGAAGTTCTTTCAAGAACTTCCTCATCCAGACAGCTTCTTTTGCGGCATCAGATGCAGCGATGTATTCCGCTTCCATCGTCGAGTCTGCAACGGTTTCCTGTTTGGAACTCTTCCAACACACCGCCCCTCCATTGAGGGTAAAGACAAAACCCGACATGGACTTGGAATCATCCTTGTCACTCTGGAAGCTGGAGTCAGCAAAGGCCTCGATCTGGAGGTCTTTTCCGCCATACACCAAGAACATCTCCTTAGTCCTTCTCAGGTACTTGAGAATGTTCTTTACTGCTATCCAGTGTTTCTCCCTAGGGTTTGACTGATACCGGCTTACCACACTAAGTGCATAAGCTACATCCGGTCTGGTACACAACATCGCATACATTATAGAGCCTACCGCAGAAGCGTAGGGTATAATAGACATGCGATCCCTCTCTAAATCAGTCTTGGGAGACATCTCTTTAGAGAGGGTGATCCCGTGACAAGCCGGTAGGTTACCGCGCTTGGAATCTTCCATACTGAATCTCTTCAGTATAGTGTCGATGTACCTGGACTGTGAAAGTCCTAATATCCTCTTGGATCTATCACGATGGATCCGGATCCCCAGGATGAATGAGGCATCACCCAGGTCTTTCATGGAGAACCTGTGTGACAAGAATCCCTTGACAGATTGTAGCATAGGAATGTCATTTCCTATTAAGAGAATGTCATCCACGTATAAAACGAGGAATACTACAGTTCTCGCTACAAATCTACTATAGATGCATGGTTCATCTGGATTTTTGATAAAGCCAAATTCCTTGACCGTCTCATCAAAACAGATGTTCCAACTCCGCGATGCCTGCTTTAGTCCATAGATGGACTTAAGCAACTTGCACACCTTTCCGCTGCTCCCACTTTGAATGAAACCCTCTGGCTGGTCCATATAGACACACTCCTCTAAATTTCCATTTAGAAAAGCGGTCTTTACGTCCATTTGCCAAATCTCATAATCGTGGAAGGCAGCAATGGCAAGAAGGATCCGAATGGATTTCAGCATAGCCACTGGAGAAACGGTTTCGTCATAGTCCAAACCAGGTCTTTGACGAAAACCCTTTGCTACAAGTCTAGCTTTATAGGTCTCAACCTGTCCATCTACACCAATCTTCCTTTTGAAGATCCACTTGCATCCTACGGGTTTTACCCCGTCTGGAGCAATGTCCAACGTCCATACTTTGTTGGTGTACATGGACTCCATTTCGGTCCGCATTGCATCCAGCCATTTTACCGAGTCAACGCTCTGAACGGCCTGCTGGAAGCTAGTAGGCTCATCATAATCTATGATGCAATCCTCTCTATCCCCGTCAATGAGAAAACCGTAGTATCTCTCAGGCGGATGAGACTGCCTACTACTCCTGCGGAGCGGCGTAGGAATGTCCTGTTCTTTTGAACCTTCTGGTTCCACTAAACTTTCAGTAATAGTCTGTGTTTCTGGAATTTCTTCCAGTTCTACTGTGCTCCTGTTAGTTATATGTATGCCCTAGAGGCCATTACTGTACATAGGATGTATATTGTAGTGGATGCTGGGACATATATAGGGAGGACTTTCTTGCTCGACATGATAGTATGCTATCTGGTTGAACTTTACCTTAACGTGTATACTGATTGTCTCTCTGTTACATGTTGGTAAAGCCCTTAGGATCTGTACTTGACTACCTGGACTATGATGCGGATCATACTAGTGGGGACATGGTAGTCCATAAGTACATCCTTCAAAGTCCCTAGTCGTGGGTGTATCGAGACGGGGCATCGATATACCAGAGTAGACTAGCGTATACCTTCTCGACCCATACAGATGGGCGATGGATGATCCCATATCCATCGGTGTTTGATATCAGAGATGATATACGGGTGCTCAGTAGAGACTGGGTACACTGGACGGACTCGCCGAGAACTCCCAGATGGTATTATACCTCACGTCAGATGGCAGTTCTCTGGTGACACTGATACAGAGTAGTCTGTTGACCCGAGATCGTCATAGAGTCTTGTGTGGTTCCCACTGTGCTTTGATTTCCATCTTACCACGTCCAAGAGGGCGTGCAAAACGGTGGTTTTTGGGTACAGTCCCGAGTCACATGGAGGCAATGAGCGATAGGAGGGGATTCGTCTCTCCCGGTATAGGGGGGTTGATGTTGCGCTGTGTTCGATTGGCTATAACAGGAAATCCCTGGCCAGGGTTGCTGAGATTTACTGGTAAGTGTTACCAGTAATTTCTCGAAGTGTTATAGACCTCATATCGACACGACTTATCGAGCTATTGGGGTCTGACGTTTACCACCCCTAGGCGGGATATGCGACATATCAGACGATCAGACCGGACTGTACGGTAGTGTTACTGGTCAGATTCACTGGAGTGTGAGCGGGCTTGCTCGTCGATCTTCAGATCGCTCAATACCCGGGTGGCCGTTACGTTTAGCAGACCGCTTGCGGCTTGTGGGTGTTTGATATGATCATCGCCTGCTGCCGGCGTATTGACAAGTCTTTAGAGTCCTACACAGAGGTTTCCTGGCTCAAGCGAAACGAAATAGGAGCGCATATGAGATATGTACGGGACCGAGAATAATGCATGTATGTGATACCGTATTCCATTCTCGCGATGAATGTATCGATTAGGTTATATGCGATATACCCTAGTTATCGAATCAAAGGTTGATTTGATAAGCCGATACATCATATACTAGTCGGTTGTGTGCGACATGAGCGGGTCATTGAATCAAGTGTTGATTTAATGATTTAATGCATAATTATATATTTGATATATTACTTTGCGTTAACTAGTATTGGTTCACTTTAAATGGATTTTCTCACTCGGGTGTGCGCATTACATATGCGATATGATTTTGTGCACTTGCTTGTATCATGTTTGATGATGCATGCTTTTTGGTTAAGTGTAAAGTATTAAACCTTGGTTAATGAAATGGTTAGGGTTTATCATTTAGTTATTCATTTATCTTATTTAGTTATCCATTTATTTTTTGATAAATGAATTAAAGAAAGAGAAAAGGATGGTGGCTTCTTTTGTTGTTTAGTTAAAGCTTCATGAAGCTTTGACTTAGTCCACTATTCTTATCTCATCCTTAACCCTAACCATACCACTCAACCATGATTAATTCTCTACACTAAACCATGGTTCTAAGATGATAAGAATGTATTATTCTTTTCATTTTAGAATTATCTTATCTTATCATTTTCTTCTTCTTCTTCATCTTCTTCTTTGAAGAAGCTCAAGCTCCATCAATGGTGATTGTTGGAAAAGAGTGAGAAATCCAAAACTAAAGTCTACCCACTTCCTATTTCTTCATCCTCTACCTCTTGCCAAGTAGTAGAGTGTGTTTACTTCACAAGTTTCTTGACTTGGTGAAGTAGTGAGCTTGATCTAGCGATGCCTCGACGTAGATCATCTTCGGCATGGACATCGACGACCTAGCTTGCCCATTCTCCGACGAAGCCGATTCTAGAGCCCGGATTTGACTTGGACAGCGGAGAGGACCTCGTTGCGGAGCTATGGAGGTGGAGCACCGGATCTACAAAGGTTGTATTTCCGTTTTCTCATTAGTTAAGTGTTAACTAGTTCTTTTTCGCCTAGACATCTAGTTATCGATCCGTAGTTTAGGGTTTGTAGGCACCATAATTTTTGAAATTGCCATGGTTGATGGCTTGGGAGACCTCACTAGAGTGCCTAGGAACCCTACAGTGGTATCAGAGACTAGCTAGAGCCTTAGGCGAAGTCCAGACGGAAATTGAAGTCCGAACGAACTCGAAGCCCCGAACCAAAAGAGCTCTCTGTACTTTTTCTAAAAACAGGGATTTTTCTGTATTAAAAATATGTAGAAATATCAGCAGGAATATCTAAGAGTTACTGTGAAGTCGTATGCCCTAATTCAATTAAAGCGCCGCGCTTCCGCGGCACGAGCATGCCTCGTGCGGCGGAAACGCGGCCAGTTTGTCGTGTTGTGAGGTATTGATTGCACAGTAACTCCTATTTAAAAGTTCTGGTATTCCTGGGTATTTTTAATATATTTTCAAGAGTTGAATTTTTCTGAGTTGATTTGGGGATTCGGTGTTTCGATCGGGGTATCAAATTTTGTCTGTGTGGCTTTCCGGATAAATCTTAGAATATGTTAAAAAGTTCGACCGGATATAAATACCCACTTTTTCCCCTGTCGGGAAATTTCCAAGTGTTGGATTTTTCCGTAGTTTAACGACGTTCTAAGTAGTGCAAGTAACGCGATGGTCCCTCTAGAAGACACAAACCTTAACTCGATTATGTGACCGTCTTGAACTGCCCTTTGAACCTTCGGGTTTGTGGCAGTACGGCGTGCCACATGTGAGGCGTTGGCTTGACCCTTCTACGGCTGGACCGTTGGTACTGAGGTACGAACTGAATGTTGTTAGACTTGTTTCATGTGTTGATTTGTATCGGGAAAACTTGGGTGTTCGATTGTTCGATCGAAAAGTTTAGCATTTTCTATTTATCCGGAATGTGATACAATAATTGGAATTCACAAATAGTTATGAGATAACGGAATGAATATTATAAACATAGCAGTTTAGTCTCACTTGATCGGTTGCCACGGAATTTTGATGTGATCAAAAGTCCGTTGCAATCACGTTGTGAACGCGGATACTCGCCGGTAAACTTAATAAACAGCCTCACTCCATAGCCCCGACCAAGTGACTGCATGAGAACCCCATCGCCGAAAGCATCCGTTCGGGTGCTCGCGGCAGCGGTGTTCCGCCTTGGTGCACTTCGTCGACGGCATCGGGGGTGCGGCCGCCTACTAAAGTTTGCGACGAGCATTCGATCAGGATGTCGGGAATCTTGTTGAATTTCCCGACTTGATATTGAAAAGAGTTTTCAATAATGAGACTAAAATGCGGGGTTTATAATTGTTAGGCATGCGATGTCTAAGTAATTCATTTGGTCAGGCATGCGATGTCTGAGGTGGTTGCGGATTCCAACTGTTGTAGTTTTACACTTTCTTTTCTGTGACCGTAAGTGTAATATGTGATATCGCCGGTTTCGTTGCTATATGTCAACGACAATTGGGATGCGCATATTTACTTACGTTGATGACATGTGATGTTATGTGTTGCTGGATATGTTATATTGGATCGTCGTGTTTGAATAGCCGGGGGTTTTTATGTGAGATGAGTGTTTTTCATTTTCATTCATGTAAAAACTTGTATGTAATATTCTTTTATTTGGGGCGCTTCCAGGTTGCGGAAGTTGTCACCTGTTGTATATTATTTACTTTTCCGCACTAGGATAGACCCAAGGAGGAGGGCACAAGTAACCGAGTTCTGGAGTCCAGTGGGAGACCAACTCGAGGAGTCGAGTCCGGGTCTCCTAACTCTAGAATTGGCAGGGTTGCTTGCCGCTCTCGTAGGGGTCTAGGGGTGTGGGTTTGGCTATTCATCACGACAGTGGAATCCGTGTTTTATACTGGCTCGTATTGAAAACACGGACGTCCTAGTATATCCAATATTTCATATGTTTCTTCTGCTGCTATATCTGTGATGTGATCATGTGATGTTCTGTGATAGATACAGTATATAGTATATATGATATATTATATAGACGTTACTTATGTTTTACACCCGCGCTAGCCCTGCCCCGCTCTGTCGTTAGTTACCTAACCTAACGGTGCACGAGGGGACATCGAGGCGAATGCGGATGGCATAAGTGTACGTCGTATTTATCTGTGATGTTTAGGTACTTAAATGATGGGACTTCATTAATGTGATTAATGAAATAAAAGAAACCTAAGATGTTGTAGAATCGAATTTCAAAATAAAACAGGTAGCTGCAGTTCTTGCTTTGCACAGCGGTATATGTGATATATCCTGCACCTTATTCGATGAGGAAAGGACCGAGATCCCTTCACCGGGAGTGACTCCTTTAGCAATAACTGGCAGATGCTACACACTCGGTTTGTCTTTTGATTGCTTTTAAGTGTTTTTGTTTTGCACAGTGATATATATGATATATCCCGCACCTCATTCGACGAGGAAAGGACCGACGATCCCTTCACCGGGAGTGACTCCTTTAGCAAAACTAGAAAAGCCTCAAAAACACTCCATTTTAAAACCATTTGATTCTACAACGATATCAAGTTCATTACGCAATAGGTTTTCAGAAAAACCTGTCGTAGCCCTCCGTCATTTCAGATAAGTACTAGTTAGTATTCGTGCTACGTTTGTTGACTATGTTAAGGCGTAGTGTGCGGTAGCTAACTATTGGTTATCTGTATTAGCATATGATGCGATTGGATTAGGGTAGTCGTGCGACTTTGTTGACTATGTTAAGGGTCGTGCGGGTGGGTTTAATTCAATCGGGAAATGACGGGTTGAACTTGACTAGCACTTATGATTTGTTGACTATGTTAAGGTCATATAGCTGCTAGGGGCAAAATATTATCGGGAATTTCAAGAGTTGAAATTTGCAATGAGATTGCATACCTTCTATGAGATAGTTGGATCCCGATACCCGCTGCGAGTAAGTGTTACTCCTGGGAGAGTTTTATACATTACAATTAGCCGATCAAGTAGGTGTCTAGAAAGGTGTTAACGGGGTTACGCCTCTGGGAAAACGAGGTTTACATTAATTAGGTTCGTGCGAAAGCACGGGGGACCTCACTCAAAGTACCGACACTGGCCTGGCTGAAAGATTGGCGAACTTGTAGTGTGTAATTAATCCCGGCTAGTCTTTCCTTTTAGGGTTTGAAGGAAGATTTGATAAAAAGCAGTGGGAGCCATCCTGATTAGATAAAATAATAACCAATCTATTCTTGACAGAGCGCACGCTGAGTGTTTTCTTCTCTCTCTCTCCAGGTAGCGACCATATCACGCCTTAATCAAGATAATAATACGGATTATTGACCGAACCCGCTTGTTATACTGAGCTGGGGAACGTTGGTCCCGCTCCAACTTATAATTGTTATAAGACAGAGCAGGAAATTGGGGATTACCAGAATTCCCGTGCCGCCCAAACGAAGAGAGTGCATGCTGATGCATCATCTTCGGGTGTGTTCGTTACACAGAACTGATTCTCTGTATCCTCTACGTCCTGGGTATGCGATACCAGATCAGGATCCCATATATGTAATCTGTTACATAGGGCTACAGATAGGTAGAAAACTGAGAACGGGTGATAAGTTTCATGAGGCAGAAAATAGGGCAAGAGTTGCATCCAAGTCTGTCGGTCACTGTCACCCTGTATTACCAATACATTGATTCTGAACGAATGTTGTTAGATAACGAACCTGATATACAAAATCATATCTATCTCTTTATTAGTAAAAAAATGATAAAATTTTGTATAGTTGGATAATGTTTTGAACATTTCCTATATCAAAAGTTGATCAGTTCAGGCACGTTATCTAAAAGCATTGATGTTCTAAATCAAATTACAGTTCTTAGTATACTGAACACACACAAGAGGAAAAGTTCAGAACTGAACGATTCCTTCTTGAGGTATTGTAGACTAGGTCAGATCAATGTGACCCGACTAGCTAGAGTTACATTTAGATGTATATTTAAATCAGTTTGAATTTACATCTTGTGAAACTCGCCAGTCATGTCACAAAGATAAGATGACCATAGCTCCGTTTATTGGAAACAGAGAAAGAGTTAGTGAACTCTTGGGATGATACATGTTGATGTATGTAGGTCACCAGTCTACACATGCCAAGACAGGTTCTTTGTACTTCATTACATTCTCTGATAATCTCTCGAGATTCAGACATATGTTCCTGTTGAAACATAAGTCCGAACCTTTTGAGATATTCACAGAATATAAGTTAGAAGTAGAGAACCAATAAGGGTATAAGTATTATGTCCTTTGATGTGATCAAGGAGGAGAATACTTGAGCACGGAATTCCTGGACCATTCTAAAGGGGAATGAGATTCTCTCTCAGCATTACTCCTTCGTATACACCATAGCACGATGGTATATCGGGGTGGAGCAATTACACCCTATGTGATAAGGTGTGCTCTATGATGAGTACTACTGAGTTACCTATTTCCTTTTTAGGAAATATGCGCTTGAGAAGCTGCATACCTATTGAATAGGGTTCGAATCAAATCAGTTGCCTACCACTCCATATGAGATATGGAAAGGGAAGAACCCATGTCTTAAGTTAGTTAAGATTTGGGGTTGCCCGGCCTATGTCTAAAAACAAAATCCGGACAAGCTCGAGGCAAGGACTGTAATGTAGAACTGGAAAGGTTCCAGCTATACAAACTACAGCTGATGATTTGATAGAACCAAAGTATTCAGTAGATACCAACGAACCTCAGCCTCTCCGCCGATCTAGTAGGGTTCCTCACCCACCTGAGAGATACTTCGGTTTCTCTATGATAGTGGGAGCGAGGATTGCATCATGAGATGATGACCCAACTAGCTTCGAGCTGGCCATCAGGAGTGAGACTCTGTAAGAATGGCTGGATGTTTATCGATCTGAGATGGAATCCTTATACACCAACAAAGTATGGACTTTGGTTGCTATATCTGAAGGGTTAAATCCCCATCAGGAGCAAGTATATCTTGAGAAGATTACTTGGTGTACATGGAAAAGTTGAGACTTTCGAAGCTAGACTTGTTAAGGGTTTTCGTCATCGACCAGGCGTGGATAATGATGAAACCTTTTCAAGTAGCTATGCTTAAGTCCATCCAGATCCTACTTGCCACGGCTACATACCATGACTGCGATATCTGGTGGTTGGGTGTCTTGACTGCTTTTCTAAATGATGATTTAGAAGAGAGTGTCTATAAGTACACAGCCAGAGGGCTTCGTAGACAGTGGGAGCAGTGGAAACGTGTGCAAGATGCTTTATAGGATAAAGCAGGCATCGCGGAGTTGGAACATCTGTTTTGATGGATTAGTCAAAGAAGTTGACATCATCAAAATGGTAGATGAACCTTGTATAAACAAGAAGGTAGTAGGGAGTATGGTGACGATCCTCGTAGAGTACGTGGATGACATACTCTTGATAGGGAAGGAGTTTCCTATGCTACGCTCGATCAATCTCCGTCTATCACAATGATTCTCCATATAGGATCAAAATGATACCTCCTAAATCCTGGGTTTTGGATCTATGAGATAGATTTAATTGGATGTTAGGATTCTCACTAGTTGTAGTGAGATGGTATCAACCGATCCTGGAGAATCACTGGAAGTGTTCCAGGGTGATAAAGACGACTGAATGTCAGTCACAGGCATTGTCTTTACCCTCAGTAAAGGGACGGTATGTTGGAAGAGTTCCAAGCTAGATACCGTGACACACTAGACGATAAAGGCAGGATACATCGCTACTTAAGATGCTACCAAAGAGGCTGTTTGGGTGTATAATGGTTCATGAGATGAACTTAGTTTCTCCCATTGTGTGACAATGGAGTTGTGGCTTATGCCAAGAAACGCCGGTCCCATCAGTGATCCAGACATATTCTAAGGCAGTATCACCTGATCAGGGAGATAGTTGATCTCTAAGGGATCGAGGTTAGGAGAGTAGACTCAGAGGACAACACAGCGGATCCACTCACAAAGGCCTGTTCCCAGAGAGAGACTTTTATGGGATGGTTGAGTATGAGATACTTCAAACCACTGCTACAGATGGCCCTAGTGCAAGTGGGAGATTGTTAGTTATATGTATGCCCTAGAGGCCATTACTGTACATAGGATGTATATTGTAGTGGATGCTGGGACATATATAGGGAGGACTTTCTTGCTCGACATGATAGTATGCTATCTGGTTGAACTTTACCTTAACGTGTATACTGATTGTCTCTCTGTTACATGTTGGTAAAGCCCTTAGGATCTGTACTTGACTACCTGGACTATGATGCGGATCATACTAGTGGGGACATGGTAGTCCATAAGTACATCCTTCAAAGTCCCTAGTCGTGGGTGTATCGAGACGGGGCATCGATATACCAGAGTAGACTAGCGTATACCTTCTCGACCCATACAGATGGGCGATGGATGATCCCATATCCATCGGTGTTTGACATCAGAGATGATATACGGGTGCTCAGTAGAGACTGGGTACACTGGACAGACTCGCCGAGAACTCCCAGATGGTATTATACCTCACGTCAGATGGCAGTTCTCTGGTGACACTGATACAGAGTAGTCTGTTGACCCGAGATCGTCATAGAGTCTTGTGTGGTTCCCACTGTGCTTTGATTTCCATCTTACCACGTCCAAGAGGGCGTGCAAAACGGTGGTTTTTGGGTACAGTCCCGAGTCACATGGAGGCAATGAGCGATAGGAGGGGATTCGTCTCTCCCGGTATAGGGGGGTTGATGTTGCACTGTGTTCGATTGGCTATAACAGGAAATCCCTGGCCAGGGTTGCTGAGATTTACTGGTAAGTGTTACCAGTAATTTCTCGAAGTGTTATAGACCTCATATCGACACGACTTATCGAGCTATTGGGGTCTGACGTTTACCACCCCTAGGCGGGATATGCGACATATCAGACGATCAGACCGGACTGTACGGTAGTGTTACTGGTCGGATTCACTGGAGTGTGAGCGGGCTTGCTCGTCGATCTTCAGATCGCTCAATACCCGGGTGGCTGTTACGTTTAGCAGACCGCTTGCGGCTTGTGGGTGTTTGATATGATCATCGCCTGCTGCCGGCGTATTGACGAGTCTTTAGAGTCCTACACAGAGGTTTCCTGGCTCAAGCGAAACGAAATAGGAGCGCATATGAGATATGTGCGGGACCGAGAATAATGCGTGTATGTGATACCGTATTCCATTCTCGCGATGAATGTATCGATTAGGTTATATGCGATATACCCTAGTTATCGAATCAAAGGTTGATTTGATAAGCCGATACATCATATACTAGTCGGTTGTGTGCGACATGACCGGGTCATTGAATCAAGTGTTGATTTAATGATTTAATGCATAATTATATATTTGATATATTACTTTGCGTTAACTAGTATTGGTTCACTTTAAATGGATTTTCTCACTCGGGTGTGCGCATTACATATGCGATATGATTTTGTGCACTTGCTTGTATCATGTTTGATGATGCATGCTTTTTGGTTAAGTGTAAAGTATTAAACCTTGGTTAATGAAATGGTTAGGGTTTATCATTTAGTTATTCATTTATCTTATTTAGTTATCCATTTATTTTTTGATAAATGAATTAAAGAAAGAGAAAAGGATGGTGGCTTCTTTTGTTGTTTAGTTAAAGCTTCATGAAGCTTTGACTTAGTCCACTATTCTTATCTCATCCTTAACCCTAACCATACCACTCAACCATGATTAATTCTCTACACTAAACCATGGTTCTAAGATGATAAGAATGTATTATTCTTTTCATTTTAGAATTATCTTATCTTATCATTTTCTTCTTCTTCTTCATCTTCTTCTTTGAAGAAGCTCAAGCTCCATCAATGGTGATTGTTGGAAAAGAGTGAGAAATCCAAAACTAAAGTCTACCCACTTTCTATTTCTTCATCCTCTACCTCTTGCCAAGTAGTAGAGTGTGTTTACTTCACAAGTTTCTTGACTTGGTGAAGTAGTGAGCTTGATCTAGCGATGCCTCGACGTAGATCATCTTCGGCATGGACATCGACGACCTAGCTTGCCCATTCTCCGACGAAGCCGATTCTAGAGCCCGGATTTGACTTGGACAGCGGAGAGGACCTCGTTGCGGAGATATGGAGGTGGAGCACCGGATCTACAAAGGTTGTATTTCCGTTTTCTCATTAGTTAAGTGTTAACTATTTCTTTTTCGCCTAGACATCTAGTTATCGATCCGTAGTTTAGGGTTTGTAGGCACCATAATTTTTGAAATTGCCATGGTTGATGGCTTGGGAGACCTCACTAGAGTGCCTAGGAACCCTACAGTGGTATCAGTAGAAGAAATATCCCTTGGAGTTCTTTGGATATCCCACAAACTTGCACTGTACTGAGCGTGCCTCGAGCTTGTCCGCATGCTGCTTTTTGACAAAAGCTGGACATCCCCATGTCTTAATGTGATTAAGATGGGGCATCTTCCCACACCACATCTCAAATGGTGTGGTAGGCACAGTTTTAATAGGAACTCGGTTCAAAAGATATGCAGCTGATTCTAGCGCATACCCCCAGAATGATCGCGGTAACTCAGCATTACTCATCATGGACCGTACCATATCCAATAGCGTCCGGTTCCGTCTCTCCGATACACCATTATGTTGCGGAGTGTATGGAGGAGTAAGCTGAGAGAGAATTCCATTCTCTTTTAAGTAATTCAGGAACTCGGCACTTAAGTATTCTCCACCTCGATCCGATCTTAGAATCTTGATACTTTTGCCGGTTTGTTTTTCTACTTCATTCTTATATTCCTGGAACTTTTCAAAAGCTTCGGACTTATGTTTCATTAAGAAGACATAACCGTACCTTGAAAAGTCATCCGTAAAGGTAATGAAGTAAGAATAACCGCTTCGCGCATGTGTAGACATTGGACCGCACACGTCGCTGTGTACGAGTCCCAAGAGCTCGCTCGCTCTTACTCCATGTCCAGTGAACGGAGTCTTTGTCATCTTTCCTTTGAGACAGGATTGACAAGTGGCATATGATTGATATTCGAACGGATCCAAATATCCTTCTGTATGTAACTTAGTCAACCTTCTCTCATTGATGTGACCCAGTCTACAATGCCATAAGAAAGTCTGACTTATATCTGGAGACTTTCTTTTGTGTGTATTCTGGATATTGAAAATCTGTGGTTGGTTTAATACGTATATACCATTGCTTAGTGTACCTGACCCAATCAGAACTTGATTAAGGTGAATGTTTACAACATTACTTACAAACACAAATTCATAACCTTCTTTAGAAACCAAAGATACAGAAATGATATTACAAGTTGCGTTAGGTACAAAAAAGCAATTACGTAAAACCAAAACATGTCCATCTGACATTCCCAGGTGATAGTCCCCCACGGCTTTAGCATCCATGCTAGCTCCGTTCGCAACTCTGAGGGTCATGTCACCTGCCTTCAAAAACCTACGGTTTCTCAACGCCTGCAAAGAATTACAGATATGAGA
This sequence comes from Agapanthus africanus, assembly GCA_030015575.1. Taxonomy (NCBI): domain Eukaryota; kingdom Viridiplantae; phylum Streptophyta; class Magnoliopsida; order Asparagales; family Amaryllidaceae; genus Agapanthus; species Agapanthus africanus. Next base: position 350,315,661 of record CM057350.1, on the reverse strand, counting down.
TCCTGATCCGGTATCCAATACCCAGGAAGTAGAGTTTATCGAAAGACAGTTTTCAATAACATACACACCTGAAGCTGAAGCCGCAACCTGCTTCAGTTCCTGTGTCCTGGCTTTCCAAGCCCTGCAATCTTTCTTCTAGTGTCCACTCTTATGACAATAGAAGCATTCTTCTTTACCCACAAGCTTCCCCGCTATCTTTGTTGCCTTTACCTTTCCCTTCGTATCCACTTTACCAACACCGCCTCTTGGTTTGGCGGGGGCTTTCTTCTTCTTTCCCTTGGCTTTCGCCTTGGACCTAGAAGAAGAAGATCCTCCTACAAACAAAGTGGGTGTTTCCCTACCTTTCTGTAGGGTGCCCTCTGCGCTCCTCAGCATGTTGAGGAGTTCTGAAAGTTCAACTTCTTTTTCTTGTAAGTTGAAGTTCAGTATAAACTGGGCGTAAGTGGAAGGAAGGGACTGGAGAATCAAGTCCGTATAGAGCTCACTCTCCAACGTGGTCCCAAGTTCTGCGAGCTCCTCAATGTAGCCAATCATCTTAAGCACGTGTTCCGCTACAGATGATCCGACGGCCAATCTTGCCGAAAATAACTTTTTCGATATTTCGTATCTTGCGATACGAGACTGCTCTCCATACAGTTCTTTTGTATGGAGAAATATGGATTCCAGGTCCATATTCTCGTGCCTCCTCTGATGTTTGTTGTCCATAGAGGCAAGCACGAGGCACTTGGCCTTCGCGCAATCAATCTCCCAAGTCTTACGGATTTCCTTATCCGCGACGCTGGAGGTGGGACCTGGGACAGGGGGAGCTTTGGTGGTAAGAAGATACCCCAGCTTGTCGTAAGTGATTGCCATCTTGACATTCCTGAGCCAATCTTTGTAGTTTGGCCCTGTCAGTATATTTTCATCTAGAAGTAACTTAAGTCCAGTCATGTTGATTGGTCGCTGCAATTAGGAGAGAGAGAAGAAACACTCAGCACGATGCTCTTGCAAGTTTAGAATGGTTTTTAATTTGTCTAAACAGGATGGCTCCCACTGTCTCTCGAATCCCTCCTCAAACCATAAAGGAAGAATTAGTCGGGATCAATCCCACCGCACAATACTTGCTTAACCGTTCAGCCAGGCCAGTGTCGGTACTTCGAGGGAGGTTTTCCAACGCTTTCGCGAAGTTCCTTAATTTAAGAACCTCTTTTCCCTGAGGGCGTAGCCCCGCTAACACCTTTCTAGGCACCTACTAGGTTTATAGCATTGATCGTTTAGTGAGAAATTTCCCGAGGAGTAGCATATACTCACAGTAGGATCGGGATCCAAATATCATTGCGTGACGAAACTGAAGGAATCCTACCAGAATCATCACACTCCAAATGGTATGCAAATCTAGCAAGTTTCAGTACTTATGAAACTCCCGATGTGGATTTTTGCCCCATGCTCTTATGACCTTGACTTTGGCCAACAAATCATAAGTCACATGTCAAGTTCTACCCGTCATTCTCCAGGTTAATTTGAATCCACCCGTACCTACCCTTGACTTTGGCCAACAAGACAGTACGACTGTTTCAAATCAACGCATCTATCTATGCTGCACATGAATACCCAATAGCTACCAATCACTATGCCTTGATTTTGGCCAACAAACACAGCTTGAATACTATTGACTATTCATGTGAAACGACGGAGGGCTACGAATGGTTTTGGCTAAACCGTGAACGTAGTGAACTTGATATAATCGATGGAACAGATAGCTTTTAAAAGGAGTGGCTCAAGCTCCGCATTTAAAAGTTAGTTTTGAAAAGAACCGAGTGTTTTTTCGAAAGTGTTCCAACGACTTTAACTTGGTTTATTATCTTGCATTAGTTCTTTTAATGCGTGATATTCTTGCATTAGTTCTTTTAATGCGTCCCATCATTTAATCCTACCATTGCAGAAAACAACCAAAATATGACGTACGCTTATGCCATTCGCATTCGCCACGGGGTCCCGTCATCACCCGTTAGGTTACTTAACTAACGACAGAGCGGGGGCTGGGCTAGCGCGGCTGTAAAACATAAGCAACGCCTAAATAGTTATAAATATATAGCAAAGATAGACATTACAGATCACAGATGAATACATTGGATATACTAGGAATCCGCAATCCTTTCGAGCCTGCAACGAAAAGCGGATTACACGGTCGCGGTGAATAGCCAAAACCCCACCCAAGACCCCTACGGGTGCGGCAAACTACCCGCCAAGTACCCCGAAGTGGAGCAACCTCCCTCATCGCCGTGAGTAGGCCACTCGGCACTTCGAGACACCCGGTAGTTTGTGCACCCCTCCATGGGTCTATCCTAGGAGCAAAAACAGTAAAAAGAATTATACAATGACGGCTACAACCCCGACCCGGTTGTGCGGCCATACAAATAATAATATTACATCAATTTACATTTTACATGAATGAAAGAAAAAGAAACACTCATCTCACATCCATCCCGGCTATTCGCCCGCGACAGTCCAACGCATTCATATACACAAACCATCATCAAACACAGATCACAGATATGTATAACCTCGACTAATCGACATATAGCGATTAGCCGACGTTCAATACATATAAACATCACAGATATAACAAATATAGTCAAAGTGTAGTGAAGTTCGAAAAAAATACGGATTTATAGGCCCCCAAAAACAAATTTCTTTTCTGGAAAATCTGGGCACAAATAAACCATCTGAAAAATCCCAAAACCATACCAGAAGAACACTGCACAAAACCCGATCACGAGAGGAGCCTAAACGGCGGCGGTTCCGCGGCAAATGCATACCTATTGCCGCGGAACCGCGGCGGTTTGAGGGAATCAGGGGATCGTTTTTGGTGGGTGTTCTCACAAAACCCTGAGCCGATTTTAGGAGTAAAACATTTTATTTTTAGAGCACAAAAAATTTCAACAGAAACTTAGGGTTTTGGTTTTTCCGGTTATTGCGATTTTTCCGTTTCGAACTTCGATACACTTTACTACTAAGCTAGTTTAAGTTTAGTTAGGCTCTGATACCACTGTAAGTCCACGTTGCCGTCCCCGGTTCTTGCGGGGAGGCGGAAACGGTATAAAAATCAAATTTTTAGCGCAAAGGGCAACATGGACTATCAAAGTCGGGATCTTTACTAAACTAAACTAGCTATCATGCTAAAGAGAGTTAGCTACTCGGATAAAAGGTTATACCTAACTTGAACTCCTTCTTCTTGAAACCTTTGTAGGGTTTGATGGTGCTTTCCTCGTCGCCTTCTTCCGTCAAAAATGGATCCACCTGAGGGTTCAACCTTCGGGCTCTTTCTCGAACTTTGAGTGAACTAGGATCTTTGGCTTGCTAAACCTCTAACCCTAGAGTGAGTAGAGAGTGGCTATGGGGTGTTTTTATCTCAAGGACATGGATTCTCAACACATGAGAAGGGAGCTCCTTGAATTAGAGGAGGAGGAAGAAGAAGAGAGGAGAGAGAAGTGTTATGATAGAATGAATAATATCCTTCTCATTTTGCAACCATAACAAAATGAAAAGAATTATCAAATTAACAATAATAATAAAAATGAAATAGTTGATGGAAGGTTTGGAATGACCATTATCATTACATTCATTAAATGAATTTTGCTAGAATCAAAGAGCATCTTTGATATGTAATGATGATGGTCAAACTTTCAACCATGGTCAACAAGTCAACCTTGGTCAACAAGTCAACAAAACCAACCATGACACAATTTCATTTAATTAATATTATTAATTGATATAACATAAATTCATTAGGGTTTGGAAAAAGACGACTGTCAAATGTGCATACGCACTTGTTCCGAAACCCTAATGAAAAACCTCTTCCTCCGCCTCAATCAACTGTGCATACACACCCGCATTCTTGTTCCGAGGAACATGAATACAATGAGATAAAATCAAGCCCAAAGCATATACCAGTATCTGGCTCAAAAAAGAGCCAGCTAGTAATATCTGTCCGGACTCCAAACGTGCACAAGTGCGCGGTTGAGAACGAACCCTGTTGCAAAACCATGCGACCTCTACTCTGTTTTGCCCAGAGGCGAATAGCCCTCTGTGTGGGACTCTAAAGACTCGACACTACGCTGGCAGTGGGTTCAACCACAGACCGCAAGCGGCACTAGCTGTGCGTAACGATCCCCAGGTAGATGTCGATAAGAAGACTGATGAGGTGAACCCCATCTGAACTCCCACTGAGTCTGAATGTGACAGTCTCCGTACAGTCCGGTCTGTTCGTCTGATACATCGCATGTCGGGCCTAGGGGCGGTAAACGTCAATCCCCTAATAGCGGTACAAGTCGTGTCGGAGTGAAGCCCAAAACACCCTGAGATAACACTGGAAGCCTACCAGTATATCTCGCTTGCCCTGGCCAGGGACTACTCGTGTAATGGCTCTCCTAGACACAGCGCGATGTCAACCCCCAATACCGGGAGAGACGAATCCTGTCTAACCGTCACTGCCTCCAAGTGCTTCGGGACTGCACCCAACCACTACCTGTTTGCACGACTCCTTTGAGCCGTGGTAGGGTAGTGATCAAAGTGCAGTGGGAACACACTCGAGGCGAAGTGCCAGTGTCAAGTCAGCGGACTAAGCTGTACTCATGTCACCTGGGAACTGATAACTGACGATAGGTATAATACCAACTTGTCAGTTCCCGACGAGTCCTGTCCAGTGTACTCGTAACCTAACAAGCACCCGCATACTATCTCAAGTACGATGTACTGACGGCTGTGGGACAGACCGTCTCCCACACTGGGATGAGAAGCGCATGCGCCAGTCTACTCCGGAGTATCGATGCCCTGTCTCGATAGTCCTGCGACTAGGGACCTGTATAAGGATGTGCTTATAGATTTCCCAGCCCCCACTAGTGTGACTGCCATCACAATGCTGGTAATCAAGCAAAGATCCTAAGGGCTCCACTAATGCGTATAAGTGATATGATAAAATAAGCACATGTACACATTGAAGTAGAAACAAACCAAGTAGCATACTACTATTTTGAGCAAGATTGTATATACAAGGTGAATATCCCAAGCTTCCATTAAGTAATATACAAACCAGTATGATACAGTAATGGCCTCTTGGGCATATACACTAACAAAGTCTACTATAGATGCATGGTTCATCTGGATTTTTGATAAAGCCAAATTCTTTGACCGTCTCATCAAAACAGATGTTCCAACTCCGCGATGCCTACTTCAGTCCATAAATGGACTTAAGCAACTTGCACACCTTTTCGCTTCTCCCACTCTGAATGAAACCCGCTGGCTGGTCCATATAGACACACTCCTCAAAATTTCCATTTAGAAAAGCGGTTTTTACGTCCATCTGCCAGATCTCATAATCGTGGAAGGCAGCAATGGCAAGAAGGATCCGAATGGATTTCAGCATAGCTGGTGGAGAAAAGGTTTTGTCATAGTCCAAGCCAGGTCTTTGACGGAAACCCTTTGCAACAAGTCTAGCTTTATAGGTCTCAACCTGTCCATCTACACCAATCTTCCTTTTGAAGATCCACTTGCATCCTTTGGGTTTTACCCCATCTGGAGCAATGTCCAACGTCCATCTTTGTTGGTGTACATGGACTCCATTTCGGTCCGAATTGCATCCAGCCATTTTACCGAGTCGACGCTCTGAATGGCCTGCTGGAAGCTAGTCGGCTCATCACTATCAATGATGCAATCCTCTCTATCCCCGTCTATGAGAAAACCGTAGTATCTCTCGGGCGGATGAGACTGCCTACTACTTCTGCGGAGCGGCGTAGGAATGTCCTGATCTTTCGAACCCTCTGGTTCCACAAAGCTTTCGGTAATAGCTCGTGGTTCTGGAATTTCTTCCAGTTCTATTGCGCTCCCACTTATCTGATTTTCCAAAAACTCAGTTTCCAAGAAGTGGGCATGGCGAGAAACAAAAACCTTTTGTTCCTCTTCGCAATAGAAGAAATATCCCTTGGAGTTCTTTGGATATCCCACAAACTTGCACTGTACTGAGCGTGCCTCGAGCTTGTCCACATGCTGCTTTTTGACAAAAGCTGGACATCCCCATGTCTTAATGTGATTAAGATAGGGTCTCTTCCCACACCACATCTGATATGGTGTAGTAGGCACAGTCTTAGTTGGAACTCGGTTCAAAAGGTATGCAGCTGATTCTAGTGCATATCCCCAGAATGATCGCGGTAACTCAGCGTTACTTATCATGGACCGTACCATATCCAATAGGGTTCGGTTCCGTCTCTCCGATACATCGTTATGTTGCGGAGTGTATGGAGGAGTAAGCTGAGAGAGAATTCCGTTCTCTTTTAAGTAGTCCAGGAACTCGGCACTCAAGTATTCACCACCTCGATCAGATCTCAGTGTCTTGATACTTTTGCCTGTTTGTTTTTCTACTTCATTCTTATATTCCTGGAATTTTCCAAAGGCTTCGGATTTATATTTCATTAAGAAGACATATCCGTATCTTGAAAAGTCATCCGTAAAAGTATTGAAGTAAGAATAACCGCTTCGTGCATGCGTAGACATTGGACCGCACACGTCACTGTGTACGAGTCCCAAGAGCTCGCTCGCTCTTACTCCGTGTCCAGTGAACGGAGCCTTTGTCATCTTTCCTTTGAGACAGGATTGACAAGTTGCATATGATTGATATTCGAACGGATCCAAATATCCTTCTGTATGTAACTTCGTCAACCTTCTCTCATTGATGTGACCCAGTCTACAATGCCATAAGAAAGTTTGATTTGTTTCCGGAGACTTTCTTTTGTGTGTATTCTGGACATTGAAAATCTGTGGTTGGTTTAATACGTATATACTATTGCTTAATGTACCTGACCCAATCAGAACTTGATTAAGGTGAATGTTTACAACATTACTTACAAACGCAAATTCATAACCTTCGTTAGAAATTAAAGATACAGAAATGATATTACAAGTTGCATTGGGTACAAAAAAGCAATTACGTAAAACCAAAACATGTCCATCTGACATTCCCAAGTGATAGTCCCCCACGGCCTCAGCATCCATGCTAGCTCCATTTGCAACTTTGAGGGTCATGTCACCTGCCTTCAAAAACCTACGCTTTCTCAACGCCTGCAAAGAATTACAGATATGAGATCCTGATCCGGTATCCAATACCCAGGACGTAGAGTTTATTGATAGACAGTTTTCAATAAGGTATACACCTGAAGCTGAAGCCGCAACTTGCTTCAGATCCTGTGTTCTGGCCTTCCAAGCCCCGCAATCTTTCTTCCATTGTGCACTCTTGTGACAGTAAAAGCACTCTTCCTTATCCACAAGCTTCCCCGCTACCTTTATTGCCTTTGTCTTTCCCTTCGTATCCACTTTACCGACACCTCCCCTTGGTTTGGTGGGGGTTTTCTTCTTCTTTCCCTTGGCTTTCGCCTTGGACCTAGAAGAGGAAGATCCTCCTACAAACAAAGTGGATGTTTCCCTACCTTTCTGTAGGGTGCCCTCTGCACTCCTCAGCATGTTGAGGAGCTCTGAAAGTTCAACTTCTTTTTCTTCCAAGTTGAAATTCAGGATGAACTGGGCGTAAGTGGAAGGAAGGGACTGGAGAATCAAGTCCGTATAGAGCTCATTCTCCAACGTGGTCCCAAGGTCCGTGAGCTCTTCTATATAGCCAATCATCTTAAGCACGTGCTCCGCTACCGATGATCCGACGGCCAATCTTGTCGAAAACAGCTTCTTCGACACTTCGTATCTGGCGATACGAGATTGCTCTCCATACAGTTCTTTTGTATGAAGAAATACGGATTCGAGGTCCATATTCTCGTGCCTCCTCTGATGTTCATTGTCCATAGAGGCAAGCACGAGGCACTTGGCCTTCGCGCAGTCGATTTCCCAGGTCTTACGGATTTCCCTATCCATGACGCTGGTTTTGGGACGTGGGACAGGGGGAGCTTTGGTGGTAAGAAGGTACCCCAACTTGTCATAAGTGATTGCCATTTTGACATTCCTGAGCCAATCTTTATAGTTTGGCCCTGTCAGTATGTTTTTATCTAGAAGTAACTTAAGTCCAGTCATGATAATTGGTCACTGCAATTAGAAGAGAGAGAAGAAACACTTTAGCATGATGCTCTTGCAAGTTTAGAGTAGGTTTTAATTTGTCTAAACAAGATGGCTCCCACTGTCTCTCGAATCCCTCCTCAAACCATAAAGGAAGAATTAGTCAAGATCAATCTCACCGTACAATACTTGCTTAACCGTTCAGCCTGGCCAGTGTCGGTACTTCGAGGGAGCTTTTCCAACGCTTTCGCGAAGTTCCTTAATTAAGTAACCACTTTTCCCTGGGGGCGTAGCCCAGCTAACACCTTTCTAGACACCTACTTGGTTTATAGCATTGATCGTTAAGTGAGAAATTTCCCAAGGAGTAGCATATACTCACAGTAGGATCGGGATCCAAATATCATCGCGTGACAAAACTGAAGGAATCCTACCAGAATCATCACACTCCAAATGGTATGCAGCGCTAGCAAGTTTCAGTTCTTTTGATGTGGATTTTTGCCCCATGCTCTTATGACCTTGACTTTGGCCAACAAATCATAAGTCACATGTCAAGTTCTACCCGTCATTCTCCAGGTTAATTTGAGCCCACCCACACATACCCTTGACTTTGGCCAACAAGGTAGAACGACTGCCCCAAACCAGCACATCTATCTATGCTGCACATGAATACCCAATAGCTACCAATAACTATGCCTTGACTTTGGCCAACAAACATAGCTTGAATACTTATTGACCATTCATGTGAAACGACGGAGGGCTACGAATGGTTTTGGCGAAACCGTGAACGTAGTGAACTTGATATAATCGAAGGAACGAGATAGCTTTCAAAAGGAGTGGTTCAAGCTCCGCATTTAAAATTTGGTTTTGAAAAGAACCGAGTAGTTTTGAAAGTGTTCCAACGACTTTTACTTGGTTTATTTTTTCTTGCAATAATTCCAATGCTTCCCATCATTTAATCCTACCATTGTAGAAAACAACGAAAATATGACGTACGCTTATGCCATCCGCATTCGCCATCACCCGTTAGGTTACTTAACTAACGACAGAGCAGGGGCTGGACTAGCGCGGATGCAAAACATAAGCAACGCCTAAATAGATATCATATATATCTATATCTATATCTATATATATATATATATCTATCTATATATATATATATATATATATTTATAAACATTCGTCACATGCAATGATAGCCATTCCAGATCACAGATGAACATATTGGATATACTAGGAATCCGCATTTCGTACGAGCCTGTAATGAAGAGAGGATTACACGGTCGTAATGAATAGCCAAACCCCACCCTAGACCCCTATGGGTGAGGCAAACTTGTAACGCCTTGAAAAGTCGTTTTGGTGTTTTCCCGAAAATCGGTGAAAATTTGGTATTTTTCCATAAATCGTCTTTTTTGTTATTTTGCAGATTAGGCCTAATTATACCAAATTTGGATAGGTAATTGCTAGTTTTTAGTAGTTAATGAGTTACTTATAAATTTCTGGTCATTTAAAATTTTTCCCTAATTTTTCAATTTTTAATATTATTTTAAGCCGGTAAAAAATACATTAAATTAGCGATAAATAAAAATTTAAATGGTCTATATTTAATCTTTAAAATCATGTTAATTAAAATCTAGTTGTAAGATAAATTTTTAGTATTTTATTTCAAGTTTTAATGGGTTTTTATTATGGAAAACAAAAATATATTTATTTTGAACTAAAACTTGCAATTTTGGACTTGTGGGGGGTCTTTTTGCATAAAAAATTTTGTGCACTCTCTCACACACAACCCCACATCTTCCTTGGCCGAGCCACCTGCTGGAACCCCCCCCCTACCATTTTCATTTCAACTCATTTGGAAAGAGAGGAATAAGATTAAGAGTGTAGAATATAATATATTAATTAAGGTATGGTGTTTGACTTGGAGAAAAAAATAAATCTAGTACACCCACACACACTCCTCCCCATTTCCCTCACCGTCAAAAATCTGCACCCCCCCTCCATTATTTTTTTTCCTTCTCTTTTCTCTCATTTTCATCAAGAAAATTCCATCAAAATTCAACAAAATCAATAATTTCCTTCACAATTTCAAAGCAAAACCTTATTCCCTCTCTTCTCAAACCTAAATTGGTTCAAATCTTGGAGAAAGATGGCAACTTGGGAGGCTTTAGCAACATATGGTTTGGGCTTGTGAGGTATAATTTCAATCTTTGGTTAATTTGTAGTTTAAAGTGTGCTAATTAGAACTTTGAAAATTGTTTTAGTGTTAATTTCTAATCTAGTTTTTTTCTTAGTTCATGGCTTGACTTTTATTAGGGTTTAGAAAACCATTAGTAAGTTAATTAAATTATATTTGCTATCTAGTTGTTTTGTTAACCTAAATCTAAGAGATTAGCTTGTTATTGGGTTTCAAATTAGTGCTAATCTAAGTTAATCTAGTGTGAAATTTTGATTGCTATTGCTAATTTTGAAAAATCAAGAAAAGGTTTGTGTATGGAAAGTGGGTTTTGATGCATGGTAAAGGGGTTAATTTAATTGTAGTGGCTTTCTAATGGTTTAATTTGGATGTTAGTATGATAATGTGAGCACTTTATCACAAATCCGCGATTTTTGCACGAATTTGGAAATCCTTAGTGCTTGCTAGTTTTTTTATAAAAATTAAGTGGTGAATTATTTGTGATAACTTGTTGATATTTTTTTAGCATATCCTACGACATTTAGGATGTGTGAGTGCGGAAATTTTGTGTGATCGGGTTTTAGTTTTGCCGGGCATCCCAAAACGACGATTCTAGTTAGTTTTATGATTTTCGTGTGTGTTCCGCACACCTTGTGCACGTTGTGCCTAGCTTGTGAACGTGGATATTTTCGTTTGGGATTTGCGTCGTTTCATGATATGTAACATTATGTTGTAACATTATGTTTTGTATTGATGCAAATTCCAGGTTCGGTCGCGGAGACTTCGGACGCGGCACGAAAAAGGAAAGCGGTGATTGGACGTAGCTAGCTGAGAATTCCAGTGAGTAGATTTAACATCTACGGTGGACTATCGTTTGGATGGCGCAGGTCGCCCGACATTTTAAGTAGTTAAAGATTTCTAGTAATATTAGTAACTACATCCATGCTTTATCTGACATACATATGCGAACCCATCCTATAGGACACCTGCACCATTGCCAGGGTTTTTATATGCAGCACGAGCACTATTCATGCGTACACACACGCTCTGGTAATTGCCATGCCACCACACTAGATAACCTATAATTTGAAACCTTTTACTATAATTGATGCTTAAACCTGTGCTATTGCCTTTAAATCCTTAAAATGAAATCGTAGGATTGCTATTCATGTGCATGTACCCCATCATATTATTTGTTCATGCCTAGTCTATAAATCATACATCGCAACTTGATTATTGATACCATATGCATTCATTATCATTGACATATGCACTTATGAGGATTTCTTGAGATTTTATGATATTTCTGGATTTCGGGGGGGGGGAAGCCGCAAAATTTCTAAACTTATTACCTTTTTAAAATATGTAAATTGCGGTTTTCTAGTGATGTAAGTGTTGTCCACCATGAGTTTGCTGTGGTTTTCGAGACCCGTTTCGAGGAGTTGGATGAACCGTCTCGGATACATGGTAGGCCCGGTAAGGTACCCCGGGGCAAGAAGGTTGTGTTGCTGACGTTGAGCCTGGCAGGGGATTGACTACCTACCGTTGACTTTTTGGCACGGCGGATATCCAGAGGATACCGACCGTGGCCGCGAGATGATAAGATATTGACATTTGAGATGGGTTAGCCGGACGGCTGAGGCCAGAGATACTATGATATTGATACATGAGATTGAGACAGTTTTGAGGTGTCGATGCTGGACACGGATTCTTGTTGATTCTTTTGTTATTGTGCTGATATTTTAAAAGAAAAGAGATTCCTAAAAGAAAAAATATGACTTCTTGTACCTATATATTCAGATTACGAGTTGATTCATATTGCATTCCTACCTGCTAGTAACTTCATATTGCATTCATACCTGCTAGTACCTTCATGTTGCATACATACCTGCAAGTATATCCTGCCATACCTGTATTATAGATGCTAGGATGCTTGTGTGCATGCTTGCGATAGCCTATATAGATGTTATTTATTACTCACGAGTTGGCAACTCACCCCCGTTGTGCCACAGTCTTTTGCAGGTCCTCTCCGTCAGTACAGTAGTGGCAGGCGCACTTGCTACTTTTGCCTCTTTTGCCTGGACTCGAGGCTTTTGCTCGTAGGTGGGTTGTATTATTATTTTGTACCACCTTATATATTTTTTTTATCTAGAGTACTCCATCTACTGTATCTACCGGTATTGTTGTATATTGACCTAGAGACGAGACTGTGAGATTTGTGGGCATTTTATGCTGTATTTTGGGGTCGAGCTCACTTGAGTCGACATGCTGTTTTACTTGTGCTTCTTATGTTTATTTATGCACATTGCTGATTTACATTACGTGGGGTTTGTGACCGCCTTGTGGCGAAGTGCTAGCTCCCGCTTGGGAATGCCTTATTTGTTGTATTCATATATATTCTTGTTGTACCCATTTTGGGGGCCAGTATTTACAAAGGAGACTCTGCCGAAACTTTCGGGAAAATTGATATTGTTTTTAAAAAAGGCTTGATATGACTTATTTGATAAACTCGCTTTCAATTGATTGGTTTTTCTTCACTCTTCTGCTTTTTGGTTTTGATTTCTGGGCTTTGGCTTACTTATTTTACGGACGTCTTGAGACGTTTCATAACTTAAGTGCCAGTCACGTTCCGTACCCTGCGGGTCGTGACAAAACTACCCGCCAAGTACCCGAAGCGAAGCAACCTCCCTCAACGCCGTGAGTAGGCCACTCGGCAGTTCGAGATACCCGGTAGTTTGTGCATCCCACCTTGGGTCTATCCTTGGAGCAAAAACAGTAAAAAGAAATTATACAATGACGGCTACAACCCCGACCCGGTTGTGCGGCCATACAAATAATATTACATCAAATTACATATTACAAGAATTGAAAGAATAAGAAAACTCTCATCTCACAACCCCCCGGCTATTCATCCGCGACAATCCAACGAATTAATATACACAAACCATCAATATTACAGATCACAGATATAACCCATTAGCCAAAGTGTAAAGAAATTCGATCAAAATACGGATTTGTGACCACCCCAAAAACTAACTTGTTCTTTGGAAAATCTGGGCAGAAACAAACCAGCTGAAAAATCACAAAACACCCCCAGAAGTAAACTGCAGGAAAAACGATCCATGGCCGAATCAACTCGGCCGCGGATCCGCGGTGAGTTGGTCGGTTCACTAGGTCGTTTTTCTTGCCTGTACTTTAAAAATCCTGAGCCGATTTTTAAGGCATGATTTATTATTTTTAAAGCAGGTTTAAAAATCGGCAGAAAGTTAGGGTTTTAGAAAAGTGTTTTGCGATTTTTTCCGATCGAAGTTCTATATACATTGCTAACTAGTTAGTTTGTGTTTAGCTAGGCTCTGATACTACTGTAAGTCCATGTTGCCCACCCTGGTGCTTGCGGGGAGGCGGAAATGTTATGAAAAATCGGATTTTTACAACACTAGGCAACATGGACTATGCTAAAGGAGGGATCTTTGCTAAACAAAACTAACTAACAAGCTAAAAGAGTTAGCTACTCGGAAAGGGGGTTATACCTAGGTCTTTAAGTCCTTCTCTTCTTGCTCCTTGGAGTGAAAGAACGGGTTCTCCTTGTCGCCTTCTCTTGCCGAAGAAAGATCCACCCGAGGGCCTCTACCTTTGGCTCCAATCTCAAATTAGAAGTAACTAAGGTGCTTGGTGTGCTAAACCTAGGACCTTAGAGAGAGTAGAGAGTATTTTTTGAGAGATTTATCTCAAGCTCAAGTGGTTCTCAACTCATGAGAGGGGAGAGCTAGAGAGAGAGGAAGAGGAGGAGAGAGAATAAGAATGATAGAATGAGAATAGTTTTACGACCATAACAATATATGTGAAATATCTAATTAATAATATTAATCCAAAAATGAAAAAGGTGATGGTTGGTTTGATGAGACCATTATCATATCACAATAAATGTTTTTTGCAAAGATCAAAGAGCATCTTTGGAGTGTAATGATGATGGTCAATGTTTCAACCATGGTCAACAAGTCAACCAAGGTCAACAAGTCAACAACCCTAACCATGCCACAATTTCATTTAATTAATATTATTAATTGATATTTCACATGTCCATTAGGGTTTGGAAAAAGACAACTGTCAACTGTGCATACACACCCGTTCTGAAACCCTAATGAAAATCCTCTTCCTCTGCCTCAATCAATTGTGCATACACACCCGCATTCGTGTTCCGAGGAACATGAATACAATGAGATAAAACTAATCCCAAAACATATACTAGGATCCGGCTCAAACCAGAGCCCGCTAGTAATGACTGTCCGGACACCAAACGTGCACAAGTGCGCGGATGTGAACGAACCCTGTCGCAAAACTATGCGACCTCTACTCTGTTTTGCCCAAAGGCGAATAACCCTCTGTGTGGGACTCTAAAGACTCGACACTACGCTGGCAGTGGGTTTAACCATAGACCGCAAGCGGCACTAGCTGTACGTAACGGTCCCCAGGTAGATGCCGATAAGAAGACTGACGAGGTAAACCCATCTGAACTCCTACTGAGCCTGAATGTGACAGTCTTCATACAGTCCGGTCTGTTGGTCTAAGAACATCGCATGGCGGGCCTAGGGGGCGGTAAACGTCAGTCCCCTAATAGAGGTACAAGTCGTGCCGGAGTGTATCCCAGAACATCTGAGATAACACTGGAAACCTACCAGTCTATCTCACTTGCCCTGGCCAGGGACTTTGTGTAATGGATCTCCTAGACACAGCGCGATATCAACCCCCAATACCAGGAGAGACGAATCCTGTCTAACCGTCACTGCCTCCAAGTGCTTCAGGACTGCACCCAAAAACTACCTGTTTGCACGACTCCTTTGAGCTATGGTAGGGTAGTAATCAAAGAACAGTGGGAACACAATCGAGGCGAAGTGACAGTGTCAAGTCAACGGACTAAGCTGTACTCATGTCACCTGGGAACTGATAACTGACGATAGGTATAATACCAACCAACAGTTCCTGACGAGTCCTGTCCAGTGTACTCGTAACCTAACGAGCACCCGCATACTATCCCAAGTACGACATACTGACGGCTGTGGGACAGGCCGTCTCCCAAGCTGGTATGAGAAGCACATACGCTAGTCTACTCCGGAGTATCGATGCCCTGTCTCGATAGTCCTACGACTAGGGACCTGCATAAGGATGTGCTTATAGATTACCAAGCCCCCACGAGTGTGACTACCATCACAACGCTGGTAATCAAGCAATGATCCTAAGGGCTCCACTAATGTGTAAAGGCGATATGCTAAAAGAAACACATGCACACATTAAAGCAGAAACAAACCAAGTAGCATACTACTATTTTGAGCAAGATTGTCAATACAAGGTGAATATCCCAAGCTTCCATCAAGTAATATACATACTAGTATGATACAGTAATGGCCTCTAGGGCATATACACTAACATCTCTGACCTCTGATCGAGGAGTTGAAATCTTTGTTCATTGATGGTGTAGAGACATATGATGAAAACACAAATACAACCTTCATACTGTGTGCGGCTCTATTGTGGACAATTAATGACTTTCCTGCGTATGGAACATCAGGTTGGTCCGTACATGGTCACAAAGCATGTCCTCATGGCCCTGAACACACAACATCGAAATTCTTGAATTTTAGCAGGAAGGTTTGTTATTGTTGGATATATGTATGCCCTAGAGGCCATTATGTGACAGTGGATGTATCTATACATGTATATATATTCAGTTTGCATTCTTGGTCGACATGATAGTATGCTATCTGGTACTTCTTTATCTGACATGTTTATTTGATCATGCTTCTATTCATTCATACATGCTGATAAAGCCCTAAGGATATCGGCTTGACTACTCTGATTATGATGGAGATCATACTAGTGGGACATCTGTAGTCTATAAGCATATCCTGAAATGTCCCTAGTCGGAGGTGTATCGAGACGGGGCATCGATATACCAGAGTAGACTAGCGTATATGATACTAGACCCATGTGATGGGCGATGGATGTTCCCACATTCATCGATGTTTGACATCAAGATCATATACGGGTGCTCAGTGGTGACTGGGTACACTGGACGGACTCGCCGAGAACTCCTATATGGAATTATATCTATCGTCGGATAGCAGTTCTCAGGTGACACTGGTACAGGTTAGTCTGTAGACCCGAGATCGTCATAGAGCCTTGTGTGTTCTCCCACTGTACTTTGATTGCCACCCTACCACGGCTCTACTGAGTCGTGCAAACAGGTGGCCGTTGGGTACAGTCCCGAGACACACGAAGGCAATGAGCGATAGGAGGGGTTTCGTCTCTCCCGGTATTGGGAGTTGATGCTGTGCTGTGCTCGACTGGTTATAACAGCAAGTCCCTGGCCAGGGTTGCTGAGATTTGCTGGTAAGTGTTATCAGTAGTTTCTCGATCTGTTATAGACCATTCACCGACACGACTTATTGAGTTATTGGGGTCGACGTGATCATCCCTAGGCTCGATATGCAGCATATCTGACGAAGAGACCGGACTGTACGGTAGTGTTGCCGGATGGCTCGACAGGAGTTGTAACAGGTTCGCTTGTTTTCTTCTAATCGCTTAATACCCGGGTGGCCGTTACGTTTAGCTGACCGCTTGCGGCTTGGGGGTGCTTGATATGATCATCACCCACTGCCGGCGTATTGACGAGTCTTAGAGTCCCACATAGGAGTTACCTAGTCCAGGCGAAAAGTTGTGGTGCGCATATGCGATATGCGCTTGGACCCGATTAAAATGCGTGTATGGGATACCGTATATTAATTGGGCGGCTTGCTAATGGTCGGGTCATATGTGATATGACCGGATTAGTGAATCAAGTGTTGATTCATCATTAGTTTCTCACTACAAATCCTATCTTGTTTATGTTGGATGCATGCATGCATGTGTGCATTCATTCTTGTTCATGCACATATGGATGTGCAAGCACACATGCATACATACATCATATATTATCATGGTTGTTTATACAATGAGAATGGTGGATGTATAAGAATTACACCATGGTTATATTTGGATAATTGTTGGATTTAAATTAAAGCAAAAGAAAATGAAAAAATGGGTTAAATCACTTAAGAGTTTCTACACTCTTCTAACTCAACCATGCTCACCTAACATTTAACCCATAGTTTATTTTCTTATCATGCTTTTAATTTAAAATAAAATGATATCTAAATATCTAACCATGGTTGGTTAAGAGAGAGGAAAATATATATAGCTATTTTTCTTTTCTCTTTCACAAGATAATTCATTCTCTTCTTCTAAAATCCACCATCTTCATCAACCTCCATGCTTATGCTCTCTAGTTCTTATAAGAGAGTAAAATACTCATAAAAATAGGATTTTGAAGTGAGATCCATAGCCACAACATCATTCTAATCAAGTTTAGCCAACTTGATTAGAGTGTTCTCTTTGTTTTTCAAAGTTGCAAGCTTGGACGGGAAAACTCCGGGTGGATCGTCGTGGACGCAAGAGGACGACGAGTGAACCTTCTTCCAACACCCTAGAGCCTAAGGAGTGAAGTAAAAACGGGAGCTACAAAGGTTGTAGCCTTCAAACCCTAATCTTTACTTACTTATAGTTTGTTAACCCTAATTTCTAGGATCGATCCACTTGCATGTTAGTTTAGCACCTTAAAAATGAAAACTTTAGGTCATGTGATGCTTGAAATCTCTTCATAGGGTGCTATACTAACCTTACATTGGTATCAGAGCCGACCTAGAACATTAGGCGACCTTTTTGCGAAGTAAAAAGTCCGATCGAAACAAAATACGACTTTTTTGGGTGCTCTCTGGAAATTTTTTAAAAACTGACTTTTTTCAGAATTAAAAATTCTCAAAAAATAGAGCAGGTAAATATAAGACAACCTGGAAAATCCGACCCCATGAACAGTACTTTTGGCCGCGGAAGCGCGGCATAAGAAAGCTTAGGCCGCGCATCCGCGGCCATATAAGGGGATCTTTGACCAATTTTTGCACAGTGTTTTTCTTTACCTGCTATAGTATATTTTGAGTATGTTTAATCTGAATCTGCTGTTGAAAAATTCTGGAGATATTTTTGGACTCGTGGTTTCGATCGGAATTTTCATTTCGTTTTCTTTTCCGGGTAAACTAGAAGGTATTGAAGTGTTTGAACGAATATCATTTACTCAATATTCACGGGGTTTAAATAGTTTGGAGATGCGTGCAAGTCTTTTTGCGGTGGTCCCTCTAGAAGACAACAAACCTTAACTCGATTATGTGACCGTCTCGAACTGCCCTTTGAACCCTAGGGTTTGGGGCAGTACGGCGTGCCACATGTGAGGCGTTGGCTTGACCCTTCTACGGCTGGACCGCCGCTACTGTGTCACACTCCGGATTTTTGAACCCTGCTCAAGTGTTGAGCTTTAGTGAATCTTGGGTGCTTGATAGTTCGTTCGAAAACTTTAATACTGTCTGTTTATCTGGAATGTGATACAATATGTGGAATTCATATGGTTAAGGCATGAAATACGAAATATGTGATATTTCGCATTTATGATGTCTAAAGAGAATCTGGATTCTAAATATTGTGGTTTTACACTTTCTTTTCTGTGACCGTAAGTGTAGTATGTACGATATCGCCGGTTTCGTTGCTATACATCAACGACAATCGGGGTACGCATACTTACTTACGTTGATGATATGTGATATTATGTGTTGCTGAGATATGATGTGCAGGATTGTCACGATCGAATAGCCGGGGGGTTTTTGTGAGATGAGAGTTTTATATTTTCATTCATGTAAATTCAAATGTAATGTAATATTCTTTTATTTGGGGCACTTCCAGGTTGCGGTTGTGTCACCATTGTTGTATATTATTTACTTTTCCGCATTAGGATGGACCCAAGGAGGGGAGCACAGGTGACCGGGTTTTGGGGTTCAGTGGGAGGCCATCTCGAGGAGTCGAGACCGGGTCTCCTAAACTCCAGGATTGGTAGGGTCACTTGCCGCTCTCGTAGGGGTCCAGGGTGTGGGCTTGGCTATTCATCGCGACTGTGGAATCCGTATTTTCTATTCTGGCTAAATACTAAATACGGACGTCCTAGTATATCCCACGTTATATCTATTTTTCTGCTGCCTGTGTTCTGTGATATCTGAGACGAATGACTTATTATATATATGATATATAGTAGACGTTGCTTATGTTTTACACCCGCGCTAGTCCCGTCCCGGTATGCCGTTAGTTAAGTAACCTAACGGTGCATAACGGAACATTGCGGCGAATGCGGATGGCATAAGCGTACGTGTTATTTTCGTTTCTTTTCTGTGATTGGCTTTAGGACTTAAATGATGGGATTACATTAATGTGATTAATGTAAAGAAAATAAACCTAAAAAGATGTTGTAGAATCGGATTTAAAAACTACTCGGCTATTTGTGAAAAAGCTACATTTCAAAACTGCGGAGCTTAAGCCACTCCTTTTGAAAAACTGTTTGATTCTACAACGATATCAAGTTCAAAGCGTTAAAGATTTTATTAAAAATCATTCGCAACCCTCCGTCATTTTAGGAAGTAGAGTACTTAGTATTCGTGCTACGTTTGTTGACTTTAGTTAAGGCGTAGTGTACGGTAGCTAAGTGATGTCTTCCTACACTGCATATGATGCAGATTAATTAGGACATTCATGCGACTTTGTTGACCATAGTTAAGGGTCATATGGGTGGGTCTAATTGATCAAGAAATGACGGGTAGAACTTGACTGGTACTTATGATTTGTTGACCATAGTTAAGGTCATAAGTATTAGGGGTAAAAATTACATCGGCAATTTCAAGTGTTGAAATTTGCAATGAGATTGCATACCTTCCATGTGATGGTTGGATCCCGATCCCACTGTGGGCAATAGTTGCTCCTAGGAGAGTTTTACAGTTTATAATTAGCTAACTCATTAGGTGTCTAGAAAGGTGTTAACGGGGCTCCGCCTCTGGGAAAACGAGGTTTACTCTAATTAGGTCCGTGCGAAAGCACGGGGAACCTCCCTCAAAGTACCGACACTGGCCTGGCTGAACGGTTAGCGAAGTTGTAGACTGTAATTAATCCTGGCTAGTTTTTCTTTTTAAGGTTTGAAAGAAAAACTTGATAAAAAGCAGTGGGAAACATCGATTAGACAAGATAATAAACCAATCTAATCTATGCAAGAGCTTTCGCTGAGTGTATTCTTTTCTCTCTCTTAATGGCAGATACCAATGACTGGACTTAAGCTTCTACTAGATAAAAACAAACTGAATGGGACCAACTATAAAGACTGGCTAAGGAATCTGAAGATCCCCTTGACTTATGATAAAGTATCATATGTCCTCACGGCTCCAGCCCCACCCGTCCCAGGCCCAAAATCCTCAGTTGCGGACATAGAAGTCCGCAAGACATGGGACGCTGACTGTGCCACGGCCACATGCCTCGCGCTTGCATCGATGGATAACACACATCAAAAGCAGCACGAGGACATGGACATTCACGGGATACTGCTCCATACAAAGGAGTTGTATGGGGAGCAATCCCGCGTATTACGATACGAAGCATCAAAGAAACTGTTTCAGATGCGAATGGCCCCTGGCACACCAGTAGGAGACCATGTGTTGAAGATGATAGCTCTTATAGAAGAGCTTGAGGACCTTGGATGGACAATGGAAAATGAACAATATATAGATATTATTCTGCAGTCCCTCCCCTCCACCTTTGCTCAGTTCATAGTGAACTTCAACATGCATGGCATGGAGAAGGACCTCCCTGAACTCCTTAATATGTTAAGGAGTGCAGAGAGCACCATGAAGTCAGCAAAGACTCCCGTTATGACCATTGGACAGTCTTCTTCTTCTCCCCCAAAAGCTAAGGCCAAGGGAAAGAAAAAGAAGAAACCCACCAATCCTAAGGGCGGAGTCAAAAAGGTGAAAGGAAAGGGAAAATCCACGGCTGGAGACCCAGGGAAAGGCGAGTGTTTTCATTGCCACAAGATAGGACATTGGAAGCGCAACTGCACGGAGTACCTAAGTCTCAAGAAGAAGCATGGTGATGCTTCTGCTTCAGGTGCGTTTGTGACTGAAAACTGTTTTTCTATAAACTCTGCTTCCTGGGTATTGGATACCGGTTCAGGTTCTCACATTTGCAATTCTATGCAGGGGCTGAGAAATAGCAAGGTTTTGAGGACAGGTGACCATACTCTCTGCGTTGGAAATGGTTCCAATGTACATACAGTCGCAGAGGGAGAGTATCACATGGGGTTGCCATCTGGATGTATTTTGATTTTGAATCCATGTTATTTTGTACCAACTATGCTATGTAATATAATATCCGTTTCTTTGTTGGACAATGAAGGGTATAATTTTGTGTTGCAGAACAATGTTATGAACATTCACCTAAATCAAATGTTGGTTGGGTATGGTACACTTAATAACGGAATATATGTCCTAAATCAACACACAGTTTTCAGTATACAACACACTAATAAAAGAAAACTTTCAGAATTAAATGAAGCTTTTCTTTGGCACTGTAGACTTGGTCATATTAACGAAACAAGACTAAACAAGTTACACAAAGATGGATATTTAAATTCTTTTGAATATAAATCTTATGCGACTTGCCAGTCTTGTATCAAGGGTAAAATGACCAAAACTCCGTTTACCGGACACGGAGAAAGAGCTACTCAGCTCCTGGGCCTCATACATAGTGATGTATGTGGGCCTATGTCTACACAGGCTAGAGGCGGTTTTTCATACTTCATTACATTCACCGACGATTTCTCAAGATTCGGTCATGTATTTTTATTAAAACACAAGTCCGACGCTTTCGAGAAATTCGTTGAAAATAAACAAGAAGTAGAAAAACAAACCGGCTTGAGTATTAAGATGCTTCGATCAGATCGAGGTGGAGAGTATCTCAGTACAGAATTTGCAAACTTCCTAAAAGAGAATGGGATTCTCTCTCAGCTCACTCCTCCTTACACACCACAGCACAACGGTGTGTCAGAACGACGGAACAGGACCCTATTGGATATGGTCCGGTCTATGATGAGTGACGCTGAGTTACCAGTTTCATTTTGGGGACATGCATTGGAGACTGCAGCGTTTCTGCTAAACAGGGTTCCAACCAAAGCCGTGTCTACCACGCCATATGAGATATGGAATGGGAAGAGACCATCTCTTAAGAGAGTTAAGATTTGGGGTTGCCCGGCCTATGTTAAAAAACAGAATCCGGACAAACTCGAGACACGGTCAGTCATGTGTAACTTTGTGGGATATCCAAAGAATTCTTATGGATATCTGTTCTACCACAAAGAGGAACAAAAAGTGTTTGTTTCTCAGTATGCCACATTCTTGGAAAAAGAGTTTTTCACAGATAAAGATGATGGCAAGGTGGTAGATCTAGAAGAGGTTCTGGAGACACAAATTACAAATGACGATTTGGTTGAACCGGCTGTTGCAACAGAAACTGAAGAACCTCGGCCACTCCGTAGGTCTGGTAGGACTTCTCGCCCACCGGAGAGGTACTACGGTTTCCTCATTGATGGTAACGGAGAAGATTGCATCATGGATGATGATGATCCTACCAGTTTTCAGCAGGCTATCACAAGTGGTGACTCTGTGAAATGGCTGGATGCCATGAGATCCGAAATGGAGTCTATGTACACCAACAAAGTATGGACTTTGGACGTTGTACCCCCTGGGGTAAAACCTGTAGGGTGCAAATGGATCTTTAAAAGAAAGATTGGTGTGGATGGGCAGGTAGAGACCTATAAGGCAAGACTTGTGGCAAAAGGCTTTCGTCAAAGACCAGGTTTGGACTATGACGAAACTTTTTCGCCCGTAGCCATGCTTAAATCTATTCGGATCCTACTTGCTATTGCTGCTCACTACGACTATGAAATCTGGCAGATGGACGTTAAAACAGCATTTCTAAATGGAGATTTAGAAGAATGCGTTTATATGGATCAGCCAGAAGGCTTCGTTGACAGTGGGAGCAGCGGGAAAGCATGTAGATTGCTTAAATCCATATATGGGTTAAAGCAGGCATCTCGGAGTTGGAACATCTGTTTCGATGATGTCATCAAAGAGTTTGATTTCATCAAAAATCCAGATGAACCTTGTGTTTATAAGAAGGCTGTAGGAAGAGCTGTCACATTCCTCGTATTGTACGTGGATGACATTCTTCTGATAGGAAATGATATTCCTATGCTACAGTCGGTCAAATCATTCTTATCACTACGGTTCTCCATGAAAGACCTGGGTGATGCCACATACATCCTGGGCATAAGGATCTATAGGGATAGATCCAAAAAGTTATTGGGATTGTCCCAAACCAGGTACATCAACACCATCCTAAAAAGGTTTAGTATGGAAGACTCCAAGCGGGGTGCCTTGCCCGCTTGCCATGGAGTCACTCTCTCCAAGGATTCTTGTCCAAAGACCGATGAAGAGAGAGCTCGCATGAGCATTATACCTTATGCTTCGGCAGTAGGATCTATAATGTACGCGATGTTATGTACACGCCCAGATGTAGCTTATGCACTTAGTGTTGTAAGCAGGTATCAATCCAACCCAGGGGAGAACCACTGGACAGCTGTGAAGAACATTCTTAAGTACTTGCGAAGGACAAAAGAATTGTTCTTGGTGTATGGTAATACAGATCTCCAAATGGAGGCCTTTACCGATTCGAGCTTCCAGAGCGATAAGGATGACAGCAAATCTATCTCAGGGTTTGTATTTACCCTCAATGGAGGGGCGGTGAGTTGGAAGAGTTCCAAACAAGATACCGTTGCAGACTCTACGATGGAAGCTGAGTACATTGCTGCAAATGATGCCGCCAAGGAAGCCGTCTGGATGAAGAAGTTCGTCTCGGAGCTAGGAGTAGTTCCAACCATTATTGATCCAATACCCTTGTATTGTGATAATAATGGGGCTATGGCGTTAGCCAAGGAGCCCAGATCCCATCAGCAGTCCAGACACATCCTGAGGCGCTTTCATTTGATCCGGGAGATTGTAGATCGCCGCGAGATCGAGATTAAGAGAGTTGACACAAAGAACAACGCCGCGGATCCATTCACCAAGGCCCTCCCTCAGCCGCAGCATGAGCGACTTTTTGAGATGTTGGGTATGAGATACGCCAATAACTGGCCTTAGTGCAAGTGGGAGATTGTTGGATATATGTATGCCCTAGAGGCCATTATGTGATAGTGGATGTATCTATACATGTATATATATTCAGTTTGCATTCTTGCTCGACATGATAGTATGCTATCTGGTACTTCTTTATCTGACATGTTTATTTGATCATGCTTCTATTCATTCATACATGCTGATAAAGCCCTAAGGATATCGGCTTGACTACTCTGATTATGATGGAGATCATACTAGTGGGACATCTGTAGTCTATAAGCATATCCTGAAATGTCCCTAGTCGGAGGTGTATCGAGACGGGGCATCGATATACCAGAGTAGACTAGCGTATATGATACTAGACCCATGTGATGGGCGATGGATGTTCCCACATTCATCGATGTTTGACATCAAGATCATATACGGGTGCTCAGTGGTGACTGGGTACACTGGACGGACTCGCCGAGAACTCCTATATGGAATTATATCTATCGTCGGATAGCAGTTCTCAGGTGACACTGGTACAGGTTAGTCTGTAGACCCGAGATCGTCATAGAGCCTTGTGTGTTCTCCCACTGTACTTTGATTGCCACCCTACCACGGCTCTACTGAGTCGTGCAAACAGGTGGCCGTTGGGTACAGTCCCGAGACACACGAAGGCAATGAGCGATAGGAGGGGTTTCGTCTCTCCCGGTATTGGGAGTTGATGCTGTGCTGTGCTCGACTGGTTATAACAGCAAGTCCCTGGCCAGGGCTGCTGAGATTTGCTGGTAAGTGTTATCAGTAGTTTCTCGATCTGTTATAGACCATTCACCGACACGACTTATTGAGTTATTGGGGTCGACGTGACCATCCCTAGGCTCGATATGCAGCATATCTGACGAAGAGACCGGACTGTACGGTAGTGTTGCCGGATGGCTCGACAGGAGTTGTAACAGGTTCGCTTGTTTTCTTCTAATCGCTTAATACCCGGGTGGCCGTTACGTTTAGCTGACCGCTTGCGGCTTGGGGGTGCTTGATATGATCATCACCCACTGCCGGCGTATTGACGAGTCTTAGAGTCCCACATAGGAGTTACCTAGTCCAGGCGAAAAGTTGTGGTGCGCATATGCGATATGCGCTTGGACCCAATTAAAATGCGTGTATGGGATACCGTATATTAATTGGGCGGCTTGCTAATGGTCGGGTCATATGTGATATGACCGGATTAGTGAATCAAGTGTTGATTCATCATTAGTTTCTCACTACAAATCCTATCTTGTTTATGTTGGATGCATGCATGCATGTGTGCATTCATTCTTGTTCATGCACATATGGATGTGCAAGCACACATGCATACATACATCATATATTATCATGGTTGTTTATACAATGAGAATGGTGGATGTATAAGAATTACACCATGGTTATATTTGGATAATTGTTGGATTTAAATTAAAGCAAAAGAAAATGAAAAAATGGGTTAAATCACTTAAGAGTTTCTACACTCTTCTAACTCAACCATGCTCACCTAACATTTAACCCATAGTTTATTTTCTTATCATGCTTTTAATTTAAAATAAAATGATATCTAAATATCTAACCATGGTTGGTTAAGAGAGAGGAAAATATATATAGCTATTTTTCTTTTCTCTTTCACAAGATAATTCATTCTCTTCTTCTAAAATCCACCATCTTCATCAACCTCCATGCTTATGCTCTCTAGTTCTTATAAGAGAGTAAAATACTCATAAAAATAGGATTTTGAAGTGAGATCCATAGCCACAACATCATTCTAATCAAGTTTAGCCAACTTGATTAGAGTGTTCTCTTTGTTTTTCAAAGTTGCAAGGTTGGACGGGAAAACTCCGGATGGATCGTCGTGGACGCAAGAGGACGACGAGTGAACCTTCTTCCAACACCCTAGAGCCTAAGGAGTGAAGCAAAAACGGGAGCTACAAAGGTTGTAGCCTTCAAACCCTAATCTTTACTTACTTATAGTTTGTTAACCCTAATTTCTAGGATCGATCCACTTGCATGTTAGTTTAGCACCTTAAAAATGAAAACTTTAGGTCATGTGATGCTTGAAATCTCTTCATAGGGTGCTATACTAACCTTACATTGGTATCAGAGCCGACCTAGAACATTAGGCGACCTTTTTGCGAAGTAAAAAGTCCGATCGAAACAAAATACGACTTTTTTGGGTGCTCTCTGGAAATTTTTTAAAAACTGACTTTTTTCAGAATTAAAAATTCTCAAAAAATAGAGCAGGTAAATATAAGACAACCTGGAAAATCCGACCCCATGAACAGTACTTTTGGCCGCGGAAGCGCGGCATAAGAAAGCTTAGGCCGCGCATCCGCGGCCATATAAGGGGATCTTTGACCAATTTTTGCACAGTGTTTTTCTTTACCTGCTATAGTATATTTTGAGTATGTTTAATCTGAATCTGCTGTTGAAAAATTCTGGAGATATTTTTGGACTCGTGGTTTCGATCGGAATTTTCATTTCGTTTTCTTTTCCGGGTAAACTAGAAGGTATTGAAGTGTTTGAACGAATATCATTTACTCAATATTCACGGGGTTTAAATAGTTTGGAGATGCGTGCAAGTCTTTTTGCGGTGGTCCCTCTAGAAGACAACAAACCTTAACTCGATTATGTGACCGTCTCGAACTGCCCTTTGAACCCTAGGGTTTGGGGCAGTACGGCGTGCCACATGTGAGGCGTTGGCTTGACCCTTCTACGGCTGGACCGCCGCTACTGTGTCACACTCCGGATTTTTGAACCCTGCTCAAGTGTTGAGCTTTAGTGAATCTTGGGTGCTTGATAGTTCGTTCGAAAACTTTAATACTGTCTGTTTATCTGGAATGTGATACAATATGTGGAATTCATATGGTTAAGGCATGAAATACGAAATATGTGATATTTCGCATTTATGATGTCTAAAGAGAATCTGGATTCCAAATATTGTAGTTTTACACTTTCTTTTCTGTGACCATAAGTGTAGTATGTACGATATCGCCGGTTTCGTTGCTATACATCAACGACAATCGGGGTACGCATACTTACTTACGTTGATGATATGTGATATTATGTATTGCTGAGATATGATGTGCAGGATTTTCGCGATCGAATAGCCGGGGGGTTTTTGTGAGATGAGAGTTTTATATTTTCATTCATGTAAATTCAAATGTAATGTAATATTCTTTTATTTGGGGCACTTCCAGGTTGCGGTTGTGTCACCAGTGTTGTATATTATTTACTTTTGCGCATTAGGATGGACCCAAGGAGGGGAGCACAGGTGACCGGGTTCTGGGGATCAGTGGGAGGCCATCTCGAGGAGTTGAGACCGGGTACAATATCGATGGATGTATCCCGTCGAGAGGTACGTGTAATTTTTCATTTCGCGCAATTTATAAATTTATTGTTGTCCTTGTATGGTTCCTAGGCACTCTCAAGAGGTCTCACAAGGCATCAACCATGCCAATTTCAAATTTTACGGGTGCCGAGAAACCCTAATACGGATCGTTAACTAGAAATTTAGGCGAAAAACTAAACTAGTTAACAACTTAACTAAAGGAGAGAGGCTACAACCTTTGTAGATCCGGATATCCACTTCCTTGGCTCCATGTAGGCATCCTCTCGCTGTCCATCTCGAATCCTGGACTCAATCGTCGGCTTGATCGGAGAAATGGGCGGACTAGGTCGTCGGCTTCGTGCCGAAGATGATCTACGTCGAGGCATCACAAGTTCAAGCTCCGACTTCACAAATTTGTGAAACTTGTGAAGAAAACACCCAAAACAACTTGGCAAGAGTAAGAGGGTGAAGAAATAGGAGGTGGGTTCACTTTAGAATTGGATTTCTCACTTTAGATCTCAAGTTTCCATTGATGGCATCAAGCTTTCTATCTTGAAGAAGAAGATGAAGAAGAAGAAAGAATATGATAAGTGTTGAATTAAAATGAAAAATAATTCAATACTTATCATAAGCTAACCATAGTTGAGTGTAGAGAATAGACCATGGTTACTTGGATGGGTTAGGGTTAAGCATGAAGACAAGAATGGTTAAGAAGTCAAAGCTTCATGAAGCTTCAACTAAAAACAAACATAGCCACCATTCTTATCTAAATCTTTCCCAAATAAATAAACAAATAAATAAATGAAAAAGAAAAACCCTAATCATCTCTTAACCATGGTTTAATCCTTTACACTTAACCACATGATCAAGTATCATCAAACATGATACAAATATGTGCACAAAAGTATATCACATATACTTCTTGCACATCAAGTGAGAAAATCCATTTAAAGTGAACCAATACTAGTTAATGCAAAGTAATATATCAAATATATAATTATACATTAAATCATTAAATCAACACTTGATTTAACGATCCGGTCATATCGCATATAACCGACTAGTATCCTATGTATCGGCTTATCGAATCAATCCTTGATTCGATATCTAGGTTATATCGAATATAACCAATCGATACATCCATCGCGAGAATGGAATACGGTATCACATACACGCATTATTCTCGGTCCTGCACATATCTCATATGCACTCCTATTTCGTTTCGCTTGAGCCAGGAAACCTCCGTGTAGGACTCTAAAGACTCGTCAATACGCCGGTAGCAGATGATGATCATATCAAGCACCCACAAGCCGCAAGCGGTCTGCTAAACGTAACGGCCATCCGGGTATTGAACGATCAGAAGATCGACGAGCTAGCCCGCTCATACTCCTGTGAATCCAACCAGTAACACTTACCGTACAGTCCGGTCTGTTCGTCTGATATGTCGCATATCAAGTCTAGGGGTGGTATACGTCAGACCCCAATAACCGATAAGTCGTGCCGATGTGAGGCTCATAACGGGTCGAGAAACTACTGGTAACACTTACCAGCAAATCTCTGATCAGCCCTGGCCAGGGACTTCCCTGTTACGGCCAATCGAACACAGCGCAACATCAACCCCCAATACCGGGAGAGACGAAACCCCTCCTATCGCTCATTGCCTCCATGTGAATCGGGACTGTACCCAAAGACCACCGTTTTGCACGCCCTCATGGACGTGGTAAGGTGGAGATCAAAGCACAGTGGGAATCACACAAGACTCTATGACGATCTCGGGTCTACAGACTAACCTGTACAAGTGTCACCTGAGAACTGCCATCTGACGTGAGGTATAATACCATCTGGGAGTTCTCGGCGAGTCCGTCCAGTGTACCCAGTCTCCACTGAGCACCCGTATACCATCTCTGATGTCAAACACCAATGGATATAGGATCATCCATCGCCCATCTCATGGGTCGAGAAGCGTATACGCTAGTCTACACTGGTATATCGATGCCCCGTCTCGATACACCCGCGACTAAGGACCTTGAAGGATGTATATATAGACTACCATGTCCCCACTAGTATGATCTGCATCATAGTCCAGGTAGTCAAGTACACATCCTAAGGGATTTATCAACATGTAACTATAAGACAGTTTAAAGAGACAAGTGTACATGTTAAGATAAAGAGTAACCAGATAGCATACTATCATATCGAGCAAGAAAGTCATCTCTATATATGTCCAAGCATCCAATATAATATACATCATCTGTACAATACTGGCCTCTAGGGCATACATACAACTAACAATCTCCTACTTGCACTAGGGCTAGCTGCTGTAGTATCGCATACCGAGCATCCCGAAGAGTCTCTCAAACTGTATCTGGGGAATGGCCTTCGTGAGTGGATCCGCCGTGTTGTTCTTCGTGTCAACTCTCCTGACCTCGATCTCCCGGCGATCAACTATCTCCCGGATCAGGTGATACCGCCTCAGAATATGCCTGGATCGCTGATGGGACCTGGGTTCCTTGGCCAAAGCCACCGCTCCATTGTTATCGCAATACAAAGGTATTGGATGCTCAATGGATGGAACCACACCAAGTTCAGTAATGAACTTCTTGATCCAGACAGCCTCCTTAGCGGCATCGTTGGCAGCTATGTATTCAGCCTCCATCGTGGAGTCTGCCACAGTTTCCTGCTTGGAACTCTTCCAGCTAACCGCCTCTCCGTAAAGGGTAAAGACAAAGCCCGACTGCGACTTAGAGTCGTCCTTATCACTCTGGAAGCTCGAATCGGTAAAGGACTCCACTTGGAGTTCTCCGTTACCATACACCAAGAGCATCTCTTTAGTCCTTCGCAAGTACTTGAGAATGCTCTTCACAGCTGTCCAGTGATTCTCTCCAGGATCGGCTTGATACCTGCTCACTACACTTAGTGAGTATGCTACATCGGGTCTGGTACATAGCATCGCGTACATGATAGAGCCTACTGCCGAAGCATAGGGTATCCCTTGCATGCGAGCTCTCTCCAAATCAGTCTTGGGAGACATCTCTTTGGAGAGAGTGACTCCAGAGATCGTGGGCAAGTTCCCACGCTTGGATTCTTCCATACTAAACCTCTTTAGTATGGTGTCAATGTATCTGGATTGGGACAATCCCAATATCCGTTTGGATCCATCTCTATAGATCTTTATTCCCAATATGCAGGAGGCATCACCAAGATCTTTCATTGAGAATCTTTGTGATAAGAAGAGCTTGACCGATTGCAGCATAGGAACATCATTTCCTATCAAGAGTATGTCGTCCACGTACAATACGAGGAAGACAACCTTACTCCCTGCCACCTTCTTGTAAATACAAGGTTCATCTGGGTTTTTGACGAAATCAAACTCTTTGATAACGACATCAAAGCAGATGTTCCAACTCCGCGATGCTTGCTTTAATCCATAAATGGATTTAAGCAGCTTGCACACCTTGCCGCTGCTCCCACTGTCTACGAAGCCCTCTGGCTGAGTCATGTACACGCACTCTTCTAAATCACCATTTAGAAAGGCGGTCTTAACATCCATTTGCCAGATTTCGTAATCATGGTATGCAGCGATGGCAAGCATGATCCGAATGGATTTAAGCATAGCCACTGGAGAAAAAGTTTTGTCATAGTCCACACCTGGTCTTTGACGAAAACCCTTTGCTACAAGTCTAGCTTTGAAAGTCTCCACTTTCCCATCTACACCAAGTTTCTTCTTAAAGATCCACTTGCTCCCGATGGGTTTTACCCCTTCAGGAGCAACTTCCAAAGTCCATACTTTGTTGGTGTACATGGATTCCATCTCGGACCGCATAGCATCCAGCCATTTCACTGAGTCCTTACTCGTGATGGCCTGCTCGAAGCTAGTTGGGTCATCATCCTCCATGATGCAATCCTCGCTCCCTCCATCCATGAGAAAACCGTAGTATCTCTCAGGTTGGCGAGGAACCCTACTAGATCGGCGGAGTGGCTGGGGTTCATCGGGAACTACGGAATCTTCTGGTTCCACCAGATCTTCTGTTGTAGCTTCTGCAGCTGGAACCTCTTCCAGTTCTACCTCATGACCACTAATCTCTTTTTCAAGAAATTCCTTTTCTAAAAAGGTGGCATGCCGAGAAACAAACACTCTTTGTTCCTCAGGGTGGTAGAAGATATACCCTTGAGAATTCTTGGGATATCCTACAAATTTGCATAGAACAGACCGTGCCTCGAGTTTGTCCGGATTTTGTCGTTTGACATAGGCTGGACAACCCCATATCTTAACATAGTTAAGACTTGGTCTCTTTCCTTTCCATATCTCATATGGAGTGGTAGGCACAGATTTGGTTGGGACCATATTCAATAGATGTATGGCTGTCTCAAGCGCATACCCCCAGAAGGAAATAGGTAACTCAGCTGTGCTCATCATAGAGCGCACCATATCTAATAGGGTGCGGTTCCTCCGTTCTGATACACCGTTGTGCTGTGGTGTATATGGAGGAGTCAGCTGAGAGAGAATCCCATTCTCTTTTAGGAAGTCCAGGAATTAATTGCTCAAGTATTCACCTCCTCGATCAGATCGAAGGATTTTAATACTTTTTCCGGTTTGGTTCTCGACTTCTTGTTTATATTCTCTAAATTTCTCAAAAGCTTCAGACTTGTGTCTTATTAAGTACACATGTCCGTATCTTGAGAGATCGTCAGTGAATGTAATGAAGTACGAAGAACCATCCCTGGCATGTGTAGACATTGGACCGCATACATCACTATGTACTAGTCCTAAGAGTTCAGTAACTCTTTCTCCGTGTCCCGTAAACGGAGTTTTGGTCATCTTGCCTTTGAGACATGACTGGCAAGTGTCATAAGATGAAAATTCGAATGGTTTCAAATATTCATCCTTATGCAACTTAGCCAGTCGTGTCGCATTGATGTGACCCAGTCTACAATGCCACAAGAAGGATTCGTTCAGTTCAGAACTCTTCCTCTTGTGTGTGTTTGTTATACTCAGAACTGTTGATTGATTTAGAACATAAATGCCATTGCACAACGTGCCTGATCCAACCAACTTTTGGTTACGGAAAATTTTCATAACATTGTCCTGTAATACAAAATTATATTCCTCTTAACTTAATAAAGAAACTGATATAATGTTGCATATCAGGTTCGGCATGTAATAGCATTCGTTCAGAACCAATGTATTACCAGTTGGTAACACAAGGTGATATTCCCCGACAGTCTTAGATGCAACAATTGCACCATTTCCAACTCTAATGTCTTTATCACCTTCTCCAAGTTCTCTACCTTTTCTAAGCCCATGTAACTGATTACATATATGGGATCCTGACCCGGTATCTAATACCCAGGACGTAGGGCAAATGGAGAAACAGTTCTCTGTAACGAACACACCCGAAGAAAATGCATCAACATGTACTTTCTTCAATCGGGTGGCATGGAAATCCTGGTATTCTCCTATATCCTGTTCATTCTTATAACTCTTATAGGAAAGAACGGAACCAATGTTCCCCAGCACAGTATAACATGCGGGTTTGGTCAATACATCCATATTATTATCTTTGTTAGGGCATGAAATGGTCGCTACCTGGAGAGAGAGAGAGAAGAAAACACTTTAGCGTATGCTCTTGCAAGATCAGATTGGTTATTATCTTATCTAATCAGGATGGGTCCCACTGGTTTTTATCAAATCTTCCTTCAAACCCTAAAAGGAAAGACTAGCCGGGATTAATTACACCTTACAACTTCGTCGATCTTTCAGCCAGGCCAGTGTCGGTACTTTGAGGGAGGTTCCCCGTGCTTTCGCACGGACCTAATTAATGTAAACCTCGTTTTCCCAGAGGCGTAACCCCGTTGACACCTTTCTAGACACCTACTTGATCGGCTAATTGTAGTGTGTAAAACTCTCCCAGGAGTAACTCTTACTCGCAGTGGGTATCGGGATCCAACTATCTCATAGAAGGTATGCAATCTCATTGCAAATTTCAACACTTGAAATTCCTGATAATACTTTTGCCCCTAGCGTGCTATGACCTTGACGAAACCCAACAAACCACAGCCCGCTAGTCAAGTTCAACCCGTACATTTCTTGACTGAATTAAACCCACCCGCACGACCCTTGACGAAAGCCAATAAAGCCGTACGACTACCCTAATCCAGTCGCATCATATGCAGCAGATAAGCAGCATATAGCTACCGCACACTACACCTTGACGAAAGCCAACAAATGTAGCACGAATACTATATGCAACTTATCTGAAATGACGGAGGGCTACGACAGGTTTTTCTGAAAACCTATTGCGTAATGAACTTGATATCGTTGTAGAATCAAATGAAGTTTTAAAATTGAGTGATTTGGAGGCTTTTCTAGTTTTGCTAAAGGGGTCACTCCCGGTGAAGGGATCGTCGGCCCTTTCCTCGTCGAATGAGGTGCGGGATATATCATATATATCACTGTGCAAAGCAGAAACTATAGAAGCAATCAAAAACAAACCGAGTATGTAGCATCTGCCAGTTATTGCTAAAGGAGTCACTCCCGGTGAAGGGATCTCGGTCCTTTCCTCATCGAATAAGGTGCAGGGTATATCATATATACCGCTATGCAAAGCAAGAACTGTAGCTACCTGTTTTATTTAAAATTTGATTCTACAACATTAATTGGTTTCTTTTCTTTCATTAATCACATTAATGAAGTCCCATCATTTAAATACCTAAACATCACAGATAAATACGACGTACACTTATGCCATCCGCATTTGCCTCGATGTCCCCTCGTGCACCGTTAGGTTAGGTAACTAACGACAGAGCAGGGCAGGGCTAGTGCGGGTGCAAAACATAAGTAACGTCTATATAATATATCATATATACTATATACTGTATCTATCACAGAACATTATATGATCACATCACAGATATCGCAGCAGAAGAAACATATGAAACATTGGATATACTAGGACGTCCGTGTTTTCAATACGAGCCACTATAAAACATGGATTCCACGGTCGTGATGAATAGCCAATCCCACACCCCTAGACCCCTACGAGAGTGGCAAGCAACCCTACCAATTCTAGGGTTAGGAGACCCGGACTCGACTTCTCGAGTTGGTCTCCCACTGGACCCCAGAACCCGGTTACTTGTGCTCCCCTACTTGGGTCTATCCTAATGCAGAAAAGTAAATAATATACAAAGGGTGACAGCTTCCGCAACCTGGAAGTGCCCCAATAAAAGAATATTACATACACGTTTTTACATGAATGAAAATGAAAAACGCTCATCTCACATAAAAAACCCCGGCTATTCAAACACGACAATCCAATATAACATATCCAGCAACACATAACATCACATGTCATCAACGTAAGTAAATATGCGCATCCCAATTGTCGTTGACATATAGCAACGAAACCGGCGATATCACATATTACACTTATGGTCACAGAAAAGAAAGTGTAAAACTACAACAGTTGGAATCCGCAACCTCTTTAGACATCACATGCCTAAACAAATGAAATACTTAGACATCACATGCCTAACAGTTATAAACCCCGCATTTTAGTCTCATTATCGAAAACTCTTTTCAATATCAAATGAAACTAAACCGCTAGATTTATATCATTCATTCAGTTATCTCATAACTGTTTGTGAATTCCAATTATTATATCCCATTCCGGATAAATAGAAAATATTAAACTTTCCGATCGAACATTCGAACACCCAAGTTTTCCCGAAACCGTCCAACACATGAAATAGGTTCAAAGACATTCATTTCATGCCTCAGTACCAACGGTCCAGCCGTAGAAGGGTCAAGCCAACGCCTCACATGTGGCACGCCGTACTGCCCCAAACCCGAAGGTTCAAAGGGCAGTTCAAGACGGTCACATAATCGAGTTAAGGTTTGTTGTCTTCTAGAGGGACCATCGCGTTACTTGCACTACTCAGAACGTCTTTAAACCACGGAAAGATCCATCACTTGGAAATTTCCCGACAGGGGAAAAAGTGGGTATTTATATCCGGTCGAACTTTTTAACATATTCAAAAATATCCGGAAAACACATAGACAAAGTTTGATAATCCGATCGAAATACCGAGTCCCTAATACAACCCAGAAAACTCAACTCTTGAGTGATATTTAAAAATTCCCAGAAAATCCAGCATCAGAAAAGAGGAATTACTGTGCAATAATTATAGGGTATTTTGACCATACTGCCGCGGAACCGCCGCAGAAGGCATGCTTCTGCCGCGGTTCCGTGGTGGGTTGATGGAATTGGGTTGTCGAATTTCACAGTAACTCTTAGAAATTCCTGCTGATTTTTCTGCATATTTTTAATTCACAAAATTCCCAGATTTTCTAAAATGTACAGAAAGCATGTTTTGTTTTAGGGTTTCGGTTCGATCGGACTTCTAACTCCGTCTACACATCGCCTAAGGCTCTAGCTAGGCTCTGATACCACTGTAGGGTTCCTAGGCACTCTCAAGAGGTCTCACAAGGCATCAACCATGCCAATTTCAAATTTTACGGGTGCCGAGAAACCCTAATACGGATCGTTAACTAGAAATTTAGGCAAAAAACTAAACTAGTTAACAACTTAACTAAAGGAGAGAGGCTACAACCTTTGTAGATCCGGATATCCACTTCCTTGGCTCCACGTAGGCATCCTCTCGCTGTCCATCTCGAATCCTGGACTCAATCGTCGGCTTGATCGGAGAAATGGGCGGACTAGGTCGTCGGCTTCGTGCCGAAGATGATCTACGTCGAGGCATCACAAGTTCAAGCTCCGACTTTACAAATTTGTGAAACTTATGAAGAAAACACCCAAAACAACTTGGCAAGAGGTAGAGGGTGAAGAAATAGGAGGTGGGTTCACTTTAGAATTGGATTTCTCACTTTAGATCTCAAGTTGCCATTGATGGCATCAAGCTTTCTATCTTGAAGAAGAAGATGAAGAAGAAGAAAGAATATGATAAGTGTTGAATTAAAATGAAAAATAATTCAATACTTATCATAAGCTAACCATAGTTGAGTGTAGAGAATAGACCATGGTTACTTGGATGGGTTAGGGTTAAGCATGAAGACAAGAATGGTTAAGAAGTCAAAGCTTCATGAAGCTTCAACTAAAAACAAACATAGCCACCATTCTTATCTAAATCTTTCCCAAATAAATAAACAAATAAATAAATGAAAAAGAAAAACCCTAATCATTTCTTAACCATGGTTTAATCCTTTACACTTAACCACATGATCAAGTATCATCAAACATGATACAAATATGTGCACAAAAGTATATCACATATACTTCTTGCACATCAAGTGAGAAAATCCATTTAAAGTGAACCAATACTAGTTAATGCAAAGTAATATATCAAATATATAATTATACATTAAATCATTAAATCAACACTTGATTTAACGATCCGGTCATATCGCATATAACCGACTAGTATCCTATGTATCGGCTTATCGAATCAATCCTTGATTCGATATCTAGGTTATATCGAATATAACCAATCGATACATCCATCGCGAGAATGGAATACGGTATCGCATACACGCATTATTCTCGGTCCTGCACATATCTCATATGCACTCCTATTTCGTTTCGCTTGAGCCAGGAAACCTCTGTGTAGGACTCTAAAGACTCGTCAATACGCCGGTAGCAGATGATGATTATATCAAGCACCCACAAGCCGCAAGCGGTCTGCTAAACGTAACGGCCATCCGGGTATTGAGCGATCAGAAGATCGACGAGCTAGCCCGCTCATACTCCTGTGAATCCAACCAGTAACACTTACCGTACAGTCCGGTCTGTTCGTCTGATATGTCGCATATCAAGTCTAGGGGTGGTATACGTCAGACCCCAATAACCGATAAGTCGTGCCGATGTGAGGCTCATAACGGGTCGAGAAACTACTGGTAACACTTACCAGCAAATCTCTGATCAGCCCTGGCCAGGGACTTCCCTGTTACGGCCAATCGAACACAGCGCAACATCAACCCCCAATACCGGGAGAGACGAAACCCCTCCTATCGCTCATTGCCTCCATGTGACTCGGGACTGTACCCAAAGACCACCGTTTTGCACGCCCTCATGGACGTGGTAAGGTGGAGATCAAAGCACAGTGGGAATCACACAAGACTCTATGACGATCTCGGGTCTACAGACTAACCTGTACAAGTGTCACCTGAGAACTGCCATCTGACGTGAGGTATAATACCATCTGGGAGTTCTCGGCGAGTCCGTCCAGTGTACCCAGTCTCCACTGAGCACCCTTATACCATCTCTGATGTCAAACACCAATGGATATGGGATCATCCATCGCCCATCTCATGGGTCGAGAAGCGTATACGCTAGTCTACACTGGTATATCGATGCCCCGTCTCGATACACCCGCGACTAGGGACCTTGAAGGATGTACTTATAGACTACCATGTCCCCACTAGTATGATCTGCATCATAGTCCAGGTAGTCAAGTACACATCCTAAGGGCTTTATCAACATGTAACTATAAGACAGTTTAAAGAGACAAGTGTACATGTTAAGATAAAGAGTAACCAGATAGCATACTATCATATCGAGCAAGAAAGTCATCTCTATATATGTCCAAGCATCCAATATAATATACATCATCTGTACAATACTGGCCTCTAGGGCATACATACAACTAACAGTCCTGTATGCCGTATTTATTTATTCAACATATTTTCATTAGGTACCTCTACACTCTTAAGAAGTATATACGCAATAAAAATCGACCAGAGGGTTCTATCATGCAAGGTTATCTTCTTGATGAAGCAACCACATTTTGTTCCCGCTATCTGGACGAGA
This sequence comes from Agapanthus africanus, assembly GCA_030015575.1. Taxonomy (NCBI): domain Eukaryota; kingdom Viridiplantae; phylum Streptophyta; class Magnoliopsida; order Asparagales; family Amaryllidaceae; genus Agapanthus; species Agapanthus africanus. The sequence continues at coordinate 350,277,177 of CM057350.1, read as the reverse complement.
ACATTGAGATAAGACTTAACCGGCCACGAAGAATTCAAGACGAGCCATATGGTAAAGCCGAGTATAAGAGGGTAGACACTATGTTTATCAACAAGATATACCGGTTTATCTTGCTTAATTGCGCATGTCTTGAACAAATTAGAGAGTAAGTTTTTTTTGGATTAATTGTTATATCTGTGTTTGTGTTTGTATGAAATGATATAATATTAATGTCACCATTATTTGTCGAAAACAGAATTCATTTTAACGAGGTACATGATGGGCATCCTGATTGGAACGAAGAACGATTGGAAAAATATCATCAGGATAATTTTTGTGATTGGGTCACAGATCATGTAAGTTATTCGAATAACATTTTATTGTTATCAGTTTTAATCTAAACATGTATCGTTATGTATTTGTCATAAAATTTGTTCTGTTAGATCCACGATCCAAACTTGTCTGCATCATTTGAGAGTGATTCAAGATGTTTAGCTCAATTTCCTAGTATGGAGGTTGCATATTACAAAGGATTTGGTGTCCTTGGATACAAATTCGAAGTTAAGGACATAGAAACATCTAGAACCACTCAGAATAGTGGGATTGCGACGGTAGGATCGGACGGTGTGATTTATTATGGGTACTTAAATTGTATACTCGGCATCCACTATCCCGGACGATCAGAACCCTTTTATATATTCCAGCGTACTTGGTATGATACGCGAACCGATACGGACAAGAGGAGAAGCAATCTTGGGACTTGGAAAGATGAATATTGATTGACCCGTGTGAACACACTTCGATTTTACGGTCAGGAAGATCCGTTTATCTTTCCGAACCAAGCGTTCCAAGTATACTACTCACAGCATTTGAAGCATCTGGGATGGAGTGTTGTATGCCGATGGAAACCCAGAGATGTCTACGATGTCCCAGAATTTGAGGACAGCGATGAGAACGAAGAAGAGAGAAGGCTTAAAGTGCTCCGACCGTCTGTTTCGAAGGACGAGTTGTCTTCGACCGATCATGAAGTTACGTGGGTTAGAAATGACATCGATGATGAAATCCAAGTAGATATGTATAATGCACCCACGAAACGAAAAAGGTTATCAGTAATGTTATATTATTACTTCACATTTTACGCTCTATACATATATAGTCAATACTTTTAATGATTGTCTAATGCGTCCACGAACCGTTTATCTAGATTTGATGACGATGTCGGGAGCAGCGAGGGGCGGCAGGAGCTCCAGCCGCGGCAGAGGCAGAGGCAGAGGCAGAGCGATTCTGCCCCCCGGAGAGCTGCGTAGGGAGCTTCAGAGGGCCGGTCTTGCACCCAGATCGGAGACCCCTTCGGATGCCTCCTTCCGTGTGGATTTTTCCACACCTACAGGTATACTGCACGCATATCCATTTTGAATGTAATATTACAGATATTCATGCCTGTTTATGTCAAAATTACTTATATTGTCAATGTTTGATTGTTTAGTTGTTGGTGATGCGTCCACATCTGGGACAGAGGCCACTCCCGCTCCTCCAGGTATGTTTATATATCATATAGTGCATGTATATTGATTTAGAATGCTATATCATAAATATACACACATTCCTTTTGCTCTTACTTAGCAATTTTTATTATTGTCTAGCTGTAGGTGGTGACACCATCGCACCTGCGGGTATATTTATATATCCTATAGTGCATGCATATTGATTTAGAACGTTATATTATTGATCTACACATTCTTTTTGCAATTACTTATATATTCTATTTTTAATTGTCTAATTATAGGTGGTGCGTCCACATCTTCCGTAGGGGCCACTCCTGCCGCTTCCATACCCTCGGCATCGTCTGCAGGTTAGTATGAATAAATATAAAATATTTATTCATTTTACATATGCTCTATAGAATAAATATGAACTTCATGGAAATTTAGTGTCAATGTTTATTTTTTAGTTGGAGGGGATGCGTCCGCATCCGGGACCCCGGTTGTTTCTCACCGGAGGAACTATCGTCCCGCTCGTGCTGCTGCCCGGGCCCAGGCTCGTGCGATAGTCACCGGAGGTATATATCACACTTCAATTTTCGTTTAAGCTTGATTTCTTAATACAACTTTGTCTTAATATTGATTGTCTTGATATTTCGTGCAGACGCAGGGCCTCCCCATCCCCAGAGGGGGACTCGAGGCCCGAATAAGTCCCATAGGCTCGGGACTGACAGAGCTAGGGGGAAGCAGCATTCCCCCTCTTTTTTACCCTTGACTATCGCTATACCGGTCCTCATGCCGAGAGGTTCGGCCGGTATATGTGGGACAAGAGCCGGCTCGTGAAGAACTATCCACTTCACGTTGAGTGGGGCGAGCAGCACCGGTGTTCATTCGCCCTCTTCTTTGATCAGGCTCAGGTACGTATTAATATATATTTTCATTTGATTTATCCAATATATTTATTATTAACACTTGCTATCTAATAACAATGTTTTTTTTGTATTTTCAGTCGGATTACGATTTTCAGCTTGTACCCGACCCTGATCATCCTGGGAGGGTACTCGACCTTCATGCTCTGTACAATGGCCTGATGAAGAAATTGCAGACCAAGGTCCGATACAACAGGAATGAGCCGAAGGCCGACTGCTACTCCCTGTGGATGGCGACCCCCGAGGTAGAGAGAGCGGCCCTCCTATCTACTCCGGCGTTTGCGAGAGTCGACGTAGAGACATGGCCTCTATTGTGCGAATATTTCGACTCCCAACGCAAACATGTATGTATTTTAAATGTAATTTATTGTTTAGAATATAATTTATATTTTTGTGTTCCTTAATTAGATAACTAAATGTTAATGCGTTGTGCAGAAACAGGCCGCTCAGAATACAGAGAACAGGAAGTCGGCGAAGAGGGGTCGCCCCACTTACACAGGTGGCTCGAGGAATATTACTCGAGCCATGGAGTTATAGGTAAATTAAAATAGACCGACCTTTGTGATATTCTGCAATATTAAGAGTTATTTTCTAATATTTATAATATTAAGATTTATTTTCTAATATTGCAGACAGCTCAGACCGTGGCGCAAGGTGGTACACCGAGCGTGTTGTCCGCATATCTTGCCGTCCACGGCACCTCGACAGATCCCGCCACCGGTGAGCTTCGATATCCCGACGTCGCTACCCACGAGTATTGCGTAAGTGTTAATATTTATTCTACCCATATTTGAAATTTTAGTTTTGGAAGGTTCAAATTTAAATTTTATAATTATACTTTACTGCTTAATGTGGGTGTAGGAGCGGGTGGTTGAGCAGGCCGAGGCCTCGTGGATCGATTTTACCGGACAGAGCGATCCGAGGCTGCTTACCCCAGTCCTGGATGCCGCACACGGAGGGCACCACGGAGGTTGGGAGAGAGGCCGGGGACTGGGCCCTAGCAGGGCCCATATGAGGTTGGACTCCACCCCGGCGGTTACTTCCTCCGTCTCCAGTGAGCGACGTGTCCAGCAGGAACTGGAGAGCAGGAACTGGAGAGCTTGAGGGCCACCGTTCAGGAGTTGAAGGAGATGCTGGTATGTATACTACTTTATAGTAAAATATCATGTCATATTATAAATATTAACATATCCATAATTAGTACGTAGCCTGAGCTTATTTGGTTGTAGACTTAGGTTTGATTAATCATACATACATATTTAATTAAAATAAACAACGGTTTTCTAAACTAGATATCCAAATGGTGTTTCGAAATAACTTGATAATGATACGAATTCGAATAATACATAGTTCTTACACGCTTATTACACACGTTAGGTCCAGACGCGACAGGGTACATCGGCCGAGCCTCCACATGCATCTCCTTCGGCTGCGGCTCCACAAGGCACTACATCGGCTGCGGTTCTGCAGACAGCTCCTATAGCTCCACCGCCCGCTCAGACTCCCGCAGCCGCGGCTCCATAAGCTACTACCTTGACGGCGGCTGCGCAAACCACATCGCCAGCTCCACAGGCCGCTCAGACTCCCGCACGCGCCGAATTGCATGGTTTATTGACCGAGGAGCCGGCGCGCCAGATTCTAGCGTTTATCAGAGGTGGAGCTGGACCGAGTTAGGGTAGCTTTTTGATTCTTATTTTTTGAAACATGTATTTATTTATATGATACATATTGTACTACGTTTTGAAACGATATTGATATTGATATTGGTTTATATTTATATCATATTCAGTTTTTTGGTTTCTTTTGTATATTATATGCGTGAGAAGTGATTATGAATATTGCGATATATGTTGTGTGATGATTAATTTTATATTTGATTGATGTATATATTATTGTGCACAGGGCGAGAAAAAATCAGGTAGCCCTTTTTAAAAAAAACAGATAATATGTACCTACAGATCAATCCGTAGGTACATATGTTTCCCCTACGGATTCAACCGTAGGGGCAAAATATCAGAATTAACTGATATTTTCCCCCCTGATCTCAGTGTCAGGGGGTTGGGAGTGCCCCTACTGATATATCTGTAGGGGCAAACAAAAGCCCCTACGGAGTTATCCGTAGGGGCAAAATATCAGGATTTCTGATATTTTGCCCCTACGGATATGTACCTACGCATGTGTCCGTAGGGGCTATGACTTAGACCTACGGATTCATCCATAGGTAGAAGTAATATATTTAAAAAAACCGTAAATAAAATAATGTTTTTGCCCCTACGGCCTACTCCGTAGGGGATAACGGACCTACAGAGAAATCCGTAGGGGCAGATTTTTATCCGTACGGGCAAGTTCAGGGCTTTTGCTTGCACCTACGGCATTTGCACCTACAGGTTATTTTCTTGCCCATACGGACATATCCGTAGGGGCAGTGGTTTGCCCCTACGGGTTAATCCGTAGGGGCAACCCCTATTTGTAGTAGTGTTTATATTATCATGTGTATGTGGTTTTAGATCAAAATATACAAAGGAGGTGCTGCCCAAATTTTTAAAAGACGAAACATGTTTTTCAACTAATATAATCCACTTGCATTTTCATGTTCCTTTATCTATGTATTTAAGAAAACTTTTGATTTCATCATAACTTTATTTTGAAACTTCACCTCTTTTATTTTCTAAAAAGGGTTTAGATTTCTACGCTTCGGCGTACTTAATTTACGTTGCGTCTTTAGACGTTGCGTGAATTAAGTGCCGGTCACGAACTAAATTTCGGGTCGTGACAGAGCTATTAAAGAGAAGGACTTGATCTTCAAGGGTATAGCCTTCTTTCACTTCTCATATTGAAGTAGATATCAAACCATAACCCTAATATTCTAGCAAAGATCTTGTATAGTCTAACTTAGCACATAATAAAAATTAAAATTTGGCATGCTTGATGCTACTAAAACCTCATGGTGGTGCTAGGGTCGACTTTCACTGTTATCCAGGTCACCTTGGAATCTTGAAATGGTAACCGTTTCCCGAAGGAGACTGCCATTACCATATCCCAAGAACTTCCACTTATGTTCTTAATTGCTTACCAACGTTTCTCCAGGATTGGATTAATATATATACTTATTGCATCTAGTGTAAAAACAATATCTGGTGTGGTACCTGACATCACATGATTGACTCAATTTCCTAAGCAAGTGATATGCCAATCATAGAAATCCCTTTCCTTTTTAGTCTGAAAGACATCCTTTAGAGAGGGTGACTCCATCCCCTGTAGGTACAACACCATGCCAGGAGTCGTCCATTCTAAAACACCTTTAGAATAGTGTCAAGGTACCCAAATTGGGAAACTTCCTAAATCTCGATCTAAAATCATAGATCTAGTAAACAGAATGCCTGATATTATATCCATATTCTATGTGGAGAAACAACTGTGTGACAAGCACAGTATAACCAATCATAGTATAGGAATTTCACTTCCTATAAAGTGCATGTCATCCAAATACCAGGGCATCACAGCCTACTACCTTCTTACCAGATCCATCTCCTATTCTGATGATGTCAAAGCTTATGACTGTCACATCAAAAATAGATGATCTATCTCCGCTATAAATGCTTTAGTCTATAAATAGACATAAGCTACTTGCCCTCTATACTTCCGCTACTCCCACTAACTGCAACAACCCTCTGGAAGAGTCATATACACGTGCACTTCTAAAGCTAGTTTAGACGACGTTATACTCATCCTCATGCCGGGTATCATAGTCTAGAATAGCAGCAATAACAAGTCTGGGTAAACAAGAACCTCCCTGTCACCGTTTCTGAGAGGACCGAAATACCTCTCGGGTGCCTGATGTTACCCACCATATCTGCGGAGTGGCTAATGGAATGTCAAAACCAGTTGAATCTTTAGGTTCTATTAAATTTTCAGTAATCGTTTGTGGTTCTTCTAGTTCTACCATACACCCACTAATGTTTTCTGAAAAGAATCCATTTTACTAAATCCGTGGCGAGTCAAGAACAATATATCTATTGATCTTCCAGATGGTAGAAAGTTAACCCTCGTCATAGCCCGGGATACCCCACAAACTGCCATTACTGAAACATGCCTTGAGTTTGTCCATAGTCTGGTTTTAAGCATAAGCCGGAAAACTCTATATACCTTAACATCGTTAAGATATGAACCATTCTATATACAATATAGAAACAGAGACACTAATTTAATTGAAACCAGATTCAAATCATCCGGCTGTCTCCAGTGCATGTCAACTAAGTGGAATGAAGCCAAGCATCATTACTCATCTAGTAGTGCATCCACATATGAGTAACCTGAAAGAGAAGCACGTTCTCAAAACCATTACTGTCAACGGAATACAAAGCACAAGTATCTGTTAGTGTATATGCCCTAGAGGCCATTACTGTATCATACTAGTTTGTATATTACTTGATGGAAGCTTGGGATATTCACAGTTGTATATACAATCTTGCTCGAAATGGTAGTATGCTACTTGGTTTGTCTCTACTTTAATATGTGCATGTGTTTCTTTTAGCATATCGCTGATATACATATTAGTAGAGCCCTTAGGATCTTTGCTTGATTACCAGCGTTGTGATGGCGCTCACACTCGTGGGAGCTGGGTGATCTCTAAGCACATCCTTATACAGGTCCTTAGTCGTTGGACTATCGAGACAGAGCATCGATACTCCGGAGTAGACTGGAGTATGCGGTTCTCATCCCAGCGTGGGAGACAGTCTGTCCCACAGCCGTCAGTACGTCGTACTTGAGATAGTATGCGGGTGCTCGTTAGGTTACGAGTACACGGGACAGGACTCGTCGGGAACTGTTGGTTGGTATTATACCTATCGTCAGTTATCAGTTCCCAGGTGACATGAGTACAGCTTAGTCCGCTGACTTGACACTGTCACTTCGCCTCGAGTGTGTTCCCACTGCACTTTGATTGCTACCCTACCACGGCTCAAAGGAGTCGTGCAAACAGGTAGTTTTTGGGTGCAGTCCCGAAGCACTTGGAGGCAGTGACGGTTAGACAGGATTCGTCTCTCCTGGTATTGGGGGTTGACATCGCGCTGTGTCCAGGAGAGCCATTACACGAGTAGTCCCTGGTCAGGGCAAGCGAGATATACTGGTAGGTTTCCAGTGTTATCTCAGGGTGTTCTGGGCTACACTCCGACACGACTTGTACCGCTATTAGGGGACTAACGTTCACCGCCCCTAGGCCCGCCATGCGATGTATCAGACGAACAGACCGGACTGTACGGAGATTGTCACATACAGGCTCAGTAGGAGTTCGGATGGGGTTCACCTCGTCAGTCTTCTTATCGACATCTACCTGGGGACCGTTACGTACAGCTAGTGCCGCTTGCGGTCTGTGGTTAAAACCACTGCCAGCGTAGTGTCGAGTCTTTAGAGTCCCACACAGAGAGCTATTCGCCTTTAGGCAAAATGAGTAGAGGTCGCATGGTTTTGCGACAGGGTTCGTTCACATTCGCGCACTTGTGCACGTTTGCTGTCCGGACAGTTTATACTAGCGGACTTTGGTTTAAGCCGGATCCTAGTATATGATTTGGGATTGGTTTTTCTCATTGTATTCGTGTTCCTCGGATCACGAATGCGGGTGCGTATGCACAGTTGCTTGAGATTGAGGGAGAGGACCTTGATTAGGGTTAATGGCTATTGTCATTTTATTAACCCTAATGCTTATGTGTGTGTTATAGTTAATTGATAATTAGTTTAATAATTGTGCATGGTTATGGTTGTTGACCATTTGACCTCCTTGACTTGTTGACCTAGGTTGACACTTTGACCATCATCATTTCTTTTGGAAGATGCTTTTTGATCATTGCAAATTGAAATGATAATGGTCATGTCATGATTAATCATGACAATTATCTAGCTAATTATTTAATTAAAATAATATACACATATCAGTGAGAATGGTTCATATTATTCTCATTCTATCATATCTTTTCTCTCTCTTGTTCTTCCTCTCCCTCAAGTTCTCTCCCTCTCATGTGTTGAGAAACACTTGAGCTTGAGAAAAACCCTCTCTTGATCATCTTTACTCTCATCTAGGGTTCAAGGACTAGCACTTCTTGCACCCTAGTTACTTCTAGCTTGGAGTTGAAGCCAAAGGTTGAGGCTTTCGGGTGGATCTTTCTTCGACGTGAGAAGACGACCAAGGTGACCTCCTTCCACCACTCTAAGGAGCAAGGAGAGAAGGACTTAAAGCCCAAGGTATAACCTTTCTAGCACTTAGCTAGTTACTAGTTAGCTTTAGCAAGTTTTTGTTTAGCAAAGATCCTTCTAGCTCTAGTCCATGTTGCCTAAGCTCATAAAAATCCGATTTTTATTCCGTTTTCCGTCTCCCCGCAAGCACCGGGACGGGCAACGTGGACTTACAGTGGTATCAGAGCCTAACTAAACATAAACTAGCTAGGTAGTGAAGTGTGTCGAAGTTCGAAACGGAAAAATCGAAAAACCAAAATATCAAAACCCTAGTTTTCTGTTAGTTTTTTTTTTCTGGTCAAAACAAAATTTGTTTTACTCCAAAAATTGTCTCAGGGTTTTTTAAAGATAGCCACCAAAAACGATCAAGTGAATCGACCAACGTGCCGCGGTTCCGCGGCAATAGCAAGCTATTGCCGCGCAACCGCGGCCGTCTTGGCTCTTCACTTGGTCGAGTTTGGTGCAGTGTATCTCTGGCTTGGTTTTAGGATTTTTAAGATGGTTTATATGTGCCCAGATTTTCCAAAATAGAAATTTGTTTTTGGGGGCCTATAAATCCGTATTTTTTCCGAACTTCAATACACTTTGACTATAAGGGTTATATCTGTGATGTTTGAATGTATTGAACGTCGGCTAATCGCTATATGTCGATTAGTCGGGGTTATACATATCTGTGATCTGTGATTGATACTGGTTTGTGTATATGAATGGGTTGGATTGTCGCGGATGTATAGCCGGGGTGGATGTGAGATGAGTGTTGCTTTTTCTTTCATTCATTGTAATATGTAAATTGATGTAATATTATTATTTGTTTGGCCGCACAACCGGGTCGGGGTTGTAGCCGTCATTGTATAATTCTTTTTACTGTTTTTCTCCTAGGATAGACCCATGGAGGGGGTGCACAAACTACCGGGTATCTCGAAGTGCCGAGTGGCCTACTCACGGTGGTGAGGGAGGTTGCTTCGCTTCGGGTACTTGGCGGGTAGTTTGCCGCACCCGTAGGGGTCTTGGGTGGGGTATTGGCTATTCACCGCGACCGTGTAATCCGCTTTTCGTTGCAGGCTCGAACGGATTGCGGATTCCTAGTATATCCAATGTATTCATCTGTGATCTGTAATGTCTATCATTGCTATATATTTATATATGATAACTATTTAGGCGTTGCTTATGTTTTACAGCCGCGCTAGCCCAGCCCCCGCTCTGTCGTTAGTTAAGTAACCTAACGGGTGATGACGGGGCCCCGTGGCGAATGCGAATGGCATAAGCGTACGTCATATTTTGGTTGTTTTCTGCAATGGTAGGATTAAATGATGGGACGCATTAAAAGAACTAATGCAAGAAAATAAACCAAGTAAAAGTCGATTGGAACACTTTGAAAACCACTCGGTTCTTTTCAAAACTAAACTTTTAAACGCGGAGCTTGAACCACTCCTTTTAAAAGCTATCTCGTTCCATCGATTATATCAAGTTCACTACGTTCACGGTTTCGCCAAAACCATTTGTAGCCCTCCGCCATTCCACATGAATGGTCAAAAAGTATTCAAGCTATGTATTTTGGCCAAAGTCAAGGCATAGTGATTGGTAGCTATTGGGTATTCATGTGCAGCATAGATAGATGCGTTGGTTTGGGACAGTCGTGCTGCCATTTTGGCCAAAGTCAAGGGTAGGTACGGGTGGGTCCAAATTAACCAGGAAAATGACGGGTAGAACTTGACATGTGACTTATGATATTTTGGCCAAAGTCAAGGTCATAAGAGCATGGGGCAAAAATCCACATCGGGAGTTTCATAAGTACTGAAACTTGCTAGCGTTGCATACCATTTGGAGTGTGATGATTCTGGTAGGATTCCTTCGGTTTTATCACGCGATGATATTTGGATCCCGATCCTACTGTGAGTATATGCTACTCCTCGGGAAAACTCTCACTTAACGATCAATGCTATAAACTTAGTAGGTGTCTAGAAATGTGTTAGCGGGGCTACGCCCACAGGGAAAAGAGGTTACTTAATTAAGGAACTTCGCGAAAGCGTTGGAAAACCTCCCTCGAAGTACCGACACTGGCCTGGCTGAACGGTTAAGCAAGTATTGTACGGTGAGATTGATCCTGACTAATCCTTTCTTTACGGTTTGAGAAGGGATTCGAGAGACAGTGGGAGCCATCCAGTTTAGACAAACTAAAAACCACTCTAAACTTGCAAGAGTATCATGCTAAAGTGTTTCTTTTCTTTCTCCTAATTGCAGCGACCATTCAACATGACTGGACTTAAGTTATTACTAGATAAAAACATATTGACAGGGCCAAACTACAAAGATTGGCTCAGGAATGTCAAGATGGTAATCACTTACGACAAGTTGGGGTATGTCCTTACCACCAAAGCTCCCCCTGTCCCAGGTCCCAAAACCAGTGTCGTAGATAGGGAAATCTACAAGACTTGGGAAATAGATTGCGCGAAGGCCAGATGCCTCGTACTTGCCTCGATGGACAACGAACATCAGAGGAGGCACGAGAATATGGACCTAGAGTCCATATTTCTTCATACAAAAGAACTGTATGGAGAGCAGTCTCGTATCGCAAGATACGAAGTGTCGAAGAAGTTGTTTTCGGCAAGGTTGGCCGTCGGATCATCGGTAGCGGAACACGTGCTTAAGATGATTGGCTACATTGAGGAGCTCGCGGACCTTGGGACCACGTTGGAGAATGAACTCTATACTGATTTGATTCTCCAGTCCCTTCCTTCCACTTACGCCCAGTTTATTCTTAACTTCAACATGCAAGGAAAGGAGGTTGAACTTTCCGAGCTTCTGAACATGTTGAGGACTGCTGAGGGCACCCTACAGAAGGGTAGGGAGAAATCCACTTTGTTTGTAGGAGGATCTTCCTCTTCTAGGTCCAGGGCGAAAGCCAAGGGCAAGAAGAAGAAAGCCACCGCCAAACCAAGAGGCGGTGTCGGTAAAGTGGATACGAAGGGAAAAGGAAAAGCAACAAAGGTAGCGGGAAAGCTGGTGGGGAAGGAAGAATGCTTCTATTGTCACAAAAGTGGTCACTGGAAACAGGATTGCAAGGCTTGGAAGGCCAGAACACAGGATTTAAAGCGAGTTGCAGCTTCAGCTTCAGGTGTGTATGTTATTGAAAACTGTCTATCAATAAACTCTACATCCTGGGTATTGGATACCGGATCAGGATCTCATATCTGTAATTCTTTGCAGGCGTTGAGAAAGCGTAGAGTTTTGAAGGCAGGTGACATGACCCTCAGAGTTGCAAACGGTGCTAGCATGGATGCTGAGGCCGTGGGGGACTATCACCTGGGATTGTCGGATGGACACTTTTTGGTTTTGCGTAGTTGTTATTATGTACCAAATGCAACCTGTAATATCATTTCTGTATCTTTATTATCTAAAGAAGGTTATGAATTTGCATTTGTAAGTAATGTAGTGAACATTCACCTTAATCAAGTTTTGATTGGGTCAGGTACATTGAACAACGGTATATACGTATTAAACCAACCACAGATTTTCAATGTCCAGAATACACACAAAAGAAAGTCTCCAGAAATCGATAAAACTTTCTTATGGCATTGTAGACTGGGTCACATCAATGAGAGAAGGTTGACTAAGTTACATGCAGAAGGATATTTGGATACGTTCGAATATCAATCGTATGCAACTTGTCAATCCTGTCTCAAGGGAAAGATGATAAAGACTCCGTTCACTGGACACGGAGAAAGAGCGAGCGAGCTCTCGGGACTCGTACACAGCGACGTGTGCGGTCCAATGTCTACACATGCACGAAGCGGTTATTCTTACTTCATTACTTTTACGGATGACTTTTCAAGGTACGGTTATGTCTTCTTAATGAAGCATAAATCTGAGGCTTTTGAAAAATTCCAGGAATATAAGAATGAAGTAGAAAAACAAACAGGCAAATGTATCAAGGCACTGAGATCTGATCGAGGTGGTGAATACTTGAGTGCCTAGTTCCTGGGTTACTTAAAAGAGAATGGAATTCTCTCTCAGCTTACTCCTCCATACACTCCGCAACATAACGGTGTATCGGAGAGACGGAACCGAACCCTATTGGATATGGTACGGTCCATGATGAGTAACGCTGAGTTGCCGCGATCGTTCTGGGGATATGCGCTAGAATCAGCTGCATACCTTTTGAACCGAGTTCCAACTAAGACTGTGCCTACTACACCATATCAGATGTGGTGTGGGAAGAGACCCTATCTTAATCACATTAAGACATGGGGATGTCCAGCTTTTGTAAAAAAAACAGCATGCGGACAAGCTCGAGGCACGCTCAGTACAGTGCAAGTTTGTGGGATATCCAAAGAGCTCCAAGGGATATTACTTCTATTGCGAAGAGGAACAAAAAGTCCTTGTTTCTCGCCATGCCCACTTTCTAGAACACCGGTTCATAGAAAAAGAATTAAGTGGGAGCGCAATAGAACTGGAAGAAATTTTAGAACCACGAGCTATTACTGAAAGCTTGGTTGAACCAGAGGGTTCGAAAGATCAGGACATTCCCACGCCACTCCGCAGGAGTAGTAGGCAGTCTCATCCGCCCGAGAGATACTATGGTTTTCTCATTGACGGGGATAGAGAGGATTGCATCATCGACTTTGATGAGCCTACTAGCTTCCAGCAAGCCATTCAGAGCGTCGACTCGGTAAAATGGCTGGATGCAATGCGGACCGAAATGGAGTCCATATACACCAACAAAGTATAGACGTTGGACATTGCTCCAGATGGGGTAAAACTCGTAGGATGCAAGTGGATCTTCAAAAAGAAGATTGGTGTAGATGGACAGGTTGAGACCTATAAAGCTAGACTGGTAGAAAAGGGTTTTCGTCAGCGACCTGGTTTGGACTATGACGAAACCTTTTCTCCAGTAGCTATGCTGAAATCCATTCGGATCCTTCTTGCCATTGCTGCCTTCCACGACTATGAGATTTGGCAGATGGACGTAAAGACAGCTTTTCTAAATGGACATTTAGAGGAGTGTGTCTATATGGATCAGCCAGAGGGGTTTCATTCAGAGTGGGAGCAGCGGAAAGGTGTGCAAGTTGCTTAAGTCCATTTATGGACTAAAGCAGGCATCGCGGAGTTGGAACATCTGTTTTGATGAGACGGTCAAGGAATTTGGCTTCATCAGAAATCCAGATGAACCATGCATCTATTGTAGATTTGTAGCGAGAACTGTAGTATTCCTCGTTTTATACGTGGATGACATTCTCTTAGTAGGAAATGACATTCCTATGCTACAATCTGTCAAGGGGTTCTTGTCACACAGGTTCTCCATGAAAGACCTGGGTGTTGCCTCATACATTCTGGGTATCCGGATCTACCGTGACAGATCCAAGAGGATATATATTAGGACTTTCGCAGTCCAGGTACATCGACACCATACTGAAGAGATTCAGTATGGAAGATTCCAAGCGCGGTAATCTACCGGCTTGTCACGGGATCACCCTCTCCAAAGAGATGTCTCCCAAGACTGATTTGGAGAGGGATCGCATGTCTATTATACCCTACGCTTCTGCGGTAGGCTCTATAATGTATGCGATGTTGTGTACCAGACCGGATGTGGCTTATGCACTGAGTGTGGTAAGCAGGTATCAGTCAAACCCTGGGGAGAAACATTGGATAGCAGTAAATAACATTCTCAAGTACCTGAGAAGGACTAAGGAGATGTTCTTGGTGTATGGCGGAAAAGACCTGCAGATTAAGGCCTTTGCTGACTCCAGCTTCCAGAGTGACAAGGATGATTCCAAGTCCATGTCGGGTTTTGTCTTTACCCTCAATAGAGGGGCGGTGTGTTGGAAGAGCTCCAAACAGAAAACCGTTGCTGACTCGACTATGGAAGCGGAATACATCGCTGCATCTGATGCCGCAAAAGAAGCTGTCTGGATGAGGAAGTTCTTGAGAGAACTTCAGGTGGTTCCGTCCATTGTTGACCCAATAACTCTGTATTGCGACAACAACGGGGCTATAGCTTTAGCGAAGGAACCCAGGTCCCATCAGAAATCCAGACACATCTTGAGGCGATATCACCTGATCAGGGAGATCGTAGATCGCCAGGAGATCGAGGTTCGGAGGGTTGCTTCAGAAGATAACACAGCAGATCCATTTACCAAGGCCTTGCCCCAGACTCAGTTCGAGCGGCTGATCGAGATGATAGGTCTTCGATACGCCATTACATGGCCTTAGTGCAAGTGGGAGATTGTTAGTGTATATGCCCTAGAGGCCATTACTGTATCATACTAGTTTGTATATTACTTGATGGAAGCTTGGGATATTCACAGTTGTATATACAATCTTGCTCGAAATGGTAGCATGCTACTTGGTTTGTCTCTGCTTTAATATGTGCATGTGTTTCTTTTAGCATATCACTGATATACATATTAGTAGAGCCCTTAGGATCTTTGCTTGATTACCAGCGTTGTGATGGCGCTCACACTCGTGGGAGCTGGGTGATCTATAAGCACATCCTTATACAGGTCCCTAGTCGTTGGACTATCGAGACAGAGCATCGATACTCCGGAGTAGACTAGCGTATGCGCTTCTCATCCCAGCGTGGGAGACGGTCTGTCCCACAGCCGTCAGTACGTCGTACTTGAGATAGTATGCGGGTGCTCGTTAGGTTACGAGTACACTGGACAGGACTCGTCGGGAACTGTTGGTTGGTATTATACCTATCGTCAGTTATCAGTTCCCAGGTGACATGAGTACAGCTTAGTCCGCTGACTTGACACTGTCACTTCGCCTTGAGTGTGTTCCCACTGTACTTTGATTGCTACCCTACCACGGCTCAAAGGAGTCATGCAAACAGGTAGTTTTTGGGTGTAGTCCCGAAGCACTTGGAGGCAGTGACGGTTAGACAGGATTCGTCTCTCCCGGTATTGGGGGTTGACATCGCGCTGTGTCTAGGAGAGCCATTACACGAGTAGTCCCTGGCCAGGGCAAGCGAGATATACTGGTAGGTTTCCAGTGTTATCTCAGGGTGTTCTGGGCTACACTCCGACACGACTTGTACCGCTATTAGGGGACTGACGTTCACCGCCCTCCTAGGCCCGCCATGCGATGTATCAGACAAACAGACCGGACTGTACGGAGATTGTCATATACAGGCTCAGTAGGAGTTCGGATGGGGTTCACCTCGTCAGTCTTCTTATCGACATCTACCTGGGGACCGTTACGTACAGCTAGTGCCGCTTGCGGTCTTTGGTTAAAACCACTGCCAGCGTAGTGTCGAGTCTTTAGAGTCCCACACAGAGAGCTATTCGCCTTTAGGCAAAATGAGTAGAGGTCGCATGGTTTTGCGACAGGGTTCGTTCACATTCGCGCACTTGTGCACGTTTGCTGTCCGGACAGTTTATACTAGCGGGCTTTGGTTTAAGCCGGATCCTAGTATATGATTTGGGATTGGTTTTTCTCATTGTATTCGTGTTCCTAGGATCACGAATGCGGGTGCGTATGCACAGTTGCTTGAGATTGAGGGAGAGGACCTTGATTAGGGTTAATGGCTATTGTCATTTTATTAACCCTAATGCTTATGTGTGTGTTATAGTTAATTGATAATTAGTTTAATAATTGTGCATGGTTATGGTTGTTGACCATTTGACCTCCTTAACTTGTTGACCTAGGTTGACACTTTGACCATCATCATTTCTTTTGGAAGATGCTTTTTGATCCTTGCAAATTGAAATGATAATGGTCATGTCATGATTAACCATGACAATTATCTAGCTAATTATTTAATTAAAATAATATACACATATTAGTGAGAATGGTTCATATTATTCTCATTCTATCATATCTTTTCTCTCTCTTGTTCTTCCTCTCGCTCAAGCTCTCTCCCTCTCATGTGTTGAGAAACACTTGAGCTTGAGAAAAACCCTCTCTTGATCATCTTTACTCTCATCTAGGGTTCAAGGACTAGCACTTCTTGCACCCTAGTTACTTCTAGCTTGGAGTTGAAGCCAAAGGTTGAGGCTTTCGGGTGGATCTTTCTTCGACGTGAGAAGACGACCAAGGTGACCTCCTTCCACCACTCCAAGGAGCAAGGAGAGAAGGACTTAAAGCCCAAAGTATAACCTTTCTAGCACTTAGCTAGTTACTAGTTAGCTTTAGCAAGTTTTTGTTTAGCAAAGATCCTTCTAGCTCTAGTCCATGTTGCCTAAGCTCATAAAAATCCGATTTTTATTCCGTTTTCCGCCTCCCCGCAAGCACCGGGACGGGCAACGTGGACTTACAGTATCTACATCATCGACCATCTTAAAGAAT